>JAUALY010000001.1:45020431-47520431 GCA_030819805.1 Penstemon newberryi var. newberryi
CACTGTTAAAATTAAAATAATGACATGCCGTGAATTCAAAGAATAAGAACTTAAAATTTAAATTAAAAAAAATGTTGGAGCTTGATACAAACAAATGAGATAAACAACACTCTCTCCTTGCAGATAGTGGAAAATGGAGTGTTGATGGATATATTAGCGACACAAGCATTAGTCTTTCAAGGTGTAGATCTGATGCTCTTTTTACTATCATTTGGATCTACGTCTTCAAGACATATTAGTGTACAAATTTCATTATTTGTTCAAAATATTTTTGGAAAGAAGTCAAATTATCCCCACAACGTCTCAGAAGACCTATACAAATATACAACAATGCTCTTGTAAGATAACCCCACACTGTTCCAGCAGACATTTCTATTAGGTGAATATTTGGACTTCACAAGTTCACGTCGAGACAAAATGGATTACCTTGCAACGGTTATTATAACACCAGCTGCCACGAGAAAGCAACCAAATAACTGATTAAAACTATATCTCCTCCCAAGGAAAATATATGAAAGGACAAGTTGCCATACAAGAAAGCTCTGCAAGATTAGCAGACAACCAAATTAATTTAATACTTCAAATTGTCTAGTTAAAATCAATGATACTCCAACGCATGTGATGTTAAACCAATTGTTGTTACAGACAACTCAAGTAGGAGGATACTTAAAAAGCACATGTGTTTTATTGTTAGCATATTTCAATATTTATATGGTGTGTGCATCATTTTCCAGTGACACTAATTTGGTTTATCACTAATTTAATCTGTAAGACAGTAATCACCATAAATAACCAGTCAATCAGAGTATTTAACCTCTAATTCAGAGGCATGCAAGTTTTCAATTAAAGAACTATAAATAAAGTGCCAATAAAGAAGGAAAATCAATTACAGTTTCTTGTTACCTGAGAGAGAATAGGAATTGCGGCGCCGGAAAGAATAGCTGTTTCAATGTGAAAAAGAACAAGGAGGAATCAAGTCAAAAAAATTATCTTGTCAATTACAGGAGGAATCATCTCTGTTAACAAATTTAAATCATTTATAAAAAAAATATCCGTCAAAAGAATTACTCATTTAAGAACAACATTTTAAATCTTAAGCTGAGGCCAAATTTGGTTTCTGATAAATCGAAACCAGGAATTAAACAACAGGAGAAAAAGATAAAGCATCATGAAAGAAACATTTCCATGCTTAGCTAATTATTTTTGCGCGATTGACCAGATTTAATCAATTTAAAATGGTGTCAACACACACAACAGATAAAAACGCGCAACAAGACAACCAATGCTATCATACTATTCAGCAGCAGGAGGAAAAACAGAAGGATGACATAGAAAAATCATAAAAGAATTACCTCCTGCTGCCATCCCAGATGCAGCAGCAAGAGCCTCCAAAAGGCCAACAGCGATTAGTGGTGTTTTAGGCAAGGATAGCATTTCGTCAGTAACCTTGCCAGATTGATATCGGAGGTACAAGATAGAGAAGTACACTATAACATACCTGGAGAAGATGTGAATGGACATCAGAATTGCTAGGAACAAATTCATAAATGTTTGAATAAACTACCAAAAAGAAAATAAAAAAGGCATGAGTTAACTAGATTATCTATGTAGTAGTTTCTTTTTAGTCCATTTCCCTACAGAAGGTGAAGCCAAGAGTAATTAAATATTTGGAGGTGAATTTAGGATGAGAATATTTCTGAAGGAACTAGATGAACAGCTTATATGCCTTCATCTAAATTAAAAAGTGTGCAATTCAAACCTCACTGTCATAATTCGATGTATTTTAGATACCGAATTTATATGGACTCATTGGTATTAAATATTCATATGTTGTAGTGTCCTAAAATTTATTTCCTTCTCTATTTGCTTAGTGTGTCCATTTTGCTAGAACTTATTCCATTAGTCCCTATGGTGTTTCACTTTGACCATTTAAAATATGTTTTACTTCTTTCCCAGGAATGTGAAATTCATCTGTAAATGGCATAAAAGTAACAAAATTGCCCCCAACAGATGATATTTAATACCTGAATTGATTTCTTTAATTATGTAACTGACTTTCCGTCAATAAAAAAAGATATTCATTGTATATTGTACCATTTACGGAAATGTGACACCTCTTGCTCAGTCAAAAGTATAAAGCTGGGATACATTGAACTATCCTGAAAGATCAAGGTTCTATTTTTATTGTCCTAAATAATCAATTTTTTTGGCTGGCCATGGCATCCTCGTCTTCTGCAGTAATTTCTTTTAAGACGATTTTTTTCAGTTACCTGAGTGAAAGAAGTTGGTTTCTGAGTCAATGGAAAGATCCAACATTTTTTTCCAACACCACATGCTACAGAAGCTGATTAATTGGTATTATTAAACAGAACAAGTACATATGCTGACTCTTTGAAGCACATGGAAACAATAAAATCCAAAGGGGAATCTCTGTAGCTAATTGTGTGTGGGTATCATCAAAACTCACTACCAACGGTTCTCATTCAATCAAATGGGACCGTCCCCAACTAGTCACAAGCCTCACATAGGAAAACTTCATTCCTTATTACATTAAAGTAAGTGCACCACCCCATAAAGAGAAAAAACACTCTCACGGAGAAACAACCTTTTCGGCAAAAAAGAGAGAGGTCTTATCTTTGAATTGGGTACAATTTCACCTAGCTCTCACTATTTTATTTCACCTCTTTGTATCAAACTTATATTAAAATTTCTACTTGTGTTATTTCCTAGTATAATAAGAAAATAAAACTACCCCAGTCAAAATTAAAAAAAAAAAAAGAAGAAGAAAAAAAAACCAACTTGGGCACTACATCAATGTACTATCAAATGCCAAATGGGGCCAACTGAGATATTAATGTCTGTCATCATCCCACTTTTGGTGGTACAACGACAAACATTCACAGCATTCTCTCCATCACAATTCTCATCAGTTTTCCGCATTCTTCTCTGATAAAGAAAAGATAGGGATTGTTTAGTTCCCAAATTTGCACGCATCCTTTAATGGATGGATGTGTTGTGCACAAAAGATAAGTACGTCAATATTTCCACATTCAATTTCGTCGGCCACGATTACAATTTTTTTCTTCTTTCTGTTGCCTGTTCAAATTTCTTCCTTTCCTCACGTTTGACTTTTATTTCCCATTGGAATTAGATCTAAATCAATCAATCAATTCAAACTAAATAATCTGAATTAAAACTAAATCGGTTATTAATAACTGAAACTTAAAATTTTGATGTTCATAGACTTAATTAAAGCCCGAAAAATAAGTTTAGAACTGAAATTAAGTTGAAGCATTACCCGAAAGTGGCCAGCTGTGCTAGAAAAAAAGGGTATTGTTTCAGAGGTACTAATGCGAGTTTGTACAACACGCGATTTCCAACCCCAAGCACCACCGTAGCCGCCGCCGCAACCATGACCTCCACTCTCCGATCAACATTTCTCTCCATCACCACAAACGCATCTCCGTCGCACGAACAGCACCGATGCGGCCCACTCTTCTTGTGTTCTTCCTCCACTCCCCTTGGCCCCACGGCAGCCGCCTCGATCACCCATCGCCTTGACCGTAGAACGATTCCGTGTTCTTTCCGGTAGTTAACGTGCAAAAAATTGATTGACGACGAGAGTCGACGCGGAATGTGATGACTCGCCGCCGGTGTGGCGGCCGTGAGCCGCCGACAACATGCGGACATTTTGTAATTGAAAGGGGAATTGCAGGATTGATTTGATTTTGAAGAAATTATTGAAGTGTGTATTAAATTCAGGTGAATATGTTTCGAATATAAATGGAAAGTGAAGCGAAGACCTGTGCTGTGCGGTGCTGTGTATGTACTTATACTACCGGGAAGAAAGAGAGGGGAAAAGAAGATTTTCATAAATGTGACTGTCAACGTCAACGTCACTGTAACTTTATTTTTCTATTCTTATCAAGAAAGAAAAAAAAAAAAAGGACAACTTTATTTTTTTTCTCAAAGAAAAGAAAGAAAAGGGAAAAACAATAAAATTGGTGACCGGTGTTACTAAATAATGGATCATGGATGTGGTTGATTTTAGGTTTCTACTTTCTCCCTTTTTCTTGATAAATAATTTTACTTTCTCCCTTCAGATTTAATAAAACTCTAAGTTTATAATATATATTAATTTGTCATATTGTAGAATTAGCAAATTCCCGATAATCACATATTTCGAACGATCTATGTTAAAAAAAAAAGTCAAAGCTTTATTTGCAGCATCTACCATGTAATTACTTTGGGATTTGAATTTTGGTTAAATGTTCTAATGTTTCTTAGATATTATGGGCACAATATTTGTAACATATTTTAGCTATATTTTTGTTTTACTTTTAGAATGTAAATAATTAGTTGGATATGAAGATAACTACAGTATAATTTAAGTGTAACTTGAAAATGCTGTTTTTAAGCTAAAATAGGTGTGGATATAAAGATAAATACTGCTAATTTAAATGTAACTTGAAAATGCCGTTTTAACCAAATATGGGTGGATATTGAAATCGCGTTAATTTATAGGTAGTGAAAATTATAGTATTATATTATGGTGATAGAAATATACTTTGGCTTGTACAAAAAAAAAAAAAAAGAATATAATTTGGTCAAATCATAATTATCTCTAGTCAAAATATGTTTTGACTTATTAGATTTTACTCCTATTTATTTTATTTCAAGCGCTTGAATTAGTGATATACGATAGAAATAGTATTTTAATGTTTGATATAGATTAACAAAAAAAAGGATCCAAACGCAGCCTTCAATTTATTGATCCAATATTCCAATGTGTATAAGATCATTGAGAGAAACTAATAAGCAAATTTAAAATAGGTAAAATTTGCTGCTGATAAAACAATAGCAAATTCCAAAAAAATTAAAATAGGCTGGCTCTATAGCTTCGCTGTAAACATCAGATGATCAGAACATATATATTCATGAAGAAGAGATCAAACACAAACGAATAAATGTACAGATTGTATATTGCTGTACATAATTTGAGTTTATATGAAATCTAACAAATGCTAGAACACAGATATACATCACAAAAGATGAATAAAAGACACCTCAGAACAGTTTTGTTTGCGAAAGGGTCATCCTCAAATTTATTCCAAATAAACATTTTGGTTGATAATATATCAGCACATAAATATCCATATGCGAGATAGACGAAGATCTGTGTGTGAGAGAGAAAGAGAGAGAGTCTCACTTCGAATCCCAAAAGACTAGCGAATGAACAGTTTGGATGAGCCGATTGCTGGTGGAGCTAAGAAACAATTGGGATATGCAAATGCCCGAGTTTGTAAACACAGCTTCCATTGAATTTCTGCATAATATAATATGTTGAACAAGTGCAAAAACAAACAGAGCCTTAAATTTAATTGGTGATCTCTGATGAGAAAAAAAAAGCCTTTGTCTTTCTATGATTCAACAGATTAAGGGGCAGATATTTGAAACTTGGAAACTATATTATCGACTTTTGTTGCCAATTCATCACATGTGGTGCTACTTCCCTCTTTTTTTCCTCGAGTAAATTGTGGTAGAAGCTCCACAATTTTTTCGTACTCAGGATTATCACATAAACATGCCATTATAGTAGAAGTGAGTTTATCGTCAAGAAGAACACCTTCAGCAGCCATTTGTTGAAGCAAATTGATTAACTCTTCGGTTTTGCCCTCTGCACCAAATCCCTTTAGTAAAGTATCATAAACACATACATCGGGTGAGAAGCCACATGCTCTCATCCTCTCTAACACGTTCTTCGCCTCTTCCATCATTCCCAATTTCGAAAACCTATTAATCAAAATCGAAAAAGTCAACGCGTCAGGAGTCAAACCCCTCTGCTGCATATCAACCAGTAACCGTTTGGCAGACTGAATATCTCCAGCTTTAATTGTCGAGTCAATCATGATATTGTACGAGACAATATCAGGTTCGCAACTTCCATTAACCATATCCCCAAACAATGCCCTCACTTGCTCCAAGCTACTTTCCTTGGATAAGGCATTCATCAACGTGTTGTAATCATACGAGGCAGGCCTAAGACCTATTTTTCTCATTTTAGTAAAAATACCTTTTGCGATGTTTATATAGTTACGTTTACATAAGCCATCTATCATAACACTATAAGCCCTCGAGTCCGGAACCAACCCAAATCGTAAAAACTCCTTCCATTGATTCATAGCTTTCTTAACTTTTCCTACCTTAAGATAAGCTCCAATTAGCACAGTATATGTCACCACCTCTGTCGGTTTCTTGTACTCAACCATTTTACGGTTAATTTTTACCGCCTCTTCAATACGACCTTCCTTACATAGCCCTTGAACCAATGTACTAACCATCCAAGAATCTGGCTCGATAAAATCCTTATCTAATAGCATAGATTCATAAAGTTTTACAGCATCATCGACTTTTCCTAGGTCACAAAGCCCTCGTAATACGGTCCTATAAGTGACTACATCAGGTTTCTTATCATTCTTACGCATAATTTCAAGAATCTTGAAAGCATCATCCAACAAGCCCGCCTTGCATAGACCATCTATTAAAACATTATATGTTTGATTTTCAGGCTCTTCACCTTTTTCGAGCATGAAATTAAACAACTCGACTGCTTTCTCAGTTCTGCCTAGTTGGCAAAGAGCACTAATCATTCCCGTAAATGTAACAACATCAGGTCGAATTCCACTTTCCATCATATCATTAAACAATTTCTTGGCTTCTTTCAATTTCCCTTTTTTCGAAAGACATATAAGCAAACAAGTATAAGAAACTCTATCCGGAGAAAGTCCTTTAACCAACATCTCATTCAAAAATTCCTTCGCTTTATCTATGTCCCCCCTACGGCAAAATCCATTTATTAACGTGTTATACGTAAAAACATCCGTTTCCAAACCTTTAACCCTCATCTCCTCCAAAATCTCCATCACAATATCCACCTTACCTTCTAAAAAACAACCATCTATTAAAGTACAATAAGTGATCAAATTAGGAACAATGTTCGTACATTCCATCCTTTCCTTCACGCGTATAGCGTCATCTAATTTCCTCTCCCTACAAAATCCTTTGATCAAAGTATTAAAACTTATTACATCGAGAGACACGAAATTTCTACCCATATCATTTAAGAATTCTTCAGCCTTGACAACAGAGCCATTACAACAAAAGCTTTTCAATATGACATTTACAAGATACACATCGACTGTGTACCCGTTTTTCGCGATTAACCCTATAGCCGCAGGAGCAAATTGGGGCACGCGGAAATGCACTAAGCACTCGACTAAAGCAGAAGATGACATGTATGTTGGGAAAGCCCCAGCATTAGTCATTTTCTTATAAACATTGAAAGCCATATTGTATTCCTTATTTTTGGCAAGGATTTGAAAAAGGATATTGGATGTAAATGTTGAAGGGATGAAACCCGTATCGAATGCTTGCTCGAAGAGGGAAAATACTTTCTTTAATTGGGTTTTGGAATTGGGGTTTTGCCGTAAGTAATTTATTTGGGTTTCTAGTTCATCAGTGTCCAAGTCATGGGTTCTAGGGTTTGGGTGTGGGATTGAAGTGTAAAGATTGAAAAAGATGAGATTTTGAGATGGAAATTGGAAATAAGGGTTTAAAAAGAGCTTATTTCTCATCATTGGTACTGTTGAATTAGAATCTTTTTTTATATCTTCCACGGATGCAATTCAAGAATTGAACTTTTAAGGAATTAAACGTAATGAATGCGCATAATTATGCTGTTGAATAAGAAGAAGAAAAAGGAAATTATCGTACCTGTACGAAGAAAAGCAGCGGTGCGGTGTTAGGAAGAACAGAAGAATGGAGGGGGAAACAAGAAGACACATTTCGGTTAAAGAGAAAGGGAAATGAAAAGAAAATCAATTGGCCGAGCAAAGCACAGCATGTAGTTGAGTCGACCAACTATTGTTAAATTCGTTCGATTTGTGAGCTTAATTAACCGAGCAAAGATCCACAAAAATTTGGTTGCAAGCGGATTTGGTCGAACCCAATATATTTATATAACAAGTAGAACACAATTGTTTGGAAATCGGATAATGATTTTTAGAGAGCGACTAATTACACAGTACATATAAGATACGGGTATTTGTTTTGCGATTGAACGAGTTTGTAATCATGTCTTGACGATATTTTATTGAGCTAATGATTAAACTCAATTTTATTTCTACGTGACCCGATAAAGTAATTTGATAAACTTATTTTATAGTCTTAGAAATGAGGAATATTTTCTTGCATGCTTTACAATTGGTCAATTGGATAGTGCTTTGTCGGGATTCAAATTAGTCTAAAAAAATTAAAAAAAATTATGATAATTAATATTTTTTCAAGTTGAGATTGTCGGAAATCAAATGTTGACTAAGCCTATTTTGGTCCTCCTCTTGAATAAAGCATAGGTTGTATATGGATTAGTTTTGATCTCGTTTCAATGAGTTTTTGTTTCAAAATATTAATTTAGTTGATTTCGACAAAATACTGGAACACAATTTAGATTATATGAGATAGTTAAGTTTGAAAAATGCTTTGAAACTTGTCAAAATATGAAAGTTTAGTTTGATCCTAATACTAATCTCACTTTAAAACCCGTGTAAATGGTCTTTGAAATGTTCTCAAAAGAAGAAAAAAAGGTCTTTGAATTGAGTCACCCTAAGCTTCAATTCATACCCAAAACTTGATCAACAGTACTATATCACTATATTGTATCTACAAAAGTAGACTATATATCTGCAGAAACGTTCCAACAAATCAACAATTATGTACATTTATTTATAAAAAAATATATATTATCATCTAGAGGCGTATAAGTACAACAAACTACTTGGTATCGCAAATGATGAATATATCCTTAAACTCTACTATATGTTGGACAATTTAAATATGCAGGACTGATTTGAAGATAGTTTGACCTAACCTATGTGATGTAGAATAATTATTTAATTTGAAATATGCTTATATATTATACATATGTATGGAAACTAATTCGAGGCAGCTTTAATTATTACGTTTGAAAAGGCACAAACATATAAACAAAAAATAAAATAGACACGACCATTTACTTAATAAATTACATAAACATGTTACATTACATAGTTTAGAAACTCAAAAAAATAATATAATTTGACTATAATACTGAATCACGTTATTTAAAATTAGTGGCATACATTATCACGATACGAAATTAGAACATTGATGTACTACCATACTTTTATATATATATATATGAATATTAAATAAATTTATTTTTATACCACTAAATAAAAAGTTTATGATATGTTGGAGGGGCAACATATATTAAGGCGTTTATTTAATATAATAAAAAGCAAAATTAGCCCCCAAAAGAAATATAAAAGGATAGTAAAAAGGGAAAGAGGAGACCTAAGATAGATATGGGTTGAAAAAGAAACAAATAAATTTGAGCAGGCAAAAACAAAAGCACACATTAATTCTGCTTCAAACTCTGAATACTGAGCTGGCCATGTCCCGTTCCATACTTGGACCACTCGTGACCCACCAAATAATGTCTAAACAACTACTATTAATTTACATTTGTAATTACTATGTACACTCACATGGTACAACCCTTACTTGCACGATGTACAGGACCCATGTAGTGGAGCACGCTTTA
This sequence comes from Penstemon newberryi var. newberryi, assembly GCA_030819805.1. NCBI lineage: Eukaryota > Viridiplantae > Streptophyta > Magnoliopsida > Lamiales > Plantaginaceae > Penstemon > Penstemon newberryi. Next base: position 45,030,072 of record JAUALY010000001.1, read on the forward strand.
AATATTGTATTTGTACCTTGATTGTTGGCTTTTGTGTTTGGCTTGCCAAAGAATCCATAGGATAATAAATACTTCTATTTTTCTTCTATGAAATTTTAGAGATTTTATCGATAAGAATGGCATAAATTCAAAATAATGACACAATTTAAAAAAAAAACATAAAATGTTGTTTATTTAATTTTTGTTTTTCACATTTTTAAAAAATTCAAATAAACATAGTTATAAGTTATAACAACTGGGGGATTCTTTATGATATATAACTAACCTTTTGCGTTATTTCCTTAATTAAACAACTAGTCAGTTATCAGTCAACAATTCATTACCTAAATAAAAACCCTACCTAAATAAAAATCCTTACATTCCTTGCAATTTATTTAAGTTCACAAAAATTGTAACAAAAAAAAAAAAAAAAAAAGTTCACAAAATCACATAAAATTTACCTGCAGTTGAATATCAATCTTGAGAGCAAGTCACGGCAAAAAAGTAGGTAAAAAGCAACAAATATACCACACCTAATAAAAAAAAAACCCATAAACTCAAACATTAAAACAAAAGAATGAGAGGAGCTATGGTTGGTTGCTGCTATTGCTTCATCTATCCTTTTTGAAAACCAAAACAGAAAAAAGGATAAAAAAAAACCCAGTTCTGCCTGTTCACCTGTTTCCATTGTACAGATCTTTCTCCGCCGGTTTCATTTGAGTTCGATCCGAGTCGACTCAGTGTTTGGATCCCAGTTGAGATGTTAACTCAACTGTGAGGAGAGGCGAAAAGGGAAAAATGTCGGCTACTCTTGCCGCATTCGAACGCCCTCGTATTGGAAACTCGAATACGGTAATGTTGCTTTTGTCTAATTTAGTCTGTGGGGTGAAGAAAGAAAATGATGACTCTGTTGGGTGATTTATCTGGTCAAATTTAGTCAAAGTAAAGTGGAAACTTATCTTATCAGTAGTTTTTGCTTGAGTCTTAATATTTTAATTTTACGAATTTGGTTGCGGGAATTATGTAATAATATGTGTGTTTGTGTTGTGGGTTGTTGCTGTTCGTCATAATTAGTGAACTTGTGATGATTTTGCAGATATTCAAGAGTGGACATCTCCTCATATCTTCCAAAGGTTAGTGCTTTTAGAATTGGGAAAAATACAATCTTAGAATTTGGAGTGGAAAGTTTATTTTATCCGAATTTGCAAATGTATTAGCCAAATCCTTGAGATTCCGTAAGCTCGTGTTATCTTCATGTGTTTGGTTGCATAATAAGTTTGTTTGTATAATTAATGCTCTCGCTTTAATGATTAGTAATAATGTTATTAGCCAAAAATAGAGTCACATTTATCCATGGAAGAGGACATTAGAACTGGGTCTCAAATTTGGACTCCAAGAATAATTTAATTGAAATTTCTGTTGTGTAGCCAATTCTTTTATCTCGACAGTATCACGTCTTGAATTGGGGTGTTAAATACTCATTACATAAAACATGTTTTTGTGTAAGTTGATGACATTTATCTGATGTCTAGAAGGTAGATTCTGGTTGACAAGGGGTCGGAAGTTATAGCTAGTTCCATTTAGCTGTAGAAGACACTCTAACCTTTCGTAGAAAGGACAGGAAAATTGACCCAGCAGACTTCTTGACTATTTTGAGAATCAAACACTTGTTCAGGCTCTTGAAGTGTATGGTAGTTTATCTTAGTAGTAGCTGTTACCTTCCTTTAGTTGCAAAATAGGCCAAAACTGTAGAATACACTTAATGCAAATCATTCAATTGATTAATGGCTGAGACAGAGAACTGAGTTGATTTGAGTATGCAGATATGATTGTTATGATACATTCACACGTGGGTCCATGTCCTCTATCGATCGACTTAAATGGAAAACCACACAATTCATATGGTTTACATTGCTGTTATAATGTATTCATCGACTACTTAAACCTCTTGCAGGGCTAGGGTGGAAGTCCTGGAAGAAGCGATGGTTTATCCTTACACGCACCTCTTTGGTTTTCTTCAAGAATGACCCTGTTAGTCTCATTCATGTGTTCTCCTTCAATTTTCTTTGATGTTATTTGTAGTAAAGTTGATTCAGCATATGCCTTATTCATCATGTTTCTGAGCAATGCAGTTCATATTACATTAATTTGCTCTAATTTCAATTTGTTACTAGTATGGCTTTGAATAACGAGGATTCCTTTTTCTGTAGAGTGCACTTCCGCAGCGTGGGGGTGAAGTGAATCTGACTTTGGGTGGCATAGATTTAAATAATTCAGGGAGGTATAAATGGACTCTCTTTTTCGTGTTCTGTTTTCATGGCTCTCGCCTTTCCAGCAATGTTCTTATATCTGGCTTGTGTGCAGTGTTGTTGTTCGAGAAGACAAGAAATTGCTAACTGTTTTATTTCCTGATGGACGCGATGGACGGGCATTTACTCTTAAGGTGTGTAAAAGATCAAATAGTCTTTCTCATTTTTTTTTTTTTTTTGTGTGTGTGTGTGTGTCAGACCCTCTTCTTTAGTTTTGTTACTTATACCATATCGACTTTTTGTAGTTATTCCGTATTTAGCTTGTAAGGGTTAGGTTATCATCTGTTCTCCTTTTATGTTTCTAAACTTCAGGCGGAGACATCCGAGGACTTGTATGAGTGGAAGACAGCCCTTGAACATGCTCTTGCACAAGCGCCAAGTGCTGCTCTTGTAATGGGACACAATGGGATGTTCAGAAGTGACACTAATGATACAATTGAAGGGTCTTTCCATCAATGTCCGTACCTACTGTTATTTTCTCCCATGTTCTTCAGAAGAAACTGTTTTTGATTCTTTTTTCATAGAGATTATTGTCTTCACTTCAGGGAGAGATAAACGCCCCATTAAGTCTTTGGTTGTTGGGCGCCCAATTTTGCTTGCTTTAGAAGATATAGATGGAGGTCCATCCTTCCTAGAAAAAGCACTTTGTTTTCTTGAGATGTATGGTAAGTTTTCATTTTTGCAATTTGTGGATGCCAGAATATCACCCTTTGAAATAGTTTCTCATGCGACAATTCTAATTTTAATTAAGATGACTTTATATGGTGTTATTTTCCAGCGTGTTCGACCCATTTGTAGTTTTCCCTGTTTTTGTATCACTTCATTTTGTGAATATTGTGTTCTTAAGCTAAGAATTATTTGCTTATATCCACAAAAAGAACTTGGTATGGTTGATTTTTTATTTCCGTACAAAATATTGAACTTGTAAAATGCAGTTTTAATTTTGTTATAGTGTCTTCTTTTGTCCCATATCAGTTTTACCTGTCATTTATGCCAGTTTCAAACTACATTACTTTGATTTTATTGAGTCTCTGCGTATACTATCATATAGGAAATTAGTTTTTTTTTATAGGAAAAAATAGCCATTCACCAAATCTCATGATTGGGAATCAACAAAAATGTGATTCTTATCTCATGATCAACCATTCTATCCCATTTTTGTTGTTCTCAATAACAAACACCACCTAGCTATATTGAAGATGATTTAGTTATAATTATGTCGAATCCATGTTAAGTTGTTGATCAAATTAAAGAACAAAGTGATAATTCATGATTGTTTGCTCTTTATTCTGATTCTACCCACCACGTTTAACAGGTAATAAAGTAGAAGGAATTCTGCGGCAGTCTGCAGACGTTGAGGAAGTGGACCGAAGAGTTCAAGAATATGAACAAGGTTCTTCTTCCCTTTTTTTTTTTTTGTGTGTCAATCTTCTTCATGACCGTTTTTTTTGTTCCTTTCTGGAACCTCAGCAACACATCTTTTGGTTTGTTTGATCATGAATCAGGTGTAGTTTAAGTAATTTGGGTTCGGTGTTTGTTGATAAACCATGCTAGACATTCAAATACTTTTCTTGCTCTTTTGTGGAAATGTTAAAATTTGCAACCTTATCTTATTAAAAAACTTACTTTGACTTGGGCAATCTATAAATAATTTTCTGTTTCTCACTGTTTTGAAGTGAACAATTATAAATAGTTGGAAGCTAAACTGGTAAACAGGCCGTGAACTCCCACCCCCCCCCCCCCCCCTTTTGGGTATTTTCTTCCAAAAATGATACGGAAGAATCTTAATATAAACTTAATTGAATGAAAATGCAAATTGGCTTAGTAGAAGAGGCATCTGATAAATTACGTCATGAATTGAAGAGATCCATCAAAAGTGATATGAAGTCACGTTTTGTAAATTCGTATATGGATTACAAGCTTCCAGCCTGCCTCTAGATATATCAGTACTTGTGCTGGTTAGGCCAAATAATTGACTTCCAATATTATCTTAGTTTTTGGTGAAAGATGATGGGTAGTATAAAAATATGTGAACATCTTTAGTCAGCTGACATTTCCCTTACAACAAGCATTCTTGTCTCTTTTCTCTAATCTGAAATTGAATGCCACATTTCATTATTCTACATGGGTCGGCATACCAATTTGAAAGCTACTTCCTTGTAGGCAAGAATGAATTTGGTCCTGATGAAGATGCTCATGTCATTGGCGACTGTGTGAAGGTTTGATTGCCATCAAGCACTTAGTTATTCTGTTCTGGATTCATTTATCTTATAATTATTAGAGTTACCTTTCTTTCAGCATGTTCTACGGGAGCTACCTTCATCTCCTGTTCCTGCATCCTGCTGCACTGCTTTGTTGGAATCCTACAGTAAGTTTATTTTACATTGTCTACTCCAGAAGCTTGTGCAGAATATCCAATCCTGTATGCTTGCATGTCTTTCAAAAATTGGCTCGGGTTTACTACTTTTTTTGAGTAACTTGTTCACTTTGTGGGACTGTCATGAGAAGAAGTTGAACGGAAGGAAGCTCGAGTGAATGCAATACGTTCTGCGATACAGGAAACATTTCCTGAACCCAATAGGCGCCTCTTACAGAGGTACCATAATGCTGCAGTTTTTTTGGTTTACAATATCTGCACATAAATATATGGTACCTTGTCTTTAATTTGCTATCAGACATGTGCTTGATTTACAATTTCTTTCATAGCACATACTCTTTCCGCAATCTCATTTCGCTCCTTATTAACTCTCTGTAGAATTCTTAAGATGATGCATACAATTTCCTCTCATGTTTCTGAGAATCGGATGACTGCATCCGCAGTTGCTGCTTGTATGGCTCCATTGCTCTTGCGCCCTCTATTAGCGGGTGAATGTGAATTAGAGGATGATTATGATATCAACGGAGATAATTCTGCTCAGCTTCTTGCTGCTGCCAATGCTGCTAATAATGCCCAAGCAATAATTACAACACTCTTGGAGGAGTACGAGAATATTTTTGAAGTATGTTATATTTTTTTTTTTTAGCTTTTAAACCACTAGGCTTGTTCAATTAATTTTTGTAACTAAGTGTGGTTAGTTTGCAGTGCCTTTATTTTGATCTGTCTCTTCACTGATCATTCCTCTTCTCTTGCACGAGTCGTAAAAGCTTCGTATATAGTCTACTTTGTACTCATCTTACAACTTGTGAGGCTAAATATGAATACTGTGGTGAGGTGACCATATTGTCTTTGAATCATCTATGTCTCTGCATGGTTGTATTTAGCCGCTCTACTACTGGAAAAATGTTATACATGGCTGTCTCTTGCTGCTTAAGTTCTTATAAATTGTTTTCATTCGTTGCATTTAAAAGTTCTTTACTTAGAAAAAATGTAGAAAACTCGAAATGTTTGATGTTAGATCCTTTTTATCTGTCCCATATGTGCTTGCACACAGCTCTGCGTTGTTCCACTATTATGGTCATCTGTTATTGGTATTTGCTTTCGTAATTTAACATATGTTATGTTATATAAATAAATCTCTTGGCTTTTCCCTTTAAGGAGTTTTTGGAATATGCTTTGCTGCTGCTCACTATAGTTCCCTTGCAGGATGATAGTTTGCACAGATGCTCTCTGTCTGCGGAATCTCAAACTGATAACAGTGGAAGTGAAGATACAAGTGATGATGAAGATCCTGACTTGAAACTCAATGGTTATCATGATGCTGAAAACGAAGTCGAACCTGAGTCAGATTATGATCGTGATCGCAGACTCAGTGGAAAGTTAAGTGAAAGCAGTGGCTCTGCTGCCAGCGATCTTTACGATTTTAAGGTTCCTCTCTCTCTCTCTCTCTCACACACACACACATTCATACACATGACACATAAATTATTTCTCATCGTCTGAAAAAAAATTGACATTTTCCCATCCACTTAAATCAATATTTCGAAGTTAAACTTGGAATCATGGAATGGGTACTTCCAGGTATTAATTAATATTTTTGGTTGGGTACTAGGAAAATCTTTGGAGTCTGTATAATCACATCATTTGGCTATTTGAGGTCATTTTGCACCAAAATTCAATATCTACGAAAATCACAATTTGTTTAATTGTACCAAAAAGGCAATTGGTTCTTCACGTTTTTTCCATAATACTGATCGAAGTTTTTGCGTATATATTTCCCCTTATTTTGGTTTTTATGATATGTGCTTGCTTCAATGAATTGAACCTTCTTCACGAGCTATTTACCAATGTTGCTTATGGTGCATTTGTTCATACCAGGCCATCGGGAATGATGACTCAGACGATGGATCTTCCACGGATAATCGTACTTTAGGAACAAAAACAAAGCAAATATTGGATATTAGACCTATTAGTGATTCTAATCTTTCAGTTAATGAGCAACTAGACCAACAGAGGCAGGCACGTCAAAACACGGTGGATGCATCTCCAGAAATACTTGGTAATGATTCTCAGCGGTCTATGGGAGATATTTTGTCATCAAAGGATCAAGAGCTTCTACATCAATCCATTCGTGGACTGGAATTATTGGCTGATAAACAAATGGCCAAACTTACAAATTCCAATCTCAGTGTCAAGAAGTCATCATTTTGGGGAAGAAAAAATGTGAGTTTAGTCATTATGCTTTCTTGCACTCACACAATCATGGGTGTATGAACTTTATCCAGCTTTGTTTATAGAACATTATTTCCATCTCCATCATTGGGAGGTTTTAATGATCACTGCTACACCCTTTGTAACTTTCTTTCGACATTGGAAACATAATTCCAATCAGTGCTTTTGATGCAAATAGAATGCTTATGCTTATGGGAATAGACTCCATGAATGTTTCTTCCAGTCCCTACGAATATTGATTGATTAGGTTGGGATGACATTAAGCCTGCAGAATAGATTCCATACATCAGTACTTTATGGCCCCTATTATTTTTATCTCGACAATGTTGCTGTAAAATAACGATAATAAACTTCAGATATAAATGTTAACCTGATTATATGGAAACAAGACCTTTCCAAGCAAAAGTATTTCAGATTCCCTGTAAGCACTATTTTGCAGTTGTTCAACCCCAGCTTGGGATGGGTCCAATTTGTTTTTTGACTTGTGATATGCTAACTATGCTTAATTTGGAGCCTTTTGTATCCAGAAGTTTTATTTCTGGAATCAAGCATGCTGAATTTTTCAATCTTGCAGGCCAGAAAAACTCCATCAACAGAATCAATTGATTTGTCTGGGGAGGAAGAGTAAGTTTTTTCTATCGCATTTGATTACATTTCTTTGTCTTTTCTAAGAATTGTCTGCTAAACTTTTAGAAATTTTATACTACAAAATTACTCTAGCACCTTAGGGATTTTGTTTACAAGACTGTTCGACCAATTCAACCTTATCTAGACTCCCACCCAACCACTTACCTGCTTTAAAGTAAAAATCTAGCCTAAATCTAACTAGAGTGCAGAAGAACATTAAGTATGGCGTGATTGGTGTTTCCTGTTAATGAACAACTGAATCTTGTTTCACTATCTGAAGAATTATAATTCAATGTTGATTATAGAGAAATTTCTGTATCTTGGAAAAATCCCCACTTTTTAGTGTATTCCTTATCACCCATTTTCTTTGCATAGTAGGAAGACCATTATTGTCCTTCATTAATTAACTACTGATCAATTATTTCAATGGCTTCATTTATAGGCTTGCCATCCAGAGATTGGAGATCGCGAAGAATGATTTGCGTCACAGAATTGCAAAAGAGGTGAATAGTGACTCGTGGATAGTGTTCATGTTATATTACGTTAGTAGGAATGTTTGGTGATAACTTTTCTTTTTCCATCTATGTTAGGCAAGAGGAAATGCAATTTTGCAAGCTAGCTTGGAAAGAAGAAAGCAAGCTTTGCACGAGCGTCGCTTGGCACTTGAACAAGATGTAAGTGTTTGTTCTATTACTCAAGTATTGCCTTATTTACATGTTTATCCAATCATCACACTCTTTCAGGCATATTAAGTCTCCTTTCCCTATCTCCCCTGAATATATTAATAGGTGTCGAGACTACAAGAACAATTGCAAGCTGAAAGAGATTTACGAGCTGCTCTGGAAGTTGGCTTAAGCATGTCTTCTGGCCAGCTTTCTGGCTCTCGTAACATGGATTCCAAGGTCTGCGCCTATTCTTTATATCTCTAATATCAAATAATATTGTAGATTCTGAAATGTTAAATTTATTTTGAAGACAAGGGCCGAGCTTGAAGAGATAGCTCTAGCTGAGGCAGATGTGGCTAGATTGAAGCAGAAAGTTGCCGAACTTCACCATCAATTAAACCAACAACGTCAGCATCACTACGGCTGTCTTTCTGATGCACGTGATCACTATCAAAATGCTTCCAATCAAAGTTCTCAGCAGTAAGTCAAATCCCGTTTTATCATATTTATTAAATGCTCTTTCTTATGGGCTCGGATTTTACTTCTATTAAACAATTTTTTCAACATTGTTTGTCCTTCACAATTTTCATTGAATGAGCTTATTGCTTACATACAGGAAATATTTCCAGCAAGATTTTGATTCTACACTTGCTGTTTGTAACAACGAAAGAAAACAAAGAACCGAGGTGATTGCTCTTTGTCTTTTTATAGTGTGTCAAAATCAAATGGTTACTCTTAACTATTAATTGTTACAGGAGTTATTTGGAGCAGAACCGAGAAATATTAAAGGGCAGTTGTTAACATCTGGCAATAGCAATAGGCAGATTCCGCGAAAGCAATTTATGGAATCAACAAGCTTGAGTTCTAAGAGCACAGAGTCATCCACAAGTTTATACATGGACGATCTTTGTGCTGTCGATTCTGCATCTTTACCTTCTACTTCTAGAGCCGCCGAGGTAGAACAAACTATTCTCTCTTCTTTTTTTCTTTTTTCCTTTTTTTTGGAATTTTTGAAGCAGTGTTACTTATGCTATTTTGAACTGCAGGTGATGGATTATCGTCGATATCAGTCAGGAGCGTCCTCGACTTTGGTAGAATTGACAACACGTCTCGATTTTTTCAAAGAAAGGAGGTCACAGTTGATGGAGCAACTTCACAATCTCGATTTGAACTATGCATCGACGCCTCAAGATTTTGTGTATAAACCTTCGTCACCTCCGTGGAACTAAACTTTGTTGCTTCTTATGTGAGTCTTAAGAGGAAACGCTGGTGGTATTTTTGCTTTGTATATTCTGTCTTTTGGTATATAATTTTATTTCATGTTTGCTATTTCCTCGGAGTTTAAATCTCTCGTTTTTGTTTGTGGACAATTTTCAGAATGTAATTGTTAATTTTCAGTATAACGGCCAGATGAACTTAATTAAGTGGATCTCTTGATTTTCGTTACTGTTTAATGAATTATCGTTCTCTTTTGATTTGTGATGGAGTTTTAGACGAGCTTTGATAAAGTATATTTTTAGATTTTTTATTTTTTATTTTTATTTATAATTTTGCTTGATTTAATCAGGGGGTGTTTTATTATTATTTTGTATCTTTGTTTGGACATAATTGTTGTGATGGAGTCATATAATTATTTTATGTTTAGAGCAGTGTTTTTAAAACCGGACCGGACCGGCCGGTTGGCCCGGTTTAACCGCTAACCGGTCCCCAATCCGGTCCGATTTACCCCTAAAAACCAGTCTCCTAATTAACCAGTTCGAACCGATAAAATCGGCTCCAAAACCGGTAAAACCAGTGAACCAGTAAAACCAGTGAACCACTGGTTCACTTAATTTTTTTTTATTTTTTTTAAATTTAGAGATTTTTTGTTATTATTATTTATTTGAACTCTTGTTTAACATTTAATAGAATTACATTTATATACTTTAATTGGAATAACATTCATTATTTTAGTATTTTAACAATCAATGCAATATTACAATGTGTTTTACATAAAGAAGTACATAACCATTTTCTCATTATTGTGAATAATATTATTTTGTGTATGAAATTATGCAAACCAATTACCATATACACATCAAGTTACAACAATAGAACCCAAATGAACAAGCCAAAACTTTGAAAATGTGATGAACTTTTAATTTTGTTGTCTTATTTTGAATGTATGTATCTTTGAGGGATACTTGAGATTTATATTTTTGACATTGATCTTAATTTTTAAGACATTTTGATTATTTGCATGAAACAATAAAAATTTATATTGACAAATAATGATAATTTTTTGAATTATAATTGTATTTTAGATAATCTAAAAATATATATATAAATATTAAATAATAATAAAGTCACACCGGTTATACCGATCGAACCAGTGGTCGACCCGATCTAACCGATCGAACCAGTAACCAGTAGGGCTTCCTGTTCAATGACCGGTCCGGTTTTAAAAACACTGGTTTAGAGCAGTGTTTTCAAAACCGGACCGGACCGGTCGGTTTAACCGCTAGCCGGACATCAATCCGGTCCGATTGACCCCTTAAAACCAGTAGCCTTCCGAACCAGTGTGAACCGGTAAAAACCGGTCAAAAACCGGTAAAACCGTCGAAACGGTAAACCCGGTGAACCACTGGTTCAATATTTTCTACAGGAAAAAAAAAATTAAAAAAATTGACCAGCTGAATTTCTTTTCTCTCACACTGTCACACCGATTTTCTTTTGTCACAAAACCACATGGTTATTAACTAAGAAAAGAAATCACAAAATTTGGATCTTCTAATCTAGAATAAGAAGAAAAAGTTACAGAAATACATAATTTATCATATGAACAAGAAATAAAGGGAGAATAAAAAAAAATAAAGGAGTATTGAAGCAAAAGCAAAAATAAATCAAATAAGACAATTAAAAATATAAGAGAAAAAGAGGAAAGAAGAAGGTAGTAGGCAAAATGATAAATGTGAATGGTTTCTAGGGTTTTTTATTTCTTTATTTAAGAAATTGGATAACTTGGGCCTAATATTAAAAAATAAGACTTTGTTTAAAATTAGCCCAAGGCCCACATAATAGAACTTTTTGATATAAATATTGAATAATTTTGCATATTTAACTATAAAAACTTGGATCAACTAATTTTTCACTTATTTAAGGATATATGTTTTAGATTAATCTGGACATAATAGCCATTTTGAGATATTAATTTATTTAATACATCATGTTGACGACATACCGGTTATTCCGATCGAACCAGTGGTCGAACCGATCTAACCGATCGAACCAGTAATCAGTAGAGCTTCCGGTTTTATGGCCGGTCCGCTTCTGAAAACACTGGTTTAGAGGATAATTATTTTGTAGAAGTATATTATTTACACTTCTTAGAGCAATATGCGAACGCCTTTGGTCCTTACCTAGGCAATCATCTGGCTAATTTTGGCCCAACAGTTATAAATATAGATCTGACTTTTCATTCCAAAACTTTGAACATTGGGCCAATTAAAACCCCACAACTCGTATTTGGTGATTTACAATTTGCATCTTCATCTTCTTGTAGTTTACTCCCTTTTTTTTTTTTTTATTTGTCGCTTTTGAGGATTGCACACGAATTAAAAAATATCATAAATAGTCATTTTTTTGAAGCAAAAATTTCAAAATATTCTTTTAATCAAATAATCTTAGCATTAATGACAAATATTAATAAGAAGGGTAAAATTGGTAAAAAGACATTGAATTTTACATTGAATTCCTAAAGCGACAAATAAAAATAAACAAGAAAATTTTGTCAAAGCGACAAATAAAAAAACGAAGGGAATAACTTCTTTCAAATCTTTTTGCATATATATATATATATATATATATATATATATATTCTATTTTTTTTATTCGAAAAATTGATGTAGGAGTTGTTGTGAGCATGGAATTTTAATCTTGTTGCAATTGTTTCATAAAAAATGAACCACTGATAGCCACACTGTAGTAGGATTAAATTTCGAATCACATTACATGAGATTTGATTCGAGTATTGTATAGTAATAAACTGAGTTTAATCATATTTCTTATTTTATAAATTATTAGATTCTATTTGAATTTAATTTGGTAAATTAAGAAAATATTTATATATATATATTCAACTTCAATCGTGTCCAACTCAATTAAGATTCATTTTATCTCAATTAAGTTAAAAAACAAATACAATACCAAATTCAATTAAACAAAACCTGAACACTATATTACCGAATGATGAAATAAGTATCAAATACAATAATATCAAACTCAATTAAAACTAAGCTTGAACACTATATTATCGACTCAAGCTATGCGACTTATTTATGCCGTAACTTAACGGGTTGGGCGTGATAAATATAAGAAATGTGTGATTAAATTGGTAAAGTCCTAACTTGTGGGACTATATTTTAAATTGAGATAAGTTTGGGACGAAACCAACAATTTAGCCGCAATAATTTATCCCAAACTTTACGTGGAGTGTGGTCAGCAATTTTTTGTGGTCAGAACAGAAACTTGACGAATAGAAGAGAAGCGAAAACCCCAAAATCAGCAAATATGAATTTCCAGAATTCTCTCTGTTTCTGTTCATTTTCCATAACTGTGCTGTGTATCAAGCCGTGACGCCATTCCGGTACTTTTAAGCTTCCTTCTGAATTATTCGTTCATGATTCTTGTTTTGAAGCTACATAACTAATTAGGATTTATGTTTGTTTTTGTTGCATAGGAATCAATTTTAAGTAGTTTTCTTGTTTGAGAACTTATAAGGATGGGAATTAGGGTTTGAATTACTATGCGCTTTCAGTTATTAGCAAGTTAGCATCATTAGTAGCAATAAATTCCTTTTATTTACTTGTAAAATAATGACTACGCTTGTATTTTTATTGTGTTTGGTTACATTTTAGGGTTTAAAGAAAAGTCCTCTTTTGGGGGAGGGGGAATGACTGTGTGAAAGGATGGTGGTTCATATAGCATTGGTTAGAATTTCGTTTTTCTAGTGAAATTTTTCGATAAACATTTAGAGAAAAGATACACAAAAAATGCTGAAGTAGAAACTACTCTATATTTCGTTTCAATTGACTCAAAAGTCGAAACTTTTGGTGGAAACATGTGTAAATTTTAATCCATGATTCATAGTGCTATATTTTAGAAAATTCTTTGAGTAGTGAAACAATGGTTCCCTATTTGCTCAAGAATTGTGATTTTCTCTTGGTTGATCTTGTTATTAATTTCATTTGCTTTCACCTTTATATAGACTACGTACGTTTTGGTTTTTCTAAGTTGAGAAACAGAATCACCCCTCTCTGATTTTCATTCCTTTCCTGGCATTCAATGAGTTTCCATACCTCTTCTGAGACCTTGAAAGTTGAAACATCAAATTCAATTATCTAAAGTATGTATTTTATTAAAGAAAGTATTTGCCTTATTGTATGAAGTAATCCACGATCCTTGACTACCAGGAAATTATTGTAAATTCTTGTTTTCAAATGCTAGTTCTCCACCTTACTTGCCTCTCTTGCCATTATCATGTGGCTGAGCTTTCTTTGCCTCTTGCTTTCGATTAAGATGATTAAGAATTAGTTTTAACGGTCAAGCTAAATTTATATAACGAATTCCAAACAATATATTTCGAAATAAGAACCTATTGGAGATTGCTACTGATGTATATATTGCTTTTGTATTGTATCCAAAGTAGTATTATTTATCTCAGTTTGTAGGTCTACAACAGCTGAAACTTCGCCTATGTAGGAATTCTTGATGAACCAAAAAATTTACACTTACATTGTAAATCTTATTTTAAACCTCTGCTAAATTGTATACAGATTATATGTTTTAAAATCTGCTTTCCTAAAGGCAAATAGATCTACGGAAGAAACAAATTTATATTTTGATAATGGGCCAAATAGAAAAGTAAGACTTCTCCTATGCTGGAAATAAAGAAAACAAACTGAAATAAAGTAAATATCACCCTCTTGGTACGCCGAGGGGTGGGGGAAGAACAATTGAATGAGACAAAAATAAAAAAAAGTGAAGTTTGCAAAGTTTATATAAACAGATTGAAATTGTATTTTGTACAATTAGAAATTCTACAGATGTTTAGAAATTCTACAGATGTTTATCTTCTGTATTTTTTTTTTTGGTTGGCTCTACATAATGTAAGTATTTGATTCCTGCAGAGCGGTTGATTGAAGTGTGCACGCCATTGATATATTTCTTTTAAATGAATCTTCAATTGCAAAGATACATTCCTTGGGTTGGATCCAATCCAAAAAAGGATATATCATCACCTGCCATCTCCACTAGCACCCTTTTGAAGACACCGGAAGAGAATGCTGTTGATGATGCTAAGTTCTGGAAACTATCCCTTTTTTCAATTATTCCTTGGGCTGTCCGAGCAACAGATAAGTTTCAGTTGCCAACCACTGTCAATAAAAGGCTAAAGAAGCACGCACAACCTCGTGGAAGCATTGATTCTTTAACTCAATTCTCAAATATACGCTTTAGACCATATGTTTCAAAGGTTCCATGGCATACAGGTCCAAGAGGTTTTCTCTCGCAACTTTTTCCGCGATATGGGCATTACTGCGGACCTAACTGGTCCAGTGGCAAAGATCGAGGGTCCCTTATATGGGATAAACGCCCAATTGATTGGTTGGATTTTTGCTGCTATTGCCATGATATGGGATATGACAGCCATGATCAAGCCGAACTTCTGAAGGCGGACCTTGCATTCTTGGAGTGCTTGGAGAGACCTCACATGAGCACAAAAGGGGATCCTCGTGTTGCTCATCTTTACAAATATATGTGCATTTCAGGTAGAATATCATTTTCATGCATCCAATGTTGGTGCTAACTAATCCCTAGACGCGTTTTCTTGTATTTATATATCTATTTTTTTTTTTTGGCAAAATGCAGGTCTTAGGAGTATACTGATACCTTACAGAGAGAACCTCGTGAAGTTGCAGTCGGTGAAGTTGTTCATTCCATGTGAATGGATGAGCAATATGAAATGGAAACGATGGAACTTTGCTAAGACTTAATTCGGTATATAATGATCGCAAGTTTAGTGCTAAAGCTATTACGTCTTTTGCTATATAAGATAAAATCGCTATAAGTGCTGATGGCATGTACATATTTGTTAAGTATTGAGTTGTATAGTTAATTTCTTTTGTTGACATTTATTGTGTAAAAAAAATAGATTCTATAATGCTCGTCCTTATCAATCATATATATCAGTCGCTCCGCTCATTGAAAACTTACCAAAAAAAATTATTTTAACCGGACTAAGGTTGAAGAATGTTTTGTATGGGTTATGCATTCAAATGACAAAAAGATGTGAAAAGCAGAAGATTTTCGATATAAATGGAAAACTCTTTGCCACCATCTAGCTCTTGGCAAAGTTATTGGCTTCTAAGTGATATAAACAAGCCGAGTTGGACAAGTCATTTTATCAATTTTTATTTGATGTTTCTTTTCTTAGTTCGGAAATAGATTCAAGTTTGGTAACGTTTGCATATATTTTATGATTATTGACCGGGAACAAACCGAATTCAAATATAAAATAATAATAATAATTATTATTAAGGTCATTTCTTTTTATTATTTATATATAAGAAATTATATAAGCTTAAATGTACTAGTAATATTGATCAGATTAAATCAGAACTCAAAAAGTAGTTTAATTTAATTTGAATCTTGATATATTAAAAATAAGGTAAATGAGAACACTGATGTGAATGCATTAAATTAGATGATAATAACAACAGCAGCAGCAGCAGCAATTATAAACGAGCCCACAGTCAGTCCACGCGCACATCCGTAACTAACTGCAAAGGAATCATTACTAGTATTATTTTTCAGTGCGATCCATCTGTGATATGGAGTATAAATTATAACTACCCCATGATATCTACCTGCTTAACTTTTTCCAAATTTCACATTATTTTAAAGATCTATACATTGGATCTTTTTAATAAATGACAAGAAAAAGTCGAAAAACGGAAATTGCATTGGTAAAAGTATACTTCCTCCATTTCATATTAGTGATTGGTGCATTTCTTATTTTCACACGTATTAAAAAGTTTCATTATTACATATTTTTTTATGGTAGAATGTCTTAAATTACCTTTATAATTTTTAAATTGAAACATAGACAAAATTGAAAAAAAAATACTTCAAAAACCTAAACATGCCAATTAATTCGAAATACAAAAAATTAACAAATATGTCAAATAATATGAAACGAATGGAGTAATATTTTTAATCCTAATTGATTTAAATGTCCTCACAGCATAAATTTATTGAGCTAATCCTATAAAATAAATCGAAATTGTCAAACAAGGATTATTAATCAAAAGTAGAAAATATTTTTAAAATATGATATCCAAAGTAAAAAGTGTGGGATCGAAAGAAATTTATTGAGGATCGAAAATGTGGAGAATTCAATCCCATTATTAAATTAAAAAATGCACTTTCCTAAAAAAAACAAAAAAGGCATGAAACGTGGAAGAAAATTTGACAGATAATAATGTCTCCATAATTTATAATATAAAATCCACTCTCAGTCCTTCACTCCTCCTCACCTTCACACAATATTATTGACAGCCAAAAAATGTCTTCTAAAAACAATAAACCATCAATGGCCAAGAAAACCACCGCCGCCAACATACTTATCATCATCTTCCTCCTCCTCCTCCTCTCAAACCACCCATACTCCTCCACAGCCGCCACCAGTCCTATAAAAACAGTGGTGGTTCTAGTGATGGAGAACAGATCATTCGACCACATGTTGGGATGGATGAAGAAACTGAATCCTGAAATAAATGGAGTGGTTGGGACTGAATCCAATCCAATCAATACAAGTGATCCAAAATCATCAAGAGTGGTGTTTGGTAGTAAATCTCATTTTGTGGACCCTGATCCAGGCCACTCATTTCAGGCCATCAGGGAACAGATTTTTGGGTCCAATGACACTTCAGCCAGTCCGCCGCCCATGAATGGGTTTGCTCAACAAGCTTTTTCAATGGACCCCAATATGACACAGAGTGTTATGAACGGCTTTGATCCTGATAAGGTTTTGCATTTTTAACCCCCCCTCTCCCTTTTTTTTTTTAATTGATTGGGATTTTCACTTTAGAAAATGGCGAAATTGCATTCTTAGTCCCACATGAATGGATTTCTTTACTTATAGTCCCACACTTTATAAAGTTGTATTTTTAATTTTATACTTTATAAAATTGCAACTTTGATCTCAAAATTTTAAACTTTTTTTTTTATCATGTTTGGTTCCACAAAAAAGTCTTTATTTAGCGCTTTTGCTTGGATTCTCACGGTTTTACAGTTTTCGTCTCAAAGAAGGCGGAAATGATATCAAAGTGCAAAATATATTTTAAAATTGGGGTAAAAAGTGCAATTTTATAAAAGCATGTGATCAGAAGTGCCGAAGTCTAATTATGTGGGACTAAAAGTGCAAATTGTTCAGCTGAAATCCATGAATTAGAATTTCAATTAAATATTTGAAACTTTTCAACAACTTTCTAAACTTTTCCGGAAATATTTGGAAAGTTTATTAGTTAAACGAACATATCTAATTAGAAACTACCATGTATTTTCTCTATAATAATAATTGATTAAACACAAAAACTTTTAGGCGTTTTCGGAGGAAAAGTATGGAAAATTTGATCATGCTGAAATCTGTTTTACTACTCTGTTTCACAGGTTGGAGTTTACAAGGCCTTAGTATCCGAATTCGCGGTATTCGATCGGTGGTTCGCCTCCGTGCCCTCCTCAACGCAGCCCAACCGCCTCTACGTCCATTCGGGCACCTCCCACGGCGCCACCTCCAACATCGCGGCCCTCCTCGCCAAGGGCTACCCTCAGCGCACAATCTTCGAGGACCTAGACGACGCCGGAATATCCTTCGGAATATACTACCAAAACATTCCCGCCACACTCTTCTACACAAACCTCAGAAAACTCAAGTACGTAACCAAGTTCCATCCTTACGGCCTCTCCTTCAAAAACGACGCCAAAAAAGGGAAGTTACCGGGCTACGTTGTGGTGGAGCAGCGGTACATGGACTCTAAGCTGGAGCCCGCGAACGATGATCACCCATCGCATGATGTGTATCAAGGGCAGATGTTTGTGAAGGAGGTGTACGAGACACTGAGGGGTAGCCCGCAGTGGAACCAAACTCTGCTTGTGATTACGTATGATGAGCATGGGGGGTTTTATGATCATGTGGCTACGCCGAATAAGGGGGTTCCGAGTCCGGATGGGATTGTGGGACCGGAGCCGTTTTTCTTTAAGTTTGATAGGTTGGGAGTGAGGGTTCCGACCATTGTCATCTCTCCTTGGATTGAGAAGGGCACTGGTAAGTCAAATTATTTTTTACTCTTTTTTTTTTGGATTTCTTTATAAACATATATTATGTCGACATGCTATATAATGTGTTCATATCTCATAGTTGTCGTAATATCTGTCATATATATTATACGAATAATCCCAAGTCATATGTTGGCTTAGTTTTGTGTCCTCCACATTTAACCATCAAGTCTTTTTCAATATAGAAATGTGACTTGTTCTTGTGTTTTCTGCAATCTTGATAGTGTATATAAAGCAAACGACTATTTGTACAGTACCCGTTACTAATTTTTACATTTTTGCAGTTGTTCATGGGACAAACGGCTCACCGTCTCCAACATCAGAATACGAGCACTCTTCGATTCCTGCAACAGTTAGAAAGATCTTTAACTTGCCATCTCCTCCTCTTACCAAGAGGGAGGAATGGGCTGGCACTTTCGAGAGCATTGTCCAAAAACGCACCCAACCCAGAACCGATTGCCCCGGTTAGCTTTTTTACTATCTCATTTTAAAGTGGATACATTTTGGCGAATATACGGGATTTATTTGTTCTCTTTTCTTATTCTTTTTGTTTATGCAGAGACACTCCCAAATCCAGTTAAAATTAGGGAGGGTGAGGCAAATGAAGATAAGAAATTGAGTGAATTTCAGCAGGAGATGCTGCAACTTGCAGCGGTGTTGAAAGGAGATAATGTTTTGACAAGCTTTCCGGTGAAGATTGGCAACGAAATGACAGTTAGGGAAGGGAAAGAATACATGGAAAACGCCGTTAAAACGTTCTTTGAAGCGGGTTTAGCTGCTATAAAGATGGGGGTTAATCAAGAACAGATTGTAAAGATGGTACCATCTCTCTCTACCAGACCGACGAATCCTTAGAATTGGACTACATATTTGACACAAAATTGAGGCCTTTTTTTCCTTTTCATGTTAGTATCATGTAATGTATACATAAAATTATAGGACATGATGAACTATCAGTTGTTGTAAGTAAAGGAATGCTCAAGGATAGTTTTTCCCATAAATATATTGAAATATATTGAACTTGTTAACATAAATGGATCCTTATAAGGTTTTTTCAAGTAACAATACTGCGGATTTCAGAAAAGATCCATGACGAAATGGATTTCATGCATAAACATAGTGCAGTTCAAGTGTAGGACTCATGAGAGTGAAGGCCGTACTTAGATAGCGATTTGGTTTATATATAGATCTTCAAGTTTGTATACATATGCAGTTTCTTCACATCCTCAAATGCGCAGAAATTAATCAAAACTCGCTGGGGGAAATGCATTATCTAGTATAGGAAAATTGTAAAAGAATCAGAACACTCCATTGATGCATATATATGCAGATCGAATAGATTGATGTGAAGTCTTTAAACAATTGATACTGCTAACATTATTGTTCTATTTCTTTTCTTTTGCAGTGGCATGATCCTAGAATAGATTATGGTGAAACATGGTCACTTTGGAAGTAGGGACATGAAACAATTCAATGTAATCTAACTCAAAAGGAATATGACATGGTAAAATCCCCAAATTAATGAAACAGTAGAATTGTTGCACTATATTTCAGTACCAAAAATTGTGGTTTCAGGAATTACATCTTCATTATACTGATGCTAGAGGCGTCAAAAAAGGATCAAAACAAAAGCCACATCTTTTTCTATTCTTAAATTGTTCCTAGTTACTTTGTATTTGTGTATCTAACATTTACGAACGTGGGAAAACAAGAATTTCCAGAAAAAGTGTTGAAAATATGACCAGACCATAGGAGAGCATAACAATTTACTCCTCTCTGTCCCAATTAGGAATATTTGCAGTTGCCTCGTTCACCGATTTCACAAGCCTCACCTGTGGATATAGTTACATATTTGATCAAATCTCGATTTCATCTTTTCACATTGCATAGTAACAAATGTAATGATAATGAGAATACATACCACACTTTCAGGGACCCCTGGAGGAGGTAATGGAATATTTCTTGGAGGAGGACCACGAAGGTGTGATCTCTTGTCAAATCTCCATTCTCCAATTTTTCCATAAGTTAATTCTCCCTGTAAATTTCAGAAGTTGGTGAAGCATAGAAGAATAATATGATTACAACAGAGAAGAAAAGATTATGTACTTTCCAACTCTAGAAAATGAAGAAAATCCAAATCAGTAGAAATCAGGTTACCTTCATATTGTAATCACATCCATATGTATAATGAATGATGAACTTCTCGCCGACTTCCAAGTCCCATGGGGGCTAAGAGAATAAAAGTTTAGGTTAAAAGTTTGGTAATATACAAATGAGGGGTCTTCAACAGTAACAATTGAGACCTGTAGCATGAAGTCTTTACGAAGGGTATGCTGCACTCCATGCAAAGCAGAAGCAACTGCATAACCATACCTAATAAACGATAGCCAAGTCAGAGACCAACCAAAATTCTTGAAATATAATAGAACATGAAACCGGTGAAATATTTATTTCCAGGCCACATACATTTCTAGAACCCAGCCAAAAGCCTTATCAGTCTCTGGGTCATCCTTCATCTGCAAGGACACATTCATCCATGTAGGTGCAATTTTCTCCAAATCCGACTGCAAGAAGAAGATTTTTAGCCCAAATGTAAAATTTGAAACAGAAATGAGGGGTTTAGATAAAACCAAGAGCATGCCTTCTTGATAATAACTGGAGAATTTCCAATTGGATCAACATTGGTCACAGGACCTTTCTCTTCAGGATAATATTTTCTTATAATTTTCTCATTCTCGGATGGATTTATGTAGAAAAACGGGAATGCAGCTGGATGACCTCCAAGAGCCAAATTTGGCAATGGGTTCACAAATATATGATCAGGTTCTGCCATTAGAATGTAACTGCATCGACAATATCACGAGCCAGGGTTAGATTACACAACTAAAGATGACATCGAGACTCAAGCAAGAGAAACATACTCTTCCTCAATTGTGGCTTTCTCCAGCCACTGCACAAATGCCCAAGGCCTATTCAAAACAATGTAGCCCTGTTGCAAAATTCAAACACAATCACTCAAGATAATGTATAAACACAAAATTTAGTTCACCAGTCGAGTGAAAGTTCAATAGTCGATAACAGATAATGGGTGCTCACCCGATCAAGTCCTTCTGGAAGAGGATCAACAACAACAGTAGGGATCTCCTCCATCAAATTATCAGGGTTCCCCGAATGCAAAACCCGGGTAAACCCTCCCATATCGGATCCAGGCAAATCTTTCATTTTTTTATACCAATAGTACATAATCCTACACTGCCATTTGCTATAAGGTGCATCCGTGGCCGTCAATGCAACATGGAATTTTGGAGTAATTTTTCCACTCGCACCATCGGTTTTACGCATCACTAAAGTCAACAAATTGTAAGTTGCAAAGAAGGAACCAAAAGCCAATAACACCAACAAAATGGGCGACGCACGGCCCATGTTTTTCCTCGGAATCATGCCTCCTTTACTGAAACTGAATCAAACTCTTGTGTATTTGCTGAGTGTTCAACCAATAACCTAATTTACAAACAAAACACAACCTCTAAACTCCTCTAATTCACACCTTAGCATGAACAGCCAGTGATCATGGCAAATTTTCGCCTAAACAAGGAACCATGAAATCTAATTTCTTTCGATTTGTCAGCAAATCATCACAAAAAATAAGAAATTAGAGAGTATTTACCTCCGAAAAATATTCAGCCCAAGCATAAATCCACTGATCAGTGCACAAAATGACCTACAAAAAAATGAAGCGGCAGAAACAAAATATACGATTAAACGTACACAAAAAACAGTGATAAGTTAGATTATATCACATTGTATGGGGCATTGCGTGAAACCGTAATTGCTGAAATTCACATATGGAAATCTATGATATTATGTAAATGGCAGATCTGTGAATATACCAGTGGAGAAGGGCCAATCAAAACACACCGATTGTAGAGGGGAAGAGAGAATAAATGTAATGAAGAAGAGATGTCAAAGTTTCCTCATCGGACTTTTTTTACACGGAGATTTGTGTTTTATTATATAAATATTATCAATATATGAAGTTTATTTATTATGCATAGTTGCGGTCTAGTCACTAGTGTAGTTTTCTACCAAGTCGTAATGGGTGTTTGTAAATGCTTTTGGAAGCTAAAAAATAGTTGCTTAAAGTAAAAGTAAAAATAAAAAATAAGGTGTTTGTAAATATTTAAAAAAAACAAGTTTAATTATTACAAAAATGCCACCTAGAAGAAGCAATGGAAGAAGCACCTCCTTAGTTGCTTCTTGCCAACCTGCTTTTACCTGCTTTTCAGTTGAAGAAGTAATAGCAGAAGCACCTACTTGCAAACACTACAAAAGTGCTTTAAGCACAAAAAAAACAAAAAAGTACTTTTTAAAAGCCCTTGCAAACACCCCGTAGTCGGCTATAAATGCTCATTAATGAAAAGAAAAGAAAAAGGAAATTCAACTCTAACTAGTAGTAATATAATTTTGATTATAATTTTTTCAAAATATCTATTTGCTTTGACCATATAAATTAATGTAATTGTGGTACATATATCCCTTATATTAAAATTTTGCTTCCTATTAATTTGATAGCTAACAACCAAGTTTGAAAAAATTATCTAAAAAAAAAAATACAAACAAAAAACATCTATTTTTACCAAAAAGAACACTATCCTCACTAAATACTTCATAAATTAGAGATTATAAATATTATTTCTAAGACATTACACATTTTGCTATAACATCTTAAAAAACTTTTTCATTTCTTTAATGAAAAGCAATAAAATTAATCAAAGACCTTAACACCACAAAAAAAAAAAGACCTAAGGTGTTCAAGAGTTGTGTTACTATTTTAGATATGAATGGAAACATTAGAATAAATTTGCTCTAATTTCTATAAAGATGAATGCGCCTATGGATTAACTTATTTTAAGTATTATGTAAATTTTGGCAATTTTTTGCGTCTAAAAGTAATTCAAGTAAATAAACATAGTGCCAATATTCATCCATACTTGGTTGCATGTACTAGTATGATTGAATCTATCTGTTAATTTTTAATAGCATGTCAACTATTGAAATAAATATATTAATTATTCGCAGAAGATCATGCACGCCACTATATAAAAAAAAAAAAAAATTCATGCACGCCACTATAATTCCTGTTTTGGGAACATGGATTACAAAGAATACAAACCATTTATGAATCATTTTACCAATTAGGACAAGCTGTGAAATGTTTGATTGGTTGGTGAAAGAACGAGTACTTAGGAGCTTATTAATGTGCTATAATCTAGGGTATTTTGAGGCCTAGACCATGAATAAAATTAGTGCTTCCACCAAACATATTTACAAAATTTTGTGTATAGTCTATGAAAGACCGGTTTTAGGCAAGAATTTTCCCATTCATTCATTCTAAGAGCTTCTGTGTTCAAAACCTATCAGGCCCTCTTGGATAAATTTTGTCTTTGAAGGGAAAACCATATCAACCGAAACGTGAAAGTTGAAGTTTTATAACATACAATTGAGATTAAATCCTAAAAAGATTATTATTACTAGTCAAAAACTTTCTTCTCATTAATTACAGGAAGAGAAATCTAAAACTAGAATTATTTATTAAATGTAATGACTAATGAACAATTGTACAGTTAGTTCTAAGGATCTTGGTGGAAAGCAAAGAGACCCATGTTTCAATACCCAACATCTCTAGTCTCCTTATTTGAAAGAGAGAGAGAAAAAAAAAGGCAAGTAAAATTCTACTGTACAAAGAGCTCTCTCAAATATCTTCCTCGAAACCAGATCTACTACTACTTACGGCCCAACCTCACCAAATGCTGCTGATGCTTTGCTGCAGCAGCCAGGTCAGCAGCTTCGCGTTTCATAGCCCTTTTTGCACGCCGCCCAACAACAACCACTTCTTTAGCAGCAGCAGCAGCACTCTTCTTCTTAGGCTGACGTGATGCCGATGGACCAGCACCACTCTGAATAACTGGCCTTGCTTCTTGCCTTCCTGCCCTTACGTATCCACTGTCACCCCATCTTCTATTACCAATTCGAAGACTCAAGGAACTACCTAAATAAGCTTCGTTTATATCTTCATCCTCATCCTCGTCGTAATAATAATCTTCCATTTCATCATTAATCTCCTCTTCTCTTTCCACCACTACCAATGGCTCAAACCATGATGCTCTTAGGAGAAGGCATACGCTCTCCTCAAACATATAATCATGAATGCTGACATAAATATATTTTGTTAGACATCAAGATTTAAATTTACACAAAATGAGGAGGAGGTGAGCTGGAATACCTTCCATCAAGTGCCCGATGAATGTTAAGGAACTCAAAAGGATTTTTACACTGGGGGCATGTCGGTTCTTTTTTGTAAGAGGCCCATCGCAGTATGCAAGTCACACTGAACAAAAAACATATGAGAATTCATTAGTGACACTCTTGAAATACCATTTGCCAATAGGTAATCCAGCACAAACCATCACCTTCTAAAACAATAGATATGTAATGAAATCAATAAAAATGTCACGCCCAACTCAAAAGATTATTTCGTTAACGGCTACATATACATTAACTGTGCAACTTATGCACAAAAAATAAATTTTCATCCATCTCACACAAATCATAAACATCGACTAGAGTATCGTATTCCTCATCATACAAATAAACATGTCTATAGCGGAAATCATTTCATTTGTCCGTCAATTATCCTTTTTCCTTAATGGCTTATATTCTCACTTTACCATCACTTCCTATTGTGTTTGAGCACTTAAATATCAGAATACAACAAGTCGCTTTCGCCTAAAAATCTAAGCCACAAACAACAATGGTCCGCCCAATACATATAGCATAACGGATGATAGCATAAAATTCATAAGAGACAATACATCTAAAAGAATAGAGATTCAGACAAACCAGTAGGCATGCTCGCAACCTTTTACGAGAGCTGTCTCTTGAAGCAATATCTTATTAAAACATATTGCACAGTCGAGGTGATGGTTATAATCATTACTATTGTTAACGCTACTTTCGCCTTGGTTAGTGTCCTCTTGAGCTGCTGTACAATCCCCCTTCATTTCACTCTGAAATACACAAGTTCAAATTAGTACATTTAAAAAAAAAGAAAACTAGCCAATTGAAATAAGTATTGAACTGGAGACAAAATTCACAACCACCATGTCACCCAACAAAGAACAACTAATAAAAGCATTCAAAACTTTTGAGAAAGATACACAAACTAGTTAACATTTTGAAAGACCGAATAGAAACAAGAATAAAAATAGTTCGTCACCTTTAACAATCAATTCCACAAATATATATGGTCAAAGAAATCGAACATCTATGATCTATCAGTTTTCATCCATTTAAAATGAAATCCAAAACACAGATCCCACGAAAACAATATCATCTAAAATATAGAAAAATAAATGAATTTAAGACAACAGATTCGTATTCCCTTTCCTTGAATTTTTTGAATACCCACAAAGAGAATATGAAGAACATTTATTTCCCTTTTACCCAAAAAACAAATAGGGAAAGTGCAAAACCTGCTCTTGGATTGAGAAATCCTTAAGACCTTCCACGAGTTCAATTGCTGCAGACATGGCGCTAATTCTAATATATACAGTACAAATCTACTATCTAACTATGAAAATATATATTTACAGATAAAGAAGAAATATATATGTAGCGGTATAAATGAAAGAAATTGAAAAAGATGAATAGATTCTGGAGAATAATTCTGATCCCGAAAGAGAGGAGGTGATTTTGGGTGGGGGCAGAAACCAAAGGCGAATTTGACAAGGATCACATAAATAGGGCGAAGCATATGCCTCTGAGGTGGAAAATTGAAAGAATGTATCGGTAAATTTGTGCTTCCGTGAAGGTACTTTTGCCTTTCAGTGTTGTACCTATTGAATTTTGTGTTATTTCGACTTCTTTTTTGGGTCAAAAAGAAACTCTATACGGGTATAAATTTGTTGCAAGCAATACCCAAAAGCAACATTGGCCGAATACATTTAGTCACAAATTTGGTTGCAAGTTATATAATTAGGGAACAAGTGTATCGAATGTGTTATTGATCCATGTTGGACTTTATTTATATTTTGGGCTAGATTTAAAAAAATTTAAACCTTAAAATATCGAATTTTGTCTCTTTTCAGATTAAATAATATTTTCACTTCAAATTATCATCTATATATTTTTATATAACAAATTTATCAATATTGTATTTTCATATCGAATTTCACTGGAGATAGAAAGTCAATTTGCAATCGTAACTAAATCTTTTGCTTTTTTTTGGGGGATTTCTGAAAAAAAAGAATGAAACAAAATAACTATTTCAACAATGATTTGGCTTACGAAAAGCATTGCATATTGTTTTAGCTCGAAAGAAGAAAAAGATTCCTTAAAATCCGATCAAATATAGTAAATGAAATAATTAACTAGAACGATAAGTAAAATCACATCCTTCTAGAAGGATAAAAAACGACTAATCTTGTTTATATTGAGACATTGAATGAAAGTTGTTCGAAGTCAGCCATAGTAAAAAAGAATCAATTGATTTAGTTATGATTTGAATAGACTTATACGGTATGATAGGGAATACTCTAAACCCTTGGAATTTCCTGTAAAAGGAAGAAAGTAAAATTGGATTAGATATATTATTTTCAATGATTTTTATTATTATTTTTTTTTTTGCATAAGATAGAATTTTTTTGTAATCAATCCACGACTGTCTTGGACATTAGTCTTCTTCTGTAGGCGATCAATCTTTCTAGCCAAGGGTTCCGAAGTGCGTCGAATTTTAGGTCGTAAGATAGATTGTCTATATACATTTTTGTCATTTTTTAATATCAACTTATAATAACAGCAGGAAAATGCAATTGTTTTTTAAATATTTTAGAGTGACCATTCTATGCAATTACCTCGTAACAAATTTAGTTTAATAATAGCATTTTTTTCAAGTTAATACTGTTATTTATAATTAGTTTACTCATTGTAATAAATTCAATTCGATATAATATTTGATGTAACGATATATTCACCATCTAAAAATAATTCTCACATGAGTAAAAGAAAAAAGAAAAAAAAAGACTGCACTTTTGGAATGTCGAGAGTAGATATTATGCAAACTCGGCCCAAATAGTAAATAAGGGAACTATCTAGTGTGGTCAATAGGGCTTCACCTAAGTACTGATCCAAATGGGCCAGTCTGAAAAGAGAGATGGGCTAAAGTTTTCTAATATATAACTCTACATTTTCTTAGCCTGTGCCATCCTAGATGAGGATAATTTTGTAGCACGGGAATATTTTAGTCATTTCTCTAGTTTAAGGTGATATTAAAACAATTAGATGATGATAACAATAATAATGATAATAATAGGAATTATAACATCTTCTGAACGTATAATATATTTTTTCCCTACTTATAATTTGTTAATTAGATATATAACACAGGGATGTTTTCAACATTTTACATGCAGGAGGGCTCTTCACATATCTTCCTCTCCATTTAAATTAAATACTCTTTCTACGTCCACAAATAAGGGTATAGTATAGAGAAATTAGATTGAAGACTTGTCATTTCTCTTGAGTTTTGTCGATCGTTTACAGACTAGATCCAATTTCTCGGAGAAAGAGTAGGAAAATCAAACACAACTCCCTCGAATAATGAGTAAGAAAGTTCCCCTTCCAATTACTTTACAAACTGTTCGCGTGAACTATTAGAGAAGAGATGAAAACATCACAAATAGAAATCAATAGTGTTTACAACCCCATGTGAAAATTAAGTCATCAAAACAAATCATTATAAACGTCTTTATTGCATATCTAACAAGGTGTAGAAAAAATAAACAATTAATTATGACACATTGGCACGTTTTAAAGAATCGACATCATATATACTTAAAAACACGATGCAAGATTTCCGGCTTTGAAATGGAGTAACTTCTTACTAGAGAAGCAATAAAATTGATGTGACGCGAGGGGTAACTTAAAAGCATGATATTCCTTTAAAACAATAATAGCGTTTTCATTTGTGGCACATTGCTTAAATTTGGACTCGTATTTATTAATAAACTAAGGCTCTATGTGGATGGGTTTTGACCCAGTCTCACGAGTTTCGAAAGACCGAGCAAAAATCCTTTTAAATGGGTTTTCGTCAAATTCTTAAAACCATCAAAAACATATTCAGAAACTCACGGTCAAACTTTTAAAACCTATAAAACATTGATTTGACATCTACCACCTACTTTTTCCCCAAAATATCACTAAAAAGACATTGATTTAACTCCTACCACCTACTTTTTCCCCTAAACCCCAACATCCAACTCAATCCAAGTAGGGATTCAACTTATTCAAACTACAAAACCCAATAGCCAAAGCTCATACAAATGAGGTCTCAAAGATTTCACCAAAACCACCAAAACCATTTTTTTTAAACCGAGACCCACGAAACCGAGCCAAAACCTATCCAAATAGACCCTAAAAGAATCCCAATAATATCTCAAACATTAGAATAGCAATTAGATTACTTTCAAGTTTAGAAGATAACACAAATTTCATTGTTAATATTCTCTCCTTATCCAAAAAAATCATCTAAAGACCGTACAGAATTGGTTGAGTCAAGATTAATATCCAATACTGATTATATCACAAGATTCCTTTTAAATTTTCCTTACTATAATTGAGAACATGATGCAAGATTTCCGGAACAAAAGCTAACCCAAATTTGGGGTTTGTACACTTAATGCAAACTACACAAGCACCACAAGTTGCCTGGGGATTTTTATTTTATTTTATTAGGAGTATTATTTATGGCAGACAATTAAAAGAACAACTTTTTACTGCCACTGCATATATAGTACATCAGATCAGATCAGGAAACACAGTAAACAGAAAAGTGAAAGCAGAGCATTTACTTCCATGCAATATATAAACCATCTAAGAATAAGATCGATCTAGATCTCAATCTCACACCACACGCAGTGTTCGCATAATGCGATGTGAATGGTATGCTTTTGAGCATTGTTGGCCAGATTGGAGCTGGTTCGGACGGGTTAAACAGGTGGTATCGAATATGGGTCAACTTCATTATATTGTACATGTCAATGAATTGCCTAAAAAATGGTCCCATTTAAGATATAGTTGGACCAACTCGACCAGTTTGTTGAAAATTGAAATTATGCTAACCTAATGTATTGTCCTAGTTCGGCGTTATAAACCATTCACCAAAATTGTACGAAAATATGATTTTAAATGTTCACTTTACATAAATAATATTAACAAGCTTAAGAGTACTAATGATCAAGTTTGTAAGAAGAAAATTAAAAATGAAAAATTAAAATTAATTTATACAATAATTAATTTTATTCAAAGATTAATTCACATTTAAGATCTATTTCATCACCATAATTCAGATACTTTTCGATCATCATAAAAAAGGTATTGTTCAATTTGATATAGCGTTTCAGTTCAGTTTAATAGGGTCTATTTGTTTGATTTTTAGAAAAAGTAATTTTGGAGAGTAGTGGAAGTTTGTTAAAATCTCAATTTACGTATTGTTGTTTGATTGAATTTTGAGAAAATAATTTGATAAATGAAGTAAGTTTAAATTTTTTTAAAGAATTAGATTGTAAGTATAATAATATGTGTAAGACTTTATGTCAAATCATGTTTGTTATGTAAAATAAATTGTGCAAGAGATAAGTTATTTAATGTCAAATCATAATAGACTTTGTACATGTTTTATTTAGAGATAAAAAATTATTGTTTGTTTGACTTTTTGAAACAGTAGTTAGAGAAAATTAATAGATGAAAAATTTATTTCAGAATTTAGAAAACCTGTTTGTTTGACATTTACCAAATGCAAAAATTTTTGAAAAATGCCAAACAAATCGTCAAAGAAATTTCAATAAATCACCCACGACCTAAGATCACGAGTTTCTTTTGCAAATTTAGATCAATCTTAGTCAGTAACTAATTTGGGAACATTTGCAAAGATCCATGTACGTATACATGAACCAACTTTCCAGTTAAGTACACGACTGTATTTTATTATATCCACATCAGATAATTAATACAAATAAAAATTTAAAGAAGAAAAAAAAAACCCTCATAATATCCAAAACATTTAAAGGTTTATAACAAATTATTCACACCGCAGCAACGCATAAAGTATGAATTACTCTATGTATGGAATGAATAACGTGTTGCATTAATTAATCCAGCTTTTACACACCCATTAATTAATATACTTACTCATTTAATTAAAAAAAAATGCAACTGTTCATAACTAATGTGCAGACGAGGAACTTAAATGAGAAATGAAACTAATTCTTGAAGTAATATATAAACAGTTCCAGGACGCAATATATAAATGAGAAAAAAAATTATCAATACTTATTATATTCTAAACATAAAATTATGGGCAGTATTAGATTGTTAAAAACTAGTTTCAAAACTAATTTGATATTTGTGGAATGTCCTAATTAACACAATTACATGTTAATATGAATGCAGATGCAAATAAATAGAGTTACCAAGTACAAATGACTGCAAAAACTGAGATCATCATATTTTTTTCCAATAGAAATTCCAAGAAAATTATACAAAATGATAATGTAGAGCCAAGATTAGAGTTTCAACTATAAAAGAAAACCATATGCATAAATAAACAGTTCTACTCCATATATATCTAAATGAAAGAAAATTCCATAATTCCTGAATTTTCATGTAATTTCCTATATATTGATGTATATATATGAAGAACGATCTTGATATATTTTGCAAGTGCCAAAAAGAATAGAGCAAAACTTGGGGGAATGATTACATATATATATATATATATATATATATAATACATTCATGAGAAATTAAAAGACAAGAAACATGCTTGTATTTTATGTCGAAAGATAAGTAAAGAAGCTAGACATCTAATCCTTAATTAATTGAAGATCTATGACTGAACAGGATAAGATGGTTTCCACGTTAGATGCAAGAGAAATTATGCAACAATTAACACATTTTAAAGACCTTAAATGATTACAAAATACTAAACACCTAAAAGTAGACAACACATAATGAGTGCAAACGGCGAAATGTCTTTAGATCGGCCATTGTATTTAAAAAAAAATATACGTACATATTTTTCATCCACATGAATCAACATATTGCTTATAAAACAATTCAAAAATAAAATAAAATTGCAACTTACGAAGATGAATTGGTAGAAAGAAAATACACAATAAGTGAAACCTTATGGTGTTATTACAATGCAATCATCAACTGGCAATAAATTAAGATATAGCCGAAAGTGAACTCCATTTACTGTTCATGAAATATTTTCTTCAGCAATATATATAATTTTATGATTGTGACATTGCAACAACTGAAGTCTAAAGTAGTAAAACAATAATTGTTACCTGTTTAGATTCCTGCTATATATAAGACCATTATATATATTGCAAAAAAGGAAAGTGCATGAAACCACATAAGATAATGGACTTGCATTATGAATTATGCACATATATAAATTCAAACTTCGGCAAATATTGTGCAAAGAACCATAACAAGTTAAAAGTTGAATTAAATTAAACACATGAATTATATACAAAAAACCAAAACCATTAACACATAACAGAAAATCCTAACCCAAAACAAGTGCATTACATTTGTCTAGGAGTGTTGTTCAACAATAAGTCAAATGTATTAGACTTAACATGAAAATATTTTGGGTTAGGCCATCCCAGGTTTGCTAAAGTCAAATATCACACTTGACATAATAATGTTATGGGTTCGACCAAACTAGGACTAGCTAGAAATGTGAACACAAAGAAATTGACGAGAATTAATTGAGGTTAATATATATATTCAAATTAGCATACTTTTTATAAAAGTCAATAAAATTTCAAGATATGAATTTATTATTCACACTTGCTAATATATGAGATTCGCAAATGTGTATTAGTACATCACAACATACATATGTAGGCATTATCTAAAATTAATTGCTCTAAGAAAAAGAAATTAATCTTTTTGGGCAAATGATGATGCTCCTCTTGGAGTGGCATTTAGGGCTCCTAGAAGCAAGAGCTAAAACCACAGTTGTAAAAAAGGGTTAAAAAGGAAAAAGATCCAGCAAGAAGAATTATCAAGATCCTATTACCAATAGTGACAAATAAGAGCAATATTAATTGAGAAAATTAAAACGTCATTTAATTTCATCTGGACAGTTTGCATTCAATAAACCCTCATGGAAAATCAATCAATTTATTTGGTTACCATAATTTGATCCTCCGAGCAAACCCCCGCCCGAGGCAACATATATGTCCGATGGATCAATAACTGGTGATGACGATGAAGCTCCGTTTCTTCCTCCGCCACCGCCCAAATGCAATTCGGATATATTCGGAAACCCATGATCTCTTCCTTCAACACCTTGATCATAAAGAAAGCCTTTGAAAACATGGCCCCCTATTTTTACAACAGCTTGATATGCATACTCGTCTTCCCCATCGTCGAGTGCTGTCACTCTTACACACTTGAACACTGCAGGAGCTCGGACTTGTCCTGGCAATGAATCTTTAAACGTTGTATCTATATAAACACCATAGTAATTGGAACAAATAAACTCAGAATGAACATTTAAAGCACAAATCTCTTAAACATGTTTTTGAAGGCAAAAAATAAGGTTTTTGAGAACTATATCACATAAAATGTAATGTTCATCAAATAAAATTCTGAAGAGCTAAAAACCATGGATTGTAATTTTATTGCCTTAGTATGTTTCAGTCATCTAAATTTTATAAAACTTTCGTGAACTTATCAAAAAAAAAAATTGAAAAAACTGTTAACAAAAAGAATGCTACGTTTCTTGGTTCCGTTTATGTTTTTGTTGGAAACTACTCTATATTTCCGTTTACATTACATTTGACGTAAAACAAAAAAAAATTCGGTGTTTTCGTAAAAAACTACTTAGAGAAGTATAATTTTGTTTCCGTTGATCTAAAAACAAAAACTCTTGTGTTTTTAAATTGAAAACAACTCTACAATTTCGTCTTAATTGATCCAAGAGAGAAACTTTTTCGTGTTTTTAGGAAACTACTTTACAATGTCGTTCCAATTGATTCAAAATCAGAAACTTTTGAAGTTTACAAAAAAAAAAACTCCATAAAATCGTCTCAATTGATCAAAGATGGAGGCTTACTTTTCCGTGTTTTAGTTGAAAGAAACTCCAGAATTGATTAAAAAGAGAAACTTTTCCGTATTTTAGTTGAAAGAAACTCTCCATATATATATATATAACAAACCTTGATGACTAGAACTAGTCTCAAAACTCCTGGGCGGTGTAGTGTTGGAAGTGGAGGTGTGAGAAGCAGTGGTTGTGGTAGTAGTTTGCGCCTCCCCACCAACAAGTCTGGGTTTCTTCGACCCAGAAGTCGACTGCGAAGTCGCCACGCTCACACCCATTTGCTGCCTCTCGCGGCGCCGAGCAGCCGGAACCCACGTGCTCTTCACGTGAGTAGTGCAATCATAACCTCTGCTCTTGCAACAAGTCCTACATCTCCTATGCGGGCAATCTTTCTTCGCTTGGTTCCCGCAGTCCTGACACGTGGCAGTCGCCCCTCCAACAGATGATGAACCTCCGCCGTGATGAAAATTCGCGTGATCGGCGACAATGGGTTTCTGTTGATGTTGCCAAAGTTGCATCCCTCCGCCGCCGCGGTGGCGCATCATCTCTTCACTCTCTAAACAGGGTGTGGCGGTGAGGAGAGGGATGACGCCGACGTTAATAGGGTCGAAGTTGATGGTGGCGGAGGCGGATGTTGTTTCTTGGTGGTGGTGGTGGAAGGAAGAAGCAGGGGCGACGAAAAAGTATTCGGGTGTGGGGTGAGACCACAATCCTCCGGCGGAGGCAGGGGAGGGGCCGCCGACCGCGGCTGCGGAGGCGGTGGGGCCGGCATTGAAGCCTAAGGAAAGGTCACCGGCAGCAGAGGATGAAGATGAAGCCACCCAGTCCGCAAAGGCGCCGGAATCAGATTGTAGCCTCCGTGTAGTAGCCACAACTGCTGGTGGTGCAAGTCAGAAGTTTTAATTTTTTCGAAATCTTGAAAAATCTACTGTATATGTATGAAGAGTTAGCGTGGGGTCTAGTCTGAAATTCTTTTCTTTGGAGCAGAAGAAGATATTGGAGACAGAGAAATGGGTCTTTCTTGTTTAATTTTGTTCTGAGATCTCTACTACTCCATATATGTTTACTGATACTTTTCTGCTGCTGTCGATTTGGCCCTTTTTTTATGAAAAAAGTTTTTCTCACTCTGTAAGTAATTAAGTGTAAACAACAAACAACAACAACAACAAGAACAGTAGAGAGAGAAATAGAAGAAGAAGAAGAGGGGAGGAGGAGGAGACCCCCACCACAACACAGTAGAGAGAGTATAATTTGTAATTTAATTTACATAGAGTAGGAGAATTTTATTAATTGTTGCCGACCGACCATTTTATGTATGTATGTATGTATCTCCATCAACAAAACAAAAAAACTCTGGGTACAGTAAAAGTATTTCTTTTTTCTTAGAAATTGAGAAAATGAGGTGGGTTCCTCTTTACCTCTCGCTGTGCTGCTTCTGCATAGTACTAGTAATTGATTATGATGGTAATGTGATTATTGGAGAGAGAATATAATAGAGAAAGCAAAAGTGTGTATGTGTGTTGTGTGTGTGATTGAATGAATGTGTGTTAGTAAGAGAGTGAAAGAGATGGAGTGTGTGACTCTCTCTCTCTCTCTCTCTCCCTTTTTGTTTTGTAGGTTTTGTAACGTTTTGGAAGCCCTAAAGTCATCCTACCTCACATGCCAAACTCCTCTCCTTTTCCCCTTTTCTTTCTTAAATTATTATAAATACTACTTGCATTCCTTTTTCAACTTACTACTACTATAATTTATTTCAACACAATTCCAAGTTTTAAATAATCATTATGTTCAAATGATAACACAATTACATACTACTAATAAATATATTAAGTTCAATCTACAAATATTCTTTTGTGCGAATAAACTAGAAAAAATAAACTATAGCATGGTTTCATGTATTCACACTTATGTTATTCATAATGTAGATACTGTTGCAATATTCTACGTACTATTATCTAAAAAAAATCAAGTTATTAATGACGGGACTATAACCTACTATGGGCACATATACACATTTGTCACTACGAGCGCAATCCACAAACTGCCGCAGCAAACATCATAACTTAACATTATTGATCATTCTTTGGTTTGGTTAAAAATGTCGTCTCATGGGAAAATCCATGATCAATAAGAGCTTGAATCCTCCATTATAACTCTTTGAAAACCCTTGATCAATAGGAGTCGACTAACTTCGCAGCTAAAGTTGCAGAAATTAGATCACATGTAAATAATCTAAGGAACATCGGTTCTACACTTTGACTGGATGGGCCGAAGAGAAAATGCGATTGCCCTTCAGTAACATGGACACTAGTTTTGTATGCTTATAGTATGCTCGTGTCATAAGATAATCTTATCTTTTGAGCTTTTTGTCTTATTTATTAAGTGCGAATAAAATAAATTTACATTTTATCTATGACTATATACCTCAACTCTTTTTTTTTAGGAAACCATATTGCTTTCATTCATTACTCAAATCAGAGATAACAATGTTCTGGACAGTTACAAGTAACTCACTAAGAGCATAATTATTGACACTAGAAATACATGATTTTTTGTGAGTTACTCTATTTCCTTCTCTCCGCAAATATTGAATAGTAAATGACTCGAAAGTTGATGCTATCGACTTAATGTCTTCAATAATCACACCATATTCCGCTCGAGACCGGAGACTTAGCTCCAAAGTACTTGCCACTGCATTAACCACAAAACTCGAGTCCCCTTGTAGTCCTATAATTTTAGAGTGACCAAATATAATATTACGATTAACTATTGGAGTTTTGAATAAAAGAAATTCCGTAATAAATAATAAATAAAAAAATAAAAAAAGTAAAAATTGACTCACATTCACATTTTATAATTGATTCAGGTATTCATGGCTTCATCCCTAGCTAAGAAAGTTGTGGTGCGTATATACAAAAATGAGTGGTTAGACTTTCTACGTAGTTCTTTTTCCATTATTGAGTACAGAAAGGGAGAAAAATTAAGAAAATATTTTAGCTTGTTAGTATTTATTTTCCCTCATTAATTTATTGTGAAGCGCTCTGTCTAGCATATTATGGGCATGTTTGTTTGGCGTTTCCCATAATTTTTTCGTGTTTGGAAAATGTCAAACAAACATGTTTTCTATTTTTCGAAATAAAATTTTCATCCATTAATTTTCTCAAACTATTCTCTAAATCAAACTTATACAAACTCTACTTTGATTTGACATAAAGTAACATATCTCTTACACAATTTATCTCACATAACAAACATGATTTGACATAAAGTCTTACACATCTTACACCTACAACCCAACTCTTCCAAAAAAACCTACACCTACTTTATTTCTCAAAACACTCTCTCAAAACCCAAACAAACAATATTACGCAAATCGAGATTATTTCACAAAGCTCCACTACTCTCCCAAACTACTTTTCCAAATACCAAACAAACAGGCCCTATGCGTTTTGTCTCTCTCTCACCCACAATTCCAGATTTAGAAACTTCACCAATATGAGAATATTTATTTCTTTTGGCCACTGTTCATGTTTCTATACTCAATAGGTAATGGCATTTTACCCAACGACATCTATTTTTATGGATATTTATAGGAAATTTTATGCGGTAAATCGGTACAGTTCTGTTATATAGAACTTAGAGCATAAAAATACTTAAACAAAATAAATTCATCTCAAGAGAGTCGATTGACGTACCCATTAACAACCCTACGGTAATTTACGTCCTCAAAATAAATAGGATATGTTTGTTTGGTTTTTCTCAAAATTATTTCGTATTTTGAAAAAAATGAAAAAAATATGTTTCATATTTTCTGAAATAAATATATCTTCTTTCAATTTTTTCAAAGTACTCTCCCAAAAGTCACAAAAGCAATAATTTTTTTATCACTAAAAAAATCTATGGCCCTATTTGGAAGGGTTATAGCCTGATTTCGCGGGTCTCGATTTAAAAAAATGGTTTTGGTGGTTTCGGTGAAACATTTGAAACCCCACTTGCATTGGTTTAAAATGTTGGATTTTGTGGTTTTGAAAAAAGTTGAAACCCCAATTGGATTGGTTTTGAATGTTGCGGTGAAGGAAAAAAATGGTGGTATGTGTCAAATCAATCTCTTTTTTTGGGTGAGTGGGAAAAAAATAGAGAATAAATGTCAAATCAATGTTCTATAGGTTTCAATAGTTTTGATGTAGATTTGTGAATATGTTTTTGATAAGTTTCATGGTCTGGCGAAAACTCATTTGGAAGAGTTTTGACCTGGTCTCATGAAATGCGCAAAATCGGGCCAAAATCCATACACATAGGGCCTATTTAAATTATACTTTGATTTGACATAAAATAACACATATCTTACACAACTTAAATCACAAAACAAATATTATTTGATATAAATTATACACATCTTACACCTACAACCTAACTCTTCAAGAAAACATACATCTATTTTATTTGAAAAACCAATCTCTCAAAATTCAAACAAACAACATTATACAAATCGAGATTATTTCACAAACATCCACTATTCTCTCAATCACCAAACAAACTGGAAATTTCGTATGTCAATTCTTATAAAATTAAATTATGAATGTAGAATTAAAAGCAAAAAGTACAAAATATATTGTGATGTCAACTTTATGTTAACTAAGTAAATTTGGATACAATTCATTTCTCTTTTTTTTTTTTTCTAGTTTGTCAATTTCCTTTTCCTTGGTAGTTTCTCATTTCATGTTGATATGATTAGAGTATATCAAAACTTGGAGTAATTAAGCGGAAACATGACTTATCAAAAAAAAAAATGGAAACATGAAGAGCATGTTTGTTTGGTATTTAGGAAAGTTGTTTGAGAGAGTAGTTGAGGTTTTTGAAATAATCTCGATTTTTGTAATATTGTTTGTTTGAATTTTGATATAGTGGTTTGAGAAATAAAGTAGGTATAGGTTTTTTTGGAAGAGTTAGGTTGGATGTGTAAGATGTGTAAAACTTTATTTCACAACATATTTGTTATGTGAAATAAATTATGTAAGAAACATGTTACTTTATGTCAAATCAGAATAGAGTTTGTATAAGTTTTATTTAGAGATAAAAAATTTGTTGCTTGTTTGGCTTTTGAGAAAATAGTTTGAAAAAATTGAGAGGTAAAATTTTTATTTTAGAAAGTAAAAAAACATGTTTATTTGATATTTTTCAAACACGAAATAATTTTAGAAAACACCAAACAAACATGTCCGAAAAGTAAAACACATTTGTGGTTGGGATGATAAATAAAAATATGGGCCTAAATGATATGGTTAGATCCATTTGCCATTGAGGAATAGGTCAGTGTCACAAGTCATATCGATCCCATTGTGCTGTATGTATCACCGGACCGGCCCTGCCCTGCCCCGCCCTGCCCTGCAAACAGTTGACTATTATTATTTGTAATATAAATTCTTCTGGGCAGGAAGCAGGATCCGGCAGTCAAACAAAATTAATCATCAATCTATTATTATTACCATAAAAATGAATCCCAATTCACATTACTTACCATAAATCAAGAGTAAAATGGTTACTTATTCATATTCTTTAATTTAGGAATTTATAAGTCAATATAGGTGTATGGGATGGGTTTTGGTCCGGTCTTGCGGGTTTCGTGAGATCGAAACAAAATATTTTTAAATGAGTTTTCGTCAAACACATAAAATCATAAAAAAATCTATTTAAAAACTCATACTCAAACTATTCAAACTTATAAAACATTGATTTGAAACCTACCGCCTACTTTTTCCCCCAAATTTCACTAAAAAAAATACTATTGATTTGACACCTATCACCTACTTTTTCCCCTGAATCCCAACATCCAACTCAATTCAAGTGGGGTTTCAATTTATTCAAACCACAAAACCCAACAGTCAAAACTCATCCAAATAAGGTTTCAAAGGTTTCATCTTAACCATCCAAACTATTTTTTTTTTTTTAAATCGAGACCATAGAAATCGAGCCAAAACCCATCCAAATAGACCCTACATCTCCTCTCACTAATTTGAGTTTTCTATACTTTTATTAAATTATTAATTGATTTTCATGTGTTGATGAAAATGTAGAATCACCAATATTGTGTTAGTTTAAATTAAATAATGTAACCGCTCGTCTAAAGGAAATATGAAATTTAATGAGTTTTAATTTTATTTTTATTTTGTAAAAAATAGTGTTTTTGATATTTTAAAGAACAACAAGACACTTTATATTGTCATTCTTGTAATTACCTGTCATTTCTTTATTAAGAAGAGAACTCATCTTATATTTCAACATTTCCTCGTCCGTATAAAACTATCAAAATCTTGTTATGACTTGAAGAAAGAGGGTGTGAGCCGAGATTGCTCCCAATTTTTAATTTCATTAAGTCTCCACGTGAATCGTTGATGAAGAGACAAGAACACGGGATAAAATATGCAA
This sequence comes from Penstemon newberryi var. newberryi, assembly GCA_030819805.1. Lineage (NCBI taxonomy): Eukaryota > Viridiplantae > Streptophyta > Magnoliopsida > Lamiales > Plantaginaceae > Penstemon > Penstemon newberryi. The sequence continues at coordinate 45,070,239 of JAUALY010000001.1, forward strand.
TTCAAACAAACATTTATCAACTAAGTCACATACTTCAAAACATATAATAAGTATCAGTCACCTAAAAAAAAAAAAAGAACTAAGAAATAGAAGGTCACTTCATTCAATAATACCTTTAGAGAAAATTTACTTTCATTATTTAATAAGAAATTAGTAGTAGTATTTATTTAATTCAATGGTAATTAAATCCTGATCCCATTGCAAGCTTAGTACTCCCAGTATAATTACATCATTGAAATCAAGGAAAGCAAATGCCGGAAAGGAGGGACAAAGAAACATGGGGAACCTATAAATGCTGATTACATCCAAAATGTCATTATCCTTCCACGAAGCCAACATTGGCAAAAATTCTATCCTCCCATCACTATGTAGCAAAGAGACAATTAATTAACCTTAATAGGATATTAATCTAATCCACTTTAGAAAAAAAAAATAAGGTTATTATGTCTATGATTGTGACCTATACTTAGGCTTATTCCCAAATCATTGTATACAATAATTTTGAAGTTGTTATTGCTCCACTAGAATAATAATAGTACTAACATGGTAGTGACACTTTATATTCCATGGCCACTGAATTGAGTGATATTCTCTGTCGTTTTTAGCTCTTTTAAAGCCAAACACTAGCTTTATTACTATTTAAAAAAAGAATTAAAGCCAAACCCTTCATATTCTTGGAAAAAGGTTTTACAAAATATTATAGCATATTTATTTCAGTTATATATTGCATAAAACAAAATTAAGATCTTTGTAATCACACTTCACATCAATGATTTAAATATCGCAAGATTTTATTTGTCAGTTCATGTTAAATAAATGCAGTTTATTACTAGGAAAATCAATTTCTGCACTTAATTTACCCTAATTATTTTTAATTAGTGGCGCTTTACCTCAAATTTTACTCCCTTTTTGTACTTTACCTCCCTATCATTATACATTTTTGTACTCTAACCTCGTTAAAAAATAAAATAATTTTACTTTATCATATATGTATCTTTAACTTTTATAGAAATATATAAATAGAGTTAAAATGATTTTTTTCTCCTATATCAATGAACTATAGATAGGGCTGTGCAATTTTCGGTAAACCGGTCGAACCGAACCGGTACCGAAAATTCGGTACGTACCGAATACCGAACCGAAATTTCGGTTCGGTATTCGGTACGGAGCCAATTACCGAACCATCATATGTTTCGGTTTTCGATAATACCGGTCGGTTTACCGAACCGAACCGGTATACCGATTTTTTTTTTTTTTTTTTAATATCCGATTTCTGAATTATACTTGGGTAAAAATTAAAAACTAATCCTAATTTCATTCTCTCTTTTATTACGGGAAAGGAAAGATTCTTCATTGTTTGATGATTGAAAATCAATTAAATTTATTTCAACATTTAATTTGTTTTGAGTTTTATTTGTTTTATATAACAAATCAAATATGAATACGATATTAGTTCTTAAAGTGTATGATCCTATTTAATTGGTTCCTCATGGTTATATGTATTTGCCAAGCATTCTTTAAGTGGGTCAGTGGGAGAGATGTTTTCCAATACAATACAAGTGGGACAATTTGCACTTTGCAGAGGCCAGACTTCAAGTGGGTATCTAATTGATTTCAATTCTCACATTTTATGATGCCATATGACAAAGCAAAATTTTCTTGTCAATTTAAGTATCATCCAATGCAACTTGATTGATGGAATAAATCCGAACAACACATGAGCAATAATTCATCACTTAAGGCCCAACAAATCGAAAAAAAAAGCCAAAATTTTCAGAAAATCAAATTTTCGGTTTTTCTGTACCGAATCATACCGAACCGTACCGAATCGGTAAATTACCGAACCGAACCGAAATTTTCGGTTTGGCAAACGGTACGGGTTTTCAGATTACCGAATGTACCGGTATACCGAAAATCGGTTCGGTACGATTCGATTTTTACCGTTTGCACAGCCCTAACTATAGATGCTCATTTGGTTCACTACTAGTAGAGTTTAGAGTTCTCTACACTTTTAGAATGCAATTAAATAATTTCTATGCTATTGGAAAACTATACATACAATTTGAATTAATTTTAGGTAAATTGCAGAAAACGTCCCAAACTAATTAGTGAATTTGAATTTTTGTCCCAAACTATATCACCTCACCGAATTTCGTCCCGTAATTTAATATTTTTTGGAATATCGTCCCTCCTTTAATAATGAGACAAAAATTGCGTATGTGTCCGTTAAATTGCCACATGGCTGCTTACGTGGCATGACGTGAGCATGATTAATTATACAATATTACAGAATTTGTCTCAAACTAATTACAAGATTGAGCCGCCAATTCCATTAAATTAGAAATTTAATATTGAGACTAAATTCATGCAAAATTATAAATTATGGGACGAAATTCGGCGAGTTGATAAAGTTTGGGACGAAAAACCAAAATTAATAATTAATTTGGAATAATATTCCGAAAAAATATAAAATTACGGGATAAAATTCAATGAGGTGATATAATTTAAAATAAAAACCTAAAATCATTAATTATTTTGGGACGTATCCTTCAATTTTGCCATAATTTTATCACTTAAACTATGAGAAAGATGAGTAAAGGGATAAAGCTTTGGGACAGGATAGGAGGTACAAGGACAAGTGTCGCTTCCCTATACGGTTGGCCCGGCCCATATTATAATTCGTTCTCGTGCTCTCCGTATCTTAGGGAATGCTCAAATTATTGAAGCATTGAACATGTTATAAAGTTTTTAGCTGTAGGCCACCTACACTTAGGTATAGTTCCTCCTATTATGCCAACATATTATGTAATACGTTTTTTTATTTTTTATTTTTAATTATAAGCAGATGAATAGTTTTTTACGAGAGTCTGATCATAACCAAATTATTTAGTTATATTATTATTTTCATCCTAAAAAACTTAGTGGTGTTACAAGATTAATTTTAAATTAGCGGTGTTACGGGCAGGGACGGACGTAGGTAGGGGCTATGGGCTTGTTTGTTTGGCGTTTGGGAAAGTAGTTTGGGAGAATAGTGGAGGTTTGTGAAATAATCTCGATTTGCATAATGTTGTTTGTTTGGATTTTGAGAAAGTGGTTTGAGAAATAAAGTAGATGTAGGTTTTTTTGGAAGAGTTGAGTTGTAAGTGTAAGATATGTAAAACTTTAAGTCAAATTATGTTTGTTATGTGAGATAAATTGTGTAAGGGATAGGTTCCTTTATGTCAAATCAAAGTAGAGTTTGTATAGGTTTTGTTTAGAGATAAGAAAATTGTTGTTTGTTTGGCTTTTAAGAGAGTAGTTTTAGAAAATTAATCGATGAAAAATTTATTTCGAAAAATAGAAAATATGTTTGTTTGGCATTTTCCAAACACGAAAAAAATCTGGGAAACACCAAACAAACAGGCCCTATATTTTTACTACTTTCTTGACAAAATAATTAAGTCTATTGGCTTACGGGTAAAGATGATACAAGATATGGTAAGAATTCCAGAATTCAGTGCTAGGAGTCTAATCCCAGGAGTTTGCATTAAATCTTATGGGCCTGTTTGTTTGGCGTTTTTCAAATTTTTTTTATGTTTGGGAAATGCCAAATTAACATGTTTTCTATTTTCCGAAATAAATTTTTCATCCATTAATTTTCTCAAACTACTATCTCAAAAGCCAAACAAACAACAATTTTCTTATCTCTAAACAAAACCTATATAAACTCTACTTTGATTTGACATAAAATAACTTATCTCTTACACAATTTATCTCACATAACAAACATGATTTGACATAAAGTCTTACACATCTTACACCTACAACCCAACTATTCCAAAAAAACCTACACCTACTTTATTTCTCAAACCACTCTCTCAAAACTCAAACAAACAACATTACGCAAATCGAGATTATTTCACAAACCTCCACTACTCTCCCAAACTACTTTCCCAAACGCCAAACAAACAGGCCCTATAATTCTCTCACTTTTCTAGTCTTTTTTTGCACTTATATTTCTCTCTACTTTTTTCTTTCTTAACAATCATTTTTTTAATTTATTTTTATTTCTTAACAATTTTTCTTTTAGTTTCTTAATCATTGTTCTTTTTTAAGATTTTTTAATTATATTTCTTTCTTAATAACTATCAATAGAAATCATTTTTTTATAATACTTATTTTTTTATATAACACATTACCACACAAAATTTCACTCTTTCAATATATATTGATATAACTCCGATTTCAGAAAATGAAAAATCAACGCGATCACTTGTAAATATAATTGGTGTCCTTTGAAATTGTAATTAAAATACATAGATGTTTTGGGATATTTTGGATCTTAACGGTGTGTCATATGTAATTAAAGTTAGTTGTGGAGATTATTTTTCTCAAACTTTACCTCTTCTAATTATTCGAATTAGAGAAATTAGTTGCAAATATTATTTTTTCTTAAGAAAAAACACAATTACGGAGGACACATCATTCACTATGTTTGTCACGTGACCGCAACTGTTTTTATGTTATTGCATTTACATCTAACTTTTGAAGCGAATTAAATATTTTGAGGCAAATCGAACTTATTAATTATATGAAGGTCTCTTCATTAAAGATTCGAATTTGAGTTCATCACATTATGTAGATCATACTTTCAAAATAATTTCATAAATAAAATTTCTTTCGATATATTAAAAAAATTATTATTAAAAGGGAGAAAATAAGAGAAATAACATTGAAATATTATGTGAGTTGGATTAAAAGATAAATTAAACTTAAGCATAGTCTGAATTTCCAACAATAAAATACTGTAGACAAGTTTTTTTTATTGAGGGTAAAATACTTTTGATACCAAACTTTAGTTCAAAAAACACATTTGATATCAAAATTTTCAAAAAAATACATTTCATACTATAATTTACATCACTTTGACACATTTACTTTTGTTGTTAATTTTCGGACATAATTCAACACATGCCGCTCACGTGCCTGTTAAGTTAACAATTGTAAGTCTTTAAAATCCGTGCATGGTTTCCCTCCCATTGTCAACTTAACGGGCAAGTGCTGAATTTCGTCTGAAAATTGACGGTAAAACTAAATGTGTCAAGAGGGTGTGAATCATGGTATGAAATATATTTTTTCAAAAAGCTTAGTACCAAATATTTTTTTGTACTAAAGTTGTATATCGAAAGTGTCCTTTCGTCTTTTTATAAAAATGGAAAGTGTACCACAATATTATTGTGAGAAAACAAAATGACAGTACTAATTTATCAAAAAAATAAAATTGACTGTACTTAATGTAGCCAATAAATATTTTTTCTTGTTTTCGGCTATCGCTTGTTGTAATACTTGTTTTTATTTCCTGATAATTTGTTGCAATGTCCTTGTTATTTATTTATAAGATTTAGGACTATAGAATAATGTCGAATTCACTTATTCTTTTTTTATTTATAATTAAATATAATTCTCCTTTTTTTATGCTAAAAAAGAGTAGTCGAAAATAACGTGATACTGAATAAGCTAGGGGAGTATAATAGTAATAGCACAATGTACATGTTTAAGCGTGTGGATGAATTAAATATACTACTACTATAGCTTTTATCGAAAAAGAAAGCGGCGCGGTCTGAGGGAAAGAAAGGACTTTTCTGTCTCCTCCTTCCTTATCTCTTACTACTACTATTCCATTACATATACCCACACACGCTATCATCTGTTCTGTGTCTTTTACTAATAATAAAGGTTCCACGCGCCGTCACGCCGACGTGACTCTCACTTCGAGTTTTCTTGTTCCATCGTAAATAGGCGCGTGTCATCAACCTTGGATGACGAAGAGTGACATAAGTTTGTGACCTTTTACTTTTTTCCTCTGGTGAGAGTAATTTATAAAGGTGAGTGACAGCGCAGATCTAGTGAAGGCTAGAGAGAGTTAATTTATAAATATGAATATTTAAATGTGTGTCAGAGTGCAGTGCTCACTTTTTCAACTCTCGAATGGCGAGGCAATGTCTCGAGCCCACCGCTCGGCCTTTAACCTCCATATGTGTGTTAAAAATTCAATTTTAATATGGTAGTAATAATAATAATAATAATAGGAGTATTTATTTATTTAGATGAGTGAGGGAGAATGAGACCACCGGCTCTATATATCCCGCGATCTTCTCTATCGTACTCTTTTGTCCCCTTATCCCCACTATCTCCCCTTTTTCACGCTCTCCACACACTGCATAGTCTTCACGCGCCGCCTTTTTCAACTCCTCGGTAACTTCAAAATATAAGCAAATGTTGTTAGCAAAATATGGGCTTGTTTCGTGTTAAGCTCTAAAGTCTAATAAGAAGTTGGGCCCAATTTGCTACATAATTGTTATTATGCTAAAATGAGCCGATCTTATGTTGTGAAGTGTGTTGTTAATGGGCCAGATGCCCTGCACTCGGTTTTGCACTCAAGAAAATTAAATTGAATTGGGCCTCCGTGTGAGTGCATGGTATGGACCGACACGGTATTAATTTTAAATTTCTAATATATTAACTTAAGAAAGGAACAACTTACTCATTTCAAATTATGCTTTATTGAACACTAATTTTGAACAAGTCTCGAAAGAACATTTATGGATACATAATATTTAAACCCAATGGAATGATGTCAAGTATAAAATAATACATTAGTTCACATATTAAATTCTCTATTTTTAGATTATGGAATTTTACTAAATTTAATTCCTAAAAATAATAATCTAAATTTATTTGTTGGGCAGTTATATTAAACAATGTCTCAAATTGATTTGTTTAAGTCATTCAAATCATATTTGACCTTACGTGGATATAATTATAATTTAAAATGTGCAACATGTCAGAATATGATATTCAGAACAATTAATTGGTATTTTGCGTTACAACGAAAGTGAAAACTAATTACGTCTTTCATTCGAAAGAGTGAAACGACAATCAAATTGTTTTACATCATCAAACAATTATGAACGTGAATGTTAACCATTACATTTTTTTGCTCGCCTCCTCTATTTTTTTTTTTTTATTACTCAGGTTATCAAGCTTATGTCAGGTTAACCATGGATCCTCAGAACTCTTGCCCTAGAGCTCTGAATGATGTAAATCGCGGGATGTGTCTCTATCAAGCCCTGAGTTCCCACCAAATCGTTGTACACTCTGCGCACAAAGGGGTCTTGACCACAAATGACCATTAGACAGACTCAAGGTAATGCTTCCATCCAAGTTCCAAATGGGATTTGAACCCCCACCCTAGCTGCTGGAGCAAGCCTTGAGGATCGTCGGTCAGCTAGTTGTGATTGCAATAGTGAATATGTGTTGTATCCCTTTCTTGAAAACAATAATTGAAAACATAAAAAATCACATATATTGTGTTTGGTTTATGGAACATGCATTAAATATTATTAAAGGATGTAGAAGAGAGATTAGAACATACCTCATGTTCTCCTAAGAAAAAGAAATATTACCTAAGGTTATAGCTCCATTGAATATTTGTTTAATAAGTGATCAGAGACAGTTTTATGCCTCAATATGTCTCTTCACAATATTTTGCGTCAAATTATCAAATATGACACGATTCTACACAAAGTTCCTGGAATTAACATACAACAACAAAATTAGCCAATATCCTTAGAAAATGAAAAATTCACAAAGACAAATAATGCAAATAATAAAGATTTACACATCTATAAAAAAGAAACAAAAAGATCTACACGGGAAAAAACATGTATGTGGTGAAAGTGATATTGGAAAAAGGAAAATGATTATATGACAGTCCAAACTTGACAGTCTTTCGTACAATCCATATTTTAGGCTTTTGAAGTTAATTATATTACCTACTACTTGTTTAACAGGTTTAGAATTTAGAATATCAAGGTTTTCGATTTAATATTTACAAACATGATTTATATTTTCTTGATAATTATTTATGTGTCATATAATTAATTTTTTTCATATTTTTTTAAAATATATAAATGACCAAAAAAAAAAAGCTGTACAGTCGGTTGTGGCTGTAGGAATAGCACTACTTTGAAAAAATGCAAAAGAATGAAAAGTAACGATACTGAATAAATTGGACGAATCATAAGCAATTATGGCCTTGTGGTTTTGAATATAGGTTATTGAAATATATGAGGGAACTGTTATTAAAGTTACTATTAATTCAGTGAATATTTGTATACTTTAGGGGCCGTTTGGTACGGTATATGGAATTAAGATGGATTAGATCAGAGCTAGATTGAAGGTCATATTAAAAATACGTTTGGTAGATTTGATTGAGTCATATTATATTAAAGCAATAAACTGTAAAATGTTTGGGGGAATTGTGATTTTAAGCATATATTAATATATTTTCACTACTTAATTGAATATATTATGTTAGTTAGGATATATCAATTAATCAAAGTCATTTGTATAATTCGTATAAGAGCAAGAGTTGATTTTTAGTTCGAATGCCTCCATATTAATTGTAAATTGATATAGATTTTAGTTTGTGATTTATTTATGTAAAATGTGTTTCCATTTTAAGAGATTTAAGAAGAATTTTTTATATTTAAAGATATGTTAAAATATGTAATGTGTAAATTTGAGGTTATAAGTGACAATTCATCGAATTCATATCCACCCGGATTAACTAATCCACCCATGCTTTGGTGGATTATAATCTAGTCTTAATACCTGGTTACACTACAAGAAAATCGAGAAATTTCGACGGAAAATTTTCGACGGAAAAAAATCCGTTGAAATTTTAATTAAATTTTCGACGGAAATTTTTTCCGTCGAAATATTTCGACGGAAAATATCCGTCGAAAATAATCTGTTGAAATTAAGATATAAAAAATGAAAAAAAATGAAAAAAATAAAAATTTCGACGAAAATTTCGACGGAAATTTCAATCCGTCGAAATTTTAGAAATTTCGACGGATTTTATTCCGTCGAAATGTTAATAAAAAAATTAAAAAAAAAATTAAAGAAATTTCGACGGAAATTAAATTTCCATCGAAATCTTTGTGTAATTTATGCTACTTACTGGATAGGAGGAGACACACTTTACCATTTAAAAAAAAAAATTCTCCTTCACCAAGAAGAACCGCCGCCGCCGAAATCTTCTCCGGCCTCTCCTACGCCGAAATCTTCTCCGGCCTCTCCTACGCCGAAATCTTCTCCCTCGACCCAGCCAACATCCCACGTCTTCCTCTTCCAAATCTCTCCTGTTTCCTTCTCCTCCTTTAATTCTTCCAAATCGAAGTCCGTCGCGGCTCCAGCTCGAACTCCGTAGCCGCACCTCCACTTACGCCGGCGCGGCTCCAGCGCGAACTCCGCCGTGGCTCCAGCTCCAGATCCCGTCACGCCTCTGGCTCCTGCTCCGATCCGTCCACGGCGCGGCTCCGACTCCGGCCCTACACCACCACCACCACAAGTACTCTTATTGAAACATTCTACTAAGGTATAATTTCACTTTAATTCCTCAATTTTGCTTTTTTAGTTGCTAATGTGATATTGTGGAAATTAGGGTTTTAATTAGTGATCGAGTTGTGGGATTGTTTATGTGTATTTGAATTAGGCGAAAAGATGAGAACATTGTAATTCTAACATATTGAAATTTAGATAAACATATATGGAGTTTAATTAAGTGTTTGTTTTCTTTCTTGAGGTGATTTTTTTTCTGTGTGTGTGTTTGGAGGTTTGTTTAATTTTTATTTTGTTCGTAGAGGAAGTTTAATGATTGAGATATGAACTGGCATGGCCTAAATCAATATAAACAGAACATGCTAGATGAGACTTTCGGTTGTGAACTTTCATAATTAATTGGGTTGAATTGAGATATAACTTAAATGCTTATTGTGAAGTGCAATTGTTAACGTTAAGTTTCTATGTACTCGAGACAAAACACCTTAGAGAAATGACTAAATCATGATAATGAATGTAAATTTTGTGTACATAGAATATGGATATTCGACTTCCGTTTTTTGGCACTTCTGGCTGTTGGAGGTTCATTAGCAGGATCTTTGCTTTGCTTTCTCAATGTAAGTAATTAATAATTTCTCGAAATCCCTTTTCTTTCTTTCTTATGTAAATCAAATGTATAGGTAGATAGATCATATATTGACATATAGCTTGTTACTTTACTTGTAGGGATGTGTTTACATATTTGATGCATATAGAGTATATTGGACAAGCTGCGTCAAGGGAATTCATACTGGCAAAATGGTTCTACTCTTAGTTGAAGCTATTGGTGAGATACGTTTCTTTCTTGAAATCAATTAACTTTTAAATCATATATATGCAGATTAATTAACTTCTGTTGAATATTAGTCCAGATATATATCTTGCTGGAACAGTCATGTTAATATTTGGAATGGGCTTGTATGGATTATTCATTTCAAATGCACCCTCCGATATACCTTCTGCCGATGATCATGCACTCAAAGGCTCTTCCTTATTTGGCATGTTTGCTTTGAAGGTTAGTATTCTTTCAACTCGATCGTTTGAGTAGTCTTAACTAATTAATTAGTAATTGACGGTGATGATGATTGGTATGCAGGAGAGGCCAAAGTGGATGAAGATAAGTTCGCTCGATGAATTGAAGACTAAAGTAGGACATGTTATTGTTATGATTCTTCTAGTGAAAATGTTTGAAAGGAGCAAGATGGTCACAATAACTATGTACTTGGAGCTATTTATTTTAATTTGTGATTGTATTTGGATTTGGAATTTCGTAGTTGGATGTTCGATGATTAATTAATGTATGTTTTGAATATTGAATCATGTTTATTATAATATTTTTGAATGTTATAATAATGTTTGTCGAATGTATAATTTAGGTATAATTAACCGGTGCAAAAAAAAAAAAAAAAAAAATTGAAAATTTCGACGGAAATTTCAACGGAATTATTTTCCGTCGAAATAAAAAAAAAAATTGAAAATTTCGACGGAAAATAATTCCGTCGAAATCTCACAAATTTCGACGGAAAATAATTCCGTCGAAATTTCTGTCGAAAATATATCTGTCGAAATTTCCGTCGAAAAATTTTCCGTCGAAATTTTGATTTCGACGACACTTTTTTCGACGACCCATTTCGGTCGAAATTTCCGTCGAAATTTCTCGGTTTTCTTGTAGTGTTATAAGGATTTAATCCATTTGACCCGGTATTAGAGCAATGCCACCAAATATTGTATTATACCATATTGACACATATAATATGACCTAATACCCCTGTTAGATCCTACCAAACGGCCCCTTATACTACTATTTTTTACTGAATTGAATAAATAACGTTTCAAATGTGATCGTGTAAATAATGTGATTGTTTATTTGATTATTTTACAGAAAACTATCGAGTTCAAAATTATTTGGCCCAAATTTTGGAGCCCATAAGCCCACATAAGTAAAATGGAGTTCTCATTTCCGGCTCTCTTTGGGGGGGAATTGCTCTGTTTTGAAAAGTGAAACTCCTACGCCTTCTATCGTTTCACTTCCCAATGCTCAAAATATAATCCCCAAAAATGGCACCGAAAAAATCAGCAAAAGCAGAAACTCAATGCCCAACACTGAAGCTCAAGATAGAAAAGGGCCCATTATCGGGCCAAACCAACGATTTCAAGCCCGGATCCATGATCCGAATCGGTCGGGTCGTTCGAGGCAACACGCTATCCATCAAAGATGCCGGCATCTCCACCAAGCACCTCATTATCCAAGTCCAACCTGGCTCCGACCACTGGAGCATCACGGATCTCGGATCTTCAAACGGCACCTTACTGAACGGCAGAAATCTCGACCCGTCCGAACCGGTTATTCTTGCGGCCGGTGACGTAATCAAAATCGGAGAAATGACGTCGATGAATGTGGAATTTGAAGTACACGAAGTTGAGGGGGAGGTTAATGTGAGGAGGAATACGAGGCGGCGGGGTAGAAATCAGGGTGGAGAATTGGGAGTCGCTGATGAGGATTCAGAATTAGGGTTAGGGTTAGATGTAAGTAATTTGGGTGCTGGGGGTAGAAATGAAAAACAATTGGACTTAGGAAATGAGGAGGAGAAATTGGGGCCTAATGTTGTTGAAGAGAAAGTTAGAAGAGGAAGGCCTCCACGAGCGAAAGCAAGAGATTTGAAAGATGAGGGTACTAGAAATTCAAAAATAGGAGGAGATTTAGAAGTTCTGGTTGATGAAGATAAGGAAAAGCATGAGAATGCAGCAGGTGGTGTTGAAGGGAAAGAAGGGAATAATAATTTGAGTGTGAGGACTAGAAGATCGAAGAAGGATGAGAATTTGAATGTAAACGAAAATCAAAGAGTGAGTGTGAGGAGGACAAGGAGTTCAAGAAAGGAAGATATTTGTTTCATTGATTTGAGTATTATTGAAGGTAAAAGCAAAAGGAAGGGTGCAAGAGGGAAATCAAATTTACCTAAAGAAACACCTTTAGAGGAGGAAAAGGAAGAAGAATTGAATTTGGAGCATGAAGAAGAGAAAATGGAGTCAGTAGTCGGAGAAAAGGAAAAAGAGAGTGCTGCTGGGTCGGCTGGTACATCTGGGCCTAAGAAAGTCGCGGATGAAGTTGGTGATGGGAACACTTTGAAAAAATTGGAGGAGATGACACTAGGGGAATGGTTTGATTTCTTGGAAACTTCTCTTCCTAAACAAATTATTGACTCTACGGAAGAAATGATTTATGAGATGAAGCAGAAAGCAGAGAGAGTACACGAGTTTAAGTTGCAACAAACCAATGCTAAGTAGGAAGGTCATGTAATAGTTTTTCTTGCACACAAGTTGTGTTAGGAGATTACATTTTAGATTATTAAACAGTATGCATGACTTTGCGGTTACTATTAGCTCTAACATGCTTCCTACTTTGTGTAACTATTCTTAATTCAGTACTAATGAAAAAGTGTTGTGCCTATGAGCTAGTTGTAGTTGTGAAGATTGTATTTTGTGGGCGATTCTCAGAAACTGTAAAATGCATGGAGTTTGCTCGATGCATAATGTATAGTAGTTCTCCAGTAAAAGCTCGATTATATTGTGATATATCATAATAGTAATTTGGAGATAGAGGTAGGCATGGGAAGTCGAGAATATGTGAGAATGGTTAGCTGCTCATATTCATATTGACTAAGTAGTGTTATGGACAGTTGCAGTTTTCCCTTTACTCCAGCATTGCGTACGGTACAAATGTCTGTTTGGTTGCTGCTTTACTATAAAATTCAAAAAAAAAAAATTGAGTACTTAGGATAACACCAACGGGAGATTTTTAAGCATTTGCAGTTATTATCACAAGACAAGGGTACATGCATGTATTGGTTATTGCTACTTGGATCTTTGGACTGGGATGCACTTTGTAAAGAAGGATGCGTGGAAGAGGCTGAGAATATGTTGGATATTATGATGCAAAGTCCTAATATCACTTACAGTGCACTGATAGATGGATATTGTTTGCTAACTCTCTCCATGATACATGGATTAGTTTGTGCATGTAGATTTAATGTTGGTTGGAATCTTTTTCATGAGATGGAAGCTCGACAAGTGGATCCTAACTTAGTGACTCATAATATCTTGTTAGAAGGTTTGTGCAAGACTCAGCAAATTGAGAAAGTATTTTCACTGGTGCGTAGGATGGAAGATAAAGGTGTTATTCCAAACATAGCAACTTACAATGTCCTCATTAATGGATTATGCAAGAACGGAGAATTCGACCATGCATTTGACAAACTTTCTTCCAAAGGCTTGCAACCAAATGTTACTATCATCGATCATTGGCGCACTTTGCCAAGGAGGACTTATTGAAAAGGCCAAAGTTTTGTTTGCAGAAATGGAAAAAGGTGGATGTATACCTGATAGTGGAGCATACAACGTTTTTGCCCACAATGCCAAATCGCTCTTGGAAGAAATGATGAGAAGGGGAATCTCAGGTGATGCAACTACTGTTTCCTTATTTGGTGTTCTTCTAGTCTAGATATGATTACGTGCCGAAAGATATATATATATCAGTCCATTTCTTATTGCTGAAGTAAGTTGGGTGCATGCTTTAGTTTAAATTCAGAAATATGGAAGTGGATTATCTATGTCAAAATGACAGGCTTGTGCTTCTTGAGGATCATTTGGTACTTTCTTTCATGTTTATGCTAATGAAATATTAAATCAAAAACCAAAAATATTTCCATCCAAAACACTAGTATTAAAGGAAATGAATTGTTGACTACAAATTGTTGAGGTGAGGGGTTGGCTTATTGGTGTGTTGGAATCACAAGTACCCATAACAATTATGGTGTCCACAATAATTCTATAAACAATTTTCCTACATATATTTACGTAATACAAGTGCTATACTTAAAAGTTTGACAAATTATCAAATAGAATCCCTCTCGAATATATTCATAAATAGCAATTCACATTTAATTACACTATGTCAAATCAGAGTAGAGTTTGAAAGGAAAATTCTTGCATAGACCTGGTCTATGAGCTTTTCATAGACCTTGTGGTTGTAAATGCACCACATCATACATTGTGAGAGCATGACATCATCAAAATGTATGATGTGGTGTATTTACAATCACAAGGTCTACCACTAAGCTCATAAACCTAGTCTATATAAGAATTTTCCGAGTTTGAATAGGTTTTGTTTGGAGATAAGAAAATTGTTGTTTGTTTGACTTTTGAGAGAGTAGTTTGAGAAAATTGAGAGATGAAAAATTTATTTCAGAAAGTAGAAAATTTGTTTGTTTGGCATTTCCCAAACACGAAAAAAATTTGGGAAATGCCAAACAAACAGGCCCTTTGTGTTTGAGGAGTGTCAAACAAATAATTTTTTTACTTTCTGAAATAAAATTTTTATCTCTCAATTTTCTCAAATCACTCTCTTAAAAGATATAAACAAATAACAATTTTCTTATTTCTAAATAAAACCTATATAAACTTTACTATGATTTGACATAAAATAACATATATCTTACACAATTTATCTTTTATAACAAACATGATTTCACATAAAGTCTTACGCATCTTACACCTACAACATAACTCTTCCAAAAAAACATACATCTCATTTATTTTTCAAATCAATCTCGCAAAACTCAAACAAACAACATTACTCCTCTACTCTCCCGAACTACTTTTTCAAACTCAATCAAACATGCCCTTATTCATTGCTTCGAAAGAAAACTCGAGAAAATTCACACATTACTTCTTCCAAAATATTCTTTGCCAAGTCTTTAATCAATTGTATATACGTACGCCATGACAAAACTACTTTTCTACTAATTAAAAAACTAGTACTAGATATGATTTTTTGTTCGATCTTTACACGTAATACCTACTTTTTATATTTTATTATATTTCTTTATATTTATACAAATATATGAAATAGAAAGTTATACTTTACCATGTACGAAATATTACTAATGCACTTAAAACTACCACAACAATCAATTTCTAAGACCTTAGCTGTAATTTTCATTATATAGCTCTACTATTTTTACTACAATTTTGAATTTTCATAAACGTTTTCTTTTTCTCTCGTGATTTCACTTGTTTTATATAATAAAATAATACATGCTCCTGCCAGCTGCGGCGGCTACTTATATAAAAATGCGAAGATTCCGTCCTATTTTACATTAATAATATTTATATTAATGTTATCTTTAAGAATCACTTGACATATCTATTCTTTTATAAATTAATTGCAAGTTGTCATAATATTATACTGATGCTAATTAAAAATCAATTGCAAAGGACTAAAAACCCATTTTATTTCACCAACTAAGATAATTAAGAATCTTACACCATGCAACTATAGTACTTAAAATTATTTGGAAGTAACATTTTTTTAACGCACCTCGGGCAATCGAATCTTATTGAAATCTTCTAATTAAAAAGAGTAGAACACATGCACATGACCTTGGGACCACGGATTAGCAGAGTAGGCAAAAAGAAAAAAAGGATTGGATGAAGAAAAGTCCAACTTGGCATTAAGTTTAACCTAACTAATAATGTGATTAGAAACGTGGTCATATTAAATTAAGGGTAAAATATAGAATTAAAATGATAATTTTCCGATTACTTATTAGTCTGAAACCGAAACCGATCGATGTCCACATTAACATTGTTAGTGGATCTGAGGTCATGTTGCTATCTAGACACCATTGATCTTTGAACCTCATTAATTCGAAACATGTGCAAGTGTCAAATCAAATACGCGCGTGGTGGTACGTACATTTGCTCTTTGCTGGCTGGCCTACTATATGTTTTCATCATTGCATTTGTTTATGCATTGCATGTATCATGTATGTATCTTCAACCTAGCTATCACTTCAATTTAAGGTCAAGTTGTGGATGATATTATGCCCATGTGTGAATATAAAAAAATAAAAAAATAAAAGTAAAAATCACTCAATATAAATTCTCTAGACGGCAAGTGGTAAAATTACTTGTATTGTATTGTTTCTATAGAATTTCCAAATAGGAGTTGTAACGAATTTTTCTTCACGGCCAGAAAAATTCACTTCTGCCAATAATTCTATTTAAAATGAGTATTTCTCACCTATTTCTTTTTTGCTTTAGGAATTTCAGATCGAGAACAACATTACAAGAGTTGGATTGACATATAGATTTTGGGAGTTCTAAGAAGGAAACAAATGTGAACAATCTTTGATAGTTATCCAATTTTTTTTAATATCTAGTCACCAGTTTGACACATATTGTCTTTTCTCCCTTCAAACCCGACATTCAAACTCATTTCAAATTAAATATCAAAATTTTAAAATTGACAAAATCCAACATCAAAATTAATTCAAATTATATTTCAAATGTTTCGTTGAACCACCGACCCATATAGAGCTATTATGAAAGAGTTTTGATGGGGTTTTGTTATGATATTTGATCTCAAAAATTGGTTTAAAAGTTTTGAACGAAAATTATAAAATTTGATTTGAATAAATTGTTTCAATTCATAAATACTGATATGGTGAAATATTAATAAAATAACAATTAACATATTTGAAATTTTTAGATAAGATTTCAATTCAAATCTGGTTGTTAGGATTTAGAGAAAAATAGGTGATAAATATCACATTATAATTGTTAAAAATATGTAGCATGTGACAAGTAAATTTTTTGTAAGTCAGTTATTTGACTTGAGATGTGGGTTAAAGACCTAACCAAATTCATTCCAAAATGAAATTTGGCCAAGTTCGGGCGAACCACGCAAACTCAATCAAACAATATTACGCAAATCAAAATTATTTCACAAACTCTCACGACTCTCTCAAACGAATACTTTCCCAAACACCAAATAAATATGCCCGGATCCCGAGGCTTGGTGGAGGCACATCCACCGATTTACATCCTTCAGGGTTCTAGGACAAGGGTTCTGAGGGTCCATGATTAGTCTGGTGTAAGCTTGGAAACATGAGTTATAAAAAAAAAAAAAATAAATAAATAAATATGCCCACATTATTTTAAACTTTAAAATCCCGAGCATTTAATGCAAATACACGATTGGGATAAATCCCAAACGTCCAAAATCCATAAAAGAAATTACTTTCCACTTTATACCAGATTATTCGCTCCCACCCAAAAAAGTTGAACAGAACAGTGACACCACCTTTATTTTAGTTTAAGCCACCACTCAAATCATTTCTTGTTTTTTATTGGCCCCACTTGCTAAAAAAAAAAAATCATAATTGCTTATCTTTTCAAGAACCCAAGTTTGACTTCTCTCCCTCTTATTATCTGACTCTCTTTCTTCTTCCCCATATAAAGAGGGACAATAATTTTTCCACTTACTCAAAACTTTTCTTTTCTTCACATCTCCACTGATTTCTTTCTAGGTCTTGAAAAAATCAAGAAAATGGACGCAGCCAGTTCCTCACTCCCACTAAACGAATGCCGAGTCCTCAAAACAAATCTGATAATCAACAGACTTCACATGTTCCTAACTGGATCTGCAATTTTAGCTTTGTTTTACTACAGAGCCACAAATCTCTTCCGTATTATCCAAACAAAAGAAACTCCAATTATCCCTTATCTCATAGTCTGTATCTCCGAATTTTTTCTCACCGCTTTATGGGTTCTTCATCAAGCTTATAGGTGGAGACCCGTTAAACGAACGGTGTACCCGGAAAGATTTAAGGACGATTCAAAGCTTCCTGCTGTTGATGTGTTCATATGTACTGCAGATCCGAGTAAAGAGCCGTCTCTCGGTGTTATGAACACTGTTATCTCGGCTATGTCGCTTGATTATCCACCGGATAAACTTTCTGTTTATTTGTCGGACGATGGCGGTTCTTGGGTTACTTTAGAAGCGATGAGGGAATCGTGGAAGTTTGCGAAATGGTGGATTCCTTTTTGTAGGAAGTATAATGTGAAAAATAGGTGTCCAGAAGCCTTTTTCGCGGGTGGTGAGGATACTCTTAGTACTAGTTCTGAGTTTTTGGATGATAAGAAGGAAGTGGAGGTGGGTTGTTTGATTTTTTTCTTCTCTTTCTTGATTGAAGTTTATAATTGTTTGTTTTTATGATTTTCTTTCTTTTCTGATTTTGTTTTGTTTTGTTTTGGGTGCAGGAAAAGTATCAGGAGTTTCAGGATATTTTGGAGAAGAATTCGGTTAATGCAAAGAGTTCTGTTAGCAGAAATCATGCACCTACCATTGAGGTACTGATTGATATACATGTTTGATTAGGATTTATGAAAAATGTTTAATGTATTAACAATTGGAAGATTTGGGTATAACTTTACTAAGGAGTATAAGTTTAGGCATAATTTTGAAAGTGATAAACTGTAGTTCACTTGGGGTACATCAGATTGATCACTATAATTTTATTGATTGATAGACCCTGTTGGAATATGAAGAATTTTATTGTAGTGTGAGATGGTCAATCCCTTGCTATAATTAGTAAACCAACTTATTTGCTACAAACATACAATTTGAGGGAGAAGAATCACATATAATTTTGGCTGAACAAATTGCATTAAACTTGCAAGATTTGTATAATTGACAGGTGATGAGTGATGCAAAAGCCAATGCACTGCCCTTTCTTATATATGTCTCTCGAGAGAAAAGGCCTGGTCATCCACACCATTTCAAAGGAGGAGCACTTAACACTCTTGTAAATTCTCTATACCCTATTTTTTTTGTTCAATATGTTGCTATTTTTTTAAGTGTTCTTTTTCTTCCCCCCCACCCCCCCAATTTGTCTAACTTGTGATTGTTGAATAATGAAATGCAGCTCCGAGTATCTGCTGTGATCAGCAATGCTCCATACTTTCTTGTGTTGGACTGTGACATGTACTGTGGAGACCCAACGTCAGCTCGCCAAGCAATGTGCTTTTATCTCGACCCTAAAATATCTTCACAAATAGCTTGGGTTCAGTACCCACAAAAGTTCCGTAACACAAGCCCTTACGATATCTATGATGGTCGCCTGCATCCTATCTGGGTATTGTAAATTTAACATTTTCGGTAATGCTATGTTTGGCTTTTGATTAATTCAGTTGAGTTTTATTCGATTGCTTTATATACTTTGCAGAGAGAAGGCCAGGGCTTAGACGGGCTTAGAGGACCAACTATATATGGGTGTAACTTTTTCATGACAAGGGATGCCATCTATGGAACTGAAAAAGTTCGAAAGGGTACAATAAAATTAATTCTCACATAGTTGTAGATTTTATGTACTTGTGGAAAATAAGAAGTATAAGCATGCTTGTATTTTTTTAATTTGTGTGTCCAGGTCTTGATGTCAATCAGCTCAAGAAGTCGTTCGGTGAAAGCAATGAGTTTATCAAATCAGTTCAAAGTAATTACAAACCAAGTGTGCGGAATGATGGGAAGGTCTCGGATGAATTGCAAAAGGAGATTCAACTTCTGGCCTCGAGTACCTACTGCAATAATTCAGAATGGGGACTAGAGGCAAGTAGCATTTGTTTAATTTTAATAATTAAGGGCATTCATCAAAGACTTATATTTTTGTATCTTGTATGTTTTTAATGCAGGTGGGTTACATATACTTTACCGTAGTGGAAGATTCTATGACAAGCCTTATTTTACACTGTAAGGGCTGGATTTCTGTGTTTATTGACCCCGCCAAGCCATGTTTCTTGGGTGCTTGCACTTCAAGTCTGAATGATATGTTGGTTCAACAAACACGATGGTCTTTTGGCCTAATGCAAATTGGTTTATCGAAATTTTGTCCTCTCTTTTACGGGCCAGTGAGAATGTCGATTCTTCAAAGCATGTGTTATACCGCACTTGTATTTGATGCTCTCTACTCTGTGCCATTCTATGGTCTAGCCCTCATTCCTCCAGTTTGTCTACTTAACGGCATTTCCTTGTATCCCAAGGTTAGTACTGGTTTTGACAATCACGTAATTTTTTTCTTCCATTTGGGCTATATTTGGGTCTTGGACTTTAATGAGTGAAATGTTGAGGAAAATGTTTTTGTTGCATCAAGTGTCAGAACATTGAGCTTACTTTTTTGTTTACATTTACCTTGTCATTTTACTCACTGAAATCCAAAAATCAATTGTGGTATACCATGTTTGGGTATAAAATTTTAGTTTTGATTTGTGAATCTAACAATTAATTTTTTCAACCCCTTTGTTTCTTAGGTTGATGATCCATATTTCCTTGTATTTGCCTTCATTTTCTTCTCATCGCTACTAAAACATGTGCAAGAAGTCTTGTCTTATGGAGATGATCTTAGGACATCGTTCTATGAACTGCGAGTTTGGATGATGAAGTCAGCAGTGTGTTACTTCTATGCAACTATGAATGCAATTTTAGACAAAATTGGTTCGAGTGAAGCAAACTTCTCTCTAACAAACAAGGATATCGAGGAAGAACAATTGAAGCGACACCAAGAGGGCATATTCGATTTCCAAGCATCGCCAATGTTGATAGCTCCGTTATGCACCTTGTATATTGTGAATGTGGTTTCCTTTGTTATTGGAACTGCAAAAATTATTCGGAGTCAGAATGGAAGTGAGATGTTGGTACAAGTATTCATCTCATTGTTTGGGATACTTCTGAATTACCATTTGCTTGAAGGTATGTTCTTGAGGAAGGACAAGGGTCGTGTTTCACTGTTTGTTACTCTGCTTTCTCTTGCGATTTCTGTGGTTTTCTTGTTCGTTGGATCTTTTATTGTCGTTTATTGAGTGCGAGGATGTATCTCGATTATTTGATATTGGACACATGAATTTGAGGTCTCTCAGGATTGGAAGTACAAGCACTCCTGAAGTTCAGATTAGTTCTTCAGAATTTCAAATTATAATATGAGACTTTGTTAGTTGTTTTGATCTTTGTATGAACTTCTTGGATTACCACTAGCAATAAAGTACTATGTTAGCATTTGAAATCATAACACAAAATCTATTATTTATCTGCTTATTTACAGAAATAGAAAAAACACATGAAACTTTTTTCCACCACTTTAGAATTATCTTGAATCATCACAGGAATGTGCACCATATTATTATCCTTTTATCTAACAATTTTGTTAAAACTTAAAAGATAATGCACGTATTTTTCCTTAGATTATTATAATGAAATAAAACGGGAGGTTTATTCAATCTACAAGAGGTTATCTTCATCACAAAAGTAGTAATACATATCAGATAAACAAGATATGATTCAATGAGCAATTTCAGTTTCAATATTTGAAAAATGTTTATCTTTGAATTTGAAGTTAGGCATATCAAATAAACTAGATTTGATTTAAATAAGCTATTCCAGTTTCAATATTTGAACTAGCTAGTTTATCTGAATTAGTTATAAGTATCAGGGTTTGATGCTCATTTATCAAACAAAATCTAATACAAAAGAAAAAAGAAACATAAAATCTTAGAAAATTCCTATCAAATTTCACTTTTTTTCTTCATCCCTTTTTATGTCAATTTGATTAGTTCATATACATGCAAGGCTTAATTTATAAGAAAAATATATTACATTTGGCATGACTAACCAGATAGCATTTCTTATGAAGCCCTGAACACTTATTTGACGGATATAATAAATGCTTCCAAGAGAAAGAAAAACTCCTCAATATGAAGCACTATATCTTATTGAAATCTGTGGCTAAAATTATCCTCGAACAATAAATTAAGAACCTGTGAAAAAATCCATTCTAATCCGAGCTGGTTTTCCGAGATTTCAATTCCAAAATACAAAACACTGTTCCAAAAATAAACATCGTTCCTATTTCACTCAATAAGTGAAAATCAGAGACCCACAGGCCAAGATAACGGTAGAAATCGCGATGGATTGCAGAGAAACATATGACGAAATGCGGCCCTTGTCCTGTCTAAAGACCATCCCTTCAAGAAAATGGTAATTCACAATGATCCCAAACAGTGGAATAAAAGTTTGAATAAGCATCTCACTCCAATTTTGACAGCACAAAATCCTCGCGATTCCAATAAAAAATGCAGCCACATTCACAATGTACAAGCTGCACAATGGAGCAAGAAGTTGAGGTGTTACTTGGAAGTCGTATATGCCTTTTTGGTAACGCTCAGCTTGTTCGTCATCGATATCTTTGTTCGTAAGAGAAAAGTTGGCTTCATTTAGACCTATCTTGTCCAAAAATGCATTCAAAGTTGCATATAAGTAACATGCCCCCGACTTCATCATCCAAACCCTTTGTTCGTAAAGCCATGTCCTAATTGGATCTCCATAAGAGACAATTTCGTGCAAGAATTTGAGTTGCGCAGAGAGAAAAATGAAGACAAACACAATGAAAAATGGATCCGAGACCTATGAAAAAAAAAAAAAGGCAAAGTTAGAAAGGGTATATTATCTCTAGGCTATTTGAAGTGAAAAAGAAATATGATGTGAATTATTCAAAATAAGCACACAATCAGTAAGGCACAAAATAAACGATTTCCCACTTCGTTTCTCCTCTAGTACTCACCCTTGGATACAAAGGAATGCCGCTAAGTAGACAAATTTGAGGTACGAGGCTTAAACCATAAAAGGGAAAGACGTAAAGAGGGTCCAACGTAGAAGCTCCATAAGACATGCTTTGAAGAGGCGACATTTTCAATGGCCCGTAAACAAGAGGAGAAACCTTTGATAGAGCGATTTGCATTAGGCCAAATGACCATCTTGTCTGTTGAACTAACATATCGTTCAAACTTGTAGTGCACGAGCCCATGAAACATCGCCTAGCTGGGTCAACCCACACAGAAATCCACCCCTTACAATGAAGTATAAGGCTTGTCATCGCGTCTTCAACCACGGTAAAGTATCTATAACCCACCTGCACTTCAAAAGTTCATATTGTTAATATTTATAATCATGCCCTCGTAGGAAAATGTTTATATCTATAGCTACTTGCCTCTTTTCCCCATTCGGTTTTATTGTCGTAAGTAGAAGAGGCTACAAATTCAATCTCTTCTTGCAAGTCATCTGAAAACTTTCCATCGCTTAATACATTTGGTTTATTTATATTATACATTGATTTTATGAACTCGTTGCTTAAACCGAAGAACTTTTCCAGCTTTTTGAGATCAACATCTAGACATAGAAGACGAAAAAAGCATGTATGATTAATTTATAAAACAACTACTTATATTAGTTTAATTATGATTTTAAAGAATATATGTACATTAGAAGTACCTATTTGAATATTTTCAGGTCCATATAGCACTTCCCTTTTCATGTAAAAGTTGCAGCCTGCTATGGTTGGTCCTCGAAGCCCATCTAGGCCAATCAATTCTCTCTGTAAAAGACAATAGATTAAAACAAGAAAAAAAACAATCTTAATAGTATTGTAAAACATAGTATATCCTCAAAAACAAAAATCGAGATACAATACACAATAATAGTGTAGTCGACCCTCGTAGATATCATGTTCGCTTATGTTATGGAAATGTTGTGGGAACTGAACCCAAGCCAGTTTTGCAGATATTTTGGGGTCGAAATAATAGCACATTGCTTGGCGGGCTGATGTTGGATCATTGCAGTAATGGTCACAGTCCAATACAAGAAAGTATGGAGCATTGCTGATCAAAGCTGATACTCGGAGCTGCAAATCATTTTACATCATTAGTGTTAGAAATCTCTAATATTGTCAATATGCTTAAATAAAAACACTTTTTTTTTAATTACAATAACATGAACACCTTTTCTATCTGTATGTGTAATTGAGAAATTAAAAAGAACAAAAATGGCAGGGAGTTTACAAGAACGTTAAGAGCTCCAGCTTTGAAATGGTGAGGATGAGAAGGTCTTTTCTCCCTAGCAACATAAACAAGAAGAGGCATCTCTTCTGTGTTTGAATCCATTGTCGAACTGCTAATCACCTGCCAAATATTCAAGAAATTACTTCATTTCTTCATTCAAATCTTCTATTTGTGAGCCCATTTAATCATACTGCTCTCAATGTTCTGTTCTTGTTTTTAAACGGTTAACAGTAATTTACCTTCTTCTAATATTCGAAATAGATAATTTATCTCATTGTAGAAAGAAAAAAAAAAATAGCCAAAAGCCTAAAACACCTTACATCTTATGATATTGAAAAAGAGGTTCATCACCATCACCTTTCTTAGCCTTTTGTTTACTTATTTTCTTTTTTAAGACTAATTAAAACAAAGCTATATATATAACCTGTTTTTGTTGTTGTTTTTACAATTATATGAATAATCTGCACATCTTTTAAAATTACAGAAACAGATCCCCAACTTTCAAAAATAATCATGTCACTAACTATGCTAGACATACATTAGTCCTTTTAACTTTCATGTTATTTTTAAAAACTTTTATGCAATTTTGCCTAGAGAGAAGTATATATTATGTACCTCGATTTTGGGTGGATGATCTCTGCTAACAGAACTACTTGCATTAACTGAATTCTTCTCCAGTTTCTCCTTGAACTCATCATACTTTTTCTGCACTCAGAAAAACCCACAAACATTTATCAAAAATCATAAAAAAAGAAAAGGTTTTCATGTAAGTAAATCAACCTTAATTTCATTTTGGTCATCCAAGAAGTCACTCCTTAGAGCGTTCTTTCCATAAAGACTTTCCGCGGACTTAAAATAAGCTTCAGGGCACCTCAAATTGAGCTCATACTTCCTAGAAAAAGGAATCCACAATCTGGCAAATTTCCAAGCTTGTTGCAGAGCTTGAAAAGTAACATAAGAGCCCCCATCATCTGATAAATAAACGGCAATCTTCCCCGCAGGGTAATCGAGCGCCATAGCCGATATAACAGTGTTCATAACTTCAAGACTTGGTTCTTTACTCGGATCTGTGGTGCATATAAAGACATCAATCCGAGGAAGTCTTTCGTCCTGAGGCAACCTTTCTGGGTACGTGGTTCGTTTGACTGGCCTCCATTTAGAAGGGCGGTGAAGAATCCAGAGGAAAGAGAGTATGAGCTCGGAGATGAAGACGAGGAGATATGGAGTAATTGGAGTTTCTCTGGTTTTGAATATACGAGAAAGAGTTGTGGCTCTGTAATAAAACAGGGCTAGTAATGCAATTCCATGGAGGAGGATATGGACTCTGTTTATTATCATTTCACGTTTTCTGACTTTGCATTGGTGGAGAGGAAGAGGAAGAGGAATTGGAGTCATTTCCATTTCCATGGTTGGTTTTTGCTAGGAACTAAACTAGTACTAGTACTTGTTGAATTTTTGTTGTGTGGTGTGGTCCAATTAAATTGTGTGGATGCACGTGGAGGGTACTCGATCGTATATCTGTCTTGTGGAAGAATCCAATTTTTATTCCAACTTCTCCCAATGCTGATTTCTCAAGTATAAAAGTCCAATTTTTTATTTTTAAGCTTATAATAAATGTATGGTACTATAATTTAATGTTTTGAATTTTCATATATTTTAGCTGATCAACTTTCTTGACGTTTCTAAGTTAGCTAGCTCACCAAATTTTACCAATCTTTTCATTTTTCGATTATAGACTTGTGTTTTAATGTGAAAATATAAACAGATATAATTTGATCTTGTCATTTAACATGCAAATAACTTTAATTTTTATAAGTAAGTATTACAAAATGGTAAATCATTTATAATAGAAATAAATATATAATTTATATTATAATTAATTATTTCAACATCAATTAAGCAAACTGGGCCTAATTTTTTTGGCCTACTGTCAGTGAATCAAAGGTTCATCATAAGCATAAGATAAGAGGGGGATCCAGTTAGGCCAAACTGGAGTATTAAAA
This sequence comes from Penstemon newberryi var. newberryi, assembly GCA_030819805.1. NCBI lineage: Eukaryota > Viridiplantae > Streptophyta > Magnoliopsida > Lamiales > Plantaginaceae > Penstemon > Penstemon newberryi. The sequence goes on from JAUALY010000001.1 coordinate 45,096,389, forward strand.
TTGTGCGGAGAATTGGGCCATTGCGGACGGATCGGATCCAACTCCACAGCAGTAGGTAATTAATGTTAATATTCGCTACATCTAATTAGTATTCGAATAGCCCAAACTTTAACGTTGAGTACTACTTAATAAATTTGCAGATTCATAATCTTAAATTTTATTATTATATATAAATCTTAATGTGATATTTATATTACATTTAATTTTTTTTGGGTTGATTCAAATCATACATGTCGTATCTTCATGTCATAAATTTTATTTTATTATCCAACCATAACCAATCGTTTAAATTCCAAAAATTGTAATCTAGGTCTTAAGGAATTAAAATTGCACTTAGAAAAATATATACATAATATTTGCATAAAATGCCATTAATTATACGCACATGTGCACATACATGGTCATATTTGTCTATATGTATATATTGACATGGACACGGAGATGTGTACTTTAATAAAAATAAAATAAATAATTTATGAAATAAAAAATAAAAAAACTTATACTACTATATAAATATATATAAGAGTTGATATCATAATTTATTTTATTTTGGGAGGAGAGGAGGTCTTCATTAATTATTTATAGCTGACGTATGTTCTTTTGGGAGCAAAAGTGCGTCCAAGTTCTCTTCATGTAAAGCCATCCTAGATTTCTTTCACCATCCTACCCCACCCACCTCCTCAAATTCAATGGTGAAAATTAAGTATATGTATTATTAATGTATATATATAGGTTTTCTTATTAATTAGTTTACTCTGTTTTATACAACAAATTATGAGATAATTTGGTATGTGAGTATGTCTCAATCTTTTAATTCCCAAACTACTAATTTTTTTTACATAAAATTGTTTTGTTAGATACAATAATGTTGACATCCAGCAATTTTTGCAACTATTATTTGTTAAAAACATAGATAAGCAAAAATATTCGTTATCAAATTTATGAGATAATATTCCTTCCCTTTTTTTTTATTTAATTTTTTTTTTATTTTTATTTGTCGTTTTAGGATTTTAATATAAAATTAATATTTTTTTTATCAATTTTACCTTCTTACTAATACTTGTAATTAATGCTAAGATTATTTAATTAAAATGATATTTTAAATTTTTTATTTAAAAATAATAATTATTTATAATATTTTTTAATTCGTATGCCATCCTTCCAAACGAAAAAAAAAAAAAAAATAGAATGGAGTAGTTTCCATTGTCAACAAAAGAAAAGGACATTTTGAGAAAAAATAAGCAAAAATATTGAGGGCTTATTGATTAACTCGCTTACTTAGCTCTTACATCTCTCCATCTTTTCTCAGTAAAAGTTCTGAAATACTCGCATACTCTCTCTCTCTAGACTTCCGCCCGCCATTTCTCTCTCTAAAAAACTTCTTTCTCAAATTTGAACAGATTGTGAGATGGACAGATAAAGAAAAGAAAGGTAAAGAGGGGAAAAAAAAAACTGACGGTTTTCTGAGAATCTAGATTAATGATCTGCCGTTGATTCTAACAGCAGATGCAAAAACATGGATAGGATCATAGGAGCTTAATCGTGAAATTTTAATGATTTTATAGCTATTGTGTAGTTGAATCAAAGAAAGTTGCAATTTTATGCAATGAACCGACCGGTTGGATATTGAAATAACCGTGAGTTAGATTTCAAATCGTGGTTACTGAATGTTTAATGGGTTTATCATGGGGTTTTGGTCATGAATGCAGTTTTAGGTGCGCAGCTAAAGGAAGAAAATTTGTCTGTATGAAATGCAGTGGTAAGATCTGAAATTTAAAGGTTCTGCATTTTAACAGGTACAAATTCCTTTTCCTTTTCCTTGTTCTTTGATTGATTTTTCTGCTAAAAATCTATTTGTAATGGTTTTTCAATTTTGGTTAAGGTTTCTGTTAGTTATGTTTGTGTTTAAGTCTTGCTCTTGTGAATATATCTGTATCATATTGTTTAAGCTACTATACTGGAAGCTCTTTATGTAATTAGTTCTATTACATTACAGACACACAAAAGACCGAATTGGGATATTATTATAATGATATAATTAGACATTTAGACTCTTTGTATTGGTTAGTTTGTAATGGGTGATGATTTAATATGCTCCTTTTTTCCTTTGTTACATGTATGTGTCTATAGATTAAATTTATATAGAAAATGAGTTTTGATTTGAATTTGCATACTCGGAACAGGAAGTGAATGCCCATGGTTATGATAGGAATGGTCAATTTTACATCTCTGTAAAATCTGCATCAAGAAGCTAAATAAGATAAAGTCAATTCCTGCCCATAGATGGTTTGAAGAATCATTGCATTGGATGCAATGTTGAAGGCATTGGCATCTGGATTTTTGATTTTATCGTTCTTTCTTTCCATATCGGCTGCTGATAATGAGTTTTCTGGTTGTAATTGTGATGATGAGGAAGGGTTATTCTGGACCATCGGTAGACTTTTGGAGTGCCAAAAAGTTAGTGATTTCTTGATTGCGGTGGCCTACTTTTCCATCCCCATTGAGCTACTTTACTTTGTTAGCTGTTCAAACATCCCATTTAAATGGGTGCTATTCGAGTTCATTGCCTTCATTGTGCTCTGTGGAATGACCCATTTGCTAAATTTCTGGACTTACGGACCTCACTCTTTTCAGCTAATGCTTGCTCTCACCATTTTCAAGTTCTTTACGGCACTAGTTTCTTTTGCCACTGCTATAACTCTCGTGACCCTCATTCCATTGTTGCTTAAAGTCATGGTGAGAGAATTTATGCTTAAAAAGAAGACTTGGGATCTTGATAGAGAGGTTGGAATAATAAAGAAGCAAAAAGAAGCTGGCTGGCATGTAAGAATGCTGACACAAGAGATCCGTAAGTCCCTCGATCGACACACGATATTGTACACAACTTTGGTTGAGCTATCAAATACACTAGATTTGCAGAATTGTGCTATATGGATGCCGAATGAAGATAAAACGGAAATGAATCTAACTCATAAATTGAAAGGAAAGAACTTCTCAAACACTTATAACTTACCTATCCCTATTAATGACCCTGACGTAAGAAAGATAATGGGTAGTGATGGGGTGAAGATTCTTGATTCCGAGTCCGCCCTTTCTGTAGCAAGCAGTGGAGGAATTGGTGAGCCAGGAGCTGTGGCTGCAATTAGAATGCCGATGCTAAGAGTTTCTGATTTCAAAGGTGGTACCCCTGAGATGATTTCAGCTTGCTATGCGATTCTTGTTTTAGTTCTTCCCGATTCTTGGGGCAACTCGGAACAGGGCATATCTTGGAGCAACCAAGAACTCGAGATAGTAGAGGTGGTTGCTGACCAAGTTGCCGTGGCTCTTTCCCACGCTTCGGTTCTCGAAGAGTCTCAACTTATGCGAGAAAAATTAGTCGAACAAAATAGAGCACTGCAACAAGCAAAACAAGATGCACTAAGGGCAAGTCAAGCACGGACTTCGTTTCAAATGGTAATGAGTAATGGCTTACGGAGACCCATGCACTCGATTCTGGGCTTGTTATCCGTGTTACAGGATGAAAAGTTAACTAATGAGCAAAAGCTTCTTGTAGATACTATGGTTATGAGTAGTAATGTTCTATCAAACTTAATAAGTGACGTAATGGATACTTCACCAAAAGATAATGGAAGGTTCCCTTTAGAGATGAGATCTTTTCAATTGCATTCTATGATAAAAGAAGCTGCTTGCCTCTCCAAATGCCTTTGTGCTTCTAGGGGTTATGATTTTGTGATTGAGGTGGATAAATCCTTGCACAATTATGTAATGGGTGATGAACGAAGGGTATTTCAGGTAATTTTGCACATGGTTGGGAATTTATTGAATGGAAGCAAAGGAGGAGGGTGTCTTACACTACGAGTATATTTGGTTAGTGGAAGTCAAGGATGGAGTGGGCAAAGATGGAACCATTGGAGCTCAAACTCGTCCGATGGATATGCTTATATAAGGTTTGACGTAGGGATTTGCCGTACTGGTTCTCAGGTAGAGGATACACAGATATATAATGGTGGAGTCGAGGCAGGCATGAGCTTTACTGCATGCAAAAAACTAGTTCAGGTATGAATGTTATTCTTGACTATATTAGTGTAATTTAAAGTAGCTCTTAACATATGTGGTTGTTACATAATTCTTGATCTTGAGTTTCTTTCTTCAATCTATTAAGTTGAAATAGTAAATGCCTCTCCTCTCTTAGATGAGTTGGACATTCAATAAATACAAAAACATTCTTGCTTTGCTAGTTTTCGAAGTTGAAGTTCAATGTGGCACTCAAATGTGTTTCTTCTCTTCAAACGACGACTCTTTATCAAGGTATTTTACAGTTTTCTTGTTTCTAATGGCAGTTAATGCAAGGAGACATATGGATGGTATCAAATCCAGAAGGTTTTGATCAATGCATGGCTCTCGTTTTGCGGCTCCAAGTCCGACCATCCATTGTAATTGGTATATCAGAACACGGGGATTCCTCAGAACACGTGCACTCCAACTCACTTTTCAGAGGCCTCAAAGTCCTTTTAGCTGATGCTGATGATTTAAATAGAGCTGTAACACGGAAATTACTTGAGAAGCTCGGATGCATAGTTTCTGCTGTCTCATCTGGATATGAATGCCTCAGTGCCATGTCATCATGTCAAATCGCGATTCTGGATCTTCACTTGCCTGATTTAGATGGCTTTGAGGTCACTATCAGAATACGGAAACTGCGAAGTCGAAGCTGGCCATTGATCATTGCATTGACGGCAAGTGATGATGGAGATACGAGAGACAAGTGTGTGCAAATTGGAATGAATGGTGTTATTCAAAAACCAGGTTCTTTTCAAGATTTTGCGAATGAGCTTAAACGGGTCTTGGTTCAGGCCAATAGGGTGTTGTCTTGATATGGTGGTGCATACGTTCGAGAAATGCGGTGGCTAGTTTTTTTTCGAAAGCACCAATTAGAATAAAGAGAGAGATATGTATTGTTATTAATAGCTCATGGGCTATTCATTCAACATAGAGATGTTACATACACAAACAATTATAGTCAAAATGGTATATAAATTATTCATCTCAAGTTATATTTATATTTTTTTTTCAGATTAATTTTCTTTCTTAAAGATCATGCAACATTTTGTTCCATTGTTGTACTTCTCAAACGATAAACATTGTTCATGTTTGATTGATTGATTGAGTTTAAATGAATTTTATGTATCAAACTCGATTCAAATATCAATAGATTTAAGGAAAAAAAAAAATCTTGAGGATAACATACTTTAGATCCAATCCACAGTCTGATGTAATTTTTACTTTTGCTTTCTGCATTGAAATGGGAATCTGTCCAGGGGATCTGCATTTGATTTTATTATTACATTGTGCCCATGAAAAGGGCCATATATTATTTCAACTGGAAAAATTTGTATGCAAGTAGGTATAAAATAATGATAGCTTCAACATTCAAGATTAAAAATTAATCAAGTGTGCTTTGATTTGGGTGCCCAAATATATCCATTCAACTTTGTAATAACAAACTTTGTAATAAATTATATTAATACATATAATGATGAAGAAGATCCACTTTTTCGGAAGAAAATATTTATTCGATATTACAAATGCACCCCTTGGGTCTATTGAAATGTTGAATATACCCCAAGAAATTTTTATAATATAGATTTCTTTTGAGGTTTTTTTCTTTCTTTTGTCATTACTCAATATTTTAATTATCTCCTAAAATATAAAGGGAAAAAAAAAAAGACATCATCATCAAAATTGACAATTATCTTCAGTCATTGGACAATAATATGTTCTACCCTTGGGTATAGACGAAACTATCACGCTCATTAACCATGCATAATCTAATGTAAGAGAAAAAATAAAATCTCAAGGACGTTGATAGTTTCATAATTTTTCTCACCAAAATATAAGAAAATAATAAGACAGTATATTTTGATTGTGTTAAATATGTAAATGATCAATTTTAGAATTTTAATAATTGATATATAAATTTGTCATCAATTTTCTTTATAAAGATTAATTGCACTTTTTTTATAAAGTCAAATACAGTTTCTTATTTCGTAAAATGTATTTTGTCGAAGTTTCGAATAACTGGATTATTGTAATTTTTTATTTTTTTATTAAAGTGTTTTATATTATACTTAACCGCCTGTTAAAACTTACAATTACATACAAGCTATATATGAATGTGAAATTATGGATAAAGGACAACTTAAAATTATTAGAATTATTCATTGGAAGTGGGGTTCTTTTGTAATCCAGACAATGGGAGACTACGGTAGTTAAGTATTTAAATGAAAAAACGGGTTTGTGGCATTTTTTTTTTTTTTTATATAAAAGAAAGAAAAAAAAAAACAACTAATATTAAAATATCTTCAAATTTTAAATTAAGTGGGTTTGTGAAAATTTGTCCCATATTGCGAACTAGAAGATAAAGACTCCTTAAATCCCATTTTCTATTTTATTTTAATTTCATTGAATATTAAATATTAAATATTCAAATTGGAAGTTTTTGGACACTTGTGACTGTTCAAATTATGACAGTTATTTTAACTGTTTTGGTTCAAATTTGAAAGCTTGTGTCTACTCGAAACAAACACAAGCCTGTTCATAAAAGAAAATCATATTACTGAAATAAAATACATCTCTTCTACGTCTTCTTGTCCAAATAACTTATAATACATTTTACTACAGAATATATTTTAGAAGGCTAGGTATTATATATGCAATTTCTATAAGTGTCATATGGTTTGACTATGTGAGTGCAAAACATAATTCTCGCAAGTCCCTATTGCATACCGAGTGTTGACAGAAAAAGTTTGAAGGTAAGTGACAATTTGCAGCATTACTGCAATATATTTACTTATTTCTGTCACACGAGTTAAGCTTCAAAGTGGTGTGAAGCCGACTACACAAACTTAATCAAATGGAAGGGCTGCTAAAGTTTTAGAAACCATGGAAAACCAAAGAAGACTTATGGCAGTTTCAGACCAACTCGATGAGGACTAGGGCACCATCGACTTAGGTAGGAGAGAATGTCACGTACCAGCCATGTGTTGGCAGAGCTGGCCCATCACGTGACCCATCTGGCAGAGCGAATGGCATAGCACATCGAATATTTAACCAAGTTAGATATCGTCCAATCACCAGTCAAGCCATCCATCCAGCTAGCCAACCTATGAAATGGGCCAAAGTCCAGGCAAGCCAACGCCCAAGCCATGAACCAACTCTCTGCCAAGTAGGGGTGGACGTTTGATTCGGATAACACAAACCCGATCCAAGGCATCTATGTGTTTTTAATAGAACTTATATAGTTATACTTAATCGTATTAATCAATTACAATAACACTATATTAGTTAAAAAATAGTAAAATACTTTTATACTTTAACATAGTATTATAATCTTTTAAATTCTACACGACGGTACATCTACAATTTTACAACTTGTCCCTATCCCATCACTAATAGGTGGCGTTTTGTATTCATTTCCTCAGTCATATTTAGAAACAACAATATTAATAAAAGTAGTTGCCACTGACAAAATGATTGATAAAAATGATGTGATGTACGATGCACCCTATATATTATATATATATAGATCAGTCAAATCGAATTAACAAATAAATTAATTGTATGGTTTAAACCTTCTTAACCAAAGTTGAACACCCCAGCCACAAATTAGAAAATAGAGCCGGCAATTTGATCCTTAATTTATTTTCTGAATTCATATATACCTCCTAACATCGATCGAACATATGAGAAGAACATATATGTACGCATTCACCCAAAAACACTCCAACAATAAACATCTCAAAAAAGATAGCTATAGCTTGCAGTCAGAAACATGAAAATTAACATGCATACATGAAATCAAATAAATTAATTAATCAATCTCCTGGAGCATTCATAACATGCGATCAAAAGCCTAATATAATTGGCCTTATAAAATACTAGTCCTACTATATATATCTGTAGGCAGCTTACTGAAATATTATGGCTAGTTAACTCAGGCGCCGTATAAAATAAATTACTACTATATAATATCTTTTTTTTAATTTTTCAGTTTGCCGAATTTAATTCCAAAAAAAACTACTGAATTAATTATATATATATATATATATATATATATATATATATATATCCCAACTTCCCTTCTGAACAATTGAGGTGTACGTATTTATATTTTATCATCACTCTAAAACAACTAAAATTCTTAATTAATTTCTTAAAAAGGAACCTAATACTATATAGTATTAATTAATAATGTAAGAAAAGAAGAAGGTGATTCTTTCTAACTAGTAATTGTCGAGAAAATGAAATATTAATTTATTCAGAAAACTATACTAACTGGTCAACAGTACTAGTATCACCGGCCTTGGGAATTTGAGAGTTGGAATAAATCTGATCCACATATCTCGGAAATTGATCTTATCCGTCCATTTTTGCTGCAAAATGCAAGCCCTAATCCTTCCTTTTAGTTTAATTAAACTTCTTTTTCAGAAATCAATATACTCGAAATTCCTATTTTGCTTGAGATTACTTAGATATTTCAAAAGACCATTTTTTTGAAGTACAAATCATATCAAAGAAATAAATTAAAAATAATATTTTCTTTTTAAACAACTACTTCACGTACGATCACATACAGAAAGTCAACAGTATTAATAAGTCTTGGCTAAAATCCAACATTTGATAATAGGGATGCATGAACAACTAAAAGTTTTTGATCGATTCAAATATAATTTTTACTCGATCCAATAATAATAATTGGAGACTTGGAGTTAAAAATTGCTTGATATCGATTACTATATCTTGTAACCATTCTTCATTTTTTTCTTTAAGTTGTTTTTTCCTTATACGTATATAATATCTACTTGTATTCTTTATATCCACGTACGCCAATTGCACGGTTTGATTAATTAAATTTTACTGTGCTAGCTGAATGACTTAGAAGGCCCCTATGTTGCACGGATACGGATACGGCGATACGAATATGACATGATATGGATACGGCGACACGAATTTTTAAAAATTTACTGGATACGATACGACTTGGATACGGATCTAAAAAATATATATTATTTGTTTATGCATATTGAAAAAATTATAATAATATATTTATATGTTTATACATATTAAAATAGATCAAGTTAAGTTTCATAAGTACTAAATTGCATAACTTTTAGAAAAAAAAATTGTTTAGTAATTTAATACTATTAATTATATATCATGTTCATTGGTTTATTATGTTATATAAAACATGTCCCGTTATAGACAAAATATCTTGTATTGCAGTTGTATATAATACAAAATGTGGTTTGACGTCTTACATTGTTCTTGCCAAATTGTGGTGACTTAGCAAAATTTAGAATATGAAATATGTTGGATACATTTAAATAAGTATCTGATACGTGTGTCCATTTTCTCTTTTTAATTATATTTACCGACACGCCACGTGGAGTGTCGAATACGTATCCCACGAGTATCCGAGGAGTATCGTATCCGAGATCCGACACGGCATTTTATAATTCTTTGAAGTATCCGTGCATCATAGGAAGGCCCTATTCTGTAATTTAAATTGAGTTTCAATTTGATTTTTCTTTTCAATATATATTCAGATTTTAGACTTGACTCACTCCATTCGAGACATGTAAAAAAATATTATATTGGAACAATTTTCACGGGATTTTAATTAACATGGATTCACCATTTTGTTGAGGTTGTTGATTCCTTCCACTAGACCAATCACCAATTAATAGTTTCCATTTGATTTTAAGCTTTACAATAATTTTTGTTCAAACTAGGTTTATTCGTATGCAAAACATTATGAGAATAATACTTTTAATAGGGTAACCAATTATCTACAAGAGAAGTGTAATATATTTATTTTGTGGTTTAATATGTTTGGTCAAGCAATGTGTTTATTTAGTGGTCTGGTATGCTAGATCGAACGAAGACCATTAGCTGTAACGATTTTCTACTTAACTGACCATGCAAAATGAAATTAATTGGATGAACATATATACTTGGTTTTTCACCTTTTCTTGGACTCTTAATTTAGCTCACCATTGGCATTGATGGCTTTTCCTCTATGTGGGCCGAATGGCATAATTGGACTCAAGGGAAAAAATAGGAGTATGATTATAACTAATAATTAGGTCACATTTTATGTTCCTTTTTTATTAAGCAAGATGACATGTACTCCACGATAAAGACATTGTGTTTGTACCATTTATCATCAAGGACTTAGGGGAGATATATATCTAGCCAAATTCTAAACTAGTCCCCTCCACAAATATAACATTATAATATCTATAAACTAGTCCCCACGAAATTAAACAATTTACTTTATAAAATGTTAACAATATAATATAATTGATTTGGCGCTAATGGGTGGTCTATGTTTCATTAAAGCATCTCTTTAGTGGATTCTCTTTCATGGTGTACACTTTTAATTAGTTGGCTAATTAGTGTGATTTGCTTTGTTTTTATCATTTACAAAAATCAAAACAAAGTATGAAACCAACTAGTGCAAATAACGAAATAAATTCTCAAGGAAATATTGTAGCTTAGAATTGGTTTGGTCACACAAAAGTACGTAATAGGTCATGTTCAATCAGGTAAATTGTTTAAATATATTTAGTTTATGCTATAAGTCTCGATTAAATTATCTTCTTTCATGTTGTGCATTGAGTGTTTGCAAGACATAAACTTTGCAAAATGTGCAAGTGGCGGTGTGTTGAAATTAAAGGCGCAAATGACAACAAAAGTAGTTCCGATAAATTTGTTAATTTATACAATTTGGACGTGGATTAAGGTGAATAGTTTAATAGGAAAGGTCTTCTAATTATTGAACCTTTAGGACCCATCTCATTGAACTTAGCGTTGGAACATGCTAACTATTGTTTACTAATATTAATTAAACCTTAACACGTGAATTCATGTGGAGAGGGCCCTTCATGTTACCTTCTATATTTGCTTCTTTTGAGGTTTTTTTCTTTTTCTTTTTCTTATGAATGGTTAGGGTTTTATTTGTCTAAACGAATGAAGCAAAGAATCATATGCAAATTCCAGAACTTTCTAGGTTCTGAATTAATTTTATTTCTTTTGAAACGCAATTATCATTCAATCCTCATGGTATATTCACATTAGAAATTAATTTAATTTAAGTTCAACTTTCTAGCTCTTATGATGTGGTTGCTACGAATTAAAATCATTATTTATATCTACAAAACTAAAATCAATTATTCCGAGGTAGTCTGAGTTAGAATTTCTGAGAGTTTTTCTCTAATTTAATATTAATTTGAATATTATTTGTATCTTAATAGTGATAAAATAAATTTGTCGATATAACATGAAGTATTTAATTTAGTTTTCATGTTTTTAGTTAGGAACATAATCTAAACCACGAAAGAGTAATAAATCATGAGATTATACTTACTACATGAATATAAAATCATTGTAGTGTTCTTTTAGGCCTTGGATCCGAAATATGTATATATGTAAAAATTTATTTTTCATACCACAAAACTTATTATATTTTACTTTTCATATCAAACTTGGCCAAAATATATAAATTATTGACATACATTACAAAAGTGATACTTTCGTTAGTTTTATTGAGGGAGTTAAACCATGTAAATTGAAACCCAGGTCCAAAGAGGTAAGATGACTCAAAAAAATCTGAAAAATATGGAGTAATTACAAGGTCGTAATCGCAACTTGAAATTTGTGAGGAAAAGAGTTTCGCGAAATTTATTATACGTATGTGTTCGCGGTGAAGAGTCGAACAAAAATCCTCTTCTATTTCCGGCGAAAAACTACCTGAGGACGGTGATCGTGTTTTGAGGAAGGAGACATGGGTCATTTTGTAAAATCGCCAAAAGACAGGAGTCAATCCGCAAATTTGCCAGAGTTTAATCATTTTTATTAATCTAAATATTATAAAAAATATTAATAGTTTAAATTTCACGGCCACATGGCAATCTATCGACAAAACTAATGGGAATATCACTTTGTAACGTATGTCAGGGAACTGGTACGCTTTTTGCGAGTTTGGTTTGAAAAGTGAAATCTTCTATGATATGAAAAATAATTTTTTGTATATATATATATATATATATATATATATATATATATATTCGTTCACCCCAAAGTTTTAACAACAAAAAAGTAAATTAAAAAAACTAAAGCTATATATTTTCATATTCCCCGACACAAAAAGTAAATTTTCAGTATCATAGATTATCTCAATGTCTAAAACCTATGTATCAAATCAAAGTAATATTATTTACAACTATTCAAATTAAATTAATGGTTAATCCCATATGGCTTACAGTTTTGGATAGCCCTACAAAATGAATTATTAATAAAAACTTCTTAAACTAGCTATGCAAATCTTTCCTTTTATGGAATGTAAATAAGATCTTTTGACCACAAAACCAACATGTACATCTCCTAATTATAAATTCCTTATAGAACTCAGATAGTTGTTAAAGTACCAAAAATTATATATAGTTGTTCCTATGATAGGGCGCATAATATTAAGGCAGCATATTAAAACATGTACATCTCCTAATTTACATATAAGTAATATTTTACAAAATTAAGGCAGCAAATTAAAACAGATTTCAAATCAATCATGAGGACTTCATTAATCATAAGTTCCGTTTTTGGCATTTAATTGAACTTCACAAGATACACATGCATACTCCAAAAATGCATGCCGTGTTTAATCAATTATTAAGAAAGAAGCTACACTACTCAAATAATGTTCAGATCAAATTATACTTAATTCAAATGATAGGGAAAAATACACTAACCGGTCATTAAGTTAATTATTCATATCAATGAGTAAATAAGTGTGTTATACACATCCAATATTTAAACTTATAGAGTCAATTAATTATGATTGTAGCAGAAACTAAAAAATAAAATACAACATTTTATCCTTTAGTATATAGAGTATAACATATCTAATTATACTATATATTCACAATAAACAATATAAAGAAATTGATAAACCAATAAAAAAACAAGTAATAATGTTATTGAAAACAAGCAAACCATAATTTTATACTATATATCATTGCAAACTGCTTCAGATAAATGAAGCAAAAAGAGAAGTTAAATAAGTTCCAATATACATAATTCTTAGTTTGTACACATGCAGAATCTAAATATACATATAAAATCCTATTCCCCATATATATAATATATAGTATACTTCATATAATTATTATTTATTTAATTAACATAAAACTGAAGCTTAACATTACCAGTATTTATAAATTAGATATCTCCTTCCTCAATATGGTGGTGGCCTTGGATGCGCCCAATTAGCAAATGCATCATGACTCAATTGCCCTCCATTTGGTGTACCACTACTACTCAAATTGTAAATACCCATATTAGATGCACCACCCGGGTCGGGTACCATATGACCCATTCCACCACCACCCGCCGCCACTTGGGCTGACCCATCCCCTTCCCCTTCCCCTTCCTCCTCAAGTGGCAACCTCTCATAAGTCGCATTACCAAATGTGGCCGCAATGACCATAACCGGCCCTGCCGCCACAAGTCCCACCACACACCCCCCAACTACCTGCCCCTGCCCACCCGCCAAATAAACCGTCAACCCGGTCGTCCCGGGCGGAGCCGGCCCGGGTAGAAAAGCCCCGGTCAAGGAAAGAATCTCGAACCGGCCGTGTAGCGCAACCGCTGAGGTGGGTGCAGCCGGCTGACGTATGGTGACGTTGGCAACCGAACCGCTACCGCTTAGGACACAAACGCCACGCTGGCGGCGGCGGGCGAAGTGGGCTATGCTCTCGGCGACGTCGGAGCCGGTGGCGATTTCCATGACGTGGCTGCGGAGGGCGTTGGGGGTGTCTCGGGTTACGAAGATTGGGGGTTTGGATTTGTTTTTGGAACCGGGTGGTCTGCCACGTGGACGGCGGTTGCCGCCTACTTCGACGACGGCTCCTTCTTTGGGGTCGACGTCGGTGATGTCATCTAGTCTATTGCTTTTGTCGTTGACGTGGGATGACGGTTCTACCCCTGGCATGGACGCCTGAACTCCGGTCCACCATCTGTTGGACATATTGGTTTTTGTTGAATTAATTATGGAAATAAGAAAATATTGTGGGTTTGATCTAATGATTGACTAAAATAAAAATATTGAAACCCTAATCTTATACAGTATTTCCTTAAAATATATAGTAGTATATTCAATGATCAACTAATATATATTTCTTGAACATTAATAGTTAAATCAAGTATGTATATAATGGAGGGGATGAGAGAATAAAGAAGCTAGGCAAAGATATTGAAAAATATTATTATTAATATGAAATGCCTTAGACTCCAAAAGGACCAAAACATCTAAGGTTGTATATTGTTTGTTTGTTGTGTTTTCCTATGTTTGATTTCATGTCCTCATATAGCTAGTGAGTGGCTTTGTTGTTTATTTATATATGTAGAACTCTCTCCTCTTCATTAGTTGATATTTCTGTTTTCGAAAAAAAATTGTCCAGATCACCAAATTGATCAAATTTACTCAACTATAGAAGGTAAATGTAATGCATATCAATTCCAAAATAAATATATTAATTTATCTTATGAATATTTCGGTTGTGTAAAATCAAGTTTCACACACACATATGATATATATTACAAATTAAAATTAAGTATATTTGTACTTTTTTATAATGAAATGATTATTATTTAATTTTGAATTGCATGTATATACCTGTGAATGTACAAAAATGCATATACATACATACATAGAGTAATTATATCTCTTTCTGTGTGTATGCTTTTGACCTTTGGGTTGGGGTCAGAGTCAGTATGGCAAAGAGGGACAAGATCCATTTGGTGATCTTTTACCAGATCCAACCCAACCCATATATATATTATTGTTGATGGGATGGGTTGGGTTGGGATGGGTTGGATTAGATTTTGTAAACATGTATAAGAGTTTTCTTGGATCAATTTGTTCAAACTGATGGGTTGGATTAGGTTGGGTTAGAGTTTGGTGACAAAAAGGGATAAGACCCATTTGATTGCCTTTTACTGGTCCGACTCAACCCAACCCAACCCAATCCATATATTTCATATGTTGATGATTTGGGTTGAATTGGATTTTGTAAAAGTTTATATGAACTTTTAATTGGTTCGTGAGCGGGTCATTAATGGGTCTAGTAAAAAACACACATTTATCTAATTAACACTCAATGACTTAATTTTGACTCAACAATATTAATTTATTTTTTTCTCATAGATTCATGAAAACTTTTGTTATAATATTAAATTATTAAATATATTTAAGTTTCAAATAAATATAAAAATATTAAATTGCTTTAAAAAAATAAAAAAATCTTAAGTGATTTTTTCTTAATCCAAATAATTTAAATAATTTCATATTAATCTAATCTCGTTTAGTTATATATGAATATTTGAATAATATTTACTTATAACTATGATGTATATATTTAATTTTAATTTAGCAAAATACAAACTATTACTATATCTAAACCGGCCGACTCATGGCACAACTCGGACCGACCTATTTATGACCCAACCCGTTTAGAATTCTGTGACTCATTAATGACCCGATCCAATTTCAGCCCACCCGAATCCAATCCAATCCGTCCATTTGTGACCCTCAGAAGATCATGAGCACCCTGTATGTATATGTGGAAATTAGGGTTTAGTGTTTTGTGGGGTTGCGTGCATGCGAATGGGCAGGTGGAGAGCACGTTGCTGTCTAGTGTCCCGACCCGACATATTAAACCAAGGGTGGGACCTAATTTATAACACTTATAAATTTGTTTATGTTGCATAGTATATATATTTTCCTTTTTCAGCTTTAATTGTTCACTCCATGTAAAGTAAAATAATTCAAGATAGGCGTTTGGTTAGAAATGTGATATGAGCTACAAAATTGAACTGCTAAATTAGTATAAATAATTATATGAGTTAATTTGTGCAGGTGTGGATTCAGAAACTTTAAGTAAGGGTTAAATTAAATATTTAAAAAGAAAAATCATATCAAATAGTCAAACTTAAAAATTATATTTATTCACGAGAAAATATATGACGAGATACAAAAATGAGATTGTGAAGTTTGACAAAAATAAGCCCACGAGTTACTTTAGTTACATATGATACCCAATTATGGCTCCTAAAGAACCCAAAACGTTTACGTATTTACGTTAACAATTGACTACGACGATTTTTTATTTTTAGAAATCAATCCATTGTAGCATCATTTAAAATACCACTAAATATGACTCTCTTTATAAAGATAACTAAACTATAATATTCATTGATCGCCCATTAGGTTACGAAGTCGATTTTTCACTATCTTCATAGCCGAAAAAGCTCTCTCTACTGATGTAGTTGCAACATGGAGAATAAGTGTTAATATCACAACATGCTTTTTAATTGCAACTATATTCTTAGCAAGATCATCAATTTCTTTCAAATTAGAGGAATCATCACTTGATCGCACATCTCTAATATAATTTTTAAGTTGATTGGAAAAGGCTGAGAGCTTAAGAAAAGAGAAGTCATTAGGATAAAGTTCAACAAGACGCACAGGTTTTTCTTTGTAAAAGGTCTCAAAGATATCGGATAAGTTTAAGCATTCAACACAAAGAAGCAACTATGTGTTTACTTCATTAACGGTTGTCGAACTCTTGCATTTTTCTATATATAACCGAATTGAATCTCTCAATTTTGTAATGGAGTTCAATGATCACTTGTTCAATCATGCATTTTGGCCTCCCATATGGAACATAGACATTACTCTTAGAAGAAATTTTAGTTCCATTCTTAGAACATAAAGAAGTAACTCCCCATCCATCCTTTCTTGTCTCTTGAAGTCGATCATTAGGTGTTGTATTCAGACATAATGTCCCACATGGGTTGAAAATCATAGTTAAATCAACTTTATAAGGTATTGGGCAATCCCACTTCATAAGCTAGTTTTTGAGGTTGAGTTAGGTTCAAGTCATGTGTGAACTTAGTCCAATCTATGTGGTGAATTATAATATGGTATCAGAGCCCCATGTTGACGTGGATAACCTCCTTCCGTGATGGGCTTCTCCTTGTTCGTATGATGATATATTCTTCACTCACACACTTCGTGATGAGGTGAGAATTGTCGAAAATTTTATAAGGTGTACTTAACTATTATTTTCATCCCAAGTAAGACATTTAATCTCACTATATTGGACTTGTAATTTGGGTTGAGATAGATAAGGTTTAATTGGTGAAGTTTTTCGGTTGGATGAAATGATCATTTTATTTGGGCTTTTCCTTTTTACTCAAAATTTAATAATATTACTATAATAAAAAATAAAATAAAATATATTAAGTGGGGTCTATAGACCTCACTAGCTCCTACATGCGTCCGTCCATGAGTCTGTGCAAAATAATTGATTTCCCTTCTCCACTTTATAATGAGTTCATGCATATTTTATAATGGATCGGAGAAAATAACTTTTAAGGTTCTCAATATAAGTTTGACTTTTTAGTGTTTGGGTTCACAGGTTACATAATTTATCAGCTGAATGGCATAATCTAAGGGGCTGTTTGTTTGATATTTGGGATGGTAGTTTATGAGAGTAGTGGGGATTTGTGAAATGATCTTGATTTGTGTAACGTTATTTTTTGAATTTTGGAAATAAGGTGAGTGTAGTTTTTTTCCAGAAGAGTTTAGGTTGTTAGTGTAAGGTGTAAGATGTAAGATGTAAGATGTAAGATGTGTAAAATTTTATATAAAATCATGTGAGATAGTTGTGTAAGAGACATTATTTTATGTCAAATCAAAGTAGAGTTTGTATAGGATTCATTTTAGAAATAAGAAAATTATTGTTTGTTTGAATTTTGGAAGAGTATTTTCTGAAAATTGAGAGAAAATAAATTTATTTCAGAAAATAGAAATTATGTTTGTTTCGCCTTTTTCAAACAAAAAATAATTTTGAGAGATGCCAATCAGGCCCTAAGGATTTATTTGGAAGAGTGTTGGCTCGATTTCGTGAGTTTGGGTTTCGAAAAATTGGTTTAAATGATTTTGATGAAACCTTTGAAATCTCTTTTGAATTGAACTTGAATGTTTTAGTTGTTTAAAAAAAATTGAAAACTCATTTGAAATAATTTTGGCTTAATTAATTTCGTGAGACAGAATCAAAATCCTTCCAAATATAGTACTAAAATGATCAAATAATTAACTAAATTATCAATCATCACATACCACAAAATATTGTTGTCAGAATTTTTTTAAAATAAGCAAAATTTTATCAACAAAATCAATAATTGTCATCTTAAACTAAATTAAAGATATATAATAAGTCATCCCGTAACTAATATGGTCTGAATTCAAAACTTAATAGATGACACACATGGACGCCGGTTATAATTAATTTGGCCATTAATTAAAATATTGTTGGTTCTGCTTTTTTAAGATGAGCCGCCCGATCAGTCCATTGGGCATAGATGAGGCCAGTGTAGTGACTTCTATAATATTTGAATTTGAGTTCATTCAACATAAAACTAAGCTTTCAAACACTACAAGAAAAAAGCTTATTTTCCAACGACATCTTTGGAACAAAATTGAATCCGTATGGAATTTCCGACGGGATGTACGCCGTCGCACCCATCAATAATTAAATTAAACAATTAACTTTTAGAAAAAAAATAAAAAATTACTCCGGACTATAATATTTGTCGGAAATGATAATTAAAAATCATTTAAAAATAAAATGAAAATTTTCATGGGGAAACTAATAAATATAATGTTTTTGTGACTGTGAGGCTCAATAAAATCCTCAGTTGTATTTTAAAGGAAATTTATTGATGGAAATAGTAGAAAATCAAAAAGAAAAGAAAAAAATAGTAGAAGTCAAAGATCATAGGGTCTATTTGGATGGGTTTTGGCTCAGTTTCATGGGTCTCGGTTTAAAAAAAATGGTTTGGGTGGTTTCGATGAAACCTTTGAGTCCTCATTTGGATGAGTTTTGGTTGTTGGATTTTGTGGTTTGAATAAGTTGAAACCCCACTTGAATTGGGTTTGAATGTTGGGGTTTAGGGAAAAAAGTAGATAATAGTTGTCAAATCAATGTTTTTTTTAGTGGAATTTGGGAAAAAATGTAGGTGGTATGTGTCAAATCAATGTTTTATAGGTTTGAAGAATTTGATTGTGAGTTTCTGAATATGTTTTTGATGGTTTTATGGATTTGGTGAAAACTCATTTGAAAGGATTTTGGCTCGGTCTCGCGAAACCTGCGAGACCGGGCCAAAACCCATCCACATACACCCATAGTAAAAAGCATTAACCCTAAGGACTAAGGTCATCTCTAATGAGTCGGAGGGGAATACACTCTTCCCCTCCCCCCTGGTCATTAGAGATGCCCTAAGCCCGCGTAAAAAACTACAGAAATATGAATAAAGCCATTCTTTTTCCTAATTCTAGATCTACCATAAACTTGCATTTTCTAAAGAAACACCAGAAAGAAAAATTGGAGGAAAAAGAAGAAAAGGACAGAAATTTACCTAAAAACATAGATGGATAACATGATACAAAGGCACGAAATAACAGTTTAGTACTACCAAAGTTTGCTCCATGGACATATAATCCATCGTTTAATGAATAATCGTTTGTACAAACACTACATTTTCATTTTGACAAAAAAAAAAACTGATATTTACTTGACAGATGTTTGCCTCAACCAGAAACAGTTTAAAGAACAGAAAATTTCGATAGTACTTAACTTTAAGCATGACTATTTTCAATTCTAGTAATTTTACTAGAAATACGTAGCTCTGGGTAATGGATTCCTCTTTGCATTCCAATGGAAAATGAATGATTTCTAGATTGCTGAAATATTCCAATGAACAGCATCCCGCCTGATGGGTGTAGAAATACTACTCTAACCATACATGAAATACAAGAGAACCCTGTAATGTAAATAATACAAAAAGACTTGTCAGCATCAACCAGCACATGGTTTACTATAAGAAATGCTTCGTTTTCCTCTGTTTTCTTTAATATATTTGAAAAGATGAGATGAACATGAAGTACTCCCACAAAGTCAGCATACATGATATGTATAAGTTGTCACTTTTGAGCTAAAGTAAACGGGAATATATGAACGTGTGCAAAATAAAGTTTAACAAAAGTACAAGTGTTGTTTCATTCTCTAATCTACGATAATATCAACAAATACGCAAGGGAAATACCCTTAAAACTGACAACCCTTATGTTGGTAATGAAACCAATGGTAGATGAAAGAGCTAGATACTCACCTAATGATATAGAACAGAACAAAAAATGCTACCACAAAATATGCTGCAAGTTTGCAGATTCTTCGGTTTGATTTCTTTTCAAACACCTAGCAATATCATCAAGTCAGCCGATCAGGGAAAATAAATGAAAGAAAACAAGATAGAATACAAATGGAAGTTGATATCAAATTAAAAAGTACCATTTTAAAACGATCCATTGTTCCTGACATAATTCCTCTTGATGCATCCATCGCATTCCCCTAATTATGGGGAAAAAATCAACTCATTAGATAAGCTAAATAATTCAGAAAGAAACAACTCTGTGTTTTTTTACTGCAATTATGAATAAGAATACAGTTTTTTTTTTTTTTTTAAGAAAATGAATAAGAATACAGTTCATGAATTAATATACCATCCGATCTAACATACGGTTGTGATTCTCCACCTCCTCATGTATGTCACCTGTCAACTGTCAAAAGCCATAATACATAAGTACCAATATAATGAAGTTAACTTCTTCATTATCGCAAGTGTTCATGGTGGTATTACAAAATACAACTATTTCTATACGCTAAATCTGGATTAACAAGTCCTGAGACTGGAGTTTGATATTGCCTGCCATCTCTCAAGTACTTCATGATCATATCTTCACTTAATTAATTTTGTAAAATTGAGAGGGTCACTCAATTATCTTTCGCATAAAAATATCTTGTGGCGGAACTAAGGAAAAAAATTGACGACGACCAACACAATAACATACAGATTAAAATAATAATTGGAATTTAAATCAAAGATGATGATAACTTGCACTAGCCAAAATACAAATGAGCAAAATATTGAATACAATTTAAATAGCACAAAGCAAAAAATCTAGAAGAGAAACTAACTCTTTTCAAAAAGCTGACTCTATCGTGCAAACTGTCCATAGTTTTCTCATTTTCATGATCATCAATGCCGTTTGAATACGAGGAAGAAGCCCTCAGACCACCTTCTTCAAGGTTAACTGCGTCATCGAGGAGTGCAGCTCTTGAAGATCGATGGTCCCTGTATACAAAGAATAATCAACACGAAATCAGTGAGAAACATGTAAATATTTATTAAAAAAAAAGGTAGTGTTTTGGATACAAACTATTCAAGTTTTTTGCAAAATATGTTTTCAGAGATTCCCTATCTATAACAAAAGTTAAAAAGTTTTCCGAAAGGTCGGCTTAGGTTGTCATATCAATATGGTGAATAATTTGGCTAGGCAACTATCATGTCGTTTTGAAGATTCTTTGGACATTTCTAAGAAAAAACTTGGAAACTAATATGTCTGCATGTTGAAAACGAGGAAAGGAACAAACGAAAATGAAACCAATCAGGCCCAAAACACTTTCACACAAATTTTTCGGGATGAGATGAGGTATATGCAAAACGTCTATATCTATAGAGCGTTTTGAGCAATCAGGTTTCCCAATTTCATGACACGTCACAGGCAAATGTTACCACTTGGCTGATAAATTCCCTTCTCAAGTTAGTATCAAAGGATATAAGATCAAACAAGTATCTGCAGCACCAAAACATCATGTGCCATTTATGTGTAATCATATGCAAAATAAATAACAATTATTAGAGTTAATACTTAATGGAGTAAGTTTCTATTTCAAATTCATATGTCATTACTGCATGATTTCTCTCATCCGAGTTAATTGCTCTTTATATCTCAGTATTCTTCTATGTCCCATTTTGCCTTTTTGCTTTTTTTTCATCAATTTCATTAGTTGCTTTTTTGTTTTTATGGAGACCATATTTTGACAGACTCCCATTGCGTGGAGCTGATGTACTTTTTTCAGATTAAAAATTTGTAGCAAACTCAAAACTTAATCAAAAGGCAACTGAATTACCAATCGAGAAGTCATTCTTTACTATAATAATTAAACCATAAGTTATTGACTATGATTCCTCTACCTATGCAATGTTATTAAAGTATCAGATAGGACTTATCATCATAAAGCAGCATCTGGATTACATATGTAATAAGCACTTGATCAAGCCTAGAACTGGGAAGTGAGATAAACTACAGTCATTCTCTCAGTTCTAAAATAATGTGGGGAGATCTGCAAAAGTATACACTAAAAATAGAAGAGAAGTCCAAATCAAGCTATTTTCCAAGAGAATTATTATCCATTTAGTGCAGCAAAACAATTGATTTTTTTCTTTATTATTTTCCTAAATTATTACACACAAAATAATCAATGATCACATCCATTTGTCGATAGTCACAGAAGAAAAGAAAAAAAACAAATGTTCTGCACGATGCCGAGTGCTGCCATTATACGAAATAAGTAAAGTTCTGCCAAAAGCAAATATAACAGCCCTAAAAGCTATCATCATTTTTGTTTAACCTGTTTTTATGCCCATCAGATTTTCACAAACTTCAATTCCACCACTAAGCACATAATCAAATCTGGAATACATAAATATGAAGTGCACATGGAATGTAGTCAATTAACATGTATTTAGCGTCAAACTAAAAGGAAAAAAAAATTAAACTCAAAGATAGATACGTATAAACATAAATCCGCATACTAACCTTCGGTAACTCATGAGGAATGGAGAATTGCAGATCTTAACAAATTAATTCAAGTTAGTGTTATGAATGGATGCGTGGCCGTCTGAGTTTTTACAGTTTGCAGCAGCTAACAGATGTAACTATGGAAGACTTGCACCGGGTCATTTTGAGTTTTGCTGATGTAACAAGGTACAAGAACCCATCCCTTGTTTGCTTCTCTCTCTCCCATTAATTTAATTCCTCCAAAACGTAATTACTGAGTTGGGTTATGTGTGGGCTTGGGTTTCGGGTATCTGGGTACTCAACCTATCATTGGGTCTGGTATTTAATTTGGATATCCAACTAATACTATTTAGGAGTTAATGTCGTCAGAAAATAATTACATTAAATAAAATTGAAGGAGTTTTATTGGAATTTATGATATTAGAGGGGTTTTCGGATAATTTAACCCGACATTAAGGGATGTTATAATTTATTTAAAAGATCAATAATTAAAGCAATTATTAAAAGGGCATTTTTGATATTTTATCTTAAAAAAGTTATCAATTATTGAGTTATTTTATTTATGTGAAAATGTCAAATATGTTAATTAATTTGAAACGGAGTGAATATCATTTATATGGTTTCCAAAGCTCTTAAGATAGGAATTTGAATAATTGATGGCGTTGGAAAACATGAAATTTTTATTCTCAATGGACTTGACTTCAAGGCTTCTACTTCTATACCAAGATAAAAGAGTAGTTGTTATTAGTTCTAGAAAAGAGAAAAATAGTTGTTATTTGTATCTTTTGATTCATGATTATTACAGTCATAATGAAGACTCTCATTGCACTAAAAGTCTAAAACATAAAAACTATAATTCATTTTAAATAAGCTTTGTGAAGAAAAAAAAAACTTATACGCTTCTTGATTTTACCATCAATCAAACACTGCAAATTAACCAAAATCACACACTGTCAAATAATCTTGCCTCAACTACTCCTGGGCTCAAATATATTGCAATCTCCTCCATTGCTCACAATATCATACTCTTAAGAACAACTACATAAATACATTGAACAAATTTAAAAAGGTGCTTCCAATATCACAAATTGAAAGTATGTACTTTCACAGCCAAAATACATAAACCAAGTCTACTTTACAACATACATCTTCAATTCACAATATTTAGAAGACCTATAATCAATGTTATCATACAAATTACCATCATTTTCATGCAACCAAAATCCCAACGCACGAAAATCAAGAATGAAATGAACCACCAACTTGTAATTGCCAATCCATGCAGTCTTCAAAATCGAAACTACTAGCACAATCCAACAATGCATTTTGTTGTTGCTCGTATCGACATATATAATTTAAACCAACAAGAAGCTCACATATAGCTGCCTCTGTCTTTTCTCTATCCGCAAAATATAACGTTTGAAGCAAAAGAACGTTCGTCTTTGTAACTATTTGATGCTGTTCAAAATTACGCTCACTTTGCCACCTAATCATGTTATGTGCTAAAGGGCCAAGCCACTTAAGCATTATATCAAGCCTTTCTTTCCAATCATGGGCTAAAGGAGCATCGTAAATAGCCAAATCTTTAACATAAGATTTCAAATTACTCTTAAGAGTCTTTCTCAGGCTAGTTGGGAGCATCTGATATAAATCGTCTCTAGCTTCATCACCGACTAAATGTGGGTACTTGAGCAATTTCTCTATGACAATGATAACATTGGCATAGTGCAAGGCTAAAGCCGAGCCTCCAATAGTATTAGGAGGCGCATACACTAGTAACCTACTTCCTAGTCCAAACCTTGAACCGTTTGCCAAACAGCCCTTTGATTGCCTCGATTCTCCGCCAAAAGGATCACCGTTTATGGCGTGGACAAAGCAATTTGAAAGAGTGGAATGCTCTCTTTTCACACCATTTCCCACACTAAAACACCCTGAAACTTGACTACTTTGATCATCATAATTAGCACAATAATCATCGTCATCCACTTTTGAAGCGGAAGTACTTAGACTTAAACATTCCATGAATAGCCTCCCTGGCCCCATTCCACATGGAGAATTGAAATTATTGGGACCAAACAAGCCTTCCTCGCTTCTTTGCAATCCCGCTTTCGGTCTAAAACTTGCACTTCCTTTCTCCAACTGACCATTTTTCTTGTTTGAAATGGACTTTGTCAATGTGGGATTTTGCTTCACATTGTGTAAACTTCGGCTGAAACCAACTTGCGATTTAGAAACCGAATTATTACAAATATCCCCCCTCGAACTTGAATCGCCAAATACAATATATATTTTTGCATAAATAGTACACACGGTCCTCGCCAAAAGCTCCACGACCTTATCGTAGGTCTGGTTCCAGAGAGAAACATCTTTCAAATGCTTAACATCTTGTTTCTGCCATGTTAGTTTCTGTTCATAAGCTTTTCTACTCTCCTCTAAATGGCTCTGCTGAAACTTCTTAGTGGCTACCTCAAGCTCATTCATGACCTCCATCTCACGATGCAAAATCGCGGACGAATTCACATACCTTTCCATTTTCTTCACCATACTTTCCATATCCTTAACCAAAAAACCCAGCTCCTTAATATCTATAACCCCAGAAACAATATCTCCATACACATGCTCAAACCCTTGTAATGCTGGAATTGTGCATTTCTTCCCTAATCTAGACACTACATTAGCAACCCTGTTCAAATCATCAATTTTTTCCAGAAGAGCAAGCTGTAGAAGCTGATTTTCATCACTAGACACAAGGGTTTTAATTCCCTCAGCTTTCAAGATCTCATTCTTGAGCTTAAGTATCTCATTTTCAGTCAAAGATTTGTGCAAATGAATAATTTTGGACATAACATTAGCAACTTCAAAAGAGAGTATTCCAATAGTTAATCTACTATTTGAGGATTTTGCCGAGTTTTCAAGATAAAAAGCATGCTTTAAATTACTACTCACCTGATTACCTATTTTCAGTATCCAAGGCTCCGCCACCATTTTCAACAAGATTTGAAATACTTAAATCCCGCTTCAGATCTGGCTCAGCATTTTTGCCCCATGGAAATTCTGAAAAAAATTGTTACTTAAGATTGTAACTTGGGCATTTTAACGACAATAGAGTAACAAAATATGTAAGAAAAAAACAAAAGGGTACCGAATTTTGTTTCAAGAAAAGGATAAATAAGAGGAATGCAAAGAAGATTGGAGGGAAATCAAAAGGATAATTTGATATGAATGAAGGAGGGCTTTTCTAAATGTTCTATTGTGATTTTGTAATGATTTTTTCTTTTTTCAAAAAGGTAGAGGCAGTTTGAAGGAGATGGCCCTCATTATTTGATTTAATGATTGATTTATTTGGTTTTGTTTTTGGAATTCTGAAATGTGAATCTGCTAATTTGTTGAGGAGATACCGTTTGACCTTTGTTGAATTTTTTTAGTTGCCACATGGAGAAATTTGAAAGTGTGGTCAAAATTTACCAGGAAACAAAAGAACCAAGATACAGGTATGCATTGATGAACACGTTGTGAACTTGAATGTGAGGTAGTAGATATTTAAATTAGAATCACATAATTGTATTTCACCAATTCTCTCAAATGTAATTTTATGTGCCAAATAATGTAAATGAAGTTTGTAGGAGTTCGAAATGGAAATTCATTATTGTTAATTAAATGAAGATATTATATTACAATTTCGCTCGAAAAAAAATTCCTCGTTGGAGTAGTGGTTAGATGCAAAATGAAATTTAAACACTGGATTAGCAAGTTTTGCCTAAAATGTTGTGAGGTCTATGGATAAGCTTCACGACCAAGTGGTATTCCCATAATTAAACCTTATATGTGATTAGTTACCTCATTATAAGATTTATCCTCTATGTCACTAGACAAAATTTAATTTGCCAAATTTAGTTTGGACTAAAATTACATGCTCATTTATGTACAAATGGTAATTTTTGATTCAAAATAGCACGTGAGACTCTATTTAATTAATGATTAACAATGAGATTCTTAGTTTGATTTCAAATGAATACGTTTGTTAGTTTGACTTTCACACTTGATACCATATCCAATAATTCAATATGACTAACTTGTTTTGATAAATTATCTATTATTATTTTCTCTTAAATTAAAAACGTTGTAAAATTATCAAAAAGAAAAAAGAAAAGTAAAAATTGAAACACCGTAAACAAAAAAAAAATGTTATTTCTTTCAGGGTTCTGTCCAAGTTGATGATCTTTAAACAGTACATATCATTTTAGAAGATAAAAAAAAGACATGCATTCCCTAGCTAGCTATTTCCCTACTGCATATATATTAGCATATCAATCATTCAACCCTCATGTAAAAACAAGATAAGATTAGGTTTTTGGGTTAAGTCCCCCTGCCCCATTTTTGTGAAGAATTAATTAATGCTGGAATTTCAAAATTTATTTGAATAAACTATAAATTAAAAAAAAAAAAAAATTGAATAAGATCCCAGATATGAAGTCCACATAATAATTGGGACACACTGAACTTAGAGAAGGAGACAAATTCTGTAAAACTCAATAGAAAAATTGGAAAGTCAATGCATTTAAAAGATCTGCTGCAGATCGAGAAAGCAAATTCATGATGAACTTCTTCAGGTTCAGGACCATATAGAGAGTTCACCTTCAAATTAAGTTTCTTTTCATCTTTGTCTATATTTAGTTAAATAAAAGTTCTTTAAATGGCTTTTTTCATTTGAATTGGAAGAAAGTAGAACACCTATCTCATTCGTGCTTCTAATTAATATTAATAGAGAAAATTACCTACACAAAGCGGGTGTTAGTTTTTGTTTCTTTTAGTTTCATTTAATTTTAAAAAAAATTATTTTAGATTAGGGTTGGCAGTTGGCACAAATATTATTTTCTAATTAATATTTTCGGTAGTTTAATTATTTTTCAATTACTTTAAGAAAATAAAATAAAAATCCGATGTTTTGTTCCTATATCAGATCAGTATGACACATATATAAAATATGTATATATTTTACAAATTGAATAGTGGGACAGATTATTATAGCAACTACAGTACTAGTTTCATAAATTTACTAGCTTTAATTAGATTAGAAGCTAGGGGGTCATTGATCAGATTGCTACTGAATCATGATTTATTGTTTGCGTATGGAACCTAGCTAGCTAGCTTGTCTAAATTATACATTAATTGTTGGATTTTGTCAAAAAGTTACTAATAGTTGGAGTTGGTGACTTAATTGTTTTCAATAAAAAGACAAACCTCCTTACAACATTTGATAAAGAGATCCCAAGACAAGAAAAAAAGTGACAAAAAGCTACGAATTGAAGAACCTGTTTCACCAATTAATACTAGCTAGATCCAAACACAGAATTTAATAATTATATATCTTAATTGTAAATAATGTGGTACTACATGATATATAATCAACACAATATTTGTATGCTCCAAACTTTTGTTATATTGTGTCAACACCACATATATATATATGAATTCACACGTATATGATTTTTATGCTCCATTGTTTTACTTTTGAATGCCTATATATATGTTCACACTTCACATATGTATAAAATAACAATGAAAATTAAAGAACATGTTTACCACAAGTCAGTCTTTTCTTTCTTTCAATTGTATATCACAATAAAAAATCGATGGCTGTTGGGTGCTTGATTTTCCAAGATAATTAAATGGTATTTGAGGGCATAAAAGTAATTGAGATTTCGAGATGAAATGTTTTCAAGGCTAGTTTGGCACATGTACTTGTAATATCTAATTACTATCTAAAATCATTTTAATTAGAACGGTAGTTGGTCAATCATCTTAAATTTATTCAACTAGCTAGAACACACAACACGTTATATACGATTATGTTATATATATATATGCTTTCAAATTAACAATAAAGTATTATGTCGTGTGCATGTTACGGATTGATTCAATTTTCCCCATCAGCACAAAAATATAAAGAAGGAAAAGGAAAAGGTGAAGAGAGAAAAATGAAAGGAGTAACAAAAATGATCAAGGGGGACCAAACACCCACATTTCCCAATTGGATTTTATTTACCATTAATTCTGAGCTTTATTTTGGGCTTCCAAATTGTCCTTCCTTCTGTTCGAGTAAGAGAAACTAGCCCACTACAAAAATATCAAAGAGCCCACTACTCACAATTATGGATAGAGTAAATCCTATTATAGCTTTTGCATCATCTGAATTGGCCCAACTAGATCGAACCAAAAAAACTGAATTAGAGCTCTTTGGTATTGACTATAATTATAAGGGCCATACTTGCAATACATTGAAATAATTTACTCAATGTTTAATTTCGATTACAGAACATTCTTTTCATGTAGTATTAAATAGATTTGCACACATACTAATAAAATTGTGCTTCAACTTTTATCTGATAAGTTCGTGAAAAGAAGATGATAATAAAATAAAATAAATACATTCAATATTTTCTTTGTTATTTCTAAATGGAGTGTGACACCTCGATTGAATAAACAATTTTACAGGAATTGATTTTTCTATTCTTAATGTTGATATTTAAGTATAAAAATAAAAATTAATTACAAAAAGATTGCTTTTTCATGATTTCTCTTGCCTAAAGAACCATCTAGGCTTCCTCTCAAAATAAATAATTACCCACCTAGGATTTGAATTACCATATAGTACCTTCCAATAAAAGAATCAATTAAAGAATCAGTAGATAGTATATTTAATTAATGATGTAGTAAACGAAATTTTACGAAAAGAATAGACACTGCCAGGCCCAGCTGCAAAAGTTGAGAGGCTTTTATTGTCCTAGCT
Organism: Penstemon newberryi var. newberryi; assembly: GCA_030819805.1. NCBI lineage: Eukaryota > Viridiplantae > Streptophyta > Magnoliopsida > Lamiales > Plantaginaceae > Penstemon > Penstemon newberryi. The sequence goes on from JAUALY010000001.1 coordinate 45,126,007, forward strand.
GTTAAACTTTTTAATTTTCATATTTCTATTTGGAGCAAGTACAAAGAGTAAAGGAACGTTTATCTCGGTTTTCTGATCGCATTTTGGTGTTCTCTAAATACGATATAAATATTTTTCCTATCTTAAATAACCTTATTTTTTGTTGATTTTCAAAAATAATTTCATCAAAAAAAAAAAAAAATCTTCTCTCTAAAAAAAAATTTAACAAACATAATTCAACATAAAATAATATATATCTTATACTATTTCGCTTATTTCCATAATCTCTAAAAAATCTACACATTTCTAGAAAATATATGTAGTATTTATTTCATCTTAAAAAACTCAGAGAAACAACACAAAGAAAATCGAGATTTTTTTTTTTAAATCTCAATTTATTTCTGGAAAGACCTTCAGAAAAAGCGAGACAAACTAACTAACTCCTAAGTTTTACTTTTCCACCTCCATCTATCTTTACGGTCAATTTTGATCCATGAACTATATTCAGGGCCGGCCCTGAGTGTAAGCCGCGCATGCGGTCACTTAGGGCCACCGATGAACGAGGGCCTCCAATAACAAAATATTTTAATATATGTGTATATATATTAATATGTATGTAATTATTGTATAAAGAGTGCATGTGGCATAGACGGTAAAGCTCCTGATGAGCGTGAGGTGAGTGATCGAATCCTTGCAGCTCCAAATTGCATTTAATTTTTTTTTTTTTTGCTTGTGGAGCTAAGATTTTAGCTTGGGAAGCTCAAATGCATAGCTAAAGAAATCAGGCCCAACATGTTCACAATTAAATCAACGGAACCCTATAAATTAAGATATATATTGTCTAAATCAAAAAGTAAGAAAATGAATCTTTATATTGCAATTTTAAAATTTTAGAGTCAAGCATGTGACCAATAGATCCACATGAATATATTAAAAAAAAAATTATTCGACTTGATGATGTTAAAATCTATTGATGATGAGATTTTAAGTATTTATTGTATCAAACTTGAATATTATTTGAATGACACTTATGATATAGATGAGATGGACTTATTATCCGAGTTGAGAGTCTTGAGATGTATTTTACCAAAATAACTAAAAAACTTGAATTATTTGCAAACTATATAATGTTGGTTTCTCAAATAGATGGATTGCTTATAGAATATTGTTAAGTATTCTCGTTACAGTTGTAGCTGTAGATATAACATTTTCGAAGCTATAGTTGATTAAGTCTTACCTCCGATCAACCATTGTCACAAAATAAATCGAACCGGTTAGCCATATTGTTGATTGAAAAATATTTGTTATGCAAGTGTAATTAGTGATTTTGCTTTAAAAAAAATGCTAGGAGAGTAATATTTAAGTAATATTTTACTAAGATTTTATGTGTTTATGTCCCATTCACATATGTAATCATTTTCTTATTAAATAGAAGTGTGTCTAGTATTACCGATATTTTTTACAAAGCGATATTATATTATATTTTATTCATATTATTATTGTTTCTTATTTTTCTAATTAATAGTTTTATTTTTAGTTTAATACGTTGTTTTACAAAAAAATATATTAATTATTAACATAATTTAGTTGCACATGAAAACTCAAGGGCCACAATTTTAGAGTTGGCTTAGAGCCACCAAAAACTCAGGGCCGGCCCTGACTATATTCCTTTGCTTCATTTGAACTCAAACATATTTCTACCGAGATAGTTTAAGCAAATGTCCTGAGTTTCCAGTTTACTATTATATTTATCAAATACATTTAGTCTCTTTCAAGTATTCTTAAAATATAATGGCCAAGGAAAACTTGAGACGTCTTGATAATGATATTTTTGGACTAAAAATGTCAATACTAATAGTTTGATGCAATAAAAACATACATGGTACATAATAGTTGAGGGACAAAGTAGATATAAAAATAGTTGGAAGGTGGAATTTAGCCAAAAGACCCAAAATGTTTAGTAGCATTACTTACTATAAGTATTGAGGAATTGGCATTGCACTTTAGAAATAAGACGTTGTAGCATTTTGTACCTGAAACTACAATTTGACATTTTATGCCCTTGAATTATTATTTTATCAAAATAATGGGTATTTTGCACCCCACTAAAGTGCATTCCATCAAAAAATATGCAATTTAAAAATGTGTCGATATTTAAATTACAAAAGTGAAAAGTATCAAAATGATAGTAGTACATTTCTACCGAGCAAAATGTCAATAACTCGTAAATATTCTCTTTATAAAAAGGAGATCTAAAAATATAAAAACATATACCCAGAATCACATGTAAAATTCCACCAGGATTCATCTAAAATATATTTATTAAAGCATCTAACAAATCAAAACAAAGTGCGCTTCATAATAGCTATTAGATTAACTAATTGATAGAGAGCTGTACCCAAATCATATATATCTACACCACCGACACACAAAAAAAAAAAAAAAAAAAAAAAAAAAAAAACAAACAGGAAATTAATGTCATCTATCTAAGTTTCCTGTACGAACAAAGGGTAAAAACGGAGCCGGCTCATAACAAAACGGCGCAGCCGGGTGCTGCCACTTCTTCATAACCACCACGGGCTTATCAGCCGCCGCCGCCGAAGCCATCATTAATTCCTTATTACTCTTCGGACAACAAGCCTTAATCTCAGCCGTCAGATTGCTCTCCGTGGGCGATTGAATCAACGGCGATAAGAGCGGTATCGCCACGTTCCACTCAGACACCGGCCCGATCTGTATCGACGCCGGAGCTCTCCTCTGCAACCGGCTCGACTGGCGCCGAGCCGAAGAATTCCTGTTCCGTACGTCAGCCATGGAAAAGATTTTGAAAATAGAGTGTTAGATGTGAAGAGAAAGAGATGAGGTTTGGGGAATGGGGAAATGGGGGTGGGGATTATAAATAAGGGGCACGTGGTTTACACGATTTGTAGAAGACGGTAAATTATGATGCAGATTTTTCAGTCAAAGGTAGTTAAGAAAGAGAGAGAGAGGGGTTCATTTCGTTAATTTGACTCGGCTTGGCTTGTAAGTAGATGCTGAGCTGTTTTGTGGACAGAATGGCATATTTATCTTTTCTTTTTTATGTTATCGTGGATTTATGGAATTTTGACCGGATCTTTTCTCTTATTTTGACTGTGGATGGGGGATCTTGATTACCTCTCCTTTTTTTTTTTCTTTTTTTTTTTTTTTTTGGTGACAGTCTTGATTAGAAATGAGTGATAAGGACTTAATGATATTTATTTACAAAAAACATTAACATATACAAGGGAATTGTGAGGGTAATATGGAGGGGAGATTCTTCCCCGTACCAGGTCTAGGAACAAAACTCCCAGATCTGGTGGTCATTATTTGACCACGTATATCCTCTTCTTTTTTTAACTTTTTTTTTATCTTCACTGCCTCAGCTATTAACATGTGTCCTCCCTTTCACTTCTTCTCATTTTTTTTCCTTTTCTCTTTTAATTTGAAAAAAAATGTTTTTTTTTTAAATATAAAAAAAATAAGAAAAAGACTTGAAAATGGTTTAATCTCAAACTCCCAACACAAAATTTTCTCTCATTTCAATGCGCAATTAAAAAAAAAACCTGAAATTATTTTATCACATATGTACATGGTGTGGTCTTTGTGTTGGTTGGATTAAATTTAGTTTGGTTATTTTGATATAGTTTATTAAAGCTATTCAGAAAATAAAATTTTGATTTGTGAGAGAATATTTTGAGAAGAAAAAAAAGTTTGAACAACCTCATATAAATTAGTGATTTTATATCACAATTTTTCAACCACTTTTAATGGCATAAATGTTAAAAGTTATTGTTTTTTTACTCTATTTATCCGTGCCAAAGAAAAAGAGTAAGAAGTAAGAACTATATAGGAAAAATGGAAGTAATTAACAAAAAAAGAGAAAGAAAGGAAAATCACAAAAACAATTATTTCACTATACGTTTGCGACTTACTGAAATTCTTCAAAGTTAACAAATAACTATTATAAAAAGTTCAATGATCTTTAGATTTTTTTTTGTTTTATAGGGGTCTTCGACCATCTCTGAAACTTAATTTGTCAATATAAGATTATTTTTCGTATTGTTTCACCAATTGAGATTAAAAATTAAATCAAACTATTTAATACTTGACTAAAAGTCGTATGAAAAAGTTCGATTTGTTATACCAATCAAAAAATCTTGAACGTTATTTTTTCGTTCGCTAATTAACTTTTGAAGTTCATTTCAGCTCAACCTAATAAGCTAATGTTGACGAAATATATGTAAAAATACCAAGCAACTCGATATTCGGCTTGAGCTCGCTCGGTTCATTTAACAATCAAATCAAACTAAACAACATTTCAAGTTCGATAAAAAAAAATTCAAATTATACTTGAACAGTGTGTCGTTCGACATTGCTCGACTCGTTTACACCCCTATGGCCCTATCCATAAATTAGGTAATACGATGAAAGTAGTTTATTCAATTAATGAAAATGTATAAAACATGTAATGTATTTAACAAAAATATATATTTTAGTTATTTAGTATTATATAAAATAAAATTCTATTTGAATAAATAACTTAAATAAACTATACCAAAGTGAAGCAAAATAAATTTAATCTAACCAGCGTCTAACAAAAAGAATCATGCATCCTAAATACTGTACGTGAACAAAGCGTGAAAGAGCGTGAAATGAGAGATAATTTGTGGATAAAATTTTTGAATTTTTTTCCTTAATTAATAAGTTTGAAAGAAACCTATTTTTCCAAGTAAATTGAGAAAAAAAAAGAAAAGAAAAGAAAAATGAGAAGAAGGGAATTGGAGGACACATGTCAATAGCTGATGCAGTGAAGATAAAAAAAAGTTAAAAAAATAAGAGGATATACGTGGTCAAATAATGACCACCAGGTCTAGGAGTTTTGCTCCTAGACCTGGTCCGGGGAAGAATCTCCCAATATGGAGATTAATCTTCAAAGATGTTTAGATTTCTTGATTTTATTCATTTGAACATTATGAATAGATTAAAAATATTCATTTAAATAGTAATAAATCGATTAATTAAGATTTATAGTAACAAACTGGTGGGTTCTGTAAAATAGTCTTATCATGTTAAAATAAGTTTATCTTATTAAAGCTTAATGAAACTTTACTTTTTAAGTACAATTTATTTGTTTGATATGTTAATATGTTGTTGATTCGATTATTAATAATTTTGTCACAATCTAATTCAGTTAAAAATTAAGTATGACTTATTATTTGATATATTGTTAATTCGATCAAAGTAATTTTAATTTTATATTAAAAAACTTAGATTTCAATTAACTTAAAAGTTATAATCTAATGAATATGTGCAAGATTTGCAATATTGTGTTGCACAAAATTTTATCACAAGTTAACAAATGGTAAAGGATTTTTTTTTTTTTTTTTAATTTATACGAGCTTTTGGGAACATAGAAAGTGTAAACAATTCATGGCCACTCAAATGCCAGCTAATTAACAGTTGTTCAAAAGTTCTTCCATTTTTCAACGGCTAGTTTTTAAGTAAATATGACTATGAAATTATAGTACTGAAACTATTTATTTATTTTTATTTATAAGAATGTAAATTCCGATATTCCGATCCATCCTTGGAAAAGCCGCTTATCTAAGCTGATAGCGCCACGCCAACGAATCCAAATACATTCCCAACCGAAAGGCTAAAATTGCTTTGCTTTGACCAGAAACGGAACCTTGACAAGATGCTCACGGAATTTCTGACGCCAAAGCACACAGATTCAGATAGAGGAACGGACGCCGTTAACATCACGTGATTAATGTAATTAATTGAAAGATCTGATGGGGAACCTATCGGTTGTGATTTTGCTACGTGGCAACTTGTGGTCCATTTGTGAGGAGAGGAGAGGATCCGCATCAGATTTGCCTGTTATCAACATTGTCCTGTTGTGGCATTCTTCTTTCTTTCTTTTTCATTAATCTGTAGATAGATAAGCATATTCAAACTAAGACTCGTATACACACTTTATTCCCTTGGACCAACACATTATATTTTGTCTCAAAGTTATTAGTAATTGCATATTCTGCCAATGCAACTTTTCTTAATTTTATCTATCATTTTTCTTTCTAGCCAAATTTAGCAAAATCATGTGTCAAATTTAGAGTCTTGAATGTGCTTGATAACTGACTTCTTGTCCTTGAATTACAATTTGGTTAGGACAGAACAAGTTGTATAATATCTGGCTCATAAAGGGCTTGGGCAGTGCATGTTTTCCAGCACGGAAAGTTTGAAATCAACAACTCAAGCTCTTGGGGAATTTTGGATACAAAGGAATGGCTACAACCATAACCTTGATTAGAACAATAATAAGGAAATAATGAACATATCGAGACAAATTCTCCTCAAAGATCAGCGCTTAGCCTATACAAAATGTGGAGTGGTCTGGTCTCTATACATACATATTACTTACTAAACTAAGTAGTCCAACCTAAAACAAAAGTATCCACCCCTCTACCAGATTCTTCTCTCCAGTGCTAAATTACCATAAATATGCAAATGCAGTTAAATTTACTCAAAAAGCATTTTAAGTTCCTGAAGCCTTGTCATCCGGACTTCCTCGTCTGTTAAAGCTCCAGATATCATCCGTTGCTTTCGTGCTTGAACTTGCTGCAAGCGTTCTTCTACCGTGTCCTATAACATCACCAAATTTATCACATATAGATCAAATTTCAGTGTTCTTCATAAGTTAGAAATTATATTATAACATGGAGGATAATGTTACCTTGACAATGAATCTTCTAACACTAACAGTTCGTTTCTGACCAATACGATGAACTCTCATGATTGCTTGCTCTTCCACAGCTGGATTCCACCACGGATCCTACATGAAAACAATATATAAAATTTCAGACATCAAAGGTGAATATTATGGCAAAAAAATCCAATTTCAAAGAAGAAAAAGCTTTAGTATTATACCATTATAAAGACATTGGAAGCTGCAGTTAGATTCAAACCAACGCCACCGGCTTTTAACGACATTAATAAAACCCTTTTCTCTTTAGTCTCATTAAACTCATGCAAAACCTTCTCTTTATCTTTCTGCACCAATTTCCCATCATACCTCAAGAACCCAAAATGTCTCTTCTTCAATGCAATTTCTAAAATATCCAAGAACGAAGTCCACTGGCTAAATACAATGCTCTTTTCACCAGAACCCGAGCCTCGTATTTTTTCCAAGCAGTCGATGAGTTTTGAAATCTTTGAGGATTCTTTCCAGTTGTTTTCACCGTCTATTCTGCTCTTTCCACCAGATGGACATGTGATTAGATCACTTTCATTAAGATTTTGCCTACAAATTGGACATTGGCCAGCAGGTGGATTGCTCCAGCTCATGATAAGGCACTCACGGCACATTCTATGGGCACACGGGGTTAGGACAGGGTCATCTGCTGCCTCGAGGCAAATTGGACATTCTGCATTTCCACCATTTTTAAGACCCTCGACTACTTCTTTAACGTATGCTCGAGAAGGACCTTTCTGGGTAGATGAGTGTGGAGTGTTATTCATGAATCTTTTCATAAGTTTGTTTAAATCTGCATATTCTTCTGTATCACCTTTTCTTGAGCTGAGTCATATAAATATATGTTAACACATCTTACATAAGAAAGGATACTAAATGAAAAAAATACTCCCATGCTTTGCCTAATTGGCAAAACCCCCCTATGTTATGTATATTAGTATTAGCAAAACATCTATTTGAAATTTCTTCATAAATCAAAAAATTATTCACAGATATTATCGCCAATTTTTAAAATGAACAGGGTGGTTATTACCAATTTCCAAAGTTAACAAGGGGATTATTGTTAATTTTTTAGGTAAATAGGTATAATTGTCAATTTCTTGCAAATATGTAGGAGGGAGCTTTTGCTAATAAAAGAATAGCACAGGGGAATTTTGCTAACTAGGCAAAGCATAGAGGGTATTTTTGCATTTCACTCAATGCATTGCTATATATAAACTTATGAAAGAAAGAAAAAAATGTTCATACTTCATAACAAGGAGAGGGTGGTTGCAGCATTGCCTCAGTCGAAGTAGCAGCTCGAGAATATTGGCATAGTTATGAAGAACTTTGCCTTCAGAAAGAAGTTGGTCGAATTGGACCTGTTTTTTAGCAATATAGTGTCAACTTTGTTCTCTAAAGATAATAAGATGATAATATTTGTTATGCAAAGTAACTTACTTTGGATTTCCTGAATAGTGCATCGTAGAATTCATTCTCCAGTTCTGATTTATCGCATTCAATGGTTTTGATATCAGTCTGTGGAAGAACAAGGATGGGCCTGTACATATAATCCCAATATGCATAATCAACAAAGTGAAGCAACAAATCTACAAAATAGATAACAAAAAAATATATATATAAATGATCACCTTCCTTCTTTGTCCTTTGACTCCTTTGTTCTCCTAAGCATTAACTGCCTGAGAATGCCCTTCACCAATTTCAAACTTCTATGATCACCATTGTCATAAGGCCTCTGAATCAACTTGCTCCACCTATAAAGGGTCAAAAATAATGAAATGAATCTATGTGGGATGGTTTGACGTAAAGCAAAAATACAAATAAACTGCACTCAGTGTTAACTTTGTACCATGCCCAATTGCACCATGGCTCAACTCGCAAGAAGCACAAAAGGCTGTATAGATCTTCCAAATCATTCTGCATAGATAAAGTTATATACTCATATTGGTTCATAATCTTAGTAAGAAAGGAAGGGAATTTGAAGAAGAATTAACATACCTGAATAGGAGTTCCAGTAATACACCATCGAGAATATGAGGACAAACCAAAGGCAGCTTGAGCACCTTGGCTTTTATATGATTTGATAGTGTGAGCTTCATCTAAAACCACTCTATGCCATTCAACTTTATGAAATATACTGTCCATTGAATCCTGTAACATAAAAATATATATAAAGGAAACTGATATATAATGGAATAAATCAGAGGTTCTTTTTTGTTTCTTAAGTTATGAATGCTTACACTTTTATAGGCCGAGCTTAAGACACCATACGTAGTCAAGACTACATCAGGCCTGGCTATATATCTAGGATCATTGGATCTGTCCCCACCATAATGAACAAAGATAGATATGCTATTTGAAACTGAATGGGTTTCAAGCTCATCCTAAGGAACATAACAAAGATGTCAAAATCAAATAAGCATAGCTCATAGGGATTTCTTGATTTGAATGCAAAGAACAAACAATCAAAAAAAGACAACCATCAAAAAGCAAGTTAAATGCAGCTTTATATACATAAGGGCTCACTAACCTTCCATTGGCCTAATAAAGCCATAGGACAAACAATGAGGGTACCACCTTTTACTTTTCTATCCTCCTCTTCCATGACAACTCGTTCATTCTCAGGGTAACCTTTGCCTCTTCTAGCAAGTATCAAAGCAATTGTCATCACAGTTTTCCCAAGTCCCATTGCATCAGCCAAAATCTGCATATACCATCATCAAGAAAGTTAACAATACGAATTGTTATCTTTCACGTCCAAGAAAATAGAGAAAACTCAATCACTTAATCAGTCATTTAAAAAAATGAAATTACTGTCAGAATATACATAAAATGATATCTTTTTATAGTCAAAACCACAAGACATATAGAATTTTGTCATAGATTTACCCCTCCTCTTGCTGTCAGTTTTGCAGTTGGAAATCGTGTAGTAGCTTCACCAGAGAAAATGTTTACATAAATTGCCGGGGTCCGCCTGCCAAGATCAAAAAAATTGAGCTCAAATAAGTTATGTAGTTAATCTAAATTAATTTGAATAAAAATGATTAAAAGAGCATACTCGTCAGATACACGGTATGCAGCCCAACATGGATGAAGACTCTTTACTTCTTCCCTTACACTTGAACCAGACTCTATTTCAGACATCCAGAAAAGTGCTTGCTTCTGATATGGCTTTAGAGTACAAGCAAGTGTTCTTGGAGCTTCCATTTCCTATAAAGTCACAACACATTACGTTTGTGAAAATAAATATGAACTTAGGTTCCATATTTATTATTCTTTTATATTTATTATTCTTTTATTTATTTTACCTCTAAGTTATAAACATCAACAGCACCAATAAGCTTATTCAAAGTTGATTCTGAAATAGATTGTTCATCTTTGTTTTGTTCTTGAAGTTCACAACCCTTTCTTTTCTTCACCAATGGCATCACAGTCTCAGTGTCATCTCTATCATCCTGAAGAACAGATTCCATATAATAAAATCATTATGTCCATTTTCATATCCATTTTTCAAAGTCAACAATATAGAATATAGATACAAAGTATATTTGTTAAGATACATACATCTAACTTTAGTGAGCGTTTACGAGAACCAAGTTCATCTGGTGTTATCTCAGCCTGTCCGAAATTGACAGACAAGTATTACTTATGTTAAATGATAGTCTAGGTATTTCCATGGCCTTAAAATTAAATTATAGTTACCTTCTGAGATGGATTGATTTTGAGCAGCTTAAACAATGTTAGGAGAGGATATGTGGTGGTATCAATGATCCTAGAGTCAAGATTCCAAGATGTTACATCACCCTTTGCAAAGATTGTGTCATGAATATAGAAACTGCAAACCCAAATAAGCGAAATCAGATGTATACATAAAGACATATTTACTCCAAATTTGTTCAATCTACTTGGAGATATACAACATTATAAGCAATGCAAGTGTTTATACTACAGCAATGTACCAAGTAGTTTACAGGGATTTTACCTTACATACAACATAATCTCTTGCATTAACTCAAGATTCACAGGTGCAGCTACACAACGTCCACAAATCTTCACTTTTGAAGAATTTACAAGTGGAGAAAGGCACTTTGCCCATTCCATTGGCAAACGACCAATCTGATTATACAATCACAAATTAACATTAAATATTCTATTGTTAATCCTCAGAGAAAATGCACCACCATACAACTAGACTATTTTCTAATATACCCCATAATGATATAGTACGACAAGAACCAAACAACACAATCAAGGTTAGGCCAACATAAATTAAAACACCATGAGAAAAATAGAAAAATGAGCATTCAACATGAGCAACATTGTGATATCTTGCTAACAATGTAGAAAGCATAGTATAAAGCTTGCAAGACATTACAATAAACAAAGATTAAACATTCAAAACAATAGTAGTACTACATAATTTGATTAAGTTCCACCAAATATACCAATACAACTATGCAATTAAATTGGGCTAGCATCTATCAATATAACATGAGATATATTAGTCATCAAATACCATTAAACATTAGCAACATTAAATTAACATGCAAAAATGCAGAAACTCCTTATACAAAGCTCGACTATAAATTACAATAAGAACATAGATTAAACATTCAATACAATACTAGTACTACAAAATTTTATTAATTATATCAAACATCACATAGAACCAATAAAACTAATCAGAGTATTGTTAAAGTTATACCTCTCCAGATCTTTCAGTTGAGAAACGGACAATATTTGATAAGGCATTAGCAGCCTTAGCACTCATATAAGTGCGCCTTGGTGCATCATTTCGTGGAAAAACAAAATTAACAATCTCATTATTTTCCAGTTTCCTTCCTTTAGTAGTTGAAGTCCCTGCAATTACAGTCCCACCCACCAACAACCAATCGGGTTCCACCGGAAAATCCCCGTCATCAATCACCACAGTACTCAGCCTCAATTCCTCACCTCTACTCTTGGGCTTGTTGAAATTATTATTTCTGTTTTGAATTCTCATATACTCATCATCAGACAATTTCCTCGCACTCAATGGTTGTACACACACCAAATCCTTCACTTGTTCATTTACTGCTGTAATCACACTTCCGTTTTCATTAGAGTCATCTATAACTATAGTTTCAGCCTTCAAAGATTCTTGCTTTTTGATACCCGAATCTTCGAAAAGTTTCTTTTTTTCTAAATCTTCAAGAATCTTATGTGGGTTTGTTTGGAAAGTTGAGATTCTTGTGCCACCAATTGAGTTAACCATTTTTTGCACAGTGGAGTGGGGTTGTTGTGAAAAGAGTGAAGGTGAATCAAGAATGAGATTTATGGCTGCATCTGCATTGTTGTTGCATTTTGAGAGAGCTTTGATAATGTTGGATTCGGAGATTTCAGAACCCATTATTGACTTCACCAGCTTTATTTTTGTTTCCATGGATTCGGATTCCATGGCTATTCAATCTTGGATGCTAGGCTTCTTTTTTATTATTTACCACAGAAAAGATGAAGAAGAAGAGAAAAAAATTGGGTAGGATTGAAGAACAAAAAAGGCAATTTAGTAAAAAGGGTTAATGAGAATGGTGGGTATTTGTATGGGAGGGAGTGAAAATGAATAATGGCGCGAATAATGAATTTTTTTTGCGCGATTTTACTAATTCATTGGGATTTGTCTTGGCGCGAAGAAAGTTTGGGAGGGGGGGAGAATGTTTTATTGAATGTTTATTTTGAAGACATGGCCTTGCTCTGGTCGGTATCAATTAAGATTGGGCTAACGGGCCAAGTGAGGTTATTGAGATTGGGTCAGTCGGCCCACTATTTCTCCAGCTGTATAGTTTAGATTGGACCAATTTCATTCTGACTATTATCATTAAACGATAAAGAAATTGGTGGATTGAGTGAGGATATCATATCTAAATCGGATTATTATTGCTCCCACGTTCAACTACATTGTTTATAGGGGTATGTTTTATATTTAATTGACACAATATGATCAAAATCGAACTAAATTACGTATAATTTTATACTGAAATATCTATCTTCATATCTACTAAACTAACAGAAATCCAACTAACATTATGGCTTGTAAGTTGTAACCATCTATCTAACTTCATACCAAACTAAAAGAAATTCATCTCCACATTTAAAATATTGAAACTTCAAATTCTTTAAGTTATCGATTACTTCTTTTTTCTCTTTTTCGTTTTCTTTTTCATTTTCATTTTTTCTTCTTAATCTGTGTATACCATTATATTAAAGTATAAAATCATGTTTTTTTCTATTTTTCATAGAAAACTATATTTTTATTTAAATTATATTGTGATATTTAACTAATCAAAAAAATAAATAAAATAATATTCAAGATTTATTCGTCTTCTTTCATGGAATCCAAGTCTGTTAAATAGATAATAATCATAAGTAGGCTAGGGTTATTTCATTGCAACATCGGTTAAGATAAATCAGAATGTAATGAGTATCGAGAACAAAAGATAAATCAGATTGTAATGAGTATCGAGAACAAAAGACGAGAACATACTTCTTAAATTTGAATAAAATTTAATGAATAAATTTACATTGGGAGGTTATATCTCGTTATATTACAATCGGTTTGTTATGCTCATTGATTAAATGTTGTACTTCTAGGTATTTTTCTAATTTATCAATGATTTTTTTATGATTAAAGTGAGGATATTACGTGGATTAGCTTCCATGTATGACTGATTATCATATTTTGTGACGATAATAAAGGTCGGGATCACCAACAAGTGATTGGGTTAGTGGGAAAAAAATTGACGATCCAAGTTCAAATTCTTATTGGGAGAGGTAACTCTTGAAAACCAAAAAAGAAAAAAATAAAGGTCGGGATCGTGTGATTGTATGCTTGACCGTGATGTTTAGATTAAGAGATTAGTGTTATCCCTAAATAATCAGACTTGGCACTTGTTTGGTTTAGTTTACTCTATACGGAATATTATATCACATCGAAGGACTTGCTTATTTACATCGCGACGTTTCCGAGTTCAGGCTTGCATGCATAAAAGAAACTTAGAGATGAGTACTGAAATATAATGTTTAAAGGATCTACAAACAAAATACACCAAATAAAAAATCAAATTGAGGATTATTTTAGTCAGCAATTAAAGAATAACTAAATATAGTTATTAAACCACGTGACATTAGTTCTACAATATTATTATAAAATACATAATAGTTCATAATATTAGTTCTAAAATTAAAATAAATTTATAGTACCGATTCTTATAAAAAATAAAATATTTTTAGTTGTGTAATTTTGTAGCTCTACCACGTACTGGTATCCTTACTATTTATTAATTGAGTTATTTTATCAATCAATCCCCATTTAGTACATCCTTTATCGAAGATACATTTCATTTTTATTAATTGAGTTATTTTATTAGTCAATCCCTATTTAGTACATCCTTTATCCTGGAATCTTTTATATGTTTGGTTTTTGCAAGAACTTTAAGATAAAAGTTGAAAATATGAAATTTTTATAATATATTTTTACTTTAAAAGTAGTGAATCAAAGATGTCAAAATTAATTTCATATTGAGAAATAAGACATCACATAAAAGAAACGAGGAAATTAAGTTTTCTATACCAAATTTTTATCTACTTTATACATTTGGTACAAAATCTTCAAAAGACACATTTAATACTAAAATTAAAGAACTTTTTCACATTTCATTTCTCCGTCAATTTTTTGGGGGCAAATTTGGTGTTCTTTATTTGCTAGAAAACTCTTGACGAGAGTTTTCTAACGGTACAAGTTTCAGTTTATGAAACGCAACAAGTAATTCGCATAAAATCAACAATGTCTCAGGAGATTAATCAAAATTAAATCATATCTCATAATCTACAATGAATCATGTCAAAATAATTTCAAGATATAATATAGGACACATAAGCATGCTATGGTGAAAATTTTGGAGCATTATTTTAAGCATACAAAAATCACCATTAAAGCTCAAGCAAATGTGAAAAAAGTCCTTCAATTTTGATATTAAATATGTTTTTTTTTAAGTAGGTAAAAATTTAATATTAAAAATGTAATTCCCTTTCAAAGAAATAGAAAATAAAAGTCAAAAGTTAGGTGAAATCGTATTAAACTAGTAGAAATTAATAGGTAATTAGTAATTCTAAAAAAAATAGATAATTAGTAGGATTTTTTATTCGATAAATTGATAACTAGTAGGTTCACATTTATTTCTATATTAAGAGTTATACTACTATAATAAAGTGTTACTATACTCTAGTCTATACAGCCAAAATTGACCCTTATCTCTTCCGCCCTCATATCTCTCTCTTCACACCATGTGCACATTAGAGAAGCGCGGCAGCCTTTTCATTCTAACGTTAACCGGAGACACCAACAAAGACCAACACCGATTAAACCCTACTCTTATCTCCTCGATCCGATCCGCTCTAGCCGAAGTCAAGTCCCAAGCCGTGAACGGATCGGCTCTAATCACCTTATCACAAGGCAGATTCTTCTCCAACGGCTTCGACTTGAATCACGCACAATCCGTCGGTGTTAAGTACGGATCTGTAAAAGCCGCCAAAGACGAACTCATACACATGGTAGATCTGTTCAAAGGAGTCGTCGCCGATTACTTATCTCTCCCTATGCCGACTGTGGCCGCCGTCACAGGTCACGCCGCAGCCGCCGGACTGATGCTGGCGATGAGTCACGATTATGTGGCAATGATTTCGTCGAAGGCGGTGATGTATATGAGTGAGCTGGATATTGGCATGAGTTTGCCGGATTATTTTATGGCTTTGATAAGGGGAAAGGTTGGATCGGCTTCGAGTCGGCGAGATTTGGTGCTACGTGCGGCTAAGGTGACGGCGGAGGAGGCGGTAGGTATGGGGATTGTTGATTCGACGCATGGAAGTGCGGAGGAGGTGGTGGCGGCGGCGTTGGGCGTGGCGGAGGAGCTGGGGAAGAGGAAGTGGAGTGGGGATGCATATGCGGAGATTAGGAAGTCTTTGTACCCGGAGGTGTGTGGATTGTTAGGGTTGAAATGTGAAGAAGTTATGCCTTCTAAACTTTAAAATAATATCTTTCATATTTAATGATAAAAAATAATGTTGATTTGGAGCATAGAAATGTAATGGTACTTGGTTATAGTTATACTTCTAAGTTTTATTTTATTTATTGTTATAGTACCTCAAAAAAAATAGCTAATTTTTTTACCGTGGTTGTTTTTATATTTCAAATAATTTTTTAAATTTATCTCAGTTGATATTTTTCCACTTTTTCTTGAAATTCGTGTCAATTAATAAATAACTTTGAAACAAATATAATCCATTAAATTTTAAGTAATTTTTTAAATTTATCTCAGTTGATATTTTTCCATTTTTTCTTGAAATTCGAGTCAGTTAATAAATAACTTTAAAATAAATATAATCCATTAAAAGAAACATAGAGTCTACTAAAAATATATTATTGTTATTCTTACTTATTTCTCTTTCTCCATTTTGATATAAATTTCCTAATATGCGTCCCCGTGTGTTATACATAATCATATTAATAGTTTTCTTCATATTATTCTTAGAAAATAAAATCAAATGGCACCTACCAAAATTTAAAATACTTTTATGCATAACTTAGTACTTCAATACTTCATTATGTTAATATTTGAATATATTGTAGAGTGTAGACAAAATTGAAACCTATCCGAGTACATATCTTGTGTTTATTTCGGGTGAACAGATTGATTTGTCACCCCCATGGTAGAGGCAAATAGGCCATGTCAGAACCTATGCGTTTTGGGAATTTGTGGTCATAAGGACGTCTCAACTGATTCTTGTTAATTGTTATCATGATAGATTAAGGGGGTGTTTGCAAATGCTTCTAGGAAGTACTTTTCAGCTTTTTTTTCTCGAAAGGAGGTTTTTCAGTGTTGGCAAACTCTGCTTTTGCTTTTGCTTCTCAACAAAAAAGCAGTTAGAAGCTGGTTTTGGAAAAGCATGTCATGACCTGCTTTTGGGACTGATGGCATTCTTGTAATAAAATAGAAGCAGTTTTGTGACATTTATATCCTTAATATTTTCTCTTAATTCCAACAATACCCTCATTTTCTATTTTATGTAATTAATGCTATTTATTTTTACTTTTCACAATTTTATTTATATTCTTGCGGATAATGACTATAAAAAAATATTATATTCATTTTTTACAACAAAAAAATTATTTTTGTTTGTGTGTCGTCTTCGATTAAGAATATGTTGTTCATATATATATATATATTTTAATTTCTAGTTTAGCTTTGTGCATTGTTGTAGCCATTTTTAATTTTATGTAGGGTTTTATTATTTTTGTTTGTTCGCTAATTATAAGTTTTTTTATAGTGGTAACTTGAAATTAGTTATTTTTTTATGCTCAACTTGTTTTTTTTTTTTTTATTGTTTGTTTATTTTGATTTCACTAATAGCTTATTGTTAGTTTGATTTATTTCTATTTTACTAAAGGATTCATTCTGATTTGATTTAAACTTAGTTAGTATTTAGTTGGTTTTGTTTGACTCATTATAATTAAATATAAACTTAATTGATGATTTATAATAATTTTGTTTGATTCGTTTGATTTGATAAAGTTTAGCCAATGGTTTAAATATATAATTCTAACATTGTTTGTTTTGATCTTAGTTGCTAAAAGACGTGTGTCTTACAAAAAGACGTTTTCAAAAATTAAAAAAAATTAATTTATGAACATGCCAAGTAAAGAGTAAAATAGGGCTTGTAATAAAATTCATTTAAAATAAAATTAATGTATGAACATGCCAAGTTAAGGGTAAAATAGGATTTGTAATAAAATTCATATAAAACAAAAGACTTACTATATTCTGCTTTTCAAAAATTGCAAACACCTACATAATTGCTTTAAGCTGTTTTTCACCTTATTTTGCAAACACCCCATATTTTTTTCTAAAAGTACTTTTAAATTACTTTAAGCAAAAACAACTGCTTTTTCAGATAGAGAAGCTATTGCAAACACCCCCTAAAAGCTAGACAAAAATTTTCCTTATCAAAACTCCCGCTTATGCATTTTGGTATTTGTGTTTTCTTTTTGAGATAATCGTTTTTCAATATAAAATTATTTTCTCAAACTTTTCAATAATGATTTATCACAACTAATACTTTCTATCACTATCATCTTAACTCGACTGATATTTTAAGTCTACTTAGTTTTAAGACCTTAAAATTAGAACTCAATCAAATTGACTATAAAATTCAATTTAAGCCCCCTTATGTAATAGGACAAATTCAGTGACTACAAATTTCCAATCACAAATTTCCAATCAAAATAAAATTTGAAGACGTTATACACGGAGGGTCGGCCAAGCGAGCCAACCCTATGGGTATTTCCAGAAATTATGTCAGCCATATGTCTTGATTGCCATACAGCAATAGCCGTGCAAAGGCTACCGTGGCATATTTAGCCAACCGACCCTTTTAGTTATGTCTAATCATACCAGCACTTACTTATACCTATAACATAAATTTTCCTTCACACGAATACACGATGTGGGATACTACTACTCCATCTTTTTAAAGACAAGCATTTCTTATATAAGTTGGTGTATTTTAAAATTCAGATTAAGCGATCTAATTTTTAATATCTTGATCAAAATCTTCCTCGTATTTGGCTCAATTGAAAATTCAATTCAAGAAGCCAAAGAAGCCATCAGGTTGAGCCCGAAGACCCACCAGAAAAAGTGATATTTTTCTGGTTCAATACCAGTCTTGTTAGGCCATCTCCAACAACTCTCTTAAATTTCAGTCTCTTATCCTAAATTATAACTAATGAACATTGTTATACACTTTCACTTTTTACTCTACACTCCAACAGCTAGTTTATATTTTAATAGACTATTTTTTAACAACCATATCATTTCACTCCAACAGCAAGTTTATATTTTAACAAATTACTTTAATTATTATTTTATATAAATAATAATGATATATTTATAATACTAATTGATTTAATTTCATAATAAAAAATAGTTTTTTTAAAAAATATTAATTTTTATTATTTGAAAAAAATATTCCGACGTTTAAATTTTTGTATTAAACTAACGAAAATACCCACACTAGTGAGAGTTGAACCCATGACCTATTTGTCATGGAGCCTCATCTCTTACCACTTGGCTAAGGACTCATCGGCAAAATAAAATATTTATTGAGATTACAAACTTGAGGAATTTTTATAATTGTTAAGTGACAAATTAGGTATTGTCACTTCATAAATATATTAGTGACAATAACTAGAGAAAAAATTTCATTATTGACATTTAGCGGTGTCCCAAAAATAAAATCAAAATATTATCACTAAATCATTATGACAATATTAATTATCGTTAATATGTCGTTGAAGAGGTTTCGCTAATTGTCAATAGTGAAAAATTTCTTGTAGTGATAATTTGAATTTAAAATTTCAATTCAAATTTGTATGCATTTGAATTTTGTCCAGAATAATTTATTATTTTGCAGGAAAGTACAAAAGTTCCTACAAATAATTGCAAATAACAATTTGCATTTGGCTATGGGTATTTGGCCATCCAAACCTATAAATTTTAACACATAAATTATACATGTGCTCTTGAAGAGCAACTTTAGTGATAATTTTAACAAAACTCTTATAATTTAACTTATACATAGGCTCTTGGAGATGGCCTTAGTTAGTGAATTCTTTGTATTTGTTAATTAGACATTCTTCCTGCTTTATTACTCATCAAATAAGAGGCTCCGACCTATAATGAAAAAAGTTCAATTCAGGAACACAATTTCAAGATGAATTATTGTCGTCTCATCCTTTAATAGTTTCAACTTCTATGGTAAAAGAATTATTATCCAAACAGAAGAGAAATTACTCGGTGCCTCAAAGCTCATATCCAAGTTCTTATAAAATCAGGAGCAATGTAGAACTGTAAGAATTACACAAGACTAAAATTCACAAACCATTCTATTTTTTAAAGGCTCACATTCAACAAATCTAAGTGCTAATAATGCACAAAAAGTGAATGTATCTCAGGTGAGCTAAAGATCAAAGTAAAATCAACAAAGCTGGCTTGCTTTACAATAAGATTGATCCTGTTTTGTGACCAACTGAACGGAAAATGCATAATGAGACGAGCCTCCGGAAGTCTGGAGAGTGTTCACTGTGGTCCAGTCACAAGTATTGCTCATTTAAGGATATCGATTCAAAAAGTTCCGATTGGCCCGCAATAGCTCTATTGTTCCTTTAATGATAAATTCCTACACTTGAAAATGAGCTGGATCATAGGCAACAATTTAAACCAGAATATGGCAGTTTCAAAGCTATAATAACATACACTGAAAACACAACAATTTGCAATAAAAAAATGTAGAGGGTATCTCTTAAAAAAAACGTAGAGGGAACGTTCTTACCTTTTAAGAATTTATGAAACACATTGCTTGTGCTTGAAGAAAATGGGAATCCTTATACTTTCTACCACTTCTAACATGAATCCCACTTTTTATCCAGTCCTCACGATGTATCCAAGCATCACGAGTAAAGTCAAGGATACCTAGTATCTGCACCAAGAATACATGAAAAAGTCACTAGGAATATATTAAAAGGTTATGGTGCTATTTTTCACATTAAAGATACCAATGCAAGAATGCAAAAGGACGAGTTAATATAACGAGTGCAATGTGCAATGTGCAATGTGCATTGTGCAAGTCTTTCATAAAACCATAGGAAAGGGATAATAATAATAATAATTAAAACAAAAGTAATTTCAGTGTAGAAAAGACGTACCGCTCCACCTTTCCATGGTACAAAAGCTGGATTGGTCCTTGATTGCAAAACCTTTCAATGTTACAAATATTTTAGAACTTCCAATGAAAGAATTACAACCAGAATAGAGGAAGTAAAATTGAAAGATAAAGTACAAGAAATGAAAATATCTCCTAACTATTATTCTAACATTCTTTTCATATTCAAAGGAGCCAGTGAATACATTACAGCAAATAATTTGAACAAAGTAAAAGGAAAGGGTAATAAACTTCGCACAAATAAACAAGCAAACAACAAGAACAGCAGCAAGTAAAAAATTATTGTAATGGAAGGTTAGATTTTAAGTTATTACTACTAACCAAGTTGTTTTATGGTCACTTAAAGGAAATGTGTAATTTAGATTTTTAGTCTTTCGGTGGACAGTACACCGCATGTACGTTGTTATGGAAGAAAACACACATGGATTTGCATGATAAAGTTGAGCATAATATACCACAGCGGCACAGCCGTTATTTCTTTGATGTAATTTGCGAATCTTGATAATGAAATACCCAAAGTTTAGATATGCCATTCTGTTGCAAATTAAAGTGTGTGGTAATACAGAGCAATCGACCCAATATCTGAAGCATCCTAACTGCTCTTATACAAAAATATAATACTCAATAAAACAGTCCAGAATTTTACATCAATGAAAGATGGGGGCTAAAAATTATAGTAAATCTTACCTCCACAGTATCAATGGCTTCGTGAGAAGGAATTGCATGCAATACTCTGCATATGGAAATGAAGATAAGTTAATATAGTTCATGCAAGTAACGCGACAATATCCCCTTATGATTTGTAGCTTAAAAAGACATTGACAAGGGCAATCAGAAGGAATTTGGACCGATGCAATATTCTCTTTCATGCATTCATATTCAATTTATTGCATAAGCAAGTACAAATTCCACATTTTCAAGCATGATAACACAAACCTTTCTTCCACTGCAGAAATGAGACCTTCTGTTAATGCAACTCCACCTATCTGAAGAACTTAATTATGTCATATCTCCTACTTGTAGAGATAAAATATCATAATTCTGAAGAGCTTAGCCCCTGTTTGGATGTATTTCGGATCATGCTTTTCAAACTTTTGGAGTTTTGAGGTGAGATTGAAATATGGTTTGGACAAAAAGAACAATTGAGGATTTTGGGGAAACACGTGGGGCCATTTAAAATTTTGTATATAAAAATGTGATGGGGTGTTTAAAGTGTTTCCGTGTTTCCGATGTTGGGTTTTTGAGAAACATATGCGGCCATTGGAGTTTTTAAATTTTTTTGAAAATATGAAAATGTATTGGAATGTGTTCTCTATAGTTGGTTGGTCATGGGTTTTTTCATAAAAATGTACAGTTCTGAAATTTTGGATTTTTGAACTTGAAACTCCGAAAATACCTATCGATAATACATCCAAGCAGGGACTTAGCTGGAGAGTAGAACTCACCAGTTGCATGCTACAGAACAACTTTCTCTGAAGGTCTATACGCCCTGTAATTTCGAACAAAGAAGTCAAGCAGAAGCAAATCAAATGCACAAGAATTGAGCAAAATTGATTGTATCTACCTAAACCAAATGCACAAGAATTGAGCAGAATTGATTGTATCTACCTGTTGACAGAATACTTTTTGTAATAGCATCAGCAAGACCAATATTATCCTGTTTCTTTGGTTTTGACTGAAATACAGGGTAGTTATCCCACATAGGATAAAAACCACTACTACCAGGATAATAACCATCTGACATATCGGGTCTTCTGGGAAAGTCCCATGTGTCTTCCAGCATATCCTCGTTATCACTGAACCTGGGGAAATATGATTTTTTAATACTAGATTAAAAAGTGAAGTAGCAGAATCGATTCAACCATATGAAACCAACTAGATTGCTACAATCATAACTCACCAAGACCGGGGTGGTGGAGGGTACACATCTGGAACCAAAAGCAT
Source organism: Penstemon newberryi var. newberryi (assembly GCA_030819805.1). Lineage (NCBI taxonomy): Eukaryota > Viridiplantae > Streptophyta > Magnoliopsida > Lamiales > Plantaginaceae > Penstemon > Penstemon newberryi. The sequence goes on from JAUALY010000001.1 coordinate 45,148,514, forward strand.
TGGGTAGAACAAACCCATTGGAGGAACCTGTAAATGAAAGAAGTCAGTTTCTCATTCCGAATAAGATCTGGATTTTTGACATGAAGTCAAATCCAACTTGAAAAACTTGGTACGTTACTTTTTCATATTAGTATTGGATAGTCAACTAATCTTCAGGGAACTATAATCCTGATAATATATTAGCAACTTCACCTTCCACCAATTTGAGGGAGAGATCTCCATAGGTTATTTGAATAGGCTAGTTATCAACTTAACGAAGAATGTGTATCATAGATCATTCATTAAATGGTGGAACCATAAAAAATTAAAAACCAAATAGTATAATATCAGTTTGAGGTACACACGTTTAGAGCAGTAAGTTTAGTCTTGTGCGATCCAAGTGGCACACCCTCTTCATAGGAATGAACTACGGAAACAGCTTCAACTTCTCCTTCCTGAAAATTAAAGACAATTTTCCATGCCATAAACCTCAGAGACCTCAACTTTGCTGAGGAGGGAGGACATTATTTAGCGACTCATGAAATAAGTATACCTTATAGCATTTCATCAAACTAGAAGGTGTACAAAAGCATGAGATGAGGCACCATTTCACTTTAATAGGAGATGAACACATTAACTACGAAGCGAGTTTTAGCTTACAAAATCAAGACATATACATAGTTTTACACAAGAAGAGTTAACAGCGCTCATCTTCTATCTCTGTCAAGTTTTTTAGTAAATCGTTTGAATGCAAGTGATAACTGAATCTTAAACGATACTTAGACTTCCCTCAACCGCTTTTGAACCTAGGCTTCAGCTGTCCAGACTGATATTTTCTCATTTATACGGAGCATATGACAATACTAGTTGATCAGATAGCTTTTTCTTGCAAACCCATGTGAGAATTGATACACTAACGTAGACAGATAATTCTGAATGGTATCAATCATGAACTAAGATTCTGCTTTGTGTTTCCATGTTTGCCTCAGGTTGCAGAAAAACATCTAGAAGGCAGATTGACCTGTTTCGGGTAATTTCAGTTCCTAAAAGGGGTCTTAAATGGCAGAGATAGATGCCAGTGCATATCTTCTATAGGTAGATAACACCGTTGGATCAATAAGCAAATTTCTAAAATATGTACTTCAAAATTACTGTTTATAGTCATCAGTTAGAGCCTTTTATTTCTTGAACTTGATGACATCTTAGAAAATAATACTTGTAAACAAGATAACCAATTGCACGGATTTGAAGACTTCTACAAAAACAAATGATACCAAGTGGTATGATACGGAACAAAATCCAAGTCTACATGCATAAATTCAGTAGAAGATTTTTGTAGTCATAAGTACCTTTCAACAGAAATAGAATAAACAAGAAGATGCAATCCCATATGTCATTGACTACAGAAATAATATGATATCCACTAGAGAAATCTTGGTGAACTCACTCTGATCTGGCAGTGAGATTCTTTAAGTCTATTAAGCATCAACAAGTCTATAGGTTTTGTCAGAGCATCAGTTCGGATTGGTGGCCATGTTTGATGATGCCTCTGAGTCCAAAGAAGACATCTTGAGATATCCTGAAACAGTAAATGCTTTTGCTCAACGTACATGTCAATATAATATGAATACAACAGGATGATGCAGTAGTTCGTATAATTCAGGCTTTACTAGCTACAGTAAGGTGATCAGAACCCAAAACCTACAGATAAAACAAAAAAGCTACACTTACTATAGTTTCATGCAATTGTAAAGAACTTTGCCAAAGATAGACGACTGAAGATTATTGAAGAAAAGGAAAAACAGAAAGAAGACTAGAATAGCAGAGGAATCAAGCATGTTCTGCAGTCCTCATGAAAATTAATTGCTGAAATATAAATTGAGTTTGTTTTCATTACTCCTCTCCTGTTTTGAGTTATAATAATCAAAGTGAAAACCTGGAACTCATTCTCACCTCTCCACCATATCGTAAAGTTATCTGTGTAGTAGGTAGAGTCACTCCATCCTGAACAACAAAAAGACAAATAGGATAAATTAAAGGTATATGTTGCTAACAGGTAATTTTATTAAAACAAATACGCCTGGTCTGTTTCCCCATTTGCCACATGCTAAGCAAAATTAAACACTTAGAATATTTTGAGTGAAACTCTTTTCTGCAGTAGGTGGCAGGGATAAGAAAATACTATAAATCTCCAAAATTGTCACAACCGGAAGAACTTAAGCGCCTATATGATGATTAAAAACCCTCTACATCTATAGAATAGAACTGCATAGGTGATAGAAATAAAAACGCACCTCAATACAGATAACCGATGTCACCTGAGCACCGATATTCACAACACATGCTGTTGATAAGCCATTTCCGAAAACTGCAGCAAGCCCTTCCTGCATTATGTGTCAAAAAAAGCGAGATAAAATAAGATTTGGAATATGACCAAGGAAAAAAATCAAGCAGAACAAAAGCAAAAGAGCAATTGTATTCATGTATTTAGTGTTTACGGAAAAGTATAAGGAATTAAAGCCAAGAGTTAAAACATTGAAATTCAAATGCAATTGACATAGTGACTAGATCCTAGAAGAATTTAAAATGTATGGAAAAAAACTTCAACATTCTACAGTTTATAATAAAAAATTTCTAGGAAGTAATATACCTGGTGGACAACTGCTGTGCTGAAACACAAATCTCGGAGCACAATAGACAGAACTTCTTTTATTTCTGCTCACAAATATACAGATTGAGCAAACATATCAAGTTCTCAAATATTTGGAAATTCTTTTTATCACAAATTTTCCTAGAAAAGCATTGCAATATACGACAGTAATCTTAATGCATAAATTTTTAGATAATAATCACCATTTTGAAGATGTTATGAATCTTTAAGACCAATAGTAGAAGCAACAAAGAGCAAAGATACTATGAACTCCAACAAATATTGCACTATGGCATGCTTATTCATTTAAACCACACTCGCCTTTTCTTTCTATTTCCTTTTCTTAAGCAAATTGTTAGGCAATAACATGTCTATGAGAAAGTTGGACCTCTTGCAGTAAAATTGAAAATGACTTATATTGAAACAACTCATAGTATTCTATTTACAGAAGGATTTCAAATAGCAGACATAAGGGGATTTTTGAGTTTGAATCTACAATAAGTAAGACATCTTCTTAGATCTCTAGGTAGAGTTTTCCTTTCGAGAAGATAAAGCAATGAACTTATCTTAAAGAATAAACTTATGAGAATTTTGCAGCAAATTCTTATCTGTCTTCTGACCAACATGATGTAGGTCATATAAGACAGTCACATATGGCAAAATAAAAAAGTATAAGCTGTAAGGTCTCTTTTAATCTCAATGGGGTGGGGGTAGTTGAGATGATAAGCATCTAGATTTGGCAGTAGTTGGCAATGTGGAATAAAATATGAGAGATATACTACAATTACCGCGGTTATCAAATGTCTCAGGAACAACAATAATAGCAGAATATTTATGTCTTTCACTAAGAGGGATGTTCAATTTTTCTATCAAAATCCATTCCCAGATAGCATGCATGTCTTCAAGTACCTGAGAAATAAATAAAACATAGTGGAGATAGTCACTGCTAAATAGTTCTATACAAGTGCTAACCATTGAGACACAAAGTTCTAAAACAGCATTAGGATTCTGGTAAGTTGCAAAAGCAAGGTGAGGAATAATGGTCTAGGGTACCTGCTGCACAGGATAATGCATAGAAATATTTAGGTGACCCCTGCGAATTGGTCGGCACAAGCAATATGGTTCACTTGGCGATATTCTTAGAGCTTCCTCACCACAAATAAATTCCCTGTGTTTAGGTTCAGATGAACTGGGTTCTCCATCGTCATTACCTTCCTTCGAGGTTAAAGGCTCTCCAGATCTCAGTGAACTTCCTGTAACAACACCGATATGGGTGCTAAAAGATATATTAATAAAGGCAATAAATATCTCAGGAAGGATCAAATTGTGCCCTGTTGTATTGAAAACAACAACAAAGGGAATTAATAAAAGTGTTGCCAGATATGGAGCTTAAATTGATGGATAGCAGTATAGCACTATTGCAGAAACAAACATGTAGATTGGCAGTCAACGAAGAAATTATATGTACAATATTAATAATATCCAACAATTTTTCAATCAAACAACAGGATTGACAAGCTTAACTCTAGATATTCTAGGAAAAGGAAAAGTAAGTTTCATCAGAATAAAGAGTTATATTCAATTAGTTAAATGGTAATCTGGAGAAAGATGATAACAAGTACATAGTTAGCTGAGAGTGCGTTTGTAACTAAACCCAATTACTAGTTTCAACAAAAAGTTTTACCAGCTTAAGTAAAGACACAATGGAATTGAATTGAGTTTCTTCAAGGAAACAACTCTAAGGATAACAAAGATTTCTAATTTTATATGGAAACATGGCTAGTGGAATGGTGATCAGCTTTAATGTCAGACCAACTACTGATTTATGCTCAGAATTCCGTCTATAAACAAAGTAGGGAGGAGGACCCTACAACCTTCAATGAAATGCTACAACTCTAAGTAACCATAGATATCAAAAGTACATTCCGTGATACCAAATCTACCTACAATTAGTGCAACACAAATTTACAGCCTAATACAGTCATATGAGGTACTAATGAATCTTCTCGCAGTATTATTTGTCCTGACGCAAATGTAAGTTGTCATTACTCATAAGTCATAAGCCTGGTTATAGTGCCAAGCAGAAGTAAAAAAGTAAGTTCCACAAAAAAATGACTTCATAATAACCAATACCTATATGAAACAAACATAAACTCAAGCATTAGAACAAAGTATTGTTCTTCATAATTATTGGAAAGGACTTTATGAAAACAATATAGCAATGAAATTTCTTTCTTTTCGCGACTGGAATCTGTGGAAGAGTGAAGTACTTAAAATCCTAAGTACCTTCTGCTGAAGATGCAGACTTGCCTTTCTCAAACACATCAGCCCATGGAATAACTGTCTCTTTTTTATTATTATTTTGAGCAGGAAAGCCATCCACACGACCCATCTGCAAAATCACACACCCGAAGATGATTCTGAACAACTAATTGGTCACAGAACTATGAAAAAGAATTCCAAAAAACTCAGATATAATACCAATTCACGGCAATCCTCTCTGCTAACATTGAAAAACATTACCTTTTGAGGATACTGATCGTTCGCCACTTCTTCATCAAGAAACCGAATTTTCAACAACGACGCAATCTAATCAGTGAGTACATAAACAAAACCATTACATAACTACCACACAAAATCGAAAAGAACAAAGCATGTACAAGCTTATGCCACATCTACATTATTTTTAATCAAATAACTTCATAATAACAGCTGTTACTAACAATATCATAAGCCCTTTCGCGGTCCATGTGCTGCGCCGTGGTAACCTGAGAATTGAGCAACTGCAGGAAACACCAAACAAAAAAATTCAGGAAATAATAAAACTAAAAATGTAAGGAAAAAAAATTGGTAATCGTGCGAAATTTTAAAAGCTTTTGAACCTGATCTTGAACACTCTTTTTGGGCAGTTGAGAAGTACGTCTGGCGATGCAATGTGGAACATTAAACGGACTGTCCTGTTGTGCTATTCCAATTCTTATATTAGCTGAACCTAAAATTCGAAACACACAAGTAAAAACAATTAATTTAGAAAAAGATATCCAGAATTTATTAATTTATATAAAAAATTAAAAATTATGGTGTAATTGCGTGTGTTTGTAGTAACGTACCAGGGTTGATGACGACGAGGTTGGAGCCGCGTTCGCCCAATAGTTGAGAGGGGACTACTGATTTAAGGTAATCCTGTAACAGCATATTATTATTAAAAAGTATAAAAGAAAGCTAAAGATGAGTAGCGATGAACATTTTTAGTGTGTGATTCTGTGCTTACCATTGTAGCAGGGGCAAGAGTTTTTGGAGCTCTCCGAAAAGCAGGAGAAAAGTGGTTTTATATTTGTTTTTATATGCTCGAGCTATGAAATGAGAAAAACGATTTTAATGAAGTCGCTTCTCGAACATAATAGCTTCTTTATTTTTAATTTTTACTCATTCTTCTCGGAGAAAATGATATAGTAATTTACAACTTGAATGTTCTTGTGCTATCAATAAGCTAACTTTTACATGTTCATCAAACAAAACATATTAAGTTAATTTTCTTGATTTGTTGTTGGATTTTACTAATATTATAATTATTTTAACTTGACTCTATCTATTCAACAAATAATTAATTTCATATCGAATCAATCCAACTTTTTGACTTTACAAGATATTCAAAAGAGAACTAATTCATAGGCGGCTCATGATTACGACTGTGACAAAAATGTCTTTAATTTCAAGTTATGGCTGCTTGAGACCAGTCAAATTGTCTAATTCTCAAGCGCAGTTGGTAAACATTTTTTTATTTAAAAACACAAGTATATTACAAAATTATATTAATATGATACTAAATAAAAAAATAAAAAACAAAAAAGTACAGGGAATACATGATGCGAACTTGTGAACCCAGCCAAACATAAAGCATAGCTAACACCACCTCTGGGGAAGAGCAAATTAAGCAAGTCTTCACATTAAGCCTTTGCGTTGAAGGTTCCCCTTCTCAATAGCAAAATCACTTCTCTTTTAAAAGTATATATATAAAAGGACAATAAAAAAGAAAAAACTGCATAATCTGATCCACATTAGCAATGTCTCAAATTATGGATGGCCAACCAATCATATCCTAAGAAACAAAAAAGACATCTGAATATCATAAATCTTAATAACATCCAAGTTTTCGAATCCCTGGCAAACAAGAGACTAAACAATAGCTTTTCCTAGACTAGAATTTTACTAGAAGAAATAGTGACCAAACATGATCAAATACCCAACAAATCTTTGATACATTTAAGCTGCCTTCGATTTTGGGGTCTTTTTCTTGGCTTGCTTTCTTACAATAGAGTTCTTCATTCCGAGGTAAAACAACAATGCACCAACAAGTGCCGCACCCTGCCAACAATTAGATATCTCGTGTAAGGAACTCGTTTAATACCACCTCAACAAGAACAAAAAAAATGTCTGTTTTTACCTGAAGAAACTCTTGTAAGAGTCTGAAGAATTCTTTATCGCCAAGATTATAGTTGTAGAAGTCGTATTTTAGAGGAGTGGTCAATATCATGTAATATATCTGCAGCATAGTACAGAAAAACCAAGTGTTTGTTAGTGTCACTTATTGAGTAAAATTGGATAGTATTACATAGTAAAGTAGAATAGAAGTTGTAATAACCAGAACATATGCACCAAAACTGCTGCCGAGAACAAAAAATAGGCCACCCAATCCCTGCAAGAAAATACAGGCAGCGACAAACGTCTTAACCTGCAATTAAAATGTGTATATTTTCAGACATCAAATATAACAAGATCTAGCAAGTAAAAATGATAGATACAGAATACTGGATCCTTTACATCAATGTGCACTGTGCTTTTTCCGATTATTCCATCTATAAATTTCTTGACGACAACCAGTTTGGGAGCCCATTCTTTGGCTGCAGGTCCACCATTGTCTCCAAATTCATTGAACCTAAACCATGTAAACCGTATAAATACAGACAGAACAATAAAAGGTTGTGAATTACGGTGGTAAGCAACGAAGAATCTATACTAACAGAACTGTATAATCGGTCAGATAAGAATATAGCCAAACATGGCTAGACATCACCTAAATTCTAGAGAAAGTGGTATCATAAGGGCTGAGTAATTTAATTTATAGTATCTAATTTCCAAGAAAGATTTTTGGGCAGTTTAGAAACTACAGACTACTAAAGTTACTACAATGTAATATTGGATAATAAGAAACAAGATTCCAAATTGAATTACTCTTGTAATTATCACTTTAATTGGAATTACAATCACTCCAATTGCATAAAGTTCATACCTTAAGTGCCCATTCTAAAAGAGTTAATGCAAATATAAGAATTAAATAATCTAAGAATTTTCGTCAATAATATTTTCAAAATTGATTAAATGAACATGTAAGAGATAAGCCCGAACACTAAAAAATTGAGGAAACTTCGCGAGTTAAAATGTTGTTAAATGAATCTATTCTTCTCCGAAAATGCAAATTCGGAAGGGTATTGAATATTTAATGAGTGCAAATGTAAAAAGTTAATGCTGCATTTAGGAGACTTGGATTCAGTTAATAATGTGGATTCCTTGAAAGTAGTCAAACTAGAGGGAACCTCTGTAAAAATCATACTATATCCAAGTTATAGAAGTAGTTGCAATATGTATTGGAAATAAGGAAAGACGAACTTGGAAGTACTTCAGTTGAAAAATAACTCCAAATACAAAATAGCTCCCCATATAGGCTTCAAAAAACCAAAAACTAGAAATACACCGCAAATAACAAAATAAGTCTGGATTCCTTATTGAAATTAAGCAAGAGGGAAGCTCTGTAAAAAAATTAGATTAAATCCAAGTTCAATATATTCATAGTAAGGCAGCCAAACTGTGTTCTGGAAAAATATACAATATATAACTAATCCCATATACAAAAATAATTAAAAGGAAGAATTCCAAGAAGAAACTCGAACAAAAGCAGTCTTAATCAGGAAGCCCAAGAAAAAATCCCAATGAAATTCAGAAATTGTAAGAAAAACTTTTAAGTATCCCAAAACCAAGATTTCCAAAAATCATATATTTCTAGGTAAAGGGTCCTCAAATATTACTCCTAAAATATAAAAAAGGAGTGGTTCATCAAAGTCAATTTCATACCAATGTTTCCAACTATTTCAATCCATTCACTAATACAAAGAAATCAAGGCCAGCATCCTAACTAAATAACACATCTCCAGAAAAAATGAACGAAAATATGTAATGTTTTGGTCTTTTCGTATACTCGCGGAGAAAACAATAATATAATCTCAACTAAAGAACAGAGCTAGATCTGAAACTACGAAACAATTCTCCACAAAAAGATGCACCAACAATATCTCCCACATACAGTTAAACATAAAACAGATCTGATTACACATAAAAAGAATAGAGATATAGAATACGTGTAGGTTTACATTTGCCATGCAGAGAGGATGAAGATAGAAGCAAAGAGCACCCTTCCGAGAAAAGAAAAGAAACCCATTTTCTCCTTCCCTCTTCGCCTTTTTCCCTTTCAATTTCTGAGAGAGAGAGAGAGAGTGTTTTTTCCTGTGTGAGGAACAGTTGTATTAAGAGGTAGAAAAGGGGGATGAAGTAATTGAATTTGTGTAGGGGTCTATAATGTTAATATCTGTGGCATAGGTGTTGGTTGGAGTAATTTATTTACTAGCAGTCCGTTTGGTAGGGTATATGGGATTAAAGTGAATTAGATCGGAGTCGGATTGAATGTCATGTTAAAAATACATTTAGTAGATTTGACTGAGTAATATTACATTAAAGCAATCTATCGTAATATGTTTTGTGGAGTTATGAGTTTAGGTATATATTAATATATTTTCACTACTTAGTTGAACATATTATGTTAGTTAAGATATGTCAATTCATCGAAGCCATTCGTATAATATGTATGAGAGAATTGATCAAGGTTTGTTCAATGTTTTAGTTCGAATACATCCATGTTAATTGTAAATTGATATAGATTTTAGTTTGTGATTTATTTATGTAGATTGTGTTTTCATTTTCATAGATTTGAGAAGAATTAATAATATTTAATGATATGTTATAATAGGAAATATATAAATTTGAGGTTATAAGTGATATTTCACCGAATCCATATTCACCCGGATTAACTAATTCATCCATGCATGGGTGGATTATAATCTAGTCTTAATACCGGATCGTAAGGATTTAATCAAATTTGACCCGGTATTGGAGCAATGCCACCAAACAATGTATTAACCCATATTAACACATATAATATGACCTAATACCCCCTATTAGGTCCTACCAAACCGCCCCTGAGAATACTAAATTTGATTTAATTGGTTATTCTTGTTTTGGTAATTAATTAATTAATTATTGCACTGTTGGTAAAAGTAGTTTGAATTATTGTAAATTAAATGAGTAGTTTTTCACTTATTTGGTGGAATAATGAGAACTGGATATGGTGCTTTTGCCTACAATTATGTATGGTGGCCTGTGTGTGGAATGGGAAATTCTATAAGGACTATTCAAAGAATAAATATACTTTTAAATAGTCAATTTTTTAATATGAAGTAATATAGTACAAATGTAGTAATGAAAAAATAAGTATAATGTACAATGTTTAAAAAAATATTCTTTTAGTTTGGCAATTTTTTTGGGGATATGTTTTTTTCTTGATATATTAGTCTTTTTCTTGCTAAGTAGCAACGATATCATGACGGGCCTTAATTTATTATACATCATCCATCCCATTAATCTTTATTCAGTTGTATCGTTGACCAATCAGCTTGACTAAATTTCAAAAATATATAATTAATATATTTAACTAATAATTCGATAATATCATTTGACACTGTGTATATTAATATTTAAAAGGTTTAATACTCAAAAATGTGAGTAATTTAACATGATAAGTCACTTAAAATATTGAAAAGTTTGACCGGGTACTGTAGCTAATGGAGTAAAAATATGGCTATTTAGTCCAGCTTGTGGACTGTTTTCGAACTAATAGATTAAATGTAATTGAAATATTTAGAGTTTGTATCATATCGTTTTGTTTCTTGCAATCTTCTTCTTATAATTTGGTATTCATCTTGTGTATCCATGTTAATCACTAATCTGTTTTGGCTTCAATTTTTGCGATTTTCGATAGTATTTTAGTTATAGGTTTAGAGGTCGATTTAAACTCGATTTGGGCCAAATTTTGACCGAGTGTCTTATTTTATTTCGTGCTACAGCCAGGTTTAGTTTTTGATTTTTTCCAAATTTCAGTATATTTTTACTTTTTTACCCTTATTTTGTCCGTCTTGTGGACTATTTTCAACTGGTATGTTATTTGTTATTGAAATATTGAGAGTTTGTCCATTAGAGTTCCGTTTCTTGCAATTTTCTGCATGTTGATCACTAATCTGTTTCGGCTACAGTTTTTGTCATTTTTTTTATTAGATTTGAGTTATGATTTTGGAGGTCGATTTGAACCCGGTTTGGGCCAAATTTTGGTTGAGTGACTTATTTTATTTAGTGCTTTAAACTTGTTTAGTTTTGGGATTTTGCGATTTTTGGCATATTTTTACTGTTTTACCCTTACTGGTTATTTAGTCCAGCTTGTGGACTATTTTCGAACTAGTTGATTAAATGTTATTGAAATATTGAGAGTTTGTATCTTATGGTTTCGTTTCTTGCAATCTTCTTCTGATAATTTGGTATTTATCTTGTTTTTTCTAATCACTAATATGTTTTGACTCCAATTTTTGTGATTTCGGTAATATTTTTGTTATAGTTTTGGAGGTCGATTTGAACTCGATTTGGGACAAATTTTGGCCGAGTGTCTTATTTTATTTCGTGCTACAACCAGGTCTAGCTTTTGATTTTTTCCAATTTTTGGCATATTTTTACCTTTTTATTATATTAGTTATTTGGTCCGGCTTGTGGATTATTTTCAACTGGTTGGTTATTTGTTATTGAAATTTTGGGAGTTTATCCCTTAGGGTTCCGTTTCTTGCAATATACTTCTGGTGATTTGGTATAAATATCGTGCCTGCATGTTAATCACTAAATTGTTTCGGATACAGTTTTTGCCATTTTTTATTATATTTAATTTATGGTTTTGGAGGTCGATTTTGGCCAATTTTTGGTTGTCTGACTTATTTTATTTTGTGCTTTAAACTTGTTTAGTTTTTTTAATTTTGTGATTTTTTGCATATTTTTATTGTTTTACGCTTATTGGCTATTTAGTCCAACTTGTGGACTATTTTTGAACTGGTTGATTAAATGTTATTGAAATATTGAGAGTATGTATCTTATGATTTCGTTTCTTGCAATCTTCTTCTGATAATTTTGTATTCATCTTGTGTCTCCATGCTAATCACTAATATGTTATGGCTCCAATTTTTGCGATTTTCGGTAATATTTTAGTTATAATTTTGGAGGTCGATTTGAACTCGATTTGGGCTTAAATTTTGGTCGAGTGTTTTATTTTATTTCGTGTTACAACCAGGTTTAGTTTTCGATTATTTCCAATTTTTGACATATTTTTACCTTTTTACCCTTATTAGTTATTTTGTTCAGCTTGTGGACTATTTTCAACTGATTGGTTATTTGTTATTGAAATATTGAGAGTTTGTCCCAAAGGGTTCCGTTTCTTGCAATTTTCTTATGGTAATTTGGTATGAATCTTGTGTCTGCATGTTAATCACTAATCTGTTTCGGCTATAATTTTTGTCATTTTTTATTATATTTGTGTTATGATTTTGGAGGTCGAATTGGACCTGACCTGGGCCAAATTATGATTGAATGACTTATTTTATTTAATGATTTAAACTTGTTTAATTTTTGAATTTTACAATTTTTTGTATATTTTTACTGTTTTACCCATATTGACTATTAAGTACAGTATCATACGTCACGTGTGCACCCCAATTGGGTAATCCGGTATCGATATTGAACATGCATATATACATATGATGATGTAAGTTTAGATTCTTTAGCTTATTGTTGATAACTTGCTCTCACGTGGAAAATCTGTGGGCTGCTTGGCCATGAGTAGATCTGATCCTAGCTTTAATTATTTTTAAATAAATCATGTTTTGGCCATAAGCCCACCACTATTGAACATAAACCTTTCCTTTTAAGCAAATGGCATTCAATGAGCACATGAGATAATTTCTCTAAGAATTTCTAGTGTAGTTGGCTCACATGTTACTTTTTTTTTTATTATTATTTATTGATTGGCTAATAATGGGATGCATATGTTCTTGACTGAATTAATATCTTCTTAATGTAGTTTCCCTTATCGGCATATAATTAGGGTATATTTGTATGGCGTTTCTCAAAATTATTTTGTGTTTGGAAAATGTCAAACAAAAATCTTTTCTATTTTTTGAAATAATTTTTTTATTTCTCAATTTTCTCAAACTATTTTCTCAAAAGCCAAACAAACAACAATTTTCTTATCTTTAAACAAAACATATACAAACGCTACTCCAATGTGACATAAATAACTTATTTCTTATACAATTTATCTCACATAACAAACATGATTTGATATAAAATTTTACACCTATAATTTAACTATTCCAGAAAAACATACACCTACCTTATTTCTCAAACCACTCTTTCAAAACTCAAACAAACAATATTACGCAAATCGAGCTACTTTCCCAAACACCAAACAAACATACCCTTAGTTTTTAGTTCATGAAGGGTACTTTAGCACAAATTTGTAGTTTCACAAATTTAAATCTCCCCTCCCCCCCCCCCCCCCCCCCCAAACACCAAACAAACATACCCTTAGTTTTTAGTTCATGAAGGGTACTTTAGCACAAATTTGTAGTTTCACAAATTTAAGCCCACCACTATTTAACATAAACCTTTCCTTTTAAGCAAATGGCATTCAATGAGCACATGAGATAATTTCTCTAAGAATTTCTAGTGTAGTTGGCTCACATGTTACTTTTTTTATTTTTTATTTATTGATTGGCTAATAATGGGATGCATATGTTCTTGACTGAATTAATATCTTCTTAATGTAGTTTCCCTTATCGGCATATAATTAGGGTATATTTGTATGGCGTTTCTCAAAATTATTTTGTGTTTGGAAAATATCAAACAAAAATCTTTTCTATTTTTTGAAATAATTTTTTTATCTCTCAATTTTCTCAAACTATTTTCTCAAAAGCCAAACAAACAACAATTTTCTTATCTTTAAACAAAACATATACAAACTCTACTCCAATTTGACATAAATAACTTATCTCTTATACAATTTATCTCACATAACAAACATGATTTGATATAAAATTTTACACCTATAATTTAACTATTCCAGAAAAACATACACCTACCTTATTTCTCAAACCACTCTCTCAAAACTCAAACAAACAATATTACGCAAATCGAGCTACTTTCCCAAACACCAAACAAACATACCCTTAGTTTTTAGTTCATGAAGGGTACTTTAGCACAAATTTGTAGTTTCACAAATTTAAAACTCCCCTTCCCCCCGCTCCCCCCCCCCCCCCCCCCAAACACCAAACAAACATACCCTTAGTTTTTAGTTCATGAAGGGTACTTTAGCACAAATTTGTAGTTTCACAAATTTAAGCCCACCACTATTTAACATAAACCTTTCCTTTTAAGCAAATGGCATTCAATGAGCACATGAGACAATTTCTCTAAGAATTTCTAGTGTAGTTGGCTCACATGTTACTTTTTTTTTTTTTATTTATTGATTGGCTAATAATGGGATGCATATGTTCTTGACTGAATTAATATCTTCTTAATGTAGTTTCCCTTATCGGCATATAATTAGGGTATATTTGTATGGCGTTTCTCAAAATTATTTTGTGTTTGGAAAATATCAAACAAAAATCTTTTCTATTTTTTGAAATAATTTTTTTATCTCTCAATTTTCTCAAACTATTTTCTCAAAAGCCAAACAAACAACAATTTTCTTATCTTTAAACAAAACATATACAAACTCTACTCCAATTTGACATAAATAACTTATCTCTTATACAATTTATCTCACATAACAAACATGATTTGATATAAAATTTTACACCTATAATTTAACTATTCCAGAAAAACATACACCTACCTTATTTCTCAAACCACTCTCTCAAAACTCAAACAAACAATATTACGCAAATCGAGCTACTTTTCCAAACACCAAACAAACATACCCTTAGTTTTTAGTTCATGAAGGGTACTTTAGCACAAATTTGTAGTTTCACAAATTTAAAACTCCTCCCCCACCCCAACAACCAAATTGGGCCCAGTAATTTAAACAATATTTGAAATGATTATATCATTTACTTTAGTATAACTGATCATTAATGAATCGTATATAAACATAATATTAAAAATGATCATAAATCATAGACATTTTTGTTTTATTGTTTTTTTCTTCTTCTGAAGAGTATTGTTTTTCAATTTATTAATAAAGTTGTAACTAACTTCAAACATTTTAACCAGATTTAACATTTAGGTTTCACAAAGTTAGGTTAAAATCAGACTCTATTTAAACTTAGTAACCAATGTTAAAAAAAATAGTCCATCAATTAAGTGTTGATAATATATTTATGTTTCTTTTAAAATCTAAAATGCAAAATTATTGAAATAATTTCTTTATAAAGTTCACTGATATTATTTTCCATAAATATTTAACTTTTTGCCCCTATTTTTAATAGTCAAAGATTATTTTTAAAAAAGAAAGAAAAAGAAAAAGCGAATCTCACGTTGTCTTGTACTTTTCAGGGTATAAATACGGTGTTAAATAATTACAAGGCCTCTAGAATCTAGACATCAAGCGAGAGAAAGGAGGGTTTTCCAATTTTCAATTTTGCAGCTGCATCAATGGCGTTCGTTTCTTTCTTGGGAAGACTGCTCTTCGTCTCTGTCTTTATTCTCTCCGCTTACCAAGAGTAAGACTTGCTCCTTCTTTCTCTCACTCAGATCTGCGATTATTCTCACTTTCACTGTGTGTATCTCTCATGCTTTGCTCGATTTTGTACTCATACCTGTCATTAATTCTCCTTTTCCTTTTATTGTTTGTATGTGGAATTTTTAACCTATTTTTTGTTAGAGTTCGAGTGATTTTGCTCGAATGGATCTGACTAACACCCTGCTGGCTGCTGCTGATGTTGATTTGGTGCTGAAAGAATATTGTTAATATAGCTTGATCTGATTGAACTTTCTCAAAATTTTATGAGTAATTAATGAGGTCTGATTGGTTCAGAGCAGAGTATAATGCGTGAATTCCGCATGATGTGCTTCAGCAATGCTACCTTGCCTTTCCCTGTTATATTGTTATATTGATATGGTTTAAGTTATTGTAGATCTTACTGATTAGGGTGAAACTATTTTATTTTCTGTGGACTTTGTTTTCGAGAACAACTTAATTTTAAGTTAACATAATTAATTTTTGTTACTTTCAATGCTTTGACCAAAGATTTAGCCACCAATGGTTCGTTACATGGATTATTCAGATCTAATTTTTTTGGTCATATTTAATTCAGTTTATACTAGCATATGGTTAAGAAAGAAACTGTCCGTACCTCTTTTACTCTTTATCTGCTAACCTTTTGCTGTTTAGATTGGACTTTCTTGTGTTCCATAATGATATTTCATAACTTTTGGCTGTACTACTTGCATTTGTAACTGTGGCGATAATGTAACATTAACATCTTTGATGGTCACATTATTGTAAATGTTCATACGTTTTCCTAAAGTTTGTTTTCGAGTTGATGGAATCATGTTTAGTAAGACTATGTACAACTTGAATATGCATCGTGTTCTTTTTTATTGATTAATTGTAGGTCGGCACTTTCTTTGACTACATAAAAGAGTTTTCAAAAGCTACTAATTCAGTCTTTGCAATACTCGCTAAAATATATTCAAAAGACTTTCTTATGAATCCTAAACTGAATGTTTCTGCATGTAGGTATAACGAATTTGGAGTTGATGGTGGGCCGGGAGCAAAGTCTTTAAGCCCAAAGTTCAATCTTTTCTCGAAGCATTTTACAACCCAAACTGGATTTCAACTTCCACATGTAGAAGTAAGGAACTCTTGCTTCAAACAATTTTGTAAATCTATGTGGTGGCATTATGTGTATACACGTGATATGGTATTACTTTTTAGTAACTTGGAGCTTATAATATATATCACTTCAGATAAAGCACTTGGTATTGGCCACAATCGTCATGAAAGGGCTTGGAAGCTTCTTTTTTGTCTTTGGAAGCTCCTTAGGAGCTATCATTCTGGTATGTCTATTAATACTGTCTTTGTTGAACTACTAAATTTGTGAACTTGATCGTTTTTTAAGTATTCTCTTCCTCTCTCCTCTACGCGCAGCTTCTACATCAAGCATTCACCGCACCCATCTTGTATGACTTCTACAACTATGATGCTGACAAGAAAGAATTTGCTCAGCTCTTTGTCAAGTTTACACAGGTCCTCATTTAATCTATAAAGTTAGTAGGTGTAGTTCTACTAAAAATGATTGGTTATTTATTACTCTATGTTGTTTATTCTTTTGACCAGAATTTGGCATTGCTTGGTGCACTACTCTTCTTCATCGGCATGAAGAACTCCATGCCAAGGAGATCACCCAAGAAGAAGGTTTCAAAGACAAAAACAAATTAAGAAGAAAATATTTGATGACAATTTTAGTTGCTTCATTAGTTTGCCATGGCAATTTTCCTGATAATCATTCGGACCAGTTTTTGTTTGATTGTATCATTAACTATACTGCAGTGTCGTCTTCGTTCTCATGCCTTTTCAGAGCAATTTTTTTATTTGAGCAATGTACCTTTAAGATCTTACAATTTTTCAGTTACAAACTTACAGTTGAGGAATTTATTGAAACGAGAATTGGCAATGATTATCGTGTGCTTGTTTTGACTTGTTCTTTAGGTGACAAAACAACTAAGAAAATATTCGATTGAATGCATACTTGAATCAAACCTTGAAGACCGCCCCATCTAATGATCTAAATTTGATTTTGGTAGATTAGTTTTGGGGCACATGTTGGTTGAAGCTAGACTTAATTCTAATTGGTGAATGGTATGCTAACAGTTTCCTAATAATAACATGCTCAGTATCATTTCACTATGATGAAATGGAAAGACCTGGCAATTTTGATCATCCCGGGCATTCAAGTTCCCGTGATTGGAAGGGCATTATTGAACTTAAGCCCCACAAATATGTTTCTCCTCAGCTTTGATACACGCTTTCCAAATGGTAACCAGTATACTTTTTTGCTTCTAAATGGTCTAATTGAAAAAGAATGAAATTCCTGTGCCAGAGCTAAAATTCTAAATAAAAGACACTTGAAATCTGCTACATATCAAGTCAAGTTTCACACTCGTCTTTTGATGACCCTACTCGAACAAAATATTTGTGAAAACATCAGGCTATTACATTGGAACTCAATTTGTGTTTAGGTTTGATTAAAGCTGGTCCATACTTGATTTGCCTGGAAATCAAATCAGATCCAAAACTATCACATACTCAGATAAAAAGGCAGATGGAGATGGAACAATGTGTTTTTCAACTCAACTCAATTGGTTTACACCTCTAAATACTAAGATTACCATCAAAATGCCATATTCTGGTTCAATTCCGGAATTACCTATTTGCCCTTGTTTCGGCTTTAACTTTTATTCAATGCTCTTTATGAGAAAGAAAAAAAATCGTTTCACTGCTGCATTAGTAAATCTTGTTGAGCAAACAAAAGATTTAAACTCGAAGGCGAACTTATATATATATATATATATATGGGTGAGCATTTGGACCGGACCGGATCGAACCAAACCGATTTTCGGTATCTAATCGGTTCGGTCCTTTCTGGACCACGGATCGTTTATCAGACCGAAATATTCGGTCCGGTTCGGTAAAAAAATAGTTCGGTTTCGATTCGATCCAAATTAATCAAATAGTAGTAAAATCTGGGGCTTTGAAGGATGAATTTTAAACTGAAAAGATTCAAGTACTTTAATTTTGTTCTGTAGATGCATGAGATTGAAAAGGGTGCCAAGGAGTTAAATATTCCCATTCTCACATCCAACCAAAAATTAGTAGTTGCTAATGCAAATTAACCTAATCATAAATCAAATACTAACTAATGCTTACCCCTTTCGTCCCGAACTATATCACCTTACCAAATTTCGTCCCATAATTTAATATTTTTTCGGAATATTGTCCCAAACTAATTACTAATTTTGATTTTTCGTCCCAAACTATATCAACTCGCCGAATTTCGTCCCGTAATTTACCATTTTGCATGAATTTAGTCCCAATATTATATTTATAATTTAATGAAAATGACGGTTCAATCTTGTAATTAATTTGGGACGAATTCTACAATATTGTATAATTGTTCATGTTAAAATTTGCAACGTCAGGCATGTGACAATTTAACGGACACATGCACAATTTCCGTCTCATAATTAACGGTGGGACGATACGAAGACCCAAAATCATTGATTAGTTTGGGACGTTTTCTGCAATTTTGCCATATATATATTAAAGAAAGCCCAACACTAACAAATTAAAGAAAAACTAGTTTGCCATTAGAAAACAAAATCCCATAAGATCAATCAAAATTCTAGTAAATCAAAAACTGATAAGATTAAAAACTTAATCACTCACAAAAAAAATAAAGAACTTACATAAATTAAGTTTTGAAGGCAGATGGTGGTGGCGGACGGTTCCGAGTCTTGGAAGGCGGACAGTGGTCTTGAAGGCGACAACTTGGAGGTGGAAGTTAGGGTTTGTGAAGAAGAAGAAGAATTTGGTTAATTGGAATTTGAATCGGTTCTTTTTTGTGAAAGAAGAAAACTTGAAGAAATTGGTAATGGGTCAAATCAAATTGTTAGTTGGTAATGGTTCGAATTTAAGAAAAAATTAAAAAAAAAAAACAATTCAGTAAAACCGGTCCGGTTCGGGAAACCGGCCAGTTAACCGGACCGGTTTTACCGAGAACCAAAAGGCTACCTGGGCTCCGGTCCGGTAAACGCTCCGGACCAAAAATTCGGTTCCGGTTCCGGTTCGGTCCGGTCAGTAAACCGGACCATGCTCACCCCTATATATATATTAGCAGCAAACTCATCTTCCTTAACATACAGGAATACTGATAAAAAGCGATACAAAGTAAACATTGTTCCCATCTTCATTTATCAGAAAACAAAATACTTGTCATTTCATTATACACTTTTTGAAATTTATTCTATACTTCATAAAGAAATCTTTTTTTTTGGACCTATTGATGATACAATTAAATAAAGATGAGTAAAATACTGAGATGATACAAGTCATCAAGATATATTATACCATAAGCCACTCAAAATTCACCAATCAATTCCCAATTCTCTTGACATGAAGAGCTGGTCAACGTACAGAATAACCGGGGCTGCTGAGGCAATGAAGTTCTGCATCTGAATTCTAGCAGAAGTTTCTGAAAGACAAAAAATACAATTCATATAATGATGCTCTTAATTGATATTATGAGTGATGAAAGAAACTCACCATCTTCATTAAGCTTCTTCAAAAGCTGTGCCTTTGTGGGAAGGGCATACATACCGGCACCCACAGCTTTCCTAATAGCCCATCCATGGTATGGAGCAAACACTTGTACATAAGCTTTTGAAGCTGGATCCTTTAGAGAATTTCCACTAGTAAAAACAAGTACAAATTTATTACACCACCACCTTTTAAGGTTTGCTTATTTGATATTTCTCAAATCATAGAGAAAAGCTTCTAGATAGTTAATTTTCCGAAATAAATATAATAAAAAAGAGGGGCCTTTGAAGTCGCCATCTTCCTAAAGTTTAAACAAAGGTACCTGACTGAAAAGGCTAGAATCAAGATTTTATGCAAACAAGATTAGGGTCTCCGCACCAACATATGGAAATGTAACTCGATAGTGATTACTGCTCCATAGTTAAGAAAATTTTGCAAATTGTAGGTCACCTCATGGCAGTACGTTTTGCATGTTACATAATGACTATAAGCATATTTCTTCATTAACCAGCAACGTTGAAAAATGGTTTGTTTTGTAACCACAACAACAAATAAAAATGGTTTGTTTAGATTCCTTTTAAGAAAAAGTACTCCTTTACATGGGATTCAGGAAAACAAGTGGTATTTTAGAACAATTGTCTGGCCAATGTTTCTTCATTAATGTAGACTTTGTCTGTGTGCCCAACAGCTGCCTTGTGTCACAAGATTTGTCCCAGAGCACTATGTATTTGACGTCATTTTAATGTCCGCAGCATAGTATTGCCTCTAAATGAGACTATCTTAGTTCAAATTCCTCATGATTTTGAGAAACTTACTGCAGGCATGGAGAACTCGAGCCCTAATATTTTCCCAAAGTAACAATATCTAAGATCCTAGGTAACTTTAAATAATGTGCTAAATCTTAATAGAATGTCTGAAAAATGTTCTTCTATGTTTAAAAACGGCAAAACTAAGTATTGCAGTAATGAAAGTAAACCTGGAATCATCAGTTTAGGTGCTAGGAACAAGACAACACAAAGGAACAAGACAACACAAATTCCTAAAATCTTAAGCTATCATATGAACAATATCAGAAATTCCATTACTTCGAACTACAAAGAAAGCAGACATACTCTGAAGCTATCATATGCTCAAACAAAACTTTGACCATGTCAATCCCACGTTTCACTCTGAGCAGATTCCTTGTATGGCTCCCTGCCCTCTGCACACATTTAGCTTCAATATCACCATCCATCATCACTGGTATCGTTGATATTGATTTTGACGCCTCCAAAAGATCATCTACCTATACCAAATCAAAGAAATAATAACATCAATATAAAACATACCCTTAGCATATATACTGTATAATGTGCAACTCTTGTACACCAACAGCCGTTATAAGCATAAGATAAATTTGGTAGTAAAACTTTTTGACTATGCACGTAGAAAAGTTCCGCAGATCGTGTAAAGCAATAGATTTAAAGTTGTAAACTTGCACATTACAAAGGTATTGTATTAAAGATGGTTTAAAAACACAAATGTACAATAACCACAAGCCAGTACCATATTGACTACTAATATGCACATAAAATCAGGGTGACAGTGGTATCTTATACTACTGCAACAAAAAACCATATCACATACTTATTGAATTAATTATTACTCATCTACAAAAGCAGAATTACGAAGATGAAGTCCATTGATCAGTACCCCTCTCATTTTTCTTGAGAATTACAGGATAAATTACAAAATTTCTAACATACTATAATACTTACTGAGAATAAATGCGCGAAAAAACCAATAGCAAATTTCCAGCAATCAATAAAAAATGGAGAAAGATGATTACCTTGGCTACGTAATCGAGTTCCGCGAACTTAAAAGCGATGCCGAGGCAGCGGAAGAGAGGGGATACGAAGGAGCAGGCACGAGAAAAAGGGCCGAGATCGAGTCGGGCTTCACCTCCATTCGGGCTTTGAGAATTTATAGCGTTGGCCAGTTCTGTGAAGGCTTCCGCCATTTTCTTGAGAGGTTTTTCTTCGCCCATTTGATTTGATTTGATTATTGGGAGTGGGAAAAGATCGAGGGTGAAAGACTGAAGAAGGGATTGAAATTAAATTGGAAATAATAAAAGAGGCGTTGGATTTACGCCTTCTGAGTTCTCACTTTAATGAAATTTTCAAAAAAAAAAAAAAAAGAAAGAAAGGTTCTCACTTTAATGAACGAATAAAAGAATAATAACTGCAAGTCATTGGATTCTTGTTTAGAGCTTTTCCATGGCACCCTTTCGTTTGTAATTCTTGGTTGAAATACAGTTTTCCTTCTTAATGGGTGTGTGACAAGTTAACCCTAAAATATCACTATTACACCCTCTATTATACTATAGAACATTATTACAATTTATAACAAATAAATTGTTTCTTTATTAATTTTTTTTTTTTTTTTTTAATTATGAATTCATCCATCCATCCAACAATATTATTCATGTCTTTTGTTTCTTCAATTTCCTGGTCTCAATATTTTTCTTCAATTTCGGTCTCAATATTTTTCTTCAATTTCATCTAATTTTTTCTTTTATTTTCGTTTCAATTTATTTTCTTTATTTTTGTTTCAATTTTTTCTGTATTTATATCTTGATTTTTTTCTTTACAATTTGTCTCAAATTTTATTTGGTGATAATTATCTCCTTTGTTTTCGTTACAAATTATTACTCAAAATTTTGAGTAATTCTCCATCAAAATTTTACTCGAAAAATTTGAACTTGACTCAGGCTTGTATCGTTAATTCATCAATCTACAATTACGCTAAATTACATCTATTACCAACTAGAAGTAGATTAAATACCATCATAATCATTACCAATAGAATGGACATGTGTCAAACTTGAATTCTGCGAGAAAGAATTTGAAGCATAATTACTCAACATTTTGAATAATAAATCATACAACAAATAAATGTGATATTTATCGCCAAATAAAGCCTGAGAAAGATATAAAGAAAAAAATTGAACAAAAAATAAAGAAAACAAATTTAAACGAAAATAACGAAAAAAATTTGAGATCGAAAAAATGGAAGGAACAAAAGAAATGAATAAATTGGAACATAATGTTGTTTGGTGGATGAATGGATTCATAATTAATAAAGAAACAATTTCTTTTTGATAAATTAATAAAGAGATTTATTATTTATAAAAAGGGTGGGGGTATTTTTGAAATAAAAACTCCAAAAGTATAACATATTGGGATAAATGATACAAGTGATATTCTACCGGGTAACCACCCCATACTTTAAGGGAATAAACTGTATTTTGCCCTACATTCTTTTATTGAAACTAATTATACCACGTATAAGTTCCAGTCTTTATGCCCCTTTTTTATTTGACATGCAATTTAAGTAGGACTTAAATAAAGAGTTCATGGCAATTTATCCCATGTGATAGACATAATATTCAGTTTAAAAGAAAATTTTACTTGGAAGTTACTACGCAAAAATCAATGTGAGATGCTCAATTTTTCTATTTGTTCCGGTGTTTAATTTCTTTAGTTGGTGATTCGTTATGTATTTTGGTATCCAAGAGGTTTCCATTTGAATGAACTGGCGAATCTTTTATTTTTTCGCTATTAAGGAGGTGTATAATATTTTGTTTCTATATTTCACAAGAATTTAAGGTTACCATTTCATTAGTTTTTCTAATTATAGAAGATCCTCATTGCATTGTATGATGGCGGGATTTATCTTGTTCATTTTGGTTGCTGCGCATTCCATTGTTAAAAAAAAAAAAATAGACTAGAAATTTATTCCCCCAAAAGAACCAATTTACTTAACAAGTGTATTTTGTGTACAGTATGACTTTCAAATTTCAATAAATAATATAAGTTCACAACTAGAACAAATATCACAATTTCCAGAATTTGCTTCAAAACTCATCCTTATCTTCAATTATTAAAGCTCGAAGCATCGGCATAAAGACAAAGAGAGACTGAAAAACTTGTAGGGCACGTTTGTTTGGCGTTTTCCAAAATTATTTTGTGTTTGGGAAATGCCAAACAAACATGTTTTCTATTTTTTAAAATAAACTTTTCACCTCTCAATTTCTCAAATTACTCTCTCAAAAGCCAAACAAACAACAATTTTTTTCTCTAAATAAAACCTATACAAACTATACTCCGATTTGACATAAAATAACTTATCTCTTTCACAATTTATCTCACATAACAAACACAAATTGACATAAAGTCTTACACATCTTAAACCTACAACCCAACTCTTCCAAAAAAACTTACACCTTCTTTATTTATCAAACCACTCTCTCAAAACCCAAATAAACAATATTACGCAAATCGAGATTATTTCACAAACTTCCACTACTCTCCAAACTACTTTCTCAAGCACCAAACAAACAGGCGCGTAGTATCTAATCTATTAATAAATTAAATTGATGTCATCTATGCCACAAAACAATGTATCCTTATCTTCCAAATGAATATATACTAAAATTAAATTGATTGTCATCTATGCCAAAAATGTATCCCCTCTTCATTAATTTTGGCAAACAAATCTTTTACTAGCAAAACCACCTTCTCTTCTTATTTGTTCATCTAAAATGCTTCAAACCCAAAATGGCAAAAAAATGGAGACACAAGAATTTGACAATACCAAAGCTGGTGTTAAAGGACTTTTAGAATCTGGGTTGAAAAAAATTCCAAATATATTCATACATGAACAATACATACTTGAGAAGAAATCAAATTCAGATTCTGACAGGCCCGAATTAAGTATTCCAGTCATTGATTTGGAAGGATTGAACAAAGGCTCATCTGCTCGAAGAGAAATCATAAAAAAAGTTAAAGAATCATGTGAAAGTTGGGGCTTTTTCCAGATAGTAAATCATGGAATCCCAGACATTGTTATGAAGAAAGTGCTAGAGGGTGTTAGAGATTTTCACGAACTGGAAATTGAGGTGAAAAAGCAGTATTATTCGCGTGATTTCAAGAAGAATGTGTTGTACAATAGCAATTTTGATTTATATCAAGCCCCAAGTGTGAATTGGAGGGATACCCTATATTTGATTATGGCTCCTGATCCCCCAAAACCTGAAGAATTACCTCAAGTTTGCAGGTAATAGTGTTACTCAGTACTCTGTTCTTTATTAAGAATTGGATATAATTTTTAAACTAGTCTTTAATATTCATGAATCGCGGATCAGTTATTGATAAATTCTCATAAACATGAAAAGAACTATTGAATAGAATAGGGCTGAAAATCGAACCAAGCTATTCGATACTCGGCTCGAGCTCGTTCGATAAAAACTCGTTTGAGCTCGGTTCGTCAAACTAATCAAACAAGCTTGAACGTGATTTCTCGTTTAATAAGTTTTGAAGCTCGACTCAAGCTCTGTTCGATAAGCTAACTATTGAAAAAATACATGTAAAATATCAAGCTACTTGATACTCGGCTCGAACTCGTTTAATAAAAGTTCGTTTGAGCTCGGTTCGTTAAAAAATCAAACCAAGCTCAAACACAAAATTTCAAACTCGATAAAATTCAAACCAAGTATGAACAATGTATCGTTCGATACTACTCGGCTCGTTTACACCCATAGCCATGCATGAATATATTTCGTGATCAGTTAAATTTTAGAATTGATATACCAAATATTCAATCAATGATATGGCAAGTTACATGTCCGAATTAAGTCAAACTAAGACTAAAATTTTCTCTTATTCGACATAGACCAAAATGTACTCTTATTCGACATAGACCAAAATCTGCTCTTATTCGACATATATCAGACTGGACCTATTCGACATACACCAGACTATACCTGTTCGACATACACCAAAATTGACATACATATATTTGATCTCCAAATTGCCTTGAAAACATGTCACTCGACATCCAAGCATGGTTATTCGACATGCCCACCATACATATCGATAGATATGAGTCTTATTCAACATAACCACTAAAGATCTGACCCGAAAGATCCGACCGATCCGAAATATCCGCTTTCCACTCCTATAAATACTCCTCATTTGCTACATTTAAAGGTAGATTCCGCTCGACTTAACTACTACTTTTCTGCTATATTCTGTTGTTTTGAATTGATCTGACTTAGGCATCGAAGGGTCAGCGCTGGGAAAACCACCGGCACCACCTGACGAGTTTCTTTGAGCACAGGGTTAGGAACCTTGAACTGAAATCCAGCTCGATCTGACCGGCTTAGGATTCCATATTGTGGAGCAGAAAACATCATTACATGGCACATTAGACGTGGACCAATCACTTAGACGAAAATTCCGTTCATCAAGAATTTTGTTCAATAATAAAAATGGGTGATTGGTCTAGTGAAGATCCAAGAACATAACATAGGCGCCCTAGTGTTACTTAAAGTTACAGAAATTGAATCAACTTTTGTTTTGCAGAGAAATAATGATGGAATATTCGAAGCAAGTGATGGAATTAGGACTCAAACTATTTGAATTGCTTTCAGAAGCACTTGGATTGGACCCAAATCACTTGAAAGAAATGGATTGTGCAAAGGGACTTTATGTGACAGCACATTACTACCCTGTTTGTCCTGAGCCAGATTTGACATTAGGATTCAGCAATCACACTGATAGTGGCTTCTTGACTCTACTTTTACAAGACCAAATTGGTGGTCTTCAAGTTCTTCATAAAAATGAGTGGGTTGATGTTCCTTTTCTTCCTGGTGCGCTTGTAGTAAACATTGGAGACCTTATGGAGGCAAGTGAATGCATATTATTTTAGTACTACATATCTCAAATATGCTTTGTGCTGATTATGTTGGTGTTTTTTCTGCAGCTGATCACAAATGCTAAGTTCAAAAGTCTGTACCACAGAGTACTGCCAAATAATATAGGCCCAAGAATCTCAGTAGCTTTCTTTTTCAGAATGCATCTCCAAGAGAGGAAATCCAGGCTGTATGGACCGATAAAAGAGTTGTTATCTGAAGAAAATCCACCTATATACAAGGAGGTCAGAGCAGAAGAAGTAGTTGAATATCGATACACCAAAGGCCTAAACGGGATCCCTTTACTGTCACATTTTAAGTTGGATGCAAGTTCCTCAGATTGATTAATATCAGTTCATGGTATGACAACAATTGACCTCGTGAAATTAAGAGACATAAGATGTGGGTATGTGTAGTCGAAATGGGGTTTAAAGTTCAAAGATTTTAGTTGCAATGTTGCTAATAGCGCTCGATCGTACAAAACACTAGTCTCTTATGTTTTTTGAGTATAGACATGATCTTTTCTTATTCTTGTGTGATGGAAAATGTTGTATTTGTTACCTAAAACCCGGGTTGTAATCCATGTTTCGTTTACGTTTTCATATACATCTTCTCATGGTATTTCCTGTTCAAACTCAATTTTAAGAATATATTTTTCTTAGTGTTTTACTAGCTCGAACTCAAGATCTAGACCAGCCATTCTTTACGAGCTTAAGCAAAATTATACAAAGTATAAATGTACATCACACCAACTTTACTTTCAATCCAATTTAAGACCTTTAGACATCTGATTTCAGTAATACAACAATACAACTCTCTGCTACTATATTTTTCAACACATTCCTTATACGGATCCAAGTTTAACCTTAGAGCTTAAAATGCAGCTATGCTGATGTACCATTGAGTCCCTTGGCACAATAAAAGTCTGTATACTCCTTCACTGTGGTCGCACGATACTTTGGGGGATTCTCTTCCGACAATAGCTCCTTAATAGGCGTGTGCAAAATTGATCTCGGCCCTGATTCTCTCCCAAAGAAGCTGGCTACAGATATTCTTGGCCCGACATTTCTCGCCAACACTCTATGCTCCACGCTTTTGAACTTGTCATTTGTTATGAGCTGATTAATTACAGAAATATCAGCTTCAATGCACATATCTTCTTAGAAAAACTCAAAAAGATTACCTGCATAAGATCTCCAATGTTTACTATTAAGGCTCCGGGTATAGGAGGAACATCGACCCACTGGTTTTGATGTACAACTTGAAGTCCTCCTAAGTTGTCCTGAAGAAGTACCGATAAGAAATTGTTGTCGGAATGTCTTGTCGTGCCTAAAGTGAGTTGGGGCTCTGGACATGTGGGATAGTAGTGGCAAATTAGTGCGAGAGCGGAAGCACATTCGATTTCGATGAGGTGGTTTGGATTGAGCCCAAGAGACTCTGCCATTAACTTGAACAAAGAGTTCCCCAATGCCATTACTTGGTTTGAGTATTCTATCATAATTTCCCTACACAACAATATTGGCTAAAGTAAATTTCAACATTTAAGTTGCCATGTTTAGTTGTAGGCCAAGAAAGAAAGAATACATAGATAGACAACAAAATTAAATTAAATTGCATAGGCTTGTTGGATTCTCTAAGTACTCAAATCCTCATCATGTACCATTTACTCTTGCACACCAAGAGCCGTTATAAGCATAAGATAAATTTGGTAGTAAAACTTTTGGACTATGCACATAGAAAACTTCCGCAAATCGTGTAAAGCAATAGATTTAAAGTTGTAAACTTGCACATTACAGAGGTATTGGATTAAAGATGGTTTAGAAACACAAATGTATAATAACCACAAGCCAGTACCATATTGACTACTAATATGCACATAAAATCAGGGTGACAATGTTATATTATAATACTGCAACAAAAAGCCATATCACATACTTATTGAATTAATTATTACTCATCTACAAAAGCAGAATTACGAAGATGAAGTCCATTGATCAGTACACCTCTCATTTTTCTTGAGAATTACAGGATAAATTACAAAAAAATTAACACACTATAATACTGAGAATAAATGCACCAAAAAACCAATAGCAAATTTCCAGCAATCAATAAAAAATGGAGAAAGATGATTACCTTGGGCTACGTAATCGAGTTCCGCGAACTTGAAAGCGATGCCGAGGCAGCGGAAGAGAGGGGATACGAAGGAGCAGGCAAGAGAAAAAGGGCCGAGATCGAGTCGGGCTTCACCTCCATTCGGGCTTTGAGAATTTATAGCGTTGGCCAGTTCTGTGAAGGCTTCCGCCATTTTCTTGAGAGGTTTTTCTTCGCCCATTTGATTTGATTTGATTATTGGGAGTGGGAAAAGATCGAGGGTGAAAGACTGAAGAAGGGATTGAAATTAAATTGGAAATAATAAAAGAGGCGTTGGATTTACGCATTCTGAGTACTCACTATAATGAAATTAAAAAAAAAAAAAAAAGAAAAAAAAAAAAAGAAGAAAGGTTCTCACTTTAATGAACGAATAAAAGAATAATAACTGCAAGTCATTGGGATTCTTGTTTAGAGCTTTTCCTTGGCACCCTTTCGTTTGTAATTCTTGGTTGAAATACAGTTTTCCTTAATGGGTGTAGGATTGTCAATCGGGCTTTGTGAGCCGAATTTTAAGTAGCTCAAGCTCAAATATTATTGGATTTTATAGCTATAGGCTCAAACCCGATTCATAAATTTTGTAATTGTTTTGGATCAAACTCGACTCATGTAAATTTTCGGATTTCAGATTTATATCGGGTTTATTAATACTAGCAAAATTTACTCCATAAAATATATATTAAAAAAAAAAAAGCATTTCTGAAACATATACGAGTGATGAAAATAGTATTAAATAAGAACTTTTCATCTTCCCTTTTTTTATATACATTTTATTGCTCCAGACATGTAGATTTTTTCTTTTATACTTGTGTAGGTGAATTTTGATGTATGTTTAATCCTCCAGGAATGGAGAATTTTGACCTACGTTGTATTGCTCCAGTTCCAATACTCCAAAATTACAGATCTTGACCATTTTATTTTATCTTTTTTCCTTTTTCCTTTTTCTGTTTTCCATTTGGCTACAATTACGTAAATGATATTTGACATTCGTGTAGGTGAATTGGTTTATTAAGTTATATGATGAGTGTTGGTATGCGTTGGAGGCGGATTTTTTGTAAACTTTATTTTGTTTCAAAATTGTAATAAGTTTAATATTAATAATTAGCAATGGTATTTAAAATATTTTATATTCAGGTCTTATTTGGGTTGAGCCTTATTAAGTTCAAACTCGGCTCATAAATTGATCGGGTTTAAAATAAGGGCTCAAACTCAGCCCAACTCATAATTATTCGGGTTCGAGTCAAAATTAATCAGGTTGAGCCGTCGGGCTTCGGGTATGCCAGACTCAATTGACAGTCCTAAATGGGTGTGTGATCACTTAACCCTAAAATATCACTCTTACACCCTCTATTATTATAGTATTGAACATTATTACAATTTATAACAAATAAATTGTTTCTTTATTAATTTATCAATTTTTTTTATTAATTATGAATTCATCCATCCATCCATCAAACAATATTATTAATGTCTTTTGTTTCTTCAATTTTCTGGTCTCAATATTTTTCTTCATTTTCATCTAATTTTTTCTTTATTTTTTGTTTCAATTTTTTTCTTTACAGTTTGTATCAAATTTTATTTGGTGATAATTATCTCCTTTGTTTTCGTTACAAATTATTACTCAAAATTTTGAGTAATTCTCCATCAAAATTTTACTCGAAAAATTTGAACTTGACTCGGGCTTGTATCGTTAATTCATCAATCTATAATGACACTAAATTACATCTATTACCAACTAGAACTCTAGAAGTAGATTAAATACCAACATAATCATTACCAATAGTATGGGCATATGTCAAACTTAAATTTTGCGAGAAAGAATCTGAAGCAGAATTACTCAACATTTTGAATAATAATTCGTACAACAAATAAATGTGATATTTATCACCAAATAAAACATGAGAAATATATAAAGAAAAAAATTAAGATAGAAATAAAAAAATTGAAACAGAAAATAAAGAAAACAAATTTAAACGAAAATAAAGAAAAAATTTGAGATCGTAAAATGGAAGGAACAAAGAAAGAAATTGAAACATAATGTTGTTTGGTGAATGAATGGATTCATAATTAATAAGGAAACAATTTATTTTTGATAAATTAATAAAGAGATTTATTATTTATAGAAGGAGCGGGGGTATTTTTGGAATAAAAACCCCGAAAATATAATGTATGGGAGTAAGTGATACAAGTGATATTCTACGGGTAACCACCCCATGCTTTAAGAGGAAAAACTATCTTTTGCCCTAAATTCTTTTATTGAAACTAATTATACCTCGTATAAGTTCCAGTCTTTATGCTCTTGTTTTATTTGACATGCAATTTAAGTAGGACTTAAATAAAGAGATCATGGCAATTTATCTCCATGTGATAGGCATAATATTCAATTTAAAAGAACATTTTTTTTGGGACTTCTACGCAAAAATCAATGCGGGATGCTCAATTTTTCTATTTGTTCCGATATTTAATTTATTTAGTTGGTGATTCCTTATGTTTTTTGGTATCCAAGAGGTTTTCATTTGAATGAACTGGCGAATCGTTTATTTTTTCGTCATCAACCATTGCATACTATCAAAATAATAGACTAAAAATTTATCCCCTCAAAAGAACCAATTTTATAAGTGTATTTTGTATACAGTATGACTTTCAAATTTCAATAAACAATATAAGTTCACAACTCTGCTAGAACAAATATCACAATTTCAAGAATTTGCTTCAAAACTCATCCTTTATCTTCACATTATTAATGCTCGAAGCATCGGCATAAAGACAAAGAGAGACAGAAAAACTTGTAGTATCTAATCTATTAATAATTAAATGATATAAATCCAAAGTTACACATCCAAATGAATATAATACTGAAATTAAATTGATGTCATCTATGCCACAACAAAATGTATCCCCTCTTCATCAATTTTGGCAAACAAATCTTTTACTAGCAAAAACACTTTCTCTTCTTATTGTTCATCTAAAATGCTTCAAACCCAAAATGGCAGAGAAATTGAGACACAAGAATTTGACAATACCAAAGCTGGTGTTAAAGGACTTTTAGAATCTGGGTTGAAAAAAATTCCAAATATATTCATACATGAACAATACATCCTCGAGAAGAAATCAGATTCAGATTCTGCCTGGCCCGAATTAAGTATTCCAGTCATTGATTTGGAAGGATTGAATAAGGGCTCATCTGCTCGTAGTGAAATCATCAAAAAGGTTAAAGAATCATGTGAAAGTTGGGGCTTTTTCCAGATAGTAAACCATGGAATCCCAGACATTGTAATGAAGAAAGTGCTAGAGGGTGTTAGAGATTTTCACGAACTGGATAGTGAGGTGAAAAAGCAGTATTATTCGCGTGATTTCAAGAAGAAAGTTCTGTACAATAGCAATTTTGATTTATATCAAGCTCCTAGTGTGAATTGGAGGGATACCCTTTATTTGATTATGGCTCCTGATCCCCCAAAACCTGAAGATTTGCCTAAAGTTTGCAGGTATGTTACTCAGTACTCTGTTCTTTATTAAGAATTGGATATAATTTGTATACTAGTCTTTAATATTCATGAATCGCGGATCAGTTGATACTTAGAAGCCATGCATGAATATATTTCATGATCAGTTAAATATTATAATTTTGTTCAATAATATTAAATGGGTGATTGGTCTAGTGAAAATCCAAGAACAGAACATAGGCGCCCTAGTGTTACTTAAAGTTACTGAAATTTAATCAACTTTTGTTTTGCAGAGAAATAATGATGGAATATTCGAAGCAAGTAATGGAATTAGGTCTCAAACTATTTGAATTGCTGTCAGAAGCACTTGGATTGGACCCAAATCACTTGAAAGAAATGGATTGTGCAAAGGGACTTTATGTGACAGCACATTACTATCCTCCTTGTCCTGAGCCAGATTTGACATTAGGACTCAGCAATCACACTGATAGTGGCTTCTTGACTCTACTTTTACAAGACCAAATTGGTGGTCTTCAAGTTCTTCACAAAAATGAGTGGGTTGATGTTCCTTTTCTTCCTGGTGCGCTTGTAGTAAACATTGGAGACCTTATGGAGGCAAGTGAATGCATACTATTTTAGTACTACATATCTCAAATATGCTTTGCGCTGATTATGTTGGTGTTTTTTCTGCAGCTGATCACAAATGCTAAGTTCAAAAGTCTGTACCATAGAGTACTGGCAAATAATATAGGCCCAAGAATCTCAGTAGCTTTCTTTTTCAGAATGCATCTCCAAGAAAGCAGTAACTCCAGACTGTATGGACCGATAAAGGAATTGTTATTAGAAGAAAATCCACCTATATACAAGGAGGTCAGAGCAGAAGAAGTTGTTGAATATCGATACACCAAAGGCCTAAACGGGATCCCCTTACTGTCACACTTTAAGTTGGATGCAAGTTCCTCAGATTGATTAATATCAGTTCATGGTATGACAAACAATTGACCTCGTGGAATTAAGAGACATAAGATGTGGGTATGCATAGTTGAAATGTGATTTAAAGTTCAAAGATTTGATTTGCAATGTTGCTATTAGCGCTCGATCGTCCAAAACACTAGTCTCTTATGTTTTTTGAGTATAGACATGATCTTTTCTTATTCTTGTGTGATGGAAAATGCTGTATTTGTTACCTAAAACCCGGGTTGTAATCCATGTTTCGTTTACGTTTTCATATACATTCTTCTCGTGTTATTTCCTGTTCAAACTCAATTTTAAGAATATATTTTTCTTATTGTTTTACTAGCTCGAACTCAAGATCTAGACGAGCCATTCTTTACGAGCTTATGCAAAATTATACAAAGTATTAAAGTACATCACACCAACTTTACTTTCAATCCAAGTTAAGACGCTTAGACCTCTAATTTCAGTAATACGACAATACAACTCTTTGCTACTATATTTTTCAACACATTCCTTATACGGGTCCAAGTCTAACCTTAGAGCTTAAAATGCAGCAATGCTGAGGTACCATCGAGTCCCTTGGCACGATAAAAGTCTGTATACTCCTTCACTGTGGTCGCACGATACTTTGGGGGATTCTCTTCCGACAATAGCTCCTTAATAGGCGTGTGCAAAATTGATCTCGGCCCTGATTCTCTCCCAAAGAAGCTGGCTACAGATATTCTTGGCCCGACATTTCTCGCCAACACTCTATGCTCCACGCTTTTGAACTTGTCATTTGTTATGAGCTGATTAATTACAGAAATATCAGCTTCAATTCATATATCTTCCTAGAAAAACTCAAAAAGATTACCTGCATAAGATCTCCAATGTTTACTATTAAGGCTCCGGGTATAGGAGGAACATCGACCCACTGGTTTTGATGTACAACTTGAAGTCCTCCTAAGTTGTCCTGAAGAAGTACCGATAAGAAATTGTTGTCGGAATGTCTTGTCGTGCCTAAAGTGAGTTGGGGCTCTGGACATGTGGGATAGTAGTGGCAAATTAGTGCGAGAGCGGAAGCACATTCGATTTCGATGAGGTGGTTTGGATTGAGCCCAAGAGAATCTGCCATTAACTTGAACAAAGAGTTCCCCAATGTCATTACTTGGTTTGAGTATTCTATCATAATTTCCCTACACAATAATATTGGCTAAAGTAAATTTCAACATTTAAGTTGCCACAAGAGCCTTCATAACACATGACAAATTATAATGTATAAAAAAAAAATAAAAAAAAAAAAGGAAAGACCAAAATGAGCTTATATACCTGCAAACAAGAGGCAATTCTTCAGGCTGTGGTGGAATAGGCGCCATAGAGCAGTAAACTGAATCCCTCCAATTAGCTGCCGGAGAACTAAACAAATCGAAATTGCTATTAAATCCAACTCTTTTATTGAAATCTCTTGTATAATATTGCTTCTTAATCTCCGTGTCCTGCTCGTGAAATCTACGAACTCCATCAATCATTTCCTCCGAAATACTCATCGGTATCCCATGATTGACCACTTGAAAAAAGCCCCATGACCCGGATGCATCTCGGATCTTTTCGACAACTTCTTTATGCTTCGTCGAATCTTTATTGATGCCATCAAGATTTATTACTGGGAAATTGAACTGGGTACTGTTCGGGGTTGTGAAGCTGTTTATATTTTCGGGTGGATGGACGAAAATTCGTGGCACTTTTGTAATTCCTGTATCGACAAGTCCTTTAACACCAGCTTTTGTTTCGTCGAAGGCCTTTAATTCACTTTTTCGATCATATTTTGCCTCAAGTTCCATTTTTAATTTGTTTAGAGAAAGTCCAACTATAAGCTAAGAAGCTTGCTTAACTGAAGTATGAACATGTAGTTGACTTGTGAAGATGAAAAAAACCACCAGTTTTGAATAATAAAGAAAGGAGGAGAAAATTTTCTGGTGAGTAGATGATAATGATATAGAGAACACGTAATGAGGTTTAAACAATCTTATCACCTGGGGCGGAATTCGGCGGATTTTGTTTTGGGGTAAATATTTTTTTGGTAGCAAGCTCTGATTTTTTTTTTTTATTATGTTTTAATGAAATAAAAAAACTTAAAAATATCAAAGTTAAACAATCTTATTCTTATCACCAACCCCACATCCCCTCCAGTTTGTTTTTACTTCTTTAGGTGAAAACTTATCACAATTAGATAAAACTTTTACAACAGTTCACAACAATTCGATTAAATAGCTATCAGTGTGCAATGTTTTACTAAGGGTCAACTCGAGCCAAGCCTGCTTTTAACTCGACCAGTTTCATTCATGACCCGTCTAGAACCAACTCGTCTCGCCCATTTGCCACCCCCTACCTACTTGAAGTGGGTACCTATTTTGAAAAATGGCTCAAGAAACTATTCAAGATAAGCAGATGAAATATAGTGAAAGAAGACATGTAGCAACTAATCTATGATATGTAATAAACTATGACATTATAGTTTGATAGAAGATTCAAGCAATGGTTGAAGTATACTGAAGCTAACTGTGGTTCTTTTATTCAATTCAAACAAGTTTTATCGATAGCTATATAAATCTAAAAAGCATTTGTTCTATACTTTAGAAGCCGGGATACAATCTTAATTTTAGTAAGAGACAATAAAGCAAGCCGATTTGTTCTCAATTCATGAAATATAACTATTCTCATAAAACAGGAAGATTAGATATATTTGTTCTTTTTTCAAAATAAAAAAATTATTAAGGAAGACAAGTAGGTGCATGATTCAGCAGGCGTGCTGGTCCACGCTTAATACAGATTCCAACTTTATGTTCCCGTATAAAAGTGCAAGATGAGGAGTCTTGGAACATTTGATTTATATATTTATTGACTTGTTTTCATTTATCAGAGTCTGAAATGCAGTAATGCAGAAGTGCCATCTAGCCCCTTGGCCCGAAAGTAGTCAGTATATTCTTTAATAGTGATTGACCGATACTTTGGAGGATTATCTTCGGACAAAAGCTCTTCAATGGGTGCATAAACTTTGGAGCTCTCTCTACCAAAGAAGCTTGCCACTGATATTCTTGGACCGACATTGCTAGCTAATACTCTGTGTTCCACGCTTTTCAACTTGTCATTTGTTATGAGCTGAGTAAATTTTCGAAAAAGCACATTTAAGTGAAAAAATTGTTTGATACAGAACAAATAATAAAGACATAAGTTTGGAGGACTAGGGCATCCAAAACTTGCCTGCATAAGGTCACCAATGTTGACAAGTAATGCTCCTGGTGTTGGAGGAACATCAACCCAGTGGTTTTGATGTAGAACTTGAAGTCCTCCTATGTTGTCCTGAAGTAGCACAGTTATGAAATTGTTGTCTGAATGTTTTGATGTGCCCATTGTTCGATCGGGTTCTGGACATGGGGGATAGTAATGGCAGAGGATTGCAAGCCTTTCTGCACATTCCATTTCTATGAAGTGATTTGAGCTTAGCCCCAATCCTTCTGACAGTAATTTCAGCAAACAGATGCCCAATTGCATTACTTGCTCTTTGTATTCCATCATAATTTTCCTACATTTACATTAGCTGAACTTTATTACATGATATTTAATTGTCATGAAAATTTATGTGTTTGATTTTAATGTACTGCCCTACATTTCTTTTAATAGTGGAACGGTGATTATGTCATTTTATCAACAAATCTATTTGATAACTAGTAACTAATACCCAACTATTCGTAAATTATTTAATACAACTAACAAGACTAGTACATTGGCCTCATTATACCATCACACATTGCCTCTGCCCCTTCTTTTTCAAACATATGAAATGTCGATATCATACTAAATAAGAGTTGTTATTTTGTGTGTTAGTTAAAAATAAGTTGTTGAAAAATAAGTTAAGATCATGAAACTTTAACTAAAGTTGTCTTCAAAATACAAAGAAAAATTCACATTTTAAAAAATAATTGAAGAGAAAAAAATGAATTTTGATGAACAAATTTTAGACTAGACTCCAATTAACAAATTCATA
The DNA here is from genome assembly GCA_030819805.1 of Penstemon newberryi var. newberryi. Classification (NCBI taxonomy): domain Eukaryota; kingdom Viridiplantae; phylum Streptophyta; class Magnoliopsida; order Lamiales; family Plantaginaceae; genus Penstemon; species Penstemon newberryi. Next base: position 45,185,963 of record JAUALY010000001.1, read on the forward strand.
TTTGGATGGATGGATTTGGGTTGGGTGGATTTGAAATTTCTTGTCAAATTCATCATGATATTTGGATACAAAATTTAAATTCATTCATTTGAAATCCTGAATTTTAGTCCAATAGATTTCAGCCCAATTATAAGTGGATTTGAAATTCTTCTTAAAACCTAGTCGTTTGAAATCCACTTAAAAAGAAAGTCCACACTGTATACTTTCGGAAATTACAATTTGATCCCATATTTATGAAAAACCTAGAATTACAATTCAGTCCATATTTTTCAAAAAATTAAGATTTGTAATTCGGCTCCTATTTCAGAAAGTCGAATTGCACTTTTGGTCCCTCAATTTTCAGAAATTGCAATTTTGACCCTAAATTTTCGAAGAACCCATAATTTTCATAAATTAGAATTTTCAATTCTGACCCTGATTTTCAGAAATCGAATTTGCACTTTTGGTCCCTCAATTTTTGGATATTGCAATTTTGACCCTAGATTTTCGAAGAATCCAGAATTGCAATTCAGTTCTGAATTTTCAGAAAATTGAAATCTCAATTCGGTCCCTGATTTTCAGAAATTCGAATTTGTACTTTTGGTCCCTCAATTTTTGGAAATTACAATTTGACACCAATTTTTTTAAAATCCAGAATTGCGATTCAACTCAGAATTTTCAGAAAATTAAAAAATTTCAATTCGGCCCCAGATTTTAAGAAATCCGAATTTACACTTTTGGTCCCTCAATTTTCTAAAATTGCAATTTGACCCCAGATTTTCGAAAAACCTAGAATTTCAATTCAGTTCATAATTTTTGGAAGACTAAAATTTTCAATTCAGCCCCTGATTTTCAGAAATCCAAATTTGCACTTTGGTCCCTTAATTTTCAGAAATTGCAATTTGATCCCATATTTTAAAAAAACCCAGTGTTGCAATTCAGTCCAGAATTTTCGAAAAATTAAGATTTTCAATTCAGCCCCAGATTTTCTGAAATCTGAATTTACACTTTTGGTCCCTCAATTTTCAAAAATTATAATTTTGCCCCAAATTGATTTATGCGATTTTATCCAGATATCAACAACAAATAACGAGCAAGAATTAACTCATAGAACAAATTATATGATATGATTGGGAATTTCAAATACCGCAAATGATATATACCAAACAATGAATTTCAAATGAATGAATTTAAAATTATTTATAAAAAATATTATTCAAACAAGAGATTTCAAATTAATGAATTTCAAATTCAAATCCATTCATTTGAAATTCCTCCACATTTCAAATCCCCAATCCAAATGAGTGTGACTTAATAAAGTAGCTGCATAACCAGATTGTAAATTAATCTCGAGGCAAACAAACTGTGACTATATTTTTTTTTTTTTTTTTTTTTGAGACGTCTAAAATAAATTAAATTACATAAAAGTGAAAATAAAAACTTACCCGCACTGAATGGGCAATTCCTCCATATGTGGTGGAGTAGGAGCTACGGTGCAGTAAAATGAATCCCTCCAATTAGCTGCTGTTGAACTATACAAATCGAAATTGCTATGATAAGAAAAACTTTTAGTGAAATCTCTTGTATAATATTGCTTCTTAATCTCCGTATCCTGCTCGTTAAATCTACGAACTCCATCAATCATATCCTCCAATATATTCACCGGAATTTTGTGATTAAACACTTGAAAGAAGCCCCAACTCTCAGACGCATCTCTGATTCTGTCAACGATTTCTTTACGTTTCAAAGGATCTTCATCGATGCCTTCTAGATCTATTACAGGAAACTGAAATTGAACTAGCTTGTTGTTTTGCATTGTGATGATATTATCTGAAATTTGAGGTGTACGGACGAAGATTTGGGGCACTTTGGTTACCCCCGAATCGACGAGGCCTTTAACGCCAGCTTTCGTGTCATCAAAAGCCTGTAATTCTGTTTTCCGATCATTTACAGTTGTTGCTTGAGTTTCTTCATTGACAACCATTTTGTTTTAGTGTTTTAGATAAAAGAATACAAACCAGAAGATATATTATTACCTCTAGCTAGTTTGTGCAGTATCTGTTTTATTTGTGGGAAGAGATGCGAACTGAACAACTAAAAATGAATCGAGTCAAGCTCTAATATCATTTAATATAATAAATATTTTCCAAACTGTAAAATTTAATTTGATTATAATTAAGTGGTTGAGTATGAACCAAATGTCGCCGAACATGATTATAAGTAATAGGAGGAGTTTTCTCTATGCTCAAGGTCGAGATCAATAATTATAACTATGGCATATGGGTGAATAAAGAGTAAATGGTTCAATTAATGAGAGTAGTTGACATTCTGTATTTCGAAAATTTATCATATTGACTAATTACGTCTTGAAATTAGAATATTAACACTTGAATCCCTCGAGTTGCAATTAAGTCCACTTAGTCCGTCTCATCAAAATTGAGTCAATCCATTGATTTGTCTTAAACCTCATGAGTAGAGTAGGGATATTGAAAATGGAAAGGGCCACATTTCAAAATAGCATCCACAAACATCAGGAAATATTGGGAATAAAAGGATAAGGACAATTTCTGCTTCCAATTTCTTATGTACCTTTTTTTTTTTTTTTTGAAATTGTAGTGTTAGGTACTTGAACATCTATGTACATACATACATACACTATATGGCATGATTAATGTCTTTCTTCACAAAGAAAAAGATCTACATAACCTAAACGTGGATACTTTCATTTTCTCAAATCAACTTGTGTGCATATATTTGACACAATTTTCAGAACACCTAACAAGTGAAAAAAACACAGAAAATTGGCCATGTCCCCAACTGAATCCACCCAAAACTATGACAAGGAAACAGAATTAAAAGCTTTTGATGACACCAAATCTGGTGTTAAAGGCTTAGTTGATTCTGGTATCACCAAAGTCCCAAGAATTTTCATCCAACCACCAAATGATTCAATCAAAGAATCCAATACCCAACTCAACTTTCCATTAATAGACCTCGAAAACATTCATGAAAATCCCAACAAGCTTAAGGATGTAATAAACCAGGTTCGAGTAGCATCGGAGAAATTGGGATTCTTCCAAGTGATAAATCACGGAATCCCACATCTTGTTTTGCAAGAAATGCTAGATGGAGTGCACAAATTCTATGAACAAGATGCAGAGGAAAGGAAAATATGGTACACAAGGGATAACAAAAGAAGAGTTATTTACAACAGTAATTTTGATTTGTTTACTGCACCAACAGCTAATTGGAGGGACACTTTTTACTGTCAAATGGCTCCTGATTTTCCAGAGCCTGAAGAATTACCCCCTGTATGCAGGTAATTTTTCGAATAGAGTTGATGCCAATTTAGGCCCGTTATATACATAATGTTTAATTTTATCCTCTCTAATTTGGAAAAAAAGCATTTTAACACCAATGAAAATTTTAAGGAGCAATTTATCTCCTTCAACCGGAGTGGGTAGCTCACTTGCCGCCGAGTTAAAAGTGAGCATGAAAAATGTTATTTTTGTAACATAGGGAGGTAAATTGAAATATTTATCATAATTTGGGGGGGTAAATTGACACTTTCATCATAACACATAGGATTAAATGCCACATATAAGAGGTATAGATTTGTCAATTCGTATTTTTTAAAGTTTAAAAATGTCAGAGGCAATGTGAAACTTTAACAAGATTATAGAGGGTAAAATGCTCTTTTTCAGATTATAGGAAAGTAATTGAACATTATGCATATGACAGGGAAGGTAAATTGCCATTTAAGTCTTTATAGATATAAGTGAAAGATAATGGTAGTTTCTTTTGTTTACACAGAGATATTATGATTGAGTTTACAAAGCAAGTTCTGAGACTAGGAAGTACATTGTTTCGAATACTATCAGGGGCTCTTGGTCTCGAAGCCAATCGCCTTGGAGAAATGAAATGTGCGGAGGGTGTTGAGTTAACTTTAGGCACAAGCCAACATGCTGATAGTGACTTTCTAACCGTGCTATTAAACGATGAAATAAATGGGCTGCAAGTTCTTTACGAAAATCAATGGGTTGATGTTCCTTATGTGCCTGGAGCTCTAGTTGTAAATATTGGCGATCTTCTTCAGGCAAGTTTTTTTGTTGCATTTACATCCTATTACATTGACATAAATAATGCTTAGAACACTTGAAATAATTTCAATGCCAAAGAACTTATGAAAACTGAACTAAATTTTCATTGAGTTCAATCGAGGCATAACTTGTGTGAGTTTTTTTTTTTCTCGTGCAGCTTGTATCAAATGACAGGTTTTTTAGTGCAGAACATAGAGTAATAACAAACAGTGTAAACTCAAGAGTTTCAGTGGCATGTTTCTTTAGAAGTGACGTAATGAAATCCACAGAAGTATATGGACCAATCGAGGAACTTATTTCTAATGATAATCCTCCCAAGTACAGGGCAACTACTGTAAAAGAGTATGTAACCTACTACAACACAAAAGGGCTGGATGGAAATTCTGCTCTACTACATTTCAGGATCTGATCCGAAATCATTATGTCGGAACCCTTTTGTTCATATTAAAGAACATACTACTGCAGGGACAAAATTTATATATTTCTTGAGTTTATATGGATTTGCCCAAGATTATAATAGCTTATTATGACAATAAATTTGTACAAGACCATTAGTATAATTTGTTTATGTTTCTTACATTTCTCAAAGTTTTATTTGAATTATATGCTGCTACTCTATATGGTGAGTTTAGGTGTGTGCAGTGAACCAGAATTTCAACTCTAAATGCGTTTGCCTACTACCATATACATTATACTAAAATATTTGTAAAATTATTCGCCATGTGAAGTTTTAACAGTGGTTAGCAAGTAAAGTTAGCACTGTGCTAAGACTCTGTAGAGTAACTTATTTGTTTTTTAGAGCATTAGATTTGACTTGAAAGGAGAATCCAAATTATAAAATGGAGTCTGATCTTACCCACAGAAATTATGGTTTAGAACCTAGAATCATCAATATCTAAGAACATCAAAACTAATGTTCTATTTTGTAGCCACACACACACACTTGAGCCAAGAACTTAGCAGCCCCATAAAAGATTCAGAATTGTACTCCAGCTTTCAAAGAAATATATCGTACTTATCATTTCAACTAATGAAAATAGAGCTTATGCAATAATTATTGAAAAATAATTCCCTATTCCTCACATTCTGCATAAGACTGACTGAATTCAATTAAATCATGTTTTCCTCTTGGACAGTGGAATATAATTGTTCTTCATCAAATTCAAACTAATGTGTTCTGCATCAATGGAATATATAGAATTGCTCTTCATCACATAAATGAAACATGGGTGTATATGCAGAAGAGCTCAATGTTCTATTTATTTCTTTTGAGTTCAAATTCAAAGCTTAAAATGCTCCAAAGCAGAAGTACCATCGAGCCCTTTAGAACGGAAGTAACTTGTATACTCTTTGACAGTAGTTGCGCGATACTTTGGAGGATTCTCTTCTGATAATAGCTCCTCAATCGGTCCATATAACCTCGAACTCATCCCACAAGTAGTATCTCTGCCAAAGAAACTTGCCACCGATATTCTTGGACCCGAATGGCTTGCCAAGACTCTATGCTCCACACTTTTGAATTTGTCATTTGATATCAGCTGAAAATTTACGAATCAAATCAAAGTTTGTTTTTTAGAATTCTGATCAAAATGGACCTTTTTTTACCTGGAGAAGATCTCCGATATTTACTACCAAAGCTCCTGGCAAAGGAGGAACATCGACCCAATGGTTCTGATGTAATACCTGCAGTCCCCCTAGATTGTCTTGAAGAAGAACTGTTAAGAAACTATAGTCGGAATGTTTTGTCGTGCCTAATGTGAGTTTTGGCTCTGGACATGCCGGATAATAATGGCAGAGCAGTGCAAGTGTTTGTGCACACTCTATATCTATGAGGTGATCTGGATTGAGCCCAAGAGCCTCCGATAGTAACTTGAATAAAGATATTCCCACTCCCATTACTTTCTTCGAGCATTCCATCGAAATTTCCCTAAACGGAACCTAATTACGTACAATCAAGGAAAAAAAAACTAAATTTATGTGGGAAAAACTTACCCGCAAACCAAAGGCAACTCATCCGGCTGTGGTGGATCAGGAGCCATAATACAATTGAACGAGTCCCTCCAGTTAGCTGCCGGTGAACTATACAAATCGAAGTTGCTATTATATATCTTCTTCTTAGTGAAGTCTCGTGTGTAATACTGCTTCTTAAGTCCAGTCTCTTGCTCATTAAATCTACGAACTCCGTCCAATATTTTCTCCAAAATACTCATTTGTATACCGTGATTCATCACTAGGAAAAAACCCCATGTTTCTGATGCATCTCGGACCTTATCAATGATCTCTTCACGTTTTATAGGATCTTTACCGATACAATCAAGGTCTATTACCGGAAAATTCATATTGCCGTATGTTCTTGCAGTATTATCTAAGTTATCAGGAGGGTGAATGAATATTCGCGGTATTGTAGTGACACCAGCATCAACGAGTCCTTTAACACCAGCCTTAGTGTCATCGAAAGCCTTCAATTCACTTTTTCGATCATATTTTGGCTCGTTTGTTGCCTGGTTTTCTCCATTACTGTTGAGCAACACCATTTTGTTTGGTGTATATGAATAAGTAGTAGTTTACTCTGATCTTGAAGCTTATGAATTGTTTGGTGTGTATAAATAAGTAGTTTTACTAATTAAAGAGGAGACATTTGATATGTGGAAATGGAAAAATCCACATTTTGAAATAGGTGCCACACATTTTGGCAGCAGAGATAGATAAGCTATACATGATAGTAACGGTATAATTCAAATCATAACAATTCCCACTCATTGATGTCAATTGTAGGATGATAAATGCCATAACTAGTTGCAGTGATAATTTCAAACCTTATTTGACGTTCAGACCATTAGATTGATTTGAAAGGAAAATTGAGTTATAATATAATCTTGCCCACGTAAATATTGTCCGGAACCTAGAACTAGCTAGAAGATAAATCTAAGGACATGAAAAGAAAGAAAATTTGCCTTTAATTGAACACAAATAAATTTTTATCTATTTTAATATAATATATGTTCTATTTTTCTTTGATTTCAAAAAGAAAATTCGAAAAGTTTGTAGTGTGTATGTATCTTTTTTTTCTTTCTGATCTGCAACTAGCAACAAATATCATCAGCAACATGGAGCAAAATGAAGAAGCTATCAGCCTAGCCAATAAAATTAAAGTCCAAATAAAATTTTGTATTTGTAAGATTAACAATTAACTTTTTTCTCAAAAAAAAAAAAAAAAAACAAAAGGATTAACAATTACTCCCTCCGTTTTTTTATTTGTCGTTTTAAATGATTGCACACATATTAAGAAATGTAATTAATAGCCAAATTTTTTAAGCATAAATCCCAAAACACCAATTTAGCCAAATAATCACATCATTAATTAGCTTAAATAACAAGCATTAAGAAGAAGGGTAAAATTGGTAGAAAATAATTAATTTTACATTGAACTCCTAAAATGACAAATAAAATTAAACAAATTTATTTTGCCAGCAATAAAGGATTTATGAATATAGTTGAACTTACAGAGTAATTGGTATATTATTTTAACATTTTTACATTATGAAATCAAAGTTTTGACATATTGAACCTTAATTGTATATTTTTCTTTTTGCTAAAATGCACTATATTGAGGTGCAAAATGTCTATTGTATTGCCAAGAATATGCAATTTGAGGGTGAAATAAAATTTTAATTTTAAGGTGCAAAGTATAAAAAAATTTAAATTTCCGGGAGCAAATTGCAAAGTGCCAATTACTCTTATTATCTTTTTTATAAAAAAAAAAAAACTTATTTTTTCATATACTCAATTTACTTTTGACTTATTTTCAACCCCTATAATTTCTCATAAAAATAAAAAATAAAAAAAAAGGAAAAAAAAACATCAATAAAACTAAAGCCCTTTAGTTTCTCTTTCTTTTTTCCTGTCTCCTTCTCGGTCTCTTTCGCAGCTACTTAATTCATAGCTCCCCACCTCGTCAAGAATTTGCGAGAAAATCCTCCAGCGGAAAATCATTTGTCCGACTTGTTTTTGAATTGGTAAGAAAGCTTCTGCAATTAAGACACAATTAGGTTTTATTTCAATTAAATCAGATTAGGTTTTCTATTGGTTATAAACTCGTTTTTTTTTTCTCAAAATTTTCAGTTTGATTTTTGGCTTGGAGCTTGAAATATAGGTTTTTACGATTAAGTGATCTTCAGTCAATCATACTTAGGTAATCTTCATTCAATCACGTTGTTGTTGTACTTCATTTGATCATAAATATGCGAATATCTAATTAGATGTGAATTCACGTTATTTCCTAGAAACATCTAATTACTTTCCTGAACCAATTCAGATGTCCTATACATGTTCACTATCCTATAATAAGGTGTACACATTGAAAGTGAATTAATGACAACTTGAATGTTGTCAATGGAGCTCCTTTGAACTGGTGGCAGAATTTCAGTGACAAGTCACTAATTCTCATTAGTGATAATATTTTAATCAATTGTGAGAACATATGATGTCACTTAAATGATATTTTCCTTGTAGTCACTAGCTTCAGTGACTCTCAGTTGCTGATCAGTTCAGTTTTGTTCATTAAATGCTTTAGAAATCTAGAATAGTTTCCTGTTACTTTTTCTACTTTATGTACTGTCTACAATTTGAAGCTTAATGCTACCATGTAAAACTAAAAGTGTATGAACATGAGTGTCCTCCTTTTTACCCATCACGAGAAACAACTATTATAGTTTGAAAGTCATTTTGCAACACCCCTAATATACAATAACTTTTGAAACATATCGGTAAACAATGGGTAACCCGGTATCGTGTAAATGTGATGAGGAAGATGTCTCCTGACAACTCCATTGCATATATTATTCCAAATTTCATAGTCCAGAAATGTTAAATTTGATATTTGAAGAAGCATCTCATAATATTGATAAAAGTGATCCCTTCTCAATGTTTATTGTACGATCAATCAATGAATGAGCAAGTAGCCGAACCAAATGTTGAATTGCTTCCAGAAATGGATTATTTGATTCCAGAAATGGATTATTTGATTTTTTTTGTACAAACTTCTATATAATGTCAAGAAGAACACCATATTGACAATTCCACTGGAGATGATCAAATAGCATGGAAATAGTAGCTGAATTCGGTGAGAATTCTCTTTTAGTAATTTCTTCCAAAAGTGAGATTTAACCGTAGCAATAATTTTCTGGAAGTGTTTTTAAAAGAGTTAGAGAATTTTTTAGTTCTTAGTTTCCGTGCATTTGATAAAAGTTGTTCGTTTCGATTTCGACTGAATTAATTCGTTTAGTCATTGAACACTATTTCTTGGTTTATTGAGTTTCAGGATATTGCTTGATTTACGGGCAGTGGTGTTTTAAGGAGAGACATTATGCTTTCAGGTTTGAAGTTCATACCGCGGGATCAAATAGACAAAGTAAGGGCGATGTTTAAGAGTTTAGTAGAATTGTTTCTGGTTAGGTTTTGAATGATTTTGGTAAATGTGTGCAGTTGTATTTTCCCCTGTTTAAAATCGAACTCTGTAGGAATGATTATATAATTTGAACTTGCAAGTGTGTCCCTGTAACATAAAAATAAAATTATTTAAATGTTAATCGTGTTTATGCAAGGTGTTTGCAGACATGCGATTTTGTTTTCCAGTTTTAGCGGAGTATGAGAAATTTGGTTCTTCTGTATTCTTATATCCATTACCTGTGTTGTGTAGAAAAAAGATGAAGCCTTGGATGATTCTAGAAAGGAGAAACGAAAATTAGGCAATAGAAAGGAAAAATTTGGGAGAAAAAAGAAAGAGTCCAATTATAGTAGTTCTGACGATGAGGGCCTTGAAAGAATAAAAAATAGGTCTAGAAAGAAAAAGAAGTGGTACGCTTCGGATGAGGATGTGTCTACATATTCAGAAGGAAGTGGTAGTCAAAGAGAATTAGAACGTGATCGGAAAAAACGCAAGAGTCGGAAAAGAGAAAAGAAAAGATATGATGATAGCTCCGAGAACGAACACAAAAGTCGGTCCAAGAAGCAGGCGAGGAGTCCAAGGAAAGGATATTCATCGGAAGATGAATCTTTGAATGGTTCTGAAAGTGAAACATATGGTGGAGAAGTGAGGCGTAAAGGGGGAAAGATTAGATTGAAGGAGTATGAGAAACGGGGAACAAATGATGACACGGTGGATGATGACTTTATTGGTATGATTTACTTAAAACTTGCATATATTATATCATATCTAATAGCTATGATGTTAAATCACTATGTTTGGCATGTTAAAGCTGATGACAACAAAGGATCTAAGTCCCAAAATAACAATAACGTTGTGAGGAAAGAAATGGGATTGGAGTGGATGCTTCGGCCTAAAGAAAACACAGAGAAGACTTCTAATAAAGGTTCTGATATACAGCCAGAGGAAGTTCCAGCTGAAAAGGTATACTCACATTTTATGTGATGTCATTCTTCAGACAAAGAGATGTAGATGTACAACTCTGTAAATCAGGTTTAATTTGTTGTTTTTTAGGTGAAGACCTAACCCTGCTATTGCTATTTGTGCTTGAAAACCGCCCCCCCCCCCCCCCCCCCCCCCCCCCAACCCCAAAAAAAGAAAAAAGAAAAAAAAAGAAGCCAAAGATTAGGAAAACTAAGGGTTAATATTGTAGTAGTTTGATTGGGTTTGGTCTCAATAATTGGTTTCAGAGGTTTCGGCGAAATCTTTGAAACTCGATTTGGATAATGGTTTCAATGGAATATTGAGATTATAAAATATTATTAAATAATAGTTAGTGGATTATGAAACTTTGAGATATGACTTAGCCTAAGGTTTGGTTGTTAGGGTTTGGAGGAGAAAAGTAGGTGGTAGATGTCAAATCAATAACTTTATGTTTAAAAAATAGATGACAGATGTCAAATCAATGACTTTATAGGTCTCAAGTAGGATTGTGTAGGTTTCGATTTGTCTGAAACTTGGAGTTTTGCCTGAGACCTCTTCAAACTCTTTAACTTGATGGGGTTTGACCCTGTTTGAGTGAAACCAAACCAAGGCAAACTAGATCCATATACAGCTTAAGGGTCTATTTGGATCGGTTTAAAAAAATGATTTGGGTGGTTTCTATGAAACCTTTGAGACCTTATTTGGATGGGTTTTGGCTGTTGTGTTTTGTGGTTTGAATAACTTGAAACCCCACTTGGATTGGGTTTGGATGTTGGGGTTTAGGGGAAAAAGTAGGTGGTAGGTGTCAAATCAATGTCTTTTTTAGTGAGATTTGAGCGAAAAAGTAGGTGGTAAGTGTCAAATCAATGTTTGATAGGTTTGAAGAGTTTGAGTGTGAGTTTCTGAATAGATTTTTGATGGTTTTATGGGTTTCGCGAAAACCCATTTGAAAGGGTTTTGGCTCGATCTCGCGAAACCCGCAAAACCGGTCCAAAACCCATCCACATACACCCTAATGGTTTATGCGGTTCTGGGGTTTATAGCTGTATAAATGCTGTAACTGTGTAGGTACTTCAACTTTTTTTTTTTACACAATGATTTTGTTTTCTTCTTAGGAACTCATTAGTTACCTTGAAAGTCTGGACAACATTTCTTACAAGTTTCAGTAATTTCAGTTATCTAAGTTCAGTTATCAGTTTCCTTTGTCACAAATCGTTTTATTTGGTGGTAGGAATAATAGAATAGATTTTAAGGGGGGTAGCTATACAATTATCCGGTACCCGTACAAGGGTAAAAGGGGAAAACAAATATCCCCTAGAAGTTATTGCATCTTTAATATTCTGACATTTGTATATGTTTGAGCTAAATTAGATTTTCCCGATATATGTAGGTGCACAAGTTTTACTTCCGTCGCTAAAATGCTAGTTCAATTGTTAGTTGATACCGTCGAAAATGGATCTTATTATATTATGTACTAGTTATTGTTGATAGTTTATGCCTTATAAACTTTCGCTTTCTTACTCTAGTTTTTTTCTTTTCACCTCAAGATGGAAAAAGATAATCCCAGAGAACTAAATCCATACCTGAAAGAAAATGGGATTGGTTATCCAGAAGAATCAGATGGAATGAAGTCTGGAGGCAAACAAATTTTATCTACTGCAGTTATTGGCGATGGAGGTGCCAGCTGGAGGCTGAAAGCTTTGAAAAGAGCCAAAGAGCAAGCAACTCGTGAGGGGCGACAACTTCAGGAAGTATGAATGCATGACCGTGTGATTCAGCTATTTACTCAATTATAATGAAGTAATCTCTAATGAAGTAGTTTCATTACAGGTGGTTGAAGAGCGTTGGGGTTCTATGGGTCATTTAGCAGCTTCAGTGGCTTCTCGTAATGTTGCGCCAACTCATGCTCATCTTCACGCTATAAAAAATCGGAGAAAAGGGTTGATAAAAGAAGAACGAAAAAATATAGACGAAGATGCTGATAATGCTGAGAAGGTAATCGTTCACCAGATTTCTCAACACTATTGAAGCAAAATTACATCTTCATGGTGTGAACAATCACCTCTCTTTCAATCTTTTTTCACCTAATGAAGGTCTAGAGCTGTATGACTGATATGGTTTCTTTCTTTTGGCTCAGCTGAGGGTTTGTTCACTCTGTATCACGGGATACATAAATTAACAAAAATAGTTAATTTTTCAGCAATAAATAGATGGTCTTGCCACGGCAACTGATTATACTCAATACATTTCAGGGTTCTGATCAGAAAAGCATAAAGGATATCACCCCACGACATTCTAAAATGAGATTTCCAAAAGTTCATGATTCATTATCTTGGGGAAAGCGGGGAAAAAAACAACTATCAACTGAGGATACTGCTCTTGTCTCTGCTGCTATGTCCAGCTTAAATAGATTTTCCAATGATGGAAGTTTTATAGACGAATTTGTACATCCGAGGAATGATAATTCTGGCAATCCTAGTAATTCTTCAATTGAAAATTTTAAAGGAAAAACAGAACCTAAATTAGCTGGATATGCACCTTTGGAAACTAAAGAAGATGCTGGAACAGTCAAACCAACCATGGGTGCGAACCAGTTGGCTGCCAAAGCCTTGCAACTCCGTATGAAAGGAAAACACGAGGAAGCTGAAAAACTGTTGGTAGGAAATTATTTTTGTCCTGGCTGTTTTTTTTATTGTGTTTCTATATATTGCTTTACCTAACCCCTGAAAAAGTGCCTAAAGAGTTTATTGTGCATAAAAATAGTTATCGATCTTGATATACATGTGTAATTCTTATTGCCGGTATGAAATGTGAGGCAGGGTAAGGTTGTTTGATTCAATAATACCTATTCCTTTTCATCAATATATGAGGGGTTATGGTATATGTTATTGGGTCATTAATTTTTAGGTATTTTCATAAGTCTTTTGACTTTTTTTAAAAGCTGGTGGTGTCTCGATTATGAACACACGTTGACTGGGGATTATAAAGAGAAATAAAAATGTGAAAGACAAATTTTAATGTTACTTTATGCGAGTGGACCGAGAAACTTCGTAATTGGGGCCTTAATTCAGCATTTTTGGAGTTTTCATAAGTTCTCGAAGAGTTGGTCGTCATTTAATACACCATTCTTTGTAATTATAAAAATATATCTTAATTTGTCTTTTATATTTGTGTACTTAATTGGTTCATGCTCTGTGACATTAAGCTATGTATAATCATATTAATGGTAAAACTATTGGGATCCTTCTCTAGTGTATTGAATTCTTTTATGAGTTCCCATTAACTGAAATTTATTTGTGGTGATTTGAGAGATTGGTTTAAAGGCTCCTTCTGTTTGGTAGACATTGAAGGGAATCATGATATTTTCCAAAGTTAGTCAGATTTTAAGGAGTAAAACAATAATTGCTGTTATGATGGGGTGGGTTTTTGGTAAAGCATTAGATTATATAGAGTTGAAATATGAACTCTGCTTATGTATTTGCATATAAGAGATAGATTCATATAGAAAAAGATGTATATTTAGGTAATCGTCAGTGACTCTTATTCCTAATTGATTCTTTCTTTCTGTGAGCTGCATTAGATTGAGATAGCTATGCTTTCCTCGTACTAGAAAATGTTTCCTTGTCTACAATCGACCCACTTTGACATAAATTAGTCATTTGTTAATTTTATCCTTAAATTCTTTCAGAAGTCCGCAACCTATATGTGCTCACTATGATAAATATCAAATGGTGACCAGTTACTCAAATGGGATTTCTCACATATTCTTTCTTTGTTAAAGAAACTTCAATATTTCTTCCGGAGTTTTGCAATAATTGCAGTAACTCAGTCTCAGCTTTGTATCCATGATTATTAAGATCTTTCTTTGTCTTTCAGTGGTCTTATTGTTTTTTTTATACCCCCTTTATCTATTTTTCTTTCTCCCTTCATCAGAAAGAAGCTGAGATGAATAAAGTGAGGCAGGATTCCGGTAATGAGTCAAGTAGACCACCAATTGATGGAACTACAAGCAGGTGCTTTTCTATTGTTTTTGCATGATTTGGGGAATAACTTTCATCCTTTTAGTGTGCTTCTTTTCTCATTCTTTTGGGTTTTATGTTTAATTTAGGTTTATAATCCATGATGTCTCTACGAGGCAAAAGAAGAAAGAGGAGGATGCCGATCTCCATCTAGCTCAAAAAATAATGCATAATCATCGGTACAATATATCTACTCAGGCAGATGAGGAATATGATTATGACGAAGGTCCGAGGAGAAAGACTCGAAAGAAAGGAGAGATTAGCAATCATAGATCTACAGAGATAAATAATTCTGCTAATAGAATCTTGACTCAGCAGGAGCGCTGCCAATTCTGTTTTGAAAATCCAACAAGACCCAAACATCTAGTCATTGCCATTGCAAACTTTGCCTACATGTCACTACCTCAACGGCAGCCTGTTGTTCCAGGCCATTGTTGCATTTTAACCTTACAGGTAAACTTTTTTCAGTGCTTTCTACAGAAATCAAAGAATATTTATTCACGCTACTAGACTTCCAGACAGTATGGACATCTTATTGTTTGTTTCACTTTAATTGTAGTCGACAATTTCTGTTTGTTTCACTTTATTTATGATCAACTGTAGACCTTCTCTGACCCTTGCCTTTCGCATTTCTTGGATTTACTTTGATTTAGGACCCTTACCCAAGGTTCGACTTGATTATAGGGACCCTCATTAAATGCGACATGAGTTTAGTTTGAGGAGTTATATTAGGCCCGATGAACTTATGAACCGGGTTTGAGCTCAATGAAGCTCAACCAAATTAATGTGCTTAAATAATTTCACATGTTGTGAAAAAGTAACGTTAGTTTGAAGTTCATTGCGGTGGTCAATTTTATTTGTTTGTACTTTTTAACATACAATCATTATTTACATTTTTGGTAAGGGTTGACTTAAACATTGAAAGGTTGCTTAATATATTTGATAGGAGTATTTGAGACTATTGTGGAACTTATATATTTTTGTGTATGATGTACTAGTATTTTCTTCATTTGCGTTTAGTAAGGCTTTAATGACTTTAGGAGAATATAGTCTTATTTATCCCAATATAAAACGAAGCTGGAATTACTATGTGACTAAAGTTTGAGACAAGCAAAATGAAAAATATATAAGATGAGTTTGAGCTTTTAGTCATCAAACCCACGGTATTTGAGCTTGAGCCAATCAAAGCCTGATTGACAGGTGACTGCCCTACATTGAATCTTGTTTGTGCCACCACCAGAAAGTTAATTTCTGTATATACCAGATATTTGCTTGAATTATATTCCACTACCAAATAATCTTGAAGAATGTAAATCTTACTATTTGCTAATCTCATGTTTTAATTGCTCAACTGTTGTAGTGCATAAACCTTTAATTCTATGCCTCTATGTCATGTCAAGGATAATTTTTATTTTTATCTTTTGGAGTGAGGAGCAGTACAGCCATATAAATCAATATGTTACTATAGAAGATACTAATTCCATTTACATTTTGTGCTGCGCACATTCAGAACTTGCTCTTTTATTGACTGACGTTTGAACTCTCCTTGGGTGGGATTTTAAATTTGCAGCATGAATCTTCCACAAGAACTGTTGATCAGAATGTGTGGGATGAAATTCGCAATTTCAAGAAATGTTTAATAATGATGTTCGGAGAGCAAGAAAAGGAAGTAGTGTTTTTGGAGACGGTAATGGGGTTGGCACAGCAGAGGCGCCATTGTATGGTTGAGTGTATTCCTTTGCCCCGAGAAATGGCAAAGCAGGCACCTGTGTACTTCAAGAAGGTCAGCTCATCTACTACTAACATTCTTTTTTACACGATTTTTCTAACGAATTTCTCAGTGTGTTATATCTTGTCCCATCCTTTATGTCATTTATGATTTATCTCTCTAAAGTTTATTCATGCTAGAGATCATTGAAATAAGATACTCTGGATTTGATCTTCCATTTTATTTAAAGGATAGGGACATGTTATTTCTTCAGATCTTCCAACCATCTTCTATGTCTTTTATTTTCTAAACCTTGGTAGAGATAAAGAAAAAAATTCTTTGAGGTTTGCCTTTTCATAAGTCTAAATTTTGCTTAATTTAGTTGATGTAGTCAACATAAACGTGAGTGCATTGAGATAGGGCAAGTAATTTGTAATTCTGTTCTGACCCACGAGCCATGACTAAGTGTCCTGAATTTTGGAGATATTTCTGAATTTAATATCTTGGTACCGTATATGTTTACTGCAGGCAATTGATGAAGCTGAAGATGAATGGAGTCAACACAATGCTAAGAAGCTCATTGACACGAGTGAAAAGGGTCTTCGGGGTTCAATTCCGAAAAACTTCCCATATTTCCATGTCGAATTTGGTTTGAACAAGGGATTCGTACATGTGATTGATGACGAGAAAGAATTTAAGAGTAACTTTGGCCTCAATGTAATAAGAGGTATATTACGTTTACCAACTGAGGATATGCATAGACGTCAAAGGCATGAGTCGGTCGAGTCTCAAAGGCAAGCTGTGGCTAGTTTTGCACGGGACTGGGAACAATTTGATTGGACTAAGCAACTCGGTTGACAATTTGAAGTTAACAGAAAAAGAAACTTTAAGCTGCCTGCGGTTTAAATGAAATGTTATGCTGGAGACTTGAGTAGTTCCATTATGTAATGCTTTGTGATCACGTTATGTATTTTCGCTCATGACTCTCAACAAAGAAACATGAGGATTTGGTTAAAAATGGAGGGCTAGTAGCAGTAGACGTTTTGTGGATTTGAAAATATAAAGTATTTAAAGTTTGTTTTCGATATTCCGTTTTTGCAGAAAAGTATGGAATTATTGGAGATTTTTATAATAGCTTAGAAATGTTATATTTTATATTTTATGAAAAAATAGACAAAGTTTTAAAATTTGTGAGGTAAAATACATCCAAACAAGTATATATTCTATGACCTGAACTCAAGTGATTCTATATCTTTGTAAAGTAGCCTCGATTTTGCACACTATTCCCTCATAGCTTGGAAAATCTCCTGGTCCGAAGAAAAGTTCTCTGAAAATACTATTGAAGTTATTTAATGTTTTTAGGGATAACCCAATGGGGGTGGTGGGAGGGGTGGGGCCGGAGGTGGGGTTGGGGATAGCTAGGAGCTCCCCATCTACCTTGACAGGTGCTATATATATATATATATATATTTGAATAATATAATTTTTAAAATACTTCGAAAATATAATTTAAACACTTAGACAAAAAAAATTTAAATTCATACTTTATTTATTATATTTTTGTAAACATATTTTTGTGTTGAAATTTTTGTTAATATATTTATCACATTAAATCACCAATATAAATTTTAATAATTTGCAATGAAAAATAATTGGAACAAAACGATTTAATTTGATTAATAAAATAAAAACAAACAATTTAACATACACTTATTATTATTCTTAATTTATATATTTTAATATTATTATTAATTTAATTATATTATTATTATTATTATATTTGTTATTATTATTAGTATTATTATAATGGTGAGAGTGGGGAATAATTAAATGAAATAGAAAGCCCCAAGATTGGATTTTGATAGATAAGGATTGGGGCTGGGGCTGGGGGCTGGGGCAACTGGGGAGCTCCCCCCTAGCCCAGCATTGGATTTGCCCTTATGTTGTGGTTCATAACTATGGTGAAGTAAAATACTAGTTGAGTAAATTAATGTGCCAAATAGGGCTGGAAAATCAAGCAAAATTATTCGATACTCGATTCAAGTTCATTCCATACTTGATTATAGCTCATTTGATAAAAAATCATTTGAGCTCCACTCGTTATTTCTTATCGAATAAGTTTGAACAAAATCTTTCGTTTGACAAAAAATGACAAAATATATAGTATAAAATATCAAGTTATTGGATGCTCAGCTCAACTTTATTACTTAAAAATTCCCTCGAGTTAGGTTCATTAAATAATTAAACCAAACTCAATCACATTTTCAAGCTTGAAATAAAATTTAAATCAAACTTAGATAATGCGTTGTTACTCGGTTAGTTTACACCCCTAGTGCCAAACATCAGCCTCCTTTGCTTTATCTTAAATATTTTTGAATTTTCAAATTTTAGTCAAAAGTGTTCAAAATTCTAAATTTTAATAAAAAATATATACTCATATATGTTTTAGAAGTGACCCTACAATTCTGAAAAATCAACATATTTCTCTTGTTATGTTATTAATCAACAAAACTTCAAATGAGTTGCATACTTTCTCATTTATATTTTGTCAATTCTAAATATAATTTCTCTATATTCTGGATTTAAATTGACTATCAATCTGTAATTGGTACCTAATTATCAAATACTGACGAAAGCAGCCCACTTAATTACAAATAAACCATAGCACAGCCCAAGTTAAACCAAGAAAATTCTGGAATCACTCTCGCTACTCTTGCTGCGTCGAATGAAATTGATATTTCAGCTGATCAAAAGGGCAAACATCCAACTCCCAAAGAAGTGAAAACGTAGGTATGATGCTTCAGCACTCAATTTCCCCCCCATAAAATGGCGTAATTTTTAAAGATATTTTAACCTTTAATTCTTGAACTCCATCAACATTTTTGCAAAACAAATTCGGGTTCTTCTGATTGTTTTATTAGTAATTTTGCTTGGAATGAAGTTATTTGATATGAATATGAGGAATTTAAATTGGTTCTGACGCTTTTTCTCCATTGCACGCCACGTGTTCGACAAAATGACCAAATAAATATCAGCTTTAGTTTAACACTTTTGTTTGGAATATAAAATTGAATGCTTGCTTGCTTCTATTGAGTTATAAACAGATTAATATATGGAGCTCTATTCTTTTTTATTTATGTGCTTCAGATATTCACCAAAGACCTGTGCAGTTCATTCATGGTTTGGCAATTTCTCAGTGTTTAACAGGTTATGCTTATAATTGCTTGTGTTTTTTTACTTGCAGTTGAATTCAGGGTGAGTAAAAACCAAGATATGTCGAGATCAACTGTCATAATGAAGCTGGCTAGACAGGTTAATCGACTGATTATAGAAAGAGCCAAGCCTCTCTCTTACAGTTACACCACTATGGTGCAGTCTCCTCCTGTCCATAGGCAGAGAAAAGCCAATCCAGTTGAATCTCCGAAAGATAGTATTGAAAACAATCTAACTCCTCAGTTACATCATAAAGATGCTGGAACTTTGCCCAAACGCCAAATCGGAGAAAATGTTTCAAAAAGGGATAAGATCAGTATTCTCGTGAGAACCCTTATGGATCTCACAGATAGTAAAGACTCCGTATACAGTACCCTCGATGCTTGGGTTGCATGGGAAAGAAACTTCCCTATTGCGGCTTTGAAAAACGTGTTAATCTCTCTTGAGAAAGAGCAACAATGGCATAAAGTGATCCAGGTGATTAAATGGATGCTTAGCAAGGGACAGGGTACGACTAGAGGAACGTATGGCCAGTTGATTCAAGCTCTAGATATGGACCATAGGGCAGAAGAAGCTCGAGAGATTTGGAAAAAGAAACTGGGATTTGATTTGCATTCAGTTCCGTGGAAGTTGTGCGATGTAATGATCTCAGTGTATTACCGAAATAACATGCTTGAGGATCTTGTGAAGTTGTTCAAGGGCCTTGAAGCCTTTGACCGTAAACCCCCAGAGAAATCGATAGTTCAGAAAGTAGCTGATGCTTATGAGATGCTAGGGTTAGTTGAAGAGAAGGAAAGGATACTGGAGAAGTTTAAGGACCTGTTTGTTGAGACTGGCAATGGAAAACCGAAGAAACTTAGTGGCTGGCGTTCCCCAAAGAAAAGAAAACCAGGACTAAAGAGTGAGTTTGTTTCCAATAGTTTATAGTCTATGTTTGGTAATGTTTACTCATGTGTTGGTTATTATTTTACTGTAATTGGGATTTCACTTGTGATTGATAACTTGTCTTACATTGCTTTATTTTAATCACAAAACAAGGATAATTATTAATTAATTACCAGTCTTGTGAATAGTTTTAGTCTAGCTAAGTTTGGTCTGCGACTTCCCTGTTTGATTGCTCATTCCGTCTCCGCGGATCCCTCAAAAGATTCATTTGACAAGTCCCAAACCTTTACCTTTCCTACAACCATCTGATAGGTACAAGATCCTTATATGACTTCTAAGTAAAGAGCCAGACTTACCGATATCTCGTTCAACAAGATTATAAGTTTGAAATTATTTCATTTGAGTTCAAGGATCCAGTTGTCTTCACTTACTTTCAGTGAATATCTTGGTACATTTTGCACTCATGCGATAAGATAAATTATAAAAAGTCTTAGTGTAAATTATAAATCCTGCCCCATGTCTTTTTCTCGTTCGCTAACAGTCCATACCAAAAATTTATAAAGTTTGTGACTAGATACGATTTACAAATAACAAACAGTTAGCTAGATTGGAGTGTTCCCGACTCAAACTCTACGACTTGATTTTTAGTTAGATTGGAGTGTCTCGACTCAAACTCTTCGACTATCAAGTAACCTTTTTTTGTTTTTATTGGTCTCTCAAAAAAAAAAAAAAAGTAACCTTTACTAAAATGTCCGACTGAAGAGTTTTCATTTTCTTTTGATAATGGTTTAACTAAAGAGCTTTTTTTAAATCCTAAATTGGATGAGTTTTTGTTTTCTTCTGACAGAAAATTATGTTGTCATTTTCGATCTGTGAAAATATTATAATAACAACTTTACACTATATACTTGATTGTATCGTAGTAGAGACAAAGTGATATTTTAAGAAAAATGGTTATTTTATCTTTTCCCCTTATATAATTATTAATTATTAATTTTGATAGTGTTAAACATCAGATTTTACGCTTACGTGCAAAACTAATTTTAAAAACAAAACAAGCATACATAAAAATATTTCTATTGATTTTGGATAAATTAATAGTGTCTTCATATTTAAAACCTTCACTAACGTAACTAAAGAAGAAGCATTACAAAAAAAAAAGAAAAAAAAATCTATTACCTTCTTGGGTATATTCGTTTTAGGTTTAGGCCCGAAAGGCTCGTACCCCAGAAACATTATTTTACTCAAAGAAACTAGCCGTTGGGGAAAAGCTTCAACGACTATTTTATTTGTCCAAAATTAATTTCTAAATCAGCTACAACTCTTACAAATTGCCCGTTACTTCTCCTATCACTACATAATATATAATTCTCAAGAATTTCTCTTTTCTTTGCAAATCAATTTCTCAAATTACATCCAAGTTTCCATTTTTCACTTCTCTGTATCACGCATCAAACACTCAAATCAAAATGAACGATTTAATGACAAAATCTTTCACAAGCTACGTCGATCTAAAAAAGGAAGCCATGAAAGATCTCGAATTGGGTACGGACATCGAAATGGGCATGACCCAAATCGACCACAACCTCACTACATTCCTAGAGGAAGCCGAACAAGTGAAAACCGAAATGAATTCAATCAAAGAAATCTTGACTCGTTTACAAGAATCCAACGAAGAAAGCAAAACCCTTCACAAATCCGAAGCCCTCAAATCCCTTCGCGCCCGCGTCAACGCAGATGTTGTATCGGTTCTAAAACGGGCTCGGGCAATAAAGACCCGGTTAGAGGATATGGACCGGTCTAATGCCATGAGTAGAAGGCTTTCGGGATGCAAATCCGGGTCTCCTGTGGATAGGACCCGATCTGCTGTCACAAATGGGTTGAGGAAGAAGCTGAAGGAGCTTATGATGGAGTTTCAGGGGCTGAGACAGAGGATGATGACTGAGTATAAGGAAACTGTAGGGAGGAGGTATTATACAGTTACTGGAGAGAACCCAGATGAAGAAATTATTGAAAAGATTATTTCTGGCGGTGATGGGAATGGGGGGGAAGAATTCTTATCCAGAGCTATACAGGTATTCAAATTAAACTTCCACTTTTTAATTTCTTTTTGTTCTTAGTTTAATTTTTGTGGGATTTTTTTTTTAAATTATAAGCATCAAATTCACATAAATATATTGATCTGGGCTTTTTGATAATGTCCCTTAATATATTAGATCTTAAATTGCACATAATTATCAACATATCTTTATTTATTTCTTGGCTATAACTTCATCACACAATTATTCAACATATCATTTATTTTGTGGGATTTTTTTTAGTTAAAAGCATCAAATATACATAAATTAACATTTTTTATGCATTTTAGTCCTTGAGTAAAATATATTGAACTGGGTTTTTGACAATGTCCCTTGGTATATCTGATCTTCAATTTGTTTATAATTATCGACATATGATTATTTGTTTTCTTCAGGCTATAATTTCACCATAGAAAAGTTGCTTAGGCTATGATGATTTGCTACTAGTTAGAAGTATGGATGTACATAGGTCTTTTAACCAGCTGAATCGAACAAGAAACGAAGAAATTTGGTTTGATTATCGATGTTCATATATGTTTGCAAGATTTGGTTTTTCTAGCCCAAAATGAATATTTTATATTGTGGTGGTGATTATTAGGAACATGGAAGGGGAAAGGTACTCGAGACAGTGGTGGAGATACAAGACCGTCATGATGCCGCCAAGGAAATCGAGAGGAGCCTATTGGAGCTACACCAGATATTCATGGACATGGCGGTGATGGTGGAGGCGCAAGGCGAGCAAATGGATGATATCGAGCACCATGTAATGAATGCTACACATTATGTGAGTGATGGGACTAAAAACCTCAAGACTGCTAAAGATTATCAGAAGGGCAGTAGGAGGTGTTTGTGTATTGGGATCATACTTCTTCTGGTCATCATTCTTGTTGTTATCATTCCCATTGCCACTAGTTTTAGTAAATCTTGATTTTTTGTCTTTGGCAATTAGTATTTTTTATTTATTTTTAATTCTTTTCGCTTCACTCTCGTGAGATGAATGTTGTTCAAGGTTTTATGTTGTTCAAGTTTGTGGGACGGTTGAAGGTTTTATGTTGTAATCATGTAATGAATCTTATTTGATATAAGAATTTGCATTGTTCTATTAACAATTCTCGATTCTAATTGAACACTTTCTATTTTTCTTTTTTATAATCCTGAATGGGGGAAGATTATTCTTTTCAGTTTTCACCAAGCATATACGGATTTATCACGATTCTAGGGGTTGTTTATAATCCTTTTTTTGGGAAATAGTAGATAATCAATACACGAGGACAAAGCAACAGGCAGGGAATTTTTACATATGTTTTTCATCTTCTTCTTTGTTTAATTTATTTTCATAAATCTATACAATTCATTTTATCATCTAACTTTATATAATAATCCAATTTTATTTTTTGACATACTAATTCGACTTTTTAATTATTTATTATTTATTTATTCAAGTTTCAGTTGTGGAATATGAACGTGCATTTTAAGCAAAAAAAAAATGTAAATGATGATTAAGCGAATTGCATGATTAAGCTGGAGGAGGACTAGGAGCAAAAGTAGAGTTTGATTAAGAAAAAAATTAGGTGGTATAATGGCTTTATCAAAAAGGATTAGCAATAGTAATCAAGGGATATTATTGGACAAGAAGTTGTTGTCTGTCTCTAATCATGATTTTTGCGGTAGT
This sequence comes from Penstemon newberryi var. newberryi, assembly GCA_030819805.1. NCBI lineage: Eukaryota > Viridiplantae > Streptophyta > Magnoliopsida > Lamiales > Plantaginaceae > Penstemon > Penstemon newberryi. The sequence continues at coordinate 45,210,026 of JAUALY010000001.1, forward strand.
TGAAGCATAGAAGTCCTTTTGACAACCTAACCCTTTACTGTTGGATTGTCAAAATTATCATTACCTGTTAATCGCAAAGCATCATTATCAACTTTAGTTACATGTTAAGTTCAAGTTAAAATAGGTCGTTTAGAACACAACTTGCAAATGATAGGTTATTAAGGAATATTTATAGACTTGAAACCTACTTCGCTTGATTAGATAGTACATGACACTTTCTTTTTTAGCATGTTGTTTGAACTCCCGTTAAAACCATTGATTTTAACATATCACGTGGTTTTCTTCAAATCTTAATATCCAAACATAATTCAAATTTGAAATACCCACAAAGCCCAGTCTGAATCTAAAACTTGCCATCCGAAGTAATTTTTGAAGATAAAATAAAACGAAACTAAGCCAACACCTAAATATTTTCTATACCTTTACTCAGAAGGTATTGATTTCACACTGGTATATCTATTTGAGAAAGCAACTTTACAATTTAAAATTATTTAATGAAATTAATATCTGTAATAATTCATCTAAGCAAAATTCGCTAGTCTTATAACATTAATTTTGTAGATTTGCAGTTGACCAAGTGCTACATTTTGTAGCTCAAAGTTGTTGAATATATTTGTTTTGGAAAACCATTACAGATTTATGTTGGGTAAATTATGAATACCCCATGAGATAAAGATTAATTACAAAAATCTCTCTCACGTATTGGGTATTACAAAAATCCCCCTCAAGTTTGGCACATTCTTACAATTAACCCCTTGTTCCTAAAATGTTCCAATTTTGCCCTTTGGTGTTATTTGTAATGTATGTAATATCTTATAAATATTAAAACTTGGGTGCTAATTGTTATATCTTATAAATTAGAAAAGAGATAATTATATATTTGCTACCAAAATAATTGATAAAATTTATAATTTCACTTAAGTTTTAATAAATATTGCAAAAAGAAAAAGTATTTGCATATTTATTAGCAATTTAAATTGTATAATAATAAATTAAATAGAACTTTAATAATAATATTTTATAAATATGAACAAATTGTTTACACATTTAGTTAAATGATTTTTTTTCTAAATTAGTAAATTTAATAAAATTATACTGTATTTATAAATAAGAAATTTTAATTTAATGAAGTTTATATTGTATTATAAATTGCAATATTTATTGAAATTTATGGGTAATTATAAATTATATCAGTTATTTTTATAGTAAATTTATGATTATGATTTTTAAAATATATAAGATATAACAGTTAATACCCAAATTTTAAAATTTATAAGATATTATAAACATTACAAATAACCTCCAAGGGCAAAACTGGAACATTTTAGAGGCAAGGGGTTAATTATAAGAAAGTGACAAACCTGAGAGGAAGTTTTCTAATTAGGCCTTATCTGAAGGGAAATTCGTAATTTACCCTTAAAAATAAAAAGGGAATTTCTTTAATTTAGGTTGCCAAATTTGAAAATTTCAACTGCTTTAAGCCAAATCCACTTTAAATAGGCCGAACAAGAACGTAAAATTAGGACCACCGCACCAAAAAAAACTATTAATTAACTAAAGAAAAAGAAACCAAATTGAAATACTTGATGGATGTTACCAACTGAACTATGTTTCTAGTAAAACTTTGCACCATTCAAATTTGAATACACTTTGTATTTTTCTTTCCACTTTGCCTTTTATTCTAGCATTGAAATTATTAAACATAGGGCTAAATTTAGTTAGTTAATCTCCTTTATTAAAATGCAATATTGTGTATAATTGGCACATGCAATTAGCAAACACATAGGTACTCCGATCCAGATTAATTGATGCACTCGTGCACACACAGTTTGAATTCCTTCTTCTTCATTTGCTTTGTGTTTGCTGCAATGGGTAGAAAATTAGTATTTTCTCCCAATACACTTTCGTATTAAAATAATTTGAATATTAACATATTTTTTATGTCAAGGTTACGCATACGTGTTTGATGATAGATTCCCGAGCATAGAAAATATATAACCTTTTGACTTCATCGTTAAAATGCAAGTTTTATGAAAATAATTTTTTAATTCGAGAAATTTGCTTTATGCCCCTAAATTTAGAAATAGAGCAGTACAAATAAAAGAAATCTACTAAGACATCAAATCTAATAATAGGAAACTTTATACTTTTACCAACCAAAAAAAGGCTATATTTTGATTTTGTTTTACATTCCTATGTTAACAAGTGGGGGACAAAATGAAAATGTTCATTGTTGAGGGAGTCAAAATGATATTAGACTGTAGTTCAATCAGGACCAAACCAAAATCATTCATACTCCAAATTCAAAAACTTTTACCTCCGCTGTGGAGGTCAAAGGAGTCATTTTAGACCACAGCCAAAACCCCACCATTTTTTTCTCCAAAATCTTTTCCTCACCATTTCAATGTTTCAAAATTCTCAACCGCCGTCAACTAACGCCGTTATTTTATTCCCATCACTCTATAACTATCTGCAACAGAAGACAAACAATCCCGTCACACATATCTAATTCACAGAGTTCAAGAAACCCCTCGATAAGAAAATTAGAGTAATAAAGAACTCTGAATCATTCGTAAGTGAATTTGCTAAATTTCTGGTATTTTTCTATGTAAAACAATTACATTTATTTAGCTCGATTTACTGTTCTTTTCTCCTTTTCTAATTTTATGGTTTTTTATTGGAGGAATATCTAATTAAGCTGCCTTTCAAATTAACATGGATTCACCTTTTTTCTTTGTCTTAATTGGAATTTCTGGATTTTAAATTGGTTGATTTAATTGTTTAGTAAGAATGTAAGAGATATAAGTCCAGGTAATTTACTAATTTTCATTTTCTGTTCTGTTGAATATGAATTTCTAACACAGAAATGTAGAATGTTTGGTTGGGTTATCATTTACTTGTACCTTGAGCACCAAAATTTGTACCTTTTCTTTCAGAGCTTGTACCTAGAGATATACTTTTATTCTTTTAGCATATTTTTGAGATTCATTTTCATGTGAGAAACTTCTGCTAAGCTTAAATACCGAAATATCTAATTTATTTGTTCTGTTCTTTTTTAGTTGTTGCATTAGTAGAGCTTGCAAGTATATTGCCTGAATATTTTCATCGTACTTAAGTTGATAATGATTTTAATTTTGCATATTTAGGCTTAAATTAGTATTTTCCTATTGATAAGCCAGCCAAGTTCTAATTTTCACAAATGTTATTATGTAGGTTGTTGATAATAATGATTCTGTTTGTTTATTCTATTCATTGATTATCTAGATTACTTTAGTTCCATCAGGACAAGCTCAAGTATCATTATTTTCCTTTATTAGTGAATTGTTGTGTTAATCTTCCGACTTTTCTGTCTAGGAAAATCTTCTTGGTCGTTATATGCTGGTAGCCAATTAAATGTCATTAGGAAACAGATCTTTAAGGATGATGCTCTTTCTTACTAGTGATATATGTTAACCATTGAAGCTAAAGCAAGTTGTAATATGTCCATAAGTTTGATGTTCATGTTAAATATAGCTTAGTTAATAAACAACTAAATGGTTCTGACTAAAATTCTCATTCTTATCCGACTTTAAGTCAATTTTGTTTGTAGATACTTTATGATCCAGCACTTGAATCATATAGAACGATCTGATTGTAATTTTTTTTTTTTTTTAATCATTGTAGTGTTATGGAGCTAGAAGGCAATGACATTCATATTGACAAGGAGCCAGATGGTGTCATAATATACTCAAATGGTGTCACCCGTGATTTAAGTTGTGGAAATGCTAGCCAGCCATCTGAACTTATATATCTAGATCCACATCCTGATGATATATCTGGGGAAACTGCTGAAGTAAAGGGCTACGAAATAAAGGAATGTAATAGTGAAAAATCAGCTGAGGTTACAAAACTTTGTCAAGTTGAGACATGTGAGCAAAACTTACCAAGTTTGGATAGTGTTGTTTCTAATGAAGATGAAACAACTGAAGGTCAAAGAATAACAAATGAAAGTCAGAAGAGACAAGATTGTGGCAGAAAAGCTACTCGGTCTTCTGTTGGAAGTTGTAAAACAAAGTGCACGGTACCACATCCCTTTGCTCTGGCAACTGAAAAGCGTGCTTCGTATGGTGCTCGTCCTTATGGGGCGGAATTTGACAATATTCCCACTGGAGATAAACAATCTCATTTGCGCATTTTGCAACATACAGCTTCTCCGAAGCAGAATTCAGTAAATTTTTCACACCAATTCTTGTTCTGTAAATCTTTTCTTGTGGATACAATTTCTGTTCTTGATATTACCATCTCGTATGCCTTGCTCTTCGCTTAAATACGAAGCATATGTGGTGGATTCCATTCACAAAAAGATAGATAAAATTAGAAACTAAAAAAGAAAGTGCACTTCATTAAGGTACTTATACTATTTGTTTATTACTTGATTTGCAGACAGTTTCACCTATTGTGCCAAGGAAGCCATTGCAACCTAATAACAAGAAACGCCCTGGTGAAGATAACTGTTCGGTTGCCTCATCGTATCCTATTTCGCATACCTTTTACCCTTTCCTTGTTTAAAGTTTTTTCTTCTTTGTTTCTACTACTTATTCTGATTTCCTTAACTGTGGAAAGAACTCTGGCTTCAGCAAGAAAATCCAAGCCAACTGCTGCCTCAGCCCCAGTGTTTAAGAGCAGTGAACGTGCTGAGAGAAGGAAGGAGGTAATGTTCCAACTATTCATTTTGCACACGATAGTTGTTCTGCATATGGAGCTGGACTAGAGTTCAAAAATTTGTTACGTTTTTTTTACTTATTCTCGTTTTTTTTTTTAGTTTTACTCTAAATTAGAGGAGAAACATCAAGCATTGGAGGCCGAAAAGAATCAAAGTGAAACTAGAACTAAGGTAATTTTAACGCTCTTTTGCATTACCTTTGGCATGTTCAACTAAACAATTTTGTTTTCTAATGCGCTTGTATTTATTTGGCTTCTTCAAATTTTTAGGAAGAGGTTGAAGCAGCAATCAAACAACTGAGGAAGAGTTTGACGTTTAAAGCAAGCCCTATGCCGAGCTTTTACCATGATGGACCTCCACCAAAAGTTGAATTGAAAAAGGTAATGCAGCCCTGCAGCAAGGATTGTAGAATACAAATAATTAAACTCAATTAGTACTTTCGCTAATGCAATATTATGGCTGAAAACAAAATGAATTAAGGTTTCATTTAACTCGAGGGATTTGGATCTGAGTATTTCAAATCCATAATACATAACTAAAGTGATTTGTTATTTTATTGATTTGAAATGTCAGCCACCACCAACTCGTGCAAAATCTCCAAAGTTGGGGCGGAGGAAAAGTGATGCCAAAGGTATAGAGAAAGGAACACAAGAAGCTCGCCATAGTATTCCCATCTTCCGAGATAGTCCTCCTATGGCTTCCAAAAACAGAAAAAGTGGGGTCAACTTATAGAATGGTACTGCTTCCTGCAAAACTAGATTACATACCCAACAATCGAAAGAGATAGACGAAGCTTTTACATATAAGTTGATCGGAGAGGGACGTGTGGATATTTCTGCCATTCTTGATATGTTTTAAGTTACTTAATTAACGATGGAAAGAGCATAATTTATTGAGGATAAAATCTTTAGGTTTTGTGCCCTGGAACCGACAAAACCCCTTGAGTTGTTTGTTTTAAATTATTGTGTGAAGTGTAAATTTCTGTAAAACTTGGTTGTGGATTTAAATCATACTCCTCCATTCTGAAAATTATTGTCTGTAGATTTGGAATCTGATATGCAGGAAATTCTGAAAATTATTGTCTGTAGAATATCAAAATCTTTATGTTGGGGTGGGTATAGTAACCACTGAAAAGTGGCATGGGTGTGGAATTTTAAGGTTTTGAGTAGCACAATTAAAATCGGTTTTTAGCACAACGCCAACATAGAATAGTATGTACCGATATACCAATCCGTCATCCTATGTGGTAGTCAAAATACTACCAAGACCTTAATCTCAGGGGCCCACACATTTCAAGTAGCTCGTCATCGACATGATGAGATCGACACAAGCGTTTACTCGACTTAGTGAGGTCATTGATGTCTTCACATTAATTCCCTGCATTACAGATCGATAAGTTCATATTAAAGGCTTGTGCATGTCGATACATTTACATCATGATGATCATACTATAACGCCCCTCTCAAAGCTGAAGATTAACCACAAATCCTCGGTATATTACGGTCGAATCGGTACACCTGACCCGAGTCTGACCCGTATCCAGCATACAAGACCCGGTTGACTAATTCAACAACTATAAATACCCCTCATTAATACGCAAAAGGGTACGCACAAAATACTTAACCTTAAGCTCCGATTGACCTTTCTCATCTCGATCTCATACTTACCTAGGCATCGGAGTGTTATTGTCGGGGCATCATCGGCATTTCCTGACGAACTTCTCTTTGACTACAAATTAGGTTCCTAGGTTCCTGGAAGTGAAGTTGAGCTTGAGTTGACTATCTTGACTTCGTAGTGAGGAAGAGTATTGGACACGTGAACTTGATATCATTTTTATATATATAAGGCAGTGTAGTTAATATCGTACGATTCACGATACGATTCGTGCGATACGATACGATTCCGACACAAAACGATACGACTCGGAGTCTGTATCGTTTTGGGCCTTGTTTCGTAATGTACCGGTCCGATACGATTCGGTATCGCATGTATCGCGATACGAAAGCGATACATGCGATACAAGTAAGAAACATATTTTTTATTATGAATCGGGTCGGATTTGCCGGATCCAACCCGATCCGGTTCGCGACCCGGTTTTTAGATAAAAGAAAAACTAAAAGACCTTAAAAAAACAGAGCAATCAGCAATCCATTACAATTCTTTTTAAAACCCTAAATCTCTACTTCTTTTTTCTCTTCAATTTTCCGTAAAATCTCTACCAAAACCATAAATTAACAACTCAAGCAACCTAAACTCATAATTATTATTGTCATTTTCAATTCATAAAAACTAGAATATCAAACCTATTCTTCATATGATGTACAATTTTATTCGGTTCTAAAAATATGTTTCTGATATATTGAATTTGACACAGATGATTTTTGGTAGGTAATTGGGTTTTGAACTTTTGATAATACTCTGTTTTTTGGGGGTGGTTGACTTTTTTTTTTAAAAAAGTTGAGGATGTTGAATTAATTATGCTTTCTTGCTGAATTGTTCTCACATGTCCCATACGTTTTATGATATGGTGTGTTGAAATTACTATGGTGAATTGTTCTCACATGTCTCATACGTTAAGTAAATATTTTCACTTCTGCAGGGGGTTATATACAATTTGGCATGAAATAATTATAAAATGAGTGGTTGTATTTGCAATTATCCCCCAATCCCCATCACCACCCGTCACCTCCGACACCGCAACCCCACCTCCTCCCTCAGGCGCCACCACCAAAATTCACCCCACCACCAACTTCTCCGTCCAACACTAACCCACCTAAGTTCTTTAATTTTTTTGAGATCTTTAATTTTTTGATTTCTTTAATTTTTATTTTTGCAATAAGAGATAAATCTAACATATGATTCAACAACAATTTTAGCATAGCATCACCAGAGATCTGATCTCTCAGTCCAAGTGTTGAAAATTTTATTTTGCTTCATCCTCATCAATATCATATCTACATAAATCCGCGTCAGTTCTTAAAAAAAAATATCAGTAATAATAGATCATGAAATTAAGAACATAACATTGCAGAAAAATTCAGAGAAACGTACCCGACTGAGAAAGGTGGCCATTGAAAGCGAAAATTACTGAGAGATTTTTCCTTTCCGATTGAAATCACTGAATCCAGTGAAACACAGTGCGTTTTGGAGACGAGTGAGTTTCTTGATTTTGTTTGATGGGCTGATTTCAAACTTAATTTGTCAATTAAGACCTACAAAAAAATTAAAGAACCCAGGTGGGTGAGTGTTGGGCGGAGAAGGTGGCGGTGGGGGTGGGTTTTGGTGGCGGCGCCTGAGGGAGGAGGTGGGGTTGTGGTGCCGGAGGTGAAGCGGGTGGGTGATGGGGATTGGTGGGGGAGGGGAGGGGGGGTGAATTGCAAGTACCCTCCTTTTTTCAAATTTATTTAGTTTTCCCAGAATTTTTTCGTGTTTGGGAATTGCCAAACAAACATGTTTTCTATTTTCCGAAATAAATTTTTCATCCATTAATTTTCTCAAACTACTCTCTCAAAAGCCAAACAAACAACAATTTTCTTATCTCTAAACAAAACCTATACAAACTATACTTTGATTTGACATAAAGTAACCTATCTCTTACACAATTTATCTCACATAACAAACATGATTTGACAAAAGTCTTACACATCTTACACCTACAACCCAACTCTTCCAAAAAAACCTACAACTACTTTATTTCTCAAACCACTCTCTCAAAACCCAAACAAACAACATTACGCAAATCGAGATTATTTCACAAACCTTCACTACTCTCCCAAACTACTTTCCCAAACACCAAACAAACAGGCCCAAAATGTTGACTCAACCGTCACATGCCGCGAACGAGACATTTTCCGTCAAAAAATTAACGGAGAAATAAAATGTATCAAGGGGGGTGAAATTGTGATATTAAATATATTTTTCTAGGAAACTTAATATCAAATGTATTTTTTGAACAAAAGTTTAATATACAAAGTGTTTTTCCCCCAATTTAATTTATAACCATATCTCTTTATTTCATCCTTAAAACATTTTTATATATCCTTTAAAATATTGTTCAAGGTTCATTTGCAATTTCAAAGAATATAACTTTTTATAAATGTTTATAATTCCAACTGGAATCCAGTATTTTTTAATTTTATTTCATTTTCAATTATCTAACTTTTATCTACTTTACTCAAATAGTCAACTAACGATAGAAAAGATGATCATTAAGCATTAAATTTACAAACCTATCCTAGTATACATTTATCTGGAATAGGTGTACCTTCCGCCTCAACTGTACAAAACCGTAAAAACCAATTTAATCCTCTCCCCAATTAAATAGGTCTCTTCCACCGCAACTCATTCTCTCTCTCTCTCTTCAGCGGCAACAAATCCAGCTGTTGCCGCATCCATGTAACAAAAAGGCAAACAAATGAAAATAAAAAACAAAATGCATTAAACCGAATTTTCCTTCCTTGCGTTTTGCACATAAAATAAATCAAAATTCGAAGAAATGGAAGGAGGATGGAATGAATTTAACAATTACGCGCTGGAATTGTTCAACAAGCCAGCGGTAATGGAAACATTCGTCGATATATTGGTTTGCGCGGTGCCGATTTGGGTGGCTGTGATCATCGGCTTGCTGATCGGTTGGTCTTGGCGGCCGAGGTGGACCGGTCTGGTTTTCCTTGGGTTCCGGTCCAAGCTCCGGTTCCTTTGGACTGCTCCCCCAGGGTTTGGTGCGCGACGGTTTTGGTTTGCGTTTACGGCGCTCTCAGCTTTTTCTGTTTGCCGTCGCCTTTGGTTTAGTTTTCGTGGCAGGAGGAGTAAGAACTCATCGGCGCAGGAGGCTGTGGAATCGGCTCCTGCGGCGGAAGCTCTGGAGTCGGAAGCTGTTGATGATGGTGACATCAAGTAGGTTTTTGAAATTTTTGCCTCCTAGGTCATATGCCTGCCAATTGTTTTATGCAAATGTTGCCTGAGTCATTTATGATTGTTATAATTTTGAACCCATCCATGATGAGTAATGCTGAATATGTAATGAATAATATGCTATTTTGATTAAATTAGATAAAGGTTTTTGTATTGATAGAGAAGGAGGTTGATGGAAATGATGTACTTTGAGTTAGAGAGGAGCCATAGGAAATTATTATTCTCTTACAATTCAGAATTTAAGAATGTCCAAAATGGAATGTGGAAGTTCGAATGGAATGATGGAATTTTGTCAGCTCGAGTTAGAAGCAGATTACCGATGAATGGTTTGATTATTGTGGTGTTGATAACATGTCATTCGGAGATTCTCTCACTGGGTATGTGCAATGGCCCTCAAGGTCTGAGACGTGGCCACTGAGGGCCGCCTTATTGGGACAGGTATGCAGCTTTTCCTGTGAAAAGCCGGCTGTCATTGGCCACATGTCGGCCAATGAATGCCATTGGACATACCCAGTGGGGTAATACTGAAAAAATTGTTGATAACAATCATATGCATGATGCATGTGGGTAAACTTTTAGCCATTTTGGAATTTTGGTATGATATTTGCATCCTGACTTGTTCAAGAAGTTGTGAGCAATGTGAGGGCTTGGTCATTATGGCAGTGTGATGTGTTATATTATCAGAGTTCACTGAGTGTATGCAATGTGCACGTGTCAATTACTGATTCGGTTGTGCACTATAATAATGGCTTGCTGTTTTTATACAATGAAATAGAGTTTGGGACTGTTCTTCCTTTTAAATATGCTACTGCATTGGCGGTAGATGCTCTATATATGGTAAGTACATAGACGCATTCAGTTATGAGATTTATCATACTCATTAATTGACATTGTGAAATCTGGGATAGATATGTTGTTACCTTACGTTAATAAATCAAAAGAGGTAGTAATTGAACTTGGATCACATGATATTTTGATGCATTAGAAAGTCAAGCTTATGATATGGTTCTGTTAAATATATGACAATTACGAGTCAGTATTTGGTACTTCTGTTAGTCCAAAATAAACCATAAGTTTATTGTTGTACCTGTTTTAGGTAAGCAAGGGAGATACTTTGCATTGAATATTGTGAATATATCGTAGAAAGATATTATCTTCCAAGGATAGTCATTATAAGCAGCAGAGATTGGGGCCAGTAGTAGTGTAGGTAGTTTTGGAGCCTATTAATTATGATGGATTTCTTTGCGTGGGCATGTTCAATTTACTATCTTTGTCTAATTAAGAGCTATTGTAAAACCTTGTCCACGTTTGAACTACATATTTCTCACTTTTAATCCGAAATAACGAGTGACGATTATAAAGTGAAAAGATTAAAACTCTATAAATTGAGTAGTTTAAGACATTAATTAAACTGGTTAAACTATATCTACTCTGTCGCCAACAAAGAAAATGTTATTACGTCACATTCGTATCTGCCTGTGACGTGCTTGTTAGATATGTTGTTGGTTTGATACGGTTTTTCTTGGTTTGGCGTGTCAAATAAATGGCAAATTATTTCACGTATTTGAGTTTTTCAATGCACTGAACTACTAAATACTAGAAATAAAACACCCCCTTTCCACTCGGTTAACTTAAAATTCAATATATGATTATTTTTTCTACTTTCATAGAAACCATGCTTCTCTACCACTACTTAATTAATCGAAATATATTAATGTACTTGCAGAGGAACCATTAAAGATTACTCATACTTTTCGAATGTCATGGGATGAGATCCACTATGGAACTTACGTGTTATGAAACTGCTAGCATTATTTTGTTTTTGCCTTTTCTCAATTTTTAGTGTGCGTGTGTGTGTATAAATGACTTAGTGTCACCCTGTCATTGGTTCTGATCAACCTGTAGCCAAATTTATTAATGAGACCTGAAATTTCTTGCGAACGGGTTTTCATTATTTAAAGCATGATAAATTTTTGATGATTGAGTCTAAATTATTAATGCCACCAGAGTCTTTGAGAGTTTCTAAATTTCTTGTAGCTTAGCTCATTTTATGTCACTCTCAATTCCCAATCCGATCTTGAGTGAGCTTTGAGTTGCCCAAGCTAGAGCTGACCATAAGTAACCTAAGAGAAATTGCTGCCTCCTTTTCTTCCTCTCATCTTTAGGATATTCATGAAGACTCCGAGAAAGTAGTCGTTGACTCTGAAGATTTTTTAATCATCATGCAAAGATTAACCTTGGGATGTAGGTAAGAAGTGTAAAAAAATGGTTTGCCCAGTCCTTTGCAAGGAAGTATGAGTAATGCAAGCACGAATAATTTCTCTTCTGGTGTACATGACCTTCCTTACAGTGCGCCATGTCGATAGCAGTAGTAGAATTATGAAGATTTGAAAACTTGAGGGAGTTAATTTTCAGCTTTTAAATGCCTAGTAGTGATTTCTGGTTAAAACTGAAATAAGAAAACTGAAAACAGGTATGGATGACGTCTTATCAATCTGTTAGATTTTACTTTAGTTATCCGACCAATATGTTTGGTGTTCTTCTGAACATAATATTGGGTGGGGCTAGATGATCATAGATCTCATGCCCGGTGTCTTTTTTCCTTAGAAAGGGTATTTGGTGTAATATATGAATATCAGATCATTTATTAGTGACGACGGTTTATTCTGTATAATTACAAAGAGACGCCTTATTCATATGGAAATATGTACTCCATCCGACTAGTTTTGGTTTCGAATCCCGGGCAACCCACTGTCATATCGAAATTCCAAGTCATGTATAGAAATACATATTTTCTAAGGGAAAAAAGAGAAAAAGGGGAGGGGACTTTCCAGGCGGAAGTCCTTCGCGAGTACTCCGCCTATTTTTTAGAGTTTTAGTAGTATATAGTCATAATAAACTTCTTTTGCAAATTGTTTACTTCCATCAACGATACAAACAGGCCTTCACCTAGAGATTGTTATATGCCCATATTTTTTTAGAAACTTCATTTGATCAGTCATTTTAAATAATTTTCCACTATATTTTACACACATGAGAATAATCCATATATTTTTCTTTTATTATATAGCTAAACAGAATCTAAAATATGTGACGCTCACTATTGACTCTCCCCTTCTGTAGGCCTGTAACTGGATCTCCAGATGGAGAATCATATAGTGTCACAGAGAAAGATCTGGAACACCTATTACATCTCCTTGATGGGAAAGATGGGGAAATGGCATGGCAGAGCATGATGGAGCGCTCGACTTCAAACTTAACATACCAAGCTTGGCGCCATGAACCTGAGGTAAGACTAGTCCATGTTTCATTTATGGTGTCTTCCTAGAAATTTTACCATATTACTGAAATATTTTTTATTGGATTTGATTAATATAATTTTTGTTTGCAGTTTTATTAAATGCATGGCTTATTAGTCGTTAGTGATCACGTGCTAACAGATGATGATGTTATATCCTTGTTTCATATATTACATTTGACAAATCTATCCTATAAGTAATACATTAAATGAGATTTCTTGGAAACAGTTTCAGCTCTCTACCACTCATAGATAAAACAATTTCTGGTTTTGTCACTTTGGAAAAAAGGTTGCTATAATTTTTTGTCCATTTTGTTCACAGATGGGTCCAGTAGTGTACCGCAGTAAAACTGTTTTTGAGGATGCAACTCCTGAGCTGGTCAGAGACTTTTTCTGGGATGACGAGTTTCGGCCTAAATGGGATCCTATGCTTACATACGTCAAAATACTTGAAGAATGTCCTGATACGGGAATGATGACTATCCATTGGATTAAGAAGGTTTATGAAATAGAAGCTGCACACTAATAATACTGACGTGATGCTTCACTTAATTTTGCTTTGTCAACAGCTTTTTTCAGTTGATGACATCTTCATTTTCCCCCCTTTGCAGTTCCCTTTCTTCTGTAGCGATCGAGAATATATCATTGGCAGAAGAATATGGGAAGCAGGAAATACTTACTATTGCTTGACGAAGGTATGGTGATGTATGACAATCTTAGGGTTCTAAGACTGTTGGTTGCTTGTGCAATAGGAAAAGGCATGACCTGTTGATTTACTGAAAATATTAGCAGGACGAAGATTGAAGTGTCCAATATCTGAAAAATTGAAGTACCGAACAAATAAAACAGAAGGAAATCTAGGAATGGCCCCTAGAACTCAAAGCCATCAAACAACAGAATTTGAAATTACATCACACAGTCCAAAAGCTACCAAAAAAAACTCTTTAAGATTTCAATGAAATGATCAATGTTCTTCAAATGTAAGAAATAATTGAAGGCTAAAATTCTGTGTGGGTTTTACATTTTTCCTAGGAATAGCTGTTTATCCTTCTCGCATGCCATTCGAATGCAATGTAAGCCGTGACCTTACTTCATGTTCATGAGCTGATCTGGTCAATGCACCTCCTAATCTCTACAAACTGTGGCTGCAGGGGGTACCTTATCCAACTTTGCCAAGGCGTGACAAACCTAGACGTGTGGATCATTATTTTTCAAGCTGGATTATCAAGCCTGGTAATAACTTTATCTGTGTAGCAGCTTCCTTCATTAGGTTCATTCATTTATTTTCCATGTAAACCAAAAAAAAAAAAAAATCCATCACACTAATGCATAATTATTTAGCCCAATCGCGGAAAGGAGATGGGCAGTTGACTGCATCCGAGGTCATATTTTTCCACTACGAGGACATGGGAATCCCAAAGGATGTTGCTAAGTTGGGTGTTCGACACGGAATGTGGGGAACTGTCAAGAAATTACATGCTGGCTTCAGAGCATATCAAACTTCTAGAAAATCAGAGACGCCACTTTCCAGATGCGCTCTCATGGCAAGAATCGCTACCAAAATGACGTTTGAACAAGGGAGTGATTGTGGGGAGCTAATATCTGGTGATGAAGAAAAGCACGAGGTCGTGGCACCCGAACAGAAAGATCCTGGTGGCATTGACTGGAAATGGTTGGCTGTTGGTGGGGCAGTTGCTCTTGTCTGTGGACTTCGAACGGGGCTCATAGGAAAAGCATTGTTAATTGGAGCAGGGCATAGAGTTGCTCGGAGACAGAGGTAATAATTCTTGATGATATGTTGTATTTCTATGACTATGAGATGTTATTTGAACATATGCTTTAGATGTGAGTAATTAAGTCAACGTATTTATATTTGTTTATTGTCATCTTTTTCCTTTTATGCATGTTGCATTATTTGAGCGGATGATGGAAGAAAAATATATGGTTTCTCAGTTCTCATAATATTTAATATTTGTTATTTCCTCTTGTTTGCTAAAAAATAGCTATATCGTATTTAATATATGGCAGTTATACACTTCCTTTTATTCAATAACAATTGTGCTTTATCTTCAATTGACCAATTAGTATTATGACGAGGAAAACATTTTTTTGAAAGAGGAAAGGAAATCCTTAATTCATTATACCCAAAAATGTCCCAAGGGAAAACTCCATGTTGAGTTCGAGACCAAGTTGTGGTCATACGACGACCTAACAAGTAGAATGTGGTCGCCATTTCGTCATAGTTCCTACTCAAATTAATATAAGTTACATTTGAATTGATTTGGACTCAATTTCCTTCTACTTTGGTTTCGAGGAAATGGATGGATGATTTAAGTGAAATGTTGATACGTTATTTTAATTTGAATTCGATTTGTATATTGGGTTTTTTATGGTTTCTAAAAAGCTAAGATGTGATTTGAATTGAATTTGATCGTTGGGGTTTAAGGGGGGAAATAGGTTGTATATTTGAGGTTCATTAGATTTGGACTTTGGATATATAAATTGAAATTTGGATTTGGAAAATTTTTGTTTAAACTTTATTTGTAATGATTTTGACTTAAATTCATTAATCTGCACAGAAGAGCCAAAATCGTCCCAAAAGGGGCCACAAAGTCTTGTGACTTACTGTATTTGGCCATATATGGATTTCAGACTTAACAATGCCAGATTTCCGAAATCCATATATTTGTACAAAGATATATATGAGTTTGCAAATTATATGAAATAAGTTAAAGTGGGAGATTGTAAGTTAAGTTAGCATATTCACTTTTGAAATAAAGTTGAAAATGTTTGTAAATTCACTTAAGAATCAACTTAAAGCTAGTGTTTGCAATAAAAAAGAAAAAATTGCTAAGCTTATTTTCACAGCTTTTCAAAATGTCCCATTACCCTCGATATAGTAGCACTTTTGGCCCAATTTTATAAACACTCTTTCAGGAAGAACGTTTTCTAAGTTCTTATAAATTATATAAATTCTTCAATAATAATTTTGGGTAAAATGTTAGTATAAACTTTTTCAGCGGCCAAACTACCAAATCAATTCGTCATCCCAATCTCATCTATTGTCTTCTACAATTTCTCACAATAGGGCATTCTTCATCTGCCAAATTCAGACGTCAAATATCCTATACCCAATTTTCAGTCGATATGATGAAAAAGGTAAGTGTAAACATTTAATTATTCTCACTTACCTTTGTTTAGTTCCTTAAATTTGAAGACTTGAACTTAAAAGACCAAATTTTCTTTCCCCAATAATTTGCGGGCAATAGATGTCGTCGCAGACAAAAGCATGAGGTAACATACTATGTTCTGAGAATGTAATATTGAAAAAATGGAGAAAGAGATTTTTTAAAAAAAAAAATTAAATGGGAAAAGAGAATAGGGTTCATGAATATATAAGTTATGTATATTAAAAACGGTTTTAACATGGAAAAAAGGGCGAGGGTGTCCGTATCCAGACTAGCTTACGCTCTACCATATAAAGAAGGAAAATTCCACCCATCTCAAATTTTAAAAAACATCTTCTATTTATTATCAAACTTCATAAGCATCTCATCTCATGAGGGGCTTCTAACTTATAAGCTTAAATCGATTTATTTTAAGAAAGGCATATTTCGCAAACATTAAAGTTTTATGCCGAGGCAAAAAAAGACCTAGAATCAATTGGCACAAGAGTTTGCAAACATTATCGTAATCATATTCAAATATAGATTTTTGGTTGGTCACAAATTAGATATCAATATGACGAGATTTGGGTCATGAGTTGGCAGCCTCAATTGAATCTAAGTACTGGATTCCAACCTTTTTTTGGTACATCCGTACGTAGGCCAGTGAATGTGTATGTGTCAACATTCATCCTTTATAGTCTATCGGTCTGTTTGCTTGGTGTTTGAGATAATAGTTTGAAAAAATAGTGGATGTTTGTAAAAATAATTTGATTTATGTAATGCTTTTTGTTTAAGTTTTGAGATAGTGGTTTGTGAAATAAGATAGGTGTATGGTTTTTTTTAAGGGTTTAGATTGTAGGTATAAGATGTGTAAGACTTTATATCAAATCGTGTTTGTTATGTGAGATAAGTTGTGATAATGATAATTTATGCCCCAAGGGCATATTAGTAACTTTCATATTTTCCAATAATAAAATAATTGAATAAATAAATATTAATGAGTAACATTTGTGTCACTTCCCGAAAAGACCATTTTACCCTTATTTAAGTTTTGGCATAAATGAGATGACTCTTTACTTTCTTCAATTTTTCCTATAAATAACACTTCATATTCGATAGAAAATGGAAGTTGAGAAAAGGATAAGAAGTCATTCACTCTCTCTGAATTTTGTCTCGTACAAGCCAGATTTTTGTTTGGATAAGGATGAAGGAATGAGACAAATCTCGAAGTTACAACTGAACAATTTCATAAAACATCAAGTTTTGTAAATATAGGTTACTTTATGTAGATTTTTTTATATAGAGATAAGAAAATAATTTGGCTTTTTGGAGAGTGGTTTGGAAAAATTGAAAAATGATGAATTTATTTCAGAAAGTAGAAATCTTATTTGTCTCGCTTTTCTCAGACATGAAAATATTTTTAGAAACGCGAGACAAACATGCCCTATATATTCTATGTGGACAACCGATAGTGTTTCTACAAAGAAATTAAACAAAAAAAAATTAAAATATTTGAATTTAATTGTTCATGCTAAAATTTGCCACGTTATGACACATAAGCAACCATGTGGCAATTTGACAGACACATGCACAATTTTCGTCTCATAATTAACGGTGGGACGATATTCCAAAAATAAATAAATTACGGGATGAAATTCAGTGAGGTTATACAATTTGATACGAAAATCCAAAATCACTAGTTAGTTTATGATGTTTTCTGCAATTTTACCCATCATCAATATAATAGTGTAGTCTGTAGTGGCCTCATGACTGCTACCCTTAATTATCAATGGTGGGTTGTCTCCACCTCTCCAACGGTGGGCTGGCTTGAAAGAGACTGCCCCCCTAAACATTCGGATTTAATGTGGGATACGGATCTTGTCCGGTCTATATTCGGATTTAAGGATAAACAAATTTTGGTGGGATTTAATATTTACCTCCTTATCCGAAGAAATTATTTACTGCAACCAATTAATGCACCATGTCATCAGGTGCACGTGGTACAACGCACCAATTCAATTATTTCATGTGGAGTGAGAATTCACTTCACTCCTATTTTGACCATGTTCTTCAAAAATATAGAATTTTAATAATGGATCCTGTGGGGAAACAACAATATTGTAGGTAAAATTGTATCGTGAAACCTCAAATATATTAAAAAAATGTCGAAACAAATCAGATTTTAAAATGTAAAAAACATCTGTTTTGATGTTCCGCATTTTTTCAAAATCCAACATGGTCAAGATCGGTAACTCTCAACTAATTAAATTGACATGTTTTCGTGGAAAATTATAAACTTCCTTTTCCTTTTAATAATTTCCAAATTTACTGAAACTTTAAGTAAAGACTTAAAGAGTACATATATGCAACCCAAAAAGAAGTTTCATTTTGATGATTCTTTGTGAATAAAGACAAATAATTGGTTATTCACTTATTTGGGTGGATTGTATTTAGTGAAGGCGTGCGACAGGATCTATATATGAAAGATTTGAATTCACTTGGCAACTTGGCATGGCTTTGGGAGATAGGGGCCGGGTAACATGAAGTATGTACGATACATTGTTTAATTTTAGTTTAATTCTTTAATCGTGTTTGAAATTATATTTTATTTTATGATAATTTATTTGTTAAAATTATTTGTATATAATTATTTGGAAAACAATAAAAAAAATTTAGAAGATCATGGTCATGCAACTGGAAAGTAAAGAAAATATCCGGAGATAATTAATGTATGACCACATCCACATCCACATCCACATGGCTTATTTAATATTCAACCTAATCATATGCTACATATAAAACAGGCTCTTTCTGTACTTCGTACTTGAATAAAAAAGTGTGAAGTTCTTTCCAAAATTGATCTTAAACATCCTCATTTCTTTGACTAGATCAAAAAATCAATCCATTAATAATCACTTTTATTAAACTAAAATAAAGTTCTAAAAGGACATTTCCTTATCTTTCTATGCCCACGTAACGCTGTATAAATTGTTGCAAAGTTAATTAACAAACAACCCCTGAGTTCTGTTTATCAAAATATATTCAGCTTATAATAGTAGTATTTAATACTCCTTTTACACAGAGAAATTCCGGCATGCATTTGTCCACGTGGCAGCCTTTGAACCACTTGTTCACAGCATCTGTCATAATCTTTGCAGACTTTTTTGAACTCCTATTCTATATGGTGCCTAAAGTTAGCTTCTTTCTTTATTAGTGGATTCTTTCTATCTATCTATATGGAATTATGGAGTAGTACTAGTCATTCTTTAGCGAGTCATATTTTTGCTTAAATATTTGATTTTGAGTGTATTTTTCTTTTACAAAAATGGTTTGATTCATCTACAATGAAATGAGGAGTAAAAAGGTATGTGGGCTCTCTTCATTTTGCTTACTTTTAATAGTTTTGTAGTAATTCAAGTAATAATAATTTTGCCCAATTTTTTTGTTATTTGATTATCAAGAATATGCAAGCATAGTAGGGTATTTAATTTAGACTTGATTGCTGTGGAATTTAGGTTTTGGATGTGTAATTTTAGCTTTGTGAATTGAAAAAAATCGGTTCTTTAGTTTTCAAGAACCAGAATCTAAAATGGTTACTTTCTAATTTCCTTATTTGACGATCTTGTTCTTTAATTGTTGTAAAGATTTGGTAAATGTGGTTTTCATGTTATGCGAGTATATAATCTACTACTGTATGTTTTATTGTATGAAGTGGCTTAACTCTTTAAATATTTTGAAATAAATGTCAGGATTTACAGTGAATAATGAACATAAACATGGAAGAAATAGATTTAGGACTTGCTTTGGGTTCTACAAATAGAAATAGTTCAGGTGCAGGTGTGAATGCAAACTTGAAAGTTGACATGACATTTGCAGCTTCTGATCCCTTGTCTGAATTAGTTTGGTCTCCACACAAGGGTTTGAGTCTAAAATGTGCGGAATCAGACTTAGCCGATAAAAGGCCATTTCACCTATGGGACGAAGGTCAAAGCAGTAAATGTCTTTCAATATCACAGAGTATCGGATCAAAGGCACGTGGAGACGAAAAAATTGTTGATGAGGGTAATTTAGTAAATTCTCCTGAAGGCAGTCGTAGACCTGAGTTAGGTGCAAGTCATGGACATTTTGATGGTATTGAGCCAATTCTTGTACTTTGGTTTTTGTTTTTATCTTTTTTTCGTTCTTTTGTTGCTATTTGATATCTTTCGTAAGAAAATCTAAAATGAACCATTGTTTAGGAGAAAGCAATCGCAAAATGGAGGAGGATGAAGATACCAAGGACAGTGAAGAGGACGATTTGTGCAGTTCACAGAAGGTCCAAATTGCTGAAAGCAGCAAGAGAAATTCTGGTACATAATGCTAATACCACTCTTTGGGCTGGGTACATCTGTTCTTAGGAAAGCTGAAAATCAAACCAGACTACTCGACACTCACCTCAATTTCGATTGATAAGAGTCTGTTTGACTTTGGCTCGTTATACATATCATTTAAGCTTAAACAAAATTAGTTGCTTAAAGCTCTGTTCGAGTTCTACTTGATGAGCTGAAAAATTACGAATATAAGTTGAAATATCAAGCTACTTGAGCTCGATTCGTGTTCGGTTAGATTAAAGCTCATTTGAACTAGTTCTTTTAAAAATAAATAAAAAGCTCAATAAGGAAATCAAAGTAAACTTGAACTACAATTGTTCAACTAAACTTAACTTACTTATTCTCCCTACTCGAGACCCTTCGGTGACCTCTTTGAATTTTAAAGCCATCATTATTGCATGCTATTCCAAGAATTCAATGTGCTTTGTTGAGATGAACCTTTAAGAAGAAACTGAGAATGTAGTATATATGAGTTCAATCTTAATGTATCTATCGGCTTTTTTTTGCACTTCTAAATCCCTATATCACCTTGGCTAGTTTTCATGACATACCTCTCCTTAATTCAAAAAGACGGGAATTGGAAGTAAAGAAACACTATTTTTGGCCGTGCTTTTATCTAATTCAGCTGTTGATTTCTACAGGACAGGATACTTTAGCAGATGACCACAATGAGAATAGTAGAATTGAAATTAATACTGCACCTCGAGTGACAAAATTCCCTCAAGTACAAGTAACATCAGCTACCGGAGAGGGGAAAATGAATAAAACTAGAATCCCTTTACCTGCAGTCCCATTAAAAAAACTGGAATTCTCCGCTGAAAATGATATGACTGGAAAAGAGGCTCGTAGTTTAGGTGAAACAAATGAGAATTATCTTCCTGTTGAAAGATCTCCAACAAGTAGTAGGGTTCGATTGTATCAAGAAAAGGGTAAACAGAAAGCAGTATCTGATGGAGATATATATGGACAATCATCAAACGACAACAGCCACGAGAGTGTCGAAAGTTGTAATAGTGCTCGGTTATTTTCAAAAGGAATAAAGAGACAAAATTGTGATCAAGAACTCGTAATCGGAAGCAAAAGGATGAAAAGACATGGGTCACCTTCCATTATAGGACCTGATAGCTCGTTTATGAATTGGATATCAAATATGGTAAAGGGTCTCTCGGATTCTAATAAACGAGAGCGTTCTTCTTTCATACCTGCTCTTGCTTTTACTAATGATGCTTATGGTGTAAAACATCCAAAAAAATTCATGGACAACAAAATACGTGATTCTGCAAACCAAAATACAGGATTCCAAACTATGTTTCAGTCGATGTATTGCCGAAAAACAAAGGTCTCCGAAAATGGACAAGAAAAGGAAGATTATTTCCTAGAAGAAACTAAAGAACTCGAGTATCTTCCAACATCGTGTGAAAGAAAAGTTGATAACTCTTGCAAGGAGATTATGGTATCAAATAAAAAGGTAAATCTAAGTAAACCTTGGATATTCTCTACTTGTGAGATTGATTTTCCGGAAAATAAAGAAAAATCTGATTCTCTACTTAAACAGGAGAATAGCACTGCAGAAAATACGATTCTGAATATCCAATCGAGAACAAGTACGAATCCTCTTGCTAGTTTGTGGATCACTCGCCTTTATACTCAAACTCCTAACTTAGAAAACCGCAACCAGGTTACTGGGAAAACCCCAAAAGATAACCTTGACAATGTTTTTCCTATGGATCAGAAAAGTTCCGAGGCTAAGGATGTTTCGGAGGCAATGGCTTCAGTTTTTGCAAGGCGATTGGATGCCCTTAGGCACATCATATCGTCAAAAACGAGAAATTATTCGACTAGCTCACTAACTTGCTTCTTTTGTGGTAAAATTGACCATGATTTACGAGATTGCCCCGAGGTAACCAAAACCGAGCTCGAGGATCTCCTAGTGAAAATCAGCTCATTTAGTACAGTCAGAGAATCTCCTTCTATTTGCATTAGGTGTCTTAACATAGATCATTGGGCGATTTCATGTCCCTTTGTAACCTCAAGTACACCTAGGCAATCGGGAAAAAATGCATCTTTCTATCTAACTTGGAATGTGAAAAAATCGTTGAGGAATAAACGTTCGTCTTCAAAAGAAATCCGGAAAAGTAGTTCATCAAATTCGGAAAATGGTTCGAAATACGATGGGAATTTTCCATTGTGTAATTTTGTCAATGCAGAGAAGACAAGTGCACCGGAAGATATGTGTCGTGTAATTAAGAAACTACGTCTTTCTCGTGGCAATATTCTTAGGTAACATAAGTAATAGATTCTAGCTAACTGTTTTAGTTAATTTTTAATAACATTTCTGATAATCAATAACTACTGTCCTAATTTATACGATCACAGATGGATGAATTCCAACGTGTCTTTGTCGAACTTGAATGGTTTTTTTCTTCGTTTGCGCCTCGGAAAATTTGAAGCAGGGGTCGGTGGAACAGGTTACTACGTTGCATGCATAGTAGGTAAGTAAGTTATTTTGTTGCAATAAAAAGTATCCAAGTTTAGCCTTTTAGTATTGGATCGTTTTTATAGTCGGTCATTTCTTTACGTAAAATTTTGAACAGGGGATGGAAGAGAACATATTGGTGGCAGGTCGAGCTATTCTATATTGGTCGATATTGGAGGGAGCAAAATATCGGTGGGGAGTGAATATATCTCCAACCATGATTTTTTGGAGGTTAGTTTGTTACATATTTTATTTACTGAATTTTGACCCAACAAGCATCAAGGTTTCTATGACACAGACCAATCTTGACCGGCCTGGTCCATTCTGGCTCGTTCAGTTGTCACCCTTTGACTATATGGCTATGGTTCCCGTTGATTCTGGGGCGGGGCGATCGATGTATATGCCAGAGTATGTGGAATTGAATATGGTGCAATTTGTTTTGTTTTGATTGTAGGGTGAGATTGATGATTGGTGGTGCAGATTATTGAAAGCTGGTGGCAAAATACCTTCTTTAGATGAGTTGAACTCCAAATTCAAAGACAGAAAGAGTATTGGTTTGTAGCAACTGTGTTAACTTATATAAAGTTGGAGGATTGTGAGATTAAATATTCTTGTGTAGATATATTTGCAGGCGAATATCATAATGGTAATTGGTAGGTGTCCTATATAAAGATTGTCACTTGAACATTGATTTGTGTTATGTCATGCTCAAATATATTTATAGAATAAAGTTCATACATTTTTATCATTGTTAAATTAATTTTGAACAAAAAGTTGGCTCTTTAATTTGATTGATTGATTGATTGATTTTCAGCCTGGAACTCTTCTTAGGTGTAATTTCAAAATTAAATTTTTTATCCATACATTGCAAAGACTTGAGCTACATCATTATTGTGTAAAGGATGAGTATGGCCTTAATCCGATCCAGACCCATTCAATACCCATTAAAGAGGTTCTTGCCAGACCCTGAGTCCCTGACCCAAAGGGTTCGGGTTAAGAATAAGACAGAGGCTAAACCCACAACCAGTCAGTCAGACTTAGTCCAATTTGGTTAGGGCTCGTGTTTCTCCTCTTGCTTTTCCTTTTTTGGCGATTTTATTTTTTGAAAACTAGATTCATTTGTTAGGGTATATTACCCATTGTCCTCATTTATAATAAAGTCAGAATCTAAATGAATTTTATTAAAAGCAATATGCTTTAATTCGATTATATAATGGGTTTATATTTTCACCTAAGGATACATTTTCCTGGGTCTTGCGATAGGTTAATTAACAATAAGTTTTATATAACAAATTATGACTTAATGTACTTTCACGAGTAAAGACTTCGATGGTATCTTATAAAATAAAATTACATTAGTTTCAAGTAATTAATTACTTTGAAATTAATTCAACTGTAATGTTGGAAATAATTTAAAGATCTTTTGGGGAATTAATTGTTTAGAATTTGTAAAAGTCAAAATTACCAACTTAATTATAGAAGAATCGTGGGTGGTGATGCGGATAAATAATTTTATATTGCTTTAGGTAGGGTCTATATCCTTTCGCCTACTCCACTAAGTATTTGTGCAAAGTGTACAATATTAAAAACATTTTATAAATTTTAGAAAGTGACGATCAGATATTAAAATTTTGTCGTGTATTGGAGTTAAATCACGTCATAATGTTTAAACCATTAGATTATTGCATATCAACAATAAATTCTACCCAAAAGAAAATGATACGAAAATACTCTTTTAATAAAGAAAATGTACAAATTAGAACTCCCTATTTTATATAAGTATATTTTAAGTAAAAGTTATATTCTCCCATAAAAGCACAAATGTAACGATTAATTTGTATTACATTTATATATAAAAAAATAAAGAACAATTTTTAAGTCGAATCTTTTTTATCATTTATCTTTTGTGATTAGTAACGCGACCATGGTTATAAGTACAATTCACGATATGATACACGCAATAAAATACGGAGGCGGAATGGTACATATCACAAGTCGTATCGCACAACATCATGTATCTTACACAATACGATATATATCTTATGAATCGTAAACAATATGATACATATCTTGCGATATACACTAGATTTATACGATACAAATTTCGACCATAGTCCCGTCTTCGAACTGTGTCGAATTGGTCCACTCCATTTTCTTTAAAAGAAATTGACATGGTTCTAAAAAAAATATATAAGAGAATCTCTTATCCCTTCTCCGCACCCTTGATAAATCTCTTGCCACAAGCAAATCATAACCTTCACAAATTTCAAACCTTGGTAATCTATAATCGTGACTCGTACATGTTTCAAACCTTACAATTCGATAAACGAGTCACGATACGAGACGATGTAGGAAACACGCGATACGGTATAACCATGAATATAACTAATCATTTTAGGCAAATTAATGTGTAAGGTGGAATAGTCTTTTTTTTAATTATTATTTCACATTTCAAGGCGCATCGGACATATTATATGAGAACATCTCCCAACAAAGATTCGAACAGTCGCCACTTTACTAGACCAATCACTTATGAGTGGAATATTTTATTTATAAGAGTACTAGAAGTTTACAACATTATACCAATGCGTCAACTGTTAAATGTAAAACATGCAATAACTTAATTGGAGTAAATTTACTTCATTTGTGCATATAGTTTGTGTGCATTTAAATTTTGGAAAAAGTTTATCCTCCCAGAATTTTACTTATGAAGGAGGGCGATTTTGCATTTCTTTAGAAGCACAGGGGAATACTTAGCAATTTCGACTCCACAGTCCACAAGACCCTTGGATCCATATAAAAATAATATACTCCAGTAATTAATTGAGGATCCAATGCCAGAGCAAAATTTTATTATCCAATATTCCAACGTGATTCTTGCCCCATAAGGACACCATTTTTACACATACAAATTATAAAACGACAAATACTAATTTAATTTGCTTATAAAATTTCAAATAATGCAGAAACCAACAATAGATTAACTGATTTTTTAAAATTAAACAATAGATTAACTCAATTTTAGTTATCCAATTAAGTAGTCATCATCTAAAATTTTCAGAATTATTTTATTTATTCTTTTTTCAATATTAAATTATAAATAACATTATAAATAATGTTATATTATATTACACGTAAAATATAAGTAATAAATACACATTTTAATATATTTTTTAAATATAATAAATTAAAATTTGAAATAAATGACTTTAAATAACGATTTAATAAACTATTTAATTTAAATAAAAATTTAACTCAAACCAATAAATTTAACTCAAATCAATTTAATAAACTATAGCTGAGACTAAATTTGCTGACATGGATGTCCTATATAAATATACATGGGCATCCATATTTGCAAGTCCAAACTTGTATTATACATAAGGGATGTTTGCAAGGGCTTTTAAAAAGTATATTTTT
The DNA here is from genome assembly GCA_030819805.1 of Penstemon newberryi var. newberryi. NCBI lineage: Eukaryota > Viridiplantae > Streptophyta > Magnoliopsida > Lamiales > Plantaginaceae > Penstemon > Penstemon newberryi. The sequence continues at coordinate 45,236,373 of JAUALY010000001.1, forward strand.
TTTTTGTTTTCTTGCACTTACAACACTTTGATAGTGTATGCAAGATTGCAAGTAGATGCTTTTGCTATTGATTCTTCAACTGAAAAGCAGGTAAAAGCAGGTTGACAAGAAGCAGTTAAGGAGGCGCTTCTTCTATTGCTTTTTCTAGGTGGCATTTTTGTAATAATTAAAGCTATTTTTTTAAAATATTTGCAAACACCTCTTGCTTTTAAATAGAAATACTTATTTTTTACTTTTGCTTTAAGCAACTGCTTTTTGGGTTTCCAAAAGCATTTGCAAACACACCTATAGTCTTGTATAAATACAAGACATTGATGGAGATAAAAAAATTGGTTTTGATTATGTATATTTGTGTTTTTAGCTATTGAAAGAGCTAAAAAAGTGACAGTTAGAGATGTTCTGAGTGCAAAATAAAAAAAATAATAAAGCAAAATGAAAACACGTTGACTCTAAATTGATAGTATTAGTACTTACAAGCACACCATCCGCATTATAACTACTGAAATTCATCGACCGCACGTCTCAAAAATTCTCAGACCAATTCCAACTCAGCCAAAAGTTCCACCCAACAACAAACACAAACAGACGTAGTAGCTATGCATCAAGGTACGGAAAAGTCTATATATGGTACTGAATTAAATCTAAATAGAAATTAAGACACACATAAAAGTTTTGATTTTTTTAATTTCATTTAATTGTATATCTGCAGATGGTTTTGGCAAGATTGTTCTTGCACACTTTGCAGCTGCAGCCTCGATCGGAGTAATCTCCGCCGCCGCCGTAATGCATTTCCGCCACCGCAAGACCAAAACTAGTTCCAAAGATGATGAACACAACCCCCTTGCTCCATATTTGGACAGGACCGAGTCCGGCCGGGTCGGGAAAATCGAAAGATTTTCCCATTACCTTGGTACCAAACAATACCTAAACTACTTAATTAAATTAATCCAATTTAATTTTTTCTTCATATTTTATTTATGGATTTAATATTGCAGCAAGGCAAATGGGATTTGAAGATGAAAATGAGTGTCCACAATTAATAAAACTGGGTTATGAGTACTTGAAAAGATCCAACGGTGTTGAAGATAAGATCTATGAATATTTTGCAAATGAACAAAATGCTGAGGCTCTGTATGTGAAATTGGTGGAAGAATTCGAGAGATGTATTCTTGGATATTTCGCCTTTCATTGGAGTCATGCCCCTCTCATGATAAGTCAGGCATGTTCTTATTTCAATTGGCTAAAAAATAATTTTTCATCAATTTTCATTTTAGTATTTTATTTGATTATTGATTAAGAATTGAAAGAAACCCGGATGGATCATCTTTACTTTCTTATTGCTTAAATATTTCAGGAATGATTTGTGAATAAAAAAATACTCCTATGAGATTGGTAGGGTGGAGTAAGGAACAGTATGCCTGTTTGTTTGTTGTTTGGGAAAGTAGTTTGAGGGAGTAATAGAAGTTTGTGAAATAATTTCGATTTGCGTAATGTTGTTTGTTTGAGTTTTGAGAGAGTTGTTTGAGAAATAAAGTAAGTGTAGGTTTTTTTTTGAAGAGTTGGGCTGTATGTGTAAGATGTGTAAGACTTTATGTCAAATCATGTTTGTTATATGAGATAAATTGTGTAAGAGATAAGTTAATTTATGTCAAATCAGAGTAGAGTTTGTATAGATTTTGTTTAGAGATAAAAAATTGTTGTTTGTTTGGCTTTTGAGAAAGTAGTTTAAGAAAATTGAGATATAAACCCAATGTTTATATTAAGGATTATTATTTGATTTTGTTACTGAATTCGAGATTTTGTAGCATTTCTTAATTTTTACATAAACAATGCTTTAGTGAGTTGAACACGAGTTGAGCTAGAGTAATTTGTATTTTTATATACTCCTACAGTCCTATGTTATTATAAGTTTATTGTGTTGAACTCAAAATGAATTGCAAAAGATTAGAATATTTTTTTTTCTTGTCTCACTTAATTTAATATGAACAATAAATCGAACACTGGACAAATTCTTAATTATTAGTGTCTCACTCATGTTTGGAATTTTGATTAATTTTCGTGGATGAGATTGAAATGATTTAGTTTACAATTGCAGGTATTAAGTGTTAATTCTAAACAGAAAAGGCTGAAGGAGCTTGTGATGGCAGCTACTAGGTAAGCTTTTTTAGCTTTGATTCTTCAATTCCAGTTCCACAATAATTATTGCAAGGGCCCCCCTTTTAGGTGACATATTACAAGCTACTACCTATCAATGATTAGTCTCTTTTACTATTTCCGACTATTCGTGTCACATCGTGAATATTTCAAAATTGTGCTAAACTGAATAGAAATAGAATGAGAGTTTTATCGCACTCGAATTTTCCTTTAAAATTACTAATTGCCAAAAACATGCTATCCTTTATAAATTTTGTGAACCTTATTTTTATTTACCTCACCTTTCATTGGGGTTCCATGAAGAAGTTCCACGATAATTTAAATGGTTAAAAAATGATTCTTTAAGACAATAATTAGTGCGGCAAATATATAATTTTAGTAAAATAATTGAAGTATGCATGGGTGTATGTAATGGGTGGGGATTCTCTATACCACTTTTAGTGTACCATACTTGTGTATCACTAATAAATAATTGCCACATGTATTATAATTGTCACATGTACATGTGGCAATTATTTATTAGTGATACACAAGTATGGTACACTAAAAGTGGTATAGAGGATTTTCCCCGGTATGTAATGTTCCTACTTTAGCAAGAAAGACCCACAAAGTATTATGATAAGATATGATGTTCATTAATTGTGGGTAGGTGGATCTGTCATCCTATACAAAAGTCTACCACTATTATTGTTATAAAGGGTCAAAGGACCAAAATTTTTCTATTAAAAAAAAAAAAGAAAAATGCAGGAATGTTAATATTTTACTAAAATTTGATTTGGATCCTATATGATTTGACGTTAAGATTTTATTTCGTATGAAATGAACCAATTGTGTTGAACTACAATTAGGAAGATAATTAGTAAAAATCAATTTTAGAATTAAGATATTTGATTAAAGTAGATTTCAAAAGGTTTGAAAAAGAAGTAATGTCAAAGATTGATCCAGGTCCAATTCCCCTTGTATGACCTGATCCAAACAGCCTGGCCCAACTGTCCCAATGTACCTATCAAAGTTGATTATAGTAGAACTATTCGTCTTTGCTGTATTGTCAATTTGATTACATTTGAATGGATAATGTAGATAATTTATTACTTTATTAAAAACTATTTAAATTTTTTAGTTAGGAAATATTGAATTCAAAAAATCTTAACATTGAATTTAACAAAAAAAAAAAAAAAAAAACATGTAATATATGTTTGAGCTTCATTCTTGATTTTAACGCTTTTAAATCAGAGCTCATCTTCAACAAAATTATCAGACCATTAATGAAAGTAAAATTTATGCAAATGACTCAATATCAAAAACATAAAGTGTCCCCATTACTTTACTTACGACTTGTTCATTTATTAATTTATTCTCTTGATGGAAACATTTTGCACTTATTCTTATCATGTAAAATGGGACCATTTTATCACTAGAGAAAGGAACAAAAAATTGAACTAATGATTTTGCTACTATATCAAATCCTACTAAATTATTCACACGACAATTACGATTTTTATCCAAAAAAATATTTACCAAACTCAACCCGATTGAAGTCAGATCATTCACAAGACAAGTACAACATTTATCGACTGATTCATTGTTTCCAGGAAGCAAAGATTCGACAAATTAACTAAGGACTTGAAAGCGACGAGAGTATTCTCTACATTAGTAGAAGAGATGAAAGCAATTGGTGCAATAACAAATGATGAATTAAACCCTTCCGACGTTATGGTTCCGGTTGCTCTCAGTGAAAGAAGTCAAGTCCTCCTCCTTATGGGCGGTGGAATGGGAGCTGGAAAGAGTACTGTCCTCAAAGACATTATGAAAGAGTAATATTCCATTAGCTTAAAAAACATTTAATTCTAATTATACTTATTTTGTAAAATATGAAGTGTATTCAAAGATGATTAGTATTGATGTTGATTCATATATGTTTGGGAAACTTGGTAGATCATTTTGGTCAGGAGCGGTAGCAAATGCAGTCATTGTCGAGGCCGATGCTTTCAAGGAGACGGATGTCATTTATCGAGCTCTTAGCTCAAGGGGTCATCACCAAGACATGCTTCAAACTGCTGAACTTGTAATAACTTCTCTTTTTCCTATTACCAATGCACTAATTTTATAGATATTTATGTAACCGTGTCATTTGTTAAAATAGGTGCACCAATCATCAACCGATGCTGCATCATCACTACTAGTAACGGCACTAAATGAAGGGCGTGATGTGATAATGGACGGGACTCTATCATGGGAGCCCTTTGTCGAGCAAACAATTGCCATGGCGAGGAATGTACACAAACACCGGTATAGAATGGGAGATGGGTATAAAGTTTCCGAGGATGGTACTATAACCGAGAACTATTGGGTTCAAATTGTCTTGGAAAGAGAAGAAGCTAAGATCAGGAAACCATATAGGATTGAATTGGTTGGTGTCATTTGTGATGCCTATTTGGCTGTCGTAAGAGGCATCAGGTACGAGTTCATCTCCATCTTTCACAACGAGCCCTTTTTACTTTCAACTTATTACACGTGAGCATTGGTAAAATCTTCATTTTGAAATAATACAATTTTACTCAATTCCATATTTCATGTTTATGATTGTTACCTATTATTAATCCAATAATAGTTTTCATCAAGTGAATCTTTGAAGCATAGGATTTGAATCAATCATATATGTTTTTCGATTTTGAAATTGTTGCAGGAGAGCAATACACATGGGAAGGGCGGTGAGGGTGCAGTCACAGTTGAAATCCCACAAGAGATTTGCAAATGCATTTCCAAAATACTGTCATTATGTGGATAATGCTAGATTATATTGCACAAATTCTCCAGGAGGTCCACCAATGGTAAAGTTGTCGTTTCTTTACACTTGTTTTTATCTGTCATGAATTTAAACAAAAATTTCTCATTTTTATAATGGTGTTGTAGTTGATTGCATGGAAAGATGGAGACAGCCATCTGTTAGTCGATCCAGACGAGATCAAATGTTTGACTTCTGTAAAAGATTTGAATGATGAAGCAGAGTCCATATATGAGCTTTACAAAGATCCAGACCACATAAGTGAAGATGGCTCAGTTTGGAAAGATATTGTCTTGGTTCCTACAAGGCCAAGTCTTCAACTGGAGCTCAAAAACACTGTCAAGAAAATTGAAATCCCTGTTTCTTAGATTACTAAGTTTAATCTCTAAATTTACAAATGATCGTCGCGGTAGAAATTAATCAAAGCTCCTCTTTGCAACTAATGATGTTGTTGCATTTTCTGAATTCGGTTTTGTTAACACTATATTTGCAAATGAATTGAGTTTGTGCTAAATTGCATATAAATGCAGTGCACCTTTCTGCTTAGCATGAGTTTGGGAATTCTGAATAACAGAGTGAAAGAAAGTGCAATCTTTCAATATAATCGATATTTTATTTTATTTCAGTACAAACAATAGAAGCTCATTTGGCCTCAGTTTGTTAGCCTTTCAACTTTTGATGACAACAAACAATTTATTTGGAGTAGCCATTTATGTGTTTTGAGTATTTTGAACCTTTAGATTAAAGTCTTATGAGCTATTTTTATTTTTTATCAAGTCAAGTTCAATGAAAAAATGTGACAGAACTCATTAGATGTCAAAAAATCCATGATTTTGTCAATTGAAAACATGTTTCCGTTTGTCTTTCCAGACGCGAAATTATGGATCTAATATGGATTGGTATTGGCTTAATTTCACTTGATATTTATTTTGAAACATGATTTGAATATTACAATGAAACCTTTGAAATATATAAACTGAATTAAGTTTGGATGTTGAATTTTGTTAATTTAAAAAAAAAAATGAGAGATCATTTTCAGTTTACGAATTTCCAAAGTAATTTTTTTTTTTTATTGAATAAGATAACGAGCAGTGAAATTTGAATTTTGATCTATAGAGAATTAAAAAATACTAATCAGATCTTGTACCAATAAATTTCAATTTGATATTAACTGACTAACCTATTAACTTACTGCAAATTACCTTCAATAATCAGATCTCAAATTCATTGGACTCCACACCTTAAAAGGCCCATTTGTTCAGAGTTTATAACCCATTCCATTAAAAGCCCATTAACAGTCCTTACTCCATATAACACAATACCCTGCGTTTCCACCATCCATTCAAAAACCCTAGCCGCGTTTGAACCACCTGTTTCACCAGCAAACACCCGAAACTCCACAAGCAGCAATGGTAAAATTACTTTATTTATATCATTAATAAGCATACTCACACTATATGTCTGTAATTTGTTAATTTTTTTTGGCTAATTTTGTGTGTGTATGTATTTTCAGGCGGATGTCGATCCAGAGGTGGCGGCGGGGCAACCGAAGAAGAGGACGTTTAAGAAGTTCAGCTTCAGGGGAGTTGATCTCGATGCGCTCCTGGATATGTCCACTGATGACCTCGTTAAGCTATTCAGTGCACGTGCACGCAGAAGGTATAATACTTTCAGTGAATTTCATAGATTGAATTCAACACGCTACAGCATTACACTCTGTTTGGGTTCGTATTAGATAATTTCTAGGGTTTATTTTGTTCGGTACATTTATTTGCATGTGAATTGATGAATGACTACCCAAAAGATAATTCATTATTAAGAATCAAGTTTACCATCTGTTAAGTGAATGAGTGTATGCATATTGTATATTTTAGGTACAAAGACATACCTTGTTTGCTTTTTAGTAGATTAATTTATTTTGGATTTGCTGGGTGCAAATATTATGTTATCTGATTCCATCTATCATGTAGTTATTAATTACAGAATAGTGAAATTCTGAAGTATTGTTACTTACAAAATGCGTTTTTATAGTTGTTAACCTATTATATGGAACTTTTTATTCAGTCTTCAAAGCTTCTTTTACTATGTGTGTTTTAAATGGGCAGGTTCCAGAGAGGTTTGAAGAGAAAGCCCATGGCTTTGATCAAGAAGCTGCGCAAGGCTGTAAGTAATCAAGTTTTTTTCAATTTCTGCTCAAGTACAATTAATTTTAATGATGCAAATTACCTTGTTTCATTAAACTCTCAGTTGTGTGCTTTCCTTAAACAGAATTGTATTCTTGAAGCGGATTTCATCATATAGTTGTCACTTTCATGCTTATAAATTGTTAACTTAGTTATCCAAGAAACCAGTTCCCCAGACTTTTGGGGGGTTTTGTATAGAAAGTCTCTAAATCCCAATTGGATGTTTTAACTTATACCTAATGTTTTATTTACGATAATTTAAAACACAAGTGATTAACTATTGCAAGCTTGTAATTTTTTAAAGAAACTCTATTTGATTAGCGAGAGCTTAGAAGAAAAGTTCCATATTTACATAGGGGCCTTGTAAATTCAATCATATTTTCTAGGTTAACTTTAGATGCCACTCGAATATAGTCATTAAATGAAGTTAGGCTGCTTTTTTGTTCAAAGGTCCTTATGAGTTATGGAATTTAGATTGCCATCTTTTCCATTATATGTAGATGCCAGTAATGAATACATTCGAATTTTTCATTTTATATTGATGGCTATGTGATGAATTTTGTAGAAACGTGAGGCACCAGCAGGTGAGAAGCCCGCTATTGTCAGAACCCACCTACGTAACATGATCATTGTTCCTGAGATGATCGGAAGTGTCCTCGGAGTGTACAATGGAAAGACATTCAACCCTGTTGAAATCAAGCCTGAAATGATTGGGCACTACCTTGCTGAGTTTTCAATCTCATACAAACCAGTCAAGCATGGAAGACCTGGTATTGGTGCTACTCACTCTTCAAGGTTCATTCCTCTCAAGTGAGAATTCTACCCACAGCTCAGGAGCTCAATGGGGAACAAGAATGTTTTAATTTTGATAGTTTGTCCTCACCTTGTTTCTCTATAGTATTTTCCTTAGCTGCTGAATATTTTTTCAAGTCTATTATCTTTGAACTTTTTTCCTATTTGCTATGGTGATAATTATCTTGTTTGACTAAATGAGAAGGGGATTTAATTTCTATTATGAGCTTGCTTTATGTTATATATCCTGTGCTTGCATTCTTCTGTTTTGTTTAATTATAGATGTCATGCTTTTGATTGAATATTCAATATATCTGTTTTTGGAGGCGATTACCAAAAATTGGCTGTGGAACTATGAAGCCATCTGTTGGATCAGTTAAGTATATATGAACATATATGAACACATATAACCCATAAATCTGAAATTAAATTCACATCTACAAGATCAAGTTTACAGACAATTTAGGAAAAAATGTGAAAGGGGAGTGAAAGCACTTGCGGTAGTTCATTGCTCTACCTTAGAAAATCTTTTTGAATTTCATCAAACATAACTCGCAGTAAAAAAATATTATTACTCAAATAAACCCACATGCTTAATTAATCAATATTTTTGGTTTCCTTAAATTGCACCTTACTTCAACGCTGCTAATCTATAATAGCCTATAATATTACCTTCGAAATTATAATTAAATTTATTTTTAAGTACACCTAGAAAATTTATTTATCGGAAAATTAATAGATTCTAACAAATTACCGATATTGAGTTTAGTTGCACAGCCTTCTTTTTTTTTTTTTTTTTTTTCTATTTTTTACCTGAATAAATCGATTTTAAATTTTTTTTCCCATTTTTACCTGAATAAATCGGTTTTAAACGATTATTGCCGATATAATCATAAAAAGCTAATTTTTCAGAAATTTTAGAAGTTGCAAATTTTATAATTATTATCTGCAGACAACAGTTAACTTTGTCATATGAATCAGAATCCGTTAACTTGAAATATGGTCAAGAGACTCAAGACACGTTTCCATACACAATTCTTAGTTTCGATTTAAAGTTACTTTTTATCCTTAATCGGTAAAACAATTTTGGCACAAACTATATTAGAATTTGTTATTCTTTACCTGGACACTCTGTAATTTATAGTTATTTAATTTAATAAATAAGCTGTTATATATAATTTTCTTTTATTGATTGTTAAAAGTAGAAAATGAATACTAGTACACGAAGACACTGCATTTAATTGGTGAATTAACCCACCCAGTTTATAGGGTAGGAAGAAGCCCATAAGGACCCATGTCCACAATGCAACAATTGCCCATCTGCTCACGAATTGGATTTGAACCAATATCAATTCACTTTCCTTTTCTTTAGATGATCGTGAGTGGGTATGTCATCCTCCTCATTATAGTTCTCCTAGAATCAATAGTATTTCGTCGGAATCGATTCATCGATTATACTAAGTTTTCGGGATATTTGGGATCTACTTGTCTGGTTTTATGGATTTTTTAAGAGAAAAGGAAAATTCTTTAGAGAAAATTTCGTTTTTTTCATTTGAAGAAAAATAAAAATAAAATTATTTAGTTTTTATGTGAAATTATAAATTTCGAGATTGGCATTGGTTTCGATTCACCGACAAATCAAAAGTGTTCATGTGAATGGCTTATAGGAATGATGTCCTGACAGAAGTTGGGTTGTTGATGAGACGAAGTTGTAATGATGATATATGTGGGATGATATTAGGCCGAGTCGATAGGGCCTAACATTGCACATTGCTCGATGTTTTTTAGATAACTGCTTGGAATGGAAATCGAACGGTTGCATTTCGATTTGTATTTGGAGATAGTTGAGGCTTTGACGACAAAAGAAACTATTAATCTGACATCTTTCTTGGGATGGGGAAAGGCAGTCCGTGTAGGCGACTATAGTACGGTGATTAATAGTATACAATTTACAAAGAGGAACAAAATCAAACGATGTAGTCACTTGCTAGATTAGCTATCTTTGTTTAACATGTTAAGTTTCCTGCTACAATTTCGAATGTTGGAGTCGATGAACGTGTTTGTGCATTTATAAAATCATTGTTTTTTTTTTTTACAATAAGGAGAATACATTTTGAGAAGTTACACAGTTTTAGAGAATCGTGAAAAAACTTCCTAAAGTTAAAAATGTTACTCCCTCCGTTTTAAATTAACTGACTCATATGCCAAATTTTTTAAATTCAAATTAATTGGCATGTTTGGGTTTCCAATTTTTTTTTTCAATTTTTCCCCTTTCTCACATTTAAGTTGAAAAACTCAATGGTCACCAATCAGACACTCACTAATAAAAAAATAAAAATATACTTATATTGAAGGGTATTTGAGACATTTTATCATAAAAAGTATGTAATTATGAGATTTCTTAATCTGTGTAAAAACTAATGGGCCAATTAATTTGAAACGGATGGAGGATTTTAAATTTTTGTTTATTTCCTTTTGTCTTTTTGTGTAAATTGAACCATACATGAGACGAATAATTCGTACAAAATTAAATACTGCTACTTTCTATTCGAAAATAGAAGGGAAATTATAAAAGGGAAACGCGCACACATCGAGTGAGAGAGGGTAGGTTTGATGCATTTCAGAGAAGGGGTAAATTTCCATTTAGTGTTCTTCTCTTTACCGGGTATATCAAATCTGTTTTGATTACTTCAAATTCAATCTGTGTCGCCTTCTATAATTTTTCAATTATAGCAAAAATATTGAGCCTTCACTGTATGTTTTTCAATAGGGTTTTTGGTTTTTTCATTTATAATGTGCTATGCATAAGTTTGAAACTTTACTGGGTTTTTATCAATTTTTGAACTGGTTTAAGCTGTTAAATTTATAGTCTTATTTGCATATCCACTGTGTATTTGTGTTGGTAAAATGCATGTCATTGTGTTCGGGGTTGGAGCAGGGCCGGCTCTATAGCTAGGCAATTTAGGCCCTTGCCTAGGGCCCCGACTATAGATGGGCCTCAATTTTTTTTTTGGTTAATGTAAATGTATCTCAGTTTTTTTTTCTATTTGATAATTTTTTTTTGTCAATTAAGATGTAAGAAAATTTTCAAATAATGTGTTGCCATATTTGTATAACCACATTCTTAAACAGATGGTGAAAATCAACTTGATCTAGTGGCTAAAACCGATGCTCTAGAGACTTTTCATATATACTTATCTAGAATATTTTACTCCATAATCTAGAACCATGTATATACAAAAAAGAATGTCCTAGATATCTTTATGGGCTATATATTGCTACTCTGTCTTCCCCCATTTACCCGCATCATAGTATATTAACATTAATGCGTCATGTATTGATTAAGATGCGTTGGACAATGATCGTAGCGCGACATTAAAATAGATTTAACCTATCAAATTAACTTTTCGATTAACATTACACATTCTATTGAAATTCTTCTTGTGTTTGTTATGTAAGCTCTGTTGATCCAATTTATGTAAAAATGATTATTTCATATTATTGGTGTCAAATGATAAAGATGACTCCATCCGTTTTTTTATTTATCGTTTTAGAATTTCAATGTAGAATTACTTTTTTTATATCAATTTTACCCTTCTTATTAATGCTATGATTATTTGATTAAAAGTGTGTTTTGGGACTTTTACTTAAAAAAGTGGCTATTTAGTATAATTTTTAATCCGTGTTCAATCCTCCAAAGCGAACAAAAAAAAATGGAGGGAGAATTTGTTAATTGATAGTACAAGTGTTTTTGTTTTATTGTGTCTTAGTATTTTGGAAAAAAAAAATATTATGATATTGTTGTTTTGCATTAATAAATAAAATTTAGAATTTGATGTAACTTAGATTCAACGGGTTTGAGTCAAACTACAATTTTTAATATTAATTTATTACAAATAATACTCAAACTACATACACGTCTCGGTTTTTTTGTAGCGGAGTGAACCGTTTGATAATCGAACCGAATAGTTCGGTTTGATTACTGTACAAATTTTGAAACTACAGCGTCAGATTAGATACCAACAATTGGTACGATTCAGTTATATTGAATGCAACGACAACAAACCCCTAATATTAGGGTTGTGCACGATCTGGTAAACCGTATACCGAACTGAAATTCGGTTCAGTATATGAAATGAGCTTCATTACCGAATCATTATAAATTTTAATTTTCAGTATTACCGGTAGATTTACCTAACCGAACCGATCCGGTATACTCATTTTTTTGTTTTTTAATACCAATTCTTAAAAAAGGCAAAGACAGCGTTCCAAATTTCCAATCCAAGCTTCACTTCACTCTTCTCACTTCTTCTACGGACTGCCCTAGAGCAAAACCCAAATTTTCTTCTTCTTCAATTCAAAATCCCGCCGCACCACCTACCCCCATCGCGCCTCCACCATCTCTCTCTCGGCCCAAATTTGTAATTTACAGAGGTACAGCCCAAATTCTATATGCCCAATTTTATTCTTTTTCTGATTTTCTCTTAATAAATTGGGTTCTAATTGCATTTAAAACCCAAAACTTGAATGATGCTAAAGTAATTTTTGGAGAGGGGACTGAGGCTAGGGGGTCTCTGATGTATTCTTTATAATTTCTGTTCAACTTCATTGGATGGTTAGTGGTTAGAGTAGGAAGCATATTATTATTTACATATGTATTCAAGACAAATTATTTTTTATTCAATAATTTTTCGGGTTTTTTGTACCGAATCAAATCGAACCGTACTGAATCGGTAATTTATTGAACCAAACCGAAATTTTTTGGTTTGGCAAACGGTACGAGATTTCAAAATAACGAACCAGCCGGTATAACGAAATTTGGAACGGCTCGGTTCGGTTCGGTTTTACCGTTTGCACAACCCTACCTAAGATAGTAGTGTGAGCAGAAATATTATACTTTCATATTCTATCTATTTACTGATTCTGACAAGTAAAAAATTATACTTGTTAACTTACATTTGTTATATAACTATATTCACGATACTTGAATTTTCAATATATATATATATATATATATATATATATATATATATATATATATATATATATATATATATATTTTGCTTTTGTTAAGAGAGTTTAAGAATGAAATGTCATAAAAATATATTATGATTGAATCTAAAAAGTATAAGCTAATTTGTAAAAGAGGGCCCCAGTTTTATATATCGCCTAGGGCCCCGTAATATGGTAGGCCGGCCCAGGGTTTGAGGTTTGAGGCTGAATTTCATGAAATTCATTAAGCGGTAGAAAGTGAAGAAATAGGGATCAATTAAGTAGTTAATCTCTTAAGAAAAGATGCAAACAAAATATTTGCCCTTTTATGTCCTCTCGGTTTTGCAATTTTGTGTTATTTTTGCTGCCCTTCTGGATTTCTACACCCGAACTTACAGATTTTGGTAACAGTCTTGCATAGAATTTGGATTTTAATTGTATGGTTGGTTCTTTTATTTTAGTGAGCAAAAAGCTAAGGAATTTTTTTAGAAAAATCTCTCATTGAAATTCAAAAACCAAACATAGCCGTAGTTTCTTGTTTTTTGGAGTTGAGCTAGCAATGAATTAGAACCTGACCAAGATACTAAACCTCACCTAGTGAATAAGTAGCAAATTATGGTATCAGTTTGATTGTTTTAGCATTACCCGATTATCTGGAAACCAACCCAAAGTACCCGAGCCTGATTTGGTTAATCCGTCTCTCTCTCTCTATATTTGGGGGGGAGGGGGAGGGTCTGGATCAATATTAGGTACTAAAGCTGAACTTTGATTTCACTTTTTACGTTATTTTGGTTAATTTCATAAGCTACTTGTGATGATTGAATTATCGACATCCTTGCATAATAGCACTCAGCCAGTGTCACCTCATAGGTGATACAAATTCTGACTTAGTCATACGCTATTGTTTCATCTTCTTCGAAGGCATTATCACATAAAAATGTGTAGTTAAAGATGATATCCTAGTGTCTGTGTAAAAAACATTTCAATAATGAAATATGGATTAGATTACAGGTGACATTTGGGGGCTGGTTACTGTATCTATTACATAACTTTTGCTTGGAGAATATGCATATTGAATAACTGATCATAATTGTTGTCGTTGTGGTATGAATGTTGATAATTTCTATGAAAAACTTGTGAACTCGTAAATGTTTTATTTATGACAGGTGGTATCTCTGAAAATGTATCTGAAATCAAAATTATCATGGAACGTGGTGATTCCTGCTGACAAAATGGACATGAAAGGCTTACTGCTTCAAAGGGCTATCATCACTCGACTCATGGAAGTCTTTGCTGCAAAGAAAGCAACCAAAGATCTCGGTTATTTCCTTGCTGTGACTACAGTGCAAAGCATAGGCGAGGGAAAGGTGAGGCAGCAATCTGGCGATGTCCTATTTCCCGTGGATTTTACCTGCATCACTTTCAAGATGCTCGCGGGTGAGGTCCTGGAAGGCATAGTCGACAAGATCTTAAAGCACGGCATATTCTTGAAATGTGGACCTACAGAAAAAGTGTATCTTTCTCATCTTAAAATGGCTGACTACCAATATGTGCCAGGAGAGAATCCGTACTTCATGAATGAAAAGTCGTCAAAGATTGAGAAAGGGGTGGTGGTTCGTTTTTTGGTGCTTGGGGAGAAGTTTATAGAGACTGATAAAGAATTTCAGGCTGTTGTGAGCTTGGAGGGCGATTACCTTGGGCCCGTTGCTTAAGAGGGAATATTCGCTTTATCTAGTATTAGTTCTGGAATCTTTCATAAGCATTCTTCTTGCTTAAAACTCCTATCTTTTAGGTTGTTAATATCTTAGTTAGTTGAGACATTTTTACTTGAATTGTCTCTGGTGTTTGCAATTTGGTTCCTTGATGGATATGCTTTTGGTTTGACTTAATTTTGAAAAGATCTGGATTTTCATTTTATATCTTTTGCTAATTAAGTATCCTGTTTGGATATATTTTGGCCGACTTGTTTCATGTTTTTAGAGTATATAAAGCGAGAATAAACATTGAAACATGATTTGGATGAAAGTGAAAATGTAGAATTTTGGAAAATATATGATGCTATGTTAGTTTGATCATGTGGAAATATTCGAAAAGTTTAAAATATGATTATGAAAATGATTTGTTTTGGAGTGAGTTTTTAGAACTGAAAGATTAAAACGACCAAGCTAAAATGCATTCAAACAGCGCATTTACTTTATAATATGATTACAAATATTGAACTGAAAGTAAAGAGGTCGATTGCCAATTTGGGTCAGTCCAATTGTATAATTTGAATTTGAGGGTGGCCTTCTTTTTGATATGTAAATATATGTAGCACAAAACTGGAGGGTGTTAATTAAGATTAACACTTTGGTAATTGACATTGACATGAAACTATAATAAAGGTTAAATTTTGGTAGTTGACAATCAATCTATTATCTATGTCCATTGTTACTTGATTTTTTAATGTTGAGGCATGAAAAAAAAAGGTTACTCCTTATATGTTAATGGTTAAACCTTTTGATTATTTAGGAGTTTTAGACAATTCTATTTGTAAGACTAGTTGCGTTTAATTCATTAAAAAATGCTGTCCTTCAAAAATATTTGTAAAAAACTCAAACGCTAATAAAATGAATTATTTTTCTTTTTTACTACAATTTTAGAATAAGAAAATGGGTATACTTGGTCTGTCTCGCTCCTCAACCTTTCCCCAGGTTATCTCTAATATAAAAAGAGGGGATCAGAGAGAAATTTACCTAATAAAAGCGGTCCAATTTGAATAGTTTCAATTTGGCAAAATTTTATTTTTGGCCCTCTAAAGTGGCTGTATTTCAAAATTGGCCCTTTATTGTGTACCTCGACAATAATCATCCTTTATTGTGTCAACATCATCAATTTCAGTCCGGAAAATTTTAATTATCGTCGGAAATCATCAATTTATGTCTTAATTGACCGGAAATTAAATTTTTTTTTTTCAAAAATCACCAATTTATATTTAATTTGACCCAAAAAATTAATTTTAGCCAAAAAATTATTTGTTGAGTGACACTTAAAAATTAAGAATTTCATATTCTAACTCCACAATTTGTAAGACCAAGCCTTGTGATAGGTCAAATATGACCTAAATTGATTTTTTTTGGCGATAATTAAAAGAAATCGGTGATAAGGACTGAAATTGATGATGTTGACACAATAAAGGATGATTATTGTCGAGGTACCACAATAAAGGACCAATTTTGAAATGCAGCCACTTTAGAGGGCCAAAAATGAAATTTTGCCGTTTCAATTCATCATGGGGTAAATTGATATTTTGCGGGCATCCTAATCTTTTCCAAAAATAAAAGAGCCATTACAGAAGAACACACTGACTGTGACAGTGAATCAATTAAGGGTTAGGGAGAAAGCGGAAGTTTCAATTTCATCTTCAAGTTAGTTTATATTACCAGGTTAATTTGATGATTTTTTATTTTATTTTATTCGTCATGAATACTCTGAATGCCAATCTGGTCTGCCTCCGATAATTTCTTTAAGAAAACGAAATGATTGATTTTTAACTGTATTTTTGTGCCAATTCTTGAGATAGGTCTTAAATTATTGTATTGTGGGCGTTTCTTTTCTGTAATTTGTGTGTGTTGACTCCACAAATAGTTCCTGCTCGTGTTTGAACCGGGGTTTGGAACAACCATAAAGAATCAATACAATCTGTTTCCTTTCCTTTCCCCATATTGAGTTCAAGAAATAAAAGGGCCTTTTAGGCAAACAGTTAAGTTAGTAGACTGTAGATATGGTATTTCTTGAATTTTTATGGGTAGTTTCTTTCCTTGTACAAATAGCAGCTCCACTTAATGCAAAAAGGCTGTAACTTGTATTGTAAACTTACTTTCAACTCTTCAATGGAAAAGTCTTCTTGCCGTTGATGGGTGAGGGTGATTCATTTTCTTTTTGGTTTTTTGTTTGTTTCATTTGGTTGTTTTATTTTATTTTCCTTCCAAACATTACAAATTGATGATTGATAATACATTGATGGTTGAGATTTATATACTTTTAATTTTTTAAGGACATACTCTGTCCGTATTTGTCATGACAGCTTATACATATTTAGAGATGTAAAACTAGATTGATTAAGTAAGAAGATTGAAGAGTGCAGGAGATTTTGTTACATAAGCTAAGTTGGTGTTGTTGTTTTATCATAATTAAGTTCTTTCTGATCATATCTATGCATATCTCGATTCATTTTCACTTGTTATGGGAAAAACGAAAAAATATTCAGCCTTTGTCGCATATCATGTTTCCATATTGTGTGCTTCTTCTGGCACAAGACACCTCACTTCAATATTTTATTTTCATTATATTCAACCTTTTCTTTGAAAATAAAAAATTAAATACGCAATAATTTTTCATATCCATCAAGGGTTTTAGATCACTACATCCAACCAATTTATCTCCAGAACTGCTTGTGTTTCTGTAAGGATAGGAGTGTAATCTAGCTGAGCAGAGTCGAGCAATACATTGTATCTACTTTATAATACGTAGAGTCTTAGTTGTAATAATCTAGTTCCTAATTATTGTCATAACACTCATCGTTATTACACACATACACTTGTTATGGTACTGAAGTCCCTCCCTTAACATGCTTTATTCATGACAGGGTGTATTATCTAGCAAAATGTTCCTTAAATCACAATTAACATGGAACGTAACTATTCCTGCTGAGAATCTCGACACTGAAGGCATGATGCTTCAAAAGGCTATTTTACTACACCTAATGAACGAGTTTGCTACAAAGAAAGCTTCCAAAGATCTAGGCTATTTCATCGCCATAACGACTCTCGACTGCGTAGGTGAAGGAAAGGTTAGGCTCCACACGGGAGATCTCTTCTTTCCCGTTTCCTTTACCTGCATCACATTTAAGATGCTTCTCGGAGAGGTATTACAAGGCACTGTGCACAAAATTTTGAAGCATGGCGTGTTTTTGATATGTGGGCCAGCTGAGAAGGTATATCTTTCGCATTATAAAATGTCCAGCTATCAGTATGTGCCGGGAGAGAATCCCATTTTCAGGAACGAGAAGTCGGGTACTATAATTGAAAAGGGAGTGGTGCTGCGATTTGTGGTTTTGGCAGAGAAGTATAATGAGGCTGAGAACGATTTTCGCGCTGTTGTGAGTATGGAGGGTGATCATTTAGGACCTGTTTGAAAATATTTATACATGTATGTATTTTTGTTGTAATTTGTGACTAGTGGCGTAAACGAGTCTGAGTATGGTTGAAGTATCAAGTTTGGTATGGTATTGTGCTTGATTTTAAATGGTCCGAGTTCATTCGAGCTTTAATCGAGCGGAACACGGGTAACTTGATATTTTGTACGTATTCTGTAACTTTTTTCTCATGGAGTGGAGTTCCAACATAGTCTCAAAAGTTTGATTTGTTGTATTATGAGGAGAGCTTATATTAGTTTATGAAGTTTGAAGTTGTTACTTTGTTTAGTGTTGGGATGTTAATGTTTGGACCATATGATAATCTAGCACTAGCAGGATGATCTAAAAAAATCTAGCAGGGTCCAATATGGATCGGGATCTGATCTGCATTGCATATCCGATTAATCCATCTCGCCTCTCGATCGGTCCTCCTGTGTAACTTAAATAGTTTGACATAACAAAAATGTTTCAGTGACTACATCCCATCGACCTTGGTTGGTAACTTAAATAGTTTGACATAACAAAAATGTTTCAGATTTTTCAAATCATGCCATGTAGTCTAAATTATGTACTCATATGCGCGTTTAGGCTCGAATAGGGGTCGATCCGAAACTTAGGTCAGATTCAAAATATGTACACTTTTGGTCCTTAAAAAAATTATGTTTTTCCTCCCAATCCTTAAAATATTCACAATTTTGATCTCATAAGATAGTAGTATTTGTTTAGCACTTCAATCACATATAATTATATCATGTACTATTGGCTCGTAAGAAGGCTATTGGACAGAAAATGCCAAATAATATAAAGAAAATGAGACAAAAATGTTATTACATAAAGTACAGGACCCAAAATATGAAAATCTAGTCATGTAGAACTGAAAATGCAATTTTCCCATTTTAATTTTAGCCAACTGAAAATGAATCGCCTAAATTCTCAGTTCATAATAACGTCTTAAACAATTAAGCTAATTTTTCGTTCAACAGAATTCAATTTTCACCGCAACCAAAACCCCAAAACAATCAAATGTCAACACCGCAGTCCTCCACCACCTCCCCCGCCTTTTTCCGACCATGGCAGCAATTCCTCAACCCATCAGCCGTCAGCCTCTCCATCTCCTTCTCGGAATCCACTTACCGTCTCACTCAAAACCTTAATTACTTCCTCCCAAACTACGCTCTCATCACTTTCCTCATCTTCCTCCTAACCCTAATCACGCGCCCCCTTTCCTTAATCCTCTTCATCTGCATCTGCGGCGCGTGGGTATACCTTCTTTTCACGCGCGAAGAACCCTTAACCCTCTTCAATTACGACATCGATCAGAAAATAATTTTGGGTACTTTTTGTATAATGACTTTGGTTGCCCTTTTCTGGACCCATGTCTGGTTGAAACTATTTCTTGCTCTGGTTATTGGGGGTTTGATCGCGTTCCTTCACGCTCTTTTGAGGGCGCCGGAGGATTCCACGGAAGATTCGCCGTATGGGTCTTTGCTTAATGTTGTGGACAGTCCCAGGGGTGAATATGCTAGTGTTTGATAAAATTCTTTGTTGGGGATTTTAATTGTTGTTAGGATTGGGTTGTAGTTCTGAACAGGAATATTGGATTAATGGAAATTGCGTTTGCTTATACAGCTTTGATTTCCTTTTTCTTTTATCATTGCTTGGAATTGGTTAAATAAGATCTTGAATTGATTTTTTGAGCTGCTTATTTCTTTCTTATATGATGTGAATTATGAAGCAAGCTGAAATTCTGGTACTCAATATATGAAAAGCATATTGTGAATTGGGATTCTGATATGAAATTTAGTTGGTTTGATTTATGCTTGTAGATTTCTTTGGTTGATTGTTGTTGCAATCTTGGTTCTTTGACCATCTTGAGAAATGTATGAGTTTTGTTATGTATGTTATTGAAAATATTTTGACACGGTATTGGACATTTTATTCACTCCTTCTTTATCTCTGTGGTGCCTAAGTGTTCTAGTTCTTTCAAAGATGTATTGTGAGCTATATACATATCCTCCTCAACTGCAGTTGAGATTCTGACCTTAAGTTAGAGATAGATTCACCTAATGAAAAATCACTAGCTACTGCTGTCTCTAGATAAGTAGACTCTAAAACTTGTACATAGTGAAGATGGAGTAGATAGTGACATTGAGCAATGGTACAATTTGCTCTAGGTATGTAGATTTTTTCATAAAAGCACAACATTTAGTTAGTGAGTATGATATTATATTATGTGACCATTGATTTGCTGCAGCCATTATATGAAAGAATGGCTGAAGATCTCAAGGTGACACAAAACTTTTAAGATCTTATAAATTGAACAAGAGAGCAGTAAGCTTAACTTTAAGATTTAGAAATCCAAATCTTGCTAAGCATGTTTGAATTATTGAACCCATTTTATCTCTAGATAAGTAATCAGTCTAAATAGTAATGTGATAAGGCTTCTTCTCCAATTGTCTTTTATCCTCTTTTGAAACCTTTATTCTATGTACGTAGTTAATATGTATCTGCCCCTTTGCTTATACACATGTTATTCTTCCATATTAGGATTTCTAGTAGAATGATTATTGCAACTTTTGAAACACTCCACAGGGATCGAGGTTTGCCCTAATCCGTTGGTTTTGGTTTGAGTAGTTTAGCCGAACCTTTGAAATACGATTTGGATAGAGTTTGGATGTTGGGTTTTATTGGTTTTGAAAACGTGAGATATGATGTGGTTTTGTCTTAAATGGTATTTAGATTGAGTTTGGATGTTGGGTTCTATTGGTTTTGAAACGTGAGATATGACGTGGATTTTGTTTTAGATGGTGGAGTTGGGGAAGAAGTAGTGAGTCAAATTAAAGACTTTTATATGTCGGTCCTGCATAGATTTGGGCTGGTTGGGATTAGATACATATCAGTTTTAGTCCAGTCTCAATTGGGTGAGACCGGAGCCAAAATAAACCCATAAGAACCTAGCTGGGTATTTTATGGACTTTTTAGGTAAGGACTAAAACACGTCCCAGATTCCAACGAGAGCCGCCGTGGAGAATCTTGGACATCTGCAAAGCCAACCTGACTAGTACTAGGTCATGCGTTTCAAAATCCAACCCTACTAGTTCTGGGACATGAGCTGCTACACCAAGCTAATAATTCTTACTCTTGCCCTTAGGTCTGTCAATTGTGTTTTATGAGCTGGGTTTGCAGTAGCTAAAACTCAAATATCATCGTACTCAATGACCATAAGCTCAAACCCGGTCCATAAATTTTGCTCACGGTCGGCTCACATATTATTTCGGGCTTCGAGCTTATATCGAGTAAGCGTAAGCGTATTTCTTCCAAGAAAAAATATGTATCGTTAAGATGCACATAAATATAATTATTGTACATAACACAAATGTATATAAATCTCATAGAATTAATCTCTAGTATTAATATTAAGTAACATTTCACACTAAAATCGAAAATATATATAGATTAAGAAAACTTTGAACCTGTATATCTATAAATAATAAAGGTTCTTGTTAATCAAGTCCAGAGAAGTTCCTTCAATAAAAAATTACAATTAAGTGACTTCACTAAAAGACACTTTGTCTAAAAATGGAGGAATATAACTTTCTGTATAGAATTCTGGTCAGATATTAATTCAAGATCCTACAAGACCTTTGTGTCTAGCATAAGAAATTATAAGCATAAAAAGTAATGCACAGAAACCTCCTGTGAAGATAACTACCTGCAAGAATTAAATGGATCATCAAACTGTAGTAAGATATCGAATGCATAGGAAAATAATACGATATATAATAAACTGGACTAACCCATTTAAACATGAAACCATGATTGTCGTTCCATGTATATGGTATGTTCATACCAAATATCCCAGCCACCAAAGAATAAATGGATAAACACACAGTTCCAGAACTGAGAAAGAGTTCTAACTGCGGATACAAAAATAAAATGAACACCGGCAAATTAAAGCATAACCTTATCACGAAATTCAGATAGCAAATATAATAATTATCTTATCTCTCTAAAGTAAATGGAACAAACCTGAATGAGCTGATTTCGGTGATTGTCAAGCTGAAAATAGATGGCAAAAAATTGTGTTAAAATGATACACACACTCAAGAAGAAAAATGCATACTAATAATAAAGTCATATATTTATCACTAGATACATTACCTGAATATTGATGTAGTCTTCTGTGTTGTCAATATATTCACGCAGCTGCAAATATTAAAGCACATACGCATCAAAAACTAATAGTTCATATTTCAAGAAAGTGAATATCGCCAAGACTTTAAGTTAAGTACCGTGGTCAATTTATTGAATGTGCCATCAATTTGCATAAAATAAGCTTCAAGAAGCATTTCAAGTTCCTCTACATCATCTTCATCTCCGCGAACTGTGGCTATACTTGCCCGACTAGCTCTAGATATTTTGGAGCCTATGGTAGGTGAAGCGAGGAACCAACTTGCAGCACCAGAGCCACTCAAAGGTGATGCACCAGCCAACTTTCTAGACAAGTAAAGGTCCGCCATGTCATCATCATCATCCAAAAGTTGTTCTAGCTCATCTCTTACCTGTATTTATAAAAACAACAGACTAAAACTTGTAAAATAATGGTGACCTTTACTTAAACAAATAAAATAAGTAATAGGATTATTTCCTACTCAATAAAATGGGAGAACGTACCTTTTGTACCCGAGCGGTCAACCTTGTCATTTGACTCTTTAACTTGCGAACTCGATCCAAGTTACGGCTACTAATCTGCAAATAAATAACTTAGAGAAATCTGAAAAACTGAAAAGAAGAGCTTAAAAAAGGCAGTTCTGGAGATATCTATGTACTAAAACTACACTACTTTAAGAAGCAATTTAACAAACTTAGAATGCAAGGAGAAAAGCTCACTACACCCCATATGGAACACATCTAGAAATAGACAAACAAGCACGTGCTTTGTTCAGCCAAATCAAGAACATAATAACAGTGGCATTAATGCAAAATAAAGTAGGGACTTACAAGAACATCGTTCGGTTGTGGTTGGGGATGTTGGCTAAGTTTCACATTAATTAAATAAAGAAAAGAAATGCACCTTAGAAGTAAGCATATCTAAAGCTGGGTAAACAGCAGTCTCCAGTTCTATCGTGCGGGCAGAGAGGTAACTACAAATGGCTTCCAATGCTACCTCGAGTGCCTTGAATTCAAATGGAGAGTCTGCAACGAGCCACATAAAGCAATAGGATATATAAGCTATACATGTATATACATTTAGAAAGGAACAGCTATTTTTTCAGAAACTAGAAACTGGTATAATTAGGAAAGTCTAAAAAAGAAAAAATGGAACTGCAAGAAAAAGTCACAACTTGGTCATCAATTTACAAAGAGTAATCAATACATTGTTTTCAGAAAGTAAAGAAAATAGAAGGATTTAAGAAGTACCATCTTCTTCTGCCGTTTCAACATCATGTTGCACAAGCAAATTGCCATCTCCATTTTCATCCCGATTCACATTTACTTGTTTCAAACGCCTTCGAAGGTCCTCCACTATTGGAACAACATTATCATCTAATGGATCACGAAGTAAGACCTAACCAATAGAAAAATCAAATTCAACGTCAGTAGAATAAATACCGCTAAAACCCTTCAACAAAAATCCATGTGTCCATAATTTAATCATAGATTCCACGAAAAAATGGCTAGGTTAGATGAGATATGGTGTTCATTATATAGGCTATGAAAGTTGGTTAGTCATAATGCTAGAACAAGTTTGAGAGATAAGCAAAAAAACCAGCTTCAAGGTAAACCATCCTAGATAACAAGAACCAAGGTACAAAAGGCGAAAAGAAAGCTGATCAAACAGTGGATTGGTAAAAAGACAAAGGATCATCTACAACATTATACAACCGTGATACCAAACCTTCTCCATATGTTAAGATATTGTTTAAAAAAGAGCTTTATCTTGTGAAATACTCCTCCTATATAATCTTATTCAACTCACAGTAGCATCTTATTTGGACCAAGAATACAAAGTCATGACCTGAATGTCTTGCCATTATAACTCTAAAAAGGTAAGCTAATATATTGCTCGAATATCAGGCATTCAGACCAGTTGAACTCATTTTGACTAAAATCTTCCTAATTAAAAGCAAGTGTCAACTTAGTCATTGATCTGAAACACAAATTAGAGAAGAAGCATCAACTAAATAATAAAATTGCATAAACTTTCAACAATATCCACAAATTGATTACTTAAAAATTGGAAAGATGATGTAAAAGATGAAGAACATCAAGAAAAGAAATAAATACAAACACTTACCTCATCAGCTGTAATAATAGCCTTGATATGCTGCATGCACAAAAAAGAAAAGATAAAAATAATATTAATCAATATTGATTGGTCTCTACTATCTCTCACAGAAACACAGGGATACATAACAAATGATACTAGTTAGGAAATTCAATCAAATTTCAAAAAAATAAAAATGAATTCAAACCCTTAGAAAAGCAAAGGGCTTTTCCATTATTCATATCAAGTACCCATCACCTTATTATTAATTGCTCTAACTCCAAAATAAACCAAATGAACAAACACATACTCCCCAAATTCAATTTTACCTCTAAATTCAGAACAATGGCTCTCTCACGGCCGAGGATAGTTGAAGGATAAGACAAGAGGGGGTCGAGAATTCGAAGATCACGCGCGTGAATCTGCACGCGGTGCATGATCTCGTATTTATCAACATCCAATACAGTTTCCTGACCCGAAGAATCCATTAAAATCCAGCTTCTTGACCCGGCACCTTTTTTCGTTAACCCGGTGACGGCGTTCAGAGGATCCGCCGGCACAACGCACCCGCTTTCTCGACCAGTCATTCTCAATTACCATTAGAAAGAAAAAAAAAGAAGAATTTGTAGAATCTCTCTCTTTTTTCCTTAAACACCCGGAAACCCTAGAGAGTATGTGAAGATAATTAGGGATTACATGGTTCTTTACTCTATTTTTTTCCTTTCTTTGAGTATTTAATTTCTTGTTTGTTGTGTCTGTGTGAGTATGTTCCGAGAAGAAGGGGGCAGAATTTCCACTGTTTTACTTTATTTTTATTTTTATTTTTGGTAACCAAATAAATGATTTTATTGCAGACATATATTCATGGAAAGGGCCTGTTTGTTTGGCGTTTGGGAAAGTAGTTTGGGAGAGTAGTGGAGGTTTGTGAAATAATTTCGATTTGCGTAATGTTGTTTGTTTGGGTTTTGAGAGAGTGGTTTGAGAAATAAAGTAGGTGTAGGTTTTTTTGGAAGAGTTGGGTTGTAGGTGTAAGATGTGTAAGACTTTATGTCAAATCATGTTTGTTATGTGAGATAAATTGTGTAAGAGATATGTTACTTTATGTCAAATCAAAGTAGAGTTTGTATAGGTTTTGTTTAGAGATAAAAAAAATTGTTGTTTGTTTGGCTTTTGAGAGAGTAGTTTGAGAAAATTAATGAATGAAAAATTTATTTCGGAAAATAAAAAACATGTTTGTTTGGCATTTCCCAAACACGAAAAAATTCTGGGAAACGCCAAACAAACAGGCCCTTTATTTCTACCGAATCTACAAAATTAACTTTTTAAATTACACAAAAAATCACTTGTCTTATTTTTTTACTTAAGAAATTTAAATACGCTTCGTTCAAGTTGGGTCTAATGTTAAAAATTCAACTGGAACACATAAAAAGAAAAAGTTAAAAATTCAACTTACAATTGATTTGGTTATACCCCATTCACAAACAACATATGTATTATGCGATTAGTTTTTTCCTTTAAAATTTTTGATTGATGTTTAAAACTTATAGATGTGTAATTGTCAATTTCGTTGAATTTTAACATATGATAAGGGTGGTTAGCAACATTTGGTATGAAATTTATATAAGGTATTTTTTTTCAGTAAAAAATTACCGGGGCCTATTAGGAACGAAACGAACATCGTGGAGTGTTTTGCAAATAACACAAAATGAAACAAATACGGAAATCAATATGCTGAATCTGTTGGTAGTTAATATTTAGGAATAGCAAATCAAATCACAAACATACGTATCGAATATGAGAAGCATACGATATAGCTTTAAATTTAAGCAAAATTATGGTGGGGACGGGGTGGATTCCGTTAGTTCTCTACATATTTGCACTACACCATAAATTATATCATTTTGAAATTATTGGGTAATCCTAATTAGATTTAATTTTGGTTATACTAAATGTTTGCTCATAGCAGCATCAATCATGGACACGTTATTTCTTAACAATTTGGGCTTAATGACAATAACTGAAATACTAATCACCACAAGTGGCAAATTCAAGTCTGAACTTTTGTTGGAGATGTTCTCATATAATATATTTAACGCGTCTTAAAATGTCTTAAGTCAAGTATAAGACCTTACTATAGAAAAAAAAAGTGAAAATAAAATAACGTAAATATATATCATATAAGAAATTAAAGTATGAATTGCATAAACACCCCATATGAGTTATTTATAGTGTGATTAGTGACTATATAGTTTTGAGATTTACACAAACGATTTTTATCAAATTTTTTTATTTAAATATCTCCGCGTGATGTTATTGTTCTCGTTGCGAGTTGACGCGATGTCGTAAAGAGAGATAAAGAGAGATGTGTATCTCATGGGTTGTTTGTGTAGATTCTTCGAAAATCAGGGGTTTCTTTGTAATTAGCCCAACAAGCATGCTTGTGTAACTAATCTTAATTTTAAATAATGATTAGAGAACTAATGCCAGATTACCCTCTGTGATACGCGTCATGATCAATACGAAGTCGGTTTTAACACGTGAACTTTTTCTAATATAATGGTTATAGACAAGTTGTGTAGGCGAGCACATTTAGACAGTATAATGGTTTGTCTAATGTGTAGGCGAGCCCATTTAGACGAGCTAATGGTTATAAAAAGAATATAATGAAATACTTGATTTATTTAAGTACATGACTTATAAAGTTTTGATGACTCAGGCCCAACTTTGTCATGAGGACAAGGCCTCTTCGGCCTTGGACAAAACCGACTAAAATCTTGTAGCTAACACATCAATTTTGATAATTAATTTTAATTAAATTATAATATAAAAAATTACAGTATGAGTTTATTTATTCTTTTGTCTTTAGATGCATGGAATTGAATAAAATTCTTTAATGAATTTCAAAGCGGTGAG
Source organism: Penstemon newberryi var. newberryi (assembly GCA_030819805.1). Taxonomy (NCBI): domain Eukaryota; kingdom Viridiplantae; phylum Streptophyta; class Magnoliopsida; order Lamiales; family Plantaginaceae; genus Penstemon; species Penstemon newberryi. The sequence continues at coordinate 45,263,636 of JAUALY010000001.1, forward strand.
CAACTTTAGATCGAAGCCAAAAAAAAGGAAAAGATATAACGTTTGGTCAGAGGCTCCTAGCTAATATTGGGCTAAAAGTTCAATGGCTCTTGAAAAACGCTTGGGCCATATTTAGGTCTTTCAGTGTTTGGGCTTTCAACTTTTTCTAGTGTTTTATGACAATTTTTTTCTTACTATAAGATATTACATATTGGGACCAGAGATTTTTTTTTTTTTTCACATGACCAGAGATTTAGATCCAAAAATATTAATAATACGACAGGGTGTGTGATGAAGTACTATTAATTTTCCTCTAATTAGAAAAAAAAAATTGTATTTTTAGTAATTTTATAGGTTTGGACGACCAGTATTTTTATTGCCGCATATTATATATTCTTGATTCTAATTTTGAAAATATTTTACATATTGATCTCATTACCTCGTTTGATGATCAAAAGTGCAAACTTAGAAAATCTTATAAGATAAAAAATGCTAAATAGTTTCCCATCTTTTTGCAAATTTAGAGAACCTAAACGAGGTTTGGTTATAAATTAGAACATGTAGGTCTTAATTGATTATAGACCTATATGCTATATGACGTCTTTTAATCAATTTTTGTTTTTTGGTTTCCCAGGGGTTTAATCCCTTTCGAGGCGTGTTGGGTACAATAAGTGGGTAACTCTCCCAACAAGGATTCGAACCTGAGTCCGCTACTTTGTAGTGACTAGTCCCTTCCACTAGACCAATCAAATTAAATACATGCATACATGCTTAATTTAAAAAAAAAAAATTTACATTACATAAATCATACTTATGCAACTATCTTTTTCACAAAACGTCACAATTTCAGGCATTTTATGTTACAGTAGTATACTCTGGATCATATATAAAACATAAGAATACACACGAGTGATTTCCAGAGTTCTATACTTTTTTTGTGAATGGAAAATAGTTATATATACGAAAAATATAAAATACTCTCTCATTATTTCATAACAATTTTTAATTTATATATATATATATATATATATATATATATATATATATATATATTATATTATAACTTATAAACCTCGAGGCGGACTATGAACAGTGCATGTCATTTTCTTTTGGCTTTTTTTTTTTGCAAGTTAAACCCACAAACGACGCCGTTTTTACTTAAATAGTGAACAGTTCCTTAGTGTTTGCTTTTATTTTCCATTTTTATTTAATGGTTTGATTTATGGTCTGCTTGTTAGGTGTGGGCCCCAGGTTGCTTTTCAATTAATTGGTCTCCAGCGTCTTCTATATCTTTTCTTCTTTTTTTCTTTTTTCTTCAAAACAAAAAACAGTGCGAACCTTCCTACCTAAATTTCCATTATCTAAATCCAATTGCAATTCTATTACTACTGGCCTTTGATTTACGATGTCATCCGCACGAGGAGCTGCTCAATTTTTCTTCTGTTTGTTCTTCTGGACTTCTTGTAAGCCGCCTCTTTAATTTTGTTTATTCATAGTGGATTTTGGGGAATTAATTCTTACTTGCTTTGTTCTTCTGGACTTCTTCTCTACCTCTTTTTTAATTTTGTTTATTCATAGTGGATTTTGGGGATTTAATTCATTCTTACTTGTCTTTGTAATTTAATTTATTCATATGAGTCCAATATCAATTTTGTTTTTTCTCTGTTTTGCACTCGATTCCTATTTCTCAAATTTTTTAATGTTTTCTTTTTCAGATATGTATTGTTTTTGGCGGTTAACTTATTTGGGTGAGATAGTTACGTGTCACTTCCTCACAATTGTGTATCTTCTTCCACCGCCTCTATTGTTCATATCATATATGTCTATTTTAATCATTCTCTCTCAACTAGTGTGCTATGTTTTTTGCTCTCAGCCTTATTTGCTTTGGAGGTTCTTATTTTTTCTTTTTAGTTCATTTAATCTTTGTGATTGTTTGGTTTGCTCAGGTCTGTTCGTTTATTTATGTGAGCTAATTTTATTTTTTCTGTCTTTATTCTTGCAGGGAAGAATTTGTAGGTTTTCTAGGTTTGTTTATATTTTCTTTGTTTCTCTTATTTTAAATACATGTGTTGTGGCCCTCTTTTTGAGTAGTTGTGGATTATTTTTATCAACGATTGTCTCTTTTTTTCTTGCAGGACTATTTTGCAGAGAGAGAGAGAGAGCAAATTAATATATCAATCTTACTGAGATAGGTGGTTCCATTGGTTCAACACCTTCTACTGTTGTAGTTGATTCACAGATTCCAGAAGCCCATAATCTAATAACTTGGTACTTCAATTTATTTATTTGTAATTCTGAGTTATTGATATTGAAATCATGCTTTACTTATTAAGACAATGGCTAACAGTCGTTCGAATAATTTAAAAGTTATTGTTGAAAATACGATGAAAGACCATTTCTTACACACTGAATCGGCTGAATCATTTCCAAGGGATGACATATTTTCATTAGCAAATGTTCTGAGTTACGAAAAGGTACATGCTCTCCTCTATATTAATGTTCTCGTGGTAATTCTTTTTGTTGTTTATGAAGATTACTTTGTTACATAAGATACATCCTTCTTCTGATTTTCTAAAAAAGTTATATTTTAGCAACTTATTGACATATTCTGCATTTCCTAAATATTGTTTTCTCTTATATCTTAGGTTGAAAATTTTACTGTGAAAGTCAATGCTAAGATTACTGATCTTGACTAGAAATACTTCTATATGGCTTGTGGAAAATGTTATTCGGGGGTGAACGCTGAATTCAAATATAAATACACATGTGTGGCCTGTAAACATCCTACTGAGGCAGCCCCAAGGTTTGTGCTTAGATCAATGGTTTATGATTTTGGTTTAATAATTATCTGTGTACTAAATTAATCAATTTGATATTTTTAATTGTTACTAGGGAGAAAATACATCCCAATGTTTACGATGCTAGTGGTTGTTTTGATGTAACAGTTTTTGGACCCGAGGCTGTGATACAATTCGGTAATATTTAGTTACTAATTTTAGGATTTTTAAAAAAAAAGTAGATTATGTGATATTTTTGAATATTTTGCTAATACATTGTGTTCCAGGGAAAATTTCCCTCTGTTAACAACTTAATCGAAAGGCTTTCTTCTGGAGAGTTTTTCATGAAAATCAGAAAGCGTAAACGTCATATTAGTGGAATGGAACAATATGTGTATGATGTTGGTCATCTAGAACGTGTTGAAGATGTTTCAAAATATGAGGAAGTGAAAACTTTGGAACAGCACGAAACGAGCTTACCCCATTATCAACCATCTAGAAAACCACCTGTTATGAGAACCTTATTTCAAGAAGGTACATACTTGTTCTGTGATGAATACAATTCTCCTATGTCTTACATAGTTGATATTGTCTCTAAATTGCTCTTTTACTTCGTTGACACATGCCAGTGCTCTGTTAATGAAGATGGCCATGGTGGTGCTTCTCAAGACTCTTCGACCTAAACAACTGCTTTGGAGATGTTTTGCACTGATGTTTGTTTCTCTTTGGCCATCTAAACATAAAACTTAGTTTATATGAACATAAATATATGTCCCTATATTAAGATAGCACTGTACTTTTGCTACTACGGTGACTTGGATTTTGTATGTTTATATAATATATATATATATATATATATATATATATATATATATATATATATATATATATTTTATAACATATAAGAGGGTAAGGCATGTTTGTACATTGTATGGTTTTTCTTTTTCCTTTTATTTTAATCCCCTATCCCTTAAAATGACGTTGTTTTGCATCCTAAACGCCGCCGTTTCGTTCTGCCCTCCAGTAGTTGAACGCCATGTATTTTTTCCATTTTCTTTAAAAGGATATGCTTCTAATTATGCAGAAGATAAGATAATTTGATGCTAAATTTTTCTATTTCATTATCATAAAATTTTCATGAAGTAAAATATTAGTGGTTTTGTCTGTTATGCATATGGTTGAGCTGCAATCTCTGAAATTTTTGAATTTGGGATACAATGAGATAACATGTGGTACTTTGTTTCATCTTAAAGGTAAGTAATATTCTCATTTTTAAATAAGATGGTGTAAATAATGATTCATTTCGTGTCTGCGGTATTTTTTACATTGCTAATATTTTTCTGGTACATGTTTAACAAATTTGGAGAGCTTCACCCTGGATCCTTACAGGATTATTGATGAAGGGATGGTTCATCTTGCAGGTGAATTCATTAATACCAAACAAGACTTGTCTTTGTTCTCGTGTATGATTAAGTATCTTTGTTGTTACTAGTGCCTTCTTTTTTTCACTTGCTGACTTCTTGTTTGTTCTGATGTATAATTCTTAGGCTTATCTCGCCTAAAATTCTTGGAGTTGTATGATACTAAAGTTGGAAACAATGGACTGCGTCATCTTTCTGGTGGGTGAAATCTTCTGACTGATGTCTTCATTTGAACTTCGAATAAACACAGTCAAGCATTAATATATTACTTTTAAGTTCTCTAATTAGTATACAGAAATTGAACCTAAATCTTACAGAATTACAGATATTCTCATATTAAAAGATCATATTTCAACCATGTAACATTAAATTGCTTCATGTTTTTCAATATGATGTTTTATTTGGTTACCTATCATATATTTGAAAGTATGGTATATGTTAAAATAGACAATTGAGTTATATGATTAATTATTGATACTTTCTTTTACAGGTACACTTGATGGATTTAATCTTTATTCTTACTTGCAAAATGCACGACTCACTAAATTGGTGTCCTTGTCTCAAACTCTAGGATCAGAAGCGCATGTTCGTAGCATCTGAAGTCACTGTCATTAGAGTCCTGCAAGGTGACTGCCAATGACATGACGAAGCTCCAATTAATGGATATGCCAAACCTGGTGAGTTTTAGGATCGAATAATCATATAGCATCAATCCATTTGTACATGGTCTAAACATGAACTTTGCTTTCAAAATTCCTCTGTGCCACATGTGAAGCTTTCTTTTGTATTGTTCTATATAAAGAATTGCATATAATAAGTTCATTTTGCATGATTAAAATTTGTGGAGTTGTGGGATGTCATCAACTCCAAAAGTTCTGTACAGAAATTATTGGTCGTGTAAATTTCACATACGATTTGAACTTCACTTCTACATTTTGAGCTTCTTTTTGTTTATTTTTCTTTTCCTTCTTAAGATTATTAGCAATAATACATTTTCTTGGTCAGCTCATTTCAATTTGCATTTACTGATTTTAGACTTGACTTCCATTGCAGATTTGTCAATTGTTTGCTCTTCATATCATGTTTCTGGAATAGTTTTATTTAGAACTTACCATTAAGAGGCCCTGTATTTTAGGCGTTGGATTACATAAGAAGAAATTCTTTAAAGCATTTTGCTCTGAGGTTGCATTTTTAAGCCAGAGTGAGAGATATTAGGTTCAGACCTGCCATGTGATCTTATTCAGATGGATGATAATTTGATATGTTAGGTAGTTCAGGATTTCTTATTTTTTGTCATCCTTGCATTATGACATCTTGTACTTACTAAAATTCAGCAAAAGGTGAACTCTGAGACGGACAATTAGTTGTTCATAGTCTGTATGTTTTTCATTACATCTTTTTCTATCATTAAGTCAAGTTAAAGGCTATGTCAATTGCCAAATCCCTGTACAAATTTTTTCAACAGTAAGGTAACTTGTCATTGATAAGTTATGTTGTTTTCAGTATGATAGCACTGATTTAAGCCTTTGCGTCATACCAAGCAACCTTGGTGAGTCGAATAAGTTTAAGTAAACCTTTGCATTATAATAATATATTTAGGAATACAAATCATTATTGAGTATAGAAATAATTTACATTGATGATGATGAAATATTTCTGAACAGATTTGAGGTAATTCTTAACATATCAACAAAATAAATGAAAATATCAAATTGCCTAAGAAAGGGTATCTACTTCTCAGTAAACCTCATGACAACAAAAAGCACAAGTGCCATGCTTAGGATTCTTGAAAGCACCCTATAATCAATTGTTAAATTAAAATAATTTCACACTAATTATGCAGTATTACAAGCTATGGAGCCCAAAAACAAAATTATATTACTGAAGCACATATTAGATTGAAGATTTTACTTTAACAAATAAAAATTTGGGCAACAAACTCCACGCAATTGCGTGGAGCAATATGCCTAGTATATATATATATATCCATCAACCTTTTAAAGAACTTGTAGCCTCTTTTATTTCCTTTTTATAACTGCTGATGGTTTTATTTATAATCCAGATGATAAAAGTTTTTTTTTTTTAAAAAAAAAAGAAAAACTAAAATTTAAAGCTTTTGCATATGTTTGCAAGAAAAAACTATGATATTATTTGGATTTAGTTTTCTTATTGAAATTGATTTTGTTAAATAAAATGAACTTTAATCTAGTTAACCACGAGTTCGAATACCTTGACTTATACATATATTTTGTTATTTTTCTTTTCCGCTTATTAAACCAACAGTAATGGTCATTAAAAATTTTTTTTTATTCGTTAAAATTTAATTTGTTATTTTTAGGTAATTATATTGTCGAGTTAAATAAACTTTTCTCAATAAAACTCGAGCCGGATCTCGATGCATTTACCTTGATTTTTTACCAGTGCATATTTATTCACCACTACATTCTTAAATTATAAATTTTAAATTCCATTAACCAGAAATTTGTTTTCTTGGTTGAATTGACCAGAAATTAAAGCTCAGGGATAATAGCATGTAAACTTTTCATCATACCTCCTCAAAATAGAAAGTCCAAATATATTATACCATTGACCCTAAGTTATTTACTATCTGCATAAAATTAATTCACTGAAAATACCATGTGCTCTGAACCACCCAGATAACCAGAACTATTCAATCATTCCACATATATAATAAAATAAATTTAAAGAAAATGTAATAATATATAGCATATATAAATAAAAAAAAAACAGGTATTGAAAGGAATAGTCCCATAAACATGCACATGGCCTTGTTCCCTTCAGTACTCTACTTGGGGGACTAAAAAAATCAAGAATCATCAATTTGCAATAAATAATATAATAAAAAAGATATGAAGAATCTAGAGAAGAAATAAATTAAAGAGGGGTTTCATTTAATTTAATGAAAAGAAGAGACAAACACAACTGTGACAGCAGAACAACAATTAACAATATAAAGGGAGTGATTAACTAATAATCAAGCCAAATTAATCATAAAATTAAATAAACAACAAGCCAGACAACAACAGACGAGTGCATTTGCTTCTTGTCCAATACAAATATTCAGAGAATTTTTTATCGTATCTATAATATACTATATCAAAATACAGACACATCCACGAAAAGAAAAAAAGAAAAAAAATACTGGTACATTGGAACAATTTCATCAAACCAAGTTGCACAAGTGGTTTATTACATAAGTTTTATAATTAGCATCTGTTCTTGCATTTCTCCATGGCTCTTGGTGCTGAATTTTGACAAGAAAAGATAAAAATCATAACTTCATAAAAATTAATCAATCCAAAAAATACATTTTTTTTTTCATTTAAATGTGGTTCGGAAATTAATTGTTTCTACTTGGACCAGAACCGTGGGGTGATGTGAATTTATACTCTAGTTTAACCATGACGTTATTTGTCACTTGCTCTATTTTTATTTGATTATGTTGTGCATCAGATGTATGAAATAATTTATCAAGTGTAATTTAATGTGGAATTATATGTAAAAGAAAATATATTCTTTAATTTGAATTTTTGTAGTAAAAGAAGATATAATGGTTAATTTATGTGTTGAATATAGAGAGGGTACTTACCAAGTCCAATTGCTTCTGATCCCTTCATAATGCGAAGACGCTTGCATGAATTAACAAACATCCTGCACATAATCAATAAAATCAATTAGTTAGTGATGCTTAATATCCTAGATCCGAAATTTTCTAAACTTTATTAACTAATTTATCAAAATGTAATTTCTTTCTAATTTGAAATTTTTGAAAAATAATTATTACTATATAAATTATTCACATGCAATTAATAATATATATATAGACTTACTCCCATGGTACGTCCCCCACGAGCATCCAATCACCATCCTTATCTTCATAAGTAGGTACATAGTCAGAACTGTTCAATAGATCCATCAATTTGCTCTCATTCATGAAATCAATCATTCCATCCGTCCCATAATTACCTAAAAATAAAATAGAGGAAATTAATCCAATTATATATATGAGATATAAAGTTTATCTAGCAAAATTTAAGTAATTTATAAATAGTTTAATAGTGTTATTAATTAATTACGTACCCATGGTGAAGGAACTGAACATCTTAGCTAAGGCATCGGAGAGTTCTTGATAGGACTTGTACATTTTCAAGTCAACTTTACGGAGATAGGGTGCTCCGTCCATAGACACCTTAACAAAGGCGGCGCCACCACTGCATGCCGCCTTCTCCGACTCCTCGGGAGCGGTGCTCTTCTGATGAGTCATAATGTTCTTGCGGAAGGACCGCACCGGTGGCCATCCCACCACTTGTGCCCTAAAAATAAAAATAGAAACATATATACATAAAGCTATAGTTCATTATTTAAAATAACACACAAAAAATCAAAAAATTGTTATAGTACATGGTAGGATTGATATTCACTACATGGAATATATTGATGGAGTTATGTGTCCCCATAATAGACAATATATTATATTTTTGATAATTATAGACAATATATTATATATATAAACAAGGTAGTATTATTTAATCTAGACTAGTTTAATTTGTGCCGCACCAAGATCACATGCAATTAATATTAATTGTATTATGGAAAATACAGGTGCAGCCTACATGGATTTTTGCTAGAAACTTTCAAATTAAATGATACTCCAATGCTAATTTATCCAGTTTTGTTAAAATATTTTATATTAAAAAAAAAGGCTAGTTAATTAATACGTTGTGCCAACTTAAATATATATGATATACATATATCCATATATGATAATTTCACACCAACACTTGTAAAATTAAGTAATAAGAAACGAAAATGAAATGAAATATTATCATTTAAAGTATAAAAAAATATTTTTCTTAACGTCTTACTTACTGAAATCTAAGAACAAAACAAAATTAAATACTACTTACTTTGCGGGTGGCTTAACCGGATCCTTTGGTGGATTATTAATTATTGTCACAGATTTTTCCTTGGACAAATTTTCCTTGAGATCCAAAGCAGCTGATTCATTTGACTGAAGGTTGAGTTCCAAATCAACAGTCTCAGCAAAGCCTCTTTTTCCATTTGTTTTGTTACATTGATCATTTCCGCCGCCCCCGGGTAGGCCAAGGCAGAGCTCAGTTTCCTTGAAATTAAGGCCACCTGTCATTTTCCGGCCAACTTCCATCGGATTCTTCCTTATGATATATGAGGGGTTTGTTTGTTTTGTTTTAATTGGTTAGAGAAAGAATAAGTGCGCTTTTCTTTTCTTTTGTGTGTTTGTAATAATACTAATAGCAAAGGGATCTGTTTGTATGACTTTCATGTGCATATATACGAATGGTTGCATTAGTCTATCGGTTTCCTACGGATACCATGTTGACACGTGGATTTTTTAATTTTATATATAAAAATGTATTGATATATATTTTGGGATCAAGAGCATGTTACTATAATAATTAAAGTCATAGTAAATTTTTGGACTTACAAAGAACATATAGAAATGCGCGTTTGCTTTGGAGTTTTACTATAGATCAAATTAAGCTCATTTAATATTATTTCTTGATATCAACATGTGATTGATCTAGTATAATATAAGAGATTAATCTCTACAAAAAGAAGCGAACTCAGAATTGAATCCCTATTTGGAAAAGTTTCCACTTAATGTCTCCGAAATGGATTAAATCCTTGAGAAACAAAAAAATAAATATTATTTCTTGATTATATCTATTAATTTATAAAGTATGTACAATATTTGTTTTGTAATTGGAAGACTTTCTTGATTTGGATAGTTGTAATTACCATTGACAGAGAAATGAGTCGATGCAAAATAATTCGGTATGGGTAGAATTTTCCCTCTTTAAACGTTCATCAGAAATTTGATATTTATATTTCAAATTTCCTAAGATCTCCAACAAAACCACATCGAAAACTTCAAATATATTCAATTTGAAATTCAGTTGAGTCGGATGTTTTCTAAGAATCTTATTCCGATATCTAAATTTGTGTTCAAATTTTTTGCTAGCAAATCTAAAACTCTAAAAAAATGAAAATCTAAAATCAAATTTGCTTCAAATTACATGGTTAGTTTTGGAGTGAAATGAATAATATGCATGATGCCTCAATAATGTAACCATTTTTTTAATTAATGATTCAAGTGGATGGTTTCTTTAACTATTAATACCAAAAAATGGGGATGGCATGATTAAGCCAACCAATAAATGGATGTGGTCCAGGAAAGAACCATGATTAACGATCTTCTCCTAAAATTAATGGCCAAACTTAATTAATTAGTTTTCCATAATTTTAACTTTTAATAGTGTTCAATGCATTCAACTGAATTGACTACTCATATATTGTTGCTTGTATACTTTCCATGTGTTTTCATGTGTTGCACTCTTTCTGGTACTGTCATTAACCGTTAAATTAGGTAAAGGTTTCCCTTTGGATTGAAATTCTTTTTTATATGATTGATTAAGGAAAAATTAATTAAGGTGAATCTTAATTTGAGTGCTTGTTCTGACTAAAAAAGAAGCAAAATGTCTTGTTGATCTATTTTTGGGAAAATAAAGCATACAACATATATACTTTATATTTTTCTTTTTCACCTGAATCAATCCATCTCAAGGTGTATCATGTAAAAAATTCTCTCAGTGGAGATTTGATTTGTGTTTACCACATAGTGGGGGTACTAATCTCTTTCACTAAACAAAAAATACATGGCTGACTTTATCTAATAAAGCCACATTATTTCTATATATATAACGAAATTTTGAAAATTCTATTCTAGCTTCGGTTAAGTGGTCACACCTACTCGATCTCAAACAAGTGTATTTGCACATGTAACGTGACCACTCACTATATTTCGTATGAGCCTTTATTTACTCACAATACAAATTATTCTATTGCACCTGTCATGAGATTGTTCCTATTGCTCGAATCGAACTGGAATTAACCTGAAGTTTAGACCATGTTTTATTCTTGGATTTTGATAAGTAAAACACTGGAAAGAAAAAAAAAATCATATCATTTTATTTGTTAGCATTCCAGGAATCAAGCATAACCTTAATGTTTTTGGCAAGCTCGGTCACATAATTTCATTAAAAAAAAAAAGGTAAACAAAAGTGTTGAATGAATGAACATGGTTGGAACATTCTCTAGTAAAGTGTGTGGTTGTACAATTTGCTAAATTTCAATAGATTGGTTAATTAACCTTAAAGGCTTAAACCATAACTTGAATTGGAACTTATCCCATTTAGCTTCAATTAGTTGGACATAAACTACTTGTAAACTTAAATGGTATTTTAATATTACCACTTATGGAAATCAGCTTTATTTAGTCAGACAAGTTGATTTTTATTTTTTTTGTTATCAAAACTTAATGATATGTAAACTATATATATATGTATACCATTTTCTTTAGTGAAAGAAACCACATATAACACCATGCAAAAACCGACAGAACCATGAATTTACTTGTATAAAAGTAAACGTATCAGTTAAAGGTACCATTTTTTTTGCCTTGTGTTTGCATTATAAGTGACGTTTTCTGCCCAAAATTGAAAAGATGCATTAACAATTTACTAATTTCGGATTAATATTTTATAATAGTAATTTAAGCGATATTGGGATTAATATTTTATTTTCGTGATATGTTTCAGCCAACTTAATATTTAATTTTGAAAACTTTTTTCAAATGTTAAAATATTTGTAAATGAAATAAATATGTTGAAGTAGAAACTAAGCTAGATTTTCATTTCAATTGACTAGCTAAGAAGAAAAAGTTGAGTATTTAAATTTCTAAAAATATAATTAATTGCACACTAATATATACAAATCCCTTAATAATTCTACGAAATATAAACTTTTGTCGTCCCCTCATGAGATTAGGATAAGTGTGAAACCTCCACAAATGTATATATGTAGCCTAGCTATATAGGATCCTCCTCTCCATCATTAATGGGGTCGGTTGGCTGTTGGAGGGAACATATCACAGAAATGACTCTCTGCAATTTATTTGCTCTAAATATAATATACATCAAACTTTTGTATATAAATAATAAATATATATATATATACACACACTTTTATGTATCTATGTATGTATGTATATTTATACGAAAAATCAAAAGATAGTTCGAGGAAACTGCCCATTAGACATTGGGAATATGGCCACATGAATAAATCATTCATGCATCGCACGGATTGTTTGGTATCTCCATTATAATTATAAAAATACTATTCAACTATAGCTTTACATTATTTCTTTATCTCTCTCTCACACACACTCATATACACACATATATGATATCATGCATGACATTAAAAAGAGACAATGTAATAATTTTAAAAAATTAATTAAGATATTGAGACAATATGATCTGTCTACGAATTTTGAGCTAGTATTTTTAGGATCCATTTTGTAGCGTGGTGGTGTCTACAACTTGTTAGAATGTACAGAAGCCAATTAGTTTAATTAATTATTATTTTTTAAATGGAAAAATTAATTATGAGCAATACTAATATTACTTCTATTATACTTCTATTATATATATATATATATTGTGACTTCGAGACCAATGCATTATAAGGAGGTGCATTAAATAATTTTATTTATACCATTTAAATTTCTCTTTAGAGACGGGGAAAGTACGTAAAAGAATCTTAGTGTTAAAAGAAGGAAATATTTTGTGCGACATTGATGTCTATGCGATGTAGTGTAGTGAATTCAGTTTATTTTTAATGGTATAAATATGTACTTAGAGGACAATTTCATTGGATCAATATGTAGCACTAAAATTTATACATACAACGATTTTTCTATCTAAATCAATTTTCTATTTCAAATTAAGATTTTATTTTCCCATTCAACGAGGAAAACTGTACCTTCACTTAAGTTTTTCCTAACTCATAAAAAAACTATGAATTATCAAAACTGAAGTTGCACGCCATGTCTATTTTTGCATAACCAAATGAACTAAAGTACAAATTTATATCCATCTAAATTTATAATTTCTGGTGTTGAACATACGATCATATACTACAATAAATATAATTATCCACCTCGACAAAAATCATTGTGGAAAATCTATAGTGGTGCCAAAACTCAACCACAACGATCATACAACGGCTTTTAGGATAGTCCCTTCAGGGGTCTCTGTATGGTGGATATGTTTCCACTATATATGGCTAGGAGCCGTGGTGGATGTTTTCACCATGGCTTTAGCTACGGCTGTGGAGAATATTAAACCACGCCTTTGTAGTCCGATGTCAATATATTCATATCCACTGTGACATTTAAATGTTGGGTTGCCAAAACTAACATTTGCGAATATGATAAGAAAATAAAAAATGGTTTCTTTAGTTTCATCTTTGTAAATGTATATACAAACGGAAAACTGCATTTCGAGTTGTAGAATGAGTTGCCATGTACCAACTATATATTTTTTTTTTTTCAAGGGTTTAATCATTTTTAGGCGTGTCAAACATATTATATGGGAACCTGGCAGGGTTTCAAACTTGAATTGCCACTTTGGAGGTACTTGTCCCTTTCACTCGAACAAATCACATGTTAGTTAGTGTTGCCAACTATATATATATATTTTTCCCAATTAAGAGTAAAATATTATTCAAATAAACTAGAAAAATTGACAATAAAATATTCAAGTAGACCTTCAGGCTTCAGTATTTTTATTTCTTTTCAAAGAAATTAAAGGTGCAAATTTTGAATAGCTAGCTAGTAGTAGCATGTATATGTGTGTAATTACGTACGTAATGTGTTGTATCTTTTTATTTCCAAGTATGCATGTTTTGTCCAAGCTAGTATATATAATGGAAATAAAAATGAAAAACTGGTAGAGCATGTTATGTCAAATTTTCCCCAGCACGACACATGAACATCAATCTATTGCACTCATCAACATCACTAATTCCAAATCCTTTGTACATAGTATATGTGGTGGTGACTTTAAGACAGGTCACATCCTTAAGAGAAGGAAACATATCCCCAACCCTAGTTGTGCTCTAATTGTCAATCCAAGACTCTTCCCCCTCCAAAAACAAAATCAAATCAATACAAATATTTTATTAATTACTCCCACGGTCACTCGTAATTACAAGTTTAGATGATAAAAGTTAAAAAATTATATTTTTTTGATATTTTAATTTATATTTATGCCTTTCAGATTAGTAGTTGAGGTCGAGACAATCAATTTTTTTTGATAAGCTTATAAGTCTAAGTTGAGCGACTGTTTTAGGAGTTTGACATGAAGACAATATGCAGTGTACTTGCACTGATTATTAAACATGCGAATGCGATTATTCAAGAAATTCAAAATATAATGAATGCCATTGGTATTTGGTACCAGTAATTTTATCTTTTGGAAACTGAAATTAGTAGAGTCAAAATCAAGTAATAAGAAAACAAGAAACTGTTTTTTGCGTTTGGAAAATCTACAAATTAAATTGAATAGCCAATTCAATTCATTGTCTAGAAAAAGAAAGTGACTCCCACTTGAGTTTACTTTTGGAATCTTGTTTTCTTTTACAATACAATAACCTGACATGGAGTTCAGTAGAGATATATATGTTTTGGTGGTCCAAACAATTTTTTTTTTACATGTATATATATAGTGATCAAGAAATCATCAATTTCAAACTGGACCAAATTAATTATTGGTCATAAAATCATTGTGGAAGTTTACACAAAACATTTAACCTTAGTAGAAAAATTAAAAGGAAAATAATTAATACACACGTCCCCCAACCCCACCCCTTAGTTTTCAATTTTCTCTTATCAAAATTTTAGAATATTAGAGCTACTATTCTTTAAAATTTACACAAGTCTGTACTATATATACGACATAATTAATATATATATATATATATATATATATAGTACAGAAATTCAACAAGTTGTTTTAATAAACTGATAATTTGACATAGATATATACGTACGTACTAGATATAAATGTGATACAATCTTGCTCCAAGTAAAGTTAAGTTACATTTCATTCAAAAATAATTATGCAATCAAACTAAATTAACATATGAAAAGTGACAAAATCGGAATTTTAGTATAATAGGACCATGCGGACGATCCCTCGATACTTTTGGTTTCGTATTTCATAAGATTATAGTTTTGTTCGCACATTTTAAAAATATTTTATACTTTAATCTCACATTTTATAATATTGTACTTTTGATTAATTTCAATTTTAAAAAATATCTTGCACTTTTAAATCCAATAGATTAGTCACTATTTAGCACATTTGGTCCCATAAAATTGTCTCGGTTATACTTTTAGCCCCAAAGAAGGCAATGAGTAAAAATATTTAGAAAAATTGTGATGTTATGATGATCAGTTACAATATTTATGTGAACATGTAAAATTAAACTGAATGTTTATATATAAATCATAAAATTGTATGATGAATATTAATTGTTGGATAACTATGTAACTAAATTAACCATATTGTAACTCCTTAATAGCGTGTAGTGGCATCAACACTTTTTTTTAGTTTCATTTAATTAATCCTCAATTATTACATCAGAAATCATTTCAATAACAAAAATACAAAAAATTACAAATAATAAACCACTACCAAACACTAGTATTAAGTTAGATGAAAACCCATATTAGTGGGAGTACCCAGGATCTCTTGGTCTTTGGGCCTCAGCTTTATCTGTAGCATTAACACCTTTGATCATGGGTAATGTACATTTACTGGTCCGGTGTCTTTAGTTTTTCTCTTGCAACTATATGTTGAGACTCCACATGGATTGTAAATGAATAGTAAGTTTACCTTAAAATAAAATTATTACGTAAAAGTACAAAGTTAACTGTCCTAAATATTTTTTCTCAATTAAATTGATTATAACTAATTAGTCGGATTTAGTAATGCATTATATTCCTCTTGATTACCTATCATGATATGAGAGACAGCTTACATATATAGCTAGTAACATTAATTAAACCAGCTAATTAAACAAAACTAAGAGAGGTAATATTATATATTAACATAAACCAATCTAGCTAGCTAGTTTAGTTAAGTAAATGTTTAGGGCCCTACAAATGCAATATTATAAGAATCTTGCACAATAATAATTATTCGAAATGTTGGTTGAAGATGAGACAATGGATCCCCAATGGTGGGGGCTCATCATCCCACTCATTGCTTGGAATGTCTTCTTAATTACCTTAATTAATTAATATACTTTTGAATTGACCCCCTTTCTTTTAATTTTAATTTACACGCGGTTCTGAATTAGGAATTCTAATTTCAATTTAATTCGATGAATTGAAGTCAACTACACTTTTCCTTCTATACTGCTACATAATTAATGTTAAGATATCTTGAACAAGTTGATTGGTTCCCAGAATATATCGTCAGTTGAAGAAGAGATCAACTCTATCTTTGCTTCGTTTCGTTAAGTATTATTTAATTATTTTCTAGTTTTAATTAAAAGAGTTTGAAAAAAAAAAAATTAACTGGTGAAATTAAGCACTTGGAACAATTCTAATGAATCCATCAAATGAGACATTAAATGCTATAACAGATACTTGGTGGCTGGAGTGAAAAAAACTGACCTCCAATGGAGATGGGACATCAATTTGATGAGAAGGATATCAAACTTTGGAGAAATTTCATTTCAAAACACACTATTTGTTCAAAAAATCACACAACACTAAAAACAGACACTTTAAAAAAAAAAAAAACACGCTGTGAGGATCCTGTCTAAAGTCTAGACTTAACGACGTGATTACGGAGACCATTGTCTACAAATGAGAATTGTAATTTTTCTTGACCATGCAATGTTAACAAAAAACGATGCTTAATTTTGTGCTGGACTATTTTAATTTCATTTATTGTTAACTTAGTTTAAATTTACTTTTAATTGCATAGTACGATTTGATTTTGTGCTGGACTATTTTTGATGTGTTGAACTGGAGTAAAAATAAACAAATTACAGGTACTGTCTCAGAATATTATAGAGACGTACATTGAGTTTTTTAATTTTAATTTTGATGTTTTGTATTGGAGCTGCTCATAACACATTAATTTAACTTAGCTAAAAGTATTAATCATTATCAATATCCAAGTTTTCAAGTGAGCTAAATATTTATTTGTTACAGTAAATTGTTTATATACGAGAAACTCCCTTTTTATGGAAACTTATTCCATAAGAATATATAATACTTTTTTTTGCCCTTTTGACACACGCCACCTCTGAATTCGTTAATGGATTGACTCCCGTTAATTAAAATTATAAGTCGATTATAAATGGCTTGGAATTGTAATTACCATTTGAACTTGGTGTATAAACATGTCTGGTCAAAAAGTGTATAAACATGTTTACATATTTAATAAAATAATTTAAAAATTATCCTAGAAAATTAGGAGAATTTTCTGTGACGCAGTTGGTTGATGAACCATAAAAATCATATCATGAGAGGGTCCATTATGTGATAATTATATTTTGTATTAATGCCTAAAAATACACGATCAACATTAATCCCTTAATTACATGTCTGTCCACTTTAGTTATCCTACTACAAAATAAAAGATAAATGTTAATTTTTAAATTGCTAAATCTTACTTAATTTTTACTATCAAACTCATCATTATTAAAATTATCAAAAAAAAAAAAGCCCAATCATTATTATTAAATTATAGGTAAGAAGATATGAGAGGTAATTAGTCCACGTCGCTGAATTCGAAAATCAATCAATTTGCCAGCACCTACGAAAATTCTTGCCCAACCCGGTCAAACCGGTTTGTGCAAGAATTTTATTTTGACTTAAAGTGATCCGTGCAGATTGCAAGATACATATGAGATATTTGCAATCTTTAATATATATCTAGGATACACTAATTTACTTTTGTTTTATAGTCGAAAAAATTAAGACGAGTTAATTAAAAGATAATTATTGGTTATCATGTACGTATAGAATCAGTTTGGGGCTCCAAGAAGATCGCTGAATCTCCTTTTTGGGTCCAGAAATCTCCTTTACAATTGTGCCCGCGGCTAGTTCTAATCTTTAAAGATTTTGGTTCTTTTTTTAAAATTAATTACTAGTAGAGTTAATGGTAATTTACCCCGTGATCTGTATAATATTTAATTTACCTCCTTGTGATTTGTAAAAGAGCATCTCACCTCTCTGAATCTTATAAAAGTTTTACACCGTCTCCCTGCCATTTTTAAACTTAAATATGAATTAATAAAACTATCCCTCTTATATGTGGCACTTTTGTCCCATATGTTATGATAAATGTGACAGTTAACCATGAATATTTTGATAAATGTGATAATTTACCCTCTTTGTATTATGATAAATGTTGTTGCACTTTACTCGCCTATATTACAAAAACATTTTTCATGATCATTCTCAATTTCGGCGAGTGAATTACAATCTTCGGCTAAAGGAAGTAAATTGCTCCTTCAAATTTTTCACGAGGGATAAAATACTTTTTTTCAAATAATCGAAAGTAAACTGAACATTATGCATTTCATAGAGGATAAAATGGCATTAGCTCATTAATAGTATAAAAAATAAATAACCATTCAAAATTTGTACCGAAATATAATGATCTTCCAAGACTACAAGTCATTGGCTTGATGGATCTATTCCTTGATAATAAAAGTGCAAATATATGATAATGTTAAGGTGCATAATGCAAATCATCCTATCAAAATTCTCACATTGAGTTCAAGAGACCCACGAGAGAATCGGGTCAATCTTTTCTACAGTGCTCAGTTTGAACTAAAATTGCCAACAATTAAGAAGGTATGAGGTAATTTTAATAGTCCGTAGAAAAAAAGTGAACGAACATTAAGCGCTAGTTGTTCGGCATTTCAAAAAATTATGTAGTGTTTGGGAAAAACGAAATAAACATATATATTTTATTTGAAATAAATTTATCATTTCTTAATTTTATAAATTACTCATTCAAAAGTCAAAAATATAATAATTTTCTTATATTTAAGAAAATACATATACAAACTCCATTTTGATTTGACATAAAGTAATCACCTCTTACCAAACTTATATTATCTCACATAACAAACACGATTTGACATAAAGTCTTATACATCTAACACATACAACATAATACTTTCAAAAAACCTACACCTACTTTATTTCTCAAATCACTCTCTTAAAACCTGAACAAACAATATTACGCAAATCGAAATTATTTTATAAATTACTCACCCTAACACCAAACAAACATGCCATAAATATGGCATAAACGTTCGCATTTTCCCGTTAAATAATTAATAATATACATAGACTGACATGCGAACTAATGAGATGGCCTAAATGACATTTTCTGGGCCGAACCCTGAGAATGATTGCAGTGGTCCAAATAAGTTGGGAGTCCATTTTGGTACCTGAAAATTTTGATATGCGTCGGTCTCTTTTGAAATGCAGTCCAATTATTATTACAATCATAGAAGAATTATGATTAGCATGACATTCCTTCTGCACCACATTCAGTCCCTGTTCCTATTGGGAATTTAATCGAAAATTTATTTAATACAAAAAAATGTATATATCATCATTCAAAATATTAATTGAAGACGGTGATAATGATGTTATATATATTCCCTCTTGGTCCAGGTAATATTTGCGTTCAATTCCTATCCGTATTGCTTACCGATAGACCTTGATACATATACATGCATGGTTCACTTAATTAATTTGTATTGATCTTTTTTTAATCATTTCATGATATATATTGTGTTGTGACCTAAATATTAATTGATTTAGATGGTGTTATGATGTTTTTGGCCAAGTTAAGAATTTAATTTTTTTTCCTCATTTCCTTGTTTATTCTTCTTCTTATTCTATATAAAATTGGATCTTGCATGTATGTCAATTAGTCTCAACTACCTTCCCCTTTCATGCATTTATAAACATTCATATCTTGATGGTTTAGGCGGTCCATTAGGCCCATTTAATTCCGTAGCCATATCTGTGTCCACAGCCAATATAATAATTAATGTATACTATAGGGACTTTGACAAAGATTTTTCTATGATTTTTCCTTTTTCGGGAATTTTTGTTGGTACTTTTAAACTCGATCTAGATAGTTGTCACTTTTGAGTGATGAGCAATTACAAAATGATAGATAATAGCTTTTTGGATTATATAATATATATTTCTATAGTGCTCTTGATCTTTTTGATAAACTAGATGATTTGTGCCAACCAAATTCGTTATGTTTTATACTATAATAATTCGTATTAGTTCGATCCTCCGCCACTTAGAGTGCATTTTCTCCAATATTAATAATATATAATAACATCAAATATGCATCGTCAACTTAATTGATAAATATATATAAATCAAATACGTGCATGCATATGCATGTACGTATTATATATACTTAATTGCATGGGTCATGCACCTTGATAATGAAAGAAGTTGATCTATTGGATACCATACACTAATTTTGGACCTCATCCGAATCGATCCATAGATTTAATGCAAATTAATTCATATTGGTGCATGCTTAATTCAAATGGTCCATGTGACAATACAGTGAGCAACCATATATGCACAGAATTAATATTTTGAAGAGATCAAGAATGAACCTCGACTTGATTGAATATGCATGCAATAATTAATAATATTCTCTAATTCTTGAGTACGGAACAGTTATTTGGTGCATCACATGATATATATGGCCGTGTGGTCCATTACACGGCGGTATACACTTTTATAGTGACCTGACCACATAAAGAATATATATACTTTGAATAGTATTTATGAACGTACTCCTAATTTTTAATTTTTGGATGGTTTTGTTTGTCTTGGAAACGCAAGAATTAATAAATGTTAAGAAACGAATAAAAGTCGTTAATTTTTTAAAATCAATGGAATGGTGCATATATGCATGTTTGATGGTGTGTGGACGTGGCTAAGCTAGCATCTTGTACAAAAACATATGCATGGTTGTATATGAGAGACTAATTAAAATGGAGATATAGTTGACAACCGGAGCCAGCAGGCAATAGAATATATATTTATTAGAATAGATTGCTACAATAAATGCAATTTCATCTCTCTTATAGTATTGGTTACATTATATACAAGATATCTCAGTGTATGTTCGGGCCCAGCGCGTCACCACAAACCTCACTCGTGTCGTGTATGTCGGCTGGTTTTAATTTGGGGTGGGGAAGGAGGGCAAAATTGTCTTTTTCTTATCATAAAATAGGGTGTAAAATGTAAATACATGTGGTACTATGCTTTGCGTAAACTATAATATTATATTATGGTTTCAAATTTCATACCACTGTCAATTTAACAGATTATAAATTAATGGCACCTGGTCGGTTAACTCTTCACAATTTTTTCGTTTAGCTATAGCTTATTTTATCGTTAAAATGAACATTTAGTGATGAATCTTTCCAATGAACTTTTATACTTTTCTATAGGGATTTTTTTGAGACAGTACAAAACTTTCATTCAATATCAGTTTTTTAACGACTATAATTATTTTGATATGCTCATCTATTTCGTCACTAGCTAGCCTTGGTGGCTGATGCGCTTTATAATTTTTGCGGCTTTTTTTTTTTTTTGGTAATACATCTCACGTGTTATTTAATGAATTTATATGAAAAAAAAAATCGTTTTATTTTTACATTGTGCAATGCGACAGAAAAAATCTTTTCTTATGCATAACATCAAAACCCCTAAGAAACTTAGACATAATTTAATTAAAATATGAAGGTCGTGCTTCGTAGGGCTAAACAGAGTATATTGTAGGATGTTTAGTCTGATGATTAAGTTGGACTATTATGAAACTATTTTGGTTGGGTTTAGTTCAAGTTTGGTCTTGATCAAATACTGATTTTAGAGTTCTTGGAAATCTTTGAAACTTGATTTGGAGATTGGTTTCAATGAAATATTGAGATGATCAAATATTAATATAATAATTATTAAGTGTTAAAAGTACTTAAAATATGTCAAATCAATAACTTTATGTATCTAAAGTACATTTGAATAGGCCTCGACTCGGCTCGAAACCTGTAGTTTAAGTCTAGGCCTGTCCAAATTCATTCTCAAATGGGATTGACCCAATTTATAGGAAACCCAAATCGGGGCAGACCATTTCCAAAATATCTCTTGATGTCCCAAAAATCTAGGGGGCTTGAGTTCGAAAATCACCATGAACATTTTTCTAATTTAATATTAATTTTGTTAGATGCATAATCTTGGTATTTATTCATTGAAGGCTCTTTTTATTTTGCTAGATATAAAATGGCTAGCGATATTGCCAGAGCGCAAATTGTTGCTGTCAGAGCAAATTTAATATATTGTCTAATATACCCTTCAAAGTCAAAGAGTATTTACTGGAAATATTTAATTCTCTCTCCTTATCAACGGATTACCATAATTTTAACCATCAATCTTCCTTTTCAAGCCTCCAAGACCAAGAGTTCACCAATCACCATTCATTTTCTTTTTACCTGATTCGACTTTTTTTTCTCCACTTGCACCGTCAACTTCTTCATCATTCTGCAAATTGAAGTTTCCACCCATTTCAATTGTAACATTTTTTACTCTGTGGTTACTAGTTTAATTATCTAATAAATATCATCTCTATACATACCCAAATAACAAAAAACATCACCACCGTCTGTATTTATGCAATATTTCTCTCTTCGTTTTTTTTGTGCTAAATCTATTATAATTTTACTGAGTTCTAATCTAGAATATTAAAGATGAATTCTAAGAAAAAGATTTAGGATAACGACGATGCTAATTAAAATTCATACTCCTATTAACTGGATGGTCTACTGCTAACTTCTGTTTGGTCGAGTTATAAGATTGAAGCTTCTAATCTTAGAATATAGATATTGTTGAAAATTTGTTAAACAAATATGAAAGTGATAAAGCGCTTTTGGGTCATTAGATAAGATTTACATTATAATTACTTAACCGCACAGGAGAAGACAAAAACATTAGAAAGAACAATATGGTTGATTGCCATCAAAATTCTAAAGATAAACTGAGAATTTTAATGGATTTTCTTTTGATTGGTAAGTGAGACGAGATTGAGACAGAGAAGAATGTATATACAGTAAATAATAAGAACTAGTTAAGTAAAAACAGGACTAAATAAATATGGTGAAAATTATATATTTATGACTTTTGACTTTGAGGGATATAATAGGCAATTGTAATAAATTTGCTCTGAAAGAAAAAATACTTGCTATCCATATAAAATGAATACAATTTATCTCTCTCTCACACACAGAAGAAATAACAGTGGACCCTTGGGGTTTTGTGGTCCTGGCCCAGTTATAATAATACAGGCGGCCCCGCGGGTAATACCCACGGATTTATTGCAACAAAACTGACCTTCCTCGTTGCCCTAAATTTTTCTATGTAGATATAAGAATTAATATTATAGAGATTATTAAATTGATGTTTAGTGGCATAAGATTATAGGTAGGATTCAAATTTTTATGAATTGAGATTTTTAGTATTTCTTTTAGTAAATTAAACGTAATTTAATTTTCCATATTATATATACTCAATATGCCTTGTTCACATCATATATAAGTCATAACATATAAATTGATTTATTCAGGATTTTAATATGAAAAAATCTATTTAAGGAGGAAAAATATTACAGGGCTTTAACTTCCACCCACCTTATATATTTGCAAGTGAGTTGTATAGGTTTATTTTTGAAGTTAATTAATTACCGCGCGATGCAGTGGAAACATAGATCAATTCCAAATTTATTAGATATATAATTTTGAGTTTGTGACAAAATAATTCTAAAACGCCATACATCTCCAGTTATATGTCTTTTATTTTCATCCAATAATTTAGATGACATGAAGATTCGACTAATATCTACGATGCTTTCAATAGAGTCTATTCCAAGTTATACGTGTCGTCTTGTCGGTAATGACACCGCGCGACTCTAACAGAATTATGAAAGGAAAAAATGCGGGACAGTTCTTTCCCCATTACCAAATTTTGTGATCGATAATACTCCCTTTTTTTTTTTTTTTTTCTCGTTTTGGCAAAAAAACTTGTTTACTTTTATTTGTCGTTATGAAGTTCAATGCAAAACTAATTTTTTTCTATCAATTTTACCTTTCTTGTTAATGCTTGTAATTAATTTTAATTAATGTTGTAATTATTTGATTAAGAGAGTATTTTGGAATTTGTGCTTAAAAAAAGTGGTTATTTATTACATTTGTTAATTCGTGTACAATTCTCCAAAACGATAAATAAGAAAAAAAAAATGGAGGGAGTAGTTTATTTACAATTTTCAATATTAATTTCCAGATGAGTTTATATAACTTGATGATCATCAGCTCAAACTCAGTATATCTGTCTTGGTGTCTGCTGTTCAGATAGTAATGGGAAAAACAAGCCAGCATAGACATAGGAGTAGGACAGCTAAACAGGTCTTCTATGTTTTGTGTTTCTTAACTGTATCTTCACTAGAATTTCAATGAAGTTTCTATAAAATGTAAATAATATTGAAATATGATATGAAATACAAGACCGTGTCGAAATTCATTTGTTTCTTCCAG
Organism: Penstemon newberryi var. newberryi; assembly: GCA_030819805.1. Taxonomy (NCBI): domain Eukaryota; kingdom Viridiplantae; phylum Streptophyta; class Magnoliopsida; order Lamiales; family Plantaginaceae; genus Penstemon; species Penstemon newberryi. The sequence continues at coordinate 45,288,381 of JAUALY010000001.1, forward strand.
TTCTACCCAGAACCAGCTCAAACTCGTGTCTTGATTTATCTTGTCAAATAGCAAACTATGTATGTATAAGTCATTAATTTTTTAGAAATGTTATCTCACTTTGACCCCAATAATATTCAACCTCAATACAAAGTATATCTTCAAATTTTGAAACCCGTATAAACCAAACATTCAATCGACCCGAAATCGTATTTCAAAGGTTTGCTCAAATCACCCAAATTATTTTTCTGAAATTAAAACTATGTGAGACCGGACCAACACTTATCGAGTAAAATTCATAAAATTTAGGATAAATACAACATATGCGGTGCATCTGACCCAATCTGGTCGATCGGATCTACTCAATTACTAACCAAGAGTATTACAAAATTAATAAATTTCATAAGAGTTTCAGTACCTTTAATATGATCGTGTTAATTACACAAACCTTATGATTAAATTAAGTGGAACCTAATATATAATTTAGATAAATAATCAAAAAATTATTAGCATTACACATAATTATGATCTAATAATTTTTTCAACTAATAGAATTGTTAGTAACTCTCCTAGTTTTATACAAAAAAAAAAAAAATCAAAACAGAAGTTTTATTTTCAAGTTCAGTTACATCATTTTGATTACGAAAATTTCACAGGTATTCAGACAAAAATGGAGAAAAAGAAGTCTTATGACTACATTACAAATGAACCGTGTAAAATTACAAAGACGATAAATGGTATTATTGCTCTTTTTAGTTATTAAGTGACACGACTTTTTTTTCTTCTTCTTTCTTTTAGGCCCTGTATAACAAAGGTTCCCCCTGTTTTGATGTAGGTATGTAGACGCGTCGTAATTTTTATTTAAGCATATATATTTACAAATTTATTCAGAACAATCCTTAATTTATTTCATTAATCATTTTAAATTTTGTTTAAAACATAGATTCCTTACACTTTTGTAATCATTTCGAGCCTGGCAAACAAAGGAATAAAAGAGTAATTTGTTCCACAAAGATCAGACAGAAATGGTATCTTATTCTTCTAGCATACTCAATTATATCACTCTTATAAAGAAAAAGGTCAAAGTTATTCTGTACTCATTTTTATACTAAAAAATCACAACTTATTTTTTAACAAATAAAAATGAATTTTGCTGGCAACATGAACTAATTATTACATGTTCCACAATGTTAAGAGAAAAATAGAAGAAGAGAAAAACATTGACAAAAAGTATTAGTTAAATTAAATATTACAAAGTCATATCAAACAATAAATTAAAGCGATGTAACTCAATTATTTGTATTACATGATGGTATATAATAGCTTTTTTTTTTTTTTTGATAAATGACGGTATATATAATAATAGTTCATGTATTCTAAATATGTAGGTACCACAATACCGTTATATTTTTCTAAACCGCGTAACTTGTAAATATTAAGATGAGAGAAAAGTACTAATCAACAATTTAAATTGCATTAGTGTTAAATTTTTAACAATATGCTATTAATATTTCAATCTTCTAAATTCCAATGATTATATGAGGAGGTACTCGAACAATACGCGTTTTGCATTCTTTATGGTGGGCCGCCCAAAATGGGCCTGCTTTTCCGTTGGTTTCAATTTGGACCGAAGATAACTATCTGCTTCGTGCTTCACATAAAATAACCCAATAAAACAACCCAAAATTAAAACTGCAGAAAAATAACATCGTCGTTTATTTCTCATAGTTAATAACCTATAAATATATAGGAGTATAAATTTGCACTATTAACAACTGAAACAAACAAAAACTATTTTTGTATTGATTACACATCACTAACAATAAAATAATACTAAAAATATCTTTTTTAAACTGCACGAACTTATTAATTAATTGAAATGCGGTGCTTAATAATATGCAATCACTAATTTTCAAGGCATAAATGTAAAGATACTCAAAAGTTTTATTTTTTCAACTTTGATATAAAACTCCGTGAAGTATTATATCGCTATGTGATCTAACTATCTACGTCACATAAATGACATGTAATATAACTGTATATTTGTAATAAAGCAAACTACTGATTTCCTTAAGCCAACAATATTAGAAAGAAAGATTCATAATCGTGTTAATGAAGAAATTAAGGAGGTCAAAAGATGGTTGACGTGTATGAACAAATCTTAAAGTCTGGAAACTTTTGATCCAAGAAAAGTTTATAAATATATAGGTAGTATTTATATATTGTATAGTATAAAGAAAAAGTGAAAATAACTGAAGTTTCAAAGAAATTGCTGAAATAAAATAGGAGATCACTTAAGTTAATAAAACAAAACAACATATCAGTTATACATTCTTGTTGCATGTCTGTTAACTCCCGAGTAATTCAAAATGAAAAATTTAGGCATCTCGTAGAAGAGTTTTGACATTTTCTACGTCATGTATCATCTAAGTTCCTCTTCTTTCCCTCCAATTTTTTTTTTTTTTTTTTTTTTTTAACCTATATTTAAGTATATGAGTCTAGATTTTGGCAGAAATTGTTCCTTGAAGAAGGCCTCCACATCGCAGACGGGTGTGCAGATCAAGTCCAGTTGAATGTTGTGGACACTTTTGTGGATGAATACAACATAAAGTTAGAGTATGCGCATTTCCTAACACACTTTTTTTTATGGTAAAATGTCTCAAATAATAAAGTTACTTTTTAATTTTTTATTAGTGAGTGATGACCATTGAGTTTCCCAACTCCAATAAGAAAAAAATAGCAAAATTAATAAAAAATGCTTTGAAAACTCAAACATACCAATTAATTTGAATAAAAAAATTTGACAAATGTGTCAATTAATATAAAACGAAAAATGTATATATATTCAACTTCAACTTCAACTAAAATACCAAAAATAGTTAGGCCCACATGGTTATTCAATCCTCACACCCAACACCCATGTGGACCCTTTCCTTTCACATGTAACGCACCCACCCAAACCCCAAATCAAACGCACCTGATTTCACACCCACGTCCCCCAAAACCGCATCTTGACCGTTGGTATTGAAAAAATTCTTTCCACATAGGTGGCTGAGCTTGTCCCTATCCTGTCCCCTAAACGCAGGAGCACTTACCTCAAACCTCATACAATCCCTGCCGACACCTTAACTTGCCTTTGTCTCAAATTAAATTAAAAATACTTAAAACATTAAATATTAACCGGTAACTAACAACTCCAAATTCAATAATACCCTTCTATAAAAACAAACACCTCTCATTATTTTCTTTCATAACCAAAACTTTCCCATTACAAAACATCTTCAAGCAATTCAATGGAAAGTGTAATGGCTCATGAAAATGAACTAAACTTTAAGGCAACTGAGCTTAGATTGGGATTACCTGGTACAGAAATCTCTGCTGCTAAGAATAATAATAATAATAATAAGAGAGCCTCCCCTGAGGAAAATGGATCAAAATGTGTCATTTCTTCTGCAAAATCAAGCACTGAAAATGAAACTGCACCTGCACCAAAGTAAGAGATTATCACACTTTGATGTCATTAGTTATATGTAATACTAGTCATAATTGTGAAACTAAGTATTGTGAATTAATTGGTTTTAATGGCAGGGCACAAATTGTTGGATGGCCACCAGTTAGATCATACAGGAAAAACAATATTATCCAGACAAAGAAAACAGAGAATGAAACAGGGATTTATGTGAAAGTGAGTATGGATGGTGCCCCTTACCTTAGAAAGATTGATCTTAAAGTTTATAATGGATATCAAGAACTCCTTAAGGCTTTGGAAACCATGTTCAAATTCACTATAGGTATTGAGATATTTTCTTGTTTTTCTTTAGGAATCTTTCTTGGTTTCAATTTTGCATGGTTCTTAGTTTGGTCATGTTTTGTTTTCATCAGGTGAATATTCAGAGAGGGAAGGCTACAAAGGGTCAGAATATGCACCTGCATATGAAGACAAAGATGGTGACTTGATGCTTGTTGGAGATGTTCCATGGAAGTAAGTACTTTTACATATATACATCACAACATCAATAAGTGTATATATGTTATAAGGAACTTGTATGTTAATAATTACTGATGTTGTATGTAATTTGCAGTATGTTCATGTCATCAGTTAAAAGACTGAGAATCATGAAAGGATCAGAAGCCAGAGGATTGGGGTGTGGTGTTTGAAGTCAATCACTGTTAGTGATTTAGTATCAGTTCGACAGAAAGAGAAGAAGAAGATGATATGATATCTCTGAGGAAGAGAGAATCATACTACAGATCGATTGGGTTCTCGAAGAATCTTGAATTCTTCTTGTATTCAACAGTTTTCTCCAGAGGATTCATATATATCGTAAATTAATACAGTTTTATTATTGATATCATTACAGCATGAGAACTATGGAGGTTTTGAGATCCTGTAATGTTAATGTTTTGCTTGTGACCAAGAACATAGAGAGAGGGATGTATGCTGTCAAAAGCAATTGTACAAAAAGATATACATGTCCTAATTATTCAAGTTTAGGCTATGTTTTCTTAGTACAAAATGTGTGATGCAATATAAGTATTTTTTTTTTTTTTTGTAATCATCTACATGATATTATTGTTTTCATTTGTTTTATACATTTTAATTATGTATTGCACTTATTTGCAAAACATTACTTGAAATGCATGAGATCTCCATTTATGCTATATCCCTGATCCTTAAATTAGTGATATGGTGAATTACTTTCTGTGCACATAAAAATATATATAAACATCTCATTACTGGTAATGCTTCTAATACAGCCCAAGTGCTTATCTATTATACCCTGCACATTAAGAACAACACATATTTGACATTAACGTCTTACTAAATGTATTCGATATTTTCTTGACAACCCGACAATACTTGGTACCAGGAAAAAAAATCAATATTTTGATTCATGGTAAATGAAAGATCTTTAAAATCATGCATGTAGATTGCAATAATTTTGAATTTGCCATTCTATTTCATACATTTAGGTACATGAATCGGTGTGCTTATCGATCCATGCAGTTGTAGATAAGTATTCCGATCTTACCCTCCATAAGTATAAAAGAGCACATATATGTTCTTTAATCATTATCCCAGCTCACTAATGCTATGACTTTGTCTATGACAACTACAACAGGCTAGGCTGTCATTATAGCCTGTTGGATGATTGACCACAAAGAAATAATTGAGGAAAACAAAAGTTGGATGATAATTACTCAGAAGAAAAAATAAATTTCTGCAATATGCTAATTGGCTTAAGATGCACCATAGGATTAACTAATTGTAAAACATATTCTATGGTCATGACTATTAAAAAAACATATCTTTTTTTGGTAAATTCAACAGATAAGCATAACATGAAAGCAGATAAATCCTCCACCTCAAAAAAAAAATATAGACAGAAAGATTCCACTTTGTAAATGTCCATGTGAAGAGAATGTTATTTAATGTTCCAAAAGCATCAAAAGTTATTCCAAACAATCATGTTAGGTAATTGGCAGGCATGAAACGTATTCAATATAATCTTTTGAGTGAGAATCTTTTTGAGCCCAAAAGAAATCTTTAGTGCATTGTAGAAATTGATTTTTCTAATTGATTGCAGATTACATAAGATTTCCTTGTTTGGAGCCCCGTGCAAAAGATGTTGTATTATATGGAACAATACCTTAGAGATGCGAGTACTCAAAAAATTTGATTTTATTTATGTAGGTTCATTGAACTTCAGCCATTTACAGATGTTAGAAATATATGTCTGAACTTTAGCAAATAAATACGTCAGAAATAACAATAGTAGTAGTAATATACTAATTCTGAAATTCTAAACTTCCATAACAAGAATCTATGATACATTCTCCAATTTTTTTTGTCTTGTTTATTGGAGTATAACTCTTTCAGTTGGTAACAGTTGTCAGAGGGTTGGTTGTTCACATCTATGAGATGCAAAAAACAAGAGAAAAAAAATTGTACAGAATGAACAAAGAGTCCAGATAACTCAAGAACACCAAAAGCCACATAATACAAACTACATATCATATGTAGTTCCGCTTTGTTTCTTGGTTCAATTCAAAAAATATTACTACATTTTTTGCATATTAAAGTACTATATTTGATAGCACTATATTATTTCTACAAAAACACGCTTGGTAAATGATGTGGTGCATTTCTAACCACAACATATAAGATATTTTCCTAGACCAGGTGTAAGTAAGAAGTTTATTCCTATCCACTATGCCTGATTTATTTATGTGTGCTACTATTGGAGAATAATAAGTTTCGAAAGTACCCATAAGGGCCTTTGAGCCATAAAGTACGAGACAAGATCAATAACTAAGGACTGAAAACAGTAAATTATTAGATAAACCAACTCCGCGACAAACCTGGCACTAGTTTCTCTTAAGCACTTCCTTTTTGAAATCTTGAAGCTTGTAATATAGGCTCGATAACCTGCAAAAGTTAGTCATTTCGCTTACGAATTGCATTTCCATTCTTAAAAAGACTAGTAAATAAAGTAGAGTAAGGTCTGCAACTGCAAATTATGTTGGGTCCCCAAACAGCAAATATAAGTGTGATTTCAATCACTCAAGACTCCTGAAGAAGTACTGCATTATGTTTTACATTAGGCATTTGCACTCCATCGAGAAAGACTCTTCTCAACTTGTACCTATAATTCCACACGTTGTGTATAATGCATCAGAAGAAACAACATTCATTACCCAATCAGTTTCAGTATCACCGGAAAAATAAATTAAAGATACACTAAGTTGATTGTTTATAATCAGCTGTTACTCCCATCCTCGTCACTCCAACCACTTATCGCAACTCAAATAACTACATCACCCACAGAATAGTATAATCTAATGAACATCTGACATTGCCTTTTGAAATTATGCAGAAATTTTATACGGTTGCTGCATTTTATCAAACAGGTTGCAGCCATAGGAATAGATGTAAGTTTTTTCTAGAATTCTCCAGGTTCATTCAGCCGTTTTTTAATAGATTGGTCTTATATGATTTGAGGGTCAAATGCAACTGCTGAGGACATGAGTATGAGAGGGAGAGTTTATTGCTTGGTATTTCATGGCGCCAATCCAGATTCTGTTTTAACTGTCAGCTAAAGTCTGCATTTCTTCATTTTCAGGCGACACTTGAAAAGCGGTTCTCGCCTTATCCTGATAACAAAGTTGAAACCCCAAAACATAGAGGTGTTGGATTTGGATGTCACATTTGAAACATAAATGCAGAATGGAAGAATAAAATAATATTAGGTACTTTATAGATTAACTTTAATTTCTTGCCAGTTAAGACATTATATATGTGTACATATATCGATCATAAAGTATTAATATATATTTATTGATTGTATGTGGCCGACTGAAAATGAGCAATAAGTATAGCTAATATTTTCTAGGTCTTTGTGGGTAGACATTTTAAATTTCTGAGAGAACATAAACAATACAATAAGAATTGCAACATCATCAAAAGATTAAAAAAGAAAAAAAGAAAAAAAAAGAACATGTCAAGTATAAGATTTAGAACTATGATGCCTGTTGCTTTTTCTTCTTAGGTCTCCTCTTTCTTCGAGGTTTTCTGGCATCTGAATTGGAACTCAAGGTACCACTGTTTCCGGTGTTGTAATCCACAGGGCCTCTCTTTCTGAACGAAGATTGGCCAATGCTGCTAGACGTGTTGCTCGATGTGGATATATCATCACCTCTATTATATGACTTCTTACCTGAAGAAGATCCTCCTGCAAATCTTGATTTATTTTTTAATGCACTTGAAATTGGCTTCCTAGATGGGCCAGGAGGCGGCATTAGAACACGAGCAAAAATTTGCTTCTGCACAAACAAATGTAACCGGAAAATACTATAAGCTCGAGACGTCAACTTACATCAGCATATTAAAAATTCGGCACCTCACCTGATTCTTTTCATCACTGGACATCCCTGATGCTACTTTTCCTGAGGCACTAGAGGCTTGCTCCCTGCTATGTTTTAATACACACAAATATATAAATGTGTTCATCGTTTATACTATGTTTGCTTTTTTGGAATTTAGGGAGGAAAGAGAAAAGGAAAAAATGAGGATGAAGAACAGAAATTAAACCTCGATATACAAGAACTCGATGAATTGACTAAATTCAAGAACAAACTTAGCCTTAGGGCAGGCATGCTAATCCTCAGAAGCAGCCGTAAGAAAACAAATTTCAACTTGATGGCCATCTTAGATATGTGTTAAAACTAGATTAAATGTCAAGGATACAGCCATTCACATTTGACAATGAAATTTTAAGCTACTCGTAATTTTTCTAATCACCATTTGAAGTATATTTATCTACTGATCATGAATATAAAATTTTTTTAGACATTTCGTGCAATTTCTTTGTTTCCATAGAGCCTTGGAAATAAGAATGAATAAAGTCATATACAGTTTCCTTAGGGTTACCCAAGGTTAAAATAAAATTTGAAATTGAAGACCATACAACAATTGGGATAAGTACCTTGCACTTTTGTCAGTCAACTCATCATCTGCATCAGCTTCGTCACTGGAGCTACCATTTAAGAAGAAATCATCCTCACTTGGATCCAAGAACCCATCATCCTCACTCCCTGTTTCTGTTAAACAAGTCCTGCGAGTTATACTTAATAAAAGGGGCACAGTTCTCAATGTACCTCAGGGACAGTGCTAGCAATATTTTTTATTAGAAAAATGTTCATATGAAATGTCCGATTGGCATAAAAAATATTCACACGAGATAGCAACAAGGAACTGCTGATTTACAAGTATAAAGGGTGTAGCTGAAAATGTCCTTATTCGCCTATTAATGTACAAGTATGGCGTTTTTTTAAAATTTTCGTATATTCATTCACTATACTTCTAGAATAGCAAACTATAACTTTAAGTTTTTAAATTCACACCTCCCTCTCTCAACTTTAAAAAGGCCAAAGGCAAAATAATTATGGTTAACCAACAGAGGACACTGGTAGCAATTCCAAATAAGAAGACCACAAAGAAATTAATGTACGCCGTTCAACAGGTTCAAATGATTATTGAGAACCTCTTGGATAATAATTATTTATCCCAAAGTTTCTCTACTGTTCCTTTGGCCCTGTAATCTAGAATTTTACAACCTTTGTGGATTTGTATTATGGACTTCCAAGCCATCTATGGATTTGCGCACACAGAGAGGATAAATGAAGCATATCTAGTCTAATTAAGAAACACTAAAGCCAAACAATGGAATAAGCTGTTCATTAACGATCCATGCCCTCTAGTTTCCAAAACCATTAAATGAAGGCATGAAAAATTGAGAGAGGAGTGGAGTGGGATTTCGAAATTAGACTCAGTATTCATGCAACATGTAACGGAGTGTGATTACAGTTACTGGAGGACTCATTTCCAAATGTAAGGAGAAAGGGACAATGGTGTATATGACATTTCATACCATGTCCATTTAATCATGGAATTACAATTGACACGGTAATGCATATCATTAGCCCTCCTTGTCTCGCTTTTCCCAAAATAATTTCGTATTTGGGAAAAGTGAGACAAACACCATTTCTACTTATTGAAATGAATTTATCCTCTCTCAATTTTCACAAACTACTCTCCCAAAACCCAAACAAACAACATTATGCAAATCAAGATTATTTCACAAACTCCCACTACTCTCCCAAATACCAGACAGAAAGGCCCATTCTTTTTCATGTGACTAGCTCATACATTTGATTTTCTGATTTTCTAGTTAAAAACTTATGATGCCAATTTCTAATTTTCTATGCATATCAGGCTTAAGAAAAAAGAAAGTTAGTTACTGTGATTGACTGTAAATACGTTTTTTTATTTCATCGAGTGAGTAAAGAATTTACAAGATTTGATTATCCAGTGTCCAGGCCATAATAGTATTTATTATTATAATACAATTAGTTCGTAACTGTGAATGATTAGAGAACAGAAGGTTAACATGTGACATAAGAACCACCGTGATGGAATCACAGTGTTTAACTTAAGGATAAACTCTAAAAGTTACTCAAAGGCCAGCAAATTACACAGACTGGCATATTAGAAGCATAGTTTGCAGTAACAATTTTAAGCTCAAACTTATTGGTTTCCCTATCCTTGACATTTATGGCAAGAACTGAGATATAGATTAAGGCGCACAAAGAAACTCTAAAACAAGAACTGTTACATTTTTTTCCTAACAAAAATTCAAATCCAGCTGAGCTACAACAAAATTATCTTATTTAGATGGAAAAAAGAAAGTACCTTCCAAATCCTTCCCACTTGCTGCAGCAGCAATCAGATTTGCCTTAATTTTCTTGCGCAAACTATTCCTTTTATCAACAATTTCTGTCTCATCACCTCCCATAAATAATGAAACATACTTCTCAGTTTTTGGGAAGAACTGCAAATTAATTTCAGAAGAAAAAAAAAACAACTATTAGAAATGCAGTCACAGTCTGAGTACAAAACAGTCTACAAAAATCAAATTATCTCACAAAGTACTATCTCAATCTTCCAATATATATGACTTGAGAGGATCTTATATAGCTGCTTAAAAAATATAGACCACATATTAAGGAATGACAAAAGATTATAAATGACACACAACGAATATTTATAGCTTACTCTGACATATTCAAGATCTTCTTTCAATCCCGAGAGTTGGTTAACAATCTCTATTTCCTGAGCCTGACCAGACGAACTACGCAGCTGCTTCTCTAACCGTCTAATTCTTCTTTCAATTTTTCTTCTCTCTAATCACATAACAGTTGATCACATTACATACAGTTCAATACAAATTAATGATCCTGGAAACGCACTCCTTACCAAAAAATCTGATTTTCCTGTCCCGCAGAAAAATTATACGCTCCAAAGCCAGACGATTATGAATCTCTTGTTGTTTCTTCAACTCCTCCAATTTTCTCTCTTGAGCCTCCTTCACTTCAGGTGGTAGATCCTGCTCATTAGGTTACAATTAACTAAACAAACTCATGCAAAAAGGAAAATACTACAATAATAATAAATATATTAGTCAATGCTGCTAATTAGGTTACAATTAGGATACTTATTTACAAAAATTAAAGATGATAAGAGTGAGAGATTGGAAATACTTTGCGGAGCATCCGTTGAATGGAGCGAATTTGGTTTTTAAGAGTGACGGCTTTGGGCTTGTTAGCTTTGGATTTTTTGTCGATGATTAGGGGTTTTGCCCGCCGTTGGCCCGCAGGTTTCTTCCGCTCCGGGGCGGCTCTGCGCTTCTCGTAGCCCCCGTGCGCCATATTTGATTGATTGTGTTCTACTGCGTATATTTGATTTGAATAATTTGATGGAACGTTGACATATCCGAGTAAAGTATTAATTGATGAATTTGATTTGAAAAAATATTACTTTTAACAAAGTTTCTAGCGATTTTTAACAAAGTGGAGTATAAAATTTTCCATCAACAATATTTCACTCGGATATGGATAATTTACTCTGTATTTCCATGAATAATATTTCACTCGGATATTTGATTAATATTTCACTCGGATATGGATATATGGAAAATTTTCACTTGGTATTTCCATCAACAATATTTCACTTGGAAATGGATATTTTGATTTAGACGTAGAACAAAAGTTGACGAATAAGACAAAGTTCCACCAATATTCTTTGTATTTCCATCAATTCATGAAACAGATTTTCCTCACAAGTTAAAAGCTCAAGAATTGAAGTTAAAAAGTCCACACTATACATTAATGCTATGCTATGAAGCACGAATACTTTAAAAAAAAACCTATGACTATGCGGAGTCAGACTCTCCGCGGATACGGATACGCGGGCGACACGGCTAGAATACGTATTGGACTCACCACGTGGCGTATCCGAGAAAATAAAATAAAAATAAAATCGGATACTTGTATCCGACTTCTTCAAATGCTGAGTCGACTCGACGAGGGGCTTTCTGTAATTTTTATCAAAATTGTGGGCTAAAATTGAAGATTTGAAACTTAATTAAAAAACATCGGAAAATATATTTTTGAACTAGTCGACTAAACTTCTACTGGTACTCTTACTCTACAAACACAAAAATTAAAACAATTCATGAACTCCCCAATTTTACTCTTTTCATAAACCTTAGTTCAAGAATTCTCTTCCAATTTACATTTTACAGGTACTTCTCTTCCTCTCTACCTCATTTTTGTGCAATTTTTTTTTATTTCCTTGAAATTTGAGTTAGGTTTTAATTTTTCTTCTTTTTCCATCAACAACCAATGCCAACACTAAACTAAATTCAAAAAAATACACATAAAAAATTATAACTTTTGGGCTTGGGGTTTTTTTGATATTCAAAGGGGTTCAATCGTGCAAAGCTTTGTTAGAAGAAGGGAAAGCTCGAAAGACTTTTGATCTTTCCTTTTGATTTCATGTTTTGAATGTTAACATGAATGTTTATTCATTGAATATGATGTTAAGTTATTTTATTTTTATATAAACTATATAATTTTTTTTATTTAATATACGTATCCATGTCGTGTTATATCTTTAAGATTTTTAGAAAACGAATCGTCGAATCCGAGTCTCCGAATCCGTGTATGTGCAACATAGCATTCATGTTGCTCCTACCCTCAAGCCTTTTCTCCCATTTCTCAACTGCACAAGGAAAACATGGAGAAACAAGACCTTTTTTTTCCAAATAAACAATAAACAGTTGATATATATCAAGTCAGTCAAATTTCATATACCACATCTTACTGAAGAATGCACTCGATTAATTAAGGACCAATAAATAGGACGTTGGCTTTTAGTTTATAAGTTTAATGAAAAAAATATGACACTACATAACTACTGGTTGTTCTCCTTCAAGCTCGGATATCACAATCAAGGAGTCAGTGAGTTTGAGAGTTAAAGGCTCCGACTTTGGAATTGGATTAATAACCTGCAGTGAACAAGACACCAAAAACAATTAAACGATAATTTCAGTCAATATATACCAAGTAAAAACGGGTCACAATACCTTCTTATTGTTTTTAACATAACCAATAGCAACTTCTCTACGCAGATATGCTCTCTCTGATAGCTCATTAAACGAGAGACTCTCACCTTCTTTCATGTAAAGGCCAATGTCCTGTCCAAAAAAAGAAAGAAAACACCGTTAACAAATACATGAAACTACGCGCTGCAATAGAGTAACTAAATGGAGGGTATTTCAGATATTTCACCTTTACATATATTTCATCTCCCTCCGCGTTCAGAATGTCTTTCCATACTTCGTTCAGTTCACTATTTTCTGCCACTGGATACAAACAAATTCCATAATTGTCGACCTGATTTAAAACCATTATGTAAACAAATAAATGGAGATTGATAAATGTTAAACCTTGAGCTGTCACGAGGCTCATTACTTCCTCGGCTGCAATATATGAGAGGGATGGTCTAATTCTTGCAATCTGAAGTCAAAATGAGGAGTTCACGCTATCAAATTAAAAACCGAATAAGAAACAATACAGGTTTGCTTAAGAGAAATTTACTTGTTTTCCCAATTTGGAATCAACCATTTCGGCTACAAGATTTTGCACCTGTAAGTTAAAAGTGGCTTAATTTGGACACAAGGAAATATGTTAAAATATATTCATGGTATTAATGATTTTTTTGTAGAGGCACCCTTACCTTTACTCCAAGTTTACCACATATACTTTCAGCGAGAAGAAGAGAGTATAAGGAGTTTTTGTCTGCCCTTGCCGAATCTTAATAATAAAGAAAAGCAAATTTCAAAATCGACCTCTTCTCAATGAAATAAACGCTAAAATCGAGAGTTACCTCCAACTTGCCATTCTCGATCAGAAATTACAGCTATTGAAAATGGGATATCTTCTTTCTTGAAGGACTTTTGAATATTAAGAACAGTTTCCTGTAAGGTGTCATAATCCATTGGGTTTCCGACCTGCGTATGTGTCAAAGAACACCACAAAATCAAAACAGGAGGTGGTGACATGGAAAATACTTGGAACTTGTTTTAACGGGTGAATATAATATATACTCTGTGAGAAACTTCAACATTTTTTAGCTTCCCTTGACCCATACGATTGCATGCCTTGTTTCTGTCATCCAAAGGTACGTCTGACAAAATTTCCTGCACATTTAAGTTTAACCATAAGAGATATAGACACCAAATGAATATTTCTCATGATTTGGAAGAAATAATATTATCTTTCTGAGGCTCGGTTTTATCAAGAAATCCTAACTATTTTATATTGTTAAGGGAATCGCAAACAAGAAAACATCTCCTAAGAAAGCTTTTGATCCTTAGAAAACCATTACTAAAAGCTAAAACAAATTGATTATTAAACATCAAATGCAACAATCTATAGATATTTGAGAGTAGAAGAAATCCTTCGAGCGAGAAATAAACAAGAAGATTGTGATTTAAATAGAAAATTACCAACATACTGCCAGGCCCAAGATAATTGTCGTATTCTTCAATCATTTCTAAAACATCAGGGCGCCATCCGAGCACTAGTATGCACTCTTTTGGAGCTAGGCACCAATCTGATGTCTGCATTTAGAAGTTTATCGAACATCAAAACTGCTAGTAAAAGAAGATACCCTTCCTTCTGGGTAAGGCAATTAATTACCTTTGAACCTGATTTTTTCGGTCTTTTTACTATGTTTCGGAGCCTCTCTCTTGTTGTAGCAGCAAAAGCTCTATTTTGCGATTCAGTATTTGGTTCAAGGGGTTCAATATCATTAATTGAGTAATCATTCTCTTTAACAGAGGGATATGAGAGCTGCGGTTTCTTTTTCCCGTGTACTGGGGCAATGAATAACACCTACACATGCAATGTGAAAGTTTATAGATTATGGGAAAGTATATAGCAAATTACTTCCCAGTGTTCTTGTTAAAAGGCATTTTACCCCCTTGTGATAAATAAAAGGGCAAGATACCCCCTTGTGTTTTTGCAAAAGAAGCACACTGCCTCCCTCTTGGTTTTTGCATTTTCATAGGAGGGTAAATTGCCTGCCATATTTTGTCAATGAAGGGTTAAATGAAGTCTCAGTCGCATTTGGAGCTCGTGTGCAACACCTCCATGAGGAGGGAGGTAAAACGCTCTGTATAATATATCACAAGGAGGTAATATGTCTATTTTCATATCATGGGGAGTAGATTGCCCATTAGGCATATCACAAGGAGCTAACTTGCAAAAAACCCGATTATAGGAAGGAAAAGTGGAATCAGATATTAGCATCATTTACATACTTTATCAGTTTCTTTTAAAATTTCTTCATCGGTTGGGTGAAAATATATCCTCCCACCTCGATAGAGACCACAAACTGTAGCCTGAAAAGGTAATTCAAACAGAAAATTGAAAAAGTTAAGAAGCCTTGGGTTCTCAAAAAGCGAAAGCAATTACAAAACCTAGAGATTGACTTACCTCTTGGAATCTACGTCTCAATTGCCCATACTCGAGTCCCGCTAAATGAGGAAAATTGCAGAGATTGAATACGTTTTCTGCCAGATTGAGCTACTGACTGTTAGAAATAAGTAGAAAAAGTTTGCATTTTCGTAAATTAGGATAATATTCATGAATGTCCTTGAAGAAGAATATTAGACATTCAAATATGTTTTTCTCATGAAACTAAAATAAAAGAAAGAACTTAGGAAGTACTTCGATAATTGAGCAAGTGTTTGTAAATTTTGATAAGTCCTTTTTGTCGAGAGCACTGAACAAACAATTTCGATGCAACATTCTCCACAGGCTCCACTTTTAATCCTGAGATTGATTTTAAGAGCTGGCATGTGTTCGAACTCGAAACCTGCATCATCACAAACAATAGTAGAAATTCCGATTTATAATTAATGAAGAAAAAGAAAAACATTTGTCTCCAAATTACCTCAACAATAGTGGGCACAGAGGCCATCATCGGAAGAGGTTGAAGAGCAAGTACAGAGAGAAATGCATCTGTGTCAACTTCATACCTTCAAAAATTAAAAAATTAAAAGAAAGATAGATCAAGAAACTGAAATAGATTATATGCAGCATCAATGATCATAAGCTTAGAATGATTCAAAAATTAACCCAAAAATGGAAATACTAAAAGAGTTTGAGTAATCTAGTTAGCCTAATGCAACTCATCCAGGATATATGAAATTCTTACCGATCTCCCTTTGTGGGTAATATAATTATGGCACGTGCCTTATTGGCTGCAGCTCTTTCAAATGACTTCGTCAAACTCAGACTACAACTGCACAAGCAGAGTTCAGGCGACTCAGACATAAAACAAACTTATTTAATTCAAATGTAGATTGATTAAAAATCTTACTTCTTGCATATGTAGAAATAGATTTCATATATATTAGAGGATATTCAACTAAGAAATCGGTCGTCAAAATAAAGAATCTATTTGGAACTCGTTTGGTAACAATAATTAGGTAAAATTAAGTCTTCTATCAACCTTTATCTCTTGTTTGGTACCATTGATAAATAAAGGGGCTCGACACCCATAAGAAAGTGACAACTCGCCACTTTAAACAATTACACAAATAAATTATCATATGTGCAACCTAGTGATAATATAATCTACGCCTCTTAGACTCTGGTATCAACATGACCAAAAAAATATATTATCGTAATTCACAATGACATAATTAATAATTTCACAATTATTCTGTAGCTGCTACCAAAAGAGTCTTATTGATATATAAATATTTATTATACCTTTTTGTTAGAATATCAATATGACTAAGATCTTTGGCAATATTATCAGCCAATCTGTCCATTTGCTTCCTTGGAAGGTCAGATAAAAGAAGAATTCTTTGTCTCCTGTTAAATGCAAACATAAATGTCTTAAATTCCATTGCAAGTATAAGAAGTTATAAGACATGTTTACCTAGCTGTAGCAGTGCCCAAACGAACAGCAAACTCATGATACTTATTTAATTGCTTCAATACAAAGCTCAAACGATTATTAACTCCACAAATAATTATATGATCTGCCTCCAAAACTTGCATTTGTGCTCCTTCTCTGAGTTTGTACATATTACTCTGTCAAAAAGCTAATCAGTGGTAAGACTATTTGCCTACGCTTTAGAAAACTAAAACATCGTAAGAACTTACCCTAAATTGTTCAGTCATCGTGCTCAATAAGCGAGAATAGAACAGTATTCCCCATATGGCAAGAATGAATCCAATAACACGTTCGGTTCTAGTTCTTTGCTGCAGTTGAAGTCAAAAAATGATTTGTAACATTAAAAGTTACTACCTCGGCATCTCTTTAGCAATATAATGAGATTTACATTTTATCAAGTGACAAAGATGATCACACTTTCAAGTGAGTTGATGATGAACACAAGCACGCCCAAGCCTCCCAAAAGCAATCCTCAAGTGACTGAGTTCTGCCCCTGTACTTTTCCATATTTTTTTTTCATAATCAGTTACCGAAACATAAGAAATAACTTGAAACCATAAATGAGTGTCAAATCATTAGTGTGCATTCCATGGAATATTTTGGATTCTGAATAAAATGTTTTAAAAAAAAAAGTTAACAAACATAAAAAGCAAACTCGTTCCATCAAACAAATAACCTATGATTTCATCATTGTTTTCCTTTAGAATGTAAGAACATTACTTAACCTGAAATTGAAGAAGAGGAAACCACCAATAAGGACAAATGAGATGCATGCCACAAGGAGAGCTACAAAGAACCTGCAAAATACGTATTACGAAGTTCAACGAATATAAATAAAAAAAAAAAAAAGATTGATGGAAAGCACACTAATTGAAGCAGGAAGTAGCATTCGATACACTTACGTGGCAACATTTCTCTCGACTTGTATGTTGAATAAATACATTAATCGAGCAAAATTCCATTTGATATCTTGTAATGAAGGCAAAGAAACATCCAATTGAAGCCGTGTTGGTTTACTCAAGGAGTTAGAAATGCAAGCAAAAGGAGAACTTGTAGCTGTAAATGTTCGAACTGCATAATAGAGTGATTCTTGAACTATTTTCATCACTGCATTGTTGCTATATAAATGTACCAATCTAACTAGCAAATAAGGCAACAAGGATTTCATCAGGAGTTTAGCTCCATAATCCTGCGGAGACATTAATAACTGATCATTAGTTGCATAAATGTTTATAAACAAGTCTATTCGAAAAGTTCAGAGTAGGAAAAGAATTGAGGAAAAAAGGTACTGTTCCCGAATTATGTATTTAGACTACTTGTGCATTTTTTTTTTTACTACCAAAAATGAATCAAATTCTCAAAATTAACCCAATTATTGACAAGCACTCACTTGAGAACTATTTCTTGAATCAATTTTTGAGTGGTAGGTGTTCACAATGTTGAAAACACTCATTTTCGGTGAAGGGTTCAACCTCCTTCTTGGCATTCTGGATTTAATTATCCATTTTTCTGGACAATAGATAGTAGCAAATATAAATAGAACATAACTCTTCAGATCATAATAATGTATAATAGAGCCAAAGTTAAACTCAAACACTTGTATTACAATGGATTCAAGCTAACCTCCATTGTTTATTAACCAATGATCCACATGGAAAGTTGAAATAGGAATGCACCAGCAGGGAAACTGCTTATACTTTCTGAAAAATATCACAAAATCATCAGTTTATAGAAGAATAAAGCCTTAATATCTATCATTCAATTACACCAAGAATAATGAATGCACAGAAGTGATAGATCAAAGGGACCAACATAGATTACATATGCCATCTAAATTACAGAACATAGAAAAACCACTCCGAACTCGTTTCCTGATGTCGAGATAATTTGTGATTCATCAGTAATTTAATAAAAGAAAAGGGAAGTAAATAAAAACATTAAATGTTTTCTATAACAAAAACAATAAAAGTTTATAAATTAAAATCAAAATTCTTGCTCGAAATTGTTACTTTCCTTACAAATCTCTAGCTATAGAAACATATATCAACTGGGGTGGATCTTCTACTCCACTTCGTGTCATACCATATACATTTGTTGACACTTCCTGATTATAAATTTGTGTGAGTCCACACTGCATACGCTTGTCCGCGGATGCATATGTGAGACACCAGAGTGTGACATAAAAGTGGGATTATAGAAGGTTTCTTGCCTACATCAAGCATATATAGAACTAGAATTTGAATTCTTGGAGTCTTGGTCAATGCTCCAAAAGTGAATAAACCAATTAATCTAATTATCACAAAGCAAACATGAAGAAAAAGAACAGATAAATAACTGACTGACCAAACCATTGGTTCAGAAATTTTTACATACACATTGTATGTATAATTTTTTTCAGCTTAAACCTGTATTTTTACTCTGCATGAGGCCAATCTTAAAACAGGTTAAGATTGAAACTTTTGCATGTATTGATATTTTAAGAGTAAGAGGATCACCTATTAGAAGAACTCTGACTCATTTTTGGATTCCCTGTTGAAATCCATGGCCGCAAGCTGTGTAGCTGCAGCATCTCTTTTTCTCTCACTGTCTTTTCTTTTTCTTTCTATTACTGTATGTATATTCTACTATTCATAGAGACGGCACAAAAAGAGAGGTGGGTTCTTGAGGATGTTTAAAAGGTTAAATAAATCAAGTGAAACACAAATTGTAATTTAGAAAAGTAGCCAAAAAAACCCAGAAAATGACCTGACGAAATGGGAGAAAAAGTGATTTAACCTTTTTGTGATTTTGGGTGAGAACTTTCTTTATGGATCTGATTATAGTTAAGGAAATTAATGAATAGTCGCAGATTTTGGTCACTTCTTCACATGGATGAATTTTTCCCTCCGTATATAAATGACTGTCGTATATATCATTAGTGTTCATTCGACATTAAAGGCTGACTCTGCTTTCTGGCTTCCTAGGTTGTTAATGTGATTTTTTATTATATAAAAAAAAAGGTTGTTAATGATAATGACTATACGAGTGTTATTTCTGTGTTGATATTACTTTTGTTGTCATTATTATCATTTTCTAATAGTTTTTCCTAATTATAAGTTGATATTTGTAATTTAACCACAATTATTTTCGTCTCTCAAATGAGTTTGTACTTTATTGTAAGTTGTTTCTATTAGGTTATTAATTTTGAGGTGCTTTCAATAGAACAAGTCACTTAATTTGGATTCAGATCTGAAAACAAACTATGTAAGATCCAATGACTTAATTCATATCGAATCATATTTGGATTCAAATTGGATCTGGCGCAGATTTAGAATTTTCAAGTCAAAAATAACATATTATATATATCGACCTAAATCAAATTCATTTAACGGATCATATCACTCTAAGGGTTAGTTTGGCCTAGCGATTCAAAAATCAATTATAGGAGAATTAATTTTACTAAAATGGATTTTGGCAATAAGTGATTATGATAAATTCAATTATAAAATAATTGATTTTGGATAATAGCTTTTGCAAAAGTAACACTTTAGTTGCTTCTGAAATTAGTTGATTTTTAGTTTCTGAAGATCTCAAAATCTATTATGAAATTAGGGGCCAAACACCATTAAAATCACGATTGACTAAAAGGAATTTCTATAATTGGGGCCAAACACTTCAAAAATCACTATGGAGATCTAGAAGTGCTTTTAAGAGCTCCCACCGCTAGGCCAAACTCACCCTAAATCATATTCATTCCACGTATTATAAATTATTGATTTTATTAATCGAACAAAATCAATTGAATCTCCAATCAAACAAAATTCGAATTGAAAACAAATACACATTGAAAACGGCCCCAATGACAGCTCTAGCTGTTCAACTATGAAAATATTTTAATTGTTTTCTTAGGAGAGATTTTTATCGTCACCCGTTCCCTTATCAAAATTTAAATCGCAAATTACAACAACTACACTAAAGCATTACGACAAATTATTATGAATTTTTTTTTTTTTTTTTTTTTATCTACTAGACTGTGTATTTACAGCTCGGATCGAAGAGTGCAAAGGGTATAGGTCCTTCCCAGTGTGATGTCTCCAGTAGGATTCGAACTTGAGTCTCGCCTCTAGGGATCGCAAGTCACTACCACTCGGCCCAACCACCTTGGGTATTATTATGAATTTTTAAATATATAAATTATTAAAATGACCTAAAGTCGTTTTCTCACAACCTAAGAATTCAGTTATTATTAAATAATATTAATTAATAGTGCTATTGTGGTCCACATATTTTTGGATATTTTTGGCAATTAAGAGTTAATGTAGTTGTTTATATATTCTCATGACTATATGATTTTTCAACGCACGTACATCTCATCGCAGATTGGCTGATTGGCAAGCAAAATAGCGTAAAACTTTTCTTTATGATATTTTCTCCAATTTTACTTTTATTTGTTCATGAGCTCATTTTTTTGAACTTTCATTCCCATTTCATTTCTCATTAATGAAACCACAATTTTTTGGCTTATGATATATATATTATCTAATATCTACACATTTCATTGTAGTAAATTAATTTCAACATAACGAAAAATATGTATTTATTTAATAGTTCATCAGTGCACTCAATTTCTAAACAATACATATGATTCTTACATGAAAATTGGAGAGCCGAACAACTGGTGCTTTTTTTTTTGGCAAATTTGTGCACTTGTCAATGGTCACTTGTAAGGAAAAATCATTATGTCCGTTCGTGGTCCATAACCAACAACAAAGGTGGGCACACTCATTTCAGGCTTAGGTTCTTGATTTTTTTTTTCTTGGACAAAAATTTGCAAGACGAGTTTTGTAAGAAAATTAATCTGCTTAAAAGTGAGATAAAAAAGTTCTTCTTTTTAAAAAAAAAAATTGAAACGATGATTGCATCAATATCACTAAATCAAACAATATATTTCATTATAAAAAAAAAAAAAAAAATCCTTTTGTCGTAGAGCCAATAAACCTGAATTCCATCCTCTCGTCCTCTCTATTTTATTTTCCTTTGGCCCATTTCTATGTGCTACCTCTAAATCCCAATAACATAAGTTGCTTCAAAGTTAGCTTCCAACTCATTTTATTTTTTTTGTTCGGTTTTCAAATGATATCCATACCTAAGGCTGACTTAATCACTTTTGAGGCGCATCGGACATTTATAAATCACATTGTGGGTATTGTCTCTTGCACAAAATCAATCTCAATTACTAAAAAAAAAACGTGAGTAGTTTTGTACCACATAAGACATGGAAAGATAATTTCCCCACTACACTGAATATATGAACTAAATAAACCATCATATCCCATATCAAAAAGAAAAAAAGAAAAAAAAAAGGATAAGGTATTATGGACCTCATAAGATTTCATGTAGGATGTGGTCCTCATTGTGAATAATTTTGACACGTGAAATACATAACTAATTCATTTTTTGGACTTTGTAAAAATACTAGACATGATGCATGATTGATCAGATGACTTATAGTGGCCGAGGCGAGGACCAACTAAAAAGGGGATGAAAATTTTCAATGTGGGAGATTAATTAGTTAACAAATTCAAATGCAAAGGTTTGTTAATTATTAATTAGTTAACACGGCATCAAAATTTCATTTGCGATTCTTGAGTATATAGGAAGCAGATAATTAAAATAAATAATTAATAACAAGTCCTAAGACTGAGTTTGCAACAAGCCTGAAACACTGTAAACAAAACTCATGGCACATAGGGGGGTTTGCAATAGCTTCTCTATCTGGAAAAGCAGTTGCTTTAGCAAAGTAATTAAAAAGTACTTTTAGAAAAAAGCATGGGGTGTTTGCAAAATAAGGTAAAAAACAACTTAAAGCAATTATGTAGGTGTTTGCAATTTCTTAAAAGCAGAATATAGTAAGTCTTTTGTTTTATATGAATTTTATTAAAAGTCCTATTTTACCCTTAACTTGGCATGTTCATACATTAATTTTATTTTAAATGAATTTTATTACAAGCCCTATTTTACTCTTTACTTGACATGTTCATAAATTAATTTTGTTTAATTTTTGAAAACGTCTTTTTGTAAGACACACGTAAAGCAACTAAGATCAAAACAAACAATGATATAATTATATATGTAAACCATTGGCAAAATAAAAAACAATAAAAAAATAAACAAACAAGTTGAGCATAAAAAACTAACTAATTTCAAGTTACCACTATAAAAAAACTTATAATTAGCGAACAAACAAAAATAATAAAACCCTACATAAAATTAAAAATGGCTACAACAATGCACAAAGCTAAACTAGAAATTAAAAAAAATATATATATATGAACAACATATTCTGAATCGAAGACGACACACAAACAAAAATAATTTTTTTGTTGGAAAAAATGAATATAATATTTTTTTATAGTCATTATCCGCAAGAATATAAATAAAATTGTGAAAAGTAAAAATAAATAGCATCAATTACATAAAATAGAAAATGAGGGTATTTTTGGAATTAAGAGAAAATATTAAGGATATAAATGTCACAAAACTGCTTCTATTTTATTACAAGAATGCCATCAGCCCCAAAAGCAGGTCATGACATGCTTTTCCAAAACCAGCTTCTAACTACTTTTTTGTTGAGAAGCAAAAGCAAAAGCAGAGTTTGCAAACACTAAAAAACCGATTTTCGAGGAAAAAAAGCTGAAAAGTACTTCCTAGAAGCATTTGCAAACACCCCAATAGTATTTTAACAAACTAAAATTCACAGTATACAATATATGCTTATAAGCACTTTTACACTGTCCAATTAACTATACATATAAAATGCTTCAATTAAAGCTGCAGCAGGGAAAACGTAGTGGGAGAAAAAAGGCAATAGCTAAAGCAAAATTGTGGCATCTGACATCAAAATAGTCAAATAGATCAAGTATTTTAATGAACAAGCTTGTGACTTTATGAGGGGAGGGACGTCATACATTTTTTGAGTTGTTGGGTTCACTATAAATTAAGGGTAGATATTAATGTAGCAAGTGAAATTAATTAATAGGGCATCGATACAAGTTAATGAAAACCATTTCTAACCAAAAAAAATTAATGAAAACCAAACAAAGTTTTGAGAAACAATTAAAACTAATAGATCGATGAAACTTTAAAACATATAGTATAAGAAAAACCAATACATATAAAGCTAGAAGATTTGATCTGGCAACAAGTTCTTGGAAAACCTTGATTTTTCTCAGATATATATTAATACACCGATCTTCTCAACTGTATCAAGATTCGGTCACTTTAGCAAGACCATTACCTAACTTTATGTTATGTATATATGTTTGAAGTACCAATTACAAGAAGCAAATAACTTACAGTCTATTTGATATATAATGAATTGCTTGCATCCTTTTTTTTTTTTCCAAGGGTTTATTCCCTTTCGAGGCATGTTTGGCATATGATATGGTAACCTCTCTCAACAGGGATTCAGATTTGGTTGCTTGCATCCTATTTGATTAAAGTGTATATACGCCACTACTAGAAACAATGAAAATTCCCACCGAAATTCCCACTGATTTTGGGAAAAATCGATCGGAATTATAAAATTCCGACCGAAAAAAATCGGTGGGAAAAAGTCGGGTCGGAATCGGATTCCCACCGAAATTCCGACCGACAAATTTCCGACCGAAATATTCGGTGGGAATTCATATATTTCATTTTTTTTTAATTCTCGAAAATAATTTTTTTTTTTTTAATTTCTAATCTGTATGAATTCCCGACAATGAATTACATAAAGGTCCATCTACTCATAACAAAATATTCAATTCTTACAAACATAATTATATTCAATTCTTATAAACACATAATCATCCTATATTACAAACATTCAATACTTGTCTAATAAATCATTATACTACATATCCGGTGTTTCATAAACGTCGTCCGAGTTTGGCATTTGAGAATGTCTCGGCGGGGGCGGTTCATGAGCCAGAGCAACTGGATTAAAAAACATAGGGAAAGAGAGGGAGAAGATGAGAATTTTTTTTTTTTTAAATGATACTAGGGTGTGTCGGTCGGGTGCAGAGATGAGAAGTAAATGGGAATAAATTCCCACCGATTGAAATCGGTGGGAATATTTTTTATTCCCACCGAATATTTCGGTGGGAATTTCTACGTATTTAAATATTCCCACCGAAATATCTATGCATGTATATATACAGGATGGAAAACATGAATGGCACGTGTGGTGGGAAGATGGGTAAATGGGTTTACGTACTGAGGTGGCGGTGCTACGCGCGTTGATGTGGTGGTACTGGTACGGTACGGTGTCGGTTGGAGAAGCAACTGGTTGATGTGGTGGTGGCCGGCGCAGATCGGAGAAGGAAGAGAGGAGAAGATGAGAACTTTTTTTTTTTTAAATGATACTAGGGTGTGTCGGTCGGGTGCAGAGATGAGAAGTAAATGGGAATAATAATATTCCCACCGAATATTTCGATGGGAATTTCTACGTATTTAAATATTCCCACCGATTATGTTCGGTGGGAATATTTCGATGGGAATTTTTTTTATTTCTAGTAGTGCGCCTTTTCTGGTAAAGAGAAGTGTAGTAGGTGCATAGATATCCAAACTCAACTTGCATTCAATTTTAATATAAACCTCTTCTAGACATCTAAAGTGACATGTTGTTTTATTAATTAAGGGGGTTAGAAAGCATATTACGTGCTAAACAACTTCCACAAACCATTTTATATGAATCTCTGTAAGACGCTATGCCTTATCAATTGCCACAAAACGAATTTTTGATTTTAAGAACGCTAGTCTTATAGTAAATTCACACACAACATTGTTCACGACATTTAACTGTCACTTGATCCCCTTCTCCGCTACAAGGGTGTCCGCCACATGACAACTCTTGCTAAAATGCTGGCCAACAACCTCTCCTAAGACATCGAAAGTTACAATCTATTTTTTGATTCAAGCGTATATAAACCACTTCATCTCTTCCTGTAATTTTTTTTGGTAAAATGATGGGGACAAATGTGTTGTAAAAATCAATTATTGGGTATTATTAATACAATAATATAAGGTTTTTTTTTTCCTTTAATACTTGACTGGTATACAAATAAATTAAACTATAGGTGTATTTTATTGTTTTAAATAAATACATATTTATTATTGCAAAAAAAAAAAAATAAAAAAAAAATAAATACATATTTATAAAAACAAGGGCAAATATTATTTCGCAAGAGTAGGAAAAAAAGGAATTGTTGTTTATGATGAAATTGAGACTACTCCAATTGAGCAGTACTAGTACTACAGCTTTGAGTTTGACTACCTCCACCTTCAATTTCACCTTCTTCTCCTCACTCAAACAAAAACCGCTCTTCTCACTTAAAGTTAAACCCTTCCTATTTCTCTCCTGCAGGTAATTACCCCAAACCCCCAATAGATATACGTGTGTATATATATATGTATTGCTGATATGTAATACGTGATGTGAGATTCCCATTTATTATTGTGTTCTGTAAATTGCTTTGCTTTCTGTTTTCCAATGTTGAGTGAATTTGATTGCATAAAAACATAGACTTTATGCATATACTTTATCATTTTAAATGTGGGCTTGCTTTAGGATTTTTAATTTGACTTTCTGGCATTGTGTAGCTTCATGGTTGTGAGTAATTTATCTAAATTTACATTAATTGCGGAGGATTTCATGTGGGATCTTGGAAATTGGAAAGGTTTTGTTGCTGAGTGTGATAGTGAGAAATTATCAGGATGGATAGTATGCATTGATAATATTTGTATTGTTGTATATATATACATACGGAAATCAAATGATGAGGGGCTCCTGAAGTCTATGTTTCGAGATGAACTATAGATATACTGTTACATTATTTTTCTCCATTTCCTTTCCTGATTTGAATATAAATTGATGTTATATGATATTCTGAACTGATCAAACAATCCATATCAGGTCAATGTAATAATCAGTTATGGTGAATTATTGTCAAGTGATTTGTTGCCTTATTTATTTGATTTACTCTTTCTTTTCTAGTTTCATAAGTTTATACTCAAAAATAGAATCTTTGTGCTTTTTCATTAAGCTTTTACCGTTTCATCAGAATAATATAAATTCTCAGATAAAAATTGTAGTTCTTCATTTCTTTTAGCATACTGATAGTGTTTTAAACTTGTGGTTGGTACCCGTTTATCTATCTTTTTAATTTAAGAACGCTCCTTGCTTTTTATTTTCTGTCCAATTTACGTTCATGATATAAATGTATAACAATTTCCATTTTTCATACGTTAGAAGTAGAAGTTTATCAGTCATGAACAGCATCGGAGCCAGCCCAACAAAAGAAATGCCAACGAGTTTGGATGCAGCTACTCAAGAAGAATATGATTCTGTGTCTAAACTGCTCCAGGAATTTACCGATATCCCCACCATTGATACGGCATGGACATTCAAATCCGATAGCGGTTAATGATTCCTTTTTCATATTTTATTTTCAATTTCCACCCTTTATGTTTGGCTTCATATTTCTCATTTATGTAATTTATTGCAGAAAGTGGTTCTCGTGCTATGTTTCTGATTAACCAACCAAATGTTTTGGCCAATAAGAGGAGGAAATCCATATTATCCAGTCACGTTATTCAAGAAAGTAACGGTTCTGTAATATTTCAGTGGGCTCCATTCCCTATTGAGGTCAGTGGTGTGTCTGCAATGGTTCCCTCTCCATCAGGTTCAAAGCTTCTTGTTATTCGAAATCCTGAAGGTGATTCTCCTACCCATTTTGAAATATGGGATCCGTCTCAAGTTAAAAAGGAGTTTGTTATTCCTCGCTCTATCCATGGTTCTGTGTATTCAGATGGATGGTAATATATCATATTGAATAACTATTACAAGCTTACATTCTCGTTACTCTTGTGATTTTTGGAATTTAAGAACCAGTATATGTAGTTAATCAATCTTCATACCTCAGAATCATATTTGGTTAAATTGAAAAGGGCCCAACAATATTGCTGCTATTTGCTAACATATCAAGCACTTATGATTTTATGATTCACCTACATCTTGAAATCAGAGAGGAACTGTAGTATTTTCATCTTTTCAGGCTTAGGTAACAAATTGCTACAGCCATCCACATTAAAAGTCCCTGAATTTTATTTTGCATATAATGAAATGAACCACTCAAATTAAGTATAAAAATGTCAAGGATATCTTATTGTTGAGTTTTAATACAATAACTTCACTTTTAGTTAAATAAATAGTGGAGTGGATGCTAAGATTTTCATTTTTGAAGTGACCTTTCAACTGATTTGGTCATCACTTAAATGAAAAAATAAACCTATCACCACTGCGGATTTCCTCTGATTACAGTAAAGTTGAGATTTTACGATTTTTCTTGGTGTGTTCGCTTGACTCTATGGTTTTGCATTTGAGGTGTATTTTTGTATCTCTGTTCGTAGGTTTGAGGGAATTTCATGGAACTCAGATGAAACTGTCATAGCTTATGTAGCTGAGGAACCTGATCTCCCAAAACCTACATTCACTGGTTTTGGTTACAAAAAAGAGGGTGATAAAGAGAAGGATTGTGGAAGCTGGAAATGTCAAGGTGACTGGGAAGAAGACTGGGGAGAAAGTTATGCTGGGAAAAGACAGCCTGCACTTTTTGTTATTGACGTCTATAGGTACAACTAGTTTCATATGCATTATAATATTTAACTACTTTGTGTTCCTAAGACAAACTTTTTTGCAGTGGAGAAGTATCCTCCGTCAAAGGGGTAGGAAGGTCATTGAGTGTTGGCCAAGTTGTATGGGCTCCTTCGATTGAAGGGCATCCATATCTCGTTTTTGTTGGGTGGCCTTCTGATGCTAGAAAGTTAGGTATCAGATATTGCTACAATAGGCCTTGTGCCTTGTATGCAGTCAAAGCTCCAACTGGAAGCGGCGGAGCTGAGGATATTTCTGTAATTAAACTGACACAAAGCATCAGTAGTGCATTCTTTCCACGGTTCAGGTACACAGAATTGTCATTTAAAGATATATGTGTCCTAATGAGTTCCCAACAGGGTAATTATATGCAACATACTTTTTTTTTCAAATAATAATTATATTTGTAATTATTCTACTGAAAAATCCCTTAATAACATTTTCTTTCTCTACTTCAGCCCAGATGGGAAATTCCTTGTATTTTTGTCAGCAAAAAGTTCTGTTGATTCTGGGGCACATTCAGCTGGAGATTCACTTCATAAGATTGGTTGGCCCTCTGATGGAAAGCTGTACCCATCCTCGAAAATTGTTGATGTGGTATGTTTTCCTATTATGTTTAAATGTTAAATGAATACTCTATGAAATCAGCTAACTATTGTCACTAAGTGATTAATTGCAAAAAATTAAAATAAAATATAAATTTATTAAGGCAGTAAACTTGAGGATTATGATTGTTTCGTGTTCATTCTCTGCGGTTATCATGTCTTATTATTCTTTGTGGCACCTTTTAGGTTCCTGTAGTGATGTGTCCCGAAGATGGCTGCTTTCCTGGGATTTATCCTTCGAAGTTACTTACTAAACCATGGCTTTCTGACGGATATACGATGATTTTATCTTCTGTTTGGGGCAGTGCTCAAAAAATCATTTCGGTGAACATATTAAGGTAATTCGTAACTTTGCCAACTATCAATCTTAAATATATTATATCCTAGTTTGTGTACGACAAATAGTTCCTTTTAATGCTTTGCAGTGGAAAAGTATCACAAGTCAGCCCAAACGATTCAAACTCTTCTTGGGATGTTCTTGCACTGGATGGTGACCATATAATTGCTGGTAGGAGAAAATGCCTATATTTGAAGGGGGATATTCATTTTCATATATATTTTAACCAAAAATTAAACGATCTTGTTTTATTTTGCTTATAAAGTTTGCAGTAGTCTAGTTGATATTCCTCAAATAAAGTATGGAAAAAATCTTGGGACGACATCAGAAGACACCAAATGGAGCTGGGTGAATGTTTCAGACCCCACAACCAAATCCTTGGAAAAGGCATCTTAAATTTGTCTCTCTATGCTATACAGACTTTTCTGGTTTGCTATACTTGCTTCTTCCTAAAGCTCTTCATAGTCTTCTTATGATTTTGCTCAGGTTACGTCTTTGTTGGCATCACTACAATTTGATATATTGAAGATTCCAGTCAAGGATATCTCTGAGAATGCTACAAAAGGTGTGACGTCAACGACATAAATTAAAATTTACACCCATTTTCCAGTAAACATCCTTGCATAGATTTTTAAATAGAGAAAAGTAGGATTAAAGAAAAGATTTACCTTTGGAATCTCACCAAAAGCTGTACAATATCCCTTTGAATCTTGGTTAGAAGAAAGTTGGCGGAGTCTCACAGTTAATTAGCAAATAATACATAGATCGACTGAGATGATATTAATTTTCTAATTACTGAGCTCTTTAAACTTTTATTTGTACTAGGTGCAAGCAAACCATTTGAAGCTATATATGTATCCTCAAAGTCTAAGAAGCCTGATGTGCATGATCCATTAATTGTAATGCTACATGGAGGTCCTCACACTGTTACATTGTCAAGCTTTTCAAAGTCACTGGCTTTCCTATGCTCACTTGGTTACAGCATGCTTATTGTGAACTATAGGTATGCAATCGAGTTGCTCCTATCCTTGCTTTCCCTTGAAATTTTTCAATGTGTGATTAGATTATCGTTCTTTTCAAATATAAAACCACAAGAAATATATCCTGCTTTTAGTTCAAGCACATCCAGTTCAACCATGTTCATTGCAGAGGTTCACTTGGATTTGGTGAGGAGGCATTGCAGTCTCTTCTAGGGAAAATCGGGTCTCAGGTGAATTATTTCTAATGAATTATTGCTTCTTAACTTAAAAGAGTAAAATAGCTAGTTTGTTGACTAATTCAAGATTTTATTGATACTTAAACGCAGGATGTCAATGATGTACTTACTGCTATAGACCATGTCACCGATAAAGGACTTGCAGACCCATCTAAAATAGTTGTGGTTGGTGGATCTCATGGTGGATTTTTAACAACACACTTGATTGGTCAAGTTAAATCGCTCTTTCATCACTAGTTATATACATGTGTGTTTATATGTATATGTGTGTGTGTTTGTTTGAATTACGTTTACAATAATGGCATTACTTATGTATTTATCTAGGCACCGGAGAAATTTGTTGCAGCAGCAACTAGGAACCCTGTCTGCAACCTCGCACTGATGGTTGGCACGTCTGATATTCCCGATTGGTGTTTCTTCGAGACTTATGGAACTAGTGAGGGAAAATCTAATTTTACAGAATCCCCTTCAGCTGAGCAGCTTGCTCAGTTTTACAGCAAGTCTCCAATTTCTCACATCTCTAAGGTTGAAATCGGGATCTCATAAGAACATA
Organism: Penstemon newberryi var. newberryi; assembly: GCA_030819805.1. Taxonomy (NCBI): domain Eukaryota; kingdom Viridiplantae; phylum Streptophyta; class Magnoliopsida; order Lamiales; family Plantaginaceae; genus Penstemon; species Penstemon newberryi. Next base: position 45,319,621 of record JAUALY010000001.1, read on the forward strand.
AAGAAAGTAATTTTGTGCAAATTTACAAATATCCTTTGTGTACTTTTGCAGGTCAAAACTCCTATACTTTTCCTTCTTGGTGCTCAGGACCTTCGTGTTCCAGTTTCTAACGGAATACAAGTAAGACATCATATCATCATCAGCTCTGATTAATGGTGTTTTCTATACGCTGATCTAATTTATTTATTTTTCCTTGCGCTTGTAGTATGCACGAGCATTGAAGGAGAAGGGAGTGGAAACGAAAGTGATTGTGTTTCCAAATGATGTACACGGTATTGATAGGTAAAGCCATGGCATTATCTTTGTTTTTGCTATAAATTATCCTTAAAACTATTTTAATTCAGATTTATGATATGATACTTGTTTTTTTTTTTCTTGCAGACCGCAATCTGATTTTGAAAGCTTCCTCAATATTGGACTCTGGTTCAACAAGTACTGCAGATAGAAAGTGAAATGTATACATCAGCTTTGGTCTTAGGTGAAGGTTTTTTTACCTAACATTATTGACTATGTTTGAATATATGTTCATAATGTTTCATTTTTTCTCAATAAAATTCATATTTCCCAATTTTCATATATGCTTGTCTGGAAGAAATCTTCAGTTTGGGTATATAATTGTGCTACTGACATTTTGATTAGCGCCTAATCGACATTGATATTGTGTTTTGACAGTAACTGAATTTTTTTTATAGTATAATAGTTGATATATTCATTGTCTAAAAATAATACTAACTCTTATTCAGGCTATTGTCTAGAGAAAGCACAGACAAATATTTTGGTCACAAATATTGTGCATCATTTTCATTTTTCTCACTACAATCCGAATCAAAGTAACACTTCCTAAGTAATGGTGTTCTAAATTCGAATCATCAAATAAACTCAAAACCAACGGATTTTTGTTAAAACATGAAGAAGAAAAAATTTGAATTTTTCTTTGGCTACAAATTTTGTGATTTTCCTTTGGTTACTGATTTTGTACTGTACTTTCCATAAAAATGGTTTTTCTCACAAAAGTTCAAATTAAAGATAACACTTCCCAAGTAATCATATCAAATAAACTCGGATGAATACTCTGGAAGCTTAAATAGAGCGTAAAACAACTCCGAGGACTAATTCAACGTAGTTGCAAACTACAAGAATCGTGTACTTTTTTCATCATGCATCGTCAAAAATTAACGCCGTAGACATAATTGTAATGAATTCAATACTTCAAAGGTAAATTATATAATTTCTCAATCATGGAGGATGATCAGCATAATTACATTGAACCTCATGGTAGTTTGAGTTCTACCTAAGTATATTTTTGTTATGGTAAACAAAAAAGAAGATATTCTTGGTTAGATATCAAAGGGAAGTATTCCATTTGTACCTAAATTTTCACTATTATTTTTGGAATATCTCAAAATGATACTCCATTTCTATAAATGAAATTATTTTTCTCAAAAAATACTCTCACACAAAATAATGATTTAACACAACTTCCAACCACTACTTTTGAGAGCATCTATTTAAAATTTAAAAATATCAAAAAGTTCCACATTTTTATCTTTTACCTAAAACTCCGCGCAAAAAATTAAAAGAATTGAAAAAAAAAGGGGGTGGGGTTGCGGAAACGAAAGAAGTATTATTTAGAGGTGGAAATGATTTGAAGGACTGGACCAATATGACTTGAAAATGGTAAAACATAAAAATTAGAGGAGAAAGAGCACACCGCCGTCTGTGGGAATCGAACCCACGACCACATGGTTAAAAGCCATGCGCTTGGTTGACTAAAGGTAAATTATTTTATATATAATAAAGTTAAACGCTAAAGTATAAGGAGTGATAAAAAACGCCGTCTGTGGGAATCGAACCCACGACCACATGGTTAAAAGCCATGCGCTCTACCAGCTGAGCTAAGACGGCTTCGTTGACTTCGAAGATTTTCTTTTAAATTTCAACAGCGAATTATTTTTATAGTATTAAAAATTTAAAACTGTTCTCACCAAAATCGTTTATTGAATCTCAGACACTTCTCTCCCGTATCCGGAGAATTGGAGTAGTGAAAATGTTTATGAACTTTCAGCATTCAGACACCAATTGTCTACACATATTTAATTCCCCAAGAATCACACCCCCAAGTGCGAGACCCTCACTCAAGATTAAGATACCCACTGATGAAATCAAACACAATCAGCAGAAACAAGTTCTCGATTGCCCCAATGGAGGAGGAAAACTGCCCAAGAAAAATAGGATTTTCAGGAACCCACGTCGCAAAAATGATCAAAACGACATCATTGGTGGTAGTTTTGGAACCCAAAGTGGAGTTCTTAAGAAAGAAATTGTGTTACAAGGGGATTTCTCGGACAACCCAGATCGAAGAATTGAGAAAAATGGGAGCTTGGCAGTGGTTTTGAAGTCTGGGGGTGTGTTCAATGGTGTAATTGATGAATTTTGCCCTCTTAGTTCACCGACTAAAGTTTTGAAAAACGGCGTCTTTTGGAAAGAAAAGGCGACCCAAAATGGCTTTGTGAGAAAATTGGATGAGAAAATTGTAAATAATCAGAGTAATGGAAGTGAGACGAGGGCAGGGGGTTTAGTAGAGAAGGTGCACACCAAGTGTTCGACGAAATGGGCCAGATATGGGGGTAGTATTCCTGCCATGTTGGAAGCGCTGGATATGATAAGCGACATAGACGAGGCTTTGAAGCCTTGGGAAATGACCTTGACTAATAAAGAAAGGAGCATACTTTTGAAGGAGCAGATAAAGTGGGAAAGAGCTTTGGAGATTTTCGAGTGGTTTAGAAGGAAAGGATGTTATGAAGTGAATATAATTCACTACAATATAATGATTAGGATTCTTGGTAAATCCCGACAATGGTGTGAGGTTGAGAGGTTGTGGGGTGAGATGGAGAAGAGGGGCATCAAACCCATAAATTCAACTTATGGGACTTTGATTGATGTGTATAGCAAAGGAGGGATGAGGGAAAAAGCAATGAAGTGGTTGGAGTTGATGGAAGAACGTAAAATGGAGCCAGACGAGGTGACCATGGGAATAGTACTTCAAATGTATAAAAAGGCAGGAGATTTAAAGACAGCCGAGGATTTTTTCAAGAAGTGGTCGTGTAGTAAACATGAGGTGGAGTGTGATTCTAGTTTGAGCACTTACTCATATAATACCTTGATTGACACATATGGAAAAGCTGGAAAGTTAAAAGAAGCGAGCGAGACTTTTGAAAATATGCTAAAGAAAGGGATAAAGCCAACTACCGTAACTTTTAATTCTATGATACACATGTATGGCAATAATGGCCAGCTAGAACATGTTGCTTCTCTGATGAGAACAATGGAGAAGGTTAAGTGCTCTCCTGATATCCGAACATACAATATTCTCATATTCCTTCATGCTAAGCACAATGATATAGAAAAGGCAGCAAATTTTTTAACAAAGATGAAGAATGCTTCTCTTGAACCTGATGCTGTAAGCTATCGAACTTTATTATATGCATTTGCAATAAGACATATGGTTGCTGAAGCAGAGCAGCTTATTTCAGAGATGGATGAAAAAGGATTGGAAATCGATGAATACACACAATCTTCTTTGACTAGAATGTACATAGAAGCTGGAGTCCTTGAAAAGTCGTGGTCGTGGTTCCAAAGATTCCGTCTTGGAGGGAATATGACTTCTGACTGCTACTCTGCTAACATTGATGCTTTTGGTGAACGAGGGTATGTCTCCGAAGCTGAGAAAATTTTCAATTTTTGCATAGAGGAGAAAAAATTTAATGTTCTTGTGTTTAATGTGATGATCAAAGCTTATGGTATCAGCAAAAAATTTGAGCAGGCATGTTGCTTGTTCGATAGTATGAAGAGTTACGGTTTAGTTCCGGATAAATGTAGCTATAATTCACTTGTACAAATGCTAGCTAGTTCAGACCTGCCAGAAAAGGCAAAATCCTATCTTAGGAAAATGCAGGAGGCAGAGTTAGTGATTGATTGTGTACCATATTGTGCTGTGATTTCAAGTTACGCGAAATTAAGTCAAATGGATATAGCAGTGAGATTATACGAGGAGATGATTGGGTATGGAATAAAGCCTGATGTTATAGTTTATGGGGTCCTTATAAATGCTTTTGCTGACACGGGAGGCGTAAAACAAGCAACGTACTTTCTTAATGCTATGAAAAACCTTGGTTTGCCAATGAATGTCGTTATTTGTAAGTCGCTAATCAAGCTTTATACAAAAGTGGGATACGTGAAAGAAGCACAAGAAGCATATGGTTCACTTAAGTTATTTGAGGCGGATTACGATGTATATTCCTCGAATTGTATGATTGATCTTTATAGTGAAAGGTCAATGGTTTCAGAAGCGGAAGAGATTTTCGAGAATATGAAAGGAAGAGGGGTTGCAAATGAGTTTACCTATGCTATGATGCTTTGTATGTATAAAAGGAATGGAAGGTTTGTGGAAGCCTTTTGGATTGCAAGAAAGATGAGAGAATTAGGATTCATGACTGATTTATTGAGTTATAATCATGTTCTTGGATTGTATGCATCTGATGGGAGATTTAAGGAAGCAGCAGCCACTTTTCGTGAGATGCAAAAATCTTCAATTCGACCAGATGACTCTACATTTAAATCACTCGGGATTATACTCTTAAAATGTGGAGTTCCGAAAGATGCTGTTGAAAAACTTGAGCTTATAAGGAAGAAGGATATCAGGAGTGGCCTACAAGCGTGGTCTTCAACCCTTTCTTCAGTTATTGACGTGGATGATGATGAGGATATTGATGATTAATATGAAGTTCTTGACCAGTGTGATGAAAAGCAAAGGAAATACCGAATGATCTATTGAGGTTCAAAGATCCTATAGAAAAGTTGATCGTGGTGCATATCGTGGGCTCCCGACTCTCGACTCTCTTACTCTATTAGATGGTCTATCTATGGCAATCATGTTGTGTCCAAGAAACCAGGTCACGTGCTGCGTGAGTACAACGTTTTATTTGCTGAAGGCGAATCTTTGTCTGACTAGTGAGCCTTTGCCATGAGAAGTTCATAGTTGAGCCCATCAACTAATACCTTGTCTCAAGAGGCTATATGTTATGCATGAGAATTGGACCAGATTTACAAAAAATGAGCTCCTAATTTTATTGTTAAAGTTTGAAACTTTAGGGTCGAGGGGAAACTGATATAGTGCAAACTATGTAAATGGTGTATGGACAATTATTAAGTTAACAAATAATTGTCCATACAATTGTTTTTATCATGACATTTTAATACTCGGGGTATATTTTTCAAATTACATCTTTAGTATCATCAAATCAGAATCATATTCGAATACAACCAAATTACTTTTTTAGAGACAAATTATATCATTAGGTCTGTATTATCAAATCAGAAACATATTCGAATACAACTAAATTACAAAGAATATAATTATCAACCAATTTTATAAATACAAGTCGTTATAGGAAAAAAAAAATTCATAAATACATATTTTAGAAATTCAAGAGATAAGGGCCTGTTCGTTTGGCGATTGGGAATGTAGTTTGGGAGAGTAGTAGATGTTTGTGAAATAATCTCGATCTACGTAATATTGTTTGTTTGGATTTTGAGAGAATGATTTGAGAAATAAAGTAGTTGTATGTTTTTTTTTGGAAGAGTTAGGTTGTAGGTGTAAGATATGTAAGGCTTTATGCCAAATCATGCTTGTTATGTGAGATAAATTGTGTAAGAGATTGATTACTTTATGTCAAATCAAAGTAGAGTTTGTATAAGTTTTGTTTAGTAAAAAAAATGGTTGTTTGTTTGACTTTTGAGAGAGTAGTTTGAGAAAAAATTAATGGATGAAAAATTTATTTCAGAAAGTAGAAAACATATTTGTTTGATATTTCCCAAACATGAAAATAATTTGGGAAACGCCAAACAAACATGCTCTTAATTTTTTTTTTTTTACAATTTACTCTTTCTCATTAATGATGGATATGGGGAGTTGTAAATTTTTTGATTTCTTTTGAATAGTTTCGTAACATAAGATTTTTATTCTTCTAAAATCTAGGTAATTAAAGATTTCCTTAATCTTTGTGCAAGATTCTTAAACGACGTGTATTTATTTAGGAATGGAGATAATAGTTTAAACTAGAAAAACACCAACGTTAGTGAGAATTGAATCAGGACCAACGACATAATGGTGTATGGTGTCGTTGGCCCAGCAACAGGGACGGACTCACGGAAGAGCAAGTGGAGTCTATAGCCCACACTCAAATATTATATATATTTATAATGTTATTAGTTTACTTAACGAAACAATTGGTTTGCTGCATTGGTTTGTCTTATGCAAGATAAGACACTATATAGTGTAGAATCGTTGTCCTATAATTAAACTAATAATTTTTTAATTATATTTCTTTCTTAATTTTTATAATATGGTTTCTTTTTATTATATTTTTATTTAATACATTACTACATAAATTTTCGCCCACCCTAAAAATAATATTGATATAGCTTTGATTTTCGAAAATGAAATTGCTGTCATTTGAAATTGTAATTAAGATACGTAGCTGCTTTGAGTTCTTTTGGGATCATAAATGAGTATTATATTTAATTAAAGTAACATGTGGAGGTTATTTTTATCAAACTTCACCTCATCTTTTTTATTCATATTTTCTCTTGAATGAATAATTTTTAAGTTTGACTGTTTTATTATTTTTTATTTTATTTTTTTGTATTTCGATAATTAAATTTATCGTAGAACCTTGTCCCATGGATTAAAGTTTCATTTTTTACGTATGTTTCGGTCAGTTGTATATTAGAATTTTTTTGAGATTTTTGAAAATTTCGAGAAATCTTTGAAAAAATTGTAAATGTAAAAAAATATATGTTAAAGTAGAAACTACTCTATATTCTCGTTTTGGGTAACTAAAATACGAAACTTTTTGATATTTTTTGTGGAAACTTATTGAAATTTCGATCTATGCTTAGCCCCCTCTACTTTTATTGCTTCGTGACAATCTAATACCAGTATGGTTCAACCTAAGCGATGGAATTATTATATGACCGCTCATTCTTTTCATTTTCTTGTCTAAGGAATGTTTTTTTTTTCCCTCCTCCTCCTTGTACAAGGAACGAAAGATGTAAATTTCTTGTTTTTCTGGCCAAGCCAACCAAATTGTAGTTTGAACTTTGAAGTTAATATTTCCTATTATTTTGGAATTGTTGATTACAATATTGTTAATTTGACACACAATAGGGGAGAATGCATGATACTCATCACATGTGTAATTGTGTTATGAAAAACCTGCACAAAACTCACATGTGAAACATTTATTGCACTAAATTCCCTTATAATTTTTGAAACTCTGCATGTAATCCCTGTCCATCCATTTTCGTTAGTTTTTTATAATGGTATGCACAAAATTCTATTTACTTTTTAACTTTTGCACAAACTTTTCTTTTACTTTTTTTACATAATTGCCTTGTACTTCTTGTTTTAACACATAATTCCCTTGTAACATATCAATTTTTTTTTAAAAAAAAAAATCTAGGGACAATTTAGGTTTATCAACTAAAATTTAACGGTGATTAACGAAGTGAGGGGAGAGTGTGCAGAGTATCTGAAAATACAAGGGGATTTAACGCAATAAAAATTTCACAAGAAAAAATTATGTAGGTTTTTCATTACGCATAAGAGTATCGTGAATTTTCGTGAATGTGAATTTTGTCATATCCCCACAACTATATATGTCAACTATTTTTTTTAGTAAATGATCTTTCATTGTGCTTTTCCTTTATTTACTAATGAATTTTTGTAGTCGGTAAGATCCCATATTTATAGTGATATGGTTAGTTAATGCTTGCACGTAGAATGTATAATCTTTCAATAGAATCTTTCATTCCAATTATATTCCTTTGATCTACTTGACAGCTAAATTAGGGCAACGGAAATTGGATGCTGACATATATGTTGTTTCTATTTTCTCTTACAAATAATTTTTCAAACAATTAATTTAGACAACGACTGCAAAATTAATGAAGGCCTCAATGTGATGGTCAGCATCATGCATGACTGTAAGCTTGGTAGATGATGGTGTTCGAACTGCAAGACACAGTTGTAAATGCAATCTTCCCCAGAAATCACACAGCAATAGCCTAAAGATACAAGAATTAATGATTGATCAATACTTTATTAATTATAAATTAGATATTCTAAGTTTTCCTAAGTGATCTCCTCTACCCTCAGATCCCTTTACCTCTCTCTACCCAAAACCCATCTTTCTAAATTTTTCTGCAGCTCATGTTCAATGCACATGTGCCAAGCATGAATCTGAACAGAACCCTTTTGATTTCCTCAAAAATCTTGCACTTAATCTTCTTCAAACTTTAACACACACTGTATACTATCAAGAAAGTTGAGATCTTTATGTATTTGGTGTACTACTACTCAATGAAGGGAACACTGCGTCCTCTGTACAGCATATTGCTGCTGATTTTGGTAGCATCCACTTTTACAATTCGGGTCATACTTCATCAAAACGGATCTTTTCAACTAAAACATGAAAACCCAATTGTTAAAACCCCTAAAAAACCAGCCTTTAATGCTACCCTTTTGAGATATGCTTCTATTGATATTGGTGAACCCAAGTTGAAGCAAGAGATTGATGAGTTATTGGAAGGAAGACTCCAAAATCGCAGTAGACAAAGATCTTTTTTATCTCATGATGTGAGGCTTAGGTCATCGAAAGGGACTCCTTTGCAACTCCGTTCACAGGAGTTTTATCGCCTTTGGTTGAGTTTTAGGACTTGTTTGAGCGATTGGTCGAGGAAAAGGAGGTTTTATCCGGATGTAATGTCGCATTTGGTTAATGAGGTTAAGCTTTTGATAGATGGACATTCAAGAAAGAAGTACAAGACTTGTGCTGTGGTGGGGAATAGTGGGATTCTATTGCAGAGCGATTACGGTAAGTTGATCGATAGTCATGAGGCCGTGATTCGTTTAAACAATGCTATGACTACTGGATTTGAAAAGAACGTGGGATCTAAAACTAGTATATCATTTGTCAATAGTAATATATTGCATTTGTGTGCTAGGAGAGAAGGTTGTTTTTGTCATCCTTATGGTGTGGATGTGCCTATTGTAATGTATATATGTCAACCATTGCAGTTGTTTGATTACTTGGTTTGTAATGCTTCTCATAAAGTGCCAATAATTGTTACCGATCCTCGGTTTGATGTGCTGTGTGCTAGGATTGTTAAGTACTATTCTTTGAAACGATTTGTGGAATCGAGTGGGAAGGATTTAGAGCAATGGGGTTCGACGCATGGGGGATCCTGGTTCCATTATTCCTCGGGTATGCAGGCGATTATGCTTGGTTTGGGGATATGTGAGAAGGTTAGTGTTTTTGGATTTGGAAAGTCAGATTTGGCTAGGCATCATTACCATACAAATCAGAAAGCGGAGCTAGATATACATGATTATGAAGCGGAGTATGATTTTTATCATGATTTGATAACAAGGCCAGAAGCAATCCCATTTATCTCGGACAAATTCAAGTTTCCTCCTGTGGTAATGTATCATTGATGTTTGATACAAGTTGATTGTTTTGTTGATTTAATGTAGGCCCAAGATAGTGTTGTTGGTGTAAGTTCGAACTACGTACATATATAGCACAAAATTTATTTTATTGAACTGCAATCAATACCTTCTACTTATTTACACTTGTGGATGGAAGTTGGTAAATTTTGTCAATGTGATTCTACTTATTAAATAATTTAATTAATATATTTCACCAATAAGTTAGATAATATCATATGATATCATCTATATTAATTAATATTTAAAAGGTTTAATACACCACAAATGTGAATAATTTAATATGATAAGTTACTTAAAATATTGGAAAGTTTGACCGAGTACTGTAGCAAAGAGAGCAAAATAAATGACTATAATTTATGAGTAAAAGACAAAAACACCCCCTATGCTTTGTCTAACTCCCAAAAACCCCCCTGTGTTTGATTTTAAATACCACACTCGACCCAAGTAGTATATACTTATAATTTTTTTTTGACTTTTGGTGGAATGACAAGATTACCCTTATGTGTTTGTTTTTTTTAAATTTATTTATTCTTTTTGAAAAATTAAGTATATACTACTTGGGTCGAGTGTGGTATATAAAATCAAACACATAGGGGTTTTGGAGATTTAAAATGACACATAGGGGATTTTTTGGGAGTTAGACAAAGCATAAGGGGTGTTTTTGTCTTTCGATGTCAGGGGTAAAATTGTCATATCAAAAGTAAAATGTGAACAAATACTTGCAATTTTGACGTTTGAAACACACTCACTTTTTTGGGGGTGTATTTGGCACTTATTGAAATCACATAGGGGTTTTTGGGAATTAAAATAATACAGGGAAATTTTTGGGAGTTAGACAAAACATAGGGGGTGTTTTTATCTTTTGCTCTATAATTTATTGTAGAATATGACTATGTATATCTATTTACTTAATAATATGGTCATTCCTCTTATGTCTATGTGTGTTTGAGCAGAGCCCAAAGCTATTAATTCACATCACTTTTATAAAATACAATGTAATGTGTGGTTTTTTTTCCTTCTCACATTTATTTTTTAGTTTTTGACACTTTAATATACTTTGTATTAGAGCTAAATTGAAGACAAGTAAAAAAATAAAGATCACAATAACAAGACACTTAAATTTGTTAAGTTCCACATAATTGAGAAATTAGGCTTAATAATAAGATAAAAGATTAATACTTCACAGATTATATTGAGAAGAAAATTGTCGAGAAATTTGATATTGATTTTATATTAAATGAATTTTATGACTTGAAACAACGTCGTGTGCAACATTGATAATCTTCTGTGAAATTTTATCCGCATTCGAAATCGTACATAGTTCTTATTAACAACACATTTTTTAGAATTAATGTTATTTTCTTAGGCTTATACATATAAAAAAGTATGAATATCATTTCTAATTAATTTCACTTATATTGAAACTCGGCCCCCCAATTATCGCCCAACAGCGCATTTATTAAGAATAATAATGAAAATGCAAAGCTCAAAATATCCCATTTAATTGAATACACAATGCGTGAAAAATATTTTTTGCCCTCTATATGTTCGACAAAATGCGTGAAAAAAGAATATCCCATTGAATGAATACACAATGAATATTGCGATTAATTGCTATGGCATTCTCAATCGTGTGGATTTTGGGTTCGCAATCTTAGGCATCTTTGTTAAATGCGATTAGCAACCAGATGTCACTACATTCAGCATTCTCCTTAAAAATATTTTCTTGGAAAATAATGTGGTGGAGGCTGAAATTTTTTGAGAGAGAAACACTGATGAAGTCATGTCATCAGTGTTTCTCACTATGATAGATGGACTTTGCGAAGCAGAGCATACTCTCGCTGCCCTTGATTTTCTTAGGATATTGGAAAAAAGAAGTTCCAAGCCGAGTATGAAAGCTTATAGCACAATAATTGGTAGTCTATGCAAAGACAGAAAGGTCGATGATGTTATTCAGCTTTTATCCAAAATGATCGAGAGAGGCATTTCACCTAATGTTGTCACGTATAGCTCTATGATTAAGGGCTCATGCAATTTCAGTCGATATGGAGAGGTGAAGAATTTATTAAATGAAATGGAGGCGAGAAATATCTTTCCAAATCTGGTTACTTTTCAGTATATTAGTGGATTCATTTTGCAAGGAAGGAATGGTGAAAGAAGCCGAGGATGTGTTCGTAATTATGATGCAAAGAAGTATAAATCCTAATATTGTCACGTATAATGCACTGATAGATGGATATTGTTTACGAGGAGAAATGAATAATCCAAGAAAAATATTTCATTTAGTTATGGAATCAGGCCTTAAGCTAGCCTTCTATTTACACATATGGTAGTTTGATTGATGGTTATTGCAAGAAGGGTAACGTGGATGAAGCTTGGCAACTTTTCCTTGAAATTCCTTCTAAAAGGTTAGAGTAGACAGTGGTTATCTATAACTCCATGTTACATGGATTATTTTGTGCTGATAGATTGGATGCTGCTTGGAAGCTTTTCCATGAAATGGAAGCTCAACAAATGAAACCCGACTTATAATATGTTGTCGGATGGTTTGTGCAAGGCTCATCAAATTGTTGAAGCATTTTCGTTGGTGCGCATGATGGAAAATAAAGGTATTACTCTTGACATAGTGATGTAAGAACGGAAAACTTGAATCTGCAATAAATCTTTTCGTTAATGACCTTCCTAATTCGAAAGGTTTTTACAGGTTGATGTTAGAACATATACAATTATCGTTGGTGCACTTTGTCGAGAAGGGCTGACGGAAGAAGCAATACAACTCTTGGAAGAAATGATTCTCGCTTGATGCAATTAACTAGTATTTCCATATTACTTGATCATCTAGCTAGAAGGGGAATCTCAAGATGGTGTTCTTCTTGACATGATCCAGAAGTTTGTTCAAAAAAATAAAATATCTGTTGCTGGCTAGTTGTTAATTCAGTCATAGATTTGTACAAGAACTTATTACAAAACAGTATCTTATTCTCATACTTTAGTGCTCCAACACTAAAGTGATCAAATACAATTTTATTGATACAGATAGAAATAAAAACACAAACATAACAGATGCATACAAAAACACAACAACACATTACATGAAATTCAATTAACCTAGAGTTTATGGAACACAAGAGGAGCACCATACTGTGGTTGAACGGTGAAAGCAGCGTAAGGAGCGTGTTTATACGTAGGCGCAAGCTCAAACTTAAAAGTACGCAGAAGTTGTGCCACGAAAATCTTGCCTTCCATTAACGCGTAATTCTGGCCAATGCAAATCCGTGGGCCCCAACCAAAGGGAATGAATGCAGCATGGCCGTTGGATGCTTTCAGAATTCCTTCGGAAAATCTCTCTGGCTTGAATTCAAGTGCGTCTTCGCCCCATATTTCGGTGTTCCTATGCAGTAGAGCTACTGGGAGCTGCAGCAATATGCCCTTTGGGATATGGTAACCTCCCAACTCAGTATTCTCTTCAACAACTCGAGATATTTCAAACGCTGGTGGATATAGGCGTAAAACCTCGTACAAAATCATTGATACCTATTGATCAAATTCAATTGAAGAAATATCATTTAAATGCATGATGATCAGTAAGTAAAACAAAACCTTAATCCATTAAACTTACAATTTTTAGCTGGTTTAAGGTATCATTGGTGATGTCATTGTTGTTGCCCAAGACTTTCAAAACTTCTTCTCTTGCAAGAGTTTGCCAATTTTGGTGAATAGCAAGTATAATCAAAGTAAAAACAAGCAAATTAGAAGTTGTATCAAAACCCCCAAAGCAAAACATCTTGCAATTTGCAATTGCTTCATCGATGATTCTAGCTTTCTCGCGATTGTTTGTTGTAGTTTCGATGTCGTATAATTCATCCAAGAACAGATCAAGTAAATCTTGGCCACGTTTCCCGTCTAACTTTCTTATCTTTAATCTTTCGTTAATCACAGATAATAACGAGTCTCGTACTTCTTTCTCCATAGCCAAAGCCTTCCTTTTTCTTTCAGTAGGAAGGTACCTACACAAAGATTCAAATTAGAAATGGCGGAAAATATATGCATAATACGTACTCCCCCCCTATGTGAAATTAACTAACATGCACGATATAACACAAGGGTAATTAAAAAAAGAAACCTAGCTAGCTTGTTATTATTACCATAATCCAGGAATGTTGAAGGGGCTGGAGGGTGCATTTGCCATAATAGTGAGATCATTGAGAATGTGGAAATTCTTTCTCATTTGTGGAGTAAAAGGAGCGCCAAATAAAGTTCGCGTCACCACTAAACCACTATAATCTTCAAGGTAATGCACGATGTTGACGATATTAGAGCCGTCTTTCAATATCTTGTTTTTCAACTGATTTAGAATATCATCCGAGCAAGCTTGAATTTTAGGTATCATTTGCTGCAATAATTATTGAAAAATATATGATCCATATTCCTAAGGTGTGATGATTGAGAATTACTCAAACTACTCCTGAGATTTAGCATAATTGCACTGACCACCCCCCATATTTGAGAAATTATTTAACCTATTTTTTTCAACAATTTCAACCATTTTCTATACCAATTTAACCCAACATTACCATTATTCACATTATTTTTTTATTGATAAAATCGGCATGCGTCGTCGTCAGAAATTAAAGTCGTAAGGGTAATTGTATGAATTCGATACCTCAAGAGTCAGAGCTAGCTAGTTTGAGTAATAACTCATTAATTAATTACCTTCAACTTGTCCACATGAAAAGCAGGATTAAGCTTCATTCTTGATTTGCTCCATTTATCACCTTCGTAGTGAGCAAGGCCACCAAATACAAGTCTGATAATTTTATTAGATGCATCATAACTTCTCTGATAGTCTCTGTATTTGTTCAACACAGCTTTCATTAAATCACCTTCTGCAATTATAAGTTGTGGTCTTGGCCCAATCCATGCGAAAGCAATCTTCCCTGCAAAATTGTTTTTTTTTTTTTCTTTTTTTAATACTTGTAATAATAACAAAACATGTATACTCAAATAAAGTGAAATTGTATTTATATACCGTATTTTTCAATTGTCTTGTTGATGAAGGGTATGACACGCGGCACGACATCATCGTACAGGCCGAGAGTCTTAGAGTAAGCTTCCTTGTACATGTCCGAAATTTCATGAGCGTCTCCGAACAAAAGCCTGTAAGAATTCCCTTTCAAGCCCTGTTTCCTGAAAAACTTTTCCATTTTCTTTGGTTCGATCCATACCCAATTCACAAATTTCACTACCCAAATCAATAGTAAAGTGAACACTGCAATAATCACAAAATCCCACATTTTTCTTTTGGTAAAATCCTCTCCAAAAACTTGGTTATTTAGGAGTATTATGATGCAGTAGTATTTATATAGACAAGGACGAATGCACTAGTAGTCTACTACTAATTATTTTTGGACATATTCTTTAAATTATATATGTGGCGGATACAAGATTGGAGAATGGTGAGTGGATTGGGAATGGTGTTAAATAACAATAACACTTCAAAATAGATTGTCCAAAATTCATAGTAAAAAACTATCGAAATTATAATAATTTTACACTGTAATTAAACATCATACATGTATTATTACACTGTAATTAAACAAAATTAAATATAATAATTAACATGTCTTGAAATTCAAAGCCCAAAACAAAATCGACATAAGGAAAAGAGAAGATGTACGTAATTAACAATTGGGTGCAAATAGAAAAATTGAATTAGTTGTTTTATAAGAACAAAATAGATTATTTTGGAATATTCTTTTGTCTATTTTGTATGACTAGGTCAAAATCTAATTGAACCATAAATTTATTTACTTATTACTTAATTGGGTTGATAATTATATATATTGTTATTGAGTAATTAATCAGGAATTTGGACAAGAAAAAATGGAATCTTTTGGGGATTCAATACACTGCGCAATATATACAGAGATTCAGTTATAATTTCTATTAAAATAATAAAGTGAAATTAGATTTATCCAACGAAAATCACTGATGGTTGATATGTTAATAGTGACTAGTTGGGCTGATATGATACTTATCTAACAAAAGGTAACTGAGTTGACATTAAGCCAAGATTCGGTAACAGACAGTTTTATATTCTACAATGAAATGGATATAATGTCAACTATTATTATATTTTATAGTATTGGTATTTCCCCCCCCCCCCCCCCCCCCAAACCCCTCATAGAGTACACATACATCCGCCCCTGTCTAGTAATCAACTAATTATTAATGCATGTGCTATTATTAGCAGGGTTGTAAATGATGCGGATATCAATTCGTATCCGATGAGATTTATTAAGTTTTTTCTTTTTCCCTTAAACATTGTTTGATGGATTTGAAGCTCCAATTGAGCTCGATTCGATAGGCTAGGAATGGACAAAGCACATATAAAAATATCAAGCTACTCGATACTTAGTTCGAGATCGTTCGATAAAAACTTGTTCAAACTCGATTCGCTAAATAATCAAAAAAAGTTCTAACACGATTTCAAGTTCGATTCAAAATTCGAAACAAACTTAAACAAGGTGTCGTTCGACACCACCGACTCGTTTAAAACTCCTAAATTCACATTCCCAAATATATTTATACAAATGTAGATATAATCACAAATCACAATCACATATAGCCGGTACGCAGTAAAAAAATTGCATACATGTAATGTATACATTTTAGAAAAAAAAATTACAAAATATCTTGGGAGACCATGGGCTCCGTCACCAAGAAATGTTACTAATATTTTTTTGCGACGAGGAGCACGGGGTCTCCATTTATTAAAGGGATTTTTGCACTTCACCCCCCAATTTTTTTCGGTTTTCGCACATCCCTCCCAACAACGCCTTAAATGAGACCGTGCCCCCTGGTTTTATTTATGTTTATGCACTTACACCCCCCCAGACCAAATTCTGGTCATATTTTCCATCGGAACTAAAGCACGTGCAGAGCACACAAAATTTAAAAGGGCAAAAAGGTAATATTAACCTTATTTCCCACAAAACCTAAACCACTATTTTCGTGAGACTCGTCCAACTAAACCACTATTTTCCGTTTTCTTCGTCTCAAACCAATGAGAATTAAGCCCTAATTTTTTTGAAAAACAGAACGTATTTTTCTCTCTCAAAATCTGACTATTATGAAGATTTAGGTTTTAGGCGGGAAATAAGGGTAAGGGTAATATTACCCTTTTGCCCTCTTAATTTTTGTGTGCTCTGCACGTTCTTTAGTTCCGGTGAAAAATCTCGCCGGAATTTGGTTTTGGGGGTAAGTGCACAAACATACATAAAACCAGGGGTACAATCACATTTAAAACGTTTTTGGGGGAATGTGAGAAAATTGAAAAAAACTCGGAGGTGATGTGCAAAAATCCCTTTATTAAATGCGTCATGTAGTAGAGGACGGCCCCTTACGTTACGTGAGTCGATAAAAGAAAGCCACAAGATATTGATCGGCCTATTAGTTGCGAAAAAACAAACTGACGGTAGGGTGGTCCGCCAATGTTGTTCTTGACTGCATAAGATAAGAATTGAGGTTCACTTGTTTATGTTATCACAACCAACGTGTGGAAAATATGTAGGAAGATTCTTTTACTTATTATTACTTTCTTAAAAAATTATCACTTATTAAAGATCTTCGTAAAAAGAAAATGCCACATTTGTGTTACATTGATAAAAAAACACTATTTAGTTTAACTGAAATAACATATAATTGGCTTAAGCCAAAAAGAGTCAAATATAGAAATAGTTATAATTGGTAAAAATAAGTAAAATTCGATTAAAAATATATGATAAAAAATGGTAAATTAATGGAAAAATGAGTTAGATAGAAGAAAAAAAAGCGAGTTAAAAAGTTATCACTTATTAAAGATCTTCAAAAAAAGAAAATGCCACATTTGTGTTACATGGATAAAAAAAAACTATTTAGTTTAACTGAAAAAACACTACTAGAAAAAAAAAAAAAATCCCACCGAAAAATTCCAACCGAACAAAAATCGGTGGGAATTTTAATGAATTCCGACCGAAAATGATGTCGGTGGAATTTTTTTGTAAGAATTCCGACCGATTTTAAATCGGTGGGAATTAACCGGATAAATTCCGACCGATTTACAAATCAGTCAGAATTTTTTAAAAAAAAATAAGTGCAAAATTCCCACTGATTAGAAATCGGTGGGAATTTTTTTAAATTAAAAAAATAATGTTGATTGATATTAGAGAAGGTTTTGAAGATGACAAAAATGCCATAACGGTTTTATATTCTACAATGGAATTAAGCCAAGATTCACTAACAGACTGTTTTATATTCTACAATGGAATGGATATAATGTCAAATATTATTATATTATATAGTATTGGTATTTTCCCCCCAAACCCCTCAGTACACATACATCCGCCCCTGTCTAGTAATCAACTAATTATTAATGCATGTGCTATTATTAGCAGGGTTGTAAATGAGGCGGATATCAATTCGAATCCGATGAGATTTATTAAGTTTTTTTTGTTCGTAAACATTGTTTGATTGATTTGAAGCTTCAATTGAGCTCGATTCGATAGGCTAAGAATGGACTAAACGCATATAAAAATATCAAGCTACTCGATACTCAGTTCGAGATCGTTCGATAAAAGCTTGTTCAAACTCGATTCGCTAAATAATCATAAAAAGTTCTAACATGATTTCAAGTTTGATGCAAAATTCGAAACAAACTTAAACAAGGTGTCGTTCGACACCACCGACTCGTTTACACCCCTAAATTCACATTCCCAAATATATTTTTAGAAATGTAGATTATAATCACAAATCACATATAGCCGGTACGCAGTAAAAAAAATTGCATACATGTACATTTTAGAAAAAAAAAATTACAAAATATCTTGGGAGACCATGGGCCCCGTAAAAAAAAAAAAAAAAAAAAAGAAATGTTACTAATATTTTTTTGCACGAGGAGCACGGGGTCTCCACTTATTAAATGGATTTTTGCACTTCACCCCCCAATTTTTTTCGGTTTTCACACATTCCCCCCCCCCCCCCCCCCCCCCCCCCCCCACCCAAATAACGCCTTAAACGTGACCGTGCCCCCTAGTTTTATTTATGTTTGTGCACTTACCCCCAGACCAAATTCTGGTCAGATTTTCCATCGAAACTAAAGCACGTGCAGAGCACACAAAATTTAAGAGGGCAAAAAGGTAATATTACCCTTATTTCTCACAAAACCTAAACCACTATTTTCGTGAGACTCGTCCAACTAAACCACTATTTTCCGTTTTCTTCCTCTCAAACCAATGAGAATTAGGCCCTAATTTTTTTGAAAAACATAACGTCATTTTTTCTCTCAAAATCTGACTATTGTGACAGGTTTTAGGCGAGTAATAAGGGTAAGGGTAATATTACCCTTTTGCCCCCTTAAATTTTGTGTGCTTTGCACGTGCTTTAGTTCCGGCGGAAAATTTAGCCGGAATTTAGTCTTGGGTGTAAGTGCACAAATATACATAAAATTAGGGGGCACGATCACATTTAAGGCATTTTGGGGGGGAATGTGAGAAAATTGAAAAAAACTGGGGGGTGATGTGCAAAAATCCCTTTATTAAATGCGGCATGTAGAGGACGGCCCCTTACGTTACGTGAGTCGATAAAATCCCTTTATTAAAATGGGTGGTCCGCCAATGTTGTTCTTGACTGCATAAGATAAGAATTGAGGTTCACCTTGTTTATGTTATCACAACCAACGTGTGGAAAATATGTAGGAAGATTCTTTTACTTATTTTTTTTTGATCTACTAGACTGTATTTACAGCTCAGACCGAAGAGTGCAAAGGGTATAAGTCCTCCCCAGTGTGATGTCTCCAGTAGGATTCGAACTTGAGTCTCGCCTCTGGGGGTTGCAAGTCACTACCACTTGGCCCAACCACCTTGGGTAGATTCTTTTACTTATTATTACTTCATTGGTCCTTTTTTTTTACTCTCTCGTTAAAGTTTCAAATTATAAATGAAACAATAAAAATTTTGAGTATTTTTATATGTCCTCAAAAGTAATAAGAGCAAAATGCAAAAATATCCCCTGTATTATTTTTAATTAACAAAAAATCTCCCATGTTATTTTTATTAGAGTAAAACTCCTTGTGTTAGTTTTTATTAGCGAAAAAAACATCCGCGTTATTATTTTATTAGCTTACTACATCCGCCTCAAAATCAAGAATCGACCACATGAGGGTTATTGCTAATATTTTAAATTTACAAAGGGATTATTGCTACTTTTCTTATGTTTTTTTTTTTGGTGGGGGGGGGGGGGGGGGGGTGTTATTGCTGATATATTATCAGAAATTTAAGTGAATAGTTGAGTTTTCACATTTTCGAAGCAAAAAAATAACATATAAGAATACATTTGACTATTCCCCTGCAAATCATGAAGAATACTTGCATTCAAATCGAGTAAAACACATTGCAAACTCAAGGGATAAATGTCTTTGACTTGTTAACATAAGAGATTTTTTGCTGATAAAAATAAAATAGGGGATTTTCTGCCAATTAAGATCCCGACTCACTTGGTTTTGTAGTCGCATGGTGGTAGACTCGTTATGTGAGCTTGGCTCGCTTTCTGGTGTTTGACTCACTAGTGGGATTAAGCGTTTGTCCCTGTTATTTAGTTCGTAGTGATTCTCAAAGGCTTCACTTGCTCATGGAGTCGGGTTATGAAATGGGCCGCTGGGACCTGGATTCACGTCCTATATCAACAACCGGCATTTAAATTTTGACAATAAATGCGCATTTAGAGTGCTTATGTGATACCAAAATTATAATTTTCCCGATAAATATATATGGGACATGGACGATCTTCAAGGTATCATTCTTCATAGTAGGTACCAACTGAATAATCTAAATATTATTTCTAATTTGGATCAATTTTCCTTTAATTTTACTTTTCAATTTGGTTCAATGTAATTTCAAGGATATTTGTGTGAAATATGACTTTAATATAGTTTAGTTGAACTTTTTTGAATTAAAATAATGTAAAATGTTGGTTTCTCTGGGGAAATTCATACTCACATCGGGTTTAGCCAAACCCAAAGTAACTACATGGCAAGTGCAATACACTTGCTTTGGGATTGGATGTAACTCCCAGGAGAGTGACCAATCACAAAACAATTGCAATACACTTGCTTGGTAGTTCGATGAATTTTACCAAACTAGACTTGATCAATAATTTTCCGTTTCTCCGTTCAAATCATAAAAATGATTACCATGATTATTTTTTTCTTTTGACCAATTACTCTTATGGGATGTTCTAATAAAACAAGACCATATATATATTTCTAAAGTAAGATTTTTTTTTTTTTTAAATTATCTCTATCTCTTCTCTACTATTATAAAAGCATGAATATTTCTTAATTTTTTTGTGTAGACTAAAATACCTCTATTTAAATTGTAAAATGATATTTAATTATGGTAAATATATAAAAGACTAAAAGTAATTAAAGAGGTATAATTAGACATGAAGTCTTAATATATTTATCTCCTACATAAACTCCTATATTTATAAATTCTCTCTTACATCAATTTTTGTAATTTTAATTTTCTTCTCTTATAATAGATAAAAACGAACCATAAGAAAATACTATTATTTTAAATAGCCCCTAAAATATATAAATATATAAATTATTGTGTTTTAGCATCAATATTTATTTATGTAAGAAAATATTAATTTAAGGATTCAGTAAGTCATAAAAACTCTAAATATAAAAAATTAAAATGAAATTCTCTTAAATATTATTATGTTACAAAAAAAAATAGAATTGAATCGCATCTTACTATGAGAATGAACAATACTTTTGACTTAGCTAATTACGTAATTTTATTTTGGCTAGAATAGAAAAATATAAAGAATATTCAATAATATCAAGACATGCATAACCTCAAATTTTCATGGAATTCTTTTCATTAAAATGGGTGAAATTGGTGAAAAAGAAATCGATAAAAAAAATCTATGAAATCATTGAAAATGTGTTAAATCGATGAAAATTCGGTGAAGTTGGTAAAAATTTGGGTGAAATCGGTAAAAAAAATAGTGTCCCTGGAATTGATAAATAAATGTGAAATAGATGAAAATTCGTGAAAATGATGTAATCGGTGAAACGACAACATCAGTGAAAAACAAATGAAATCGGTGAAAACAATGAATGAAGTCGGGGAAAACTTGTCAATGATCAATGAAAATTTAGGTGAAATTGGTGAAAAGAACTTGTGAAATCAGTGAAAAAAATTGCGAAATAGTTGAAAACGGGTTAATATGATAATATCCTGTGAAATCAGTAAAAAAAAATAATCGACAAAATAAGGTGAAACCGGTAGAAAAATGGTTTAAAACAGAAAAAAACAAAAGGACAAAATCGGAAAAACAGTGGAAATAAGTTATAACTAATAAAAATGGGTAAGACAGTAAGAAAAATTAAAATGGCAAAAATGAATAAAATCGGAAAAACAGGTTAAACCGATAAAAAATTAATTAAACTAATGAATTAACCAGGTGAAAACGGGTTAATTTGCTCTATTTTATGGCATAATAAAATTAATTTTACTCTAATTCACAAAAACATACCCACAAAATTAACTAGACATGTACAACGTACGATCACTTTCCTAATTCTCTCAAAAATATATAGTCTATGATTTCATAGATTCAATTCTTAACCAGTACTTTAAAAAATATAAATACGAGTTTTCTATAGTTAGGAGTCTTAGGACCAATTGTGTTTTGGACTGTCAATTGGTCGGACTCGGATCGAATCGGGTCGCTCCGGATCCGTGTTCGATTTTCAATTAATGAGACCGAGTCCGAATCTGTGTTCGATTTTGAATTAATGAGACTGAATCCGAATTCGAGTCTTAAAAGCCATATCGGATCCGAGATCGGTGGATATTCGAGATCCGAACGAAATATTCGGATCCGAAATATCTACCACAACTTCAGATTCATCTACTTGACTCCACTTTGAAATATCAAGCTTTGGATTTATCAACTATTTCGTCTGGAACTTCACCGGAAAACATGGAGGTCAAAAGTAGAAATTGATGAAGATAATGAGATGTAGGGATAATGAAACCATGATGCAGAAGAACAAATCGATATGATTAAAGAGAAGATGAAGAAAGAAAAAAGAGATAAAAAATAATCCCAAAAAAGTAAGAGGTAGATCTGTAGATGAATGAATGAAAACAGAGGCAGAGAGAGAGAGAGGGAAGCGAGCGGTTATTGAAGAGAAGCTAGGGTTTAATTTGAAAGACCTGTATGTAAAACATACTTGTAGAAAAACTAGAGATAAAGCCCAATTAATTTATCATCAAGTCCATTAACTGTGGTCCAACTCCACTCCTTTGAAATTGATTTTGTGTTTTTCAATATTACTTGTATGGCTATATAGTGATCTTTCTTATAACGTACACTAGAAATAAGAACATTTTTGCTTTTACAAATATCAGAAAAAAAACTCAAACACTAAGTTATTGTTTATTGATACAGACGGAAGCATACTAATGCATTATTATAACATTGCACACACAGATATCCATGAATCTATTACAAACCCAGTATAAATTCAACATATGAAAATCCTAGAGTTTATTTAGCACAAGGGGTGCACCATACTGTGCTTGAACGGTGAAAGCAGCGTAAGGGGCATGCTTATAAGTAGGCGAAAGCTCAAACGATAAGGTACGTAACAACTGTGCCAAGAATATTTTTCCTTCCATTAACGCAAAATTCTGTCCAATACAAATCCGAGGGCCCCAACTGAAAGGCATGAATGCAGCATGACCGTTGGATGCTTTCAAAACTCCTTCAGCAAATCTGTCTGGCTTGAATTCGAGTGCGTCTTCACCCCAAATTTCAGTGCTCCTGTGGAGTTTAGCTATTGGGAGCTGCAGCAATATCCCCTTTGGTATACGGTATCCTCCTAACTCTGTTTCCTCTTCAACAACTCGAGACAGTTCCATCACTGGTGGGTATAAACGTAAAACCTCGTATAGAATCATCGATACCTATAACAAAAATTGATATATTTGTAACTTATATCCCCCATTCTAACTTACATCTATATTCTCCATTTCAGGCATAAGACAGTCAGTCATCAAAATCAATTCATGGTTGCTTATCAAAAAAAAAAAAAAAAAAAATCAATTCATGGAGTGAAATGCAAAAATATCCCCTAATAAGAGTGCATTTAGCGTGCAAGTGAAGAGTACTAATAATAACCTTAAAACTTACAATCTTTAGCTGGTTTAAGCTATCATGGGTGAGTTCATTGCTATTGCCCAAGACTTGAAAAACTTCTTCTCGTGCACGAGTTTGCCAGTTTTGGTGACTAGCAAGTGTTATCAGAGTCCAAACAAGTAGATTAGAAGTTGTATCGTAGCCTGCAAAGTAAAACAACTTGCACTGTGCGACTGCATCTTCGATGATTCTAGCCTTGACACGATTGCTTTTCATGGTTCCGTCGTATAATTCATCCAAGAACAGATCAAGTAAGTCTTGACCATCTTGCCCTCCTGCAATTCTCGCATTTAATCTTTCGTTAATCATAGAAGTTAACGAGTTTCGTACTTCTTTCTCCATAGCCACAGCCTTCCTCTTTCTTTCGGTTGGAAAGTACCTATGTAAAAACATTCAAAATATAATATCTCGATTTTAAAAAACCTTGTTTAAAGTAAATTTATAGGTTAATTTACGCTTGGACCCCCTTAGGTATACTCTAATTAACAAAAACACCCCTACGTCGTCAAGTTTATAATTACCAGAATCCAGGGATGTTGAACGGCTTGGAAGCTGTATCTGTCATAATAGTGAGGTCCCTGAGGTAGTGAAAATTTCTCCTCATTTCTGGAGTGAAGGGAGTGCTAAATAATGTTCGGGTCACTACTGAACCGCTGTAATCTTCCAGATAATCCAATACATCCACGATATTAGAACCGTCTTTTAATATCTTGTTTTTCCATTGATTCAAGATATCCTCACAGCAAGCTTGAATTGCAGGTATCTTTTGCTGCAATTAAATTAAAAGATTAATATTACTCCAGCTAGCTTAATCTTGGTTTTTTTTTATAACTAGTTAATTACCTTCAACTTGTCTACATGAAAAGCAGGATTAAGTTTCATTCTTGATTTGCTCCATTCATCACCTTCATAGTAAACAAGGCCACCAATCGCCAATCTGATAATTTTATTAGATGCCTTAAAACTCTTCTGATAGTTTTTGTGCTTGTTCAACACAGTTTTCATTAATTCAGCTTCCGATATTATAAGTCGTGGTTTTGGCCCAATCCACGCGAACGAATTCTTGCCTGCAAATTAATTCTGCTCAAGTACATGTAACAATATTAGTTAAGTGAGATAAAGGTTTTGATGAAATTGTATGTACCATATTTTTCAATTGTCGTGTTAATGAAGGGCATAACACGTGGCACGATATCATCATACGGGCCGAGAGTCTTAGAGTAAGCTTCCTTGTACATGTCCGAAATTTCATTAGCGTCTCCGAACAAAAGCCTGTAAGAATTCCCTTTCAACCCCTGTTTCCTGAAAAACTTCTCCATCTTCTTCGGTTCGATCCATACCCAATTCACAAATTTCACTCCCCAAATCAATAGTAAAGTGAACGCTGCAATAATCACATAGTCCAACATTTTTCTTTTCGTTCTTTTTAATTTAATAATCCTCTCCACAAACTGGGTTATATATAGATCTATATAGATAATAGGTAGAGAATATATTACTAGTAGTTATCAAATTGGTGTAGCACGGGGCCTCCATTAACTATTCGTGGCTTGAGGAGCACGGGCCGTACATCCAAATGTGCGAGAAAAATAAAAATAAGTAAATAACAGAAGTATATGGTCCAATGATGTAATAAAGATCATCTTACATGACTGCTGGTCCCACTATCACCGTTGTTGTTCTAGATTGCACAAGAACTTAGGTTCATCTATGGGATTGGTCAATTTGCATTATTCTCGTTTTTAATTCATGTCAATGTCAATGTCAATGTGTGTTGTGATGGAGGGTACACTGGAATCCTAGGCAATATCTAAAATGGGGATCTTATTGTAATTAAAAGAAATTGTGTACTAAAATTATTTTCCTATTCAAAAAATGCAAAAGTTCTATTAAATGTACGCATTCTACTTCTTCTATGATATTGTTTTCTAGATAAACAAAATGACAAGTCCACTTAATTTTTAGATATAGCCAATCATATATATGTTTTGTAATTTTTAATTCGAAAACATTCTTCCAGCTAAAACAAATTTTATAAATATATATACTAAATATCATTTACATCAATAGAGTAAATTTTTTACTTGTCAAAATCAATTATTAAATAGTTAGAGTGTAAAAGCGGTCCACATGACAATCATAACTGATAAATCACTCGACTTAAGCTGAAGTTTAAATAAACATACTCGATATTTGACCGATCGATTGATAAAAACTTGTTTGAATTCCTTTGGTTATGCATATCAAAACATCAAATCATGTACCCAAGGTGGTTGGAATAAGTGGTAACGGCCTGCGACCCCCATAGAAGAAACTCAAATTCGAATTCTATTGAAGTCACTGCACTGGGGAGGACCTATAACTAATGCGCTCTTTGTTCCGAGCTGTGAATTCATAGTTTAGTAGATAAGAAGAAAAAAAATCAAACCAAGCTCTAACAACAACTATTGTTTTTATCAATTATGTTTAAATTTGAGTCGAGTTTGACTCATATTCGACTCTATTAAAGTTCTTTTGAGCTCACTTCATTTACATACCAATATTAGATATTGTTGGCCAAAATTTGGCATCAATTGTCCCGTGATAAAGGCTCTCGTAGCGGAGCCGCCGTATCAAATCACGACTGAATGCCATGGATGCTTATGTCTGTGAATGCATTATCAAGCTTACTTATGCGCATTTCCTAACACCTATTATTTTTTTAGCAACTAGTAGTGCTTCATGTCCTACGATTGGTATCAGAACCAAGAATACATGTTCAATTCTCAGCGAGAGCAATTGTGGGGGAGGGTTGATAGTTCACCAGAATTTTTGGCATCAATTCTCCCACGGGGAAGGCCTCATAGTGGAGGTGCGGGGTCCAATCAATGTCGAATGTTGAGGACGTTTGTGTGAGTGAATACACCATAAAGGCTAGAGTATGTGTATTTTCCTTACACCAATTGTTCACTAGGATGTTGGCATCAGTAGTCGCATGGCGAAGACACTCATAGTGGAGGCTTGAGGTCAAGTCATAGGTGAAAGTCGTGTGCGCTTGTGTGTGTGAATGCACTATAAGGCTATGCGTCTTTCCTAACATCAATTTTTTATTATGGGACAAATTAGTAGCGTCCGAGGTTCTACAAATGGTACGGGTTCGATTCCCATTGAGAGCAATTGTTGAGGAGGTGGTTGTTGGTCAGAACTTTGGCATCAATTGTCCTGTGGTGAATGCCCTCGTAAGTGAGGTGTGTGGTTATGTCACAATCAAATATATACGAGTTTGTTTACCCACTGTGGATTAGTTTCCCTACTATGTTATTTTACATGGATCAATTCATCCCCTTATATTATTTTATGTGGATCAGTTTATCCCTTGTGTTATTATATATGTGACATTTTACTCCATGTATTATTTTATGTAGATCAATTTATCTTCCGAATGGTAATTTTATCTTTTCACACTCTCCAACAAAATAAGTTAAATTGATCTTTTAAAAACTTCACAAATAAGTAAAATGCTATTTTCTATATCATAAGTACTTAGTACATGATGTAACATGAAACTAATCGTTTCAAATTATAATGCTCCTCGTCAGTTGCTAATTAACTGTGGTACGTACCAAGCGAAGAATCAAAATTTATGGCTAATTTGAATCGATTTTCCTCCGGATTTAATTTGATTATATCTCAGGAACAGAGGTTGACATGACTCAATTGTTATCATTGTTAAATTTTCCTCTTACGTATATATTTTTGTTACAATAACATGACTCAAAGTCTCAAACCAACAGTGAAGTCTATTTTTTCGGCTTCGCATAGCTAAGAGTTATAAAGACTATTCATGACTACCAATTTGTTTTGTTTTGTTTTGATATGTCTTGACTCATGCAATTCAATAATTTGGAATTAGAGAGTGAAAATTGAAAAATAATTCGAATGAAAAAGAAAAATGTATCAGAAAACACAAATCTGTCACATGGCATAAGCGTTTAAGCCCGACTAAGCTTTGAAAGTTTGAAAGTGTCAATGATAGTGTTCTGAAAAATCATATAGGACTTGTATTTGAAGTTGAGTGTTTGAAAAAATTGTGGCTTTGGTTCGATCGCAACAAATGGGTATTGGAATCTCGTGACATTGAATTTCAAGTCTTGGTCTTATTGATATATGAGTTAATCTCACAATGATGGAAATATAAACTCCCAATTTATCCAAAAAGAAAGAAAACACTCCCTTTTCAAAGAAATATAAGATAATAAATTATCGTTTGTCGAACATGTAAATTAGTGCGATTCATGAGATGGATATAAACTAAGCTATCCTCAACTTAATTAAAGATATTCGAATACGAATATTATTTAGTGGACAGCTCAAGCTTGCCCATGGAATAATTTCACGAATGTTCAAATAATAAACGATGTCGTTGGAGTTTGTGCCAGAACTAGTATGAGCTACTGTCATTATTGACAAACTAGAATGGAAAAAAGATGGAATAAATGGCATTGGAACTAAATTATGACGGTCCAATTATGTATACCAACTTGTTCTTTGGCATTTGAAATTCTGCTGTAGCCAATACAGTGGTCCATGTATTGACTCGTATAGCAAAACCAAAAGAGTTAAACCATAAATACCCCTTGTCTTATTTTTAATTTACAAAAAATATTTGTATTACTTTTATTGACAATCCTCCTTGTGAGTTAATTACTTCACTAAACCCATGCTTTTTCAAAAGTTGACTAAGGGCAAATTGATTAAAAATAGCATTATTTATTATGTTGACTAACAATGTGAAGAATTGACAATTTTCTAAATACATGGTGTATTATTGTCAATTTTTAAGTATAGACGAGGTTATTGTTGATTTTACAAGTAATAAAGGGGTTATAGTCAATTTTGAAAAGTACAGGGGGCTATGGCAAATTTTCTTTAAGTATTGCCAATTAGTCAAGTGATAAAGGAATTATTTTCATTTGTCAAGTAAAAAGGGATGTTATAACCAATTTTAAGAATAAACAGGGAATCATTGAATTTTTTCGGTTAAACAAATGTAAGCAAATTAATAAATGGGGTTAATAACTTAATACCTGACCCATTTCCGTTCCGGCCCGGCCCGTATAATCAGAAAAAACTGGGCCGTCCCTATTATCTTACTAGATACGAATCTTCTGCAGTTGGCCCAATATGGGATTGTCAACACAATATTGCCCTCAGAATAATCCAAAATATTACACCTATCCGCCCTTCATTCACTCCAAATGAAGTGGGAATATGCAATAGAATCTCAATTTTCATAACATGATCACATGAATGCTATCTTTCCAAATACAACTGAGCTAACATAATCATCAAGTGTGCATCAACCTTGAAGACTAAACACATACAAAACAATGTATTACTAAGATCGAGGAGTAGATAATTTAATACTTACAAGGATCGAGAAGTAGATAATTTGAGACATTCACTCTGACATCTTCTAAGGCAAACATCGTTCCAATTAGGCACTTGATGTTGGTTCACACATACAGTTCGAGCACAGGCATCAGCACAAGCGTCGAGTTCAGAAACACCACATACTGTAACACAAGTATCTGGGATTGGGTCCTTGGAGAATGCTCCTACTTTTTTCAACATTCTCTTTGACGTACAAACTCTCTCACACACAAAAATGTCATCAGCATTCTTCTCCCTGCCACGAGCACTTTTAATCCTTTGCTCCTCGGCATTTCTTGCCTTAATTCTAAAAGCTTGACCAGCAATGAACACCGGGACAGCAGCCCCCAGCAGACTCCACCATACCTCAACCATTGCTGCTACACCTACAAAGCCCCTTTACTTTATTCTTTCTCTGTTGCACTTGTGCAGCAGACAAGTCTACGTTCTATAAGTTCCTATCAAGGTTAACGAGTGCAAGTTTCGGAAATAAAATCTAAAGAATTTTATCTATTTAATAGAGAGAGAGAAGGAGGCAAAGAGATGACTAGACATACAACTGTACCTTCTGACCAGACTAGCAAGAAATATACAAACCAAACCACTAGTCCAAACATAATTGCCACGTTATGCTTTTTGACGAAATATACAAAAATTATATCAAGAGTTAAAGTTATATACTAAGATATATTATAACTAAAAATATGCAAGTGCCTACGGATGCAAGTTTTGCACAACGTCAATAGCCCTAAATATATATATCATCTTTACCACAATGAAGCACTCTGTTTTCACGGGATAAGTAAGTATACGCTTCATTAAAACTTTAAAAGGCAACAAGGAGCTGCCTCCATCTGAGGACAAAAAAAACTCTTTAATATGCAAATATATGATCATTATGCTCATATATGAAAAATCACCTTTTAGCCATGATTTACAATGTAATGTAACTCAAGTTAATATGAAGATTTACAGTAAGAGACAACAGAAAAGAAATTGCAGCTATTATCCAAATTTAATTTGAATAAAATCCAACTACGCTTGTCTTGACTCTTAGGAAAAAAATTAAATCAATATATCTTAGTCCAATAAAATGAAAATCTTATACATTGCAATTTATTTTAAAAAATCGAGAGTGTAGCACAATTCGATTTTCTACAATTTGCAAGGTTTAGGAACGCATCAGCTTTATAAGTCTACAATTTTAACTAAGAAACAAACACACAGAGGTTGGTATTAAGGAACATGAGCCTAAGAATTCATATTAGCACATTGATTAAAATTCACATCAATTTCGTCATCAAATTATATTACTTAACTCCAATTCAGTCAATCCAAATACGTTATCGTAAGTATAAAATGTTGCAAAATTCAGCTTTTAGTTGAAGATATCGTGAGAGAAATGCTGATTTATGCATAAAATATAATGCTGCTTATGGTTACGCGGAACCCTAGCCCCAATCAGTGGCTACGGGTATTAAAAATGATGATTTCATACCTCAAAAGATTCAAGAAAAATCCAAAGAAACAAAAAACACATAGTATTGAAAAAAAGTTTGAAAACATTAATTGCAATTGAAAGATATATCCTACCTCTGAATACTGGGGAGTGCCGGAGTGGGAAGAAGTTGAGCGCCAATAGATATGAGTGTAGAATCTTTTATTATGACTACGGGTCGGGTTGGGCTGAGTTTTGCATTGAGGAACTACCTAATATATGGACCTAAGCATTTGGATTTTGATTCTCACATTATATGAGTCAGATTTCTAATAAAAATTCGAATATGTTGTGTTAGTTGAAAATCGAGCAATGCAAATAAGTTAATGAATAAAAATATTAAATCACGTCTTGTTAAATTAATGATAAATTGTATAAATAAAACATATATGTAATTATTTTAATTTGTTATAGATTCAAATCTTTAACAGATAAGATCAATATAAACATTTAATCACCCCTTATATCACGAGTTACGTATATTCCTAGCTGGATATTTTGAATAAATATCCCGATTTGGTTGGGATTAAGATAGAATTTCGCATCCTTACTTAATATGTCTAAGCTTTATTTTAACAATTGCCAGTAAAAGGTATTTCAAGCCTTATTTTAACAATTGCCAATAAAAGGTATTTCGCTTGCTCTCACAATTAAAAAAAATATATATATATTTGGCTCACGAAACAAAATAATTTATAAGCATCTCCAAAGTTATAGAATCATATTGGGCATGAAGAATAAATAATCACATGGAACATCATAGATATAGGACGCGAAGAGAAATAGGGCATGAGATTTAATGGATCGGACCAGATCTGGTAAGAAACGGCTCGATCCAACCACTGTCTAAGGAAAAAGGATACCTGGACGGACCAATTAACTTGATCATTGAATATCAATGTAAAAATGGGCTTATGCTAGACTTTTTGATTGGGTCTGGACCCAATCAGTGGCTGCCTAGTTTTGGATGCCTTTTGGCTATTGATTGGCATTTGCTTATGTAATATTATTATCACCAATGTTATTAAAACCGGACCGGACCGGCCTTTTCGACCCCGAACCGGAGGTGGTTCGGTCCGGTTTACCCCCTAAAATCACTTGACTCAAAAACCAGCCTGAACCGGGTTGAACCGGTCCAAAAAACCGGTTTTGGACCGGTTCAACCCGATTTTGAATTTCTTTTTTTTTCTTTTTTTTTTCGATTTTTTAAATTTTATTAATGTTAAAAATAAACTAAAAATTCCTAGAGAAGGTGGGATTTGAACACCTAACCTCTTGCATGAAATATAACTTCATTTCCATTTGAGCTGCATCATTTTTGTTGAATTTCTAGTACAAAACAAATTTATAAATTACAGAAAACCTGAAGCCAAATTTGTTTATAAATTAGATTATGATAACTCAAATTAACATTTTACACATTATCAATGAAAATTAATACTCAAATAATAATTTTTTATTAAAATTTGTTCTATAAGATATTTCTTTCCAATATTATTTTAGGATAAAGTATGTCAAATTTTGAAAATCAAATCGATATATTATGCAAGTTTGATTTTGAATATTAGACTTTTATACATAATCATATTTTAAAATTATTAATCTCTTAGTTTGTTGTATTTTTAACTTAACACTTTTAAATATTTATATTATAAAGAAATATAGTCATATTATATTTATATGAGCTTACAAGTTAGTATCATATTACAATTATGATATAAG
Source organism: Penstemon newberryi var. newberryi (assembly GCA_030819805.1). Taxonomy (NCBI): domain Eukaryota; kingdom Viridiplantae; phylum Streptophyta; class Magnoliopsida; order Lamiales; family Plantaginaceae; genus Penstemon; species Penstemon newberryi. Next base: position 45,352,077 of record JAUALY010000001.1, read on the forward strand.
TTATGTAAATATTATGTGATTTAATTTAAATATATTCTAAGATTTTATATATTTTTAATCAATTGTAGGATAATGTTTAAATTTTATGCATATTATATATACTTTAAAATTAAATATATTTATTATCTCATTATGACGTTATCCGGTCCGATCAGCGGTCCGACCGGTTCGACCAGTAAAACCAGTGGCCAGTTGACTCACCGGTTCACTGTTCGGTCCGGTTCTGAAAACATTGGTTATCACAGATAAATTGTTCTCATTTCCACATCCATTATAATTGCTAAAGTTTTGAACTAGCATGGACAATTAGCGATAAGTTATTCAAGTTTGGTTTGATTTCTATATGAATTGAGCTCGAACAAAACTTTCACGCTTGAACCAAACTTTAATTGTCATTAAACGAAAAATATTTTTCAAACTTATTTGATACGTATAACCAACCGAATTTTATCGATCGAGCTCGAATTAAGTATCAAATTGCTTAATTTGATTTATAATTCCAACCATAAACAAGGATTCAAAGCCTCCACCAAAGAACACTAAAAGTTAAAGTATCAAATCGCTTGATTTAATTTATAGTTCTAACAATTAAGGAATGCATAGACTCCACCTTAGGCCGAGTCTTTACCGCGAAGGTCACTCCGTGTACAAATACGATGTAGATGTAGATGTATAATTACCTCCCCAACAAAATCTGAAAGAAAACAGAGCATTCATGGCTAACGTCTAATGCTGAAGGCCTTACTATCGTGCTTCAAAAGCAAAGTATTTCCAATAAAACTCTATCTAGCAACATCTTAATCACACCATTCTTTAATTAGATTGCAGTCACATGCAGTAAGCCCAATGTATTGTTAGAAGTTAGCCAAACCACATAAAAAAACAAATTGGTCAATTCAAGCAGAAATTTCCAGAGTTAGAAGTTAGCCACCAAACCACATAGAATGGACCAAGAAAAACCAAATCAGTCAATTCAATAAAATTACATGGTTCAGACTCGAGCTCATTTCAGAAAGAGCACATGTTTAAACCTGCTAATAACTTATGCACAAAGTTCGCCAGCATCAAAACTAAATTCGGTTAAATGGCACAAGTCAAGGCGACATCTAATCCAATTCCACGGATACGGATTTCCCCAAACTTATGGTCCCAAACTTGCTAAGCTTTTATTCTTCAAGAAGCATCCACGTGAAACCAGCCCCGCGACAACTGAATTGAATTCTTGTCTAGATCAGCTCTATCGTAAACCAGACATATTCATTGAACAGTGAGAGATACACGATTAATGAACATGAATTGTAACCCTTAACCTTGAATTCATTACAATCAAGAAACCTCATTGTGCCATGATTGTACAATATCTTCAAGCCCTAATTTCAACTCCTCCCAATTCAACTCACCGAACTCGATCCCGCCATCAACTACCTTCAACTCCACCAACCATAACCCTACATCCACTTCCCAAATCTCTACTACCAAAACTACCCTTCCCTTGAGCAACCCTAACCCCCCACCTTTCCTCTTCTCAACTCTGTACCCCAATTCACCTGCAACTTTCACCACTTTCTCCTCGATTTTTTCCATTTCCAACCCACAAGTAAACCTCATCTCTTTCCTACTCAATTCTACCTCGAAAAGCCCAGATAAATCCAGCCCAGATGACATTGATATTATGTCAAAAGCATTCACTTTACACAAATGCTTATTAAACTCTTTTCCATCATGAAATTCTGATCCCACATCCCGCGAGCTCAAATTATCTACTGAATACGACCTTTTGAACCAAGAATGCTTGATTAGATCATCGAGACTCAATCTAGTGTTAGGGTTTGGATCCATTAGTCTACATATCACACTCTTTGCCGGCTTTGAAACCCAATCGGGAAGCTCGAACGTTCGACAATGCATTGCACGGTACATGTTTGATAAATTGCTATCATCAAAAGGAAGGCGTCCCACTAGAAATACATACAAAAGAACACCACAAGACCAAGCATCCGCCTTCTCACCGTCGTACCCTTTACGGTAAACGACTTCGGGAGCAGTATAAGCAGGCGTTCCACACGCCGTGTAAATCAATCCATCTCTTTTGTGTTCGGAGAGAGCGGAAAGTCCGAAATCGGTGATTTTCAACAAACCTTTTTGATCGAGGAGGAGATTCTGAGGCTTGATGTCGCGGTGTACGACACCGTTTTGGTGGCAGAATCGGAGCGCTGAGACTAATTGGTGGAAGTATTTTCTGGCGGTGGATTCGGAGAAGCGACGACACCGTTTTAACTTGGCAAAGAGTTCGCCGCCGGGTGCGAGTTCCATGACGAGGTAGATCTTGGATTTGGTGGCCATGACTTCGTGGAGTTTGAGGATGTTTGGGTGGTGGTGGAGGCGGCGCATGGCGGAGACTTCGCGGAGGATACGGGGCTCCATGGCGGCGTCGACGGTTGTGGCTTTGTCGATGATTTTGATAGCTATGTCGTCGATTTTGTTGGTGTTTTCGAGGGAGTGGGCTTGGTATACTTTGGCGAAGCTTCCGCGGCCGAGAAGGCGGCCAAGTTGATATTTTTCGAGGATTATTGAGCCGCTGCCTCCGCCGTTGCTGGTGGTTCTTCTGAGTTTGGTGGCGGTGGGTTGTGGACTGGTGGGGTCCATTGGGAGGGTTTGGTGGTGTTTGGGTATTTGAGTTGAGTGGCGTTAGTTTTTGTTTTATAGGTTGGAGTTTTTGTAAATTAGTAAAGGCAACAGGTGGTGAGGTGTGCGATTTTTAGTAGAATTAAAAATGAATTGTTTCATTTCATGGCTGGCTAACCGCTAACCTGGCTTTGTTTGGTGAAAGAAATTATTTTTGGCATGAAACGTAGGGCTAATTTGGATGTATTTTATTTTTAGCCCACTCTTTGGTATTTAATTAGTCCCACTAGAAAATCATAAAACACCATGTGGAAATCATTTTATACTGTATTATTTATTAATATGGTATATCATAATATCAACGACTGTGATTTAGTGGAAGAGATAAATAATAATGTAATATAATATGATAAATTTGGGTTAGATTTTGGCAATGAACGATCTTTACTCGACCGAAAATGTCTTAAAAGAGATTAAATCAAGTTGGAAAAATAAAATTGAATAGGAAAGAGTGAAATAAACAAGTCAAAATTACTGAAATTTAGTATTGGATCTGCACAATATAATTTTCATGGACCTTATAAAAGCTAATAGCTACATGAGGCCAAAAAAAAAAAAGTATAATACATTACCGAAAATAATATTTTTATGTAAACTTATGATACTAAATTACTATAAAAGCTGTACTACTAGTAATGCAGATTCCCTTTACCATATTAATGCCCATAACCTTGTTGTTTTGATCGTGAATTTGAATTGACTGGGTCATTTTTGTTGTCTCCGGTTTTGTAATTTTTGTGATGGATGGATGTTACCCGATCTATGATTTTATTGTACCGTTTGTTTTTTATTATATGATGGAATGAAGATTTTATTTTTATAAAAAAAAGGGAAACCAAATTATCATTAATTTAGAGAAAATAATTTTATAATGCTCGATTTAAAGAAGTATTTGATAGAAGTAACTGGACACAATTATCAGAATTTTAAAGATGCTATAAAAAATAATTAATAGATTAATGCATATCAGATTTTATAATACTTTTTATTAATTATAGGAAGAAGATATGTTACCGACTGGAGCGAAGGCCAAAAAAGGAATAAAAGCTGAGCATGTTTTACAATATAAGAATTGGTTTTATGAATTGTCATTGCTTGGATTCTTCTTAAATTTTATATATCAAGTAGTTTTAGTTATAATCCATAATTCAAAAGGATCTACCTAAGTTTACTAACTTCCTTAGATGTGGGTTGAAATTAAATATTTCTTTTATGTCTGGATGGGAATTTGAGCACAAGTTGGTCTAATCGGGTCCAAGTACGGATTCACAAAACAAGTTTGTAACAATTAAAGGCAAATGTAATAGTATGATCATCGCTATTGTGATAAAAGCTACTACATATATGATGCAATTTAATTATTTGAAATTTAAGAATTGATCCAAGTATTATTATTAGGCTTTAATTGTACAAACTCATATCTTGTATTATTAGGCATTGGTAGCCACTTGCTATATATGTCAAAACAAACAATCACATGTATCCTTATGCTAGAATTTATGGTTGATAGTTATAGTACAACTCAGAATAATTACACATTTAACAGCACAAACTAACTTTTCGAACCTTCAATATATAAGAGGAACTTTTAATGCACTAAGACATATATATCACGAGTAATTTGGAGATGAGCAATGTCATGATCATTGAACTAAAATAATATAGGATTTTTTTCTATCTTGCCGACTTTATTAGAGAATGTAAATAAATATTAATTCGATATACTTTGATTAAGACATGTATTTATTTATTTATTTTTCATTTCTCCACAGTGGTTTCCAGCCATTGAAAATCTTTTGACTCTATTCTCCACCCATCTTTTTCACTTTTCATTGTTTAATTTAATTTTTGATTATATTCATAGCTCCACCAATGAATTATATTATTGTGTATGCCACTAGGGAAAAAGTTAATCACATATTTAATTATGCAAATTATTTTTTTTAACCAGCTTTAATTTTTTAAATGAAATATATATATCAAGATATTTAGAGGCAATTGATGTCCGCACGCATGCTACTTATTTTTCATGGTCAAATGGGGTTAGCTGTTGCTCAGAAATGCTTCACAAGATACATGCACTGTCCACACCTTTTTTTGCATAGACAAGCTCCGAAATTTAGCGGCAAGTTCATGAGTTTGGTGATATATATATATACACATATGAAAGTGATGTTATAGTGGATCCACTTTTTAAACTGGATTTTCTTTTTCAAAATAACCATCTCATGTATAAATTTACGATTTTTTGACAACATCAATTGTGAATTATTATTTTGAGATATAAATGTAAAGATATTCAAAAGTTCTAGTTTTCTTCTCTTATTTATTAAATGGAGTAAGAATCTTGGGACAGAGCTAAGGGAGTATTATACTTAAATATACATACAAGACAATCACATAACAATAATACACTGCACTAGTTATGTGAATAATTAGAGTTATGTAACACCCCAATCCAATATAGGTTGTGGGAGAATTGTTTAAATGGTTAATAAAAACTTGACCCACATCTATTTGTCAGCACGGACTTAAGCATTTTGGGCTAATGGACTAGAGCTCAACAATGTTAACATTGTCAGAAGTGGATCGGAGTCATTGCAAGTTTTTTTTTTCTTTTCGAGAATCGGGTCATGACAAGTTCTCTAGGTCTAATTTTGATTAAAATTTTGTGGTCTTTATTTATGTGTATCAAACCAAACTATTCCACTTTTAGTTATATCAAACCAAATTATTCGAAACCTCATTTAAGAAAATTATATTATTGACATGGGTATAAGAATAACGTTCTATTTTGGTAGTAATTGATTAATGTTATGAAATGATCATGCATGGTTCAAAAATAGAAGTTATATTTTTGTTTCTCAATAAATGTCTACGGTATTAATTAAATTATGACCCTTATGCGACTGATAACAAGAATGAACCTTACGAGCATGTTCAGTTATAAGCGTTGTGAAGTACGTAGGTCATCACCTATAATATCGTGCTACATAAGGTTGTCTATGAGGTGGATTTTAATTAGGATCCGGTCCAATTTATAAGGATTTTAATCCGATTAGGAATTCGATGGAGCTGATCCAATTAGGAATTCTGATTCGATCTGTCGAAAATCTGAATCCGAATATATATGTTCATGTATTATGTTATTTATATATCTTAAATTTATAAATTAAATAAAAACATTAAAATGTTATTGTTAAATAAAAATAATTTCGTTAATGATAAAAGATTAAAGATATAAATAAATCGACCATACCCGTTATTGGGCCAATTTTTTCTTACCTACAGTTACTAGGACCATCTCCAAAAGGGAGCTCTTATATGTCAAATTATAAGAAAAATTATAAGATTTTCACAAAAGAAGTGCTCCAAGGGACATGCTATAATTTAAGGGCCATTATTTTTAAGTTTGGACTCTCAAATTTGAGAGTCCAAAGCCAAATGTATATTCTAATTTATGCAGCAAAGTACAACATTATTTTGTACTTTGCTGTACTTTGCTGCAAAAATATTTAATGTAAGTTCTTATTAAAAAAAATTTACGAATCTCGAGATATAGTTTAGATTTATTTCATCTAAATTCATATTATTTTTCTTAAATAATTTTTTTTAAATTTAATTTTTATTATTATATCAATAAATAATAAATACTAAATATATATCATTATTATTTGTATATATCATTATTATTTATGTATAAATAATACTTAAAAGTAATTTGTTAAAAATATAAATGAATTGTTGGAGTGAAGTGTTGTGGTTATTTAAAAGTAGAATTTTAAAATATAAACAAGCTGTTGGAGTGCAGAGTAAAAAGTGGGAATGTATAACACTGTTCACCCCTTAAATTTTAAGATAAGAGGTCTGAATTTAAGAGTTATGTTAGAGATGGTCTAAGTACTAACTTTTTAACTGTTTAAATATTTCGCAAAGCAGCCGCAGTTCTCTGATTTTCTCACTATCATCCCATTTGTGGTCTCATTTTACTTCATTCTTTCATTTCCATTAGCTCTTTTCTTCTTTCATCTTTTTCTGAATAATTTATTTTGCTTCTCTATATTGATATGTTCTTATCTTGTAAACATATCATCTTCTACCATTAGATTCTATAATCTATCAAATTTTATGAAAACAATTTCAGTGAAAACAAAGGTAGTAAACATAATTCTCAAATGCCATGTTTAGAAGGTTTATCAGATCCGGATCTTGCACTCGGATATCGGATATCGAATATTCGACGGAATCGGATCCGGTTTCAGTTTTCCGATATCCGAATGGATCTGGAGCGAATTCGGACATACCTTATGAAACTCGGATTCGGATATGGGTCGATCACGTTCCGATCCGTATCCGACCCATTGACAGGCCTAGACTGCTACATGTTAGGGAATTTGTCGGGGATGATGACCTATGACGGCCATGAATCGTATTTGTGGTTTGTTAGCTATATACAATGACAATTATTAATGTTGATTCTCATTAGGCCCATGGACGTGGGTCTCTTTGTTGTTTATATTATGAAGGAAATTGATCATCTTAATTTCCATAGATTTTCAGAGTCATTGACTCACTCATATAGCATTCATATGAACTCAGAATCGTATCAAGAGAGAAAATCAATCTTTCACACAAAGTCAGATATTTCGAATCGAAATTTTGTTTAAACTTTGGGAATGTGTTGTTCATTGATATAAGTTGTAGCTAGGGAGGTTAATTAATTAATGTACGTTACTGAACCAACTTTCAATATACTTTAGATTTATGATTAGTTCAAACCAGAAATCATACTCAATATAACATGTTACATCATGGATGTGGACTACCTGGCGAATCAAAAGAGACCGCCAAGGTTTTAATGACCTTTTTTTTTCTTGATTTAATAAGTTGAATTTTTTTATAATGTCTAGATTTGGAAATGTTGTTTGTTTGTGTTTTGTGATATTGGTTTCAAAATTTCTCAAAGATTATGGTAAAAAGATAAATAGTTTGTGTGAGAGGTATGTTACATTATGTCAAATCATGTTTGTTTTGTAAGATAAATTATGTAAAAAAAAATGTCACCTTATGTCAAATCAAAATAGAGTTTATGTATATATTTTTCAGAGTTAATATAATTTTTAAGATGAGATTTTCAAAAAAAAAATTGAGATAGTATAAGTTCATTTCTGAAAGCAAAAATTTGTCTGTTTGACTTCCCAGTTTTCAAAGAATACTTAAATGCTCTCTGAAAAGTGAGACAAGCAGAACCAACGTGATTATCTTGACACTCAAAATTTTCAACTACTAGCGGGACCTAGCACTAGAATCCACATGACTTTAGAGGTTTTTGAAAATGCTTTTAAAAAGTACTTTTCTGCTTTTTTTGTGCTTAAAGCACTTTGATAGCGTTTGCAAGTAGGTGCTTCTGTTATTGCTTCTTCAACTGAAAAGCAGATAAAAGCAGGTTGGCAAGAAGCACTTAAGGAGGTGTTTCTTCTAGGTGACATTTTTATAATAATTAAACCTGCTTTTTTTAAATATTTGCAAACACCTCCTGCTTTTGAATAAAAGTACTTATTTTTTACTTTTACTCTAAGCAACTGCTTTTGAGCTTCTAAAAACATTTGCAAACACCCCTTTAGTTTTTATTTTGAAAAATTTGTTTCTTCGGCGGTCTTAACTAAATCTGTAAAACACCATTTGAATTGAGTTTTTTTCTTAGATAAACGATCATTACACCTAAATTATAAAATCTATCGAATTACAATTAAATTACAATAAAAATCAATCACTAAACACTAGTATTAACTAGAATAAAACTCACATTAATGAGAGTTTAAACCGTAATCTTTTAGTCTTGCCTCAGCCTTACCGGCTATGACCTCGTTGGCCATTTGAATTGAGTTTGAAATATGGATTTTGTGAATTTTAAATATTTGAAATATGATTTATAATAAGTTCCAATTTGGTCTTTGAGAGGGAGAAAAATAAATAAAATATATGTCAAATCAGTGATTTCTATAATAAAAAATAAAAAAAATAGGTGAATAGGTATCAAATAAATATCTTTTTTATGAATTAGAAACTTATATGCGCTTTAATAAGTGATTGAAGCCTAAATTTCGCCAAATCCCGACTCAAACATTAATCAAATTGATGCTGGTGTCTAGTTAAAGATAGCTCCAAATTTTCCACTCTATTGAGCATCTTATATGAATGGAAATATTATAATGCCAAAATCATTGTGGAGTTGGACATATTAAATATCGCACCATATCACATCATATATAGATCCTATATATAAACACGAGTTGGACATATTAAATGTAAGATTTGCTGGACCTTGGAAATTTAAGGAAAAATGTATTTTTCCTGTTGGCTTGACGTATACCTTTTGTGTTTTGGCATATTCAATTTAATATGAATTAAAAACTATTAAACAATATATGTTATATGAAAACCTAATTTACATAAATATTAAACGAAAAAATTATAATGTATAGAGATGCCAAATTCTAATTTTTTTAATTAATAAACTTGAGTCAATTTATTAGTAGTTTATTTCATTCTGAATATCGGTTGAGTGTTTATGTTTGAGCTAGTCAATGTAATTATTTTTACTAAAAACTAAAGTCTAAGATAAAAAAAAAAAAACAATAGCATGACTTGTCTGGTAATGATTATTGTGCTTTTTAAATTTAATATAAAATTGGCACACTGTGAGGATCTATATAGTAGTTCTTGGAGCAGTTGACAAAGAAAAATACGATGACACCAAAAAATGTCAAAAAGAAGATGGCACAAAAGAAACATCAATGTAGTGTCTTTAATGCAAAAAACTTTGTGCGCACCCCACTTATTCCAAAAGAGAAGGAAAAAGCAAGGAAATTGACCAAAAAAAAAATATCATTTGGTCCAATTAATTGGAAAAAAATTCTGAAGGTCATAAGAAGCAGCATTAGATTTGCATATCAATTTTTTGTTCATGGTTTATTGCAATAACGTGATTAAAACCATCTCCAACAGATCTCTTAAATTCAAGTATCTTATCTTAAAATTTAAGGGGTGAACAGTGTTATACATTTTCACTTTTTACTCTGCACCCCAACAACTTGTTTATATTTTAAGATTTTACTTTAAATAATCACACCACATCATTCTACTCCAACTTTAACATACTATTTTTACTTTTAAAATTTCACTTTGAACAACTTATAAAATTTTGGTAGTCTTACTTTTTAAAGACTCTCTTGGAATATATTTTTTGTGCAATTCTTATAAATTTTCTTATAATTTGAAATATAAAGACTTCATTAGAGATGGTCTGACTATTTGTTGTTTACATTAAACGGCAAAATATTAATGTCGATATTTCAATTCGGATTTTTGGCAGGACTCAAACTAACCGCACATTTATCATTGTTTTATTAACTAAATGATAATTACACTAATTTACTTCATTAGAGGCGGATTTTTCTAAAACTACATTTATCATTAATTATTATATCATAAATAATTTCAATAATTGTCCAAATACAAAGAATTACAAATAATAGACAACTATCAAATACTAATAAATTTGTACCAAAAAAAAAAATCAAATACTAATAAACTAGAATAAATACCCACATTAACTAATGAGAATAAATATTCGTATTAGTGAAAGTTGAACCCAAAACTTCTTTATATATTCTCAAATTAATAGTTTAACTTAATAGTAAGATCTAGAGACAAGTCACTAGACTGACCTACTCTTTTAAAACCACATGAAAACTCGTTTGTGATCTATTTGTTAAACATAACAAATTAACAACATTTGGTTGTTTCTAACAATTTCATCGTATGATAGCTTTTCGAACTAGATTTCAACTCGACTAGCTAAAATATTCATAAAATATCATCTTACTCTTGATTCAATAAGCTAAATTTTGACAACATATATATATTTCAAAATATCAAGTTTAATTTTAGAGCCTTACCTGTGTTAGGCTCAAATTAAAACTTGTTTGCACACTGTTCGTTCAATATTAAGTTTCAACATAATCTCAAATTCGATAAGAAATATCAAATCGAACTAGACAATGTGGAATTTCAATCAACTCGACTAATTTCCAATCCTAATTTTTCTATATCATCCATGGAGGAAAAGAAAAACTACATATCATTTGTATTAAATATGCAGAAACTAAATACACATATTAAAAAGATTTGAGCCCTTCTACATATATAATTGGGGACCCTGAAATCCTGTTAGCCTAACTAGCCTGGATCATTTTTGCTTAAATTTCAGCAATTCAAACTTATCAAAAACCATTTGTAGCTATTATGACTCGTGTTTTGTTCACAACACAATCAATTCCTAAACTTTATTTATTCTCTTAGAACAAGCTCAAACCTTATTTAATATCCAGAATACACGTCTAAAGCACATTTCACATTTTAAACATCACTTACCTTTTTTTGATATTACTGTATATTTTAATAATTTAACTTAAAAAATACATTTGTTCTAAAAATAATTAAGACTTAAAATACATTCAAATGTGTGTTTGATAATTAATGGTTCCGCAAACCTCTACTGAATCAAGAAATCACTAACCTAACTAAAACCCAAAGCCCAAAACTATCTAATCTAACCCTTCTTTCGTTGATAATGACCTATCCTTGTCTCATTAATTAGAAAGAATATATATAATAATTAATCAATTAACATACAAATTAAATTAGCTCAGAATATCGCACGAACTCGTTTCTTTGATTGAAGTAATGAAACAATTCCCCTTTATCATCATATAAATATTACTATAAATACATATATGATCTGGTTATATATATAAAATAAAGTTAATTCCTCATCTACCCTCTTTATGAATCTCTTAAATATGAGTTATTAAATCATAAAATAAAGAGTGATTATTATTAAAACACTGATGAACAGTCTGGTTGTGTGGCTCTTCTGGTGTATGAAAGGATACCATTTAACCTGCATTATCAAGCCAAGCATTCCGCCAAAGGTCACTGTAAAGAAAAATGGCAAAACCCACGCGCGCATGTTTCGTTTGCTACAAGTCAGTTTTGTAGATATTTAGTAAATGGATATGGATTTAGCTATAAAAAGTTTTCTTATGTGGTTTTAAATCTTAATTACAACAAATTCTCTAAAGTAATATTTATTTATATCATTAGTTGTTGGATTTAAATGTGAATCACTTCCTAGCATTTCAAAACACTTACCTCAAAACTAGCTCAGAATTTTTAAAGTAAAAAAAAATTCAAGGACCCCCAAAAGGCGCCGCCTTAAGGCGGCAACAAAGGCTAGCAAGACGACGCCTTACGGGGCTTTTTGGGGATGACCGTAGTGAGGCGAGGCGAGCGCGTTGCTCACCTTTAACAACTATGGAGTTGAGATTTTTTTTTAATTTTTTCTTCTTTTTGAAATACAGCTCATGAGTTGAGAATTGTTCAATATTAGTCTTAATATTCAATCAATGTTGGATATTTAGTCTCAATCATTCTTCGTCACATGTAGAATGTCTGAACGTGCATGTGAGTGAAACAAACTCAATAAGTTTACATACAAAAATTCAACCTTATGAATTGCAAACATGTGGATAAATGATCAACGCACAAATAATGACAACCTGATTCTACGTGGCTGGACATATAACAACTTTAGATGGTCACTACATTAGATTGATCCAAATGGATCAAACTTGATAAAGGTCCGACCCATTGACATCCATACAAAATAAATATTAACACAAACAGGCCTTATTTTGAACCCAACCCAAACTAAACGGGTCTGATTATTTCTCCGAAGCCCATTTTCCAGATCCACCTGCCGGCCCGTATACGAACCAAAAACCTCCCACGTATCTCAATTCTCATCCATTTCTTTATTCTTCCAGAGGTTTGCTTTCTCTTCTACAGACACAAAGAGAGGAAATTGATTGAGTAGTGGTAAAATGTCATCTCTGGGAACATCAAAGGGCATTTTGGAGATTGCAAAATTTGCGGTATACGTCGCCGTTCCGATTGGGCTCATGTATTTCTACGCCAACAATACCAAAAATCTCCAGAAATTCATGGGCGGTGTAAGCATTCTTTTTTTAGTTATTTTATATGTAGTAAAGGATTTTAGTCAGCTTATTGTTTGGAATTGTGGAACTTTAGATTTCATTTTTTTTTTTTTTTGATAATTAAAATTTTAGATTTCATTTGAGTTTATAATGTGACAAGCATATTTTTTAATTTAGTAAAACTATTAGGGCATGGAATCTGGATCGATATTAAAGTTTGGAGATGATATTTAAATTGAGCTTCATTTGTGATTAATAGTTTTATTTGTGTTAATTAATTTGTGTGTGTATGTGAAGAATTGTACTCTTAATTTGTTATTCGAAGTATGTTAGATCCCCTTTGATTTGCTCGAATAGGTTATATGGACAAAGAGTTTAGCAAAATTATTTTGTAAGAACTGAATGAGAGTGTCCTTTGGAATTTATAGTTTAATTGCACTATTTTGGTTTTATGGGATTTACTTCTTCTTGATTGTGTCCGTGTTTGTATTGATGGGGTTGAATTTGAGATGAAATGTAAGAAAAACGAGACTTTTTAGTCGAAAACAAGATTTACTAGAAAGATGGGTTATAGAAGTTCTCGCGTAAAAGAATGAGGTTGCTTATTATTTCCCTACAATAATAGATTGTTTTAAGAATGAGCGGAAATGATTTTTCTTTTGAGTAACTCCCTCTGTCTCGGTACATTCTCGTTAATTACCTCTATTAGATTCTTTGTCATCTTCAGGTTGAAGAACTGCAGTTTCTAATATTTATTAAGTCGCCATCATTTAACTGAAATTGAAGTTTTAGTGCATAAAATGTATGAGTGTCATTAAGGGTGTAACCGAGTCGAGTAGTGTCGAACGCCACCTTGTTCAAGCTTTGTTTGAATCTTGTATTGAGCTTGAAATCATGTTTGAGCTTGGTTTGATTAATTAGCAACCTAACTTTTACTGAACGAGCTTTTACCGAACGAGCTCGAGTCGAGTATCGAGTAGCTTGATATTTTTACATGTATTTTACCAAATTTTAGCTTATCCAGCCGAGCTCGAATGGAGCTTCAAAAGTTATCAAACAAAAAATATTGTTCAAGCTTGTTTACTAATTATGAAGAACCGAGCTCAAACGAGCTCGAGCTCGGGATAGATCGGTTTGATTTTTAGTCCTATATCATAAGAAATTTGTTACCTTTATCTCATATTAAATTCGGATGAGTTTCTTCCTCGTAGTTTCACTGCAAAGTTGATAGAGCATTTGGATTTTGAGTGAGCTAAACAGGTCTCAAGATTTGCAGAACAGCGCAAGAAAAAGACATGAAATTCTTCAATACCTAAATTAAACATAGCATTTTTAGATTAATTCCATAGCTTGTACATATGGAATTATAATTATAGATGACATTAAAATTAGCAACATTGATTGAGAATGGGATGTTGCTTTTCCTAAAGTGAGTAAAGAAATGAGAGATAATATACAGTAAGTTGAATGTTCAGCTGTTGAACTTGATATTGCAGTTTGTATATCATGTTAGTGTTGTTGATATTTAGCCTCATAATCTGAAGCACATAAATCGTAAGCTGTTTAAAATTGCATTATGGCTGAAATGTAAATTTATTAACCATGTACACTTGCTATATGTTACATCATTATGTTTTATGCTTTAATTTCTTATTTTTCTGATATCTTTTGAAGCGTGAGTATGTTGTGTACCCTCCTGAAGCACCGCGTCCTCCTTCACCCGAGGAAATGAGGGAGATGGCACGGGAATTGGCTCGCAATAGAGACGGAAGATGATTTCTGGGTTTTTATATTAATTGAACTTAGCTTGGTTTTATAACTTTTATGTTTCAGTACGTCTAATATGATGACCCATGTGTATTTTTGTTCTAATAAATCTGTGCACACCAATCTGTATATATATTCACTAATGAGCATAGTTCGGACTTGACCCTTTTAGATCCATTCCTGACTATAAATGTTCTTTAACTTGTTTTGTAATACGAACGCACAAAGCAACTTGTATTGAAGCATGTGGTTAAATATGTTGCAAATAGCCAATGAGGCCGTAGTCTAATGTCAAATTAAGCCGAGGCCTCGGAATTGGATGGTCTTGTGTTCAATTCCCATTTGCTTGGGTTTTATTTCTAGTTTATTATGGAATATATTGTTAGTTATTCTTAGTATTTTGGCTTAATTGGATAGATTATAACGTATTGATGACGTATAAATGTATTTATCATCTAAGAAAATATGGAGAATATTGCAAATTGATCTTTTGATTAGTGATAATGAATGATGCTTGCGCATGTGAGCTTAGTTAAATGGCTACTTACTGTTAAGAAGGCAGAGTTAGCGATGAAGATTTTTACCAAGTTATTCAAAACAAGGACCGGAAAGCGCATTGGGTATAAGTCTTTCATGCTTATTTTTTCGAACTTGAGTTTCGCTTCTGGTTGTCACAAGTCGCTACCACTTGGTCCTTGGGTATAAAGATATATAGATATGAATATGGAATTAGGTGGATTAAAACTAAATCCAACCATTGTAAGCCGTAGATAACATTCCTAATTGATTCACTTTTTTCGTGTATTCTTGCATAATAGCAAAATCACAATTATTTTCTATACTTGGGGAAAAAAAGCAAGCACGTTAGTATTTTTTAATACTAAAATTGTCATAGTTAATTGACTGTCTTACACGTGAAATAGACGTATACTCATCTAGTATAATCTAGAACCTTAGAAACAAACCACAGCCATCGATCCCCATCCGAATTAAGTAAGAAACATGTATGAGACTTTATTTTAAGGACAATTAAAGTTGAGGTCGAAAGATCTTAAAATGTCGCGGATTTAAGTTCTATAAAAAATGTGATACTTTGTCTAACTTTATAATAAGTCTTACTTGTTAATTATTTATTCACTGTAATTTACTAATGTAATCATCAATATTCAGATTTAATGATGCAATTTCTCAACTCACTTAAATAAATCTAATTAATAATAATTCCACGTACACCTACTCCTCAAATAGTTCAACAAAGAAGATTGCATGGTACCTATCTTCCCAGAACTGTTTAGCTAATTAGAATAGACAATGTGAAGTAATAAATAAGAATGGATTTCGTGTGAATATGTTTCTTGTCTACCTCTCCAACACTTTGCCCACATGTATAAGTTTCTATCTTTTGTGTGGCTTGAACAACATAACACGATAAAGTTAGGTTACTTGTCATTACGTCTGTCGATTTAAAATTGTTCACTTTTACAAAAGAATTGCAACATGTAATTATTTATAATAAAAAGCCATGTGCTGTTTCATGAATTCTTGGAATAATGATTATGTGGCCTAAATTGTTAAATTTGTTGAGTTTGACTTATTCGTCAAAATTCTTACCTTTAATTAATTCATGAATTATTTATTACAGAATTGGGCTAGTAGTTGTAGCAAATTGGGCTGTGACTTAGATTGTTCGATCAGTTGACCTGGCCTTACTCAGTCTAATATGTATCATTTCCTTTTTTTTTGTTTTTGTTGAGTTTTATTGGGATTTTGACGTTGGAGAACCTGGATAAAAATATATGAGTATATGATTTGACAGAATTATATATAGTAGATTAGTTTTTAATTTTTAAGTTATTTATTTTGTTTTATTTAGAAGTCAGATATGTTATTCTCTTTTGGCTATATAAGTCTGACTTGTGGACTTATTTCAACAGTTGATTATTACTGATATAGAGAATTTTCTCTCTAGGGTTTTTGCCCATATTGATTTTTATGCGTTCAAGTTCTATAGATTAATGAAGAAAACTCGCATGCAGAATAATCATTATTCTGCCGGCTACAGATTTGAATTTAAACTTAGTGAGCAGTAAATTCAGCGTTAAATTTGTATTCGATTGGGTCAATGATGATATAAGTAATTAAAACAACTCAATAAGCTAAACATGCAACATATCGTCTTAATCTGAATACGACTTGCTCATTTTCCTGCATCTGCATTGAGCTGATTTAATTAACCTAACCCGGTTGACCTGACAATTAATAATTATTTTCGTTCAAAGATACATAAAGAATAATCACATACCATCTTTTTTTTTTTTATGAGTGGATATTTAAAAATATATTTCAAGTTTATTAATACTTAATTGGATTAAATACATAAAATTAGCAAATGCAAAAAACCTAACGGATCAACAGATCCAACCAAAACATTCATCACGGCTCTACTTATTTTTAACTCGAATAAAAGTAAGTTTGCAATGTCTCGATTCGAATCGACCCAACCCAGATTCGGACGTACACAATAAATTTTCACCATTGACTAGACTAGTAGGCATCATATTGGGAGTCAAAATACTTTCCGTTAAGGAGAAAACTGTATTGTATAGAAAATAAAAGACTGTATTTCTTTTTACAATTATTTAAAAAAGAAAAATAAATAAAAGAAGGCAGAAAAATATTTAGAACAAGGAGAAGTTTTCGCTGGGTTTGAGACTTGGGCCTTCGGGTTATTTAGTTAATGAGCTTATTTTGTTAGTGATAACTAAGAACTAATTCATAAATTAATTACAATTTTTTTCTGGGGGAGCAATCACCCACTAACCCCTACGGCCCTATTTCATATTCGTAAGGGTTTTGGCGGTTTTCGGGTCTCGATTTTAAAAAAATGATTTTAATTTTGAAACCTTATTTGGTTATATTTTGAATGTTGAATTTTGTGGTTTTGAAAAAATTAAAACCCTATTTGGATTGATTTTGGATGTTAAGGTTTGGGGAAAAAAGTAGATGGTAGATGTCAAATATAGGTTCCAAGAGTTTGAGTTTGAATTTATAGATAGGTTTGTGAAGAGTTTAATAGGTTTTTCCAAACTCCATTTCAGTGAGTTTCGACTCAGTTTCGCGAAATCGGACCAAAACTTATCCAAATAAGGTCTTAATATTTCAGGCAACTGGTCACCATATATAGAAAATGAAATTAAAAAGAAAAAAACCAACAAACAAAAGATATTTATGTCATGCCAATCAATCAAATAATGGTTAATACATATGTAATTGATGGATCGAACATTTAGCAATAAACAAATGTTCCCATTATTCCCAATTGAAACTCCCATTAGATCATTTGTGTTCATATATATATATATATATATATATATATGCATCAGGTTCATAATTTATACTCACGATTTATAGATTTCTCTATACGTGGAACCATTTAATATAAAATATTTATTAAAATTTGGTTGATGTGTATTTTCGTTACATGTCTCCATTCCTGTTTTATCTGTTTGAACTGGATATACCATAATAAGATTTTGTAATTGATGGGAATCAATTATTGTGTTTTATGATGAATCTTAAAAGGCCCCGGCCTGTGTGAACAAACTGTATGTATTGCCATGTGCCAAGAATGTATGTATCATTAGTGTTCTAGTTGGGAGGTGATAGTTAGAAGTTGCTTTGACCATTTAATGGAGAAAATATATATATATATGTATGTATCATCATCTATTTCAAGAAAAATACCGATTGGGACATTTTATCGTCTTTTCAAAACTCTAGATACCAAATGGTACTTGGTCATTTAATTTGGTTTGGGACTCATTAATTTTGATAGTGATTTCTTCTACTTGAGAATTATCCGGATAAGCAAAACGGATATCTCGTACTTGCATGGGAAAATAAAGAATTTGGCCGACATTATATTACTTTTTTTTTTCCCTCTTTTTGATTTTGTTAACTATTATAAAGAATTTATGCACAAGTAGAAATCAATGAAAAAAGAAAAACGAATATATGCTGAAAAGTAAGGTGGGATAAACTTTCCCTTCTCTTGGGAAAACACCGTAAATGCTCGAGTATATTGGTTTTCCTTTCTCACTGGATTGATTTGACTATAATAACCTTTTCCAGAATTACACTATAATTAATTAATATGAAGTAATATTATTCATTATATATATATATATATAATAATTTTTCTTGAAAAATATAACATAAAGTTTAATTCTGGAAAATATTCTTGTAGGTATGTAAAAACTAATTAAAGTGAGTTGAGATAAGCATGACCTAAACTAAAATCCCAAAATCCTGCTAGCTGTTTACCTGTCTGGCAAATTCAATGCCACAACCCCGCTCATTACAAATTAAAACTACAAAAGTTCGTTGGGGGTAGTTGTACCCCACCCCACCACCCCACCCCGTTCACACGTAAACACTCACTCATTTCCTGTCCTTAAATACTTTAACACTTCCCCTCCACTTTTGGCACTACCCAATCCAATCCAATTTCCTCTCTGTTTTCATTTTTCCTACAAGCTTCCTATACCAATTTTCACACTCATAAAATTAAACTTCCTACTTTTCTTTTCTCTTACATTTTTTTAAACCATTTTCTGCTCAAAATTTACATTAAAAAAAAAAAACAATGGGAAATGATACACAACATGCCGAAAACGGAAAGATTTCGGTAGAAACCACACCCGAAATTTCAAGAAACAACAAACTCCCCAACTTCATTCAATCAGTTAAGCTCAAATATGTGAAACTTGGTTATCATTACTTAATTTCAAATGCTATGTATTTCTTCCTAATCCCCTTATTAGGAATTCTCTCTCTTCATCTCTCAACTATTACAACACAAGATTTAATTCAATTATGGGACAAACTGAAATTCAATTATGTTTCGGTTGTAATTTGTTCTGCCCTCATAGTTTTCCTAAGCACATTTTACTTCATGACTAGGCCACGAAAAGTGTACCTAGTCGATTTTTCGTGTTACAAGCCAAAACCTGAGGTTATGTGTAGTAATGAATTATTTATGGATAGATCAAAGAAAGCAGGGATTTTTACACAAGAGAACTTGGATTTTCAAAAGAGGATTTTGGAAAGGTCTGGACTAGGCCAAAAGACGTATTTTCCGGAAGCACTTTTGCGCGTACCGGCTGAACCGTGTATGGCGGAGGCTAGAAAGGAGGCCGAAATGGTCATGTTTGGGGCCATCGATGATTTGTTGGCGAAAACGGGGGTGAAGGCTAAAGATATTGGGATTCTTGTTGTGAATTGTAGTTTGTTTAATCCAACACCATCACTTTCTGCTATGGTTGTGAATCACTATAAGCTTAGGGGGAATATTTTGAGCTATAATCTTGGTGGAATGGGGTGTAGTGCAGGGCTAATCTCAATTGACCTTGCCAAACAACTTTTGCAGGTAATTTCTTCTTACTTTGTTACATTTTTATGTTTTAGACCTTGTTTGCAAAAAATTAATTATGCCGTCAAAAAAGTGCTTCATATACCTTGTGATTATAAATTCAGCACATCATCAATTATGATGATGTCATGCTTCCAAAATTAATGATGGGACCTAGTCTATGTAAGAATTTTCCAGTCATAAGTAATTATTTTCTTGTTTCTGATTTTTGTGTGTTTTTATGTTAATTTTCCGCTTAGTTCAAAACATAAACAACTAGCTTTTTAGAATTTGAAAGCTAAAAGTCAATTCTAAAAGTTTTTGCAGACGAGTTATTAGTTGTTTCTGCATTTGGTAGTGTTTTAGAAATCTTTTGCACGTTGAGTTTGTTGGGACACTGATAAATTAGTACACCTGTGTTAATAGCCTTCAAGTTTTGGTTTTTATATCTAAATTTTTCATTCATTTTATGAAGTCTATCCCACATATTTAATGAATTCTAAACCATATAAAGTATTAAAAGATGCTACACCATGACAATCTACATGGAATTTATAATAGGGCTCTATGTCATTAAATGTATACTTATATAAAATATTACTTTTATTGTTCTTCTAGACAGATAATATTGATTAAATTTTATTTTTTCCTGGAACAAGTGCCCTAACAAAAGGCACCTCTTGTCTCCTTCTAGAAAAAAAAAAAAAAAAAGAAAAAGAAGAAGAAGTATTAACTTTTAATCTTCATAAGCCACTTTTCAAGGAAATCATGAATTGTCTTTTTCTTGCTAGTTCAATGTTCAAGTTATTGGTCCATATATCTCTTATTGATAAAAAAATTCTAACTCTTCCTTACATTTAATTTATCATGTAACAGGTTCACCCAAACTCCTATGCCTTGGTAGTGAGCATGGAGAACATAACTCTCAACTGGTATTTCGGCAACAACCGATCAATGCTCGTCTCAAACTGCATTTTCCGAATGGGAGGCGCCGCTATTCTCCTTTCCAACAAGCCATCGGACAAAAAATGCGCAAAATACCAACTAATCCACACCATTCGAACAAACAAAGGCGCTGATGATAAAAGCTATAGCTGCGTATTCCAAGAAGAAGACGAGAATAAAAAAGTCGGTGTCGCCCTTTCAAAAGACCTTATGGCCGTGGCAGGGGAAGCCTTAAAGACCAACATCACAACATTAGGCCCATTGGTCCTTCCTATGTCGGAACAATTACTATTCTTTGTCACATTAGTTGCAAGAAAAGTGTTCAAGATGAAAATTAAGCCTTATATCCCGGATTTCAAGCTTGCGTTCGAGCATTTTTGCATTCATGCTGGAGGGAGAGCAGTGTTGGATGAGTTGGAGAAGAATCTTGAGTTGTCTCAATGGCACATGGAGCCTTCAAGAATGACTCTTTATAGGTTTGGAAACACGTCTAGCAGCTCGTTATGGTATGAGTTAGCATACACTGAGGCGAAAGGGCGGATTAGGAAAGGGGATAGAACGTGGCAAATCGCGTTCGGGTCGGGTTTTAAGTGTAATAGTGCGGTGTGGCGCGCGTTGAGGCGGATTGATCCGGCTAAGGAGAAGAATCCGTGGATGGATGAGATTAATGATTTTCCTGTTGAGGTGCCTAGGGTGGCAACTATTAATTAAGGAGAAAGTGTTTTTTTTTTTTTTAACTTGTGTGATTTAGGGTGGGGGGATTAATTTGCTATGTTTTTTACAACAAATTTGAAGGATTTCTTGTGGGTTTACCTTTTTTTTTTTCTTTTATTGTAAATTATAATATTGAAATTATGAATTTAAAAACGAAGTATGAGATGAATATATATTTAAATATGTTGCTTACATTTATGCTAAATGTGCAAGCAAAACAGTAAAGTAATTAATGTGTTATTAAGTTTCTTGGTTAATACTATCCATGAAGCTATGAGGATAAGTTAATCATCATTAGCATTTATATATGATCTATATATATAGGTATGTTAATTTGGTGGTTGTAGAGTATATAAGAAATTGCGTAGTTGACTAAATAAGATGTACTATTAAAGTTTGATCATATAAAATGGAGTCATATTTCACAAGTATTATCCAATTTTATTAGGAAAATGTATATTTCTTCAAATTTAGTTTAGTCATTTTAACGCAACTATGGTGACATGTCTTGAGATTAGTCATCGCTCTACTAGATTGTGTTATTCTATTTCAAAACAGTGTATTACACTTTATCATATGAATATTTTGGACTGATCAAAACTAAATTTGGTCGAGAATTGTTAAAAAATGTTTCACAATTTTGTAAAAAAATTCCAAAAGATCTTAAACAACTTGTAGAAAGAAGGATATATGGTTTAACAAACATGAACAACTTTAATGTTGAACCAGCAATGATTTGACTACTAGTATGTAAGAACAGTAGAAGTTGAGCAATTAAAGCAATTTCATTATCAGAAGGCAAACCGCGTGCACAAAATATTAAATGCATGCACTATATTAATTAATATTGTCTTAAACTCTCTATCGTAGCTATACTGCCGAGAATTTTCTTATTAAGTCCAAATTTATCACATTTTAATTCGAAATGTTGTTAATAATTTGTCACAACGTCCAACTACATATAATTATAATAACTAGTTTAATATATGTTCGAGAGTATCGTCTACTAAAATTATCAAAAAAAAAAAAGAGTATCGTCTACTACGAATCTTCCTTTCAAGCAGGTAACACAACTAATGGGCCCTTCAGAAAACTTGAAAAGCAGCACAAAATCTGAAAATTGCAGACTGCTTTTGAGAACAATATAACTGGTGTGGGCCGAGCCTGTCAATTTAAGTTGAAAGCTTAAAATTTTAGTTCAATGTTCTTGTGTTCAGTTGCATTTAATTCAACGGATCCGGTCAGGCCCAATTTTTATCCGGGCAAATTTGTATCTGGTCTAATTTGGATCTAATTCAATCTGAATCTAATTAATTTGATTAAAAAAAGGGGTTAAATAAAAAAATGAGTGAAGTTGACAAAAAAAATTCCCATTCTATCCAATTAGGATCCTATTGACCCATCAAAAAACGGATGGCCTCAAATTAAAATGGATTGACCACCGACACAAAATGATAGATCTTATATTCTTTAAAATATTATTTAATTAGATGAAACTTTTGGATCTACAATATATAGTACATTTTAATACACACGTGACTCCTTAGGATTCGTAAATTGGGTAATATGCAATTACTCGGATACGAACCCAATTCATATTAGATCCACTCTTTTGGATTCACTTGAGATTGAACAAATAGATCGGATCCAATTAAACCATTTGGCACTCTTGATCCTGGATAATCAATTATGATTGTGCAGAGACTAATGTGATGCATATATTTGGACCTACAGAGACGAAACTCATGTTCAAATCCTACCACACTGGGGAAAATCTATACCGAATGCGTTCTTCGGTTCTAGCTGTAAATATAACACAAATTTTACTAGATAAAAGAAAGTATCAAACACTCGAACTCAGCATGAAGGTTACTCAAGGTTGAGATGGAATAAGGCCCGTTTGGCAGAAGAAGGATTCCTGGAGTTAAGAATACAGATAATTAAAAGAGGACAACAATTTCGGTAGAGCTTAGGTAGACGAAATGTCAAAGTTATTTTTTGCTGAATAAAAATTGGACATATGAGAATAAGGGTTTATGTTGATGAGTTTTGGTCCGATTTTGTGGGTTTCGCGATATGGGTCAAAACTCTTTCAAGTGAGTTTTCGTCAGACCCATGAAACTCATCACAAAGACACAAACCTATTCAGAAACTCATACCCAAACTTTTGAAACCTATAAAGTTTTGATTTAACAACTACCACCTACTTCTTTCCCACCACAAACTCTATAATATAACATTAATTTGATACCTACCACCTAATTTTTCCCCAAACCCCAACATTTAAACTCAATCCAAGTGAGGTTTTAACTTTTTCAAAACCACAAAATACAATATCAAAAACCAAATCAAATGGGGTTTCAAAGGTTTCATCGAAACCACCAAAACCATTTTTTTTAAACTATGGCGAAATTGTATTATGAGTCACACATGGCGAAATCCGTTCTCACTTTCAATTGCACATTTTACAAAATTATATTATCCTATTTTATAGCAAAATATTTTGCGTCTCTAATCCCACTTTTCTTTTTCATCCAATTTGGGACTTAAATTACAATCAAGACGGTTACGATGTATGATCTCCTTGATTGAATAGTTGGACACCTCAATAATGTGTTATCAATAGTCGGACGCCTCAATAAATGACATTATTTTTTTTAACGCAAGTCTAATTATTACTCTGTCTCAAATTATTTGTCGTTTTAGAGAATTTTTTTTGTCTCAAATTATTTGTTGCTTTAGGATTTCAATACAATATTAATTATAAATTTTCCTATTTTGTCCTTAAGAGAGAAAGTGTAAAACTTGAATAACCTGTAAATAATTAATGCTGAGATAAATAGTGAACAAGGGTATTTTAGGTATATACTTTTCCCCCCCTAAGATTGAGGCCATTTATTAAGTATTTTAATTCGTGTGAAAACATATAAAACTACAAATAATTTAGGATAGTGGGAGTAGTATTTGATTATCTCCGGTGTCGCCTAATTAGATAACATAAATTGAATTATAAATTACCTAACCTAAAGACAGCTATAATTGATACTCCCTTCGTTTCATAATATCTGTAGTTTTGAAAAGTTTTTCTTGTGCCATATTATCTGTCACTTTAGATTTTCAATAAAACATTAATTACTCTTTTTCCATTTTTGCCCTTTATGCTCATAAATTTTCTCAAACATTAGTGGAGGAAGGGTATCTTAGTCTTTTTCATTCTTTTCCCCTTAGAATTCAGTTATATTCAATGATTTTCTTAATTTATGTGCATACATGTGAAATGACAGATATTTTAAAACGGAGGCAGTAACATTGAACTTACGTGTTCTTGTTTATGGAAACAATGTCAGTGTGAACACAATCTTGAATTAATTAAGTTAGGAAATAAATGAGCTTGGATAGATACAGTGATTGTTAGGTCACATTTATAGTGCACACTATATAGATGAAGTCTACTTGCCGCCCCCCTCCTCATAGTGGTAAATTGGTACTCATAACTAACAAGCTTCATCTATATACAGCGCATAGAGTAATTTCAATTTTTCATTTTCTCTTCAAGTTCTAAAACCATTAACTTTCTTCTATTAAAAAAACAAAAAAAGTTATATATTTTTGAAAGATTAACACGACATATACGCTCCCCCTCATGTATATTACTATTGTAAAATTTATTAATAATAATCCATTTAGAAAAACATATTCTAAGTAAAACAATTACGCATACACCACTTGCATACATAGAATGTATTTTCTTTATTGATTAGGATTTATTTTATAGAAAAAAAATGGATTATCCACTAATCTCTAATAATGGATGCCAATGTATCCTTTTATTACTATTAATATATTAAATTAAATGAATAGGTATATATACAAACTAATAATTACGTTAATCGATAATAATTATATCAAAGAGAAAACTTTTATTTTATTTTCTGTTTACGAGAGCTGCTAAAGTACGAAATAATGCAATGCAATAACGATTCATTAATATTATTTGAAAAAATTGAGGAATAGTACTCCGATTCACCTAACCACATGACATGACATGACATGGGTATTACCCCAAAAGATTACATTAATCTGATTCTGACCATTTGTAATTACATGTGGATTGCATCCATCTCAGTACTCACATCTACTAACTTATGAGAAATTAAATACTTAAATTAATGCACTGCTTGGTTCTTGGAATTCAGTCAGAAAAACACTGTTTCTTGCATCAACTTGAGGTTTTTGTTTTTTTTCAACTTTTCTCATCATTTCTTCAAAAATCTTTATTTCTATTATTCTTATCATTTCTTACGGAAATTCAAGAATCACTGGGCCTGTTTGTTTGGCGTTTCGGAAAGTAGTTTGGGAGAGTAGTGAAGGTTTGTGAAATAATCTCGATTTGCGTAATGTTGTTTGTTTGGGTTTTGAGAGAATGGTTTGAGAAAATAAGTAGGTGTAGGTTTTTTTGGAAGAGTTGGGTTGTAGGTGTAAGACGTGTAAGACTTTATGTCAAATCATGTTTGTTATGTGAGATAAATTGTGTAAGAGATAGGTTACTTTATGTCAAATCAAAGTAGAGTTTGTATAGGTTTTGTTTAGAGATAAGAAAATTGTTGTTTGTTTGGCTTTTGAGAGAGTAGTTTGAGAAAATTAATGGATGAAAAATTTATTTCGGAAAATAGAAAACATGTTTGTTTGGCATTTCCCAAACACGAAAAAATTTTGGGAAACGCCAAACAAACAGGCCCACTATTTTCACTGCAATTCAAAAAACAAAATGATACTGTCTCTTACCCTACTTCTTTTATGGTCAGTAGATTCATATAATAATATAGGTCTGTGAAGATGTCCTTACCAAAATTGAATAACAAACTTATGTAGCCGGCCCAAATTAAAAAATGGTAGCTCAAGTCCAAGATAGGTCGGGTTTAAATTAAAGCATGCAAAACTCAACTTATATAAGAGCAACAGTTAACAAGTAACTTTTCACTAACTCAAATAACTGCACCCCATGGCAGAACTCAAGAAACCCAATGGAACAACAAATGCTTCTCCAATTACAACACACACTAGAGAAGATCATAAAAACCAAGCCGATTTCCGTTCATCAATCAGGCTAAAATACGTAAAACTCGGTTGCCATTATCTAATCTCCAATGCCATATACCTCATAATCACTCCCCTTGTTCTTGCTGCAGCAGCCAATTTTTCAACAAACCACATCCAAATTATACTGCAGCTATGCAACTATCATCTCAGATACAATGTTTTTATAGTATTAGCTTTTACGTCTCTAACCGCAATCGTAGCCACCATTTACTACATGAGTCGTCCCAGAAAAATTTACCTCGTAGATTTTGCTTGTTACAAGCCCCCTCAATCTCTCATGTGCTCACGAGAGATGATAGTGGAAAAAGTTTCGGCTATTATAAACGAAGAAAGTGCGGTCTTTATGAGGAAAGTTATGGAAAGGTCGGGATTAGGGGACCGTACCTATGCTACCGGCATCAAAGATTTCCCACCTAAAAATCTCTTTGAATGTGCTAGGAATGAGGCAGAGATGATTATATGTGGAGCTATTGACGATTTATTTGCGAAAACTAGAGTGAACCCAAAGGATATTGGCATTGTTATAGTCAACATTTCAGCGTATAATCCTACACCATCTCTTTCTTCAATGATCATCAATCGATACAAGCTTAGAGGAGATGTCGTTAGCTGCAATTTGGGTGGCATGGGCTGCAGTGCCGGACTCATATCAATAGACCTCGCTAAACGGCTTTTACAGGTTGGTTGATCACTTGTCTACTCTGCAGCAAATTTTAATTGCATTCTATTATCAAAATCAATAAATATAGGCAAACATAAATGCTTAAAACATCAACAAATAGGCAACCATCAAAATATGCATTTGTACTTGTAAGCATGGATCAGAATTTCATTTCTAGTTTATGATTCGGTCAGCTAAATATTGAAAAGTTTTCGGAAATGTTTCGGAAATACTAGAAAAAAATTACTAAATTAAGAAAAATAAAAGAGTCTCGAGGCAAATAAAAAAAGTTTCGAAAATACAATTTATTTTCGTTTCCTTTGATTCAAAAATAGAAACTTTTTGATGATTTCGATGGAAAAGATAGTAATGTTTATCCATGCTTTTAAGTTCTCCTTGGTCCTATGTTAATATCACGTGTCTACTCCTACAGGTGCAGCCCAACACATATGCCTTAGTCATGAGTTTGGAAAGTGTGACACACAACTACTATGCAGGGAAAGATCGATCAAAGCTCCTCACAAACTGCCTATTCCGCATGGGAGGAGCTGCTATCCTCTTATCTAACCGATTTTCTGATTCACGACGCTCAAAATACGAACTCAAATACACTTTACGTACCCACAAAGGTGCCGATGACAAAGCTTACAAATGTGTATTTCAAGAAGAGGATGAAGAGGGCAATCTCGGAATCTCATTGTCAAAAGACCTAATGGCTATAGCTGGACAAGCCTTACAAGCAAACATCACGACACTCGGACCTCTGGTACTTCCCATGTCTGAACAACTCCTATTTTTCACCACCTTAGTTTTGAGGAAATTATTTAAGATGAATATCAAGCCATATATTCCTGATTTCAAGCTTGCTTTCGAGCATTTTTGTATTCACACTGGAGGAAGAGCAGTGTTGGATGAGCTAGAGAAGAACCTCCAACTCACTGAATGGGACTTGGAGCCTTCTAGAATGACCCTATATAAGTTTGGTAACACTTCTAGCAGTTCATTGTGGTATGTACTAGCCTATGCTGAGGCAAAAGGGCGGATTAAGAAAGGCCATCGGGTTTGGCAAATAGCATTTGGGTCTGGTTTCAAGTGCAATAGTGGTGTTTGGCGTGCACTGAAAAATATTGACCCTGCTAAGGAGCAAAGTCCATGGAAAGATGAAATTGATCAGTTTCCTGTTCACGTACCTGTAACTATACCAATTCGCTCTTGATCGAGGTCATTCTCCCTAGCGAGTAAAGCTAAGTTATCTATGGTGTTTGTCAAATTTGATTGGTAGTATATTTTAATGTAAGAAAAGTAGGACGGGGTTATGATGTAACGTCTGTTCATCATACAAGATTAGCCCATCATGTTGTTCCTGTTTTGGTTTGAAATAATTAACAAATTTTCGTGTTGCATGTTGCATAAATTATCCTAGAAAAAAGAAAAGAATGTACCAAGCAGTTGTGTATGGTTTTGATGTTAAGTGCTCTCCCCAACAAGATTAAACCGTGATCTTTCTTTCGGCTCATTTCTTGATGATGCATATGCTAAATGTCTAATACAATAATCGAGATAATATCATGGGAAATTCTATCTCGTACCAAGTTTGGCCGAACCTGAAGTCTTGACATGGCAAGTACAATACACATGCTTTGGGATTAGATGTAACTCTCACGAGAGTGGCTAATCACAAGGCAAGTGTATAAGATCATATTTGGGCAAGAATTTTCCAAATATCACAGGCATAAAGATTTTGAGTAATAAAAGACGAATCAGCATACAGTCTACAGATATTTCATTTAAAAGATTAAATGAACTTTTTCCATGTTTACACAAAATATAACAGTTAGTTACAAATTTACGTATTAAATTCAAACACCATGACAGATAATTTACAAATATTTATTAGTTTTAGCAAAAAATGTATTATTAAACTTGTATCTATCATTACAAAGTAAAAATTAATCACTAACACATCAACACCATATATATCACAATAACAATTATCTTACTGTTTTTTTTATTATATATACTTTTGGATTGAAATTCTAGACGAGTGAGGTTACTATAAGTCTATAAATGCATATTAATTTGTTAGATTAATTTCGAAGATGGCTTTCCTAATCTTCTATATCTTATCAGTTACGGATATCGAAATAAAAAAAAAAAAAAATCAGTAACGGATATTCAATAAATGATTTGGATTCGAGTTGGAGTAGGATTAAAATCCGACCCATAGACAACCCTCATCATAAGTCTGAACCATGAAATGAAGAATCGGCCACCGTAATTGAATTGTAAACTTTAACATTGTGTATGTTTTCGTAAGTGTGTATGAGGCGGAAGGAGTATAGGGTTTAAGAAGATAATTACCGGCGAAGGCGGATGGGACTGGAAGGAGGGTGGAGGGGGGTGCGGAGTCGATCGAAGCTTTATCGTCGGCTTCAACGGCGCGCTGGCAGCCTCTCTTGGCGGAGGGAAGGTGGCGGAACCGCCGGAAGCTCCCTGCTCTGCTTTGCTCATCTTCCTCTCTCTCCATCTCTCTGGGCCAATACGTTTGTCACGAGATAAATGGGCTTCATCGTAGGAAAGTAGTTACTTTTGGCCCATTTGTTATCTCGATTTATTGTAATTGGCACATTTTTTGGATCTTATTTAGAACTGTAAATGATATTTTGTTTATCTAGGTTATGTGTCAGTCAGTTAAATATTAAAATAAGTTATTTTTTAAAATACTTTTTGAGAATGGATAATATTGAAAAAAAATTAGTCCAACAACGTATCAGGTCGCGATTCAGCATCTGGACAAGCATCGACAAAGAACGGCTTAGTCGGCAGCCGAGGGTTAGTCCAAGAGGTTTGCAAGCCTTGAGATTTCTGGAAGGGTATATACGAGTATGAAGTGTTGCGGAAGGGTCTAAATAAGTATGGAGGGATCCAGAATATTCTAAACAATTGTGATGTAGGACTCTAGGCTACTCTAGAACCATTTTGAATTGTGTAGAAGAATTTAGAACCTTGTAAATAATGTAGGACATATTTAAAATGTATGTAGAAGGATTTAGATAATGTAAATTATGCTAGAAAGTAAATATTAGCCATTAGGTAAAATAGATATTAGCCATCCATTTTGAAAGGACACTAGTATAAATATGTAGCATCATTTGTAACCAACCAAATTGTAGCATTCTAATTCAAAAAATGAGAGATTACTTACTAGCATGACAACTTGAAGTTTTCTGAAAATATTTTCTTACCACCATGTCCAAAAAGGTTACATAAGAATAACTTTTATAATTGTATGCAAAGTAGACACATAGCTATTAAACTAAATCTATTTTCCTTAATAGTTACTTTCTTACGTTGAATTGTGGACGAGTGAAAATTGGTTGAGCAGTTCACCACGGTTACATATAACCTCTTGAAAGATAACGTATTATGCTTGAAGAGTAGGACATAATATATCAAACGTGTGAGATAATTTAAGCAACCTCAATGCAGAATTTATCAAAATTAATTCAAGAAAGAAACAAATTGATCAAATCGTGTGAATGTAGTAGAAAACGTGTAGTAAAGTTGCATAATTACGTCTCTCGAGTATACAAAAAGCTTAGATAAAAAAACATGGTGATTCTTACATAGACCTTCATATATTATATTTTGTATGAAACACAATCTAAACCAACTAAGTTAATTTTTTAGCTCACTACACTTCGATGAATTTTCCGTCACATTTGTCGCGGCGAAAATTGGGATCGAAACATTTCGTCGAAAAACATCGTGTCAAATTTATTTTTTTGATGAATTTTCGAGTGATAAGTATTTTCTACAGTTATTCCACTTTACTATATACTCCACCACTAGACTGTAAAAACAAAACTATTTTTTATTTATTTATTGATATTATATTTTCTTATTTCAAGTTATATACATATTTTTTTAGAATAATATTTTATATTAGGTCGAGTTACGAATAAGTAAAGTACTCATTTAACTGCCCTTAAAAATGAATTTTTTTCAAAGTTATTTTAATGGGTAAATTTTTAATTATACTATAAATTGTATATAAATCTCACATTATTATATTTTGGAGGGAATATATGTTGATTTTTAAGGGAGTGATGGAAATACCCTTGCTTTTTGGCTTGAAAATCATCTAGGGTGCAAAGTAAAATGCAATATATGTTTTGAGGGTGCAAAGTGGGATTAATTTTTTTCGAGGGTGCAAAGTACCAAATTGATACATTTATAGGGTGCAAAGTGGGATTAAGCCAATTCCACTTTGTCCCCAAACTTTTGAACGTTTTCCCATTTCGCTCTCTAACATTTGCGAGTTCTCACTTAACCCCCTCAACTATTAAATATATCTCAAGCAGCCTTCTAAGATACAAAAAGTTAGAATCTAACAGAATATTTTGTCCAACTTTAATGATGTGACTTTGAACGTTTTCCCATTTCGTCATCGAACATTTGAACGTTTTCCCACTTTGTCACCCAAGCTTTGAACATATACCGCGGACAAACGTTCAAAGACACTAATCTGAGATAATTTTAATAGTTGAGGGAATAAAGGTTAAAGAACAAAGTGGAAAAAGTTCAAAAATTAGTAGGCAAAATGAGATTTTCCTAAAAGCTTCCCATTAACAAATATAGTGATAATAAGTAATAACAAAATTATGCCAAATTTATAGTGACGTCATCGTTGAACATATAACATTAGAGATAGAGAGAGAATGATACCGTTTCAATTTTGTTCAATTGTTCTTGCTTTTATTTTGAGAAAATTTATACAATTAGGAATTACTAAAATCTGGAAACGAAATTTATAATAATGGATAATTAATTATGAGAAAATTTATACAATTAGGAATTACTAAAATCTGGAAACGAAAATTATAATAATGGATAATTAATTATTTATTCCTTAAATCACTTGAAAATAAATCAGACACGTATTCGCATTTTACTAAAGCCAAAACGACAGTTGTTTTTCTCCCACACAATATGACTAACGGCCCCGCCTACTCTTACTATCCTTACAAATTCGGAAATAATGAAAAATTAAAGAATCCAATAGTAAATACTTCATAATAATTTAACATAAAAGGAGATTGTTACCAAAAAAATAACATAAAGGGAAATAAGCATAATTTAACGAGGATACAGCATTCAAATCGCCACTATAAAACACACACACGGAGAGCAGAGATTCATAACAAATGAATAAAAGCCACTGCAAATTTTGTTCATCTTTTCACAATCTTTACAATTTCTGACCCTACAAATCAAATATTCGAGGTAATTTAATCGTGCGCTCTCTTTCTCTTTGACGACATATGTTGTGCTTCCTCTCTTTAATAGAAATATGTTGGGAAAATCATGTTTCTGATGTGATAAAATGATTTTATTTTGCTCATTGGAATGTAAATATTTCTGGGTTTTCACAGTTTCGTTGAATTTTAGGATTTGTGGTAGCATTTATTTGTGTGTCATATGTTTCTTGAAATAGTAAAGACTCCATTTTTATAGCGCCCTCATCTTTTTATTTTTTTATTTTTTTATTTTTTTTCCCCTTTATGGATGGAGTTAACATTCAGATGTTATTTCATTTTTTATAGGTTCTAATTGCAACACACTCTTTTAAAGGATGAAGTGGAATCCAAATTTTGAATTCCTTCAATCTTTTTGTGGTCTTCCAATTTTATTTCTTTGAGTTTTTTCAGATTTGATTAAGCTTTTATTTGTGTATGTTAAAGTCACAAATACTAAAGTCTATTTTCTCGAAGAACACCTTAAATTTTTAGATAAGTTATACATTCAATATGGTATAAGAGTCATTCAATTTTATTTCTATATTCCACGTGGTAGGCTGAGTAAAATGTATACCTCCTATATCTTCTCTTTAACAACTTAAGCTTTTAGGCGATTAGACATTCAATACTATGTACTCTATATTTTCATATGCTAACTTCTCTCATCGCCTATATTTTTGAATATGTATGTAATTTCCTGTGTTGTAGTTACTGATAATCTCATTCATTCATTTCATCTTTTCCTCTTTGGATAAATTTTGGTTGACTTTCGACTTAAGGCGAATCATGGTTCTTTCCTATTTCGGCTTTAATAGGGCCATAGCGTGTATCTATCTCTTGTCGTTATTTAGTTTGTATCTATTGAATGACCAACTCATCTAAAAGCTTAATCTGTTGGAGAGATGAATCATTTAATATTTATCACTTAACAATATCTAACACAATTTACTCCCAACTATAACTTGGTTATGTTTCTTGCGGTCGTGTTTATTTTGCTTTTGTTCATTCAAATTATGTCAAACAAGGTTACTGTATACTCGATTATGTGGCTAACTAAGAAACATTTAGAGTATTTCACAGTGTTTTTTTCATATCAAGTCCACCCCCAGACTGAACTTCCTTAATTCATTTTTTTTTCGTATTTTTTGCCTCTACTAATTGCAGAATGGGAAGCATTGGTGACACCACATATGGGGCGTACACTTACGATAGCCTCGAGAGAGAGCCCTATTGGCCATCAGAAAAACTCCGTATTTCCATTACCGGAGCCGGTGGTTTTATTGCATCCCACATTGCTAGACGTTTGAAGAGCGAAGGTCATTACATCATTGCTTCTGACTGGAAGAAAAACGAGCACATGACAGAGGACATGTTCTGTCATGAATTTCATCTTGTTGACCTTAGGGTCATGGACAATTGTCTCAAAGTTACCAAAGGAGTCGATCATGTATTCAATCTTGCTGCCGATATGGGAGGTATGGGCTTCATTCAGTCGAACCACTCTGTCATCATGTACAATAATACGATGATTAGCTTTAACATGATCGAGGCTGCAAGAATCAATGGAATTAAGAGGTTTGTACATGTTCTAAAATTATTCTTCTAAATTGACACATTAATACATTGCGGGAAAAAACATTAAAGGTCGACTTTTGTTATGAGTTTTAGGTTTTTCTATGCCTCGAGTGCTTGTATCTATCCCGAATTCAAGCAGTTGGAAACGAACGTGAGCTTGAAAGAATCTGATGCCTGGCCAGCCGAGGTTATGTTTCTTACCTTGTAAATTTATTTTAATTTCGATGGAGTTTATCTATGTCTATAATTAGCTTTGTGTTGTTTATATTTAGCCTCAAGATGCTTACGGACTAGAAAAGCTGGCTACTGAGGAACTATGTAAGCACTACAATAAGGACTTTGGAATTGAGTGCAGAATAGGAAGGTTCCACAACATTTATGGTCCCTTTGGTACATGGAAAGGTAATGTAGATGATTTTGTATTTTTTTTAAAAAATTTTGTATTTTTTTCCAATACATGAACTTAATCGCTAATCGCTCTAGGTGGGAGGGAGAAAGCACCAGCTGCCTTCTGTAGAAAAACTCTTACTTCTAATGACAAATTTGAAATGTGGGGAGATGGTCTGCAAACTCGATCTTTTACCTTTATTGATGAATGTGTTGAGGGTGTTTTGAGGTATGTTTAATAAATTGAAGTATATTATCGTTCAAATTGAAGACCAAAGTCACATTAAGAATAACACTTTTCAATGTTGTCATTACTTAATGGAGAATTTTTGTACCGAGAAACTATCCTCTTTTGGAAGCCCACTGCAAAATCTTAAATCAGGGCCAAACATTGTACATATTCAAATTACTCTAACAAATATTTTTCTATAGATAAATGGTCGATTAAGGTAGACATGGCAATTGTTTTGTTGAAGTTAACCGACTAGAGTTATATGTTCCATTTCCATATCCCAATCGCGACATATGTGGACTGCTAGAATTTTTGTACCAAGAGACTATCCTCTTTTGGAAGCCCACTGCAAAATCTTAAATCAGGGCCAAACTTTGTACATATTCAACTTTTTCTAACAAATATTGTTCTTTAGACAAATGGTCGATTAAGATAGACATGGCAATTGTTTTGTTGAAGTTAACCGACTAGAGTTATATGTTCCATTTCTATATCCCAATCGCGACATATGTGGACTGCTACTTTCAGGTTAAGAATTACTAGTACTTTTGAAAACTTGATGATTTTGAATTGATATCTTTATTTTCAGATTGACTAAATCCGACTTCCGCGAGCCTGTGAATATCGGAAGTGATGAGATGGTGAGCATGAACGAGATGGCTGAGATCGTCCTAAGCTTTGAGAACAAGAAGCTCCCGATTCATCACATTCCAGGACCGGAGGGTGTACGTGGTCGCAACTCGGACAATACTCTCATAAAGGAAAAGCTTGGCTGGGCCCCTACTATGAAACTTAAGGTATATGCCAACTATGTTTTGTCTTTTCTTTTGTGTATTTATCTAAATGACTCTTTTGCTTATATTCATCTTTAACGATTCTCGAACGACGTATAGGATGGGCTTAGGATTACATATTTTTGGATCAAAGAACAACTTGAGAAAGAGAAAGGTAATGGCATTGATTTATCAACCTATGGGTCGTCTAAAGTTGTGGGAACGCAGGCTCCGGTTCAACTAGGTTCACTTCGTGCTGCTGATGGCAAAGAATGAAGCAGATCAAGGTGGATCGAGCCAAGTTTCATATTTTTGTGCTACAGTTGTAGCTAATTTTTTGATTGCCTCCATTTGAATTCTAATTATTCCTTGTTTTCCAATTAAGCGCTTGTAATAGCTCCCTTCATTGTGCAATATCTGCAGGTCATTCAATGGGAAGTATTACTGTATCAGTTTAGTTTGATATCAGAATCTAATAAATTGCATTTTTGTTTAAGTGGATATCTCAAGATATTATGCATAGTGTGGGACATATTAAAATTTCATTTCAATGGTATATTTTGGTAGGTTAAAATATTATTAGATTTTTTTTTGGATCGGAGTACGTACGTTTGAAATTTTTTTTTTGAAGACTTGGTTTTTTTTTTCTTTCCTCAATTTTACCTCAGCCCGTTTTTTCCTTTAATTTGTACTATTGAAAGAATTGCAACCGCAATTTCTCTCTCCAAAATTGCAACCGATTTTAAATCGTTTGCAATTTCTCTCCAACCGATTCTAAATCGGTTGCAATTTTGGAGAGAGAAATTGCAAAATTGCAACCGATTTTCAATCGATTGCATATTGAGATCAAGAAATTGCAATTCCAACCCCAAATTGCAACCGATGCTAATTCGGTTGCAATTCTGAAAAAAATTCCAACCGCATAATTTTCGGTTGGAATTCCACCCAAATTTCCAACGGGAAAAATGCGGTTGCAAAATTCCGGTTGCAAAATTCAATTTTTCTAGTAGTCGAAGAAGTAAATGAAAGAAACATATTGAAATAGAAAATAATTTACGAAAACAAAAACTTTTTACAATTTTAAGTGAAATTATGAGAAATTTTATCTCGTTTTGGATTTTTTTCGAATGCAAAATATTCACATGGCAAGTGTGATGCGCTTATTTTGATATTAAATGTAACTTTTTAAGAGAAAAACTAATCACAAAACAAGTACGATGTTCTTGTATTGTGATTTGATAAGTTTGAAACAAATTAAATTGAATTGAAAGAATTTTCCTTTTAAACATATAGAAATGTGTCGAAAACCCACTTTGCTTTCCATGTGGTCAAAACAAATGCAAAATTTAAATTACCAAAAAGAAAATGAACCATCCAATCTATATAAGGCCTTATGAACAAGCCCACGTACATATGAGGTATGGATGTTCTTGAAGTATCCCACAAATGAAATTTGTTAAATGAAGCATGTGATTCATCTATTAAATAGTTTTCTATTAAATGGTGAATGATAGGAGTAGATAGATGATCAAAATTTTCATTGTTTCTATCGATTTTGTTTTTGTTTTTTGAATTAATGAAAATGATAATAAGGTGTAATATCGAAATTTTTTATTTGTTTTAAGATTTTCTTATTTTTTTTCTAATGTTTTCAATTTTTTTTTGAAATTTTTTCAATGTTTAACTGCACGAAATATAAACTAGAACGAAATTTGACCCATGATTAGATCTTACAGTAACAATTTCAGGGCCTAGACCTAGAGGGCATTGATTACAATTATGACCTTTTTTTCTTGGAAAGTGTCGGAAAAAGAATAACATTATAGTTCAATAATATTTCTTCAATCACTAATCCAATCCAACACGGATCACACTGCATGCACAAGGAATAGTATTTCGCAAAACTATACCTTGCACGGTTCGAATGGTCCCGTCATATGCACTAATCACGATTGAATATATATTTTCCATTTTCTTTTTCCAATGTAAAACCTCTTCCTCTAATTACTGCAGCTGCTGAAATATGACTACTTATATTGTGACGGATTTTTATAAACTTTTTAATTTCTTATTGTTTAGATTTTAGAAAACCTTGTGATTTTTTTTTAATCTATCCTGAGTAATGTTTTTACTATGGGGTTTCCGCTCTGGGACTCCTCGTAAACTCTTTTTAATTTTATGAAGTAATTGATAAAAGAAGCAAAAAATAGCTTCTATAGACTTATAAACAACATCCACTCTTGGCATTATAATTTTTACTTAACCAATTTGAACATGAACAATATATTAGTAGATGATAATAACTTTGGCCTCAAAAATATTTTTTTTTTCCAAAAGAGAACGTTTTCCCAAGAGTGGTTTATGATTATGACACCCTTTTTTTTCAGAAGCATTTAAAGTATGCAACAATAAATCTTTCTCACATGGAACTTGGCTCGTTTGACTCTTATTTTTAAAATTAACAGACGCATACGATTTAGATTGGTACAACAATATATCTAACATCACTTATTACTCATAATTTTGTATATTTGTTCACATGCATTTTATTTTATGGACATATGTTTAGATACACATAATAAATATATAAAATACGGCTTTTTGGTTGCTTAAAGGTTGGTGAAAGATATTTGACCAAAATAAATACCTTGCTTTAACTAGTTTCTCAGCCAACCAAACAAGTACACAACTCATAGTTAATCTCAATATATGTCATTTGATTATTGATGTCTAATTTTTATGTCAAAACCTAACTAACACTGTTTTGTCAGCGTATGAATTCTTAAGATTAAAAGTTAATCTCGTACTCACATGACCATTGATTAGGCCTTAATAATTAATTTAATAAGACACTAGCAGTTAATCATAGCTAATAAACTTTACCTAAAGATGCTTGCTTGATGTTGGGTGATCTTGATAATACTTTAATATTAACATAATTTTTTTAAACGGATATTAAATCGTTTAATCAATTAGATTACCGAATCTATTACATTGAATTCATGACCTCTTAGTTGTGTTCTCAACCTTAACCAACTGGCTAAGGTCTCATCGGCAATATTAACATATTTGGCTGGTGTTATTTCGTGAAATAAAGATATGTAATCAATAGTCAATTGTTGACTTAATAATTAGGACTAAATATATATATATATACCCAAGGTGGTTGGGCCAAGTGGTAGTGACTTGCGACCCCCAGAGGCGAGACTCAAGTTCGAATCCTACTGGAGACACCACACTGGGGAGGACCTATACCCTTTGCACTCTTCGGTCCGAGCTGTAAATACACAGTCTAGTAGATCAAAAAAAAAAATATATATATATATATATAGAGTTTCCACTTTATCGAATACTCAAGCTTGCTTTGTTTTATTCGAGAGGGGAGGGATGTAGATTTGTTGCTATACAATGGTATATGTTAATATGAACACTAGTTTATTTATAATTTTTCATTTAAGTAGTTTATTAGCAAATTAAATTGAGT
This sequence comes from Penstemon newberryi var. newberryi, assembly GCA_030819805.1. Taxonomy (NCBI): domain Eukaryota; kingdom Viridiplantae; phylum Streptophyta; class Magnoliopsida; order Lamiales; family Plantaginaceae; genus Penstemon; species Penstemon newberryi. Next base: position 45,391,171 of record JAUALY010000001.1, read on the forward strand.
GAAATGCAGAAATATTCTATGTTCTGCCAAATTAGAAAATATTTTCGGGTGTTATTTTTATTAACAAAAACCTCATGTACTAATTTTTATTAGCAAAATGCCCCATTCGAAGTATATATTTTACAGGAAAAATGCAACTGTACCCCACCAAAAAAAATGCAAAAACCCCCGTATTCACCTATAAAATGGACAATAATGCTCCTAACTTTGAAAATTGGCAACGCCCCTTGTTCACTTAAAAATTTGACAATAACCTCCCTATTGATTTATGAAATAATTCAAATTGGATTTTCTATTAATAAAAGAAGAATACATGGAATTTTTGTCATTCAAACAAAGATGGAGTTTTACCAATAAAATATAAGGTATTTTTACTTTTAGCTAAAAACACAAAACAAATATGGTATTGACAACCTGATATATAAGTTTCATGTATATAATAATACCATATCACCTGTGACAACCACGAAATGCAACAAATCATTTTTCACACCTTCGGAGTTTGGTCACCCACCCCCCACATTACTTGCATTTATCCTGCAATTGGATCAGTCGTGTTTTCTTAATTGGGCCTTCTCTTGATTCCTTCTTAATGGGCCTTCCCCTGGATACAACTCCAGATTCATCGCACATCCGAATATATTATTTTCGACTATTTATAAGTGTGATATGCATAAATTTCAATTTATCCCTTGTTATTTGAAAAAAAAATTATTTTATCCCTTTTAGTTTTGTAAAAGTTTCACATTGCCTCCTTCTTATTTTAAAACTTAAAAAATACCAATTGACAAAACTATTTCTCTTATATATTATACCTTGACTCAGTCAACTTATAAATGTGACACTTTAACCTCTGCATTATTATAAATGTGGCACTTAATTGAAAATGAGAAAGTTTCATTGCAAATTTTATTGTTCTTGTCATAATCACAATTTTAATGCACGAGAGTACGTCACATAATATAAGTTCACTGATTTCAAATTGGACGACGACATATTAAGGCTTCAAAGGATCTAGACATAAAATTTAAAGAAAGGAAAGACTGAACTTGAATTGCAGTTAATTAACATTGTGGTCAAGAACTGGACCACCTAAATTGCTGAAATTTGAGACCACATTTGGCAAAGGATAACTAGTTCAAAAACTTTATGAGCATAAATAAATACTGCTATTGGGTAAAAGGGTACCAAGAAAAGAAAAAAAAATATTATTATTGGATAAAGGCATGAAGCTTTCACTTCATGAGGTGGGTTTCATTAAAATTATATTATGTGTTTCCCTTAGAGTACATTCCTTGGAAGGAATCAATCAAAACTTATGCAAGGAAAATAAAAATAAAAAATCCAAGATGCAATATTTTCCTAAATATAGATTGTAATGTTGAGTTTGACCCGTCGACAAGAACTAATTTTAGTAAAATTTTATAATTGTTGATATTAGTAAAAATAATTTGATGAAATTATGGTTATCCAAAAGCTATTTTTAATTTTACAGCTCTAAGGAAATGTTGATATTTGCTTGTAGATAAACACAAAGTTGATGAAAATTTTGGCGGCCAAACTGACATTAATTGAGGATTTAATAACTCATATTTTTTTTGCCAAATGCACCTCAAACTCATAGTCCGTTTGAAATTCATAATCATTTTAAATATATACTTGAGAATTGAGACTTCATATATACAAAAATATTGAACCCTCAATCTTTTTTTTTTTTTTTTTTATCTATTATACTGTGTATATACAGCTCGGATCGAAGAGTGCAAAGGGTATAGGTCCTCCCCAGTGTGGTGTCTCCAATAGGATTCGAACTTAAGTCTTGCCTCTGGGGATCGCAAGTCACTACCACTTGGCCCAACCACCTTGGGTCAAGTGAACATACCAAAACATTTAACCTCTAATTTTCTCGATCACTAATAGTATATTTTAATTATTTGGCATGCAAATACAATCATTCAGGGCTCATAATCCAAATCATGCAAACTATAAACCAATTGGAATAGAAGTCCAATAATGTTCCTAACATGAGGTTTCTTGTAGCCTTGGAAATTTATTACAGTATAAATCTAATTGATTAGTAACACTTCAGAAGCAATCTTCAATGAGAGTAGGTGGAGGGTTGCTTTCATTTAAGTTTCATTAGTCGTCAAATTTGGGAAATTGCTTTTTTTTTTATTGGTTTTGTACCAATCGAGAGGCTCAAATGCATTTTGCACCCTTGAAATAGTTGGTTTTGGCAAAGTACACCTATGAATTACAGAAATATATAACATTATGCACCCTCAATTCAACTTATTTTTACCGAATTACAACCCTGATTCAGTCTAGTTCTTGGCGGTAAATTATAATAAAGTATATATTCATGTAAGGAGCAAAAGTACTTCTATAATAAGAATTACATATATAGCTATCATATTTTAAGTTTTCCGTGTGATTTTAAAACTTCCATGCAATGTTAAGAGTGTATTTTATCAAAACCATATACTTATAGGGTGCAAAATGCAATTTTGCTGTACAAAGAAGAAGGCCCATGGCCCTTTTCCACTAAATGTTAAGCGGAAAAAATAATTAGGGAAAATGACCCCACAATTTATGATTAGTGTAAAATGGCCCTACCCACTTTTTATATGAGTAGTTAATATACACAACATAATGGATTATTAAAGAAGCCCACCACATTGAGTGTGAGATATATTTTTACTTTAATAGAACACTTATATAATCCCATTAAATAGTGATGAAGAAAGTATATTCCATACTTGTATCAAATATGGCAGCAGATCAGACAATTTGTAAAACTTAATTTTGAAACATGAACATGCTATAATATATATAAATATACATTTGTAAATAACATACTATTAATTAATTATTTTTTAATATAAATACAAGAAAGCTAAAATAAAAGATAGAAAACCCAATCCAGACCCGTTGTGATGGGGAGTCATGGGGCTGGGGCTAGCTGGAGCTGCGACTTCATGACATAGGGTAAAATGTTCGTTAAAAATATTACAGGGAGATATTTTGCTATTCCCTCCAGATGAACATGCTCAATTTATCTTTGGAGTGTATAGAGTTTTATTTTTGTTTCCTTTTTCCTTTTTTGGGGTTAATGGAGAACTAAACTTTAGCAGTGCGATAAAGCTGGTTTCAATAATGCACGTGGTTGGATAATGTTTAATTTGGGATTAAATATGTAAACGTTCAATGAATTTGCGTCCAAATTATTAAGAGGACTGGAATACACAATAGGATCGGAGGCAAAAGTTTTATGAGTACGATTGAGCAATTTTAATCGAAATACTAATCAATTAGTTTAAATAAAATAAAATTATTCACAATTATTTCGATTCATTCACAATCATTTCGATTTTATTTTATTGTCCCCCTGCTCCGAAGGTGGCACTCCTGTATTACCTTTTTCATATTAAAGAACAATTACTAATTTCATTGAATATAAAAGGATGTAACATGTATATTTTAGTTGCAAAATTTTAAATATGACTTAGATATTTGCACCTTGCAATAAACTTAACACAATTAGCTAGAGAGGTTAAAATTTCTTAAAGAAAATGCATAAATGAAGAACTTCATGCTAAGTGTTTGTTTGGTGTTTGGAAAAGTGGTTTGAGAGAGTAGTAGAGATTTGTGAAATAATCTCGATTTGCGTAATATTATTTGTTTGGTTTTGAGAGAGTGATTTGAGAAATAAATGAGGTGTATATTTTTTTTGGAAGAGTTAGGTTGTAGGTGTAAGATGCGTAATACTTTATGACAAATTATGTTTGTTACGTGAGATAAATTGTGTAAGATATATGTTACCGTATGTCAAATCATAATAAAGTTTATATAGGTTTTATTTAAAAATAAGAAAATTGTTGTTTTGACTTTTAAGTTAGTTTGAGAAAATTAATAAATGAAAATTTTATTTCAAAAAATAAAAAACATATTTAAACATTTCTCAAACACAAAATAATTTTAGAAAACGCCATAAAGAAGCCCTTATACGATATAGTTATCAGTTGTATTATCCCATTAGTGAGCTTAAAATGTTTGTACTATATTATCCTAGATTACTTTTAAATAAAAAAATAGGGAAACAGATGAATACTGTCCCTAATCATTCAAGAATCAAAGAATATTCTGGCAGTACAGTTCAATTATTTTCTGTTTCAGAGAATTTTGTTTACAAAATTGCATATATTTGTCAGTTGCTGCGATGATTAAAGACCTGCTCCTAATAAACAAAAGGAAAAAGCTGATGGTACTCATTAATGTTAGTTTACTTTTTGTACCAAGCTGCAAAAAAGAGAAAAAAAAAATGTTAAGAGTACTAATTTACGGAAAATTCTTAGATCAGGTTTAAGAACTTAATGGTAGACCTTGTGATTGTAAATGCACCACATAATATATTTTGATGATGTCAAGCTCTCACATTGTATAATGTGGAGCATTTACAATCACAAGGTCTATGAAAAGCTCATAGACCAGGTCTATGCAAGAATTTTCCCTAATTTACTGTCAAGTTTAAATTTTACTAATGACAATTTTATCGAGCTAAAAAAAATGACAATTTTATCATTTCCTTAAAATGACTTCGACAATTTCAAAGTCAGAGACTCTTAATCTGCAATTTTAGAAGAAATATGTTAAGACTTAAGAGGTTTGATGTTCAAATTTTAGCAATTTCAATTGGATTTGTAATAAATACTTCAATTTGGAGTTGGATCCTTAAGATCTGCAAACTATCTTGGACCATGTAGAGAGTAATTTGATAAAAAAATGTAATAAACCCAGATTAATAATTTAATTGGTATTAATCGTTAAAACCAAACACGCTCTAAATTATTTTAGGATAATTCTTGATTTTCTGATGTTATGAGAGCTAGACAATTAAACAGTCAACAGGTACAACCAAGAAGTCAATTTGGGACCTCAAAATTTATTTAATTATATTTACCATCCCCAAAGCATATTTACCACGTGTAAAAGAGCCTTGAATAACTCTTCCTTTACACAAATTTCTAAAAGTTTTCACAGCCCACTCGCTCTTGTGGTGAAAGTAAAAAGCTCTTAGAAAGAAGCCCTTTTCTACTGGCAGTTCAACATTGACAGAACTACCGATAGTTCTCCACTCAAATCTTGCCATGTGGCAGTGAAGGGACCTGAAACCGGCAAAGACAATTCCTTCTATCCCTGTGCAAATTGTCCAAATTACCCCTTAAATCATTTTTACACTCGACAGACTTTTTCTCTGCCTTACACAATTTCCTTACACCATTTATCACCATTTTTACCCTTGTTAACTTTATTGATTTATCACCATCAACATCACAGCTATGTCTCTGCAAGTTGCTTCAAAAAATGAAAAAAGAAGTTATGCCTCTACAAGAAATGAAAGAGATGAAGATGACATAATATTGGAGTTGGTTTTGAGAGATGACCAAAGATGAAGCTATTTGATAGTGTTCTCAAGGCCGCCATGTTTGTGTGTGGGATTGGGTGAAGAGAATGGGAATTTGAGGCGAAATTGATTCATCTATCCTAAATCGACATTAATACACCAGCAAAATTGTATCATGTTCAATTGGATTGTATAATGTTTAATTGGATGTTGGAATAGAATTTTAGGGTTATTAATCAATTCGAAAATCTTGATTAAAACTGCGAAAATATTGATGAAACCAGAAATTGAGCATGAAATCTTATTCTAAATCAAAATTTTCCATGAATGTTGTCTTTCACCCGATCGAAAATGAAGAAATAATGCAGGATTATGTATCCGGGTCGCTCTGACCCGAATTACAGAGAAACGGGTCAGAAACGACCCGGCTGGACCCAACCTCGCCCACCGGTCCGGTGAAGCTTTCTTCACCAGTGAAGGAACCTTCACCCCATACCAAAACGGATGCGGCAAACACATATGTTTAATCAATTTACCCTCTCCCCATTTGTCAAAATCAAAGCCCATCTCCATATGTGCGGTACTTGTTCTTCCCCAATTTCTTGTACTAAAAAACAACAATTTTTTTCATTTTCTATATTGGACTACTTTTTCCAGATTCAAAGAGTATTTTTTTCATTTTAAGTACTGCAGAAAAGTTGTTTGGGGAAGAAGACAGCCTAATAATTGTTTTCTTTTTTATTATGGCAAAAAGGCATTAAGGTAATTTATGCTAATCAAACTAAAAATGTCACCGGCTAATGTCACTGGTTATCTAGGTAGTGAAAAAATTAAATATATTAAATGAGTGGTTATAAAGCATGAACTAGCAATAGTTCTCATCAGCATGAACTATTGCTAGACATGCCCTAGAAAGAAATGGATTTCACGAGCTTTACTCAACCTAATATAAATGGATATTTTAAGAATTCTACGTAACTTGTGTTTGCTAATCCGTATACTCCATTTCTTTCATATTAATTGGCACATTTAACCTTTTTATATATATTAAGAAATTCTATAATTAATTATTGTTTAAGATAAAATGTCAAAATTACCCTTTTAATCATTGATCTTTGTGCACTTTATCTTACTTGTGTAACTTAAATGTAAGAAATAGTAAAATTGAAAAAAATACATTGAGAAACCAAATGTACCAATCAATTTGAAACATAATCTTTTTATAAATGTATCAATTAATTTGAAAGGAAAGAAGTATTATAAGAGTGGTTTCTCCAAAAACAAAAAAAAATACTAAATACTATAAATATAATAGTGGGTTGCGTTTAATTGGTAGGGCAAAATGAAAACAAGAATATATATACAATCTATATGCGGACTCTTCGCCGTCAATGTCATCAGACTCATCACCCTATCTCCTTTCTCCTCACCTCCATGCCCATTGGCAGTCTCATTCCTCCTCCACTTTTCAATCTAATTATTACACTTTTTTAGTTTTCTGGACAAAATATATGAATCCTTAAAATAGAATCGAGTTCATCAGATTGAATTTTACTATGTTTTTTTTGTTTAGTTTAATACTAAGTCTTATTTATTACTATAGTTTTTGTATTTATTTATTAGTTAAAACATTATTTCTACTTTACTGGTAATTAATTAGATTTGCACGTATAATTTGGTAATCACAATTTCACTAAGAAAAAAGAAAAAGAAAAAACATGAAAGGAACCAATTGGACAAAAATGAATTTTGAAGTGGTAAATGTATTTTTTTAGTTTATATTTCCAGTTGTTACAAACTGACGAAATCGGATCTATTTGGATAGGTTCTGGTCCGGTTTCTCGGGCTCGGTTTAAAAATAATAGTTTGGGTGATTTCGATGAAACATTTGAAATCCCATTTTGTTAGATTTTGAATTTTGAATGTTGGGTTTTTTAGTTCTGAAAAAAATGAATAACCTCATTTTAATTGATTTTGATTGTTGGAGTGTTGAAAAAATGTAGGTGGTAGATGTCAAATCAATGTTTTATATGTTTAAGAGCTTGAATATATATATATATATATATATATTTGTGAGTAAGTGAATTTCATGGGTATGACGAAAACTCATTTAAAATTTTTTTGGCCCGATTCGAGAAATCCGCAAGACTAGACCAAAACCGATCCACATACCGCCCTAGACACCCTTTTTGCTAGGTACTTTCTACATAACACTTCTGTGTAAAAAAAAGAAGGAACACAAAAAGATTCAAAAGGATGAAAAAGACAAAAAATCCTTTCAACCACCGCCATTTTAGCTCCTGGTTTATACACATGAGGATATCTATATATATATATATATATTCCTTTGTACTTTAATTAGGAAAATACTTTCTTTTCTTAGAAAAGATAAAAAGAGAAGTTAAAAAAAAAAAAAAACCAAAACTCAGTTTTAACTATTTACTTTATCCCCCACTTTTCAGAATTTATCTTTGAGGAGGGAAGCCAATCCAGTGACCACAATCTTATTCCCCCTCTCTAAACTCTTCGGCCTCACCTCCGGCAGCTGCCACGCAATCGCGGGCGATTTAGCCTCAGAGTGCTCCAACTCCGACGATGTCGTATTCTCCCCAAAAATCAAATCCAGCTCCCCAACCTCGCGTTCCAAAACCTCATGTTCGACGGCGTCGTTTCCGTTGTGGATGCGGGTATAGGGGCCCATCCATTTGGATTTCATGTATTCTGATTTTCGCCAAGGCGCGATGTGCATACCTTTCTTTTTAAGGCTCTGCCGCATGGCTTCCGATACAATTGAAATTATCTGAAGAAGCCGATCGGATTTACCGACAAATATGGAAGGCAAGCACTGCAAAATTGCCTTGTAACTGTTCGTCGACCGCGCTATCACAAACTCCGATCGGAAATCAATGTCGATAAATACCCTCTCCCCTTCAATTATCACATCAATATACTCGTACTCACCTATAATTTATATACCAACATGAGATTAATTTCAATATCAAAGCATATTATGTCTAATTGGATTATGGACCAGTAATTGTGGGTTTAATTACCAGCTGGAATGGAGGAAGACTTTTCCCATTTTGATTTACAAACAGAGGCGTTATAACCAAGGGCAATTAGACTATTGGTAACGATTTTCCTCGAATCGTCTTTTCTTTTGCAAGTTTTGTTGTACTTTTCAACAATTTGTGAAGTGTCTGCCAATAGATTTCTCTCCAACATACTCGCACAAGGTATCAAACTCTACATCCGAAAAATTGGAAAAAAATAATCAGATATTAATTACTTTGAACAAAGGAAAAACGGAACAGAGTACCGTAATCGGAAAATTGTTCAGTACCTTGAGAGTATCGAAAGGGTTGGTAAAATAAGAATTAGATGTTGGTGAGTCCTCCAGGAAATCCAGTTCGTCGTCGGAGCTATCGTTAATGTTGCCGTTAAAGCAATTGCAGCGGCTGCGGCCGCATTTCACCGCCGTGGAACTTTTCTCGTTATTGCTATCTTCGATGAAATTCTGAACCATTTTATCTAAGCAAACAGAGCTCGGCTCAAATTCAACTGCCGCAGCAGCGTCGGCATCCTTCTCTTCTCCTGGATTCGGCTTCTCAGCCGATGAATTTCTCAAAACGCTGTTGAAAGGACGGTCGAACAGTCGCTTCAGCCTCGATTTCAACACTGGTGTTGGTTTAACGACGTCAATTCTGATCGAATCAATCGGCTGGATTCTCATTGGAAAAGGCATTTTGCTCTTCTGTAATACCGCCTATTAATTATACTCTGTTTCTTCTGTTAGTTGGAATCAATTCCCCAGCTACTCTAATCTACTGTGGAAAATTTTCTCACAATTTTCGATGCTAAATTAATGTTTCAATTTCAAACTAACACATCCGATCAATATCATTTCCACATTAAATTAACAAATCATCAGAAATTAAAATTTACTAATATTTAATCCAAAAATAAAAATAAAAAATTACAACATAAACAGAACATATCGGTCTGTTTTTTCTACCAAAAAATGGAGAAAGCTAATTGTAGCTTCGGGTTAGGGTTTTTTCGTGGAACACATGACGGTGATGAAAAGAGACACGAGCATTGTATTTGTAGGGGAAGGAACCGGAATAAGGTGCCGGAATATTCATTTCCCGGCGAGGCTACGAATTCCGGCGGTAGATGTTGGTATTGGAGTGTTTTTGGCGTGTGAACTGTGAATTCTCTGTTTTTTTCAATTGATTGAATATTTTTCTTTTCTTTTGATAACCTTCTCTTTTATATTGATATATTATGAGCTCAATGACTGAGTGGGGTTTATATAGGATGCGGGGTTGATAAATAGAACGAGATTGCCACGTGGAGCCTTGCTTAGCGTTGATTACCCTTATTATTATTGGTAGCTGGCTTTCGGTTTTTGTGGGTAAAATTTCATTTTTGGCCTTTAAAGTGGCTGCATTTTAAAATTAGTCCTTTAATTGTGGTACCTCAATAATATACATCATTTACTATGTCATCATCATCAATTTTAGTCCTTATCACCGGAAAATTTTAATTATCGCCGAAAATCATTAATTTATGTTTTAGTTGATCGGAAAATTAATTTTTTTGTCGAAAATCACCAATTTATGTCCAATCTGATTGAAAATTTAATTTTAACCAAAAATATCATTTGTCGAGTAACACTTAAAAATTAAGAATTCATATGTTGATTCCAAAATTTGCAAGTCCAAATCACGTGATAGGTCTATAACTTCAATTTTTATTTTTGATTAGAATTGTACAGTGAAATTTGTATAAATTTGATGTGAATTTGACCTATTTATTTCTTTATAAATAACTTTGATTTATGAGGGAACGAACTTTAATCGTTTTCATCCAAAATTGAAGTTATAGACCTATCACATGACCTGGACTTGCAAATTTTGGAATCAGAATATGAAATAGTTAATTTTTAATTGTCACTCAACAAATGATATTTTTGGTTAAAATTTTCGGTTAGATTGGACATAAATTGGTGATTTTCGACAAAAAAAATTAATTTTTCGGTCAAATAAGACATAAATTGATGATTTTCGATGATAATTAAAAAAAATCGGTATAAGGACTGAAATTGGTGATGATGAAACAATAAATGATATATATTCTCGTGTAACCACAATAAAGGGTAAATTTTAAAATACAACCACTTTAGAGGGCCAAAAATAAAATTTTGCTGTTTTTCTTTTCATCAATTTTCTTTCTTTTTCCTTCCTTTCCTTTGAAGATTACAAGGCAAATTATGCATAATTCATATTTTAATTACTAGTTACTGCTACTACTATTATTCAATGGTTATTTTTGATGATTTGGACTAACTTATACATGGAAAATTCTTATCCAAATCTTGTTTTGGTCAAACTCATACAATCATATGACAACTGTACTGCATTTGTTTTATAATTGATCATTCTCCTAGGAGTTTATCCAATATCAAAGTAAATATATTGCACTTGTCATGTAATTACTTTAACTTTGACCAAACCAAATTTCAAATATAATTTCTTCTTACACTATGTCTCCAATTATCTATAAATGAATACATTTAATTGCATCAATATACTATACGTGTCTAATAACCCATTGTAATCATTAGAAAGAAATATTCAAAAGGAATTGTAAACCCATTGTTTTAGAATAATAGATTTAAATTTCCTAATAACTTGTATGCTTGAGAAATGTTAACTTGAAAATTTTGTAGACTTATTTTTAATCAGCAATGCAATCTTAATTGAAACGTGGCTTCGAAAAATCCAATTTGGTTTTAATGTTTTGTTCTAGATAAACGCGCATTGATTTTCAAAATTAACTTAATATTTGTAAATACTAATTATATGGGTCTGATAGTTAATATCGAATTAAAAAAACACATTTTATATCATTTTCAGAGTAAATTGTTTGTTGAAAGTGTTTTGACATTTTAATATTGAATTAAAAATATTTTTTTATATCATTTAAATTTTTTTTTTTTGGTGAACTTTAAAATTGTTTTATTGAAAGTCTTTGACATTAATTCTTTTTTAAATACAATCGATCACACATTTTGCACGTGGAAGTATAAGTTTTCTTGGGTCAATTACATGCACATCTTTCGAGTTTTGGTATAATTTAAAAAATATTTTCTAAGATATTAGTAATAATTATGAACACCATTCGTACTTCAAATTTTCTAAAAGAAGTGACGATACTTTGCTAATGAAATGCCCATTTTACCGATGATAAGTACTAGTTTTGAGCTGAACGTGTTTGGAGGAAAATACCATTCTTTCGAAGTGGAGTTTATAAATAATATAAAAAAATTAATAATATATATTAAATATAAGAATTCTAAATTTTTTTTTATATATAATTTAAGATATGAATTCAAAGTTAGCTCTTGCTTAAGTAATTTTATTATTAATATTAAGATATCAATATTGAAATAAGTAATTTTAATACATATAATAATTCAAAAGTAAATATTTTAACAAATAAATAAAGTATAACTATGCACGTAACTGAAAGCCAATTTTTGAAGTTTCCGGTAAAACTCAAAGAACTGTGTCAGTGGCTAGGACTACAGGTCTTAGAACCCCAATTAAATAGACATGTATAGTGTTCACTTAAACTAAAACTAGTAGTACGTATCTCGTAATATGCATCTAAATATTAGATTAAAGACTGGACAATCAAGTTAATTATCAAGTTAAATAAAGGTTAATAATAACATGACTATATACATATTTTTTATTTTTTTTTGTATGGTAAATGTATCGTTACATCAATCACTATATCGAATATATTTCATTTGGTATCAAAGTACAAAGATAAACTAATTACACAGATTAGCAATTAACTAGAGAAATAATCAAATTAGTGAGAGTTGAACTCATGACCTCTTAGTCATGGAGCCTCAACCTTAGCCAACAAACTACGGTCTCATTGACACGTTGACCTAATTAATCTTACATGAAAATATAAATAATTGGCAAAGCTAGCGAGAAACATAGTTCACATGCTAGTATCCATTCCTAAAGCCGAGGGAGAGTTAGAAGATACACGAGGGGCGAAGTGAAAGCCTGATCGCGTGAATCTAACAAGATTCATGATCCTTTTTAGTTCAGTTCAAGTTTCCAACCTTCGGGGGACTTACTGATGCTGAGATAAGTCACGACTGGGTCGTTGAACCCAATCCGCACCGTGACTTAATTTGATTGTCAAAGACAAACCTTAATTTCTCTTGGAAAACTGAAGTAGAAGCCCTCGTACGTCTTTCTAGTATATACTAGTGTTTCATCAATGGAAACTCACAACTTTTGATTTTGATTGTCTTCATTATTTGTTATAAATATGGATGTTGTGTATATTTTTTTTGTTTCTCAAGGGTCTTAAACCTCATTTATTCTCTTTTGATGCACGTTATGTATTTTATTGCTCATGGTAATTAAATAATTAAGATTAATATTTCTTTTAGGGTAAGACAAACTTGTGGATATCAATTGGTATTGGGTGGATTTCAAAAACGTTTTGTTTATGCAACCAGATCGAGATTATATTCGTCTTCGATATAGAGTTGTTTGTGTAGGGAATGGTCCAGAATGAACGTCATTTTATGTAAAAGTTTTTAGCATGTACAGTTGAAGAAGTAGCTATGTCTCCTTAATGTTTGTGGGTCATCATGTGTTTGCTTATCTTCTTTATAATGTAGACGTCGAGGCATCAAAATCCCAAGAATTGTGCACATCGATCCCATCGCATTGAAGTTACCAGGGGCCTCAATTATTGGGCACCAATAATGTGGATTTATTTATATGTATGAGCTTCATTTACTGTAATTTTATGTTTTTTAAAGTTCTTATGTGGTTAGAATGGGATCACATCAATTGTAAAATACCCTAATTCCTCGTGGAATAAAAATGATTTACAAAATTTTAATTGACTCTTACTCTTAAAAAATATATAAGGTATGGTGTCAAAATGATTCCGGAATATAAATTAAGAGAACTTGAGTAAATTTAGAAAAAAAGAATTTTACAAGTGCATGGTTGGATCCCACTCCTTGGAAAAGTGACCAATTATATGACAAATAAAACAAAATTAAAAAATTATTTGCCAAATGAGTTTTTGATAACAAATTTGAGGAAATTCCCAATTTTTGTCGAGTATTTTTAGTACTTGACTCGTTCGCAATTCAAAAAAAGGCAATAAAATAAGTAAGGTTCAGTTGCTGATGAGCCGAGTTGGACCGGAGTAACTCATATGTCACAAGTCATAATTAGCCCATATTGCCAACACTAAGGATTACTAGTAAATCGTTCAAACAGACTGTTGACGAACGAATACATGATCACACTTTAATGTCACAAGGTAGATTCATCATTCAAATGTATGTGCAGATTCATACAGAATTTTAAAGAATACACTTGTCAGTTAATCTACATATACGTGTGACACAAATATGTGATACCAAAATGTGATCAAGGATCCTCGACCGAACAAAAGAGACCAATACTCAAACTACTCCAAATTTCCAATTAGACATATTTTTGCATCACCTATCATACTAGCTGCTAACAAAGATGTAGAGGTTTGGTATTTTTTTTTTTTTGGGTAAACAATGTAGAGAGGTTTGGTAGAAAATAGAAATCTTTGACCAATTATTATTTTTTGGCAAAATTGATGACACATTATTCTACTTGCAATGTCGTACACCACATATTAGTTTAATGAATTAAGTCTGTACAATAATGAAATCAAAAAGCTTTTGCTTTCAGCTATGAGTTGATTTGCCTAGTAATTGTCTATGTTATTTAATTTGGGCATATAGGAAGTTGTCCAAGATAATATTTTTAAATAATTAATTTAACTGTGGGTTATCGAGTATGATGTTTGCCATTTTGCGATATTAAATTAAATCATGGTATTTTAAGCACTCAACCAAGGATAACTTTTTTATGGTAAAAAGACCATCATGGATGGTTCATGAATAATTTGTCCTTCACTCATTGGCGGCAAAATTTAGTACATCATCATCCTTGACCATACAGTTTGGTTGAATTAATTCTTCATAATCATGTTGGTGTTTCATGGGTTTTGAGCCATATCCCTGGATTCAGCCCCTAATAAATGCTAACTTTAACTAGTTAATTAATTAGTTATGTAAATTATTAATTTTGTATACATTGAAAGTGTGTATTCAATTGAAATGTGTAGAATTCATGACAACATTTGATTTCATATTTTCGCTTATCCAAAACCATGAATAAAATGCGAGTAGAAGTTTTTTCAAATTCTTCTATTTAAAATTCTATAATTGGACAGCTATCACCTACTTTTTGAAAAATTAATTAACCTCGACCTAGTGTTCGGAATTCATCACATCATCAATTGTAGTACAATCATGTTTCTAAAATTGATGATGTAGTGAATTTCTTGACCACATGGTCTGAAAGCTGTCCTAGACCTATTCTAGCTAGCTAAGAATTTTTTCATACAATTTTTCATCTCAAACTCTTACAAATCCATTGATTTGATTCTATCGCTTATTTTTTTCCCCAAACTTCAACATATATATATATAATTCAAATCATATCTCAAATTTTTAAAACCCACATACAAAACCCCACATCTAAACTCAAGTCAAATCGTGTTTAATTTTTTTTTCTGAAATCACCCAAACCAATATTCATTGGAACCAGGCTATAACCGATCCATCTAGACCCTTGGAGTTGAGTAAGGATGAGTTCGAATCAGGAAGTACATGCATATATATTTGATATTATGTGAATGCCCAAATAATACAAGATTATTTTGGCATGTGGGATAAGGGTTTCATACTTGGGTCTTTCTAAAATAAGATTTTATAGAACATAGATGTATATGAGATGCCCCATATCAACCACTAAAAAAAGTCAACAATAAATTTGAACCACAAGTTTTGGTCAAAATGTCCAATGATGACGTGGCATCGGACATTTAGAAAAAATAAACATATGTTAAATTACATACTAACCCTTTAATTAATAGGTTTAAAAATTACTCCATTATCTCTAATTAATTTCATATCTTTCCCAAAAAAAAATCTCAAGTAATCAAAATTTTATACGAAAAAAATCTCCATGTAATCAAATTTTTATACGAATTGACAATTAAGACCATCCGTATAAGATCATTTAAAATATTTTTAGGGAAAATGCACTTTACACCCCCTCTCAAAGTTACATATTTTGAAATTTACCACCCAAAAGTATAAATTAAATAAGCACGTATAAAAATCAGTTGCACTTTTTCCCTCAAATGATTTTAAACCAATTTCGTTCACAAAAAACATAGATATGCGTCTCCCTTGTGTATTTTAAGGGTAAATTAGTTCCAACATCGATTTTTCGCCCAAATATTTCACCGACGCGCATTTTTCCCTCTCTCTTTACAAATTTTTTTTTTCTACTTAACTTTAGATTTTTGGTTCACAAGACATGAGTCAAGTATTTGGACAAGTAAGAAGTGATGTGACTAATTTACCCTTTGAAAATTCATGTGAGGGGCACATGTACATTTTCCGTCAAACAAAAATTGCATAAAATCATTTGAGGGGGTAAAGTGCAACTAATTTTATTTTTCAGGGGTAAAGTGTTTATTTTGTACATATGGGTGGTAAAGTGCCAAAACATGTAACTGTGGGGGATAAGATTTTTGTCATTTTTTTTATATGGGATTCATAAATCATATGGAGAATTTTGTCAATTTTTTCAAAAAAAAAAATGGGGAGGAGGGGGTGTATTCCCAATTTTTAAAGTTATCAGGGGTTATTGGTAACCATTTAGGTAATAGGGATGTTTTTGCATTGTTTGGTGGGGTAAAATTGTCACTTCGACTTGAGAGGGGTTTTCTTTGTTAATAAAAAAAAGTACAAGGTTTTGTTGCTAATAAAAATAACATAGGTTTTTTTTTTTATAGTTAGACAAAATACAAGGGTGTTTTTGAATTCACTCATTAAAAAAGATAAATTTGTCTTTAAGAAAATAAATTATTTAAAGATAAATTCTAAGGGGACATGTGTCACCAAGATAAATGATATCTCATGTACTCCCCATCCCTCAAAATCTTATTTTAGACAGACCCTTCATACTTTCATGTCATTTCTGAAACTTATCTTAGATTATTTTCAGCAATGTACCAAATCAGGGTCCATAGGCCCCCATACGCATTATGAATCTTTGACAGTAGTTTTTACTTGGGGTATTGTTATTGTTGTGTTGTGAATTATGAGAGAAATGCCTTTGTAATTATTGAAACTTAGGAGGATGTACCTGTGATTTCATTAGACCTCAAGGGGGTGTGGATGTAATATTTTTTAAACTTGGTTCAAGCTCAACATAATAAACTTAAAAATGGAAAAATCAACTCATTTCCGGCTAGATTAAAGTTTGTTTTGAGCACGATTAAACAATTAAACCAAATTCAACTACGGTCTCAAACTCAAGCTCGACAAAGAAAATCAAAACAATACGTTGTTAGACTCAACTAGACTTGTTTACACCTCCAATTTTAACTCAACTATAATCATTCATAGCCTGAGTCCATGTAACTACTCAGCTCAACTAGTTTACACCCGAATTCTATTGGTCATGCAGTACATAGTTCAATTAGCACAAATGAGTGTATCAAATTATCTATTTTTTTTTAGTAATTATCAAATTATCTAAACTACCCTTCATAGGTTTCTTGCATTGTCATATGCCCATTTTCTTGAAAAAGTCAAGATTTTCTCATCATTCATCATTAGTAGTAGCCCAACCAGATTAATTTCAAAGAATTCTGTGCAGCTATAATTAAATAAACCATGTCATTATGGTCTCAATGAAAATACAAGGGGGTGAATGGCAAACCTGTCAAATTCATATCCCTTTAGCAATTCTGGTTCTTCTAAAATTGGCCGATCATTTCAATATAGCAGCTTCTTTTCTCAAACTGCAGGCAGTGTCATTCCTCTCAAGAGGTCAATTAAAGAAAAATTATTAGTATGCTGAGACCACTGAAAACAATAATAAGGAGAAAGGCCAAAAGGGAAGCAAAATAAAAAGGGAATTATAGAACAGATCAATGCGGACAGTTGCTCACAATTACATTAGTTAATTGATTGTAACTATGATATCTGAAACAAACTAAAGCTTCAATTTAACAAGTCAAAGTAAAATACAACAAACCAATTTTGAAAATCAGAAAACAAATAAAACAAAGGGAAAGAAAAACATCTCAACTTAGGGAAGAAATCGCCATTAAGGCAGAATTGCCTTGGCTGAAAACCAACCAGCAACTGAAGTTGGGAGTTCAGAGGACTAGGATTTGAGATGTCATCTTTCAGCTATTACAGCAATAACAAAACTTTTGAAATGCTAATGTTATAAATAGATTTTGATCTACAAAGATCTTCAGGAACCAAGCTGCATTTCTACCAAAACAAACCACCTCTTATGGAACATTCATAACTTGAATAGATTGCAACATGTCAGAGACAGAAATAACAAGGTCGCCTGATTTTATCATTCCTCGAGCTTTGAGCAAGGAGAAAGTCTTGTTGAGGTTGTTTTCCATATCATCAGAAAAGCTCAAACGGAATGGTATTAGGCCCCATTGCAGGTTTAGGCGTCTACGTACAGACGTGGTTGTAGTGAATGCAAAAATCGGGCAGTCTGGTCGGCAGCGTGACAGAAGAGATGCCATGTGACCGCTTTTTGTGTAAACGAATATAGCATCCACCTTCAAATTGTTGGCTGCAACATATGATCACAAATTAGCACTTAAAACAAGCAAATGATAGATGGAATGATAACCACCTAAGTAAGAGCCTCAACTCTGTAGGCCCAATAATTTATTATGAGGCTCCAAGGAGGTGTTTCCCATATAAACCAAAAGATTTTAGCACTCTATACATGTGTTATTTAACAACGTAAGTATTTCTTTTATAAAAAAAAAAGAATGCTAAAACTCTTTCCTCCTAAATTATCCTGGCATTCTATTTTGTAGCATTAGGCTTAACTAATTTTAAGTTGGGAAAGTTTAAATTTTTACCCATAATGGATTAAAGAATCTCAATGATTAAAGCACAAATATGAAAAACAAACTTATTCATGTTCGATTGTTCGTTACTGTAAAAATATTTGAAGGAAAATGCTCCATACCCATTTTAGCAGCAGAGTTGCATATCTCTTCTGAAATGCTGTCTGCGTAAGAAGATGCTATGCCAGGTAGTTCCATAGCCTCATGGCATTTCTCCTCTCTCCACCATTTTTCGATTCTCAGACTAACACTTCTCAGAACAGTCAATGCTTTCTCAGGAAACTGGCCCATGGCCGACTCACCAGAAAGCATTAAGGCATCTGCACGTTGGCGAACTGCTTCAGAAACATCAGCTACTTCAGCTCTAGTAGGTGTTGGGTATTCTATCATGGATTCAAGCAACTGGCTGGCAACAATAACAGGCTTATTTAATTGTCTGCAGACTTGGACTATTTTTTGCTGTTCTGAGGGAACCTGTTCCAAAGGGATTTGGGCACCCAGGTCTCCTCTTGCCACCATAGCTCCATCTGATGCTAGAATGATTTCCTCCAAGTTTTTCAATGAGTCTATACTTTCTATTTTTGCAATTACGGAAATGTCACTGCAACACCACATCAATTCAGTTAGTTACAGGTAGAAATAGATCAAGATCATAAAACAGAATTTGGTAGATATTATCTGTAGAGTAATATGCCCTGATTCTCCTGAAAAGCACAATGATTCCATCTACTTTATAAAGACATCATTAGGGAATATTTTAACTGAAAAACTAACAAATTGTAGGTTTTGCAATGGTGCAGTGTGAAGGCATGACGACCAACACTGTCAAAGAATTCAATCTCAAAAGATATCAAAGAATCGCACAAAAGCAAATAAAAGGCCATGCAAATAATTTGGCGAGGGGAGGATGGAGGAGCAGCCTTGGCTTTCTGCATAACAAACAGCAATAATATGAAAGGATTGTGAAAGGCAACTTACCTATCACGAGCACGTGCCTTAATATAGCTCCTAAGATGCTTTATGACTTCAGCAGATTTGACGAATGATATAGCAATAAAATCAACACCCTCAGCAATCCCGAAATCAATGTCCAACCAATCCTGAAGAATATTGCTTGAGAGTGAGACAAATTGAACAAACACAAAAGACTTACACAAAGTAATCTCAATTGACAAACAAATTGCGTGTTAACAAAATTGAACAAGCAACATCAACGTCACTTTCTGCTATTCAGTAGCCGGTTTCGGACCTTTTCCTTTTTTTTATCTATTTCTAAACCCAAGCATGGTCGAATTCAGTCCTCAAAGCAAGCTCACCATTTTTCTAGCACCTCCTATTATATGTGGGGTCAACTCACCCTAACTCATGTTTCATCTTATTATTGCAGACATTCAAAGGTGATACACACACATACAAAGAGACAGCAAAGTTGAGCTTGAGAAAATAAAATATTTTAGTTTTTGTTTCATTTCCAATAGTTAATGCCAAAGATTCACCTCTGGAGGGTATTAGAGTGAAGTAATATAAGTGATATCACCTTGAAACTTGTGATTGTGCTCCAACGAAAAAGGTTGAGGATTAGAGCTATCTGAACATTTCAACCTTATGGGGATATTAGAATATGGTGTATCTGATACAATAATGCAAAACTGAGTTCATGGATACTTGTTCGAAAATTATCCCACCAACTATAAAGCAAACTTATACCAGAATCATGTTTACCAAAGTCAACATCCAATAAAGTTACGACATCACAATTCATTAGTACAGGACACCCTAGTCAGGCTCCAAGATAGTTCGAACCCCCCGTATTGTTCACCTGCATGCTTCTCTACCATAGATGAGTATCAAGTCACACCCGGCCTCGTTCAAGCCTAAAATATGAGATTTGACATACAGAGGCCTAAATCAACCTTGCTGCCTTATGGTTTTCCTAATTTTTTGAAAACATTATCTTTCAAATCCATATCACAAATAATTAAGTTGGTCAAATTCACATCAAAAAAATTGATACATGACAAAAAAGTATTAACAGTTAAACATAAACAAACAATAACATACATTCTCTAGCATAATGGTATTTCATAACAAAGAATAAGTTATGTGTACACTAAGGTAGTAATTATAAAAAATATTATACACCATATTACTTGTAATGTTGTTGCGGTACAAGTTAGTAGGACTCCGGATATAGTACCAACTGAACGAGAAATATATTGAAGTTTCTGTGTCATCAAAACTAACTCATTCCAAAATAAGTTTTTTCCTCTCCAAAAGTTTGACTTTGGACGAATTACAACTCCTAATGATAGTAAACTGCTAGCCACAAAGTTTCAGTTGCTTCAGAAATTTCTACATTTAAGTTTTTAACAATCAAAAATTTGATCAAAGGAAAGTGTGTTTCTAGATAGTAAGATAAAAAACGAGCACAAACCTTTGAGGATATTGTAGGGAGCATTGCATTACGTTCACGTACTAGGCTCCCATCACGCCAGAAGGTAAGATTAGCTCGTGGCAATAGGAGGCCAGGATCTGTACAGAGACATTTGACATCAGGACCAATTTTCTCAATCACCTCAAACCTCACCATTCCACCATCTACTAGAAGCTCATCGCCCACTTTTACATCTGTCATAAAATCAACGAGCTTCATTAACATCACACATATCCTTTTGATTATCACAAAACAAGATAAAAAACAATAATAGCTTGAAAATGGATGTTTTAAACCTTCAGCAAAGCCCTCATAGTTCACATTAATAGTGTGTTCTGGTAGAGCCGAATCAAAAGCCCGAACACTGAAAGTCCATACTTCACCATCCTGTGTAAGATAAAAACAATAAAGCATTAAGAGGGCGTTTGCTATTGCCTCTCAAAATGAAATATATCATGCATCTCACCAAGAAAATATTTCTCAGAGAAAGAGGGTGTTGTCTTAGCTCAAAATAGATCTTATGAGTTATGACCCTTTTGAGTTGCAAGACATTTTGAAACTTATATTAGAACTTCGCGAGCTTAGACAATCTTACAACTTTTTTGAGTTTATAAAATGTAAGGGGCCTTTTTGTTTCGCTTTTCAGAAAGCATTTCAATGCTCTCTCAAAAGCTAAACAAACAAGTTTTTTTTGTTTTCAACATTAGCTTATCAAAACAGTTTTCTCTCAATTTTCAAAAACAAACTCCTCTTAAAAAATATGATCTTATCCCTTAAAAAACAAATACAAACACTATTTTGATTTGACATAAAATATCTCTTACCCTACTTCACTCACATAACAACTTCGATTTGACATAACCCAAACAAAACTTACCAATTTTTCTAAAAATTAAAAACACTATCATTTCATCTCTGTAAATACAAACAACATTTTTCAGATACACAAAAACCGAGAACATCCCAAAAATTCCCCTAATCTTGGAAATCAGTATCAGAAAAGCTAAAAACAGACCCTAGATATTGTCTGTACGATAAGCTCTTCAATTTTAACGAAAAATTAAGCTCTTACAGTTTGTAAGATGTTTTCAGATAATTAATACGGTCCTCTACATTTTCCTGCTTGCTAGGACCACTATATTTTATTAGGCTTCTCTAGGATTTATTATGTGTGCCTGTAAGAGAGAGATTGAGTGCATGACTAGTCTTGGAATGATTACCAGAGAGAGAGAGAGAACACTAGACTTTACCTAGATAGAAATTGCTGATAACAATTTTACCTAGAGCTAAACCATATTATGTTCGTAGACCTTTGACTAATATTTTCTGCTCGATACACTCCATTCCTTTAGTAATTTATACCATAAACTGGAAAAGTAAATTTCCAAAGTTGCTCCTAGACTTTTGCGCAATTAAAATCACATTCTGCAACGTTATTTTATCAATTAAACTTTCCCAAAATGTTGAACAATTCAGTTAATTAAATCCCCAATCTGAAATTATATATATAAATTATAATCAACTAAACTGCCTATTCAAACGTTACGTTCTGTTCGTTCACCATAAACTTCTAAAATCAAATCCAAAGTAATATTAAAACACATATATCAATTAAACTTTCCCAAAATGTTGAACAATTCAGTTAATTAAATCCCCAATCCAATTATATATATAGATTATAATCAACGAAACTGCCTATTCAAACGTTACTTTCTGTTCGTTCACTATAAACTTCTAAAATCAAATCCAAAGTAAAATTAAAAACACATAAGCATTAACATGTACTAGTACCTCAGCTTTAGCTGAGGAAGCGCCGCCTAGATCTCCCATGTGAATCTCACTCCCCTCCGTATCCATCATAATCGCCACCGCGTAACCTTTCTCCTCATTCAGCCTCCTTACTCTCTGAATTACCTCCCGATGCCACTCCCGTGTGCCGTGACACATATTAATCCTCGCAACATTCATTCCCCCTACAGCCAGAGCCTCCAGCTGCTCCGCTGCACAAGTGGCAGGTCCGATCGTGCAAATCAGCTTCGTCCGCCGCGTACTCCGGAACCCATTCTCCTTCAGCTCCGCTTCCGTCACCGAATCAACCTCAATCGAACTCGAATCGGACACCGCCACAGGGTAAGGAGCGCGGTCCTGCACTGTAGAGGATACCACCCCACCAGCACCATTGTCGGAGGCTCGGATGCAGAAAGAGGCTTTGTTAGGGCTTTTCGCGAATGAGAATTTTGAAATTGAAGAATAGAAACGGGGAGAGTGGTGTGAGATTAGGGGTTTGGGGGAATGGGAGGTGGAAATGAATAGAATCAGCGATTGAGCCATGAGTGAAGTGAATGATTGATTTAGTTTGTTTGTGGCTCCGTCGTGGATTGTGTGAAACGGCGTCGTGCAGTGGGGGAGAGTAGAGGAGGAAGGGCGGCGGAGATTTAAGTGAAGAATCTTTTCAAAGTAATGTAGAGAAGGGGGGCGGAGAAAGCAATAAGGGGTTTTACTGTTTTTGAGTGAGGGGAAGCATGGGAATTATCGTTAGTTTGAGAGGGAAGGTTTTCTACTTTATGCGCGTGTGCTCCACGTGCTTCGTATTAAAAACTATAAATTGAAGTATTATATTATTTATCAAAAAAAAAATTCAAGTATTATGTCCTAAAGATATTATATAAATTGCGAAATTCAAATATAATTATGGGTACAAAGAGAAGGTCTTATTCCGAGTTTTAGTATTCCGGAGCAGACAAGTAAATTTTATGCTTAGATACATTTTATTGGTGTATGTGGATGGGTTTTGGCCCGGTCTAGCGGGTTTCGCGAGATCGAGTTAAAATCCTTTTAAATAAGTTTTCGCCAAATCCATAAAACCATCAAAAACCTATTCAGAAACTTACACTCAAACATTTGAAACTTATAAAATATTGATTTAACACCTACCACCTACTTTTTTCCCTAAACCCCAACATCCAAACTCAATCTAAGTGAGGTTTCAACTTATTCAAGCCACAAAATTCAACAGTCAAAATCCATCCAAATGAAGTCTCAAATGTTTCATCGAAACCACCAAAACCATTATTTTAAACCGAAACCAGCGAAATCGAATCAAAACATATCCAAATAGACCCTTTGAGTTGTTTCTAATTTAGATACAATTTAAATTGCTATGCAATTTTAAATATATTACTAAATAAATATAGTTTTTAAATACCATATACATCCCCTAATAAAATGCGATAGTTTTAACTAGAAATTTGGAGAAATTCAAAATTAAAATCAATTAGAAGTAAAATAAGTATTTCACAAAAAATTACTGGCATTGCATCTCACACTTGATAGTCAGGAGAAAATAGTGTTCTTTTTATATTTTAGGTAATACTTAAAATAGAAAGGACTTAGGAAAATTAGTATTAAATTTCAAAGTATATAAATGTCATTTGAACTAGCCCTACGGGGTGCGTACGTAATTTTCTTCTAAATTTATTAGAGCTAAATTACCTAAGTAAGAAAGATGAGGGTTGCAAATGAGTTTTAGATTGTATTCACCAGTTGCTTCATTCCAAACTTGACCAATTCCACCCATACTTCCTTTTCAAAAATATGATTTGATTTATTCATCCATCACTTGGCTTTAAAGAAAGAGAAATCGAATCAACAATCCAATAGAATACGAAATCGGTCCCATTCAATTCACAATCCTTTCTTCGAAGGTGGAATTTTTTCCGATTTCAATTTTTTTTGTGCTTATAACTTTATTTTCAGATCTTGAAGGTGACTTTTTTTTTGTTAATACAGCGTTAATATGGGGGCACTGATGTCAAGGATGTGGTTCATGTTATTTCCGGCGAAGGAATACAAGATCGTGGTGGTGGGATTGGACAACGCAGGCAAAACGACGACGCTTTATAAGCTGCATTTAGGGGAAGTGGTTACTACGCACCCTACAGTTGGTAGTAATGTTGAGGAGCTTGTCTACAAGAACATACGATTTGAGGTCAATTTATGAATCTTCACTTATAATATCTATTTGTTGAAATTCTCATACGACATACTATATAACAATGCTTAGAAACCTCTCATTTACTTACTAAAAGTGCTACCTGAAAAATGGTGAGGAAGCTGAAAGTGTAAGAATTTCTTCATACCAACTGCTTGGAATATCTATTAACTGAACGAAAACCTAAATGGGTATTTTCATTTATATCCATATTCAGTTGGCATCTAGGAGAGTGACTTTATTTGTTTCTTTCATGATTTATGAGCCATCTAACTTTTAAGTTTTGTTGAGCATTCTGGGAATTCATATGCATGTCCAAGTGGTACGCTTGTGTTGCAGCTTTGTTAATAGTAGTTTTGCAATTTATTGATCTCCATTAATTTTTGGGACTGTTGTTTTTGTTACATTAATGACCTACTATGGTTATGTGTTAAAAATGAAGAAACAAGTTCTTGAATCACATCAACCTTCTTTTGCTTATGAAGGAAACATATGGAATTCAAGTCCTTGTCAGTTGTCAGTAACATCTTGTTGGCGTCAACTGTCCAATTTGTGTTGGCATCTAGGCCATATAGAGCTATTCAGTTATTCAAATATAAGATGCACCTACAAGTTATTCCAAAGCCTGAGTTTTACTAGAAATGGAACAAGTTCCTATTGCCTGGTTTATGTTACTTGAAAGACTGGTTTATGGTGGCTTCAATACTAACTGCTATGGTTTGTTTCCCTCTTTTTGTGGAATTCAGCTGGTTTCCTTCCCAAGTTGTACTAGTTTTTTGAGGGCACTTGGCTATGAAAAAGTTTGATTGCTACTAATTTGTTTCAAATCCCTGATATATATAGTACGTAACATATTAAGTGTGACATGCCTCGTTTAATTCTTGATATCTTTTATGGATCTCAAGTTATATTATCTTAGTAATCCTATAATATGTGAGCAGGTTTGGGATCTTGGTGGGCAAGACCGACTCAGAACATCTTGGACGACGTATTATCGTGGGACTCATGCTGTTATTGTAGTAATAGACAGCACTGATAGAGCTAGGATCTCTATTATAAAGGAGGAATTGTTTAGTCTGCTTCCACACGAGGATCTACAAAGTGCAGTTGTACTTGTCTTTGCTAATAAACAAGATCTAAAGGATGCAATGACACCTGCTGAAATAACAGATGCACTATCTCTTCACAGTATCAAGAACCATGATTGGCATATTCAGGCTTCTTGTGCCCTTACTGGTGAAGGCTTGTACGATGGTTTGGGGTGGATCGCCCAAAAAGTAACTGGGAAGCCAAGTTAGTGTCAGGGAAATATACTTCAAAATGTCTATTTTCATGTTTCAAGTTCGATTAATATAGATCGTCTGATGTATCAACTAATCATTCATGACTGATTTGTACTTGCACAGGTCTTATGTTGATGTTTTGTTGAAAGTGAATTGTTGTGGGACGATTTGACTATACTGAGGTTGTGATTATAAATTTGATGCCATGAACTTACTTTTCGAATTATATAAAAGATGTGTTCTCAGGTTTGTAGATTAGTCTTTGTAGTATTAGATTTTGTTGTGTTGTCAATAGAGTTGGCAAATGAGTACAAACCCACGGGTTGACCCCAATCCAACCTTGATCTTACATGATACCGTGCAGCACCATTTATGTTGTCTTGGTTTGGGTTGAAACAAAACTAATAAGTATCAACTTAGACCTATTCAAATTGTATTTGAACTTGATCCAAGCTTAACCTAACTCTTAACTTTGACAATCCTGGCCTGTTCTTTTAATACGATTACAGTTTTTTTCCTTGAACTATCTTTGTCCGCCCAAACCCTGTCCTACCCTTCCAAATTACAAAGAATGAAAATACAGTAAGACATCGATTAGCAAGGAGATCCATGAGAATATTTTGTGGGAACTGGAGTAATGGTTTAACCTTTAACAATCTGGAAAAGAGAAGCTAGAACTGTGAGGTTTATATTTTTCTCTTCCCCACACAAAATCAAGAAAAAAAAAAATCAAAGAAGGGAGTAAAGTGAAAGAACAAAGATGTAATGGAAGCTATCATTCAATCCAATATATGTTCTTTATTCAATTAATCTATCATTTTCTTTTTACTATGAATGTCACCCCAACATCCCAAGTCCATTGCTCTAGTTATGGAATCAGTTACTGCAAAATGGAGCATTGCTTTCACTGAACACGTACCCTCTCTTGATTTTGATCCCCAGCAGAGAACCTTTAGCCAAAGAGCTCTTCTTGAAGAAAAAGAAGAAGAAGAATTCTTGAAAACATATAGCTACCATCACAGAATCCAGCACCTGCATCCTGAAGATTCTTGCGGACCTTCAAACCATCTATCCCAAATTGGATTTATTGGACCATTTGTTCTGTGAAGAAGAACTAACATAATTATCATAGTATAAACTCAATCGCAATTTGTGATATACTAATAAAGCAAACAAGAGTTCTTACACTGGTAGTAGAGGATCTGGACTTGTTTCAATACTACTCAGCATACTAGTTAACACACAACTGGTATTAGAAACTTGGCGACATGCATAAAGAAGAAATTTAGTGTTATATAATTACTCACTTACTCCTTACAAGAAGCTGACGCTTTCTCCATTTTCTCAAGCTTTTCCAGTTCTTCCTGTAAATTTGATATCTCAAAGTAAGAAATGACTTACATTCTTAAAGAATGAAGTATTAATGAAGTTAAAAATCACATAAATATAATTGCACATAGTTAGTTTATCATATATTATTACATAGGACAAGCATAACTCTTGTGGACTTCTTCAATCAGATGAAACGCCATTTTGATATCAAGCTTCAATATGTTCCTCTTACATCGAGGATGTTAATAAACTAGGTACTTGGATGAATAAACTTTCATTGAGTGAATGAGATGAAAAGAGAGTTTAAGGTTCAAGGGGCAAAATTTGCAATGAAAATGAAAAGAGAGATAGACTAAACTACCCTAGTAAATGAGCCTATTTACTCTAACCAACGTGAGCTAACAGACTGTAATGAAATGAATGAAAGTGCAAATATCTGTTCGTTTAAAAAGAAAAAAGAGGATTTGGAAATAAGAGTACAGGAACATACACAACCATACTCAGATTTGTACTAATTTGTAACAGAGCTGAGGTTATGTGTAATCCATCTCATGCTATTGCTGAGATTCATTTTTACTAAAACCGAAGATTGGCAAGTACATGAGATAACTTAAACTCTATGATTCATCTCGACCTAAAACCCCTTTAGCAACCGAGCTTCTTTCTTTCCTTTACTAGAGGAACACAATCAGTTCTTGTGCAATATCTTCAATATTATCGAAATAACGTTGGCAATTCTGTGTGAATATTATAAACTTACTATGGATTTTATACAAAGTTCAGTTGAGGAAAATTTAAAAAAAAAATTCACAACATTAATTACTAAAATGGTGAGCAATCGTGAGGTTTTTCATAAAAAGGAAACAAAGCAAAATTGGGAATCATTCAACACGGAGGGAACCATAATTTTAATAATCTGATACGGAGTCTCTGATTATCTGCATGTTTGCTAATGGATAACATCAAAAGCAAACAATATGAGTTTATTCATGGATAACTCAGATTTCTCTAGAGTAAATGGACATTCAGATCATCAAAACCAAAGTCCAAGTACTACCTAAAACCATATCAACATCCTATAACAAGCACCAAACAACTTCATCGATTTTCCAAAGTCAAATTCTTAGATTTCATCCAAATTACTTTATATTCTAATTTTCCTGCAAAATGACCAAATGCAGCTAATGAAACTCTGCAAGTGCAAAAGATTACCTCTACCAATATAATGAAGTAGAGTATCAAACTTTCTGGCAAGAAAACCTAGAACCCTTTACTTCCCTTAATATAACATTTGACAATTGTACACACACTTTCCCAAGTTTTATAATAGCTTAACAGGAAGCAAACACAAAAATATGTTTTCATACAGCATCTTGTCATTCTAAATGAAAAGTGTACCAAAAAGACATCATAAAACATCAAGATTTCAACTTTCACCACCCCAAATGAAACAAGGACATAACTGAAATAATATATGAAATCTTGAAAAAGGGTTCAAAAAGATCTAAGTCATAGGAAAAAAATGAAAGCACCAAAGTAGGAATATACCTCCAAGAATCGAGTTTCCTGCTCGAGTCTCTTCAATTCAGCAGAAATCCTGTGTTTCCCTCTTGTATCAGTTGCTCCGGCAATCGATCGCAATTCACCTGAACTCCCTGTTTGCATTTTCTTTCAAGTTGAATCGTATTTACTTTCTTTTCTTTGAATAAAATTTCAGAAAGTTATAAAGAAGCCCAAACTGAATTAGTAAATTTAGATCAGGATACCGTTCTAACATTAAGTTGTTATGCTGTCGATTGAAATTGAAAGTGAAAAAGGGGTTTACCAATTTGGAATTTTATGGGTCTCTTTCAATTTGGAAAGAAAGCAAAAAGGAGACAAAAAAAAGTAGCCTTTTTGGGTTGGAGGGTTTGGTTTTATCTAGTATCAAATGATGAAGGGTGAACTAGTAGGCTTTATTTTCTTATCAATTTTGATACTTCCTCTTTTCTTGTCTCATTCTCTGTTACTATGTTTGCAACGAAAATTTGAAGGGAAATAGTGATACCTTCTCTAGCCTGAGCAAAATTAGAGGGCAGTAAAGAACGAGTGTCTTCTTTTTTCCTTTTTTGTTTTTGTTTCGATGGGTATTCAAGATTTAGATCTAATTGATTTAATATCCTTTTAAGTGTGTCATAAATATTTTGTGAAACCTTTTTGAGCAAGATTTTGAATTTTAATTAGCCACATTATGGGAATTAATGACTTTTACTAAATCGGTCACTCATTGAAAATGAATGAGTTTTTACTCTTACTTTATATATGTATAATTTCGAGTGAATGACAATGTCTTTTTTTGGCAAAAGAAAAAAATGATTTGTCTAAAAACTAAAATCAGTTGAATCCAAATATGACCTCATACAAGATACTCTAAATCAACTTTAACCCATTAAAATCCAAACACATAATATGAAGCTCTCATAAGTCCGATCGGGTCTGATCGAGTCCAACTCCATATACATCAGGTCGAATTTGTATTCAACTTCACTTATATAGGGTTGGATTTGGATATTGCACAGTTCATTGCATTTTTCTCGAATTCGATTAAATTTCAAAATGTTTTGAAGTGAATATTTTTAGGTGCTTAAGGTCAAGTTGATGTACCACGATCATGTAAACTGAATTCGTCTTCATTTGTTAGAATGGTTTATGCCGAAAAGAATAGAATCTAGCCCGGAGCAACTCCGAGAAAGTCACTTGATGTTTAAGTCAGTATTTTGTGCTTCAAGAGTAAAAACCTATAGACTATGTAGACTTCTAATGAAAAGAATTTAGGGTACAGTGTATACCTTGAAAAAATAAATACCTAAAAGTGGTTGAACTATAATCATGGGATGTTTTTCCTGATTTGATATCATATTTGAAACGTTTCGGTAACTACCATGATTTTATCTCTAAATAGGATTGATCAGGTGCACCATGACTTGTGGGGATTTGCTCGAATTCATAACTAATTAGAATAATTAATCATTTCGAGGTCGGGATATACAATGCAAGGTCGTCCTACGGTCTTATCATCTATCAGGTAGCTCTCGAGCTCCTAATTATTTACCCACACAAAATTTATTAACATCACATTTTCATTGAACTTAACTCACATGTTCAAATTTTCTTCATAGTCCACTAAGCTCTAACATATAGAAGATCATGGCTTAACACAGTTAACAACTTAATTACTTCAAGTGAATTAAAAAAAAAAAATTTGATCTATTAGATTGTATATTTACAGCTCGGACCGAAGAGTGCAAATGGTTTAGATCCTTCCCAGTAGGATTCGAACTTGAGTCTCGCATCTGAGGGTCGCAAGTCACTACTACTTGGCCCAACCACCTTAGATACTTCAAATGAATTATTATATTATAATGATAAATCGTAATGTTGATGTTAGTGTATCATAACTAAATTAATCCATGTCCCCACATACTGCTAAATTAATAGTAAAATATGATAATATTCTATTCTAATATTTACCTTCCTATATTAACCACGAAACAGAGACTAAAATATGGTAAATGATCTTTTGTCATGTCTTCAATACATAGCGAGGGGACACACAATGTTATTTTTCCAAAATATAATTTTATCAATATGGTGCTCTCATTTCAACAAGTCCCTCAAAATCATGCGTAATTGCATGAAGACCAAGTGTCCTTTTATTGACACGTCTATAAACTATAGTCTTTATCTTTTTCAATTTAATTTCATTATTTCTACAGAAAATGTCCATTATTTCTTCAATCTCATCCAATTTCCTGAAGAAAAACATCCCACTTTATACATCAACCACGCCCAACCCTATACCTATTACCACAATTTCTATGAAGAAATTACACACGGTAGCCCAATATCGTATCCGAAGTTGTCCTCTTATTACGTCCCGGGTAGTCGGTCTGGCCCATGACCCGACTTACATACCCGGAGGATCACCGCCCGAAATCCCGACGGCGCCGCCCTTCCACAGTCCTTCTACGCCACAGGAGTTGCCACGGACGCCTATCGTTCCTGATTTTGACCCGATCCCTACTGAAAATCCGGCCGACCCGCCACCACTCTCACCTGGGCCGGATCCAGGTCCAGAATTTCCAGGCCCACCAAGCCCATCTCCTCCGAAGCCCGAGACTCCATGGCCCACGATACCCTCTCCACCTGGGGAGCCAGAGGTGATTCCTCCTCCGCATGGGCCTGATGTGATACCGCCCAAGCCAACCGAGCCCGGTCCATCTGATCCAACTCAGCCCGATATTCCTCCGCCGATAATGGGCTCAAATGGGCTTGCTTTTTATTAGGAAGATATATTATAGGATATACTTGTGAAATGCTAGAGTAGTTGTAGCAGATAGTTAAGATTATCGTATTTGTGTGTTACTGTTTTTGGTGAATTTATGAAAATTTGTTTATTACGAAAGAGTTAAAATCAGGGGAAGTACTTTTACAATGTTATCTAAGATTTGATGATGAATAATAGCAACACATATGTTCTGGATAATTTAGAAATTTTGGTCAATGAGTAAAAGGTATAATAATAAGAGATGAACTAATGTTTGATGCGTACGTATTTAATTTGAATTAAGAACAATAAGTATAAAATAAAACATGAAATCTATATTATACAAGAAATTATCAACAAATTTGAAATAAAATATACTATATATATCACAAGGAGGTCACAAACTCAATCCCTGTAAATGCTCTCACTTAATTAAGGAGAGACTACTCTCATATCATATAATTAAGAGTTTCTTTATTGCACCATAGAGCCTTTTTTTTGTAACGGAAAACATGTTGTCTTAAGACTTTTGGATTGATGTTTGCTAGTAACAAAATCTGTATGTCTTTTAGGCTGGTTTACTATGTCTATGTTGAATATGTGCCAAAAATATGTTTTCCTATTAATGAATTACTATAATTATTGTGTAATCTTGAGGTGACCGATCGAGCTATTAAGCTGTTTGCAATCAGTAATTTGGCCAAAGGATTCATTGCTCTGGATTCTGGATACTACTCGCTAAGAAAGATGTCTATAAAGTTGTAGCTTAGTGACGAAAGTTGATAACACACAAAGCGTTAAGTCTTGGGTACGAATCTGTACTTGCTAAGAAACATGAGGAGAATGGCAATCACACAAATCTATTTAGTCATCTACCATCGGTCAGTCTGTCACCCCACCACACCAATTTTTTGGATTTTACTATGTAATAAACTGAGGAAATAAAAACGTATCAAACCATAAAACTTTCGACTTTAAATTTGTTTATTTTCATTTTTCTTATTATTTTCCTCCTTGTGTTTTTACAAGTTGTAAACTGAAAAATCAATAATATCTATATATCTTAATTGTATAATTATAATGAAATGACTAGTTAATGTCCAAGAAAAACTTGAAACAAACAATGTTCCAATGCCATCATATATAGTTAATCATAAGATAAATAAGCATTTGTATAAATGAAAAGCATCTAAGCTACCTGAATCTCCACTCCTCTTCATACTCCCCAATCAATAAAAATAAAACACAAAAGAACGTACATTTAATTCATTCACTCTCTTTGGATCATATATATCCTCCAAAAAAACATCAACCAATCACCATTAAAAATAAAAAAGAAAGATTTTTTCTTTTTCTCCCTTTAGCTGATTACTTCTGCTGAGCAACAAATGCAAGTTGTGAAAAGAGAAGACCTTGCCTTTTTCTTCCCATTTCCTTTTGACTGCTTCTTATTATCAGCAGAAGAATTCTCTTCTTTAGCTTTGATCATTACAACATTAATGGCATTCTCCTCTTTCTTCATTAAATTCTCAGAATTGCTTCTTTCCATTCTAATGGTCTTTTCTTCACACTGTAACAATGACTTTCCGGAGTAATACTCATTTTGGACATTGCTAGTATTAATGAATCTCAAATTTGAGCAACTCGAGTACCTTCTTATTGCAGTCCGGTCTTGATATAACAACGGAGTTTTATCCGAATCTTCCGACATAGCATCAAAGGGAAGACCAAATTCAAAGCTCGGAGACTTTTTAAGCCCGACATCAACGCTGATTCTTTCTCCATTTCCATTTCCCTCATATTCCATCACTTGAGGAATATATGCTTCGTTGTTCGAGTATTTCTCAATAATCAAGCTAGGTTGAATTTCAGCTTCTGAGATTATGCTCGAAATGCCACAATCATTTTGCTCAGAAGGTTGTGATTGAGGTGATGTAAATTTCTCCGTAGTGTCTTGCAATGCGTGCCCTTCTCTATTCGCTTCTGTTTGGTCTAATCCAAGTTCCTTTGCTGCTTTATTGGAATCCTTAAGCTCTTCTTCAATAGAAATGGATTTGATGGAATCGCTCCTTGAAAGTTGATCGATTTTAACTACAGGCTGCTCGTTGTTTTTCTTGGTGTCGGATTCAATAGACAACTGATGATTCATTGCTTGATCAGGAGGCTGAGCTTGATTTCCTAATTCGGGCACCACATCGAGAACTAAACTCTCATTTAGTGGTTCATTTCTAGCTTCAGTTGAATCTAGTGGCCTAATACTTATAAATTGATTGGAAGGTTCGATTTCATCATTAAGAGGACCAACATTTCCTTCATTTACATCACCCTTCTCAACGTTATCACCAGTAGTTTCAACAACAGAGTTTTCATTCTGTTTACTCATTTCTAAAAGTGTCATATCAGTCACCACAAAATCGTTTTCGTTGTTTTTGACACCATCTTGATTATCAATGTCAAGAATGAGACTTACACCTAAGTTTTGCTCTACTTCGGTTTCGACCAGTTCAGAATCCTCCTCAATCTGGCCTACTTTGCTCAATCCTAGAGTTTCGTTCGTCTCTTTCACTAACATATTTTGTTCTTCTTGTGTTGATGAAGTATAATCGACAGCTTCATGAGGTAAAGAGTTTACACTTGTGTCCCAATTCAAGTTAATTTTCGGTGTCTCCCCTGTTGAGAGTTTTAGAAATATATCAAATGATATACCTATGTAATTAGTATTAGTACTAGTTGTAACATAAATCATTTGTAATTAGTATTAGTACTGCTATAACATAAGTCATTTGTCTTGATGTTTTCTCAATCATTATGTAGATGCTATTTGCCAAAGGTGGAATAGCTAAAAAGATAATATAGCCAAATAATATGCAAAGTGGAACTAACTAACCATTTAAACTGGTGGATTCTTGATTATGCACTTCATTAACAGACTCGGATAATCCTCCATCTGAATTAGACTCGCTGGTTTCTTTGTGGTTGCTTGATACATGAGGTAAATCAGCTCTCTCCTCATTAACTGTTTCATTTACTTCTTCTGAAACTTGAAAATATATGATTATCTCAATACTGATAAATGAAGCTAAAAACGCGAAATTTTGATCGATTTACTAACCCTTTCCACTAGATGGTAATTTTTCAGATTGAGAAGCATCAACGAAATCAACAATTTCTGCTGATTTTTCATGAAAATCTTTTGTTTCTTCTTCTTGAGTTAGTATTTGGTTTTCTTCTCGTGCATCTTTTGGTACCTCGTTCGCAGCTTTATCTTCCGCTTCAAATAATTAAAAACAATGTCATTTATTAACAAAATTTAACATGAAAAAACACAGTTATAAGTTCAAAAGACTGCTCAGTATCCATATATCGTACCAACAATCCCCGATGTGTTTTGATTTCCCATCTCTTTTCGCATGTTCAACTGTGAAAAATACAACTTAGTTTGACATTTTAATGGAGATAATTGGGAAGAAGAATGTGAACTAAGTCCATTAATTATGAAAATGACGATTATAATGATTTACACATGTTAATAGCTAAGAACTTTATGCTTTAATGGAATTATAACATTGCCAGAGTGTATCTATACTTGATTAGTACAGCCACTTTACTTAAATGTATGCTTAAAGTTTAAGGCTTAAGTTTGTTTAGTGTCATTTTATCAGTCTGTGTGTCCACACATATGAACTAGTTTGAATTCTTTTTATGACATTGATATCCTGCAATGATGATGAGTTTTAGTTAAAACTAAATAAAGTTTCAAATGAAAAAAGAACAGCTTTGGTCTGGAAAGATATGGTTTTCTTATTATCTTATATTTTATAATATGAGGAAGATACATTCAATTAAAACGAATGTATAACTTTTTCCTGGCAAGCAACAATCTATTATATACAGCTTGGATTCTGCGGCTTCATGTTGTGTTTTACAGGAACAGATATATATTTTCAATGTTCTTCCACACAATAATTATTGCCTTGTAAAAATATGTCTTTCTTAATTTTTATTTTGGCTTTGTTTTTTAACGCTCAAGTGAAAAAGTAAATTGCATGTTATTTATGTATAATTAGATAAGTTAAAACATAAATACATGACATGATTTTTGACATCACCTGAAAATATGGCATAAGATCCAAATTGCAGCTTATGTATAATCTACATTCTCTTTAATGTAAAGAAAATCACTAATTAGACTTTTCTTTTGATTTAATTGACACCACTAAAAGGGATTCATAAGTTTCACCAATCTTTTTTAGTTCATTGCAATAATTCATAAAATTTGGAAAAAACACCTCTATTGTTGAAAAGGACTGGATTGTAATTGTATCAGGACCAGCCTATGTATTGACACTAATGAGTGCCTAATTAGGTTCTTAAATTTTAAACAAGACATTAGAAACAAAATGATTATAATTAATTATTGTTAAATTGGATCACATTCCCAAGGCCAACTGAACCCCCGCCGCGACACAACATATCTTTTTTATTTAATTGATCTCTTAAGAAACTAATTAGGCCAAATTTATGTTTAATTGAGTAAAATACGTAAAGCATACTTGTTTCGACAAGGCTTTTCCATGTTAATTGGTCAATTTGACCCAAATGTAATCCGACCCAAATTAGTGACCAACAACTTCTTTTACTTTGACCCAAATTAGTGACCAACAACAATTTGACCCAAATGTAAAAACACTTTCCATGTTCACTATCAAGTTAGGGAAGTGAGTTACACTCTTCGGTTAAGGAGGTAAATTGTTCCCTTAACATTTTTACAGGGGTAAATTGCTCATTTTCAAATTGCAGAAGAAGAAATTGAACATTATTTTTTTGGTTTCTCAACGGATTTTATCCCTTTCGAGTCGCATCAGACACATTAAGTGGGAATATCTTCCAACAGGGATTCAAACACGGGTTTACTACTTTGTAGTGACTAGTCAATTCCACTAGACCAATCACCTATTAGTGAATAAATTGAACATTATGCATATAAGAAATGATAAATTGACATTAGCTTCCAGAAATCATGGTGGCAATTAGGTTTCGAAAATTGTGGGACTATTCATAAGTATTGTTGGTGTTAAAGCTTATTATTTATTCCAAATTGAGAGTGGGCCAAAAGTCGTCATCAGTTTTATTCTGCCTTTTAGCCTTAGGCCTACTTCAAAACTTGACCCTATTCCCCACATGCTCTTTATCGACTGGAGCGGAGAGGTCGTCTTGCACATTCGTGACAACATTCTAGTTGTAAATGTGCATGGTTTGCTGTAGGATTTTAAAGCGCGTCTAGGAAAATATTGTGATCAATGTTTGCAAACACTTCCAGAGTTAGATAATGGCTCATGGCATGGGTGAGTCCTGACTCATGGGTTGGTTTGGAATTAGATAGGCCCAATTCGACTCGATTCATATTTTTTCTATTGATGATAAATTGAATTGAGTTTAGTTAATATGTATATGAACTAGAAATAAGTTTGGGAATTGGTAAAGACAAGATACACACTAAGATAAACTAGTTAACATTTAATAACTCGATTTTGACTCAAAAGTATTATTTCATCTTTCTTTTTTCAAAATTCGTGAAATTTTTAATAATACTATTAAATACATTAAAATTAAAAAAATTAAGAAATTAAATATTGCTTAGTTAAATGTAAAATTGTGATGTTTTGAATTTAATTTACAAAAATACAATTTTCTATACAAATGAGATAAAAATAAGTAATGATTAACTTTCATTAATGAGGGAAAAGAAAAAAAAATAACTTAGTCAGCCAAACTCACCTCTGTCCTTATACACGAGGACTAGGGGAGTCACCCCCCACATAGGGCTGTCAATGGGGCGGAATCCGGATACGTCCGATTCCGATCCGATTTATTAGAATAATTGTCCGATTAGATATTTGATGGACCTGATCCGATTATAAAGATCCGTAATCCGAAACACATGGATCGAATATGGATTTAGGTTAATCTGATCCGTTAAAGATCCTTATCCGACAATAAATAAACATAATGATATATATACATAATGTTTTATAAAAATAAGTAGAATTAATAATATTTCACCGTCAATTTAAGAAGATAGTAATTTATTACTCGTTTATAAATTTATTCAAACCAATATTTTCATCTTCACATACGAATATAGTAAAGAAAATTTGAACATATGAGCTAAGATTAAATAAAATTGAAAAGTTAACAAACTTGTTTTAGGAAAAAATGTTAATTTAAATGAAAAATTTATTGAATTCGAAAAAGATCCGATATCCGGTCAACTCTGACCAAGATTCACTGGATTCAAAAAATCTAAATCCAAACATAATCCAAACAAAATCCGAATCCGACATGATCCGATCCGATATAAATAAAGTCGGATCTAAACAAACATGATCCAACCAGAATCTGACCCATTGACAGCCCTACCCCACATTATCTCCCCAAAGTCCAAAGTCCAAACCCCGTAAAGCCCACCAAAATTTTGCACCCACTTGGGTTTAATTTATTTCACCACCCCAAACATCCACCCACTGTACTTAATTTTTT
Organism: Penstemon newberryi var. newberryi; assembly: GCA_030819805.1. NCBI lineage: Eukaryota > Viridiplantae > Streptophyta > Magnoliopsida > Lamiales > Plantaginaceae > Penstemon > Penstemon newberryi. Next base: position 45,429,532 of record JAUALY010000001.1, read on the forward strand.
ATGAAGTCCAACAAATTTAAATTATTTATTGTTTTACACTGATCTCATCTAATATTTAAATACTAAAAAAAATTATTAAGTCTGGTGCTTTTTTTTCTTTTAAATTTATAATTAGTAAAAGTTGAACATATCTACTCGACCTAACCGGACCTACCACATGAAGGGTGATCAACATAATTATATTAAGCCTCAGTAATTGCCTAGATAATTCACCATAAAATATAATTAGAATAAAGTAGAATAACTATCTCGTTAACCAAAAACGACTATTAAAGAAGTAATAGTTAAATCACAATGAAAACAGAAAACAATTCATTCGTGGATCTTTATAGTCGGATCTCCTGACCCATCAAAAAATATTCACATCAGTATGTATGGTTTATTAAAATGGGGTCATTTCCTGTGGAAAATATCTTCTAAACTCGTTTCTTGTAAATGCACAAAGTTCCTAGAATTTTGCATGTGATTTGCACGCGATATCCACTTGCAATTTCAATTTATCTCCTATATGGGTGAATTGTTGTAAAATACAAGCATGTTAGAAGATACAAAAGTATCTAATATTTTATTTTCTACCAAGCCCACTTCAGGCCCAAATTACAAGCATGTTAGAAGATACATTATATGGTTTTGATGAATTATCAAATCAAAAGTGAAAAATATACGTAATAAAAAAGATAAGTACATACACCTATAAAGCAAAAAAAAAATTGAAAGTTCTGAATTCAAGCTTGCTCACTGTATACTTCTATATAGACAATTTCATTTTCACAATATCCTCACACACTCCAAAATTAAATATATATTCTAGCAAGACACTCCTAATGGCTACTTACCAGCATAAGATGATGATGGTACGTATGGTGTGTTCCACTACTTCTTTGAGAACCATATATAGCTTAAATTTGAATGTTGAATTAATTAATTGGCATTGCTTGTTTGATCATTGACATCATAATTGGGAAGGGATGATTAGTGAACGATCAATACCGTTACATATATAGTTGGTAAATGTCATATCATACACTCATCATGCACGATTATGTACCTTCAGTGTATGTGTCTACGTTTATTTCATGTATTATACGTTCATTCAATTCCTTTATGTGGATTAATTTATGTCCTTGTTTTTGTGCATTATTTAACCACTTATATTTCATACTTCTTTGATATACATTTTATGTGCTTGAGTATAAACAAAACCATTACATATCACTAAAGACCATTATAATTAGTTTTAAGAGAATGAACATTGATATAGACTATTACATTACTACTTACTTCGACAAAATACCTACCTACCAAAGTTGTGAATAACATATATACACTAACGATTCACAAACAAAATTAGAAAAACATAATCAACCCATTACATATCCATGTAAAAAAAAAGTAATTACTAAAATTATGGTTAAAAAACTTAAATTTGATATATCCCTTTTGTAATTTACCCCATTATATTATAATTAATTATATGTGACAGTTTACTAGCTAGTGGCCTACTAATAAAAGCCCAAACTTCTTACACTATACTAATGGCCTAAATGCTAAATGATAAGTGTCATGTTGTTTCGAACTACTTTATACGATTAAGATTTTATAAAATATGAAAAAAAAAAAGGTCAAACTTTTTATAGGTAATCAATCTCACTCAGCCATATGCTAATTATGACCGATTCAAGTAAATTCATTGGTGAATAATACTGGACAATCCAAACATTTTGCCTTCGTAAAAGAAAAGAAAACCATAAATATCTTTGGGATAAATTCACGCGCGTATAAAGCAATGTTATTCGGACCGGCCGGTTAGACCGCGAACCGGAGGTTGATCTGGTCCGATTTACCCCCTAAAATCGCTTGACTAAAAACCGGACTGAACCTGATTATGAATTTCCCTTTTTTTTTCGATTTTTTAATGTTAAAAATAAACTAAAAATTCTTGTAGAAGGTGGGATTTGAACACCTAACATTTTGCATCAAACACAACTTTCTTACCATTTGAGCTACATCATTTTTGTTGTACTTTTAGTACAAAACTTTATAAATTATAGAAAACTTGAAGCCAAATTATTTATAAATTAGATTATGATGATTAACTCAAATTAACATTTTACACATTATCAATGAAAATTAATCTCAAATAATATTTTTTTATTAAAATTTGTTCTATAAGATATTTCTTTCCAATATTATTTTTAGGATAAAGAGTGTCAAATTTCAAAAGTAAAATGGATATATTATGTAAGTTTGATTTTGAATATTAGACTTTTATATTTTAAAATTTATTAATCTCTTAGTTTGTTGTATTTTAAACTTACACTTTGCGAATTTTTATAAAGAAATATAATCATATTATATTTATATGAGCATATAAACTAGTATCATATTACCGTATGATACAAGTTAGATAAATATTATATGATTTAATTTAAATTTATTCTAAGATTTTGTATATACTTAATCGATTGTAGGATAATGTTTAAATTTTATGCATATTACATATACTTTAAAATTAAATATATTTATTATATCACTATGACATTATTCGGTCCGATCAGTGGTCCAACCAGTTCTATCAATAAAATCAGTGACCAATCGGCTCACCGGTTCACTTTCCGGTCCTATTCTGAAAACATTGCTATAAAGTCAATGCTTTTTTTTTTTTTTAATGATTAAATTAATGACTCCAGATCCCTATCCGCCGGTAGTTACATGTGTGTTGTAATTAATTGAGATTTATTGTATTCTTCATGTTAAACCATGTATATATAGGAGTATATTATTTTTTAAGACGAAGCACAGAACATATATTACTATATTAAGTACTACTTGTTCTCATGTCTATATATTTAATTAATTATAAGTTTTGAGTATATTTAACAGATGTGCCCTTTCTTGTAAAGCCAATGAACTATTATTTATTAATTATGACCAATAGTAAGCTTATTTCAACATAAAAGTTAAATAATCTTTTGATATTGAAATATGATAATTAAATACTACATATTAATTCATTCTCATTCACAAACTAATCTAGTTGCAGGAGTAATTGTGATTAAAAAATTATGTTGTACGTCTGCCTACAACAAATTGATGAAGTACTGAAACTTGCCCCAGTAAAAATTAATGAGCTTCTTTTTTTTTTTTCCTTTTTCTTTTTGTTTGAGAGGGCTAGATAATTTTAAGTTGAAAGTTTTCCAATAATTGTGTTAAATTGCATTAAATGATATTTAAATTTCTTATTACAGTGTAACTTTTTTTTTGCTGATCACATAATTAGTTTGAAGATATAGATTATTATTTCAAAAAAAAAAAAAATCATTACTATATTTCCATGAGTATTTCTCGAAAAGCATACTTATGTACTATGGTCTGATCATAATCTATCTTCAAAATAAAGGCAAACTAGTATATGATATAATGAATCAAATATATATATATATATATATATATATATATATATATATATTATTTGTTTACTGATATAATATCGAAATCATTGAAAGTTTTTTTTTTTTTTGGGTATATATATGAAAGTATTTATTTGGGCAATTATTGTAAGAAAAGCAACAAAATTAAATTTTAATGATAAACCTCGCACTTCTTAATTTTATTGAGTCGGACTTATTCAAGAATTATCAATGTTCAGATTCGACTACAATCTAGTCGAGTTTAATTAATTAAATGTAAATCCAAATGAATTTAAGCATTGAATTTATTAGATTAATATGAGCTTTACAAGACTCAAATTAAATAAATATCGACTCAATTAACATGCTTGAATAGTTTTAAATGATTTGAAAAATGACATTTCCAAAGCATATTAAGATGATGAAGTTAAGTATTAATTTTTTCCCTAGAATATATTGTAAAAAACTATTTAGTTCTTATACATAAAATAATTATAAAAAAAATTAGCAAGTGTACTTACGCTGCCATATCATTTATCACTCCATTTTTTATTTGAAACGTTGCTTGATATATTATTTTAAAGCCTACGGTATAGGGTAATAAATTTATTTGTATTAATATTAGATTATTTTCTCATTTGCATTTTAGTATATATATATATTTGTAATATTTTATGAGAATGTAGTATATAATTATATATATACGTTGGTCAGGCTTTGGAAGAAGTTGTTCCGTCTGGACCATGCCGGAGGCTCGAATGAGGTAAAGTTATGTGAATGTCGTGGATCGACACTAGTTGTGAATTAACTGTAAAGTTTGTTATACCAATTGATTTTCAGATAAATGGTTGCGTCTAAAGTTTTTAAAGTGATATAAGAGTCAACGTCAAATATTCGATTCCAAACTTGAGCAATTGACGAGAGTGAGATTATGGGTTTAGTGACTATATGTTCCTCTAAAAGAGAGAAAAAAAAGATATTTTCCTCATACACAAATCCGATTGGATCACGAGTATCTCTTTTCTTATAACAAATCTGACTGGAGCTGGGAATCTCTGATTTTTTTAAATCTGTCCATAGTTGTATTATATAGTTGTATTCCCTGCATTAATTAAATATCTTATTTTTCGGTAGAAACTATCAAAGAAAAAAATAATCTTTAATTCGGTTGTTGTACGGCTGTATTTACGACAATAATTGAGAACTATTATATATATTAATCTTTTGAAATCATGAGGACTATTCTCATGGCTATATTAATAATAAGTCTTGAATCATGAGTAATGCTACAGACATAATTAGTTTAGAGATAATTTCAAATCTTTTTAAAAAATTATTATTCTATTTCCACAAGTATTTTTGAAGAACATACATATCTGTTTATGTCTGAAAATAATCTATCAATTGCCTTATACTTTGGGGAATGGGGGGCCCATGGTCCCCCAGAAAAATTAATAGTATGTATATTTTTATATGTATATTGAAATAGGATGATGCTGTTTGTCTAGTGGTTGGGGCTTTGCTTAGGACTTTGGAGGTACTATGTTCAATTCCCCCTTTGTCCAAATGATTTTTTTTATTTTTTCCTTTATGGATATTCAAATTTATTTTGTAGACTATGTAGTTATATATTTTATGAAATTCAATTTATTTGGGATATTATATAACCATATTATTTTATAAAAAATTAATTTCTTATGAAAATTATACTCATATATTTATAAAATTCAATAGGTTTGTCGTCAGTGGACACTACAAGAAATCAGTTGTTTGGGGATGAAATTTTTCGTAGCCAAATCTTAAAAATTCGTCACCAAAACGTATTGTGCACAAAAAAAATTCGTAGCCCCAATCGTCCCCAAAAACGCGTCACTAAAAGTCCTTGAGGACACTCCTAATGTTTTCGTCCCCAAAAGTCTTCCTTTTAGCACAGAGCATATATTTCGTCCCCAATCATGACTCTTTGTGCACAACATAAATCGTCCTCAATACACACTAATTTTGTAGCCAATACCCTGCTTTTGTAGCTAATTCTTTGCAATAGGGGACGAATTTACAATTGTAGTGTTTTTTCAGTTCTATTGGGGACAAATTCACTTTGGGTTATACATTTTCGTACCCAATTAGATTTTTATTATTTTAAGAAGCACTAATGCAATCAAAATTCCAATCCAAAATATTATATTTAAATCAAATGTTCCACTAAATCATATTTAACACAATAATTCCATGAATTCATTCATTTCAATACTTCATAAGCGAATATAATTCCTTCAAATTTTGACATCCATGAGCAAGATATTTAGAACAAGTTGCTCAAAGCAAGTATTATCCAACTTTAACAAAATCTATATAATCACATTTTTCCTTCCAAGTGGAGCTAGTACCAACTCATTCTAGAAGTCCATGAATCTGCAAGTTAAAAATACTTATCAGCTGCAAATAAAAACCAATAACCAATTTCGAGTAAAGTATAAACCAGCCTACGAATTCTTTTTCAACTAGCAACATAAAGATCACTATAAAATTTAAAGCCTTAGCCCAAAAAAGAAATGCTCAGGTTACTGATTAAGGAAACAAATATCTTATCACATTTTGTACATTTGAGTTATTCCAAAAACAACAAGAGTAAGCAGTTAATGAGGGTCGGGTCTTCATCAAAACAAAGATGAGAAAATAACTAGTTCTCAACCTGTTTGGACATTACCATTTGTGCATATGGCTCAATATGAAGAAAAATGAAGAGCAAAAACAAATTTTAAGCACATTTTGATGCAAAAAACAAAACCAAAAGTTGATTAACATACCACAGTAGCACGCAAATCAGTAACTATATTCACTTTTCTGCACATGATAATAATCACATTTTCATAACTACAGAAAGCATGAACATAAAATTATAGAAAAAAAATCAATTGAAAGATTCAAGCACTTACTAATCAGAGAGGTGGTTGTAGATTATGTTGAGATCATATCATTTTCAAAATTTTGTCTTGGTTTGCTAGTCGAGCATTAAACTCATCCAATTGAGTTTCTGCTGCCCCCAAGCGTTCTTTAAGCCGGGTGTTCTCAATTTGAGAATCTCTTAGAGCTTCTTCTAGTTTCTTAGTGTTTGCACTCGAATTCTTTCTTGGAGGTTTTCAAATCCTTTATCGTAGCCTGATTTCACACCCATAACTTCATCATAACATTCATTTGCCGTCTTCGAATTTCCCTCTGCTATCGATTTGGCTTGGACATCTAGCATAGATTTCTGTTCAAAATTGATGAAATTCAAAAGTATAAATATTGATAGAATACAAATTATTGATTCATTAGATTCTACTTCATTATATACTCACATATCTAACTTCACACTCAGAAGTTGTCCATTTTCCATCAGTACAATGTGTAGGAGGAAAGAACTCGATTTTATCAAGTTGCTTGCCTGCCTTTTCTCCCTGTATCAATATCACAAAAAAGATCATTTAAAACTTAAATTCTATTGAAGTAGAGTTATTTGAAAATTCTTTATATATTTGACAACTAACAACTGTCCAGCAAGAAACATGACATATTTATGTCCCTTTGAAAAATTCCTAATATATTTGAAAATTAAACATGACAGTGCTCTTCCACATTTAAACTTTATAGCATTTTTTATAACTTGAAGTAGAGTTATTCATATAAGAAGCAACTTCATATTCAGTTCTGATACTTGGAAAATGGTTTGATAGTTTACAAGCAATTCTGATAATGTATAGTTAGGGTGCAAGTGAAATAAAACTAAGAAATTAATGAGATTAAAACTAGATGCTCTATTTGAATTTGAAAAACTACATGCTTATCCCAAGATAGTAATTCACTTACAAGCTCGTGAAGAAGAGTTACAAAAGCTCGTGACCCCTGATTATGTAATACAGTAAGTTTTGACCTATTATTTCTATTAATTTCACATCTTTCCTGCATCAAGAGAAATGATATATTACTTGTTAGTAAAATTATAATGATAATGTATCTACAAAAGTTAAATAACTCGGTGTACTCCAATAATTGATACCTGGACTCTTGGGTCACTCCAATAAGCACAAAGAGTCTCCCAGTTCTCTTTAGTCAACTTTGGAGGCTTGTCGTCTAATGCGGCCTGCTTTGTTGGGTGTTTAAGAAAGCGTTGGTGCAATCGATAACGTTGAGTTCTTGTTCGGTTCTTCAGTAAATCCAGCACCATTGTTTCTTTTTTCACGATCAAACCCAACAATGTCCAGCTTCATCTATCAGTCAATAATGTAAATGGTGATATTAATTCATATAATTACAATTGAACATTATAATTAATATTCTAGTTCTCCTACCGTAAGAAAATCAAATGCAGGCATGATTTCGTCTTCAGTAAGTGCAGTCCACCTAGTAGGCATCGGGATATGTTCTCTCGAGATAATCCCAAGTGTACTAGACAACTTGGCAGATTGAACCTGATGTAATGGTCTCCTTTTTTTGCTTGAAATGTGGACAGCATACTTGGAGCCATTAATTCTGTTAATCCTTGAAAGACCAAAATTTCGAGTTGGTCCTCGAGTTCTTTTTGGCGTACCAACTGCAAAATATATTTGGAGTACTTTAACGAGAATATATTACACATAATCAACTTGAGATACATCAAAAAATAATAAATTGACTTTACAAAACCATTATGAAGCAAGTATATGACTATTATGAAGCAACATCATTCAAACTTTCGGTTATAGATTATATCTAATAAACAAATGTACCTCCACAGTCTTTGTTTTCAACATCAACATAAGATCTGGAAGAAAAACAGAACACCAGGCAATATTGCACATGACATTATCTAAGTAAAAGAAAACACGATCAAAACCATTTACACTTCCATTTAACATTAGTAAGAAATGAGTTCTCGTTTAGTAAATCAACAACACAAGAGCAACATCAAATTAAGATAATGAGCCTAATACGACAGCACTGCTAATAGGAATAGTCCAACTTGAACGCTCTCCATGGTATATCCATCTCACATAGTCAGAGTCAATCCCTCTTTCTAGCAAATGATCTTTTACCACATTTTGGCTCTTAATATACAAGTTTAAACATTTTCTACAAGGACACCGTATTACACAATCTTTACCCATGTGATTTTGCACAAAAATCATAAAGTCATTAACTCCTTGTACATATTCATGTGACCATTTTTTGGCATTCATCCAATTCCTATCCATACTTTTTCACAAAAAAGTTACAAACCTGCTTTAAAACCAATATTTCAACTCAATCAGCAAATAAGAAGGAAGAATACAGTTTCAATAAGAAAGGGGAAACATTTTTTAAGTTTATTAATATCTTGAAAGGAACTCACAATTCATTACTAGCTAAGAAACAACTTTCTAAATAGAAAAAAATTGTTTATAAAAGATTGAGAAATGACACTGGGCTGAAATTTGACACCTTCATATATAGTACACTAGGCTGAAATTAATGACATTCTTGCTACAATGCAAACAACTTAATCACTCAGGAAGGAAAAAGCATAAAGAAAAAGCAAGAGGCAGTCATGCATGCAAAATTGACCATCCAATTTTTCAACTAATGGGCTCGAATTAACATACAACATTTATGTAAGGACATACTTCAATTTACTCATTAGTACCATCAAGTAGGGATCGAATTTAGCCACAAAATAGGGAGCTAATCAATCTTTGTTCATTTTACTAGATTTTAATTCACATGAAATGTGATTTCCTCATGTAATGTTTCCAATCAAAAAAGTTAGTAAATTGTTCACATGTAATGTTTCTTGTAATATCTTACCAAGTTGGTGTCCTGTACAAAACTACACTAAACTGTAGAATTTGAGGCGGAGTTTCATGTACTTGACTCATTCAATTCAATAGATAAGTAATATAGAAGCTCTATCAATCTTAGTAAACTTCTAACTTTGCACAATATAACTCAACCCTTCCTTCTTGTACGAAATGATAAATTGACTCAACCAACTCAACTAGACCAAGTCAGCCCATGGTTTCAACTTACATGTGTTTCACTCTCTGAAGTCCAAAATATACACCCAGTCAAGCTAACTTTAGAAGACTTTGCAATTTCCAAATAAGTAAAATTTTCTGCAAATTTAAATTCCATTTCAGCAATTTTCAGCTAAACTCCACCTTACACAAGTTCCACTAAAATCCACTAGAAATTAGCACATTTGCAACTAAGTAAAAGACTGTTGCAAAGATAAATGAAATTGACGGTGTCCTAATCTAATTAGGATAAAATATCAATTCAGTATGCTATAAATGAAATCATGAAATTGGACAAAAGTAGTACACTCCAACCTAATAGCTATATAAGAAAATTTATCAAACATGTAATATCCTAAGCTAATGTGCTACTCAGATGCATTAGCAAGTATGACTTATCAATTCCTTTGTGTGTAAAAGTAAAACACACCTATTGAATGCTTAACATATTTCAGCTAAGAGTGCAATATTTCTAGTAAAACGTCTCAATATTCTTTCAAAATTCACTTTCTGCAATTCACTCCACACCTCACATATACATAATCTCCAAAATCCAAAGCAACATATAAATCATTATCTACCTATTTCCAAATGAGAAATAGGGAAACCAAATTAGGGGCAGGAGAATATACCTATTTCCAAATGAGAAGAATGCTCCGAGATTTCACTTCTTAACTATCCTGAAATGAGAGAGAGAATCGAAATGAAAATTCAGAGAGAATCGAATGTGTGGAAATGTTTGAGTTAGAGCAGAGGCGAGAAAAATCCTTTTGAAGTGAAGACTACTAACGGCGGTGAGGCGGTGAGGCGGTGCGACGGTGAAGGTGCGGCGGTGCGACGGTGAAGGTGCGGCGGTGCGACGATGAGGTGAGGCGATTTTCTGGCGAGGCTGTAGTGGGAGTGGAGGTGATTGCGTGATTTAGGTTTTGAATGAAGGTAGTGAAGAGAGAAAAAACACCTGATATGTTAAATTAAATGAGGGAAAATAAAAGAAGCGCGTGTAATTATTTTTTGCGCTTTAAAGCGATAGGGGACGAAGTGAGCCTTGCAAATTTTTTTAACGTGCCTAAATAATTATACACGATTTTTTCTTTTATGTAGTTGAAGGATTCTATTTTGGTACGAAAATTTTGGATACGTACCAAAATAGGATATTTAGGGATGAATTTTTTTTTTGCATATTGTGAATAGCAATTGGGGATGAATTATATTTGTATAGAAAACTTTCAAGCACAAAAACAAAATTATGTACCCTAATGTGAGTTTTAGCCACAAAATTATTTTCGCGCAAAAGAAATTCGTCCCCAAAGTACAAATTTCTTGTAGTGGGAAGATTTCCTTAATTTAAGAAAAAATGTCACCATCATTTGATTAATGTTAACAAATTGAAATCACTATGATCGTATGTTTGTTATGTAATTATTAATCTGACATGATTATATATATACCGACATAATTCTTGTGATACGCACAACTTTACGGTAGTGTTTTTAATGCATGCTAAAATATAAATTTTTCGTTTATTCTTATATATCTTTTAAGATAAATATACATTATAAATCATTCTAAAATACCTGAAATATTAAACTTTAGTACTTTTAGTTTTTGTCGTTTTATCAAAACCTCAAAAAATTTATCAGTTTGCTATAAAAAAATCTTGGCCCCCCCAATAAATATCGTCTAGGTCCGCCCCTGCTTATATATAATGAATCAACACATCTATTATTTGATTTATTACTGATAATTTCAAAAACATTGATTTTTTAAAGAAGTATTAAAAATAATTTTAATCAATTATTATTGTATAAAAGCAAATAATTTAAATGAAATTTTAGTGAAACATCAAATCCAAATTCTTAAATAATTTTGCAGCAAAATGCAACCCATTTTCTAAGTTTTTTGATCCAATATCATGTAAATTTTATCATCAAATCAATTTCTACCGGGACATCAGACCAGTGACAACATAATCCCTGAAAGTGAAGATTGCTGGGATCTTGAAAATAATGAATTAGAGGTAATTTCATTGGGAAGGGGATAAGTCTACGTACAAAAACTTTTGGTTTACTCGATATATACACTAATACAAGAAAAATAAAAAGGTTCTTTGAGCAGTTGACTTTATTAATGAACTTGTAATATCAAATTACATAAAGTTCTACTTACTTTGTTATGTAAAAAATTTCAGATCTATCCATATACTAATTAAACTACGGGAAGTAGGTGAAAATTAAAGAGTTAATAATAGCAAATTATCTGTGTTATTAAAGACACTTTATCCCACGTGGAAAATAGAAGGCCAAAACATCCTCTTGTTTTGTTGTAAAGGAAACGCATTGTCTCTCAGTTGATCTCTATATTTTTACAGGGGGATAAAATCTCAATTAGACAATATCATAGGGGAATATACGTGCCTATTACGTATATCACAAGGGTAGGTTGAAAAAAATATATTGTCAGTGTAGGGTTAAATGGTCATTTTTCACATCAAAATAAAGTTTACAGAGCACGTGTTCAACATTTCCACAAGAAAATTAAAGAGGTAGAACGCTCATTTCATATATATCACTCGGGATAAACTTAGCTACCTTTATTTCACGTGGATTAAATTGCACATTAAACATATGATATAGAGCTATATATTTTGCACATTCAAATTGCACATTAGGTACAAAAATGTTATAAAAAAATTGGTGTAGCTAGCAACATGACTTCTCTTTTTTTAATTAGTATAGACTATAGTATAGATAGATGATCACATCTTATCTCCTCTTCTTTGAGATTTCCGGTTATAAATACACACCTCCATGCATGGCTCCATCCCACTCATTTATTTCACCACAACATCCTTTCTACACTTCACAATAAAAATAACACGATGACTAACACTAAACCTAGTATCGCTGACGTCTTTAGAAAGGCACTACCAGCTCGCTCGTCCCATGATCAAATCATCGCCAAGTTTCAATCACTGATTTACCAGGCGACCCATCCGGTGGACCCCGCCGAGGCCATGGCTAAAGCCCGCCACGAATTCGGCGAACACGGCGGCGTAAACATGTCCATCGAGGTCTCCTCCACCTTCACCGTCATGAAACCCGAAACCATGCGTCGTATGTTCGACGGCGAACTCGGCCCTGACCATGACTTCTTCATCTACGGCCGCCACTTCAACCCCACCATAATGAACCTCGGCCGCCTCATCGCCGCCCTCGAGGGCACCGAGTCCGCTTATTGCACCGCCTCCGGCATGTCAGCAATCTCCTCCGTCCTCCTCCAGCTATGCAACTTCGGAGACCACATCGTGGCTTCGCAGACTCTATATGGTGGAACGCATGCGCTGTTGGGGGAGTTTTTTCCAAAGAAGTGTAACATAACGACCACGTTTGTGGACATAAGAGATCATGATATGGTGAGGGGGACGATCGAGGAAGGGAGGACTAAGGTGTTGTACTTCGAGTCAATGTCGAACCCGACCCTTACGATAGCTAACGTACCGGAGCTCTGCAAGATAGCGCACGACAAGGGAGTGACGGTGGTGGTGGACAACACGTTCGCACCGATGATTCTGTCGCCGGCAAGGTTGGGGGCGGATGTGGTGGTGCATAGCATCACCAAGTTTATTAGTGGTGGGGCCGATATTATCGCAGGTTCGTTATAATCATAAGTTGATTTTTTTTATATATATGACGTTATAAACTTTTTTAAGTCCTATAATTTTTGCTATAATTAAATTTTCTTTTTTGGATGTCTCAAAATTCAGGCGCTGTCTGCGGTCGAGCTAGCCTGATAAAGTCCATGATGGATCTTCATCAAGGATCTATGTTGCTCTTAGGCCCAACAATGGCCCCCGCGATCGCCTTTGAAATAATGGAAAGGCTTCCACACTTAGGCCTTAGAATGAAAGAGCATTGCCATAGGGCAATGGTGTACGCGACGAGAATGAGAAATCTCGGACTAAAAGTGATCTACCCCGGGCTAGACGACCATCCAGAGCATGCCCTGATCAACTCCATTGGGTACAAAGAATATGGTTATGGTGGACTTATTGCTTTGGTGATGGAAACCGAAGAAAAGGCGAACCGGCTAATGAATCTTCTGCAGAATTACACGAAATTCGGTCTCATGGCGGTTAGTTTGGGGTATTATGAGACGTTGATGTCGTGCTCGGGTAGTAGTACAAGCAGTGAACTGAATGAAGAAGAGAAAGAATTAGCTGGTATTTCACCTGGACTGATTAGAATGTCGGTTGGGTATAATGGGACTTTGGAGCAGAAATGGAGCCAATTTGAGAAAGCGCTTTCGATGATGAAGGCCTAGATCGATCTAGTTTGCTGCCAAGAAGGATTATCAACTGTTTTTGTGATGAATTAATTATTGCTTTTCGTTGTTGACTCTCAAGTGGTTTGGTGTGTGTATTAATTATTATCATGTTGTGTAAAATCGTACTTCTATGTTTTTTTGAGAAAATAATCAGTGCTAATATTACTACAATATATTGTCACTCTTTATATGTACGTTGTTTGCTATAAATTTGACATCGATTGCCTCGATGTGCAAATGACTCGATATGATGTGTAATGATTGCGGGCGTGCCAGTGTTTGTGCGTGCAAACATAACGATTTAAAATTGGACATGTTGACATCAGTGTAGTAATAATTTAAATGTCCTGATAAGGACATATTGATATCCATGTAAGATGTCCTGATGAAACTGACTTCTAATCAATTGATTATGGCAGAGTAGGCAAACACTACCCTTAGTTCTTTTCCATGCTTGCCTTGCCGCAGGACTTAAATAATTTATGATAACCTTCCTGAAATGCCAAAGTTTCATAGTCAATCGATGGCTTACTCATTACATCAATGCATTTACAAATCAGTAATTGAGTTGATAATCAACCAGTTTAATTTGTATCGACTTGACTTAAAAGACATAACTAACATACTGATCATGCCTCAATGAAAATCACTTGACGTAAAACATACTTTAATTAAAATCGAGAGATATGGGCCAAATACTTCTATATATTAATTAAACGTGAAAGAAATACATGTGTTTTAGCCTACAATGAGTTCCCCGATTTACAGATATTACAAAGTATGCAAAACGATAAACGGTCTCCTGTGTTGGCATATGTTTGCCAAACGAGTTGATGATTCTTTTAAGTTTTGAAAATTACTCCTTGATTGGCAGGGAAACCCACCAAATGAGTTGATGTGTAACACAGTGCAAGCGTGTTGACCTAAGATAACACTGATGACAGAGAACTATCATCAATGGGTCGCCCAACCTTGGCAGATGGCTACCAATCGGGCTCCTGACCAGCGGGTGGCCACTGGAAAGGGCATCAATTGAGCAGATGACTACTCAACTGATTGCTATCAAGCAGATGGCTACTTGACAGCGAACCCACCAAGCAGATGGCTACTTGACGAGGTTGCCATGTAATTACGTGGGCACTTACATGACGTTGCAGCGTGCTATTTTGCTTGATATCGAATGGTTTCGCTCGAGACAGCTTTGCTGACGGCGGAAGCAGCTTTGCGGCTTACTTTGAGCGGCGGTGCTAGACTTCAGGCGGCCATGTCCTGCTGGTTGCTGAGGATTGACGATTGATGTCAAGGAATTGGCAATACTGACTGACGGTAGAAGCAGAGTGCGCTGGACTTCCGGAGAGGCGTTGAGCCGATTTCAGTGTAGACTGATTTGTTGATTGATTGAGTTGTCTCCCTTGAATATGGCGGCCTCCTGATACTTATAGGTTCTAATCGGCTGATCGCTCCTTTCCCCACTATCTCCACTACCTCCACGACCTCCACTAATGGCGGTTATTTTCTTTCTTGTTTCACGTTCAACTTTCAGCAGCAATTTGGCAGTTGAGTTTGAATTGAAATCAATCTCCAGCTTTTATTATTCAACCACCTTTGAGATAATTGGGGGAAGTGGTTGTATT
The DNA here is from genome assembly GCA_030819805.1 of Penstemon newberryi var. newberryi. Classification (NCBI taxonomy): domain Eukaryota; kingdom Viridiplantae; phylum Streptophyta; class Magnoliopsida; order Lamiales; family Plantaginaceae; genus Penstemon; species Penstemon newberryi. The sequence goes on from JAUALY010000001.1 coordinate 45,444,910, forward strand.
TAAGCTCAATTTAGCTATTTACGTGGCATTTGTTGTAGTTATCCCTTTAATTAATTATCTTTTGACAATTAATTATGCTAACTGCTTTTGCTACTGGGCCGTTATAAGTCGGCTGGGCCACATCCGGAAATACATTTGGGCCGTTTATTAATCCTTGGCCCTATCCATTAATTAATCCCCTTAATTAATTTAATTAATTCATCATTAGTTAAGATGGCCTTATAGACTAACTGGGCCTGTTCAACTATTGTTTGGCTCTTTTAACCACTTTTGGCCTTAATTAATTCATCTATAATCCATACTAGGCCAAGATTCGATCTTGATGTTATGGGTTTTGATTTAAATTGGGCCTGTGGCTCGTTCATCATTTTCACTTCGATCGGGTCATTCTTCGGCCCAAAGCGGGCCCAATCCGACTTTATCCCCTTTCGGCCCCTTGTTGTTCATCAGCCCATCGTCGAGCCAATATTCCTCGATAAATCGAGGGTGATTTTTTGGGTACAAACATACGTATTTATGTCTTGTAATTCTGATTAATGCAATGGTGATCAATAACTATTCGGAAGTAGTATGCAACAACTATTAGTATATAGGAAAATAAATTTTCCCCCGTTGATAATTACACATGCACGTTTAGTTAGTGACAATCTAGGGAAAGTGCGAAAATTGTTTCATAACTAAAGCGCTTAACCACATAAGTTTTCAAACCGACAATTTTACGATACGATTTATAATTTTGAAGTAATTTTGGTTCCATTCAACCCAAATGCAAAAATTAACCTCCCATGTACTATGTAGTTTGGGGATTTTGCTAAATTTTAGAAATAATAATGCATATACCCCAAAAATAAAGATTTTAACATTTTGACTTAATTTTAAAATTAATAATTGCAAATTTAGCCCTCAATTTTTCTTTTAAAAAAAAAAGACATTTTAACTGAATTTTAAAATTTATTATGCATGTTTACCCCAAAATATTAGGAAATGGACATTTTGAAATAGCAAAAAATATTATGCCATAATATAATTTCATTATTTTTCTTATTTTTTATACTGTATTTTTATGAAGTTTTTTGTGTATGAAGGTATAATTTGTAAATAAGGATTTAATTGTTTACTGATAACTGAATTGTATTTGAATAAATTTTAAATGCACAAATTTGGTGATAAAAGATTAAGAACAGTAGTGGTCCATTTTCTTTGAAATTCAGTTTAGTCCAATCCAACCCACTAGATAGTAGTAACAAAATGTGGGTTGGGCCTGGACATGCTTGAGCGGGTCACGAGCCGACCCATGAATTCTGGCCCATTTGCCAGGCCTAGTTCCATCACAATTTTTGTGGGTCCATAAAAAGTCATTTAACTTTCAATTTAATTATGTACATCTAACTCGAATTTTACTTTATCGAATATTAATAACAAAAGATGTTGCAATGCTGCTGTATTTTTCCTGTAAATAGCGTCGGCAAGAATGGGAAACAAACAGCCTGCTTGCATACTTATCAATTAATTAGCTTACATGTTTTATTAACAGTTCACATTCACAACACGTCCCAAAATTTTCTTATCAACTAAGTTTTCAGTTTTTTTGGGTTAGCTATATTTATTAACTCGACTCTGTTTTTTATATATTAAATAGCGCATATTAAGTACTCATGTGAAAAATAATAATAGGTACTGTTATGTACCCTTTTAGATAAAAAAAATATTGCTCATTCGTTGAAACTTCTAGGCTATAACTTTAATGCGAATGACCAATTTGACCTTTCCGTAATAACATTTTCCTTTCAAATTAATGAACAATCCCGTAATAATAGTATATCTAATAGACATTTTGTTCCCCTTCTATAAGGAAAGGACAAAAATATTCCTTATATATATAAAAAAAAAATTATATTGTAGTGTGGTTTAGCCTTTCAAACTATAATTTTATTTGTGAGACTAAATTGTCCTTGAATACATATTAAAAAATAAATAAAAACATGGGGAGGGCTACTGCAGAGAGGGTTTTTTGCAAGTTAACTCCCTGTGATATGTCTAATGGGCAATTTACCTCCATGTGAAATAAAAATAGGCAATTTAACTCCCTGTGAAATGAAATAATGAGCAATTTACCTCCTTGTGATATAAAAATAGGCAATTTACCTCCCTATGAAATGAATAATGAGCAATTTAACTCCCTGTGATATGAATTAATGAGCAATTTAGAGGGAGGTAATGTGCTTCTTTTATAAAAACACAGGGAAGTATCTTGCCATTTTTCTTATCACATGGAGTTAAATTGCCTATTTAGAATATCACAGGGAGGTATTTTGGCCTTTTTAGAATATCACAGGGAGGTATTTTGCCCTTTTATTTATCACAAGGAGTTAATTTGCCTATTAAGAATAACACAGGGAGTTAATTTGCTATTCACTCACTGCAGAGAAGATGTATTAGAATTCACCACATGGATTGAGCTAAGTCCACTTACATGGCTTGGGCCTAACTCAACCTCAAAAGCTAGCTTATAAGGTGATGATTGCCCAAGACCTTATAAAGTGGACTTAACTATGATTTTCAACCAATGTGGGACATTTAGTCTCAATAAGATGTATTTAGAATCTTAGATATTAATTAGTCGATGAACGAAAATGCATTTATAGTTTTTTTTATGAATCAAAATCAAGAATTAGATGATTTTTTTGCACCTTCAAATCTTCAACAATACTTTATGTGAAGCAACATATAATTAGTCTAGTCGGAGAGACTAGTCACAACAAAGTAGCGAATCCAAGTTCAAATCCCTGTTGAAAGAGATTCTCACTTAATGTGTCATATGAGCCTCGAAAGGGATTAAACCTCCCTTAAACCTTGAGGGAAAGAAAAACTCTATGAGAAGCTTTTTTGCTCCTTTTTTGTTTAAAAATATATGTTTGTTTTATATGAAAGGGAGTTATACTGCCTATAAATAAGGGCATTTTTGTCCTAGCGTATTTTCCCATTTTAAGATATGAGTCATCAATTTTGTAACTAACAACAGTCATTATCATCAGAATCTCGGGAACGCGTTGACTCCAATATTCTTTAAAGCTTAGCTTCCAAGATTTTTTTCAAAAAAGGATAAAATCACGGAAAACAATATTAATTGACAAGTTTTCAAAAACAATTAGGACTTAGACCATGCACTAATTATCTTCCCAATACTAGGAAATTGTAGCAACAATTCATGAGTAGCCCGTATAAAGATAAAACTTTAGTGATTAAATAAATAAAATGTGGAGATTAGAATTAATACCCCAATATATTCTTCCTAAATAAATAAATTGGTGTAATTAAGTAAAAATATTAAAATTCTTTCCCAAATCTATCTTTGACCAAACATGTCATCCAACTACAATATATTACATGTTAACGGTCACTTTCCTAGAAATTACATCTAACTTCAAAGTAAGTTTATTATGATTATCATGTGAATGCTTCTACTCCCCCCGTCAAACCCGATTCTTCCTTTCACCTATGAAGCACCTTCGAAGAAACCCAGTAAGTAATTGCATTCCATGATATTCTATTCTTACTTAACCGTGTTGTCGTTGAGAAACATATTTATCCATTCAGTTCGATCGATCCCTACATTTATATATAATAATGCACAAACTAGTTGGTTTTCAGTAACAATAGAAATCATCCATTCTCATGCAATATTAACAAGCCTTTGCTCAGTTTTCATCACATATTGATTAATTTGTTCCTTCATTTATCTCTAGCTATTATATATATATATATTTCACAAAAAATTCCTCAAAACTCTGTTTTGAATTACATTTCCCAGATTATTTACGGATTATATATCTTAATTGCCACCTTTGTTTTGACACTACACTACCATATTATTTGTCACCTTAATTAATTTGGTTCATCCAGATCATTTTATTTTGATTTCTACTACTATTATTTTGATACATATATAAATTCCTCAAATATGTCTGCAATTATTCAAGCAAACTCCAAATGCTTGGAAATGTTACTTGGCCTACAAAACACTATCAATCTCAGTGTACCTAATAAGAAAAGATGGCAATTGGCTTTCACCACTATTTATTGTTCAAGGGCCTTTGTTTCTCAATTCAAAGGTGCAAATTCGTGCAAGATTTCGACTGAGCCATCCGAAAGGATCGTCATCGATGTATTCGGAAACCACCTTCATTTCTCTACTATTGATAAGTCAGTCCTCACTAAACTTGTTAAAGAGAAAATCCTTGATCAGTTATCCAAACTTGGAGGAGTTCAAGGGCTTTGTGCTTCACTCAAAACTGATCACAATTTCGGAATCAATGGCGATGATCAAGAAGATATTTGTTCAAGACACGAGGCATTTGGAACTAATACGTATCAAAAGCCACCTACCAAGAGCTTTTTCCATTTCGTTTGGGAAGCTTTTAAAGATCCAACAATTCTCATTTTATTGGTTTGTGCTGCATTGTCTCTTGGATTTGGTATCAAAGAAAACGGGCCAAAAGAAGGTTGGTATGATGGAGGAAGCATATTTGTTGCTGTTTTTCTAGTCATTTCTGTTTCTGCTATAAGCAATTTCAGACAGAACAGACAGTTTGACAAGCTTTCAAAAGTAAGTGATAATATATTAATTGAAGTTGTTAGAAATGGAAGGAGACAAAAGATTTCCATCTTCAAAATCGTAGTTGGAGACGTCGTTTGCTTGAAAATCGGAGATCAAGTCCCCGCGGATGGATTGTTCGTGGAAGGTCATTCTTTACAAGTCGATGAATCAAGCATGACAGGGGAAAGCGATCATGTTAACATCGATTGTTATCAAAATCCTTTCTTGTTTTCTGGGACTAAAGTTGCCGATGGGTATGCTAAAATGCTCGTCACTTCCGTGGGTACAAACACTACTTGGGGCGAAATGATGAGCACTATTAGTCGTGATTCTAACGAGCAAACGCCACTTCAAGCACGACTAAATAAATTGACTTCGTCAATAGGTATGGTTGGTTTAGCTGTAGCTTTTCTAGTTCTTGTCGTGTTATTAGTACGTTACTTCACTGGAAATACGCGAGATGAGAATGGTAATAAAGGGTATAATGGGAATAGGACTAAAGTCGATGATGTCATAAATTCGGTTGTGGGTATTATAGCTGCGGCTGTGACCATTGTAGTGGTTGCGATTCCGGAAGGTTTGCCTTTGGCTGTGACTCTTACTCTTGCTTATTCGATGAAAAGAATGATGGCCGATCAAGCTATGGTGCGTAAACTCTCGGCTTGTGAGACTATGGGTTCCGCCACTGTTATATGTACTGATAAAACCGGAACTCTTACGCTGAATCAAATGAAGGTAACAAAGTTCGTTCTAGGAAAAGAATCCGTGAATTATACTTTGATGGCGAGTAATGTTCTTGAATTGATCCATCAAGGGGTTGGCCTTAACACGACAGGCAGCGTGTACAAGTTGAGCGTATCAGAAACCAGCCTCGAATTCTCGGGTAGTCCAACTGAAAAGGCGATTCTCTCGTGGGCCGTGCTAGAGTTGAACATGGATTTTGAGGCAGTCAAAAGGGATTCTAACATTCTTCATGTAGAAGCATTTAACTCGGAGAAAAAGAGAAGTGGCGTTCTTTTAAAGAAAGTTGGAGATGGGACGAGCCACGTACATTGGAAAGGCGCAGCTGAAATGATACTAGCAATGTGCTCTAATTACTACAACATGGAAGGAAATACGAAGGCGTTGAATGATGGAGAAAGGCACGAGTTCAATCAGATTATCCAAGGTATGGCTGCTTGTAGTCTAAGATGCATTGCATTTGCACATAAACAGGTTTCGGAGATCAATGAAACACACAAAAAAATCCCGGAAAATGGTTTAACTCTACTAGGCCTAGTAGGCTTGAAAGATCCATGTCGCCCGGGGGTGAAAAAAGCCGTGGAAGATTGTCAACACGCGGGTGTGAATGTCAAGATGATCACCGGTGACAATATTTTCACGGCAAAAGCAATAGCTACTGAATGTGGAATTCTACGTTTTAACCAAGATGTAAACGATGGATCAGTCGTAGAAGGAGTCGAGTTTCGTAACTACACAGACAAAGAACGTATGGAAAAAGTCGACAAAATATGCATAATGGCTAGATCATCTCCTTTCGATAAACTCTTAATGGTGCAGTGCTTAAGAAAGAAAGGCCATGTAGTGGCGGTAACAGGTGATGGAACAAACGATGCACCAGCACTGAAAGAAGCCGATATAGGCCTTTCTATGGGAATCCAAGGAACCGAGGTAGCTAAAGAGAGTTCGGATATTGTCATCTTAAACGACGATTTTGCTTCCGTTGCTATTGTTTTAAGATGGGGAAGATGTGTTTACAACAACATACAAAAGTTCATTCAGTTTCAGCTCACGGTGAACGTGGCAGCTCTCGTGATCAACTTCGTGGCCGCAGTTTCAGCCGGTGAAGTACCGTTAACTGCAGTTCAACTTCTATGGGTAAATCTGATCATGGACACTTTGGGAGCATTAGCTCTTGCCACCGAAAAACCAACAAAGGAGCTAATGGAGAAACGACCAGTGGGTAGGAAGGAGCCGCTCATCACGAACATCATGTGGAGAAACTTACTTTCACAAGCGTTTTATCAGATAACCGTTCTCTTGGTACTACAGTTTAGAGGTGAGTCGATTCTTGGTGTTGGTGAAAAGGTAAACGACACGATGATTTTCAACACTTTCGTCCTTTGTCAAGTGTTTAACGAGTTTAATGCGCGGAAGCTTGAGAAGAAGAATGTGTTTGAGGGGATACATAGGAACAAGTTGTTTTTGGGTATAATTGGGGTGACTTTGATTCTTCAAGTGGTGATGGTGGAGTTCTTGAAGAAGTTTGCGGATACGGAGAGGTTGAACTGGGGACAATGGGGACTTTGTGTTGGCATTTCGGCTGCTTCTTGGCCTATTGGTTGGCTTGTCAAGTGTGTGCCGGTGCCGGAGAGGCCTTTGTTCAGTTATCTGAACCGCATGTAAATACAAGTACATATATATTTAGAAGATTGTTATTTTTCGTTTCTAATTAATGCCTTTTAGCTTATGTAATCATCTTTCTTTTTAAATAAAAATGTTTATGATTTATTATCACCATGACCATGTTGTAATTTGTTTTAATATAGAGTAGCTTTTACTTGAAAATATTTCTTTGCATTGATTTACAACTTTTCCAAATGCTAGCTTATATCCCACGACCACGAGTGTTGGAAAGCAAACACAGCATCAGCATTTCTGAAATGAAATCTCTATTCTATTCTGCATTTATTATGCCTTTTATATCTCATTTTATTCATATAAATATATATATTCAAATTCCTAGGCATACGTAACGTTGTCAAGTTGGCAACAAACCAATTTTTTATTTCATCTTTTTGGGTTCCGTTCTGGAATTTGGAAATCACAAAGCTTTGGACAGAAAATGGGCCGCCCCACATTAACAGTAATGATTGTGATGTTAGAAAGCCCAAATAATCTTATTAGGTCCGTTGGTTTAATTTTCATATGATAATCAAGGTTTCGTCTGGCATTAAACATTTAGCTTTCAGCCCAGTTTTTCACTTTTTTCAGAATTCCCAGAGAAAGTTTTGGGCAAAAAGCCCACTTACGAACAATGCAACAACTGTTTTGTTATAGTCGATTAAATCGCATCCCCAATCAATGTAACGCCCCGTAAATTTTGGACCTTTTTAATCGTTTTTTTTATTGGATTTTTAATCCAATTTCATGTGTTATATCTTATTTCTAAAAATTAAGTGTTACAATGGGTTAAATGTACAATTTAATTATCTCTTATGTCCTTATTAACTTTGAAATGATTCAAAAGCACAAAAATACTTTAAAATAATATTATACCTCTTTTGAAAAATATTTGGACTTAATTGTGCAAAATAAGTAATTTTTGGGGCAAAAATGCACTTTACCGAAACTTCGGGGGGCAAAGTGCAAAATCCGCCCCACACTTGATTGCAGCTGATAGGAGAGCCTTTATAGCTTCCTAGGGTGGCCAAGCATGCCCCTTGGGTAGAGAAACTTCTCTACCCAAGGTGGACATGCATTGGTTGATTTTTGAAGACTAATTATGTCTTCATTTTTCTCTATGTGAATAAATTGTTGGAATTTTAGAAGTTTTTAAAATTCAAAATAATTAAAATAAATTTTGTAACATCAATTGCATTAACATCCCCTTAATGTGCCATTATGTGGCCCTTAATATTTTGACCATTAAGGTCTCCCATGAACACTATAAATAGGAGTGTCCTAGGGTCTTAGGAACACACACTCACTAGTTAGGTTGCATTCACAAAATACTTTCTATATTGTTATTGGGCACTAGAGATAAGGTCTTGTTCTTTGTCTTCCTGTGAACGTGCTCACAGATGAGGATGTCGGCGAGGCCATTTGGGTTTTATCTTGGGATTGTGATCAGCCGCCAATACCTGCACGAGGGGAGGCAATCACTTTCTTAGGACAGCGTCTAGTGGCGTGACTCCTCTACAGGCCAGTCGTTTTATATATTTTAACTATTATATGTCAAATATCATATTATAAAATTATATCAGTTGTTTATTTTCAAAACTATGATTTATTTAAATTTAGTGTAAAACCAAAATTTCACAACAATCTAAGAAAGTGATTGAATTTATGATTTATGCTTTATGAGAAATTGGAAGGGTATGATATCTCTAACAACTAATTTTATTTTGATTGAGGTACTTTGGAGGGTTTGTGCAAATGAGAAGATTGTCTACTGGAAAAGATTTTGGTATATCAGATGATCATGTATGTTTTTGTACGTAAGACAATTTCAAGTGGTATGAAATTCATTGAAAACTCAAATTGAAGTCAGGTATGATTCAATTATTCGAGTTATTTTTTTTGATTTAACTCAAAGCCTCAAAGGTGATTTATGAAGATTGATATGTTTCCATAGTGTGGACATAATCAATTTAATCACTTGGTACAATATATCAATTTGATTATTTTCTATGTTAAAAATGATATGAGCCGTAAAATAATCAAATCGTTTAAATTGATATGGGAGTTTATTAATTTTGAACTTCATACCGTGATATAAGATGAAACATTGCATAAAGGTTCCAAGCATGTATATGATCCAGATAATTGAAGTGTGAGTTTACTCTTTGTTAGACATATAAATTAGACACTTCTTTGGTCTTATTACAAAACTTTAATATGTATTCCTATTACCTATATCTATATATCGTGGGTATACTTCATAATGAAAATATGGTAGTATGAAGCTTAAAAAAAAAAAATGAATATAGTCAGGTAATTAGATTCTATAATGGGATCTATTGTTTATTTGATTAAATATAAAAGGTGAGATATGAAGATACCTCTTTCCATGACGTGTAAATAATAGTTTCAATGTTAGAGAGGAGAAGAATTTGAAAAAATTAAATAAAATAAGGTAATGTAATGTAATTATGAAATGAGACAGATTTAAATGTTGCTTGAGAATAGTCGTGATGATTCTAATTGTGTGTGTCAATTCTGTTTTAATTATTTTCACTTGCATTTTGTAAAATGTATTGAGAAATTATACTAGAAAGAATTTTATCCATATAAACTATGATTGAAATGGAAAATATGAATTGTGCATTTAATGGATTTTCAATGTGGACTTTATGTTGAATCATTGGGACAGTTACGTTATTAATTTAAAAGAGAAAAAAAAAAACATTGATTGCTAGATAATCAATGTCATTATTTGGGAGGTTAAATATTGTTTTCTTTCAAATTTTGATGTGAATCAATCTAATATTGTTGGTTCAATCTTTCTAATGAAGTAGTAGACAAAACACTTGGGCAATTGGGCAACCAGGTATGGTTTGAGTCAATTAATATGTTTGGATTATATTATTAAGTTATAACATTGTTCAATCATCCATAGTCCATATCCTATGAAGAAAATGATATATGAAATATTATTTTGATTAAGCTATAATTTTAAAAATATTTGTAAAAATAATTGTCAAGTAGTAATTTTCACAGGCATGAAAATTGCAGTGATCAAAATACATTGTAGATTATTTTAAATGTAAATTGAAATAAATTATTTGACTTTGTGCATAGCACGGGAATAAGCTAGTAATATATAATGAGATAAAATGTTAACTGTGGAATATGAAATTCAGTTCATCTCATTATTAGCACTAAATTATTATCTATTTATTCAATGGCAAATTAATGCTTTAAAACTGTTATATAGGAATTTAAGTCTTTATATTTTGTTTGTCAAAATATAGTATTTGAGTGTTTTTTGTGCACAATTTGGATTTAAAACAAATCTTGATATGCTTGCTAATTTATTTTATGGCTACTTAAATGATAATTATAAAATATAAATGACATCAATTTAATGGATTTTATGTTAAAAAAAAAAAATGTGACAAAAGAGATAGTGGAGTTAACAACACTTCTAAAGAGAAAAAAAAAATAGCATGCTACTCTTGGTATTCTGAAGAATCCTTAACGTATTAAGAAGTTGGTGGATTATAGAATTGTTGTTAAACATTTTATATCTCTTGAATTTGCAGTTGATGACAAATTTTATGTCTATAATATTATAGTTAAAATAATGCTTTAAGTGATACCAATAGAAGATTAGGTTCACTCTGAATTCAATGATGATGATGGTGTAATAAACATTGGCACAATCAGGTATGTACCTATTTATATCCACCATGTTTACAACATTTGACATGATAAGTTGCTAACAATATTATATGACATATGCAAGATGGCATGAAATTTATTGCATTTTATGATCTGAACCACATTATTGTCTACCACAATTGCATAAGAGTTACATGCATCTATAATGGGTGATTGATATTTTCAATGTTATAAATTAAAACGTCTTGAATGCAAAACCTTGAATGCATAATTTGAGAGTTACTTTTAATAATTTGTTCTTAAATAAAACAATATTAACTCTCAATACGATAAAATATGAGTTATTATATGGAATTGATTTTATGATCACACCATATATAATTGTCTAGTTAATAGGTGCAAGTGCAGCATATAAAGGGGAAAAGAAAATCCCTGGCTATTTGTCTTGATTTCTATGAATGCCTTGTAACGTGATGGATTAATCTAATCCAAAATCCCATTAAACAAGAAGGTTGCTTTGAAGAGACTTTGACCTTATAAACTACTATTACATAATAATTTATTATTTAATCTTGATTTTTAAGACCTTAATTGTGGAGTTATAGCATTGCACTATATTGAAATAAATGATTCCGGTGAAACTTGATTGTGTGTATGAAAATAAAATGAACATGTAACTAGATCAATCTAGAATAATTCTTGCTGCAATTCAGTTCTTATGAACACTGCAATTAAGTTAATCATAATTTACGAAACACTTTTGTGAATGAAAGGAATTTTTTTTTCATATAAGAAAAATGTGGGGTTTTAATACGATTATTAGTGTGTTGAACATGATAGTTTCAACTTTCAACTGTCATCTACAATTTATTTTTATAAATGTGATTTACATGTGTTATATCTCGAGTTTAATGAGATTAATTCTAAGTGGTGAAAAGTGAGGACTTCAAAACAATTATAATTAATGTAGTTAGTGTTTACCTCCAACAACTTGTGTAGTGATTGTTTTCTTATAGCTAAACTATAATTAAGTCACGAAATATGGTGTCTTATCATTCATGTATATAAGTTACATCTTGGGATTGACGTCGTAATCTATGGATACATGTTCAAATTTATCTATCTTATATATTAGATATGGCCACAATAAATTTGATTATCATGTAAGATGATTTGGTTGGTCATGTGGAAACAATCGAATATGTGATTAAATTGGATACTTGTTTCTTGACCTAGCAGCTATATGATCTTGGGAAATGTGGGGGTTAATCTTGATAAATTTTATCCTCTCTAACATTTGCCTTTAATAAAGGTAGTGAGGGAAAATAAATTTTGATAATATTTTGACAAAAGCTAATATAGTGGTGCTTGTGGAAGCTATAAAGTAAATAAAAATGGCAATGACCAATTTGAGGTATTGTTATTAATTTATTTGAGATATTGTTATTAATTTATTTGAGATATTGTTAATTTATTAATCACTTCTGTTGTGGAGTTCAATTTTGTACAGGTGCACGTGCACGAGTCAAAAGAATATTGAAGAAATCATATGCAACGCATATCATATGAAAAAAAAAAATGTGAAAATTAAAACTAAGAGACAATATATAATAATTTCACGAGGTGGAATTTTGTCTCAGGACTAGCTATAAAAGCTAGATCTTTAATCATCGAGGGGGATGGGCGTAAGCCCATAAGGGAGTCACCTCCGGGAGTAACCCAACCTTTGTGATTGGAGACCCCATGAAGAAGGTTCAATGGGTAGGAACAACCTGAAATGCGTGACTCGTTTAACACTAATTTATAGGAGAGCACCTCCTTCCCATCCCTATGGTGATAGTGTTTCATAGTGTGATATTACGGTTGGGTTTAACCCTTAATGAGATCGAGGCGGGAATTCCGCAGGGTATAGGTCGCACGTACCCTTGGAGGTTTCACCTAAGTGAGAGTTGCCATGGGGCCGTGGCTATGGGTTTGGGCTGACCCTAGAAACTCTCATGAGAATCAAGATTCGAGCGCATGGCCGTTAACGCGCTAACCCGCGAACTAAGACCGATGTCGATACTGTGTGTGTGATGTATTGAAGTTTGACCAAGGGACCTAATTCAAAGCGCTTGCGCCATTATGGTTTCCTCAAATGAAAATCATCAACACTAAGTGTAGGTTCAAGCCCGGAAGGCTCCTGCACCCATTGCATAGTATTTTAGTGCCCAATTATTTTATATGCATATTTTGATGTTTTAAAAACTTGTGGGGGATTGTTGGAATTTTAGAAGTTTTTAAAATTCAAAATAATTAAAATAAATTTTGTAACATCAATTGCATTAACATCCCCTTAATGTGCCATTATGTGGCCCTTAATATTTTGACCATTAAGGTCTCCCATGAACACTATAAATAGGAGTGTCCTAGGGTCTTAGGAACACACACTCACTAGTTAGGTTGCATTCACAAAATACTTTCTATATTGTTATTGGGCACTAGAGATAAGGTCTTGTTCTTTGTCTTCCTGTGAACGTGCTCACAGATGAGGATGTCGGCGAGGCCATTTGGGTTTTATCTTGGGATTGTGATCAGCCGCCAATACCTGCACGAGGGGAGGCAATCACTTTCTTAGGACAGCGTCTAGTGGCGTGACTCCTCTACAGGCCAGTCGTTTTATATATTTTAACTATTATATGTCAAATATCATATTATAAAATTATATCAGTTGTTTATTTTCAAAACTATGATTTATTTAAATTTAGTGTAAAACCAAAATTTCACAACATAAATACCTTTACACTCTCATTTTCAGATTTCCTTCACTCATTTTACACCTTAGAGTTCATAGTTAAGTTAGAATTAGAGATAAAAAGAGTGTGTGTGAGAAGAGGTGAAAATTAGTGTGGGAAAGTGAAGGAAGTGGAAGGAGAAACCACCACCACCACCGCCTCACCACCGCCACCGGACCCCACCACCGGTGCCGTAGCACCGCCACCGCCGCTGTAGCACCGCCACCGGACCCCACCATCGCCGGACCGCCATCCACCCGCCACCGGAACCTCTTGCAAGGAGTGGGTAACATCAAAACTCTCTTATAAGTGTATTTTTATTTTTGTTAGAAAACCCTATGTTAATGAAAATGATTTTGAAACCATTTTTAAAACTTTATTTCATATTATAACTTTAATTTTCAGATTTGTTGATGATTTTATTTTGGGTTTAAAAATAGTTTTACATTTATATGTGATTTGATAGTTGATTTTGTTGGAGTTTTTAATAGATCTATGTTTTCTCCATGAAATAATATTTTTGTAAGATTTGAAAACAAAAAGTATGTTATTCCCAAAGATTTACATGTGTAAATTCACCCAATATATGCCATATTATAGATCTACAAGATATTTGTGAAAGATTTAACATTTATGAAAAATTTTGGTGTTAAAAAGTTTTATTATTTGTTTTGGGCTATTTCTGTAAATCTGAAAATTATGAGGTGTATATGCATTTTTCCGATGGGGTGGCCGGAGCCACCCCACCTCCGGGCCGGTTGCAGCCCATGTACGGGTCTGTTGCATGTGCAACAGACCCAATTTTGGGCCTGTTGCACAAGCAACAGACCCTGGCCTGTTGCTTTTACAGCAACAGGCCAGTAGGGCCTGTTTGTGGGCTGGCCCTTTGGGCCAGCCCATATCTTTAAAAAAAAAAAAAAAAAAAAAAAAAAATTCAGCAACTCTGATGGGTTATCCCGCGCCGGGCGATCCCTAACTCGGGGATGGGCCACATGGGACCCAACCCGGGAAGCGGGGCGTCACAATCAAAATATCCTATCAAATTACTATATAATTGCAACTATGATATGCTTTTAATTACAATTCTTTTCTTACAAATGTGCATTAGATCCTTTCAAGAACGTCATTGGCATTTCAATTGTTGCAAATTGGCTCCCCAAAATAGACGGTGCATACTAAAGTAATTTACGTGTGATACCAAATTTACATTGCAATATTAACTTATCGTATTAAATATGCATATTATGAAAATAGAAATTTTGCTTTCGAAAGAAAAAGAAATCATTTTGTTAAATAATTAATGGCCTATGGGTTATATTAATTATATCTAGCTGGATGTCACTTAGCTTGAAGGTACACTACAAATTCCTGAAATGAGAAGTAACAAACACTTGGAAACTGATGAGGGTGGATACAAAAATAGTTGGAGAATCATATCATTGACGTTTCACATAAATTGGTTACACGGGATTGCAAAAGGTGTGTGGAATCTTGTCCAAAAATGAAGCTTTTCTAACAGAAACATGGGCCAGTCACAGAAAAACAAATATAAGAAGAATAATACTATACTATACTATACTATACTATATATGGTCTATATGGAGTAATAAAAGAGTTGCATTATGATTGATAGTATTATATATGCACCTGAAACAAAAATTTAACATCATGAAGCTCATTGTAGAATTTGACCCCAGAGAACATAAAAAATTAAAAAGCTTACCTTCTTGTTTAACACATTTGTGGCGGGTGCAAATGGATCAAAAGGGACTAAACAATACTTGTACACATGAATCATAAATGAAAATTTTAAATGTGTATGATGAAATAGTAAAAATTGACACTTCTTGTTTAGTGCATTCGTAATTGTTCAAATGGACCTACTACACCAAGAAAAATCAAGATCGCCTTGTGCTTGTACCTACAAAGCAAAAAAATGATTAAAAGTGTACAGAGAAAAATTATATAGAGATGCACAATAGTTATTTTTTTAAGCTCACCATCTTTATATAGTTAATAAAAAAAATCTGAATCACATAGCTACAAGTTTAATGAAAATGACGGACGATTAAAGAATGTAGATGATTTTTAGGAACTAATGCATATTAAAAAGGTTTTTTTTTTTTGGGGCTTTGCAAATTATTCAAACAATTATTTAATGAGAGGTAATAATTACTAATAATTGAATTATATATAGACGTGTAACTGACCATCTAATATAAAGTAAATAGAGGTGAATATTTCCAAAATTACGTCCATTATTAGTGTATCAAAGGGGTACTATTTTTTAAATAATTTTAGCAATTACTTAATGAGAGTTAATTACGTTAATGACCAAGAATTGAATTATATATAGAACCATACAATTACCAGCTAATATAAATTAAATGTGATTATACCTAAATTACGGCCATAACATTGGTATGTTTAATATGTTATTATTATAAAGATATACACCTCATCATAAATGTATTTGATTAGCTTTAATTTCTTATTTGACTTATTAATTTAGTTTTAACATTCCTTTTTCGTAGGATTTAAATTAAAGATGAAATTGATTTTAGAAGATTACCAAAAATATAATTTATTAGAATTAAAAAAAAAATCAAAATTCTAGAAAATTAGGATTTTGGTCAAAACAACTAATTAAGGTCAAAAGACACCCTTCAAATATATATATGTATTAGATTAGATTAGATTAGATTAAATTAGATATGGAGTAATAAAAGAGTCTGTAAAAATAATGTGTACTGGATTCCATTCATGACACAACACAACACTACTCTTCATTAAAGAGCTGAGTCCCATATTCGTATTCAGCATCTACATTGAACGGTTTAACAATAATAATTACTTTTTAAATAAATTGAGTTCGGAGGATTAATTGTGTTTGAGTTTACAAAAAAATAAAATAAAGAACTAATCATAAAATTAATTATTAACAATATTTTACTAATTCTATATAAGATCATAACATTTTCATATATTAATATTCTCAAATTTTATTATTAGAAAACGACAATCAAAATTGGGCACGATATGTGGTGCCGACATCGCGACTACACACAGAGGAAAGTGGAGGGAGAAATTATCACAAGGAGGTAAATTGTCTATTAAAAATAACACATGGAGTTAATTTGCTATTCACTCGTTGGGGCGGGGTTGTTGAAGTCTTTTTTTTTCCTTATATGTACATATATAAGGTAATTGAGAGCATTTTGGAATTTTACGGTTAGTTATTGTCAATAGCCGCTAGATTGAGGGGTATCTTTGTAATTTCTAGAAAGCATAGAAGATTTTTGTTTATTAGAGCAATATTAGGGATCCTAACGTAAATTAACCTAATAATAAGATATACTATACAGGTTCGTACTTTTATAATTTAATTAATAATAAATATATAAGATGAATATCATTAACATGAAAGTAAATTGATGTATCTTAAAAATAACATTACGTAGATTATCAGATTTGAAATTAATAGAGTGTAAAATCTTAAATTGGAAAAGAAAAATTGATGTGTGTTTATTTGATTTCTTGGAAAATAAAAAAATATCCATACTTCGAAACGAACAAAGTCCATTGCTTTGATAGAATGTTCAGAATTAGTAATCCTCATATTTTTACAATTTGGGGTTGGGGGTGTTGGTGGGGACAGGTGCAGGCTAATAAAATTAAAAATATGAAATCCGTTCCAATTAAATTAAATGCAAGATGAGATAAAAGATTGCATGCGCATAAGTACCAACCGATGAGACAAATGAAGCTAGCTAGGTATGTAAAATGTAGGTAGAGCAGCAGTACGTACTACTACTCAGGTTCGGAGCAGATGCTTAGAATCTGTAATATACTCCACAGTTCAAATTTGTTAGACATTTTCTGACATGTTCAAAAGCACAAATGTCAAATCCTATTACTCATATTTCATATACTTCTCCTTCCCTTCATTTTTACTCATTTTACTTTTTACACCAAGTTTTAAATAAGAGTTAAAAAAATAAAAATTTTAAGTATTTTTACTTTTATACCTTAAAAAGTAATTATTGAGAATTAATGTTGCCAAATCATTACTTTAAGCGAGAGAGTATGTTTAAGAAAAATAATTTTAATTATAAAAAGAGAGTCTTATGTTGGAATATCCAAAAAAAAAAAAAAAGTAAAGTGTAAAGATAACATCAATTCTTCCTACAAATCCAAATATATATATTTTAGAAACGATCATCACATTAGATATCATAATTTTATCAGCAAAAATCTATCGAATTACAATCAAATTAAAAATAAAATAAGTCACCAAACACTATTATTAAACCAGAGGAATCCCGCCCATCAAATTAATTAAAAAACTCTTATTGACCTCCAAATAATATTTTTATAGAAAAATATAGAATTGTCCTCCAATATATTAAATAGAATTATTTTTCATAATTAATTGTTAATTTATTATGATGATTTTTTATGTTTGAAAACCTAAGTTATATAATAAATATTGGCTCATTTAATTGAATTTTGCGCCCAAGAAAACATCCCATTTGCTAATTTGCACACCCGGAATCTGAAAATTGCAAAATGCACCCTCAAATATATCTGTTTTTCTTTTTCGAATCATAATTGTGGGGTGTATTTTGCCAATTTTAGATTCCAAAGTACAAGTTGCCAATTGGATTTGCATTTTGGGCGCAAAATGCAATTGAGCCAATATTTTGTATATAATTGCGTCAAAATATTGGCATTGTTGAGAACAATAAATGAGCACGTCTCCTTGAAGAGATTCTAACCTTCAGTCATATTGATGGGATTTTATTGAATTAAATAGTAATTTCTGAATATATAACTTCTGCGTTAGTTGTTATACTTCATATAATAACTAAATTAAGATTATTGTAATAATCGTAATTATTCACATTTTGGGATTTAATTTACCAAAATTAAATATATTCGTTTAAATTTGTTTCTGATTTAAGATTCTTATTGGTATATATTAATTAAGATCACTCATATCTGAAGTGTGATTCAAATATTTCCCATAACAATTAGATTCAGTTAGTGAGAACATTAGTAAAATTTAAATTAAATTTAAATCATGAATGTTAAAATTAAGTCTAACTTGGCCGATGAGGCTAAGGTTGATGTTCCATAACGAAGAGATCATGGGTGTGAATGTTCCCTAGTTTAATAATATTAGTCTTTGTAATTAGTTTATCTTTGTACTTTAGTCTTTATAATTAGTTTATCTTTTACTTTAATCTTTATAATTAATTATCTTTGTACTTTGATATCATGAAATAAATTCGATATATAGTGATTGATGTAACCATGTATTGATCATCTAAAAAAAAAATCTAAATGACATATTTTAAACCCTTGAATGTCGCATGTGATGCAACTCTTGGATGTTGAAATGAAACTCTGAATCAAGTCGCATGTGATGCAACTCTTGGATGTTGAAATGAAATTCTGAATCGATGTACATATTATAAATAAATTCTCCAATAGATCAACATAGTAAAATTTAACCAAAAATGAATGATTTTTATTAGAAAAATCAAGAACGAATAGTAATCAACATACATTGTGTGTTTTTCTTAAATTTGAGCGAGCAAAACAATTAAGAAAAATAAAAGTGAAATAATTTCAATCTTTGAAGACATTGTCGTAGCTATAGATGAGACAAATGAAGGTAGGAGTGGGGCTAGAATCATTATATTATATATATAAAGATGCTAAGGTATGTCTATACGTATATTAATTTGTATCTATAGATGAGATGAGACAAATCAATTCATAAGCTGCTTCTTCATTTTTACAGAACGAGTACAGGTACTAGTCAGATTTGGTCCCATATAAATCTGCAGTTTTACTTTGCAAAGCATTTTCTCATAGTATATGTATATGGACAAACAAAATAGTACATGTAAAATAAAATACCTGCCCCTAGTATTTTCAATGTTTAGCGATTAAAAATCAATAGGAATGAGTTTGCGTACTGCTACAAATTTCTCAGGTTTCTACCTGTCCTGTTAACTAAAAGTGAAAAACTCCACACGTGAAATTAAAACAAGATCATAACTATTTAACCTTGACACAGTAAAAATCCCAAAATTTGTCACATTATAAAAAAAACATAGTAAATGTATATTGTTAACAATAAATTTTATGTGTCAATAAGAAAAGAAAGTGAGATTCTTGATAATGATATGTATGTGGTGGACAAAATATCATAGAGTAGAAAATATATAGTAAGGGAGATCTTGAAATTATGTAATTTGAGAGTCAAAAAAATACCCTTATTATTCCAATCTAACATTTTTACACGAACTCTTGAGAGAAAACAAAAATAAACCCTAGCAATATGCAGACAGAAAATATTTTAGAAGCTTGGAGTAAATTAAGATTAAATTGAAAGGGTTGTAGCATGGAATTAACACTAAATATAGGGATGATACAGAAAAAAGCATTCACATACCTTACACATCAACAAGAAAGACCTTAAGCAGAATTAGGGGGTCAAATCTAAGATTAGGGTTCATGGAAAATTAGGGTTTTTTCGTGCAATCGGCATCGGATGAAGCTACCACATGATCTGATCGTTCCCTAATCAATTGAGGAATGTTTAGATCATGCTGGCAGCTTCAGCAGATACTATTGCACGGCGCCTAGATTAATTAAAATATATAAACATGAAGAACGAATTAACCCTTGAAAATTATCAATAGGCCGGGAACAAAGATTTTATTTATTTATTTTTTTTTTTTGGGAGAGACAGAGAGAGAGAGAGAGCCCTTTTTTCCAGTAATATTTTTCTTTTTCTAAAGGGATTTTGGTCTAGAGAAGGGAGAGTCATAGGGGGGTATAAATAGAGGGTTTGAAGCAGGAGGTGGAATTAAAGGAAAAAATGTTTTTAGTATCTAAAAAGATAAGAAAATCGGTGAAGGAAAATTATAGAGTAATAAAAACAAAAATTAATTAAATAGACGTAGTAGGGTGGTCCCTATATATTGATACAAATTGAATATTGTCACGCCACTGCCTCCACCATGCATATTGCAGACATTTCTATATTTTGTAAGAGCATTTATTAACTTTAGGGTTGGGAGGATGGGGACCCTTTCTCTCTCACACACAACACAGAGCGTGAGCTATATCCTATGTTTGAAATAATTTGTATATATGATTTTCAAACTTTTAAATAATGTTGGCAACATGATGTTTCATGGTTCATTTATGGGGAAATTTTGTATCATATATAATAGGGCATTTTGCAATACTGGTATCACTGAATACTTAAATGCACATTTAGTACCACACTCAAATAGATGAACATAAAATGACGGAATTGGGCATGTGCACCGCACGTGCCATTATCTCGTCTTTTAAAGAAAAAATAATCATGTCTTCCTCAAGTTTTGAAGGAAAATAATCATGATATCTCGTTCTTTGGAGCGAAAATAATAATATTTCTATTTTGTTATCACATGATTATTCACTCCAAATGACGAGCTAACAACCACATGCGGTGCATGTGACCAATTAAGTCCATTTTTACCCAATTATTTGACAATGGAATGAAGATTGCAATCAATATTTAAATTGTGGTACTAAATATACATTTATGTATCCAGTGGTACCAAGATTGCACTTACCCAATTGTATGGTACTAAATATGCAATTTTTCCGTTCATTTATGTAACTCATCGTGAAAATTAAGAAAGAAGGTAAAATTGTCATACATTAGTAGGTTTTCTCAATTTCTTGTGGAAATTGTGATTTGCACCCTTGGATGGCAAACGTTTGATAACATGCACCATGAACAAATAATATATGTGTTTCGTCCTCAAATTAGCATCCAATTGGCAAAATACACCCTATAAACAAAAATTCGTTTCCAAAATACAAAAAAATGCTTTATGCTAAGACAAAACTTTGTGCGACCAAATGATGTTGAAGTGTTCCTAAATTAAGGTCCTCTAGAAGAATAATTCTCGATCTGATGGATGTACCGGCTTATGATCTCGATATATGACAGAACACTGTAAGCCATTCGACCTTCAAATTTGTTACGATTTTACTGCATTTACTAGCACACGTTAAGGTTATCAAATGGCCTTTGATTAAGGCCGTCTCGTACTTAAGTACTCAAATCGAGTATAATTGATCGGTGCTTATATGCTTTGACATTAATCATATATGGGTTGGTTATACCTCGAATAACAGATCAACCATTGTAAAGATACGTGGATTAGTGAATTGTTTTGTCATAATTTGGAGCATGAATGGCTAAACAGTCTTATTCGCTTTGATAATTATTGAGTGTGGCAGATCCTACCGTTAAATATCATATAAAGTAGCTCGACTTCGACTTAATTAGTAGCTTTATTTATCATATCATATTGGCAGGCTCAGGCTGCTCTGTACATGTTAGATCGGATTCTTTCATACATTTTCTTTAGGTGGATGCTTTTAATTTGTTAGCGATCATCATGTCGCAATTAAACACTGGCCTGTATACAGGAGTGTAGGAGTATATATGAATCTTAAATATAACATTGGACTAAGAAGTGATTCAGAACGTTCAACATGAACATATATACAGACAGCCAATTTCAAACAATCAACCAAGAATGATCAATCACGTGATCCTAACCCAACAACGTCGTACAAGGTACAATCAATTTGATCTAAGTCGCATTTCTTAATTATTAATTTCCCAGTTTAATTTCTGTTAGATATATTAGTATGTTGATCTAGCTAGTTCACCCTACCAGAAGAGACGATGATCAATTAATCTTGAATATATCGATAATTAGATCGTTAATTAACCTAAGTCGATAAAAATATCCACATCGATCAGATATATTACTGTGCTTCCATAAAGTATTCAATTGGCAGAATGTACCCGAGTATGGAATAATCCTAAGTAAATTATTTGTTTATGGGATTATTACATTTTTGGTGCCAGAACTATAGTCCACTGGCATTTCTACCCCGTAACTTTTCGGACTGGCACATTTGGTGCCACACTTTAACATTAGTGGCAATTTTGTTGCCAATTGAAGCCCAATTTCAAAATTGGCTCGAAATTTCCCCATGTGCGGGCCATGTGACATGAAAATTGGGGATTTTGACCATTCAATGTCTTTTTCATTAAAAAAAAAATCATCCACCAAGAACTAGGCTACTTGGATGTTTTTATTTGGGGAAGAAGAAGAAGAAGGCGGGTAACAATTTAATTAAGGGAATGTTTGGTGAATATTATAGGAAAAGTTGAGATTTTAAATTTTGGTATTTTCTTTAAATGAAAAAAACGTTGAATGGTCAAAATCCTCATTTTTCATGTCACATGGCCCGCAAATGGGAAAATTTTCGGGCCAATTTTGAATCTGGGCTTCAATTGGCACCAAAATTGCTATTGATGTTGTTGTTGTGGGCTTGTGGCACCAAATGTGCAAGCCCGAAAAGTTATGGGGTAGAAACCCCAATGGGCTATAGTTATGGCACCAAAAATGCAATAATCCCTTTTTGTATACATGACACATGTATATACAAAATAAACGCAGGAGCAAAATTTTAATTTAATTTTTTTATTCTCTTTAGCTGATATACTACTGAATATTTTCTGTTTGAGATTTGAGAATAAATAAATTAGGACCAAATGATTTCCCCCAACTAATTTTTTTTCTTATATGAGATTCGTCTTATATTAAAAATTGATTTTTTTTCATTAAAAACTCATGGAATTATATATGACAAAATATCCATTATTGAGCTATAACAAAATCGCGAGATAAATTATCAAAATCCAATAAAATATTATGACAAGCTTTTTATTTGGTACAATATAGGATGCAAAACTTGAATATGAGACAAGAACCTAGTTCTGCCTAAATGTATTTAGGGGGATTTGATAAAAAGAGTCTTCGGAGTGATTGTAAAAAGTGAATTATATTTTTGGAGACGTGCTTGAAAAAAAGAATATTTGGAGAGAATTATATTTTTCATACTACACATTATTTTATTTTACATGTCTTTTGAAAAAAGAAAAAAAAAATATTTGATATACATAATTTGATGGTCCATTAAATTTATTTTCGGACTCTAACAAATTCTTTAAACATTAATATCAAATTATGAAATAGTAATAGCTCTTGCCGCTCTTCAAACTATTTAAGGACTGGATGTAAAACAATAGTTTAAATATTTGATGGCGAAACTAAATATATCATGGACCGTTAAACTGTGGTATCAAATATTTTGTCTTTTCAGAAGGCTTAGTACCACATATGTAAAGTATGATAATGTATTATATATGGTCCTAATGTTAAATAATTAATGAAGATCACTACTTTATAAGTGACATTGACACTAAGAATTTGAAAGAAAATAAAACTCTTAAACAAATGTGAATAACTTTTAGACTCCTTTATTATGTAAATTAAATAACAAAGTATGGAAACAAGATTAAAAAAAACTAATTACTAATGAAAATTAATTAAACTAATAAAAATGTTGTGATTATCTCTCGTGCATCAATTTTACTATTGTGTGTAAGATGAGCGTGTTTGTGTGTGGCATATGTGGAAGGCATCTACTAGAGGCCAACATTATTGTAATTGTAGGTAACAAAATACTAGCAAGAGGGGACCATAGTTTTTCATGGCTCAATTTGTTTACAAGTGATTTATTGCAATATTCACACAAAAATAGGAAATGAAAGAGCATCTCATCAATCCCAACAATATATTATCTATCTTAATTTCCTCCACTCTTATTAATAATAGTGATGTGCAATTAACTTCACTTCTTTTTTAGCATATTTCTTTGTTCAGTTCCAATGGCTTTTCTTTCCAAATTTCCATTTATTGGACACATAATTATCAATACATCTGATTGGAAACAGCTGGATAGTTGTAAATCTATTTCTAGTTATACATTTTTTGATATGATGCAGACCATAAAGAAAATGACCTGAGATAGTGAATTTTGTTTCTTGTGGTTTTTTTTTTCTTCATTTTTTTAAGCTTTTATATTTTTGGTTCACATTGCTAGGCTACAGCTAGCGGTGCATCCAAGAATATTTTTGCAATAATTGCAGTATATATTTAAAAATATAATTAATTATTAAATTTGCTTAAACTATAGAGATTAGAAAAAGTTAGCACTTGATAATTAACAAGGTGCATTAATTATGGGGTTCGAATATCCTCCATTCATAAATTATCAAAAAAAGGTGCATTAATTATATATGAATATCGTCCATTTATAATTTCATTGCAAATTTATTAATTATTATTATAACATAGTAATAGGGATGGGGTTCGATCAAATAGGGCGGCACTGCTCTGTGCGCGCGCAGAAGCAATGAAGCAAATTAACAGGCTTTTCTTTCAGGAAATTATTAGTAATATGAACACACAAAAATTCCTTTAGTTTTCTTGAAAAGTATGCCTATGACAAAGGGATAATGATATGTTGTCACATGGCAATTACGCTTAGGGTAGATGAAAAATATCAATCATTAACTATGTCTAGCAATTTATGTAATTATAAACAACAATCTCTGTCCTAAATAAGCCCTACTTTAGTATAAAACATATTGTCCTATAAAGTGATTAATTTTAAAATATTTTCATCGAGTTATTATTTACTATTGTATTACTCCATAACATTCAATTTTGTCAATATAATGTTCTTTTGTATATTATTACTCAAACCTTTCTTCAAAGTAAAAAGAAAAAGTGTCTTTTTTTTTTTTTTTTTTTTTTTATGATTTTAGTGAGTAAAGAGATGATGAAAACTAAAATGAATTTCAATGTCTTATCATTTTGATTTTAAAAAAATAACAGTTTTCCAAGTGTTTATATTAAAATTCAAGAACCAATATATAGTTTTCTTAGGTGGTGTTTACAAACTCTTTTGCAAATATTTTATGAATTTTCTTACCTTGAATGCATCAACTTAGTTTTGAAAAATTACCTTCAACTTCTCTCAAAATAAGGTATTTTAAATTCATAAATTATAAGCTTCTATTGAGATACTTCTGATTATACTGAACTTAACTCACAATCTTTAGTTACAATATATTTGTTAGAGTTTGCAAAAATACCCTTAATGACACAACTATTTATTATCGTTCTCCCCGACAATGTATTTTGTGACGCAGGTTTTGGTCTTGGTATAACCTTATTAACTTTCATTATCAGTTATTTCTAAAATGTTGATGTGTATCAAAAAGGAGTAGCTTAATATACAAATAGCTAGTTACAAGCAATAAACGAAAATGAGATAATGAAAATTATACAGAACTCAGCTTTCTAAAGTACAACCACAAGCATCTTTCAATTTCCAGAGCAGTAATTTCTAAAAATATTTTCTTATCTAAAAAAATCTACCAAATAATACTTTCATTGTCATAAAGTAACATATATTTCATCATATTGTTCTTCTTTCTATAGTATCTAAACATAAATAATCTACATAACTTTTATTTGACGTAAAGCTGGTAACTCATCATCTCTTATTATATACTTTCATCTTTAAAACTTAAACAAACATATTTTTCAAATGTAAAAGTTGAGAATGAATGCATTAAAAAGAAACCCTCAAATCTTTTAAAAAACAGTTTTAGAAATTCCAAACAAACAAAATCCTGGTTTTTACTACCCATGAGACCAGTATGCCAACTTATATTATATAATATATATTCATTTGCGTCTCCATAATTCCATTTTTTACTTATCTCTTGATTGAGTAAAGTTTTAATTAGTAGGAGGCATAAATAGAATTCTATGTAAAGTGTATAACAAACTAAATTCTGGTCCATGTTTTTACTTGACAATTCAATTAAAACTTGATTGATACTTTTATGTTGCAAAATTAAGAGCCAAGGGCAAGACCATTAAAGAATGAAATGGCCCATCAAGTTTTATATCTTTTGTGCTTCCTCGTTGCAGACCTACAGCTAGCTAAACCCATTATGTTAATTGATAGGTGACAATTAAATTAATTAACAATATGTTAATTATGTAGACTGCATCTATATATATCTCTCTCTCACACACACACACACAGAGAGAAGAGAAACCTAAAATAAATATAGTGGTCCTAGGAAGCAGGAAAAGGGTAATAGAAAAAAAAAAAAGGTAATTAGATTAGAGTAGAGTGGTCCTGTGAGCCTCACATATGCAGGAAATTCAGACACAGCTAGTTGCACACATAATTTTGCTGTGATATATATATATATATACATACCTCTGAATATAATTAAGTATATATAGTTGGCATTAAATAAGGCAATTCTAGGAGATCAAAAAAAAAAAAAAAGTAAATATATATGGGAGAGCATCAGAAAAGCTTTCTCTAGATTCTTTAATTTATTTACACGCAGTCGCAGTTGAATGTGATTTATAATAGCTTTGCCTCCTACCAATTAAAACTTTTAATTTGGTTGGAGCCCATTAATTATTTAAAGATGGATTCGATCGGTTTATCACTTTACCTTTTTGATAAATTAAATTGTTCGGTCGATCACTGGAAAACTTCATATTCTGAATAAAATCTAATATATTTGATAGATAGAACCAAAGTAAATTTATAGAGATCTTCGTCTCATTTTTAATCTGAATCCCGACAACTATTAAAATTAATAAAAAATAATTATAGATGTTCTCTGTCAATGGTCACAAAACATAGTCGGCAAATCAGAGGCTTGATTGAGCAGGGAAAAAATAAAAGTCTCAACCACATGAAACATCATTAAATATAGCCCCAGAAAATTAATTAATATCATCATGATATAAAAGGATAAAGTTGCATGTCAAGTAAATTTTATGGTTGCTTTCAGTACTTAAACAAGTTCTCTGTCAATGATAAAAACACATCAACTTACAGGAATAAATTATACAACACAGTTTAGAAAACTAACACATCACGGAAAATGTGTTATTCGGGGCTTAAACTAAATTGTGGTTCAAGAGGATCTAAGCTACGTAACATTAACCTTAAAAATTCCTAGGGCTACAAAAATTCCGTGATTGATTAAAATAAGTACCTGATAAGAAAATTAATCTTGCTCTGAGCTTCTTGAAGCAGTAACCGAGCTTGAAAAGGCAAGTAACGAATTATAGATGTTCTCTGCTGATGGACGATCAGCTGGATTCTTTTCCGTACAATGGTGGTATAGTTCAGAAAGAAATTTAAGGGTTTCTGATTCAGTTTCAAGATCCTTGTCTTCAGATTGAGCCAATGCCTCCAGTTCCTCTGTGAGTCTAGGTCGTTCTCCCATCTGCATAGGTTAACCAATGTTATGGTTGTTTCAAGACCACAATTCGAAACATCTCAGATATTACCAACGTCATCATTTTTAGTTAGGGTATTGCAGATGTATTCTACTCAATAACATACTGAAATGGGGTAATTCTAGCACAGACCTGTCCGAGCAGAAACCAAATTAACCGCATATTTTTTACACTTTCCTTTTGATTAAAATTTCTCATTGAGCGACCAATCACAAGACATGTGTAACTACATTTGCTTTGTGAGTGGATGGGTGCAGCCAAGCCAGATCTGGGCTGGAATTTTCCCTCAAATGATTACAATGGAACACACAAGATTTGCAATTGTCCAATAAGTAAAAGGAGCCCCCTCTTCTTGTGCAAAGTATACTCTTATCTATTCAAGAACACAAGGAAACACGACGAGACTGAAATTGTCCTAGAAGCAAAAAATTGGAGTCCAGTTCTTGTTCAAATTATTACTCGTATCTAGAATATTCACACTGAAATGTGCAAAAACCCAAAGACTTGTTTGTTGCAATTGTACTACAAGCAAACAAGGGTTCCATTACGGTGCAACGTATACTCTTTATCATATATTAGTATCAAAACGGAAGGAAATTAACTTCTGCATAGTCGTTACCAGTGAGAGTTTCGACATATACAGAAGTACAATATAAACTCCATTAACATATTAAAGACAATGAGATTCAGTTGTGATTAGGTCATTCTTAACAGCATATCTTTTACAAATCTGCAGTTAACTCTGCAATTTTCAATAGAAAAATACCTGAAGAAACTTCTGAGTGTCGGAATCTGGCAATCCAGAATATGGGACTTGTAAAGTCAACAATTCCAGAAGCAGGCATCCAAATGACCAAATATCCACTTCCTGTGAAAACATGGAAAAGGATAAAACCAAGAATGAAACAACAAATTCACATTACAAAATTGAGAGCCACGTGTAGAAGAACAAAGTATGTCATCATGCTGATCCAATAATACCAGGTGTTATATCACCTAAGCAGCTAAAGTTGTGCACGCACGTGACATCTAGCAAAGTGAAAAAGAAAGGAAAGCCGCTTTTGCATGAACCTAAATAGCATATAAACTGGGATACTAATTATAAGAAACAAGTCGGAACTATTTAGCAAAAACTTATCTTCACACGTTCAAAGATTATATAGATTACAAGTTACATCAAGTAAACCACTAAAACGAAATATGAAGAAACTTACCAGCCCATACAAATTTCTCTCATGCATTGCACGAAACACCTCAGGAGCCATCCATCTAGGAGTCCCAACACAAATATCAGGGGGAGGTACTCCAACATGCGCAATGCAACATGTATGCAAGTAAGAATGAAGAGGGATTGCCCTATCAAAATCACAGATCTTCACAATAGGTGTACCATCTTGTTTCTTCTTGTCAAGATCAATCAGTATGTTCTCACTCTTTATGTCGCGATGTATAATGTGTTTGGAATGTAGTTCAGTCAATGCAAATGCGACATCTCTGGCAATAGATAATGCCAAGTCTGGAGAAACATGCTTCTCACCAGCTCCGGATAGTTTCTCCACATAGCTCTGTCATGAGATAATGACTGGATATTAGGCACAAAACTTAATGAAGCAGTCATGTAAGGACAGAAACAGAAGATGACAGTGAACATAAAACTTTAACCTTTAAGGAACCTCCATTTATGTACTCCATCAATATTGCAGACTGTAAAGTACGACCTTCAGCATTTCCATCTTCTGTCAGAGACCACTTGGACGATATCTGATGACCATAAAAGTCTACAATGCAGGAATGCTTCAAAACACTTAACATTCTAACTTCCCCTAAACAACAGTACTCAAAGTTCCTGACTTCATCAGCAGAAGCCCCATTTACTTCAAGTGTCCGCACCTGTAGATTGGATAAACTAAATATGCTTCGTACTGAAATTTAATTTTTTAAAGAAAGTTGGTCAAACTCAAAAGAACAATATTACAAGATAATTTAATTTTAAGAGATATAATAACAGAATACTGACGAGCCTGAAGTAAATTCTATGATTTGTTAATACAGGGGCTAACAAACATACCTTCACTGCAGCATACGAAATTTCATTTTTTAAAGAAAGTTGGTCAAACTCAAAAAGAACAATATTAATAGATAATTTAATTTTAAGAGATATAATAACAGAATACTGAAGAGCCTGAAGTAAATTCTATGATTTGTTAATACAGGGGCTAACAAACATACCTTCACTGCAGCATCCAGTGATCCAACATTACAGCGCATCAGCGAGGTGGATGCCAGTTTTCCAACTTTTTCACATACGGATAGAGAAGGAAATGAACAATTAGGAGCAGCATCATGATCAGCCACTATTGGAGCAGTCATCCGGCTTAAGGGGATATACCTAAAATACATCTGAAATATTAGAAACAGTGGCAAGCATAACAAATAGTAAAGAAACTGCAGAAAGACCTGCTATTTTCCACATGAATGAAACAAGTTTACACAGCTAAAGCTTGACGAATCCTGAAACAATTATTTCAGTACACTAATATTACAAACATTTAAAAGAAAATTTCCAGTTAACTAATTATACAATCAGATAATATATGATATTTGTCTTCAATCGACCATTGCATCTAAAACCAAGTTATCCATAATGGATATTCATATCACTAATTAAAGGGTAAATCACATTCTCTAACCCTGAGGTGTGTCGTATTTCAATCGTACCCCCTCAGGTTCTGGTAATTACATTTACCTCCCTCGCATGTCAGATTTACGCCAAAAGGTTAACATTAAGATTGCAAAGACATATATACCCCCTCTTTTATATGAGAATTTATATTAGAAATAAAATTGTACTTAAATTGCATGGAATAAGAAACCCTTTTCAAAGACATTGTGGCTCCAAGCCTCCAACTATCCCACCTAATGCCTTTTGCCATTAGTGTGGGCTGGAGACCTCCATTTTCTGGCAAAACCTAGTAACTTGCGGCCAAAAAACTCTGGGCATGTGTTATTTAACAAGTTGGAAAAAAAAAAAACTTGCACCACCTCTGATGTCTGCTACTCCTGCAGGCGGATAACACCATCCTCTGACCAAGACCCTTTCCCCGGATTCCAGGATACAATCCCCGCCACACTACTGTTCATTGAACACACCTTGAGCAATAAAATTTGGAGGCTATCGCAGCAACTCATGCCAACAATTATGGTGGCAGCCACCCTCAGAACAACAAAAATGGTGGCTGCAAACCAAAATATCCACCAGCCACCCCTCAAACCAATGAGCAGCCCCCACGATCCAAAATCTTTCATTGCCATACAACAGCACAACTTTTCCAAAGCCGTCGACAACGAGTTTCCTACAGGACTAAGCATAATAGTAACTCGTACGGAAGCTCTCTCTATGAAAAACCTCCCAAATCCAAGGACCAACGCTGAACATGCTTTCCAAGTTTCTAACAGAGCTCTCACGCTCTCGTGAGCCCTCTTGACAAGTTAATATCTCCCCACTTCCCTTGATCCTTCCAGGAATCAAGTGACCGAGCACACGCTGTGTCGCTAGCCTCCCAACCTCAAGCTGTTCAAATCTCCTACCAACTTGGTCCAGTTGTCCCACCCCCACCCACCCACCTTATCAACCAAAAAAAGACCGTCTGAGACCTTCTTAATCAAATGTATGGTGTGAACACCGGCTTCACCATGGCGAGGCCTCAAAGGTGGCTCTCGCAGGGTCGGGGCCTCAGGGAAGAGGGTGCCGCGGAGGTTTAATTTTCTTTTTCTATGTCTAGAGATGAAATGAGACAATAAAGGGTAATATTTTACATTCATTTTTGTTATTACAAAAACAAATTATATGAAGGGTGTACTTGGATTTTCAGTGTAATACATCGATGATGTCAGCATATTTCATGTTAAGAGTTTGACCATGGGGTGTGTTCTGTTAGTTTTAATTTTGTGCAAGGGAGATTGGTGTTGCTAGAACCTGAGGGGGAGCCATTAAAATATGACCAAACCTCAGGGCTACAGAATGTAATTAACCATTAATAAAAATAAAAAACTAGAATAGGAATGGCCGAATGGGAAAGGAGTACTAACCTGCAGGAATATTCGGGGTCGCTTTCTTCCCTGATGTCATGGGGATGGCATGCATCAACAATCATGCGGACCAATGACTCACCCCTCTTTATAACAATCACATTCCAGGCATGCGGCGAAAAATCCAAGTAACCCCTGACAAGCTCACAAGGGATTTGAGGTTCCATACGATCACACAGATACTACAACATATGAAAAGGATATTTTTTCAGTTCATATTAATTGATGCCACCATTCGACTCAAAAAAACATGCCTAATAGAAAAGGTACCTTCATCAGCAATGCTCTATGCCTGCAAACACCAAACTGCAACCCCCCTATAGGAACTACAACAGAATTGTATTTTTCTTTAATAGATCGAAGAGACTTCTCACAGATTTCAAGGAAAACCGTATCTTCTACAGTGTCCACGCCCTGCTTAGTAGCTTTACTACTATCCCCATTGGTCCCAGTTGCACAAGTACAAACAAACGGCTTTTTGAAGTTGGAACCAGAAACAGATTTTCGTGTCCTCTGAACAACAGCACTTTTATCACTTCCTCCAAAATTATCGGACACAAAAAGAGCGAGCAACGATGCAATATGCAAACTATCAATTGTAACATCTCTATGTTTGTCGATGGACTTGTTCATCTGCTTAAAATGATACAACACTGCTCGAGCACATAACAGAATGGCATCTAATTTTTCATCCCTTTCCCTGCTCAGAAATTGAAGACAATTGATCTTTGTAAATAATAACCAATATGAATCTGTTAGGTACAATAGTAACAGAGAGGCTATTTTATTCAAATATATCACTTCTATAGAGGAATGAGTCATAAATATTGAAAAGCACTTACCGGTCAAGAAGAATCACTTCACGTGAGTTAACATGCAGATTTTTCTCATAGCTACCCAATGACATAAAAGGCCGATCTCGTCCTGCATCATAGAAGCCATCAGGTAGATGATCACCCACTCCACAAAATGATCGTTCGCTATATTGGCACGACATATAAGAGGGGTCGCTGGTTGGTCTCCGGGTTTTGGTGGGTTTAGGATTATCAAGATCCTTATCTGAATGCCTTTTTGCCTTTAGTACACAAATAGATCCTTCAGAAGTTGAGCCTTCATCCAGCACCTCAACAGCATCAGAAAGAGAGTCCAAAATTGTACTAGCCTGAGAATCATTAGCCTCAACCTCTTTTTGTATCGCATCAGAGTCAATTGTTGAACATGAACACCCATCCACAGACTCTTTAACTGCAATAAATTTATTGTTTTTGGTAAGTGAGTTTCCAAGTAACTCACCTTCTGGATATATATCTTTATTATCAAGCTCCACATCATCAACAACAGAGAAACCTTCTGATGAGACACCACTATTAACATTTCCTGACACTTTGCATGAAGTACATTTATCTGAAGAACTTCGACTTGTAGGATCAATTTTCCACTTTTTGCAGTTAATCAATCGTTCCTGCCGAGCTTTTGTTTGCATATTATATCGACGTTTCCATCCCTTCTCCCTTCGAGCAGCTAAACATTGATTATTGGGCAATAATCCCCTCAAATGTCTAGATTCTGCAACAGAAGAACCTGCAACGATGTCAAACAATTAATGTTAAAACAGTACTGTACCAATACAATATGAACAATACAGTAAAAGACAGTAGGGGAGCACATAGATGGGGTGTGTGAGGGAAGAGACTCGTTATTACAAGGATTGCTGTGAAATTCCTGGATGCCACCTTCATATACATCCATCTCAGCAGACTCATCATTTAATTCGTCCATGCAGTTCCCCTCCAAATTGCAGCATATCCATGGTGGTATTTGACAACCATGAAGTTGATTATGCTTCAATAAGTATGGAGAAAAAAATCATATTAGGTATATTTAACAAATACAACGAACTACTAGAGATAGTAATAAAGATACGAAAACTGATTCACGTAGCAAACTAGATTCCATCAATCAGTAATTCATAATTGATGCGTGTATAACTACACACCTGAAGATTTAAACATTGAAGGTTATGCATTGATTCAAGTTCTAAGCATCCTAAGGATGTCAGCCGGTTATTTGATAAGTCCAAGTTCTCCAATCTTTGCAGATACGAAAGTCTAGGCAGCTCAATCAACTTATTATTAGAGACTTTCAGTGATATCAACAAGTTTAATGAAGTGATTTCATCTGGTAAATTCCTCATCTTGTTGAATGAAAGATCCAAGTATTCCAAATTACTAAGGCAGCCAATTTCTGGAGGAAGGAATCTGCAGGAAAAAGAAGGCGCCTATAAATCATAAATTTCTCCAAACTAGTTCACCAAAATGCACAATTTGCATAGTACCTTCAAGAACTAATAATGAACTAATGAATAATGAGTATTTACATACATTCGGATACTAGCCCCACCCCCACACCGAAAACACACGCACATGACCATCAATATACAAAATCAATATATCCATCTTTATATCATACAAACATGTAAGATATATCAGTAACCCAATCAAATCTTCAAATAATCCATAACTCAAGAATAACTTAGCAACATAATTCAAATAACTACCTGCACCAGATACATATATCAGTCTTCCTCATGGATATATCAAATGGTAAATATTCAGAGCTGAAATTTTGGTACAAGCCCTCTAGATTGACAAAAATCATGCCAATGGTAATTCCACACATAAGTTTTTACAAAAATGAAATTAAGTTGAGAAATATCTACTGACTGTAAAACCAAATACCTAATCTTTTAACCAAACTATGTAAGCATCATCGGTTTGCATTTTCATATATTCAAACTGAGACAGTAAATAAGCATCCATAAAATAATACCAAGCAACAAAAATATACACTCTCTCACATAACACTACCCCGCAATCACCAAGTACATCTATAAGTTGTTTCAAGAACAACAAAACGACGCATTACCTTATCGAGAAGTGACAAACAGAGAGCCTAGTCAAGCGCGTAAGTCCAGCAATCTCACTTAGAATAGGGAAAGCCGACGGCCTTGGTGGCACTCTACTAAGCTCCAGCTCTTTCAAATTCTTCATTTTACTCAACTCCAAACCACTAACCCCTGGGGCCGCTACTTTAACTTGCAAGCATTCAAGCTCAACCAAATTCCTAAATTCATCAGGAAATAAATTCACTTCATTTGAAAAAAACTTGAGTGTCTTCAGACCCTTAAGCCTCCCCACAGCCCTTGGGATCAAATTCAACTCATTCTTGTACATATACACCTCCTCCACAGCGCTCTCCTCGCCATCAATCAGAGAAAAATCCAATATTTTTCCAGAAACATCAATAACTGAGTCCAAATTCAGATCTTCATCCCTCAAATTCTCCTTCAAAACAACCGATTCCTCGAATCTTTCTGATTTTTCTTGCTTCTTGAAATCGCTAGTTCCAATTTTCTCGGGTTCCTTCACTTCTTTCTCTTCGAACTGCATAACTAAAATCCGTGTTTTACTCAAAGAATTCCTTAAAAGTGGGAATTCCTTTCCGTACAAGAAATTCAATGAAGAAATAAAGTCAGGGTACGAACAAAAAAACTGGGACCAAAGAGTTAGAGATCAGTGAAGATAATCCATTTGAATGTAGAGGTTTGTGTATTTTATTCCTATGTCCATAAATATACGAAATTTGTAGAGGAGCGGGAAGAGGAGCGCTGATGAATTCCAGAGAGAGAGAGAGAGAGAGAAACCCTAAAATCTAGAGGCAGGGGGGTGGGGGGTGGGGGTAAAAGCGGAGTAATATTTATAAACGGGGCTTGATTTGTAGATTAGTAAAAAAGCACTTCACCCTGAACTTTGTCACACTTTTCCCCTTGAACTTTTTTGATTCGTACTTACTACCCCCCTCACTTACTCTTAAATATTGCAGGTTGCCATCGCGAAATTTTTTATGTTTTTTTTTTATAGTAAACTTTCATTCCATAATTAATAAAAAAAAATAAACAGAAACATTATTGAGAATTAAATTTAAATAATACATATCGACGAATCAGACCAACTGCAATCGAACACCCATACCGCAACTTTGTGCATGGCAAAGTTAGAGTTTCTTGGCGTCAACCAATCTGGCATCTTCCGATTATTAGAGATTTCAAAAATAGTTTGAAGACGGTCACTTTCAATGCATGTTTTATCGATATTCCAATAAATGAGCACTATGTAAAGTAAGATTTCCGCCGCAAGAGCATAGAGAGATACATGGTTGCATCATACAAACTTGAGGCCTTCCAAATTCCAATTCCGGACAACAACAACAAAAACAGCAAATCTATCTTTAGATGGAGCGTCTGAATTAAATCTTCAAAACAACAACTCTTGGCGGCATCCAAGCAACAAAATGATATATTTTTGGAAAAAATTGAAATCATGATTGGAGTTGCTAAACAATTTTCTTAGATTTGATAAATCTCTAAGAATTCTTAAAATGTAATATATACCAAAATTCGATGATTTTCACGTCACCTCGTGCGAGTTGAGGTAATTTCAACATCATTTTTAACTATTGAAAGTTTAAAATTCATTTGGTCTTTGCTTATAGATTATATACTTCTTGACATACCATATATCGATAATTGAAACCAGCTAAAAAATCTATAGATTATTAGGTCATCTCCAACTGGCGGACAACCGGGTAAACGGGGGAGGTTGCCAGTTTCGGTTAGAAACGGGAAAAGGGGCGGCAAACATGAGGGCTTCCGGGGGGTGGAGGGCGGGTAAGAGGGCAACTGGCAGTCATGGCTTGACCGCCCAGTTGCCTGCGGGCAATCGCGCCCGTCCAGGCAATGGGTGGCCGCCAAGTGTTGATTCTTTTTTTTTTAAATTTAGTTTATATATTTATTTGTGTAAAATTTTGTAAAAATTGTGTATTAAAAAACTTAACAAAAAAAATGCTCAACTTTATTTTTAAATATTTTGAAAGATTTAATAACATTGTATTTTAAATTTACGATTTAATAAAGTTTAAAATTTTAAATCTAATAACGTGATTAGTTTAAACATTGTTAGTTTTAATTTTTAAATCTTAAATTTGTATATTTCTAAAATTCATACAAATAAAAGAATTAAATAAACTTGAAAAATAGGAAATATCTAGTATGAACATTGTTAATTTAATTTAGAATTTAGTTTGTATTTTAAACACTTATAGTTTTTATTTTAAATCTTAAATTTGAAAAATAAGAAATATTAAATTATGATAACAAAAAATACGATTTAATTAGAATTTTTTTTTAAAAAAAAGACTTAATTCAAAAATACATCTGAATCAATACAAAATACAACTTAAATATTGTTGTTGTTTTTCGTTAATTATGTTAATCATTGTTGATTTTCCGTTAAATATTATTAATGTGTACCTAATAATTTTTTTATTATCTTCTATTATTATTATTAAGTGAGAGTGGAAAATGAAATTTGACAGGTATATCATCTTGTTTATAAAGAATGTTATATGACTTGCTAGAGTTTGTAATTATTAGAAGGTCAGAAGAGAAAAGCAGCTCTTAGGATGTATGTGGATGGGTTTTGGCCCGGTCTCGCGGGTTTCGCAAGACCGAACCAAAACTCTTTCAAATTTGTTTTCGTCAAACCAATAAAACCATTAAAAACCTATTCACAAACTCACACTCAAACTCTTCAAACCTATAAAACATTGATTTGATACCTACCACCTACTTTTTTTCCCAAATATCACTAAAAAATACATTGATTTGACACATACCACTTATTTTTTTCCCTAAACCCCAACATCCAAACCCAATCCAAGTGGGGTTTCACTTATTCAAACCACAAAACCCAACAACCAAAACCCATCCAAATGAGATCTCAAAGGTTTCATCAAAACCACCCAAACCATTTTTTTTAAACCGAGACCCGCGAAACCGAGCCAAAACCCATCCAAATAGACCCTTATCTTTTTCTTGATAAAGCAGAACAACTCTTACTTGCTTCTGGCTTTTATGTGTTCTTAACTTATTTCATCCACTGATAGAAGAGAAAAAACACCAACCTCGGACAATATAAATAATCTCAAGAATCCAAAAGCAAAAACAAATTTTCTGTAAGCTCTTGCAAATATGTCCATAATTTTATATTTAACCTAAATAAAAGAGGATAGTCTAAAATTAAGAAGACACTGAAACAGAATCACAACCAATTTATAATACAAACACGACTTCAAATTTTCCAATCATAAGTCTCACCTATTGATCACTTGATACTTTCCGAGAAAATTACGGGCCTGTTTGTTTGGCGTTTTCCAAATTTTTTTCGTGTTTCTACTTTCTGAAATAAATTTTTCATCCATTAATTTTCTCAAACTACTCTCTCAAAAGTCAAACAAACAACAATTTTCTTATCTCTAAACAAAATATATACAAACTCTACTTTGATTTGACATAAAATAACTTATCTCTTACACAATTTATCTCACATAACAAGCATGATTTGACGTAAAATCTTACACATATAATCTAACTCTTCCAAAAAAAACCTACACCTACTTTATTTCTCAAACCACTCTCTCAAAATTCAAACAAAAACATTACGCAAATCGAAATTATTTCACAAAACTCTACTCCTCTCCCAAACTACTTTCCCAAACGCCAAACAAACAGCCCTAACAATTTTTTGGTGAAATCATGCGACAATTGACGACGACGCAGAAATAGCATGATTGCAAATTAAAAGACACGGACACAAATTTTGCCCTTTGTCCCCCCAAAAAGAAAAGAAAAAAGCCAATATTAAAAGAGTCATTGAAGTTAACTTTTGTAACGATTATGCACAAATATAAAAGAAACCTTGTTGACTTCTAGCTCTAACAAATACTTCAATGTACTTATTTTCACATTTTGACCAAGAGATTATTTGATTTAATTACGGGACCAGGACCGAATTAAAATAGAGTTTATTGAAAATCATATTAAGGATACAATGTATCATTTGAAAGATTGGATTGGGTCATTAGTATCACAAAACACTTTAATACTGGAAAATATCGTTTAATATAATGATCTTAATTGTGTACCACCACTACCAGTCAAGTGTACCTACATATTTGCAATACTTGAAGCAATATCAACCCCAGTCCTGACCCTGTACAGATAACACTAAAATAAATCTAGATGATTCATAGCACTGAATGACTTTGAAGTACTTCTACTTGATGCATTTTGAACTAGTGTAACGCAGAAAAAGGAACAATATAAATCACATAATTCCGAATAGATTTGCTATTATTTAATATGTGTATGTTTCAAGGCCATTAAAATGGCTTCAGTTTCGAATACAAGTCCTTGATAAAACAGAATAATAAGAAACATTCTTTTACATGTACATTATGGATATTTTTATCATGGGTAGAGTAACCATAATGTAAATGGAGAAGTGTAATCAAAATGAGTTGTTCAGTAGTTGTTAGACCAGTTAGCATCGCTTCCAACTCTAGGCATTCCCGATTTCCCTTTTTTAGAGTCCGCATCAACCTTAAAGGTTAGGCCACACACCTCCCCTGAACTGTCCACTCTCGGCACCGCCTTTAGCTCGTTAACAGGATGCTCATAGCTCCGTAGACCTCCAGATGATGTGAAGAAACATCCTGTATAAAACCAAAAACAAAAAAAAAAATTAGAAAAAAAAGTAATTTCTATGAGTTTAATCACATAGGGAGAAATTAGAAACAACATACCAGGACTGAAAATTCAACGAAGCTACTTGGTATTGACTATTGACTCAAATTTCATTCAGTTAACACTCGTTTGAGCTTAAAAATACATATCAGGCAAAACTTGAACAACATTTTTCGATTGATAGCTTTTGAACCTTGGTTCTAATGATTGAACCAAGTTCAAAAACACAATTTCAAGCTCGATAAAGCATCAAACCAAAGCTTGAACAATACGTTGTTGTACGACACTCGATTAAAAGCGACCTTTCAGTTGCGTGCGTAAGGTAAGGCACATCATAGATTAAAAGGAAACGGGCAAGAAAAACTAATTTGGTTTGTGCACTTCTAAACAATGAATGACAAATTAAGCATAATCGGAATGTCTCAAAAGGTTCTAATACTTCAAAGGAGTAGTAACAAATAGAATGGCATTGCATTTGAATCGAAAAATGAACTTGATACAAGATAAAATGCGTTCAAAATTAGAGCACAATTGATAATGTACCTTTAGGAAATGGAGCAAAAGATTTGCCACAACCTTGCTTCACAACCTCTCCATCATTAGAAAGAACAAGGTGACCTTCAGAATCGGTTCCCCAAAAGAGAGGTACACTTCCATCAGCATCCTGCATCATCATCAGTAATTATACGAAAGTAAGAAACAAAACCAGAACAAAGAATAAAAATAAAAAAAAAGCAATTGACTCAGATTTAGTTACTCACAGAAGCAACAAATGTGGATTTTGAAGAACCGTCGTAGAGAATAAAAGCAAACTTCCCTTGAATATCCCTCACGACTTGCTCTGGAGAGTAAGGACCTCGATCCCTCAAAGTCCTGTAAGCCTCGATAACAATGATTACTTCATTTGCTGTCTTGTTTAAACCATATTGCTGCTTAAGATGCGCAACATTGTCAATGTGCCCTTCAAACAAGCAGAATATTTCATCCACAACCGCAAACAATCTGAAAATATGATAACACAGTTTCAGTTTTTGATGAATCGGAAGATCTACTAATAAGTTGAAAATACAGATCCACACTGAAGCACAAATTGATCATCAAAGGACCACAAGAAGATAAAGTGACGCACATTATCACATTTCAAAATCTTTTTTTTTTTATACTTGTTGTAACTTCAAATCACAGATCATTTGACCCAACCACAGTCCACAAAAAAACATAAACTATCTAACAAATAGGCAAATTATGACGAAAGAATTTGATAAACAAGACTCCATCAGGAAACAAATAAGTCAAATTTTTAATCTTGCTCGTGGGTTTCTCTAAAAAATCAACAATCAGGTAAACAAAAAAAGACAGGACTGAATCTGGTAACACAGAGCAAGTGGGTTCCAATTTTTTTTACAAATGAATAAAAAAAATTCAAGCACAAGAAGTATGATCATCCAAAAATGATGAGGGAATAAAAAGGAATAAAAAGTAGGATCTATAAACTCCATTAAGGACTAAAAAACAAAACCCAAACCACAATATGTAGATCATATAAATAAATACAGAAAACAAATTCTAGAAACAGCAAAACCGTAAAAAAATAAAAGACCTTGGAAGAAGAGGGTTGCGTGAATGAGAAGAATATGCTATGAAACCAGAAGAAGAGAGATTGATGACGACAGTGTCAGGGTGTACGGACGAGAAATGGTTGGCCAAGAAACCATCTTTGAGTGCTGAAACAACTGATTCAGTTTGTGGGTTCTGCAGTAACGCTTCTGGGCTTTTACCCACAGATTTCTCGAAAACTGCCAACATTTTGATTCTTGCAGAGAAGATAATTGGATTTTGGATATTACTATTATGAATTTATATGTAGGATGATTGATTCAATTGACTTTCTTGATTTGAGTTTATATGATAGAAAATGAAGGAGGAGGAGTGCGATCAAAGTTGCCTGATTAACATAACATATTTCTTCGAAGAGATAAGATTATTCGGACCAAAAGGCCCTTTCGGGTTTGTTTGGATGGGTTTTGGTTCAGTTTTGCGGGTCTCGATTTAAAAAAAATGATTTGGGTAGTTTTGATGAATCCTTTGAGATCTCATTTAGATGAGTTTTGACTATTGGATTTTGTGGTTTGAATAAGTTGAAACCCACTTGAATTAGGTTTAAATATTGGGGTTTAGGGGAAAAAGTAGATGGTAAATGTCAAATCAATGTCTTTTTTAATGAAATTTTGGGAAAAAAATGGATGGTAGGTGTCAAATCAATATTTTATAGGTTTGAAGAGTTTGAATGTAAATTTCTGAATAGATTTTTTATGATTTTATAAGTTTGACAAAAAATCATTTAAAAGAATTTTGGTTCGGACTCGCGAGCCATCCACATAAACCCATAAAGTTTCAACATTAAGGGTGTTATTGTAAATTCACCATTATGCCCTTTTCGACAAATCTGAGTAAGTGGGGGAGCTTATCCAATTGACATTGATGGCGTGGCAACAGAAAAGTCATTGTCGGGATAAGGAAATTAAAGTTTACTTAATTAGTTTACAGTATATGATTATTAGGATAGCAGGGAATCTGTTTTCTAGCATAATCTGATATTTTTTAGGTCAAGGTTTATTGAGGAGACGTGTCTAAAATACAAAACCCCCAAGAATTCTATGGATGTACTCCAGCGCGCGTTAAATTGATAGCAACACAAAGCCCAACAAAGATTCCAAAGGACCAAAACTATTTCTATGTTTAGTTTTATGACCAAAAATCTGTGACATTCATTACGTAAAACTTTTGTTAAGAAATTCATTGTATAACCATTTTTTTTTTGTGAAATCTATTATATTTTATGACCAAAGTTATTTGTATACGTTTTACACGAGAAACTGATACAGATCATAATACATATCCAATCCAAGTAAAATGGAAGTTGGGCTTCAATTTCGGGTCATGACAAACAAGAAACACGCATCCATCCATCCAGAGTGAGCGGAGCCCAGGATCCTGATGTCACATGAAACATTAAGAAAGTAAAGTTTTATCATTTGGTTTTGATCCTAAGGAATAAAGGACTGAAAAAATCTCATTCACTGTAAGAAATACTTCATGCCACACCCACAAATTCAAGTTCTCTAGCTAAATCCATGTATAACTTAGAAGTTTGTCACTTGATTCTAGAAAGGACTGTAAAAATAAAAGTACCATTACATAAACAATGCAGTTTTTCAATATAAACTTGAACTTTTAAGAACATCGAGCAACCCAGATTCAGGAGGAGGACAAAAGAAAGAGCCTGCTGGTTTAGGGCTTTGATCAAACACGGTTGTACGCGACAGATTTGCTGAACAATTGACGTATGTAAACAACCTGAAGCCCACTCACAAGAGCTAGCAAAATGTATTCTCCAACGGTGTAAAATATGACCCGTTTCCTTGTGCTCTCATTTGCTGCACCAAGAACAACAATATGATTGATTCAAAAAATTCAGTTGATAACAATTAGTCAAAAAAAAAAAAAAAATTGTCGAACGTTCTTTCAGAGTGATACACAAACAAAAAGGTAAAGATGGGAATCAGAGAAAGAAAACAAAAATAAAGAAAAGAAGGGGTTTACTAAGTCGATGACGATTATCACGCGCTCTCAAATACTTCTGCTCTGCGGTAACAGAATCAAGTGCCTCCCTCAATTCAGCAATTTTGACATTAATGGGGTCCAAATGTTCTGTAAAAGGCAAAAATATGGAAGGAATGGAATCACTAACCTATCAACATTGGGTCTAAAATATGCAATTTAAAGGAAAACAAAAGATTAGACAAACCATCCTTTGCAAGGTCATGCTCCGTGGGGATGTGGCCAGTATGAATGTAGAAAGAGACCGTTTCTGGTGTAGAATGAGGATTATGGAAACAAAATTTGTACATTCCACTTCTAGGGGCCTTAAATTCAAATTTGTCTCCAGATGTTCCTTTCATAGTGTGCACGGTATTACCTCCAGGAGATGTTACCTACATACATCAAGAAGTAACTAATATGAACAAGTAATTTCATAATGTACATTAATATAAGCCACTGGTCTAAAGTTAAGCTATAGGAGCACCCGATCAACTTTCCTTAAAATTGAAACCGTGTTCATCTAAAGGTATACAATTACCATTAAAGTTTTGCTCAGCAAAACAACATAATGTATTCTTTGCAGACATGGCTCGGAAAAGATAAAAGCTCACTGAAACAATGAGATCCTAAATAGTGAACAATGTGTGGCTTATAAACTTAAAAAAAACTTCTGCATTATTCCTTTATACTATTTTTAACTATGGTTTTATTTGATGAAAGAAGATTATTCAAACACATGGGAAGAGTTAATATTTTACAAGAATCAATCTAATGTCCATCATAAATCACATAGGGCCGATTTGTTTAGGTTTTGACTTGGTCTCGTTTGGTATTGGTTTCGGAAAATGGTTTGAGTGGTTTCGGAGAAACATTTGAAACACCATCAAGATCGAATTTGGGTGTTGGGGTTTGGACGGAAAAAGTAGGTGATAGATGTCAAATCAATGTATTTTATACAGAAAAAATAGGTGGCAAATATCAAATCATTGTCTTCTATAGATTTGAGGTTTATTAGGTCTGAATATATAAGTTAAAACTTGAGTTAACATATACTCAGACTTCATTTGGAATGGTTATGGCCCAGTTTCGCGAGACCGAGCCAAAACCTAACCATATAGGCCCATAGATTTTTCAAACAATAATGCTTTCAGTATATAATGCGTCTTTTTGGATTAAAGTCAGCTCTCCAAGTTACCCCTATAAGTTTAAATTGTTGAGGATGAAAAGGTGCAAAACAAGCAGATATCCAATAACAAATCGAGCATGGTAACATATATCATATAAAGTAGCTTTGCAATCACAATTCATACATGTAAAAACCTCTAAATTAAAGATTGGAGGCACAACATAGCAAAATAAGTTACAAGCGAATCAAAGCCACCCTGATTATATACATTAGTAAAATCCATCTAGATGTAGATGGGTTTATCTATGTACATTAGTAAGAAAAATAATTATATAGAAAATCATTTCCATGGTAGAAATATGTACTGACAATCCCAATGGAATACTTGGTCTCGATTCTCATGGGGCTAAAATAGTTTAAGTTTGGTATCAACTTTTTCAGGCAGGCCAAGTGGGGACTGCAATGGGGCCAACGTGATAACATTTATTTAGGTTTATAATTATAACATGTTCAAATTAGTAGCACTCCTAGGCATGCAATAACAAATTAATTTTCCTCCAAAGTCTATAGGTTGAACCATTCAGTAACTATTTCTGCTTCATCAATAAAACCATTTCCTTAGAATTCAAAGTTCAAACCAAGAAATAAACAAG
The DNA here is from genome assembly GCA_030819805.1 of Penstemon newberryi var. newberryi. NCBI lineage: Eukaryota > Viridiplantae > Streptophyta > Magnoliopsida > Lamiales > Plantaginaceae > Penstemon > Penstemon newberryi. The sequence continues at coordinate 45,489,754 of JAUALY010000001.1, forward strand.
GGGCAAGATTGATATATTCTAACTTCACTAATAACTTACAATCATTGCATAACAGTCCAACTACATTAATAAATCTAGAAAAATGAAGGACAATCACTTGTACTCATTCCAAGTAAAATCAATAAATCAATAGGGAATGAAAAACCATTTAGCCCTCTAATGATCTAATCATTTTACTCCAGAAAAATAACGGAATAATTTTATCCAAATAACATGAAAATGTTACTTGGAGAATATTCACAATCTAATTATGCAATAAACGCAATTTTTATTTTTATTTTTAAAAAGGACACTGTAAACAACCCTATAAACAAAAATGAGTTGCAGAAAATTCTAGTCAGGCCTAGTTTCGCTCAACCAACTAAAAGGCCAGTATATTGCAGATGCCTTGTGCATAATTTAGATGTATAATTTAATTTCCCATGGAATAAACCTAATACCCAAAATTGAAAACCTAATTTCACATATCAATTTAAGACACACATAAAAGACAAGCACACGCGCAATAATTGAGCTGAATAAATCGAAAGGAAATTAAAGCATTACAGTGAAATCAATGCCCGGGTGATCGGAGCCCCAGAAGATATCGTGATCTACTACAACAAAATTCCCCGAAACAGTGTCGCCCTCGTATAATACATATTCGTATACGCACTCCTCGTCGTTCACCGTCACCGAAAGCGCCGGTACCCTACTCACCGCTCCCAATAACAGCAGCGTCAAAAGGCCGCATCTGATTATTCTCTCCCTCCCCTCCATCTCAATTTTTCGAGTTGTGCGTTGTGATAAAGCTAAGCAAAATTAAAAATCTTTTATTTTTCCTATGAGAGTATGAGGTATATTGAGTACTCGTGACTCGACACAGTCGTCTTGTAGAGTTGTAGACGATGAAGTTGACTAAAAACTGCGTCGTTTGAAGTGTAAATCCTGACGTGGGGCTATGTTATTGGATGGCGCAACGCAACAGTTGGATGATGTGGCAAGCAATTTTATTTACAACTCGATTTTCACAATTTTGGTAAATAATGATTTAGGGCAAAGACACAAAGATATTGTTTGCGACAAAAAAAATATTAAATATTTTACATTTTGTATTTTCTACCACAGTCCATTTTATGTTATAAAAAATTAATTTCGTGTATTTTAGTGACAAAATCTATTATATGATATGAGCTGACATTGAACCTATAGAGTGTAATTTTCAATTAAATGTGAAATTCATTTATACTTGATGAGCACATGATAACTCTTGTTCTACAATTTTGTGCTAGTGTCAATGATTTCATAATCACGATTTCGTGGTATATTTCAGTTAATTAAATATTATATGTCAATATTTTCAGAATTGTGATTTCGTTGTATATTTCAGTTAGTTAAATATTATGAACTTTTTTCGAAATTTTTTTGAATTTTTTTTGAAAACAATTAGAAAAATATTTTGATTGACTCAAAGACAAAACTTATCGACTTTTTAGTGAAAACATATGGAAAATTTTGATCCATGATACTACTGCAATAACTTAATATTTAACTTACGTAATTCAAGTTCATCACATAATATGTTTCTTAACGTGTGTTATCATATTTATAATCAAAATATAAAATTAACTCATAAATTAATATACATGTACAAAATAGCAAAATTTATTTGGAAATAAAAGAGAAAGATCTAAAGTAATTTATAAAACAAATAAGGGATTAACAACTCTAGAACATTATATAAAATTAAAAGTCTATTATTTTCTTTAAATTTTCACAAAAAAAATACTTCACCCGTCCCATTTTTCTTTATCCCTTAGTGTAGTTAATCAATCAACTTGACTAAATTCGTAAATAGTATAATAAATAATTTGATTAATATATTTCACTAATATTGTATGACATTGTATATATTAATAATTAAAAAAGTTTAATATACCACAAATGTGAAAAATTAACATGGTAAATAACTTAAAAGATTGAAAAGTTTGATCGAATATTGTAACTAATGGAGTAAAAATAATGGGACAAAAAGAGTATATATTAGAATTGATTATTTCAAATTGCGTGTCGAATCAAAACAAAAAAGAATTCGAAAATTTATTACCTGAAGAAGGTCTAGAAAAATTCTTACCTTCTCAGTGGCTAAAAGTCCATCATATCATTAACTATGGTGAAATGTTGCCGCTGTTATGAATTATGGAGTTATTTTATATCCTAGAAGGGATTGGACCCTTATATGTATTTGTAGTTTAATAATCTAAGATGGACCATTAGGCAGAGGTGTCAAATGGGCCGGGCTGCTTTTGCCCAACCCAAGACCCGATAGGGTTAAGTGGTTAACCTATCTAAGAAGGTGTGCTGGACCTGGGCTGGGTTTCTATAAATGAAAAAGAACCAAACTCAAGCCCAGGCACACCATTAATGGTACTAGGTTGGGCCTTATATGAGCCTATGTTTGGGTTCGATCGAACCTGATGTGTAAGAATTTTTCACAAAGTCACTGATATAACACTTGTCATTAACTTTTCATCCTCAAATCCCAACATCTAAAACCATCAAAATCATATTTCAACTTTTCAAAATTAACTATCTATTATTTCCTAATAATTTACCATTTCAATATTTCAACCAAAATAAATTAAGATCGTATTTCAAATATATTAAAAAAAATCACTCGAATAATATTGAAACACCGAAACAGAACCAAAACCGATCCAAACGGACCCAAAAACTCCAAAGCTAAAATCCAACGGCTTTAAAGCTCCGTGAAGAGTTCTAGATTGAACAACACACGTATCTAAGAGGCCTAGAAAATACTAGGCGTCAAACCCTCATACCAAATTTCTGGTGAATGTTTAGCCCAAATCATCATTCATTTCATTTCAAAGAAAATCTGTGTGGCCAAACTCAGCCACGTGAACACAGTACCTTTAACTGGCCATACTCAAACTACGTGGATGCGAAAATATCCACCCCTCTGGATCTTTTCCCACTCCCCCATGCACTATAAAACTAGGGACCCTTCTCTAGCATTAAATAACATAACAGCATCCCAATATCGATTCGATTCGATTCACCAAACAACTCACTCCTCAATTAGATAAGCAAATTTAATTCCCTACTTTTATTTTCATCAATTAATTTCTCAGGTATACATATGGCTTCTTCCGCTTCAGCTGTTATGCAAACATTCTGTGGAAGCTCAGTCACAAGATCTAGATCTGGATTAACTCAATTTTCTGTACCTTCCAGCTATGTTTTACCTATCAAGAGGAATGTGGTATTTAAAGTCAGAAGCATGGCCGAGGTAATTAATTAAATTACGTACTGATTTATCCTTGTTTTTTGTTACATACATAGTGAAAATGCTATTAATTAATTTTAATTCGAATTAATCATGTGGGGAGTAGTATTTTGGTTGGTTTTTCTAACAAGTGATTTTATCTGTTGACTAAACAGCAACAGGAAGGCGAGTCAACAGAGAAGAAATCAGGAGCAGCATCTCCTCTTCCCACCCCAACCCCTGCACCTCCTCGCAAGCCGAAAGTGAGCACCGACTTCTCCGATGTCCTGGCCTTCAGCGGGCCCGCACCCGAGAGGATCAACGGGCGTCTAGCAATGATTGGATTTGTGGCGGCAATCGGAGTGGAACTAGCAAACGGACAGGATATCTTCTCACAAGTGCAGAACGGTGGATTCCCATTGTTTTTAGGCACAAGCATTTTGCTTTCAATGGCATCTCTCATTCCATTGTTCAAGGGGGTGACCGTGGAGTCAAAATCAGGGAATTTAATGACATCTGATGCTGAATTGTGGAATGGAAGGTTTGCTATGTTGGGTTTGGTAGGATTGGCTTTCACTGAGTTTGTTAAGGGTGGTGCTCTTGTGTAAATTTAATTTAATACTTTTCCAGCTACTAGTATTGTTCATAGTGTAATGTGAACTACTTGCTATTTGGATGTTATAATGAATTATGTTCCTATATATGGACTCCACTTATCTCTATTTCTTCTGCAATTGTACAGGATGGTGAGGAATAATTCCTTGAAAGAGGAAATATAATTTGAAAACGATCCATTTAAAATTAATTCGGAAATTAACATGGATCGAAACATTAAAATAGTGGGCTGAATTATCAATTATTAGGACCAATTGACTTAATCAATTTGACCTAATGTATTAGTATTTGGTACTGAATATAACGGTAGGTCCATTTTAATCAATTTAGCCCGGAGTAAGTAAAACTTTATTAAAATTTTTGTTCCTGTTTGTCGGATTAGGCCAACTAAACATCAGTAGTGCAAAAATTTAATGATGATTTGGATGATCAATTTTTTTTTTTTATCCACTAAACTGTTTATATACAGCTCGGACCGAAGAGTGCAAAGGGTATAGGTCCTCCCCAGTGTGGTGTCTCCAGTAGGATTCGAACTTGAGTCTCACCTCTGGGGGTCGCAAATCACTACCACTTGGCCCAACCACCTTGGGTGATTTGGATGATCAATATTGTTTACCAAACTATTGAATCCATAATATGAACCTCATTTATTCAACCTTAATCTTTATTGGGCGACCAAACATCCCCTCACTGTAATTAATCAAAATGTGATTAATTCTACCGCAAATAAAATACACTGCACTTACCATATAAATATTTCCTATTCAAGCAAGAATTTTCCCTGAGTTTGGATAAGATAGCAATTAAGACCCATAGCACACAAGGCGGACGCACATTGGGACAAGTGCCACTTAATTTTTTTTTTAATTGCATTTATTATTATAACTTTCAATTTTCATTTTTTAAATCATTACATTAATATCATTACATCGATATAATAACTAAATCATAATATGTTGAATTACAATTAAATTACATTTTAATCAGCTGGCTTATGTAATTATGTTAATTTGTAAGGTTAATTCAACAAATCATTTATTTTTCAGAATTAAGGTATGGTACTTTTATGTATTAAAGAAATCGATATAAATGGCCTTGAGCAAGCTAAACTACTATATATCTTATGAAGTTTATATATATAAACTACACCTACCATCTTAAGATGGTAGAGAAAACTTTTCTAGCTACGAAAATAGTGAAGAATCGACTTCTTAACCGAATAAGACATATATTTAATGTTATTTCAAATAATGTCATCATGAATCGATTTCAAAAAATAATAAAACGTCGTGATCAAATATCAGTGTCATTAGTGTCATTTGAGATTGTAATTAAGTTAGGTAGATGTTCTGAGGTCTTTTGGGTATCATAACGTGATATCATATCCATATGTAATTAAAATCCATATGTAATTAAAATAACCTGTGTGAGTTCTTAAGAGCGCTATCTTATTTCATTCCTAAAAAGCGCTATCTTATTTCGGTTTGGGTTTTCATTTGATTAAATGAAAAAATTAGAAAAATATACGAGTTCAATCGTCTTTCTCTCCTTTTATCATCTTTTTCTATTATTAACCTCAAATCTGGTAAACCCCTTGTCCGACTGAACTTTCTAGAATCTCAATTAGACCTAGAACTCTCCCGTAACTCATCTCCACGCCCAACAATTTAAGGCTGAAGTCTTGTACAAATTTAATTTAGTCTGGTATCTCCACTCTCTTAAATTTGTATTTTATTTTTCCGAATTAACGAAATCTTACAAGCCTATCTGGAAAAGAAATCTTCAATTTTTTTGCAGTTTTAATATCAAACAATTAAATTTAAAATCACTCTTGATGACAACATATTAAGCATTCATTAAAAGGAAAAAAAACAGGAAAACACAGAAATTAAAATCAAGACTTCAACGGAAGTGTGAGATATTGCTAAATTCATGAACCTGAGCCAAAATTTCACACTTTCTTCCTTGGGGAACTAAGTTGAAGGTTGAGTGAAATGGCGGATGGTGGTTGAGATGACGGGCGGTGGTTGAGATTTTCTTGTTTGGGAGACTGAAGCGTCTCTTGATTTGGGGAAGATGTGGTTTTTTTCTTTTTTCTTTTTCTAATAAGTTGAGGCTTTTTTGGTAAATATGTATTTAAAATGATTACCTGTTCTGCCCGTAGTAGGTCAAATTTGTGCCACTTGAAAAGTAAGACCTAACCATAGGAAAGAAAAGTCCATCAGTTTATGTTGGGCTAGAACCCAAGAATCCTAGTTGCTTAGCTAAGATATCAACCCCCTCTTCACCTACTTCTCTATCAATATTACCAAATGTACTAATTTCATCCTCAATCCTTTCATTTATGATCAATTCACCCCAAAATTCATCAAATAAATTCTCTCTCCCCACACCCATATTATTACTATTGTTCATGATCAATGGTTCTTGCATACTCATATCCAATTTCTCCAACTCCAACTCAAAATCATCAAATCCACTCATTTCCCCATATTCTTGAGGTTCCAACTTAACATAACTATTTTCAACCCCAAATCCAACATTGTCAATATATGCATTTCCTCCTCCCTTTAATTCTCCCACTCCAACATTAGGATCAATAATGAAACAATCTATTTCCCTTTCTTGGCCTAATTCTTCAACATCAACCGAACCGTCATCGATTTTCTTCCTTCTCTTCTTACATATTGCTTCTTCAATCTCTTTCCTTCTGTCCTTTTGCTGCACTATCTGCTGCAGAATATTCGGATTTTGTATCGCTTTCGCCATAAAACTCATAGCTTGCTGTTGTTTGAGTTCAGTTCCTTTCAGCCTTTGCTCCATTGCTTTGAGATATGATTTTGTGTTCTGTTGTTGTTGTCTGAGTTTAACCAATTCCATCATCAGAACTTGTTTGTCGCGTCTCAAACTATCGATTTCTGCGTCCAATCCGAACCTTCCAACTTCAACACAAGACTCAAAAGTAGCTTGATTGGAAGATTGGGAGTTTGATGATGAATTCTTTTTCCTCCTAATGTTTTTGAGAAGGTGTTTTCTTCCTCTCAAAAAACCTTCATTTGCAAACTCCCATTTGTCCGGATCAATTTTCCTAAACCCCTGCACAATCATTCATTAATTCATAACTAATCATATGGAAACACTGTGAACTAAAATCGTTACAAAATCGAAATTTTAGGGCACATAGATAATCAGTATTTCACTATTGAATGTCAACTATAGTAAGTTGAGTCAAGAATCTCTCGACTTAATTTAAGTTTACAAACAAGTAGTATAGTTTATGTAATAAATGGTTATATATAGGTGACAATGGTGATGAGTTAATGCCAATTTACTCCATGTGATGATGTTCAATTTACTCCCCTTATAATTTGAAAAAGAGCATTTTACTCTTGTGAAAATTATAAAGAAACAATTTATCTCCTTAAGTCGGTGAGTGTATCCCAGTTGCCAAAATTGAGAGTGTGCATGAAAAATATTTTGTAACATAGGGGGAAAATTATCACATTTGTCATAAGACAGGGGATAAACTGCCACATTATCATAACATGAGGGGGTAAAGTTCCATATATAAAAATATCAAGGAGGCGGTGTGAAATTTTTATAAGACTATTGAGGTAAATTACTATTTTTTTCAAATGACAGGGAGATAAATTGAACTTTATGAATATCACAGGGGTAAATTGCTATTAGCTCATTTATATTATAATAATAGTTCTATATATAGTAAATGTATGTGAATTTTTGTACACATATAAGCATATGCCTATTAATTTTAAGCTATTCTACAAGATAGATAAATCCCTTAAACAACACTCTACCAACTTGACATTTGTTTAAGCATTTCAACACAAAAGAAAATCAGATCATAAAGGTAAATACTAATACTACTTACAAAGAAAACAAGAATAATAATATTAAAATAATGACACATTCAAAAGAATGTATCCAAATAAAGCAAACAGCAAATCTAGGGAACTCCACATAATTTAATCATGAAAAAAATAAAAAACAAGAAAGAGAAAATGAAATGAACTCACATAAGTATTGAGCTGCCTTACAAAGCTTGAGAAATTGTTATGTTTGAAGTACCTAGGAAGAAGATTCGTTGCAAAATTTTGAGGATCTCTAACAATGAAACTGTTGTTACCTCTACTCCAACAGACTACATCATCTGTGTTTGGATCATCAACTAAATCATATGTCTTGCTTAGGAATGGTGGAGGCCCTATCTCATTTAGACCCTCTATTGGTTGAGGAGCATTCATTTTAGCCATTATTAATGGCTATAATTCAACAATATAATGTAGCTTGTTGATTAATATATATATATATATATATTATATACGAGCAAAACTATATATATGAATGACAAAGCTAAGAGAAGGAGGAGGAACAAGAAGAACAAAATAATTGTTTGGTGTTGAGGAGGTCTTATAATATATGGTGAGTGAGTCTCAATGTGGTTCATGAATTTTTTTTTTATATTTTATTGCATTGATGATGTATTGACAATTGGACAGGTGGAAAGTTGATGAAGCAAACAGGCACAAATTGGTCTTGTGATATTTTCAGGCCCCTTTTTTATTCTTTCTCCTTTTGGCAAAAGGTGTCATTTTTTATTTATTTTGACATATGTAAATGCATGTGCGAGGGTTTCTTTATAATTAAGTTAATTTATATTAGCTAATACGAAGTATACAAAATATTGAGTACCCCATGCTGTGATCCTGTAATTGGTTGTTTTGTACATGAGTGTTGTCATTCTGTAATTGGTTGATTTTGTATATGACTTGGCATGCCTTTTTGTGCTTTTTGATGGGGTCGGTACAACCGCACCGATCCAGAAGGTTAATGTTTTCTTCTCTTTCCCATAGTATTTTTTTTAAAACGATATTTACATGAATATTCATTAAATAAAAAAAAAATATTTGATTACAAAGAAAATCACTTACTATACATTAATATTTTTTCTTCTTTTTTCAATAGAACCATATACTAATATTAGATTAGAAGAAAAACTATCAATAGAATTGAACGTAAGATCTCTTACTAATGGACTACAACTTTAGTGACTTTGTTATTGAAAGTTAAAATTTGCGGATTGACTTTGAGTAACACAATTCTATGATTATTAATTTAAAATGAAATCTATAAATCAATTTTTAAATGATTAAAAGAATATGTATTTTTTCAATGAAAAATTAGAGTATATTGTTGCATCAAAATAATCTGTCTTACTTCTTGTTAAAAAAGATTGATGTTTTATTAAAAAAAACAAAAAGATCAATGTCACTAAAAATTGAGACATGAGATTTGTCACCAGAACAAATCTCTTGAATCTCTACTTAATAATTAGACACATCATGTTTGGGTTGAAAATTTTAGCAATGAGGTTTGGCTGTTGGAACGTAAACATAACATAGCTTAAGCAGGAGATCATCAGAAATATCTAATCTACAGAAATATCTAGGCAAACTATACAATATAATATTCCTTAATCAAATTAAAGTTTGAATTAAATATTATAAGATTAGGTCCACTTAATTAATTCAACGAAATACCACTATCTGGAATCTTATAATTAAACAAATATTTATAAAGTACAAAAGAAGACAAGAAATAAGTTCTTTTTCTATAAATTAGTGAGTAAATCATGGAATACATTTACCCACGTCAAGCATTTCAATGTTCATATTATTCTATGAATAACATGTGGACCTTTTTGGTCGATTGCAATTAAAAAGTGAAGCTCCCTATTCAATTAGTCAACGAGGGAATTGCACTTTTCATATCAAACCTTTACCTACTTTATACATTTCATACCAAACCTTTCAGAATGACACATTTCATACCAAAATCAATCAACCTTTTTCAATTTTCATACCACCGTTAAATTTTGGATGGAATCGGACACGTGCGCCGCACGTGTCCGTTAACTCTCAGAAAAAAAAAAAAAAAAAAAAAAAAAAGGAAAAAAAAAATTCGAGATTTCTTAACGTAGAAGATGATGAATAGTAACCTAAATTTTAAAAATTGGGGATTTCTTCAATACTTGATGAAAATGGATGAGGTTGATGGCAAAAGAACCATTACACCAAGGGGAATGAACGAAACTAAGTATTAGACGGTGGGTCGACCTCCTTCGCCGGCGGCGGAGCAAAAACCTAAAATACTAAAATTCGTAGATTTGAAATACAAGCGACGGGATCGATATGAAACAACGAAATAGTGTATGATCTTTGTAGAGGAGGTCAAGACGAAGCCGTAGCCACCAAGAAGAGTTTAATGGTGCCCGGTGTCACCGGGAAATTGAAAATTACGTGGAGGTGGTGGAGGTGGTGGAGATGGTGGAAAATAATTGTAAAAATCCCCCCTGACCAATTGCAAATATCCCCCCCTAAGAATTCAAAATTGTGACTTAACGGACACGTGCGGCGCACGTGTCCGATTCCATCCAAAATTTAACGGTGGTATGAAAATTGAAAAAGGTTGATTGATTTTGGTATGAAATGTGTCATTCTGAAAGGTTTGGTATGAAATGTATAAAATAGGTAAATATTTGGTATGAAAAGTGCAATTCCCTCATTAGTCAACCACTAACTTAAAATAGCCAATTTTGATTTAAATGCTCCATGATAGATAACAATTAGAGGGAGATAGAAAGTAATAATGTTATCATATCATTGTAACTGTACAGAATTGTTACAGAAGTTAAGGTTAAGAGTGACATATAGACATAACAAAAACTTGTATTTCTCAATGATAATGTTATCCTTCTAAAATCTAAATCAAGTGTGAGGTGAGGTGGTTTCTTTTGGAGATTAATTGTGGAAGGTGACAAGCCGATCTATCGGGCCAAATTGTTCGGCGATGAAAGCTAGGCTCGATCTAAGTACTTAAAATGTGAAGGTGAACAACGATTATCAGTGAGTTGGACCTTGCTTGACAAAAGACTTTAGAATGGATGCATGCGCTTTTATATAGAATGATAGTCAGTGACTCAACAATATCGTCATCGAATATATGACTCACAAAATGCTACTAATCCAATTGATTGGATTGTCTTGACGAGTCCATCGATATTCCAACTCGATTAGACTATATATATAATTTGAAACAAACTTTAACATCATTACCTTAGAGTCTATTTCATGATTGCTCATTGTCAATGACCAACTGTTATGTGATCTAGGAACCTTTTGTAAAAAGGTATTTATGAAATATAAAATTTGGCCAGGATTAATCGAGTGAGTGCATAATCAATTCGAGCTTGATGCAAAACATTTTCAAACCAGCAAATCAGATTGGAATGCGGGGCAGAAGTTCAACACAAAATATGTCCAATTGAACTTGAATCGACCCTGATCAAAGTGGATTGGCTAACTTCAAATTGGACAAAAAATGATCTGTCGACACAAAACTGATCAAATTTATTTTATTTTGGTTCAATTGAGTTATTGACTCTAGATCCTTATTGTGTATAATGTGGAACTACATGTTGATCCACGTCATATCCAGGGGCGGACCGCTTGAGCCCCCTTCCAAGAAAAATCTGGATCTGGTGTATTTTTATAGGTATTTGTCAAGTTCTACCCAGGGCACCATTTTTATTTCTTTCTAGTAGTCTTAAGCTATTTTTCTTCCTTTCTTGCAGATTATTAATATATGGATTAACATATAAACATGGTAATATGTACTAACATATAAACATATATGTTTAAAACTAGGAGGGAAAAATATTTTTGATACCAAATTTTTGTTCATATTACACATTTGATATCAAACTTTCTCATAAAATACATTTGATACCATGATTTAGGACCTCTTGACACATTTCATTTGACAGTCAATTTTTTAACTGAATTCATCACGTGTGCGACACGTGTCTGTTAAGTGGCACATGTTTTGCACGTGCAAGCTCGGGCAGGGGGTAAAATTTTATTTTTGATACCAGAATTTTACCTACTTTGTACATTTGGTACCAAACCTTCGATTATCAATGTAAATATTTTTATGTTAAATAATTTGTTAGTGTCATAATTATAATCATCATATTTTATGACAAAAATATTTGATTTTATAATTGCACTCAAGAACAGTTAAAAAAAGTTTTAATATTGATTTTGATACTTTTTTAGCATTATATTTTTCACAAAACTAAATTTAAGTTGACAAATGCTAGGTAACTAAGTCGCTGAGCGCGTGTATTTATGTTGTCAAATGCTAGGTAACTAAGTCGTTAAGCACGTGCGCATGCGAGAGCGAGAACGTGAGAACGCGAGGTATTGAAAAATTGGAATATGAGGTATGTGAAAAGATATAAGAGTACATGTTTTTAGTTACCTAACATTTGAAAATATGTTGTCAATTGCACTTTTCTTTTTTAGTATAGTATTTAAAATATCATAAGTTAGTAAATATTTTAATTGAAAGTTTTACTAAGGCCAAACCCAATGGGGGGGGTCTTGCTAGGGGGAGGGGTGGGGGTGCTACTAATTAATGGAGGGGGTGGTGGGGGGGTGGGGCTGGAGGGGGGGTTGGGGGTAGTTGGGGAGCTCCAAGGAGCTCCCCAGCTACCTTGGCAGGCGCGTCTAAGCGCCTGCCAGCTGCCTGGGCGCGTGCGCCCAGGCAGCAATCAGGGGACGCCACTTGGCGTCCCCTGATTAAAATATTCTTTTTTTTTTGTTTTGTTTTTTAGTTTAGTTTTTAGTGTGTTATTATTTCATAGTGTAGTATATTTATGTAATTTGTGATATAGTTTTTAGTTCAAATTTTTTTGTTTAACTTTTATTGTTCAAATTTTTTATGAAATTTTAATTTTATTTTAAAAAATGATAATTAAAACTAAATCATTTAAATAGAATATAGGTGGTTATATATATATTTGAACAATATAATTTTTAAAGTACTTCGAAAATATAATTTAAACACTTAGACAAAAAAATTCAAATTCATACTTTATTAGGTATATTTTTGTAAACATATTTTTGTGTTGAAATTTTTGTTAATATATTTATCACAGTAAATCTCCAACATGAATTTTAATAACTTGCAATGAAAAATAATTCGAACAATACGATTGGATTTGATTAATAAAATAAGAACAAACAATTTAACATACACTTAAGCAAGAAAACACTTAAACAAAATAAAAACAAACAAGTGGAAAAACACTTAAGCAATATAACGCCTAAACAAAATACGAATTAATTTGAAATACATCTCACAAACACGGTTTATGCCTGCGATCCAAACCTTGCCCACACATGGGCCATTAAGTCTTTTTGAAGTCTACCATTGATATCTGTCGATCGTATTGTGTTATGACGCGACATATAATCATCCAATGTTTGATTTCTTCTTACTGAATTTTCGCTCTCAACCTCACCTACATCATAAATTTTTGCACGGGCCCTACGAGATGTTCTTAAGTTTGTATCATCGTCGTCTGAGTCATCATCGTTGTAATCATCACGTTCGTCCTCGACAATCATATTATGGAGTATTACACAAGACAACATAATATTGGACAAGTCCTCTGTATGCCATCCTCTTCCGGGTTGATTTACAATTTGGAACCGAGCTTGAAGAATTCCGAAAGCTCGTTCAACATCCTTTCGATATGATTCTTGAAACTTTGAGAATAGTTGTTGTTGAGGGGTTCTGGGGTTCCTAAATGATTGGATTAACGTTCCCCATTTAGGATATATACCATCAGCAAGATAGTACGGCATGTGGTATTTGTTGCCATTCACCACATACTCAACACCCGAAACTTTTCCAGAAGTGAGTTCATCGAACAAAGGTGAACGACCAAGGACAGTTATATCGTTCATTGCTCCAGGCACGCCAAAAAAGGCATGCCATATCCAAGTATCATGTGAAGCCACTGCTTCAAGAACAATGGTGGGTTTGTTGGTTCTTCCCGAAAAGCTCCCTTGCCATGCAGTTGGACAATTTTTCCATGACCAATGCATGCAATCTAGGGAACCGATCATCCCTGGGAATCCACGTCTTTCAGCTTTTTGTGTAAGTATCCGGAGATCCGCACGCGTTGGACGACGAAGGTACACGTCTTTGTATAGTCTTAAAATGGTAGTGCAAAACTCGCGCACCATCTCGGCAGCCGTCGTCTCCGCAACGCGAAGATTTTCGTCAATGGAGTCAGCTGTGTATGCATAAGCTAATAAACGCATAGCAATCGTTACCTTTAATATGGGTGAATACCCTGGTCGCTTTACAACATCAAATCTTTGTCGAAAGTATGGGTTTACTCGCTCGCAGTCCGCAAGAATACGAAGGAATAGGAGACGCTTCATGCGGAAACGGCGTCGAAAATCCTCATTTGAGTACAACGGTCTTTCCACGAAGTAATCTGTCATTAGTAATCTGTGCCGTGTTTGGTGGTTCCTGTCCCTAAATTTACGCCCGGGAACAGAACCATGGTATGCAGAAGCTTCATTACTTTGAGCTAAGGCAATGAAAACAGAATGTTGTTGAACCTCCTCAAATAATTCAGCAAATTCTTCGTCAAATTGATTTTGTTCTTCTACATCTTCATTATACTGAACATAAAAATTATTTTGGCTGGAACTTGAACTAGAACCATCACGAGACCAATTGCGAGACATTTTCGGTTTGGAAAGTTGTGTTTGTTTAGAAGAGGTGGATATGGACTGAAGTTATGATACCAAAATACTCATTTAAATAGAGAAATTCTTGAAACCCAAACTTCAATAATGTAATAAAACCATATCTCTGCCAATGGATGCGTGTTTGGCAGAGAATCTTATAAAGTTAGTATTATTGTGCTGAGTGAATAGCATTTTTGGTCCTCCTTATGGGTCAAATTTTGCATTTTTGTCCCTTTTAAATTTTTTGTAGCAGATTGGTCCCTCTTAAATACAAAAAATACATCAACTTTTGTCCACTTTAGGATATATTTTGAATTTAAGTGATGTATTTTGTATTTAAGAGGGACTAATGTGATACACTACAATGATAAATTGGACCAATCTGCTACAAAAAATTTAAGAGGGACGAAAGTGCAAAAGTTAATCCATAAGGAGGACCAAAAGCGCGAATTGCGTTTTTGTTTGTGCTACTGGGCTAGTGGGCTAGTGGGCTAGTGGGTAATGAGATTTGCAGAGCTTGCAAATTCAATAATGTACTAGTAATATCTCTGCCTTGTTCAATAATATCTCTGAACCATCACGAGACTTAACTTTTTCAAATAATTTCAGAACTTTAATTTTCCTCCACACTTTGGTATTATTGTGCAGAACATCTGATCAAATATCATCAATTTTTTCAGAACTTTAATTTTCCTCCACACTTTGGTATTATTGTGCAGACCATCTGATCAAATATCATCAACTTTTTCAGAACTTTAAATTTCCTCCACAATTTGATATTATTGTGCAGAATATCTGATCAAATTTCATCAAACCATATAAAAGTTCAATAATTATGCCCTTTAAAGTGGGCTAGTGGGCTAGTGGGTAATGAGATTTGCAGAGCTTGCAAATTCAATAATGTACTAGTAATATCTCTGCCTTGTTCAATAATATCTCTGAACCATCACGAGACTAAACTTTTTCAAATAATTTCAGAACTTTAATTTTCCTCCACACTTTGGTATTATTGTGCAGAACATCTGATCAAATATCATCAACTTTTTCAGAACTTTAATTTTCCTCCACACTTTGGTATTATTGTGCAGAACATCTGATCAAATATCATCAACTTTTTCAGAACTTTAATTTTCCTCCACAATTTGGTATTATTGTGCAGAATATCTAATCAAATATCATCAACGAATTATAAGCTGCCACGTAAGCAAGGAAATCTTCAAAGGCTATCCGAATTTCTCTATTTAAATGGGTAGGTTATTTTGGTATCGTAATTTCATTCGACATCAACTTCTTCTAAACAAACACAAATTTTGAAATCGAAAATGTCTCGCCTTTGGTCGAACGAAGAAGATATAGCGTTGACGAGAGAATACATCGAATGCTCTGAGGATAACATAGCCGGTATAGGCCAAGAGGGAAAATCTTTATGGATGAAGATTATCGCAATGATGTACCGAATTCTCGATGTTGCTGGTGTCCGTTATGAAGTACGGACGAAAGTTGCAATTACTAGCCGTTGGAAAAAACATATTTTCAAAAGCATGAACAAATGGAACTCGGCATGTATTAAAGCACATAAGCAATGCGCAAGTGGAACTTACCTGACGGATGAGGTAAGTGTTGTGAAATTATAGTGTTTCTTACTCAATTACATTATTAGCATTATCATCATTTCATTTTATCGTTCATTTTTTGGTATTTGTAGCATCGTTTGGCGCTATTATTATATAAGACGGACGCTGAAAACCCTTGGATGTTCGATCACTGCTGGCAGGTTGCAAAGGATTGGGTGATATGGTCCGTGGAATCACATACTGAAACCCAAACTCAATCTCAAACTTCTCAATTCATGCCTGGTATGTCATCTCAACCAACGCTTGACAGAGAAGAAGGTATTTATTATCCGTCACCTCCGTTGAATGATTTTTCACCGAGTCAAGCAGAGCCCAACGATGAAAATTTGGAGACTCCTTCGTCGCACCAATATAGTGCGAGACCTACAGGAACAAAGAGTGCGAAAAAAGCCAAAGGAAAAGCTTCGTCAAGCTTAGAAACAACTGCTCAATTTAATGAAAGGATGCGACAAATGTCGGAAACTGCAGTGATGTTAGAGGTGGGACGCCAAAAAAGGCATGAGGATAATCTCCAACAAAAAGCAATGGACGCCGAAAAGAAAGAACGAGAAAATGAAGCTAAAAGACTCGACGACCAAATCGCTAATGAATATCGAATTATGTCCATGGATTGTTCTTCGTACACTCCAGATACGAAGGCTTATTGGAAGGGTCTAAGGAAAGAAATTAAAAAAAAAGGGCTTACAAAACGCTTATTTACAGGTTCGTCTGGAGGTTCGTCAAGTGATGGAAGAGGTGGTTTTGATCTTAATTAATTAAAATCTTGTCATATCCAATTGTCGATGATGTGTGTTATCGTGTTTCATTTTATTTTCCTTTGTTGTGTGCTATGACTTTTTTAATTCAATGATGTATTTTCGTGTTGTACTCCGACAATTTAATGAATGTTTTTATTTTTATTATTCTTAATTTATATATTTTAATATTATTATTAATTTAATTATATTATTATTATTATTGTATTTGTTATTATTATTATATAATTATTATAATGGTGAGAGTGGGGAAGAATTAAATTGAAATTAAATGGAGTAGGAAGCCCCATGATTGAATTTGGATAAACAGGGGCTGGAGGTGGAGGCAGGGGCAGCTGGGGAGCTCCGGAGCTCCCCCCCACCCCCAGCATTGGGTTTGGCCTAATGGAAGAGGTATGGGAAAATATATAAGAGTACACGAGGGAGATGTATGTGAAATTAACCATTTAGGGTGGAATTGAAAAAAAAAGTTAGTTTATCTCCACATCAACAGATGTTAATGGTCTTCCAACAAAAAAGTTAACGGCAATGGGGTAATCGAAGATGTAAGTGAAGAATAAATAAGAGTACACGAGGGATGTGAAATTAACCCGTTTCAAGAGGTCAGAATCACGATTTCAAAAGGTTTGGCATCACATCATGTCTTAATAAATTCATGCTATTTCCTACTTCAAATAGAACCATATGACAAAAGTATTAGTTGTAGAGTTGTAGTTGTACACTTGTACATGAATTAGGAAAGTCCTATAGACTGCACAAATCAATCAATTTTCCAATTCTATGGGACCCTTCACTCCATTTGTTCTCCATAGAATAAATCAAAGCAATTTAATTATGTCTCCTTTCGATTGCTTTATGAGATTTTGAAGTAGAAGATGTGAGCACATTCTTTTGTACATTAATATACAGCCTGTATTCAATAAGGGGCTGTTCACTATTCAGTAGCCTAGAAGGTATTGAACCCAGATTCCATGTATTTTTTTGTTATAATAATTTAAAATGAATCACTAGCTATAACTCATTTGATAGACCATATTGGACTTGTAGTTTAATATGAATAGTTGTTAATCTTAGACAAATTTCACTAATCAACCTAAAAGGTGGAAGATTATAATTCTCGCTCCTTGTGGGCGGTATTGATTCAGTTTGGGCCCATATATTAGTCCAATCTTTCAAAAATGATGTTGGACTAGCTTGACTTTTGACCAATCAACCCTAATAAATCCTACAAACAGCTCCTAAATGTTACGAGGAAAAATCCATCTCAATCCGACTTTATTGAATATGAATCCCCAAACTCTTGACCAAATATCTTCCTGCAGGAGCAGCACGTTTAAGACTAAAACCTTTGTACTAATAACAAATACGATTACCAACATGTGATTGGTTTAGTGGAAGTGATTAATTAGTCACTACAAAGTAACGGACTCTGATTCGAATCTTTGTTGGAGATGTACCCACTTAATATGCTCAACCTGTCTCGAAATTGATTAAACCCTTAGGAAAAAAAAAATAAAGAAAAATAACAGATACGACTACACAATAAATTCCAAAAACATAACCATGTAATGCAATGCAAACATAATCCTCTATTTCCTCTACCAACCTATATAAACCCCCACACACAAAAAGTCCCTTTCTATTTAGACATTCACTCACACATGCACACACAAGTTCTAAGACAAATATGGACATATTGAGTTTGATCACACGTACATGATTACAAATTATATACTTATAATAGACACTCTGTTTTTTTATTTTTTTTTAATGGGTAACACTATTTCGGGAGTCAGAAACAGAACTTATTTTATTTTATTGCATAGTACTATTCCGAGAATGAGAAATCATAAAAAGGTAAAATATAATGTACAAAAATCAGACCTGACTAGAATTTTTCCACTCGTTGGCAATCTAGTTGTTACATGGCACATACGCACACTACAATTAATTACTTGAGATTTTTTTTTTTTGTGGTTTGAGAAGGTAAATGAATCATCATCTATATTAAATATTTATCCAATAATACATCATCATTACATGAATTAAATATAAAGAATAGCTAACAACAATACTAAAAATAAAATTAGAAGAAACTCACATAAATGAGAACTGATCCAAGGGGCTACGGCCTCACTAACCTTGTGTCGAGATATAATTAATTCAATTTTTTTTATTTTTTATTTTTGTAATAAAAAAAACCACAAGGAATTAAGAGGAGTCATTATACACAATGCATATGTATTTCACATCATGTAGCATCTAAATTGTACTCTCGTCTTTTAATTGTTAATAATACTGTGTATAGGATGTCTCTTTAATTTGACTTGTACTCACTCACACGCTTGCACGCAACACTATCAACACTAATAACATCACATTCACTTCCAATTTGCTCATTATTTCTCATTACCCAATTCTCTCCTCTTTGAGCTTTTTCAAGCCAAAAAAATAAAAAAAATAAAAATAAAAATTATTTCTTTAGCTACAACAAGTACTCCTCACTAGAAACGCCAATGGACATACTGCGCCACCGCCAATTAACACTCTCTTTAGCTTTGCTTCTACTCACCTCAGTTTCAGTTGTTGGCTTCAACCCAAATCGCCAATTCAGTAAATATATATACTGTATATAGTATATTTATTTATATAAGCATATATATGTCAATTTTTATTGAGTGTGTGTGAGTGTGTGTAATGTAGGTGTAGGAGTAGGCCGAGTAATGAAGATTAGCGAGGAGCGAGTCAGTGGACCGGGTTCATCACCTCCTACGTGTAGATCCAAGTGTGGTAGGTGTGCACCGTGTAAACCGGTTCACGTGCCGATTCAACCGGGTTGGACTACGCCATTAGAATACTATCCAGAGGCTTGGAGATGCAAATGTGGAAACA
The DNA here is from genome assembly GCA_030819805.1 of Penstemon newberryi var. newberryi. Classification (NCBI taxonomy): domain Eukaryota; kingdom Viridiplantae; phylum Streptophyta; class Magnoliopsida; order Lamiales; family Plantaginaceae; genus Penstemon; species Penstemon newberryi. The sequence continues at coordinate 45,509,549 of JAUALY010000001.1, forward strand.
AACTCTTCGTGCCTTAATTACTTTTTCTTTTTTTGGTGAAAAATAATAATCAGTTCAACTTGTAGTACTATTTTGGCAATTAGTAACTTTCATAAGTAATTATTAATAACTAAATGTTCAGTTGTACAGACTTAATTTCCAGAAGGACCTTTTATTTTTTTATTTTTTTTATTTTCTGTGGTTTGGACTTTGGCCTGTCGTCTTACAAGTTACAATATACTAGCTACTACTATTTGCATAGATTTTAGTTCTGGTTTCCTTTATTAATTTGTTTAGTATTACTAATGTTGGAAGACAGAGAAGAACTTCGGGAATGTAATTTTTATATATTTTTTGGTGAGATTGTCAAGAGCTAGGGATTCTTATAAAACTGTCTTTTTATATATAAGACATTTTATCTTTTTCTTTTTATTTGATTTGCTCTTCTTTTTTACCCAAGTGGTGGTTGTGGTGGACTTCAATTAATGCAGGTGATGTTACGGGACAAAATGAAAATGGTACTACAAGAGCTAGCTAGATCAATTGCAGTCGAAACGGCAACAAATTATCTAATCTAATGGAACCCAAAAATCAATTAATATTTCTGAATAATTAATTAGTTTCAATATTTTTTCTTGGAGGATGGCTACGTTTTGTTTGAATAACAGAGAAGAGAAGGAAGATTGTAAAAAATAAAAATAATCATGTGTGATAGATCAGCTTGACATGTGTGATGTGTCAATTAACTCAAAGCCCCTTCTCCCCGCATGAATTACTCTTAAATATATATTTAATTTTCTTTTCTGAAGCAATGCCATTTGATGATGTGAAATAACATATATATCGGTAGATATTTTGTTTTATTTAATTTATGGAAACACGATTTAGCCCCATTTAATTTATATATATCATGTGCATTCTAATTCTAAGCAAGACATTACTCAATTACGTACTGTAGACAATATAATTCTCAGCACTTTATTAATTAATTCTTACTTGTTTACTGTTTCATGACTTTCTGCACCACTCTAAGAATTACCAGTCCATATGATCATTACTACTGTAGTTCTGATTAATTTTTTTTTATTTAAGGTCACGTAAATTACAGAAATCTGTTATGAGATTTGAATAATTACAAATACCTCATTTATTTTACATATATTTCTTATGAGATTTGAGTATTACAAATACCTCATTCGCTATACATGGTCTTTTTTGTCTCGGATTTCTAAAAAAAATAAGAAATAAATTGGGATTTAAAAAATCTCCAGATTTTTGTAACATTGTTTGTTTGTTTGAGTTTTGTGAAAGTAGTTTTAGAAATAAAATATTGTGCGTATATTTCTTTTAGAGATTATGTGAATAAGAGAAATAGTGTAAAATATATAATTCTTTATGTCAAATTATATTTGTCATGTGAGATAAATTACGTAAGAGATATGTTACTTTATGTCAAAACAATGTAAAGTTTGTGTAAATTTTTTTTAGAGAAACTATTTTTTTAAAAGGGATTTGTTTGTGAAAATTGAAAGATAATATATTTATTTGCTAAAGAAAATAATGGTGTTTAATTAAAGTATTTTTAAATAAGATTGTCAATGTTTGGGTTCATAATTTGGACATCCAAATTACGAACCAATTATGAACAAATTTCTATCACTTTTTTGAAATTGAACCAATTTCAAATAAAGTATGTTTAAATAAGTTGGGTCTTTATAAAATGAGATTAGATCGGAAAAAATGGTGCACATAAGATACATCATTTTAACCACTAAAAAATTCAAAATTAAATCTGAGCCACGTTTTTCTTTTTTTGAAAATATTTTTTTGAACGTTTGAACAAACCCCCGTTGTACTTTTAATATATCACTACAAGAAAATTGAGCTTAAGTGACAAAAAATTAAGTGATAATATGGAAGTTGTCACTCTTTGTATGCATTTAGTGATAAAAATATTAATTTTGTCATAATAATAATGTTGACAAGTGCAATAGTGACAAAATATGTTTTTAAGTTGTCACTAATAGCTATTAATGACAAATATATGGTGACTTAAGTTGTCACTATTGACAATTAGCGACACCCTTTTAGTGACAACCTAGTGACAATAAATAGTGACAATAAATATTGTCACTATGGTTTAATGACAACTTTTTGGTTGTCACTTTTGGGGTATCGCTAAATGTCAATAGTGACAACTATTTTACAATTCTTGTCACTAGTATGTTTATGAAAACCATTTTAGTGACAATATTTGAGTTCTTATCACTTAATATATATAAGAAGTGACAACTTTAACATTGTCACATAAAATTTTATCACTAAAATTTACTTTTTTTGTAGTGTATCTAGGGGTAATTTAGGTAATTTAATTAAAAGTTAACGATATTAGTAACTATCGAAGATTGAGTGTTCTATGCAAGGTTTCTAGAAGTACAAGGGAGTTTGATGCAAAAATAAATTTACATGGTAATTTTATGCAGGTTTCACATATCACATAGTAGTTACTTGTATTTTCTCTCTGACAATGACAAAGGCATGGGACATTTGAAATTTTAGATATAATATATTTGTAGATATAATATATTAGTAGAGATTGAACCCACATTTTGAATCTAGTATCTAAAATGTAAGAAATCAGAAAAATAATAAATTATTCTAATCATCTAAAATGTTATGAAATCATAAAAATAATAAATTATTCTAATCATCTAATTTTACAATGCGAAAATGGAAAACAAAACAGATTCTGGGACAATATTACATTTTCTCCCGACTTGTCATGCAGTAGAGAAATCCCGATTACTTTCTGCATCGTTTTCACGGTTGAGTCGGGGAGAAGAGAGAGGTAGCGAAAGGAACTATGTTGAACTTACTTAAATTAATAAAGAATTTTTTTATCATTAATTAGAAAAATAATTTATTACATTACAATATCAGTATTTGAATACAAGAAAAATATGTACTTTTGCATGTGTGATAACATTCTAACTTAATAGGCTATTTTTTTCATTAATTAAAATCGACTATTTATATATTTTTTTTCATAATTATGAAAGGTAAAAGAATATAAACAAGAAATGAAGGACGAAAATGTAGAAACTACTTGACAACATGGACAAGCTAGACTGAAAAACTTGTTGAATTTCTTAGTATTCTGAAATTGCCCTCCAAAAAATCATGTGGGACGGAAGGACTTGAGAGGGGTTGAGCGACGGAAGCATAAAAAAGTTAGATGAAAGTATAACAATGGCCTAGCATAAGGGATCTTTTTTGTGATTTAACCTTTTCAGGTTGTACTTAAGGTCATATGGTATGCCCGAAATTAAAGTTTTTATATTTACTAGCACAAGAAATGGGTTTTATGTGTTGTTCTACTTTTTCTGAATATAGAAAAAAAAATCTCCATTTCGTAATGTTTATTAAAAGATATGCCTTAAATGTTGAACTGTAAATTTATTCTAAATACGCATTTACGAGTGTCAAAGATTCTCAAAATCTATATTCTTAGAAATTAGTTATTGTTGTAAATTGTAATTTATTATTTTTTTCCTTCCGATTTTTCAGTAATATTTTTATTCAATAGGTAAAATACTGTGATAATTTGTCCTGTCTTTTCTCTTTTGGTAAGAGAGTCACTATGATAAATTATTACGAAGTAAATTTTCTCATCTTCGAATTTGGCTACCGATACAAGACCATATAATGATTAGCCGTAGAATTCATAACCAAAATGTTTTATAACTATAATTACTTTGATAATGCATCTATATAACAAAAATATTTATTCCTACCTATAATTCCCAATATATTTATATTTTCTAAAATAAGTTGATGTCACGGCTCTATTTAATGTACGACTTCACATTCTCACATTCTTCTCAGCTAATTGGTTCTCCCATTTTCTTGTGATTCTTTTCTTTCTCCATCTGAAACTATCCATTGATTACCATCGCTTGGCTGCTCATCCACGATCCTTCTTCGTCAACGTAACTCAAGTAAGTTCCTTTATAGATCTCAATATATAGTATACTATACGTTTAATTCAAAAAGGTTTTATCCTATTGATTGCTCACCTCTTATGCGTTATTTTGTCATTCACATCTCTTTATAGATTTTATTTGGTTGCTTATTAGTTATTTCAACAAACCCTATAAAGTGTATCCGTAGATTTAAGTCTACTTTTTTGAGTAATTTTTGCTCAGACACCATCAAATAATTAAACCTTAATTACAAAGACAATCTCTAATGTTTTGGAAATTACAAGAACCCTCTTTCTATTGGGCGGCTCTTGAGGACGTTATATCAAATCTTTTTTAATGATATTCCAAAATTTCACCTCGATCGACAAAGGTGTACATTGTGATGTTATTAATAGATGGGAGTTATTTTCGTAACACCTGTTTAAATTCTTTAATAAAATAAATAAGATAATTTATTTTACAATTATACTAAGAAAAAATAGATAAAACTAAATATTATATTTTGTGATTTAATGTCAATTTTTTATTTAATACTTATATCATTTAATAACATAGATAAATTTTATTTTTCAAAAGTCAAAACACACATTTTTTTTCCAGAAAAAATAAATCAATAATATAAATCAATAAATAGAATTCTAATAACACAAACTAATAAAAAAAATACAAAACAAAAAAATCCATTTAAAATTTCCTATAAACTCCATCAATATTAATTTAAATAAATAATTTTAAAAATTAATAATAAATACAATTCTATAATTAAAGAAATAATAATTGTTTTTAAGAAAATAAAAATGGAAAAAAATCCCCGCCTTTCCCGTCCCCCTACCCTTACCCCAACCCCAACAACGCACCTCCGAGACCAATTTGGTCGCAACCTGCAACCAAAACTTGTCACAGTTGTGTCGGGGCGATGCTGGCACGACAGCTAGGGGGAACTGGGCAGCAGGTTGGGGGATGGGGATGGGGATGGGGAAGGGGAATGGGAGGGGAGGGGAGGGGAGGGGAGGGGTGGGGTGGGGTGGATTTGGTTGGATTAGTTTAGGGTTGTGGGATAAGGGTTTAATTTTCTTGTTTTTTGTAAATATTGAAGATAATGAAGGGTTTATGAAACATTTCACATATTCCGTCAAGGTTGGCTAACGATCATTTGGTCAAAGGGTCTAATTTCCAAAACAACATGGTTTTTTTGGTAATTAGAATTTGTGTAAATTACCCTCTTTTTTTTAGTTCAACAAAATTATATTATTAAAATCATGTTTGATTAGATTTAGTTATTTTTTATTTTTCTTTTTTGGTTTTTCAATGATTAATCATTTTCGAGGCGCGTCGGACACATTAAGTGAGAATCTCTTTGATCCCAATAGGGATTCGAACTTGAGTTCGCTACACCATTAATCATAGTGATGTCACGCTCTCATAATACATGTTGTGGTACAGTTCTAGCCACAAGGTCTAGAAAATCCTCTTGGACCTGATCTAGTCAATAATTTCTCATGGTAGGAGTGTTCCATTCAACCGTGGATACCCAACAAAAATTGTGTTTTTTGATTTTTTTTGTTCAATTTTATGGACAACATAAAATGGCTGAAAATACAAATTGTATGTTGTGTTACTTAATTGTTAAAATATCACCATGACATACAAATTGGAATGAATGATCAAACCTAAATATAGTCTTCGGCCGTACGAAAGTTGTCAAGCTTTCTCACTTTTGAACAAATAACATGTAATTCATGAGATTGTTTTTCTTTAGATATATAGTTATTTTATGGGTAACCTTGAGACGTTTATTTTTGGGGTAAAGTAATTTTTTTTTGTTATAATTTTAAGTATGCTTCAATGTTAAGTACATTTGATACATTTTTTTAACAGAAATGAAGTTTTTAAATTTACAATTAAATTCATCATAAATAAATAATATGATATTTTGTGTAACTAAATTTCCTTCTTTTAGCTCCTGTTTTCATTTCTTCAGCCAAGTAAGTGCATGTAAAGTTTTATATTTTCCGTTAGTAAGTCTAAAAAATAAAATGTATTTACAGGGAAAAATGACTGGAAAGAAGCCTTTTGATTTGAATCAAACGCCGAACAGGCAACGTTGTCATCGCCACACTCCATACCAGATACAACAATTGGAAGAGTAAGTTATATACATTTGGAAATGATACCTTTTTTTTTTTTTTTGGTAAATGATGTTAATATTGCCATATTTTGTTCAAAAAATTGTAAAATTGATCATGCATGGATCGAGTACACAACTTGTGAATTCAAGCGAACATGATAAATTTTTGGAATGTTCTAGTATTTTTGGTACAGTTTTGCTTCATTCTATTTAGCTCTTCATTCACCAGTCACCACGACACCACCCACTCTTACTGTATCTATATAGCACGAAACCATGATATTATTCCATACATAGTTTTTACACGAAGTAGTTTAGTTATGATTGTTGGAAATTGTCCCTGAAGCGAAAATTACAAATGTGGAACATTAACATAATAAAAAGCCCAAAATATTCCATACATAAAATCCCCAAAGTGGATTTGAAATGAATCGAATCACTTACCCCATATGAAAATGATTGAGATCACTTTTTTTGACAATATTTTGTGAATATTAATAAATAGCGAAGCTAATATAATTTGAATTTTTTGAAGAACAAAAATTCTTTTAATTTAATACATACCAACCCCGAGTGAAAAAACAAAATATACATTTAGCCTTTTTCATTCTCATAAAAAAAAATATGGTGTTGAGCAACAATTACTTATCTTTACAACTTATTTTAATATTATGAGTATATATATATATATATATATATATATATAAACTGTATTTATATGTCCCAATCAAAGAAACCTCCCTCTCCCAACCTTATAAAAGATCATTTCTAATACATGATCTCTACATTTGTAGGTTTTCTATTGTAATGCTAATTTTGTGTTTACTTGGTTGTAGATTTTTCAAGAAGTGTCCACACCCAAATTCTGAAAAAAAGAAAGAACTTAGCCGCAAATTGGATATGAAACCAATTCAAATTAAATTTTGGTTTCAAAACAAATGCACTCAGACGAAGGTTAGAAATTCGTAATTCACATTTTTTTTATAATGATTATACTTTTAAGTTATGTTCTTTGGAAAGTGTCGACATTCTTTAATTTATACGTTTTTTCCTGGTAGAAAACTAGTTTGATACTTTCTATTTACCTAACTTTCCGTGTCTTAAATAATTCTCATACCTACATTAAATTTGGATGAAACCTTTATTTACAGGTAAACCAAAAGCGTCAAGAAAATATAGAGCTTCGTTCAGTGAATGAAAAACTTCGCATTGAAAACTTTTGCTATAGAGAAGCTTTGGTCAATCCTTGTTGCAGCGCTTGCGGTGGTCCAATTACAATACGAGAAATGTCTTTGGAAGAACTTTTTTTGAGGAACGAAAATGCTCGATTAAAAGAAGAGGTAATGAGTTAAATGGTGTTAAGTTGTATTGTTACAAATAATTGTTTTTCTTTCACAGTCAAATCTTGATTTACTCGGTGAGACATGAAGTAATTAACATTTCATTATATATATATTCAATGCAGATTGATCGCATTTCGGCAATGATAAATTATATTGATAATTACTCCAAATGAGACGCCTCGACTCCCCCTCTCTTCTCCTCCACCTATGTTTTAAATATATTTCAATAAAAGAAGATATTTCTCAGAAAAATCTTCATTTACTTAATTCATCCTTGTTATGGTTAACTTTAATTTTTGGAGAGGAGACCTTTTGTTTTTCATTGAAGATTTAATAATTTGCGAGAATTGTTGACAATATTTTTGTTTCGTTGAATTTAGTTAATTTGTAGTTTAAGTGCATGTTTATTAATGTATTTTGTTAAGCTAATAATTAATCAAAATGATCTAATAGCTAGGGAAATTCTTACCTAGACCGGGTTTGGCCGAACCCAAGTTAATTACATGGCAAGTACAATACACTTGCTTTGGAATTGGATGTAACTCCCAGGAGAGTGACCAATCACAAAGCAAGTGCAATACACTTGCCTGGTGGTTGGATGGGTTTGGCCAAGCCAGACTTGGACAAAAAATTTCCCTAATAACTATTGTGTAATTTTGAAGAAGTCAGAATTTTCCATTATTGTCTCTCAAAATAATTCCATTCATTTAAACTTAAATTAGATCCAATCTGATTTTCTCTCAACTATACAATGAAATACTTTCTCGTAATTTTGTAATCACAAATCTAATTTCAATATGGTTTTTCGGTCAATAATTTTATGAACATTTTTATATGAAAGTACTACAACATATTAGTTTCTATATCTTTTGTCTTTTAATTTTAGCCGTGCGTGCTGTTCACGAGCATTATTTTGAGACTTTGATTTAACGTGTTACTTAAAAAATTGGTTAATAGAATTAACAATTAAATTTCATTGAATTTTTAGTTTAGTTTACAATTATTATATATTGAAATACAGTTCCCCCTTAAAGTATAGGGGTGGTACCAGTTAACCTCTAAAGTATCACTTATAACACTTACCCCTCTCTGTTATAGTATTGTAGTTTTTATTTCAAAATTACCCCAACCCTTTCATAAATAATAAATTAATTTAATAGTTTATCAAAAAAAAAATTGTCTCTTTATTTATTAAGAATTCATTCAACCACCAGACAACATTATATTTCAATTTTTCATTTATTTTATTTCTTCCTTTTTTCAATCTCAATTTTTTTTCTTTATTTTCGTCTCATTTTTTTCTAACCGAAGGAAACAAAAGAAATTAAGAAATTGGATTTTACTTAATGTATTTCACCCTATATCTAATGTAAATGTACAAATTCTAATTATTTTACTTAATTATTAAGAGGGAATTGTATTTTTCATACCAAACGTTTACCTTCTTTAGACATTTGATACCAAACCTTAAAAAAAGACACATTTAATACCAAAATTAAAGGATTTTTTCACATTTATTTAATCACATATTAATATTGCCGTTTGATTAATCACATATTTTAGTATCAAAATTTGTATTACCTTTCCTTACAAATCCTAACCGTAAAACAGGTTTGACAATTTTCCTATATAATTCAGTTGTTAAAATCGCTCAATTTCCCCGTTTTGAGAATATACTATGTCAAGTGTAATAGTATAGACATAGTGCGAAAAATTCAATTAATTATTTTTATCAAATAATGGGATGAGAGTGTCACATGTTAGCATATACTATATAAATTCATTAAATTCATTAAAAAGGAAGAAAAACATTTTTTAAAGAATTATGGAAGGTATATATATGTTACCATATATATACTATATAAATTCATCAAAAAATGGGATGATAGCGTTAATACTGGTCTTATAACATATATATATATATATATATTTAAAGAGGGAAGAAAAACGATAGCATACATAAAATGGAAAACCTACCACTAAAAGTCGACGGTTACCGTTTCTCCACAAATTGACAAGGACAAGGACTCTGCATTTTTATATCTAACCCTTGACATACAAAAAATTGATAGAGAATTTATTTTGAGACAAGACAAGAATGGCGTTTTTCTCAAGGAATGGGTTGGACATAGAGAAGGGCAACAATGGGCAGCTCTACCCGGGCATGATGGAGAATCCCCAAATGAGATGGGGATTTATCCGTAAAGTTTATTCCATCCTGTGCGTGCAGTTACTTCTTACATTTGGCGTCGCTATTGTTATGTTTCTCAATCACCCTGTTCGAGAATTCATGCGCACCAAGAATGGCCTATTCGCCATGATTGCTCTCATAATTCTCACCTTCATACGTTAGTCACTAATCCCCATTCCAATTTCATCTTCCCTGCATTAGTTTTTTTTTTTTTTTTTTTTTTATTAAATTGTCCTTCAGCTTGGAACCTTTTGTTTTGATAATATTAATAAGCATGAAATTTTTTTGATTCGCAATTGTTAGGGTTAATGTATGATATGAAATTACTTTTATATGTATGGATATGGGAATTAGTTTCTTATTCTATACGGGGGCTTCTTGTCATTTTATTTTAATTTAATTTAATTTGTATAAGCATCATTGAGTGTATGTGGGCTTTCATGTGTATATACTTTATGGTTGAGGCTTCAACTGTTCATCGGGCTTTTAGCAATTTACCTTGGGCTATCTACCTCCATGTGGAGTGGTGAGAAAAAAAAATTATTTTGATGACATTTTAGAATTAACAAAAGAATAGAAAGAAAGAAAATTTAGCCTTAAAATCAGAGGGAGGTGTTAAATTCTCCATTTTGAATATTAGTGGGAGTTAAATTGCTTTTATATAACATAATAGCGTATTAGTGCATATGTGCTTGTTTCCATGATTTCTTGTAAAGATTGAAACTAGGTAGTATTATCTATTCATGATCGAGTTACCAATTATGTATAGCTCGGTTCTAATGTTAAATAAATAATAGCTATATATGTAGAAGAGCCTCTTTAATTTTAGGAGTAATTAGTGTTGAATTTTGATTATAAAAACATAAAGTTTCATGAATGATGAAACTCTGCTGTCTGCTTTTTCAAAATTAGTTTGCCAATTTCACATGTAAGTTATGTTGTTAATTGCTGTTTATCATCTGAAATTACATAAACGTCATATTTTTCTTATTTTGCTCCATTACTCTGTCTGTCGATTAACATCTGATATATATATATATATATATACTACTCTAGTAGTATTTATTATATAAATAACTTTGTTCTTTTCATCTTCTTTTAGTAGTTATCTTAATATCCTTTGAGAATTTTCAGAGTATTGATAATATTTTCGACTGATCCAAAACATGCAGTGTGCATATTGATGCATGTCTGTAGCAAGCGCCATCCATGGAACTTGGTTCTTTTGTTTCTCTTCACAATAGCAATGGCACTAATGATTGGGGCAGTTTGCACCCAAAGAAAAGGTAACGTTTCAAATGTTTCAATTCATATGTTCAAACATGGCATATAGTACTAATTCTGGCTTAAATTTACAGGGAACTCTGTCTTGTTGGCTGCTGGTTTGACTCTACTTGTGACCGTAGGTCTTACTCTATTCACATTCTTTGCTGCAAAACGAGGCTATGACTTTAGCTTTCTAGGCCCATTCTTGTTTTGTGCTGTCTTGTTGCTCATTGCTTTTGGTCTTATCCGGATTATATTTCCGATGGGTAGAATGGGAGAACTCGTGATCGGTTGCGTTGGAGCATTGGTGTTCTCTGGTTTCATCATATACGATACCGATAATTTGATCAAGAGATTTAGCTACGATGAGTACATTGAAGCTGCAGCTTCCCTTTTCATTGACATAATTAATCTCTTTTTGTATCTCCTTCAAATTATTGGTGATTATTGAAAACAGAAAATTGAGCTTGTTCAAGGGTTGAAAGTGTAATTAAGTAAAATTCATGAATGTGTGAAAACTGTGAAGTTAATTATATGATGATTGTTAATTATAAATTGGAGTACTACTGTTTTATTTACCTCATTATGTGCACTGACAGGTTTCCTTTATCAGGAATCGAAACAGAAGAACAGTAAATGTCTGTGATTGCTAAATACTGTATTGATATCAGCTTTAGCAATGACCAAGAATGTCTGGAATTTGTTTTACTACAATAAGATGTTTACTTAAATATAATGCACAGTGATTAAGAAACTCATGGAACTTCATCATCATTGCTTAGAATCTCTCATTCTCCTATATGGCATCTTGATCTTGGGCACATTTCTGGATTTATTCTGATAATTAATACTCTAGTATGCAAAGGAACAAATATCGACATCTAGAATATGCAAAATTCAAGTTCGAATCATACTGGAGACACCACACTGAAGAGGACGTATACCTATGCAATCTTCAGTCCGAGCTGTAAATATACAGTTTAGTAGAATTCAAGTTATACAACTCAATCATTTTAGACTGTCAGCAGAATTTGAACTTAATATAATTTACTAGCAAAACCATTAGAGAACAAAATTAGATCATTGACTGATGGAACCCAAACTGATTGCAGAATTGAATTCAAACTTGGCCTCATATGGACATTTTTGTTTAGCAATTTAAGTAATTTAACCCTTATTTAGAACAAGAACAAGAACAAGAACAAGGGACAAAATTTACAATTTTTTATGTGGGCGTTCCTTATTTGTTTAAGGAAACTAGAAAGAGGATAGATATTTCTATTAACTACACTTAATCTCGAAGATGTGGATGTAATTATTCCATAAATCAATGGAATAAACCTATTAATGAAATAAAGTATTGCAAAAAGGTGGAAAGTGCTAGATCCATTATTAAATATATATTTATAACACAAAAGTGCTAATTACAAATCAAGACAATAATCATATTTCAACCTAATCACACAACCATAATCCAAACCTCCAATAACAATTAAAGAAAGAAAAAGCTTGAGTCCCACATTAATAAAATATTTACATAATCCAACACACTACTTTGTTTTTCACATTGTATACTCAAATTTCCCCTTTTTGACCAACCCTAGTCCAAGATACCCCTTTTTCTTTCCCACAACAAAAAAGAACACCACACTTGGATCACATGGATTTCTAGCTTTCCTTCACTTTACTAAACATGGCCTAAATAGAACAAAACAAACCCAATTAGTTTCCTTTTTTACATAAATAACACAAGAAATAAAACCAATCCCACCCAAATTTGAAAAGGAATATCAAATTTTGTGTCTATTGTTCTTCTCTGCAGCATGTGTTAGAAGTCTTGAAACACCTTGAGTCCATATATCATATTCTCTTTGATTCCTGCACTCGAACTCGACTATCCCTCGGGCCACAGTCTTCAAAGCAAAGTATCTTCGGTGCTCACCGCCTTCTAGCAAGTGGCGGCCAGGCCAAGCCGGAATATCCTTCAAAAGCTCAAGTACAATATCTGAAATTCAAAAGTGTAAAAAAAAAAAAAGATAAAGATGACAACTTTATATCTTTTTCCACTCAATTAGCATATTACTTTCTCAAATCCCCAAACAGAAGAAAGACCCACCACACCTCCAATTCTGCAGTCATCATGAGAAAAGAACAAAAGCAAAAAAAAAAAAAAAAAAACAAATAAAAACTTACTCTTTTTCTTTTTAGTGACTGTCCCAGCAACATGTCTACTCTTCATCTTTAGCATCACCTGCAAATTTGAATGAAAATTCTGATTTCAGATTATAAAGATAAAAGTGAAAAGACAAAAGCAGATTCATATTATTGAATCATGTAAGAACTTTAACTTTTGTCCTCTATGAGTTCTCAATTATGTCCATATATTGTAAAGTCTAATTTAAAAAAAAAAAAAAAAAAAACTAACCTGACCCATTCTGTTAAGATAAACAGACACTACTTTCCAATGAAGATCACCTGGATTTAACACAGAGAATAGAACTTGTCAAACATACATCAAAAGTGCAATAGATTAATTGAGACAATTAGTGGATTTTATTTGATCTTAAGGCATGGAATTATGATGCTAAATAGATGAATAAGCTACCATTTCGCGTTTTCTTCAGGAGTTCACAACCTTGAGCAAGCAATTCTCGACTACAAATTCCCAGGAAGTTTTCTTCCGGAACAAGTTCTCCACTAAAACTCCCATTTGAACTTCCGTTACTCCCACCATTTTTACCACCATTCGTAAATCCCGTCCCTTTCTCCACAGGGATCACAGCTGCAATATTCCATACTTCCTTCAATGCCCTTGCCTTTAACGTAGCAGCGCCGCGCAGAGCTACAAAACAATAGTCAATCAAAATACAAAAGAGTGAAATGCAAAAATACCCCTTTGTTATTTCTATTAGCAAAAATCCCCCTGTGATATTTTTTATTAGCAAAAAAACCCACCCATGCCGGAATATATATATATTTAGCAGGAAAAATGACAGTTATACCCCCACCAATAAATGCAAAAACATCACTATTAACCTAAAAATTATCAATAATCCCCCTCTTAACTTTGAAAATTGGTGGTAACCCCCCTGTTCACTTTAAATGAGGTTTTTTGCTAATAAAAAAAGAACACAGGGGTGTTGTGCTAATAAAAAGAACACAGATATTTTTGCCAATTAGGCAAAGCAATGGGGGTATATTTAAATTTAGCTCAAATATAAAATATAAAACTTAAAAAAAAAACTAATTTATCTAAATGATGAAAGAACCATACCAGTAGCAGCACCAGCAGTCAAGGTCATGATATCACCAGCCGACCGAACATTTACTGCCGAGCTAACAACAGAGGCCAAATGTTCACGCTCGGCTCCAATCGCCTCAGCCGCCTCCACACATTGTGCCGCCACCAAAGTGGCAGCAGATGCCACCGCCATGTCGGTTTTTGCCATTTGTTCGTCCTTCCCTGCACCCGATGATGCAGCAGTGGCAGCAGCAATTGCAGCTATAGCAGATGCCACAGCCGCTACCGAAACCGCAGCATGGAGTTGAGCGTTGTGGGCCCTAGCGTCTTCCTTCTTCTTCTCCCTTCTGTCCTTCAACCACCTCCCCACGGTTTTTCCTCCACCGTTCACGGTGGTTCCGCTGGCGGCACACCCCTTGTACTGGTTGCTCGCGAGATTGTTCATTCGACAGTACTGCATAATTAATGAAAGTTTATAGCACACCCCACAAAAGAGCTGGACCAGTTTTTATTGTCTAACAGAATCAGGTCCAGATTCTCAAAAATGAACAAGAACTAACCACCAAACTGAAACGGTTGGTACCCTTTGTCATAAATTTTGTAACTTGATACATTATTGCTAGGAAAAAATGAGAGTGAATAATTTTGTAGCACAACTCTGCAATTATTATGTACCTAAGATGAAACAGAGGAAGGGTGCCCACCCTATCATTTGAAGGACCATGTACATTATAATATGCAGTGTTTATCCTTGAGACTTATACAACTGTAGTACAGACAAAATGTTTCCACGAAAAAAATAAAAAGTTTCATTTAAGTTTAATTTGGGTAATTTGTTAAAGCAAATGCATCCCACTTGTTCAAATATTGAAACAAAGTATTCAAGAATGTATAAATTACTACTAAACTAAACAAGGGATTCAATCTTGGAGTATTGGAGATATTAAGGTATCAATGTTGTCAACTTTTGACACACTTAGAGTATGTTTTTGGTTAAAAAGAATGCTGAGATATGCTCCAAGAACTTGTGCTTTCTTTTCCAAAAAGACCACTACATAATCACAAGAGAAACAAAATAATATTCTAAACTTCAAGATCTTAAATAATCCATACTAAAATGGACTAAGAAAATCATAAATTAAACCAAAGTTTTAGAGCAAATGAAGAAAAATTAATAAAAGAAAATTTATTAGACCTTGAAGTCATCCATTTCAGAAGGTGAGAGAGGTGGACTGTCAGTGAGAGGGCCACTGCTGTGTGATAGCCTTCCTGAAGTACGAGGGGATACATCTTGCTGCACATGTTGTACCCATTTCATAGTATTAGTTAGAAAAAGAATTATCATAAACATTTAACAGTAGGAATGAACCTGTAAGAATGAAATTCAAATAAAACCCAGAGAACAAGATTACTGTAAGTATAATTATTTGTTGACAGTGTATTCTCCAAGAAAACAAACAACTCCAATGAAATAGCTTAAAGTTCCGAGAAACCTTCTTTGTTTTCCAATAAAGCAGCTTACTTAATTAAATACTTCTTTTAATTTACAAGCCCCTGTTTAAAAAACAGGTTTTCATGAGAAACGAAAGTGAACTAAAATTTATAAATAAATCAAGCAAACCATAAACAAAAACCAAACAGTTCATACAAATTTCTTAAAACTAAAACAGCCAAGAAAAATCCAAGGAAAAAACCCCCCTTAAATTAGTAAAAAATTAAATTTTCCACACACAGTGAAACAGACAACAGAGAATAGAATATGGCCAAAATGGAATAATAAGTCCAAGCCAATTTGTTTTCAACCTCCATTTACAAACACTAAATAAAAACACAAACTTTTGACATAAAAACAGATTTTCGGGTACTAAATCAATCTTACAGAATGAGACATAATGCGCTCCATGACAAGTTGGGAAGTCTCAGAAAAAGAGAAATTAAAAGAGTTTCCAGAAACAGCCTCCAGCTCGGCGGAGACATCTTCTTCGTTTATGGTTTCGCCACCACCGGTATTATTTTTGGGTGGAGCTAAAGCTTTGGAGATTTCAAGGGCAGAAACACTCCAAGAACGGGATAAGAACTCCATTGGCTCTCTTGGAGATTCTGGAGGTCTGAAGATCATGGGTTGTTGTGATTGAGCTCTCTCCATACCCAAAAAAGAGAAAAAGATGAAAATGTTTGAGAAAAACTGTTTAGTGAGTGGGTACTAACTACTGGATAGTTTTACTTCCATTATATAGGCAGCCTCTCTGGTTGATGGAGAAAGAGAGAGAGAATATTTAGTTACAAGAAGATTTTAACTTTGTCCCATCATATGTACTAAAGTATAAGGACAATTTTACCCCTATGTTATTAATAGTAACTAAATAGAATCTTAGTAGTTCATTAGTTAAATTGGTGTTGCACAAAAAAGTTCAATGACATTGGTATTGTTAGTTATTCTTTCTAATTTAGCTTGACTATATTGATTTTGATGTAATGTTGATTTATTGTTGAGTATGTTATGATGATGTATTGATGAATTTATCATTACAAAAAAATAATTAAAAATATTTTTTACTTTTTAAAATAAATTTATTATTTTTTAATTTTCTCAAACTATTCTCCCAAAAATCAATTAGGCAACAATATTTTTATCTCTAATATATATATATATATATATTTAATTTGACATAAAGTAACTCATCTCTTACACAACTTATCTCACATAACAAACATGATAATTTGACAAAAATTCTTATACATCTTACAACTATAACTTAATTCTCCTAGAAAACCTACACCTACCTTATTTTTCAAACCACTATCCCAAAACCAAAACAAACAACATTACGCAAATCAAAAATATTTCACAAATCTTATTACTCTCCCAACCTATTCTCTCAAACACCAGACAAGCATGCCCTACATATTCTTAACATGACAACTGACTAAATTTAATTATTTGTTTTCAACTTATTAACTAAATTTCTATTTTAATTGTTCGGCCCACAACTAAACTGATTGAATTGAGTACTTCTCTTCAATAGAGGAATTACATAAGAGAGAAGGCTGGTGGTTTTTTTATTTTTTTTTTCCTCAAAAAAAAAAAAACGACAACCTAATATTTTATAAATCTGGAAATATTAAATGAAGGGCCCTAAGCGTTATTCGGATTTTTTTGGCACAAGCTCAATTAGCGGCATGGAGCGTCTAAATATTTTATGAGGTTATAAATATAATTGAAAATCAAGCTAAGTTACTAGATAATCGATTTCAATTTTATATATAAAAGTTTGTTTGAATTTAATTTATTATACTGTCAAACAAAATTAAACATTATTTTTTATTTGATAGATTTTGAAGTTTGATTCGAAATTGAATCCACAAGCTAAAAAGATATCAAGTTATGCGGAAAAAATTAACCCAATATTGGAGCGCAATCCGACAAGGCCAATATAGAGCCTTTACGGAGCCCTAAGTCTCAGCTCAAACAAAAAATGTGAAGACCGATTTTCAAGCTACTACTTAAGGTCGCCATACAAAGCTGAGTAACGAACTAAAAGGGATCGTTACTCAATGACATATCCCCGCAATCACACAATTATTTGTATACGTTTTAACCTAGCTCATTTCCATTCGAAACTAAATTCATATGCACCTTCTCTCATAGTACAATTTTGTTTGTCATGAGTATCGGAGTGGTTTCGCCAAAATTGCCCTGAGCTAGTGTTCATTTCGCAAGTCATGCAGGCACCGGAAAAGATATATTTTATTGGATTGATCGGGGATTTGCGGACCCAAAACCTAAACCGTACAAAAAATCCCCACATCATCAAAATCATTGAGCTAGACTAGTGTTTGAAACGAGTAAAACTCGCTCAAACTTGGTTTGGTTAAAAGTTAAACTAGGTTCACACATGATCTATATCTCGATAAGAAAATTACATGAAACTGGAAGTGTTGGATTCTACTCAATTTGTTTGTGTCAATAACATATATCGATAGTGAGAAAAAACTTATATAGAAAGATAATTCTATCACTAATCAGATCTGACAAAATCTAATATATTTATATATATATAAAAAAAAAACATAGAATGTTGCGTGCTTGCATAACAGTGTTGGAACAGTGCTCAGAAGATATATACTACAATTAATTTGTTGGATAATGTTTTTAATCAAAGAGGTCTTCACTGTCAAGAATAATTTTCATGTGTGAAATTATATAAGGCAACCCGGCCCGTCATCAATGAAGAATGAATGGTGATGCATAGGGATGATTGGGAGTTATAACCTCCGCATTTGTTTAGGCCATCCCATTCCCATCTCAACTCGTGTGGGTCGATCTCACAACTATCAATCATTAATTTTGAAAGCTGGAAAAACGCGGGCATTTAATGATCGATCAATTGCCAAACACATGCATGCACACTCTTTTTTCCATTTCATAATTTACTTATTTTCTACACTATGCTAAAAAATAGGAGTTGTACGTGCTCTTTTTTTATGAATTATAAAAAAAAAAAAAAAATTGGGAGTTGAAGTAACAATAATACTCCAATTTTTGACAAATGACCATCTATATCCCTCAATATTAAATTATTGACTTACCATGGAATTCCTCATAAGGTTTACGATGAAAATTGTTAAGTTTTTTTTTTTTTTTTTGGTTTTCCAAGGGTTTTAATCCCTTTTTTACATGTATCGTGCATATTATAGGTGTAAATCTTTCAACAAAAATTTAAACTTGAGTTCACCACTTTCAGGGAACTAGTCCCGTGACTGGTTGGTTGCTACAATTATTTTGATTTAAGCAATCTGAAGTTATAATTTGTAGTCCGACGCATTGCGTACAAAAAGTCATTGCAATAAAATTTATCTTGTCAACTTTTCATATTCTAACTAAGAAGTAAAGTAATTTTATTTCTAGGAAGAAATGTACATGAGACCAAAATTTGAATAATTTATCTTGAAAGCTTCTCATATTTGCACAAAGTTGTGTTGCAATGAAAATCAATAATCTTTAACGTACATTATTATTTTGAATGAAATTTCTTTATTCTTCCCAATATACTTCATTTATTTTATCTTCTTAAAAACAAAGCTCAATTTCTTGCACGGGTAATGACAATTAGAGCTCTCAATTGGCGAATTCCAATCTGAATGGGATCGAAAATCAATCCGATATATTAGAATTTTAATTCAACTAGAAATTTGATTAAATAATGTATGTATAATTAGAAATTTTATAATCCAAAATACGTGGAGTAATTATAGATCTAGGCTGATCTAATCCATTAAGGATGTATCTGACATGTCATAAATAAACATATTATACATACATTAGTTTTTTTATTAAATTAAATAAGTAGCACTAATAATATTTTATCATCAGTTTAAGAAAATATGCATCCGTCATTTCATTTTTGTGTATATTTTTATCTAAATATACACAAATTTATTTCAGAAAAAAATACTAGTGTAAATTTTGAAAATGAAGATTTTATTGAATCCGAAAAATATTTGATATCCGATCGAATCTGACCAAGATTCATTGAACTAAAAAAATTGAGATCCGAGCAAGAATTGAATCCAATCTAGCACAAATAAAATTAAATATGAATGGAGACTGATTTAATCCAAATCAAACTCATTGACAACCTTAGTGACAAGTTAGTGTAACTCAAACAAAAAAGCTTATTGTCAAGGAAACCATCATTTTGGTCATATTTGTCATCTACTCATCTTACTTGTTTTTGTTTTATTTTCCTCCATTTTTTTTAAATATATATTAATCTTCATCTCCCTGAGTGGGCCTTCCATGTTGAAAACTGGGCCCGTCCGTACAATAGTACAGCTGCAGTGTAGGGCCAGTTGGCATGCAGAAGAAAACGGAAGGTCGTAGCACTTGGTTTAACAATGTCATCGGAACTTCGTTTTAGTAAACATTATTCAACAGGGCCCAGCCAGACAAATACAGAGAATTCCCTGACTCCTGACGCTCTCAATAGAAAATTAGGAGCTTCTTTTTTTGGTTTTATTTTTTTTTTTTTTTTTTTTTTTTTTTTTTTTTTTTTTTTTTTTTTTTTTTGTTAACCCAGGTTGAATCCTGGACCACTCATCACTGGCCTCTCAGCAATGTGCGGAAGTAAATCGCGGGATGTGCCTGAGTTGGTCAGGGTTTGTTCACTCTTTATACTCCTGGCCCCCAAGGGAGCCTACTACCATGGAACTTACAACACCAAGCTGCTCCATCCTCCCTTAAAGATTTTACAACACTTGGCTGCTCCTCCCAGGATTCGAACTCCCCACCCTGGGGGAGTGAGCCCCGGAGTTCACCTCCTTTACCAACTGAGCTGTGCCCCGGGAGGCTTTTTTTTTTTTTTTTTTTTTTTTTTTTTTTTTTTGGTTTTATTATCTATGGGTTTGGTGGATCCATATAAAAATGAAATATGGTCGACTTTTCTTTTCTGAATTAAGCCATTTTTTGGCATGTTTCACTATGACTTGCGATTAAAAAAAAATCCGAAAAGCTCTCGACGACGCGAGTACTACTTTTCATTTCGTCGGTATCGAATTCTACCTCAAAAGTTTGCCTTTCAAAAATGTATCTTTAGTTATTTTTTGCCATTTTAAATGATATTTATTTGATTATTTAGGAGGTCAAATTAAACTCTTTGTTGACCAGATTTTGGACATGACCCTTAATTTATTGCGTATTTTAATTTAGTTTTGATTTTTGGATTTAATTTGCCATTTTTGGTGAAGACAATAGTTTTACCTGTATAGGCTATACAATCAGCTTTGTGTGTTGTTTTCGAACTAGCTATTGAATTTATATATCGAAAATGCGAGGAGCATTCTCTCCATGGTTTTGTTTCTTGCTTCTCAATTCCTGTAAATTATGATTCAATTCGGCATGCAGATTGATCGCTTATTTGATCAACTTTTTTTTTTTTTTTTTTTTCTCTCAAGGATATATGTTCAAGTCTTTGAACTGACTAGGCGTATCAAACAAATAATTAAGTGAAAACCTCTCCCAACAGAGATTCGAACATGAATTCGTCAAACCGTGGGGATTCCTCCATTCAACTTTATTTAGATATTATATTGTTAAACCGACAAAACATCAAGAGACCCACATATTTGTCAAAATCTTATTCCACACTAATAATTCGATCAATATCTTTTGTGAAACTCCAAAGTATAAAATCCTTAACCGACATACATCTAGAGGTTAGAGACTCAAGACGGTTGACACTAAACTACATATACATAAATGAATAGTTCTACTTTTAGAAATTTCCTTATTATTTTTGTTTCATGAACTAATTAATAAGAAATCGGTTGAAATGGTTTTCTTTCTTTTGTTAATAGTATTTGTTGTACAGAAACTGGTACTCTATGTTAGGCGCAAGATAGACAAGTTATAGTACTGCAGCATGTATATGCCCGATCAGGAATTCCCAGCAGCTCCTGAATAAGTGCATAAACTATTTGTAACACAGCATGCTGCTGGCTAAAATGCGCGTGGGTGGCATTCCCTGGGTACGTTATTATGATATTGTTTCAGACAAAAAGTCTAGCAGAACTGCACAACCTGCTTTATTTATTTTACTTTTTTTGGGTAAAAACCTTAGCTTTATTTTCTCTTAACATTATAGAGATAACAATACTCCATTAATTAAAATGGACATTAACTAAGATATCTTAGGTCAATTTTTTTTTTTTTTACATACCTTAGTTAAGTTTCAATTTTTTTACAGCCTCTACCATTAGTGTTCTACCCAAAGGGTGATGTTATCACAACAGTTTAAATGAAATGACTTTGACTAAATTTATGAAGGAAATGCCCCTTTGTATGGACTGAAATTTAAAAGTTATCAAACAAAAGTTATTTTTCAAAATGGTTTGATGCCCGATTTTAGACAGGTTTCTTTTTTTTTTTAATTAACTGGAGTAGAATATTGAGTAATATAATTTGATGCTTAGTTTCAATTACAAACGGCCAACTCAAAATTTACATTTATCTTTTGAAGCTCACCAAAACTGAATGTTGGAACATGTCGTTTTTAATTTCAGACTTCAACAACGTAACTCTCGGTTGATATGTTGGTTACCGTTATACTGTGCATGTTATGAAACATATAAAGACTAGACTATATGTATATGGAAATAACGGCAGATAATTTCTTGGAGATTTCATGATTATAATTATAGGCATTGGAAAGAAGATTATTGGCTCTTTTAGCATGTACGTACATGTTACATTAGTACTGACAGTTTTTACTCAATAAAATGACGCCGGTCACATTGAAAAGACTTACTCCCTTTCAAATTATCTGTTATTTTAGAGAAAAAAAAAATTGTCCCAAATTATTTGTCACTTTAAGATTTCAATACACTATTAATTACATATTTTAGGTATGTAAGAGAAAAAGTAAAAGAGAGAGTGTAAAACTTGAATAACGTGTAAACAGCTAATGGTGAGATAAATAAAGAATAAGGGTATTTTAGGTATATAATTTATTTTTCATCTAAAATTGAGGCTATTTAGTAGGTACCTTAATATGTGTGAAAACATGTAAAACGACAAATAATTTGGGACAGATGGAGTAAATTTGAAAATTAAAATTAAAACGCCTTGTTTTCTCTTTCCGAAGAGCATTATAGTGCTTTTTGAAAAGTCAAACAAATAATATTTTTGCTTTTAAAAAATAATTTATCATTTTTCAATTTTTCACAAATAATTATCATCTTAAAAAAAAGATTTTATCGATCTCCAAGAAAAACATAAAAGTTATATAAATTCTACTTTAATTTGATATAAAGTAAAATATCTCTTAGACCTTACATTATTTATTTCATAACTAACATGATTTTTAAAGTAACATTATATGTTACAATAGTTCTCTCCTTTCTATAATTTTTACAATGAACCTACAAAAATTTATTTCTGAAATAATTTTCACAAAATTCACACAAATAATTATAAAAATCAAGACATTTTCAGAAATCTCAATTTAATCCTGATACCGGGGTTGTACTTTTGGAAGATGGAATTGAATGAGTGGAATTATACAACTCCTACTTTTTGCTATCAAATGATGGAATCCATTTTTCAGCAATTAATTTAGATACTACGTGTGCTATTGAGCACCCTATGCCTCAGATTCCATTAAGAAGTGCATCACATCATTCTTTTAAGCTCACTATAAATCTTAATATGGATTTGTTCCTGTTATCAGGTCCACTTAAGTCTTTATTATTGCCATTCTATTTTTTTTTTTTTTTGGATAATTTATTGCCATTCTATTTGAGCTTTTGTTAATCATGAATTGGAATAACCAGAATAACAAAATTTCCCTCTTTAATTTGGAATATGTACATTTCCGCAAGCTAATAGCAAAATATTCCCCTATGTTACTCTTGAAAGGAAGTTTGCCTTTCTATGGAAAATAAAGGGCAAAAAATACTTATAATAATCTGGTTTTTTAATATAATACTTATATATATATTCTGAAGTGGAATACAAATTGTAGATATATTATACTTCCTCTGTTTCATATTAATTGACACATTCTTACTTTTCACACAGATTAAGAAATCTCATAATTACATATTTTTTTATGGTAAAATGTCTCAGATACCCTTTATAATGATGGTTACTTTTTAATTTTTTATTAGTGAGTGGTGACCATTGAGTTTCTCAAATCCAATGAGAGAAAGGGGCAAAATTGGAAAAAAAATGTTTTGAAAACCCAAAAATGCCAATTAATTTGAAACAAATTTTTTTGACAAATGTGCCAATTAATATGAAATGGATAAAGTAGTATGGAAGGACCAACTGATATGATGGGAAAAGAGATAGGGACAGATCCCCTAATTTTAATAGGGAAAATCTGATGAAACGAAAGTAATTGATATATGGGATATTAAATTAAGTCATTAATTGCCAACTTTGAAGGTGCGTGTTAAAGCCCACAACAAGCACCATTGAATTTGCTAGGGCAGAAAATTGGATTGTTTGAACAAATTTAATTTGGTTTTGGGTGGAAGACAGAACAGCCAGTTGTTTGCTATGTAAAATTTTATGCTATATTTTGTGAGGAAATGATACTAGCTAGGATGATAATCTTAATCTATCTGATACTCATTTGAAACTTTGATTAAAGCCACATCTAGTCGTTTTTGGTCAACAGTTTAATTTCCATGTCTTTTGGGACCGACCTATTTCAAAATTTTAAAATTGCTATTTTAAAATTTGGAATATGATAGATAATTCTGTCTCATATACTTCGGCTTAAATGCACGAAAAGATAGATAATTTTTGGTTTAACTATCAATAATTTAACGTGAGTTTTCCTATGATTTAATACAAGTGTATGTAATGATTTATTAATTGTAATTCTTTGTACTTGAACGATTATTGAAATGATTTCTAATGTAAAAATTGATGATGAGTGTATTCTAAAAAAAAAAAAAAATTGCACGAAATGATGGTTATCATAAAAAAAAAACCACACTGCCGCGCCAAGTATAGCACCTAGGCCACA
Organism: Penstemon newberryi var. newberryi; assembly: GCA_030819805.1. Taxonomy (NCBI): domain Eukaryota; kingdom Viridiplantae; phylum Streptophyta; class Magnoliopsida; order Lamiales; family Plantaginaceae; genus Penstemon; species Penstemon newberryi. Next base: position 45,534,215 of record JAUALY010000001.1, read on the forward strand.
CAGTCTGGGTCTTTGTTAGACCCAAGCCTCTGCGTCCTCGGTGGTGAAACCCAAGGGCGACCTGGTCTTTGTAACACGTAGGCCGACAACCTGGTAGGTGGTTGGGGGGAGGGTGTTGGTAGGGTCCGGGCCAGTGGTTAAGACATTTTTTTCTTGAAAGAAAATTCAAAAACAATTTTGGTCTTTATTATCCAAAATATATTAATGAAGTGAAGTCTGCTTTCATTAAGAGAAAACTAACGGGAACGGGAGGGAATTTAATGCAATACAAGTTACAAATGATGGTTCAATGCGCATCTTTCCCTTAATACAAGAGATTTAAAGTATTTTACCCCATATATATCTCTAGTAGAATCGAATTGTTCAGATGGACTGCCCACATACTCTCAAGAGTCTCAGACATATATATTACCCAATATCACTCGTTACATCGGTATTATTACCCAATATTAAACAATTCTTTTGTCTCATTTTTCTTTATCCTATGGTACAGTTAACCAGTCAACTTGACTAAATTTATACAAAATATTATAAATAATTTGATTAAAATATTTCACTAATAAGTCGATAATATCATACGAGACTATATATATTAATAATTAAAAAGTTTAATACACAACAAATGTGAAAATTTAACATGATAAGTCTTTTAAAAAATTGACCAGATACTGTAACTAATGAAGTAAAAATAATGGGACGGATGGAGTAGTAAATCTTTTTAACAAAACACCTATACCTAACCAGCAAGTTGTTTGGCCCTATAACTTGATCCTCAAATAAGTTTTGTAACTCTTGTACATAAATAATCCACACAAAGACACGCGCATGCACGTGTATCTTCACATTCTTTGCTTCCTTTTAGGGGCACTTGAAAGCCCAGACAATTAATCCAAGTGTACTGCGTTTATTTCCTGTCGAGGTGTTTTTTACTCGTTTTAGTGTTTTTTTCCAGAAGTTCTAGTAATTTCTTTAAGTAACAGTATTTATTGATGAAGTGAACCTTTTTTCTGATGGCCTCATTGTTGGGTTCATCGGGTTCACTCCACAATTACCAATTGACTATATATCGTTGATATTCAAGCGTTGAAACCTGCAAAACTAAATGAACTATGTCGGGGCAACTCAGGCGAAACCCTCTTGATGCTTGAATCAGTGACACGAACTTAAGAGTTTTATAGAGAGCGATTTTTCTCGAAAAAAGAAAGATTAGAGTTCATCTTGCTTGTATCTGATATTTTCATGATCGCCTCATTAACACCGTGATGGATCCATTATAAATCTTGTTGTGTCATGATTCAACCATTATAAGGAGGGGACTGTGTTGATGCTTGTCGTTTCCTCAATATACTTGATGCTCGTACGAGATCTCATTTAAAGTCAAAATAAGACTCTCACATCAATAGTCCTCCTAAAAGTTCCAATTTTGAGCTAAAGACTACATTAGTGTACATGGTTGATTTTGTTTAATTTGAAAAATCTTTTTGTTTCTTCATAGTGTCTCTCATACACTTTTGAGGAAATCCAATTTAAAGTCAAAATAAGATTCTCACATCAGTAGTACTCCGAAAAAGTTCCAATTTTGAGCTAAATGCTACATTAGTGTACCATGGTTGATTTTAATTAATTCGAAAAATCTTTTTGTTTCTTTATAGAATCTTATATACTTTTGAGGAAACCCAATTTACTTTGAGTAAGGTATCGTATTCCAATGTCGTTTTAATCGATAGTGCAAACATACTACTTAAAAAAGACCAAACCGCCTTCTGGTTGCAGGATGTCCTATAAATAATTTGTGATTTAATTACTGAGCAATTAAATCGCTTCTATCAATTAAATATTTTTATTTAACAACTTTTGAAATGATTACTCAAAAGTTGAAAAGGTAAAATCCACTAATTTTTTTCTTTAGGCCATTAATCTGACTAAGACCAAATGGCGCTCCCCATTAATTTTGAACTAAAATGAAAAGGTAGTGCAACTTGAGTTCGAAAGCTTTGAGATACATAGAAAATACAAAAAGAAGCCGATTTCATAATATGGAAAAAAGCAAGCAATAATTTATACACGAAATTCGAAGAAATGTTAACAATTAGTAATGTATTTTCGCGTCTAATTCCCGAGTCAGGGTCTGTGCTAGCTGTCACATGTCATTTCCCCATATTTGTGCGAAACTGAGTGAGTGAAAGTGTTCAGTAGCGTCACCGTACGCCGGCGGTGAAGAGGAGAGGGGCTGCGGCCGTACTAGGATTATTTTGTTCGTGTATGCATTTTTTCCGGGAGGTTTTATATGATTACTCAATAAAATTATACTCTAGTAGTATTAAATCATTTTCAATTTAGTAAATAATGTTCATAGACGCAAATTAATTACATGTATTGATAGTTCGAAAGTATACAAATTTAAACCCTTTTTGTTTAGATAGATTAATAACTAAACATAACATATTTCGTTATTCAAGAAATGAATCCTATTACATATTGGAGTAACATAAATCACATTACATAAGATCTAGAATGAGATCAATTTCTAAAAGTTAAATCACATAAGAAGTAATGAAGCAAATTCTTGGTTCAATTTGGTTTCAGTTCCATATAGAAAGTCCAATTTCAACATTATTTAGGCTGTTCCAGACCGGCCCAATATACATTTCCTGTGGGTCGGGTCAAACCCACAACTTAGCTATCAAGTATGAGTTTCTATCTGCCTTCCCCCTCATGTTTCCATTTTCCCCAAATTAAACCCTTCAAACAAAACCCTAATAAAAAATCTCAGAAACCCTCCACCAAAAATGAGCACCAACTTATCAATTAACTCATCAATTTTCATACAGTCGCAGCAAATTTCCTCCATAACCCCCTCTATCCACCCACATCACAATCTTTGCTCACGCAAAACCCCGAAGAAATTCACCATTAAAGCCACCTCAACTAACCCCACCACACCTAAACCCTCGATTTCCCCTTTCAAAACCGCCGCTGCATCCATCATTTTCGCCGCCGCCGCGTTCGGAAAGTTCCCCCACTTGCATGCGAAGGCGGAGATTTCATCGCCGCCTCAAACCCTAACAGAAGATTTATATGTTGAAAATACCAATTTGGATCAAGAAAAGATTGAAAATTCGCCTCTTACCCAGTTCCTGGAAACGAGTTCCGAAGCTATTGACGCGTTGAAGAAACTCCTCCAAGAAAAACTTGAGGTGGGTGAGGATGAAGAGAGCTTATCCTTATTAAAAAAATTATCCTCAGCTCAACCCGATAATCTCGAATGGAAGTTCTTGATCGCGAGGGTTTCTAATGAATTGGGGAAAGTTGAAGAAGCCCGGGATGCATTTGAGGAGATATTAGCGAAAAACCCGTTATCTTTCGAGGCATTGTTTGAGAATGCTTTGTTGATGGATAAGTCGGGGGAGAGGGAGTCGGTTATGGGGCGGCTAGAGGTGGCTTTAAGTGTTGCTGAAAATGAGAAGAAGGTAAAAGAAGCGAGAGATGTGAAGTTGATAATGGCACAAATGCAGTTCCTTCAGAAGAATGTAGAGGAGGCGTTAAGGAGTTATGAGGAGCTTGTGAATGAAGATCCATCTGATTTTCGGCCATATTTTTGTAAAGGGATGATTTTTAGTTTGCTGGATAAGAATGAGGAGGCTAGAGAGCAGTTTGCTAAGTACCGGGAGCTCTCACCTAAGAAGTTTGAGGTGGAAGGGTATTTGAGGACACCATTGTCAAGAATGAAGCTTTTTGGGACCGATGAGGAGAATTGAGTTTGTTTCTTGTGGAAGTATTTGATATATGGAGCCATGGAGGCAGTTTTTGTTTGGAGCTCCACTCATTGATGGAAATAATTTGGCTGGTTTTTGGTAAGCGAATTCTCTTTCTAATTGAGTTCGAGTAAATGGGATATTCTTCCCTTGCTCTATATGGAAAGTTAGTGATGATTCTTACAGGACAGCCTCATAGATAAAGAATAAGATAACTCTGCTTGAAAGTTAATCTATGCCATAACCATACATGTCCTTGTTCTGCGGCAATATTTATAAAATAAATATCTTGAGTTTTATTTGAACTCTGATCCATCTAGATTGTGCAATCAAAGTCTCTTTCATTTGTTTGATTGATATTTGAATCAAATATCAATATCTCGAGCATTTGAAATATTTAGGTTTGTTGTTATGCCTGGTATAGTTCATGTCATCATACAAGAACTCATTTCAATGGATCTGTTTGATTCAAAGAATTTGTTCTCCAGTTACAGTTGTGTTAATGGTTTGATCTCATATGTGATAGTAGACATAAATTAACTGTTAATATTTGTTTTGAATTAGTATTGTTAGTAGTCAGAAATCACAAAATTCTATCAAGGATGCATCAATAGTAAATCATTAAAAAAAACTTACAAATACGGTATCAGCTCCTAATACATACCAGAAAAAGAAACCAGTTATTACATACCACTGCATCTCCCTAAAAATCCATACCCCCTAAAGCAGTGAAATTATTCATCCTAGAATCATACAATAGCACCATACAACTTACTGAAGTAGAATACTAAATGTCTAAATTTCATTTACTGACTGTGGTAATAAAATCCTGAATCAACATGTAAAATGTAGAGGAAATAGCTTCTTATATCTTTTAAGTATTTTAACACATAACCAGAGCCAAAGCTGTCACCATAGTAATCAACCAAGCACATTCAACTTTTGGAATCAAGCTTGCTCCTGGTGACAAAAAGAGTTAGAAACTTTAAGTGCAAAACTAAGAAAACTCAACAATTCGACAAAGGGAAGTCATCTCACCGTTTAAGAATCTGTCTCTATCGTTATCCGACCTGTCTCTATCGTTATCATTAGAAAACCTGTCACTGTCATTAACCGACCTGGACCCTGGGAAACCGAGTCCAAGATCTGGACAGTTCTCTCCAGATGCACCTAAAATATAAGGTAAGATTGATTCAATACTTCTCTTTGTAATTTATGTACATTGCCCCGAATGTATATTGCTATATTCTATTTTTTTTCTAAATTTCGATTGAGCAAAAGACAAAAACACCCCCTATGCTTTGTACAACTCCCAAAAATCCCCCTGTGTTATTTTAACTCCCAAAACCCCCCGTGTTTAGTTTTAAATACCACACTCAACCCAAGTATAATTTTACTTTTGACTTTTGGTAGAATGACAAGATTACCCCTATGTGTTTTTTTTTAAATTTATTTATTCTTTTTAAAAAATTAATTATATACTACTCGGGTCGAGTGTGGTATTTAAAACCAAACACGGGGGGGTTTTGGGGATTTAAAGTGACACATGGGGGGTTTTTTGGGAGTTAGACATATGGGGTGTTTTTGTCTTTCGATGTCAGGGGTAAAATTGTCATATCAAAAGCAAAATGTGAACAAATACTTGCAATTTTGGCGTTTGAAATACACTCTCTTTTCTAGGGGTGTATTTGACACTTGAGATCATAGGGGGGGTTTTGGAAGTTAAAATAACACATGGGGTTTTTTGGAAGTTAGACAAAGTATAGGGGGTGTTTTTGTCTTTTGCTCAATTTCGATTATATATCCTTACAGTCTCTGTAGCATGGGAAAGCTGTTATATTGAGCAAATTGTAGTAACCCTCATCACATACACAGTTGTGTGTGAATGAAGAGGTCTGGATGCATATACCTCCTCCACAATCACTCCAGTAACAAGCTAGAAACACCAAATAAATAAACGATGATTAATAATATGATAAATGAAAAGATAGGTGGAAATTGTAAAAAGATAAATATGGTTACGATCGAAAACGGATAAGTCTGGTCTCCTCTCTTGAGGAGAAGGCCGGGCATCGTTTGCGCATGTGCTGAGTGTACCTGTAGAACATAATTTTCATTAGAATTGAAATGTTTATTATATTTCTATTATAATACAGAGCTTAATTTTTTCTAGAAGGCGATTGAAATACTGCAAGCGTAGAGCCATCTAACAATGGAGGAAGAGAAACTCACAGTCGGGAATGACACAAGGCAGGAACCTAAAATTATCATCAGTGTCCGAACGAGCTTGTGTCCACCCGGGTTCACATTCACACTCGAAGCCGAAAGTGCTATCCTCGGAAGGAATGCAATCGCCCCTTCCACACACATTTTCATGGCAAGGATCGCCTACAATAAATATATCAAATTCAATACAATTATTATCTCTCCAAGTATAAAAATGAATACAAAATAAAAAACTGTTTCAGTCATCATGAACATTGTAATGAATGTTTCATGAAAGAATTGTATGAAAGTGTAGGAGCAAACCCGGTGAAATGATTGGATTGGTTAAGTTGACGGTGGCAGTGACAGAGTAATATTGGAGTAGTAGTAAAATTGCAAGAAAAGGAGCATAGTGAACTTTAGACATGTTCAAGAACAGAGACAACCAAATGTCAAGGTATTCTGGGGTTGGCACTTCAAACTTGGAGATTTTGCACATATTTGTACACGGAATTGATGTTGAGAGTTGTTGTAATGTTGTTTAGGTCAAATGGTATTATTTGAAGTCGTTAGCAGTTGCTTTTTGCGCCAAAATCTAAACCTAGCATATGGGCCCGCCACCAATCACAGGCAGCCACGTTTTCTTTGGAGTCGGGGTGGGGGCTGAGCATCATATTTTTGTGAAAAAATGTTTTAATAATATTTAAATTAAAAAGAATAGAGCATGTTGCTTAAGAAGCACATTTGTAACATCTTTTGACAAGGGTAGCCCTGTTGAGCGCCTCTTGACTATGTCAAAGACTCAAAATAGATTTGAACATTTGCTTAGTCTACCTACCTAAAAATGAAATGTCTCAATAATCAACTTGTATGTCAGTACATTCGATAACATCGCATAGACATGTAGTTTTTTATAAGAATGAAATGATTTTATTTAAATATATGAGCATGAGAGATTGGCTAGTGATTGTAAAACCCTCATTCTTGACTGGAAGGGACACCAAAGGCCTCGATCCTTAGAGTGACTCGTAATGAGAACATTAAGATTTTTTTTTTTATTTAGTCCTCCCATAAAGAACTACTCGGAAGGTGCTGAAATGGTGCGCGAATAAGCCGGCTCAATGGCATGCTTCTTTGGTGGCAATATTTCTTACCCGATATCACTTATCAATCTTTCTTTTGTCTTTGTCATGTCCACTGGAAGGAACACCTTCACTCACGCCAACAACAATTGCTGAACAGTTAATTAATATCCTCAATGTTGCAATTAAAGTACAAATGTTACTAAAGTAATACTTAGGAATTTGGGATTCTCCCTATTACAATGGACCATTTCTATATTTATGTGTATCATCTTAATTTATGTGGATCTTTAAGGGGTGTGAATTTCCATTGTATTCATAGCTAAAATCAGTTGAAATCACGAATATAATGAATGATTTACACAGTAATCTTAATGAATGAATTGTCGACAAGGATCTAGTCTTCCATTCCTTTTGTTTTCAAGAGTATTTGGGACTTAAGTTTGACTTTCCATTCCTTTTGTTTTCAAGAGTATTTGGGACTTAAGTTTGACTTAATCTCTTTTGAGACGTGTCGTTAAAGTGGAAACCTCTTCCAATGAGGATTCAAACTTGACTTCGATATATTGTATGTACTAGTATCTTCTACTAGACCAATCACTCGTTGAATTTAATCTTTCTACTTAGTTTGTATTACAAAGTTAATTTTTCTAGTTCAACGAGCAAAACTATATGAATTCTAAGACGAGACGTCATAATCCAAAATTGTTGCTACACTTTTTTTTTTTTGACATAAATTATTATTTTGACATTTGTCATCTTTTTTTCAAGCATATAAAGTTACTGATTTGACATTTATCACCTATTTTTTTTTCCTCCAAATTCCGACAATCAAACCTCAATCCACATCACATCTCAAGTTTTCAAACCATACTAACTATTAGTATTTTATAATATTTCACTATATTAATATTTCATTGGAACCATTATTAAGATCGAGTCAAATTTTGAAATCAAACCGAGATGGAACCCAACCAAATTACTTCCAAATCAAGTTAATGTTTTGTAAAGCTGGCCTTGTAAACTTTATGTAGTAGTTTTTGTTTGAAAAACCCTTTTTTCTATGATTTTATGTTCTTTAAAATTTATTCTTGACTTTATTTATAGCTCTACAGGCCAAAACCTAATGATTAGTTGGTCTTAGCTAATAAACTAGACCTATTGTGCTTAACTATTAATATTAGCTAACAAAATTTGAAATTTCTACTTAGTAGAACAGGGACCATATTCATCTAAATCTTGGCACTCATAAATGTCTAGGAATAGGAGAACTAATTGCTTGCTCGACTACGTTTAAGTACATCTGTTTTTTGAAAACATATAATAACAAGTTTGGCTATCTCGAATTCGATGTCACTATTTTTACTTGTGTTTAAAAATAGTGCAATCCCTCAATACAATTGTTGTTAAGAGCTTTTTATTTCAAAAAAAAATGAAAAGAAAAATCCTTCATGTGTAGTGTTTATGCTCAGTTAGATTGGTAAATCTTAATGTTTCAAAAAAAGAAAAATTTGGTAAATCTGCAAGCAAAGTATCTTTACAAATTTGTCCTTTTTCTTTTAAATATCTAAAGTTTAGTTCTAATGTAGAATCTTGTTAAATTTCAAAAGCTCTCGTCATATTTTACTAATTAATTAGCCCAATTCTAATTTTATTATAGGTTATTAAATTAAAATATTTCCATGCCCATGTTTGGGTTTGAGAACGAATATAGGCCTCATTAGATTGACTAGTCCGGCATTGGATTGTAGTCCATACCCTATGTGGGCATAGATATGTAGTAGAATATTTTAATGGGTCGAAGGAGAGTTTAATCCATTAAGATATTAAATATTCAAATGTACAACCCGTTAAACTCATTGAGTATCCCGGCCCAAGTCAAATTTGAAAACCTCGACAAATTCCTAAAAGGAAAAATATTTGTACATTTTTATAAATTTATAATGATTTAGGAGTACTAATATTCAATGTTCCAACCATTGCATCAAAATATGCATAAAAAGGTATATCCTTATTTTTATTTTCCTTTTTCAGCCAGCCACATACTTTTTTTTGATAATTCAGCCAGCCACATACTTCATTTGGGCTAATCAGTATATATCATTGTCGCATATTTAAAAGGTCACATCTCATGAATAAATATGCAATTCGTGATTTTGGCACCTTACGGCCAATGCCATACCAAAACTATAGGACCACATTCAAAATTTATATGACATAGACTTGGTGCATGGAAATATTATTTTTTTCCCTTTGTTTTGAAGGTGACTTGTAATGAATTGACACTCATTCCTCGGATCTTTAGATAATTTTGAAGGGTACTATTTATATTATTCAGTGTCATCACGTTCTCAACACGTAACAACTCAAATTACCATACACTTGTAATTACTCATTACTAATAATTAATTAAAAATATTGTTAGTTATTATCGCACTTGTCACCATTATTATTGTGACATAATTATCACGTAATATTTTATCATTAATTAACTACATGATCTATAACATGTGTATATATAAGTATACAGATTCAACTTATATCATGGGGTGATATATGTAATCTTCATCTTTATCTATAGCTATATACTTACTCCAGATAAAGTTTTTATAAGAATTTTGATCTTAATATCAAGCTTATAACTTTTGACCTCCTTGGCTTTGATAGATAACAACAACCGACAACAATGCATTAAAGAGAAAAACAAAAAACCAAAAAAGAAGAAGAAAATGAACAACCGACATCTATTATATTTGCTGAGCTGTGCTGAATGCTGGTCGTATTCATTGCAATTGTTTTATATGCCAAATATTGAAAGTGAATAAAGATTATCGTACAAGTAAAAAAAAATTGAGAAAGTACAAGTACATTTTTTAAAGCTATGAATTTTCCCTTTCTTTTTCTTAATTTTTAATTATAGAAATTGACCTGTCAGGAATTAGATCAACCAATTCTAATTATCAAAAACAATAAGGAAACAAAAAAAAAAAAAAAAAACAAGAAAGACATACAAAAGTTTCCACATTACGTCTTAATGTTAGATTATTATATTTCAGCTACCATGATAAAATATTTTATTATATGATAGAGCTGTGGATTGTTATCGATCACTAATTAAGATACGACCCTTATTTTGTTTTATGGAATAATATTAACTAGAGTTTAATAATCTATGATAGCTGACAGCAAAAACATCCAAAGTAACAAAATCTACATCACAATCAATGAATCAAATGAAGCAAGACATGTGCATTGCAACAAATAACATGAAAAGGAAATCAAATAATTATAAGGAAAATATTTGAAGATTATACACTTTATATACATGGCCTTAATAAGATTAATCCGCATCCAAGTTTCTAACGATGCAATTTTGAAAAAATATTTGTGTGAATGTATAACACTTTTTAGGAGAGCTAGGGTGATTATTGACCAATAACAAAATAATTTGTAAATTATATACTTGGTTTTGAATTGGACAAGAAGTTTGATCAAAGTAAAACTTTAGCTTTATCTACACATATACTCGAACTAAGCAATATTCATGTATTAAAATTTTATTTCCTTTACATGTTGCGACTAATTAAATATTAGAAATTTCTCAAAAACTTTTTAATTTTTTTTTTAAATTTCTGGAAATTAATATTTAAAAAATTATAAATTAAAGAAATTAAACACGTTGAAGTATATTTATGTCTCGTTAATTAAAAAAAAAACATTTTATTATTTTGATGGAAACATGTGAACATATATGGCACAGGAGATAAAGCACACAATACAACGATGTTTCTTTTTTTTTTTTAAGAACACACACTATGTGAAATTAAATATATTTTCGATGATAAAGCGTGAAAAAAAAAAATAGATGTGCCCAGTATCAGAATTCCCTAAGCAGACTGTGTATGGGGCAGGAGCTAATGAAGACAGTACATCTAAAGTTAATTAATTATATTGTAGGACAATTTACTTATTAAAGTTTAATGCTGTAGTTTTATTGTAAGATTTACATTAATATTACTTTAATTCGTAAATTGTACACTGGCCATGATGCATGTTACAATTAATTGTCTGATGGAGAATGTCTCTCTAGCACAAATTAAACTTAGATGACTAAACTCAGGTTGGACATTAATATCTGATGGAGAATATCTGGTCCCCACCAAATTAATAAATAAAAAATAGCTAATTTGCTCCGATTTATGTCAAATATGAAATTAATTAATTGCTTGCATAAGGGAAAATATCCAAAATAAAATCTGTTAACAGTGTATGTATATTAGGTGAAAGAGTATATATGAGCAAAGCCATGTGATTGCCAACTAATTAATTATAAGTCTATAATCATCAAGCAATCCAATTAATCATAGTGAGACAATTATTAAACTTTGAAAGTCAATTTGGCTTCTAAACCTTATTAGTTATGTGACCATGCAAATTAATCTGTACACGTTATTTTTTAATACATTCACATGGCATAACGTGCGGGTTGTATATAAAACACTGGTCCAATCTAATTCAGCCTTGATCTTGTTGCTAAGACAAGTTGTAGCAGTACTTTAATTTTGAAGAGTGCTTCCACAATGTAATTAAGTTAATTATGTGGTTATCGAATTATATTGATGAAAATGCAAATTACCTCTTAATTCTCATTTTTAGACTAATCTTGGAAACCTAGAAATTAATTAGAAAATTACCTAGGAATTAAAACTGGTACGGTGCTAATATTACTTGTCAGGTAAAAATTAACCCAATAATTTGTTGATCGAGGTAAGATTTGATTTGAAGGGGAAAAAAAGAAGAAGAGAAATTCGATTGTCATGTGGTGCAAAAGCTTGCGGAGCCATTCATTCTTACTTGCAACTAAAATATTCATTTATATATTTTATTTGTAAACATAAATGCATGAATCAGCACCATATACTGTACGTATAAAGCAAGCAGTAGTAATAATAATACATAAAAGAGGTAGGATAATTAATTATATGGCATGTATTGGATCATGGTCTGAGAAAAGTGATGCTCCAATAATGAAGAATCAAACAAAAGATTTGACCATGTGCGTGCTAGATCCCATAAATTAAATTAAAAGACCACCCTTCCCAACAAGCTAGGTCATCATATAAGATATAACCCAATTCTTGGCCCGGCCCTCAAATGATACTTATTGAGTTGAAATTAAAATTGGATCATAAATACTAGTATGCTGCGCTTTTATACGAATAATCATGTCGATACAAGTAGCAAAATTTGAGTTTCGTTTTTGATACAAGTAGTTATTGATACAAGTAGCCGAACTCAAGGTTATTCATATAACCTTTATTCCGTCACTTGTATTTGTTCTGTTTTTTCAACATAACAACACCAATATAAAGTTATTGATACAAGTAGCCTAACTCAAGTTATACGAATGCAATATTTTGAACTGTCATTGAATAATGCTCATGAACTAAATTATTATAATGTATTTACATATAGATAAATTCGGTGAAGGAATAAGGTTGATGTGCATGTCATGTCATGACAATCTAATTAACATACAAAAATAAAATGAAATAAGAGAGATACGGGTAGACAAAGAAATGAAGGCCATGCCCTAAACTAGGCCACCCATATTAATATGAGATAAAATCTCCCCCACATTGACATGAGTATTTTACAAGAATCAGGCATGTTCCTAGCTCGACCCAAAATCCACATGCTTTCTTATCACCTCCAATCCAATTATACGGTACCCCTTTTTTTTTTTTTACATTGAAAAATTCACCCTTTTCCCTTTTTCACCATCCCACCAAACATGGCCACTTTATTTACCCAAATTTGCACTTTAAAAATATTAAATTTAATACCATTTTCTTAAAATAGATTTTACAACTCTCAAGATACCTCCCTCATTAATAGGTACTTCCTCTCTGTCTCTCCTTCCACTGTCACAATTATTATTAGAATTGCAACAGTTTCCATTTCATAAACAATGGAACAGTGACAAAATAAATATACTCTAAATAATAAAGACCACAATTATGTTGAAAGCTACATATCATATCATATTTGAATTGGTTTCCTAATTTGTTTAGTATGATTTGATCTAGAAATGAAGGTGTAAATTAAACAGATAGTGAAAGGGAGATGGGGAAGACAGGCAAGTGGTTAAGAAACTTGCTATCAGGAAAGAAAGACAAAGCAGAGACTACAAAAAATGCAATCCATCACCAAAATTCAGCCAACAATGGCAATGAAAATCGGCCAACCACTCCCGTATCAATTCCAATGCCCACGACACCCAAGGAGAAGCGTCGGTGGAGCTTTCGTCGCTCTTCAGCCACCGCGCCTGCAGGCCGGCAGGAGTCGAGTTCCATTGAAAACACCACCACACCTCATGTGATGGATCATAATCATATGGAAATTAATGACACTAAGAAGCACGCATTGGCGGTGGCCGTGGCCACCGCGGCTGCTGCTGATGCGGCTGTGGCGGCAGCTAAGGCTGCCGCTGCCATGATTCAGCTTACGGCTGGGAGGGCGGCCAGTGTGAGTGAAGAGGCGGCAGCAACTAAGATTCAGTCTGTTTTCCGAGCACATTTGGTATGCCTTTCTTGGAAATTCATATTTTACTTTTTATTTTATTTTTCATCTGTTATTTTACTGACTAAAATTCAAGAACCAAACATAGTCTTAATAGCCGTAATAGTCAATAGTTCAATGTGTCTCGATCTACTATACACTGTGAAATGATAATTTTGGAAATTAGATAGATACATAAAAATGAGTTCGGGTTTATCTTTAAGTAGCGAAAATTGAGTTAATGACAATTTACTCACCCGATATATGCATAATGTTCAAGTTAACCATCCATAATTTGAAAAAGAGTGTTTTAACCCCTTATGATCTTATAAAAGCTTTTCACGGCCTCCCTGTCATTTTTATTTTAGACTTAAAAAATATATGAATTGATAAAACTACCCTTCTTATATGTGTCACTTTACCACCATGTGTTACTATAAACGTGTCACTTTACCTCATTTTGTTACGATAAATGTAGAGATTTACCCTCCTGTGTTATGATAAATGTTGCAATTTATCCCCCATGTTACAAAAACACTTTTCATGCATGCTCTCATTTTCGGCAAGTGAGTTATATACACTCTCCGGTTGAAGGAGGTAATTAGTCTTGGGTAAATTGACCTTTATAAATATTACGTCGTGTGAATAGTCAATAGCTCAGCGACGAATACAATTGCTAAGTGGGTATGTTTGGCTTGAGCAGACAACAATGCCCTCGTGGCAGTTGCGAGATGCATGCCTACACGTTCGAAACGTGTGACTTGGCCATTATGCAAGTTTAAAACATTTGAGTTCCTTGTTACCAACTACACTTTTCAGCAAGTCAGCAGCAGACAATCGATCTCGCTGAATTAGACAGAATGCCGGATAAGCATAAAAATCCCAATTTTGTTTTACATGACCCCAAAACTAATTGTTGGGAGTATCTAATATGGAACTGTTATTGAAGTAAATGGTGAGGTGAGTTGTGTTTTTGCAGGCAAGAAAAGCTTTGAATGCATTGAAAGGATTGGTGAAGCTGCAAGCATTGGTTAGAGGGCATTTGGTAAGAAAACAGGCAACTGCTACACTTAGGTGCATGCAAGCATTGATCACAGTTCAGGCCAGAGCTCGAGCCAAAAGACTCCTCATGGCTGTTGATGACACTAAATCCATTGACCAAAGACAACAATTTAACCACAGAAAATCCACACAAGACTTTACCTTTCGCAACTCAAATCATCATGTAAATATTACAAACATCATCAACAAATTTTCGGGTAATTTAATTTCTTGGAATTGACATTGTTTGTATATATATGTAGGATGGCATTGAAGAGAACATCAAGATTGTGGAGATGGATCTTGGCAACTACAAGCCCATTACAAAAGCAAGAAACAGTTACTCAAATCTAACTCAACTCGACAAAACAGAACATAGATCGATTAAACATGATCAACATCATCACCAAATCTCACCATCACCATCAGCAATAACCGACATAAGCCCAAGAACATGCAGCAACCATTTCGATGAATACTCATTCAACACAGCACAGAGCAGCCCTCAATGCTACTCAATAATATCCAAACCCGACACTCCAAAACTCCCCATTTCCTATCCAAGATCAGAATACGCAGAATCCCTTTACTCTGAGTATCAATTCTATCCTAGTTACATGGCTAATACTGAGTCCTCGAGGGCTAAACTTCGTTCCCATAGCGCCCCTAAACAGCGCCCTGTTGAGACTTTTGAGAGGCAACCGAGCAAAAGAAGGCCTTCTTTGGAAGGAAGGAATGTTCCGAGGGCTGTAAGGATGCAAAGGTCATCGTCTCATGTGGGTTCGACTGCTCAGGGTTATAATTATCCGTGGACAGTTAAGCTTGATAAGTCGAGTGTTTCACTTATGGAAAGCGAGTGTGGATCCACTAGTACTGTGCTTACTAGCAACAATTATTGCAGATCATACGTGGGATTCGATGTAAGTAACTATATTTAATTTAACATCTGAAAATTTGTTAATGTTCTAAGTTTCTTTCCTCAATTTGACTACAGGTGCAAGGAGCTAGATACTGATTTCTTGTGGGAAAAGGACTCATCTGGAAACTGCATTTTAGTGAAGAATTTGCAATGCAACTTCATTCAACTGTGAACAAATTATTTTTTCGTTCATACTTGTTAATTTGTTGAAAATATTTCAGCTCTTTTTTATTTTTATTTCTAGATATGTTTTTGCTTTGTTCATTAATTGCATGCCACAAAATTATATATAACTTGAGTCGTTACTTTCTATGAGATTGTTTAGAAGTTAACAGCAAATTACCCCCTTGTCTTATTTTTAAAAGGTAGTACTTCCCCTACTTTTGTAAAAGAAACACCTTAACTTCCTCTTGTATTTTTATATCTTTAGGGGGGGATGGGGAAAGGGGGAATACTCATTAGAAATATCATGAGGGTAAAGTGAAGGGGAATTATATTATCAAATTATGGTTAAAATGATCATTTTTCACATCAAAATGCAACTTTAGTTGCTTTCTAGAGCATGTATGTAACACCTCCTCAAGAAAATTATAAATCTCATACACCTATTTAAATATTCAATATTACGGTCGAGTTTAATTCATAAAAGATTCTTTGCATTCCGAACATCATACAAATCAGAATTTGATAAGATCTATTATAGTTAGATTTTGAACTCAACTTGACAAGGAAAAAAAATCTATGTTATACTATATCAATTGTTATCTGATTTCAACTCATACTTGGTTCAAATAAATTTCATTTGAGGTTGATACGTTTAAAAAGATATTAAATTAAGTTCAAATAAATTCATTTTGAACATGGATCGATTAGAATCTAGACTACGAATCATAAATGCAATCCCAAGGTTATAAAAGGTAGACATGACAATGGGGGGCCTTTACTTTTAATTTCACATCAGTTCTTTCCACATATACATGTGGAGAATCTTTCACATGGTCTGCCTAACAACTAATTTAGTACTACATATATTTAATTATCAAATTATCGACCACAATTATTAATCCTATGGTGCCCCATATAGCCACTGGTTGTAGTTGGTATTTCATTAATTTACTTTAATTGTTAATATATTCAACAAAAAATGATTAATCAGTAACCCTATGTTTTTTCAGATTTCTTTTTATTATGTTAGTTGTTATTTGGATCATAATATATTTAAAAAGTTATAAGATTTTAATAAATTTTGTTAAAGGAAAAACCAAGGCGTTAAGCATTTGGCACGTGCCCAATGTCAGGTTTAAAATCCGAAATACTCTGAAGAAACGAAAGAAAACAATTACATTAGGCCCAATTAAAACAATCTGTACATTAGGCCCAATTAGAACAATTTGGTAATTGCAACATGTGGGAAACATTTTCGAATTTATTTTTCTCAAACTTTCAACAAAAACGATTTACAAAAACGGGTAGTTAGCCTAATTAACTTTTCATTAATCAAGATTGACTCCCAATTCCTATTAACTTCCTATCTTTCTTTATACCCCAGGAAATTGGGTAGAAATAATGTCACAATCGGTAAGTTATTGCGGCGCTTTACGGAGTCACTAAACGCGAATTTTGTTGTAGTGTTGGGGATATTTGATTTTAGTCATGATTACCTTTTCAGGAATAATTTGAAGATAATAGAAAAAATACAAAACACTGAACAATGGCCCTTCTAATAATTAAGTTAAAGTTTGATTCCAGTAAAACCTAATGAGCAATGACAGTGTCACAAAGATTAAGTCCTAGGACAGATTGAAAGAAGACAAAAAAAAAGATTAAAACAACTTCCTCGAGCTACCAACTATAAAAACAACTTCAATCTTTGAGGACACCTAAGCCTCCAAACCCACGAAACACATGAGGCCTTCGATCATTCAAAACCCTGTAAGTTGAGTTACACGTAAACTTACCATTGGAGAAACCACACGAGACACGTTTAAAGAAGAACTTATATTAAAAATCTCATATTCTCTCTGAAAAATATTTACATGAACTCTTTGATTTGAAATAAAGTAACATGACTCTTACATAACACATCTCACATAACAAACATGATTTAGCTTAAAGTAACTTATTTATCTCTTACACTATTTCTCTTATTTCCATAAAATCTAGAAAAACTATAAAATTTTATTTCTTTCCGAATCCACTATAACAAAATACAAATAAACAACATTATGAAAATTGAGACATTTTTAGAAATCTCAACTTATTTTCTAAAACTACTCTAAAAAATGTGAGACAATCAGGGTCGTAAGTATATTTATTAGTTTTTCAATATGTTACTGAGTAAATATCTCCACACTTAAATTTTATGAGACCATCAATTTTACTCAGATTTGATCAGTTATCGAATAATAAATAGAATCTTTACTTTAAAAAATTACACAAGAATTTTCTTTGAAAAAATTGTTAAATTTATAATTTATTTAATTTAGCTCTCATGTTCAAATTGTATTCATAATTCAGCTTCAAGATTTTAATTACTTAATTTATCAGAAAACTTGGGAAACAGTGAAATTGATATTAATATATCAAAAATAATTTATGTTGTTAGATGAAAATATACATACATAATTTTTTTATCCTTTATCAGTTAAAGATCTTTAATAGATCTAATCGACCATCAACCTAAATTTATATTCGATCTATGTAATTCGAATTACAAATTTTTATAAACATAAACGTGACAAAGAATCTCTAGTCGAACAAAAATCCTCATAAATCGATCAAATTTGAAGCGATATCCGCCCCATTAACATCTTTACATTTACATGAATAGGTTTCGGTCTTTTGGACCAAACCTGGCCCAATTCAACTTTTGTCCTTTTCGGATGGGATTCAACTTCGGGTGTTTTAATTGGTTTTGACTTCTGGGTACGGATCCAAATTCCAAATCATGTTTGACCCAATAAAATTCTATAAGCTGGGCCATGGTGCCAATCAGTCATTAGGCCCAAAGATCGAACAGGCCCGTGAAAAAATCAGTTGAAAGAATAGTTATGCGGTATAAATTGAAATTTAGGGTTTTGCAACACAGAAAAAGAACAAGACTAAAGAGAGAGAGTAGCTAGGGTCAGCCGTCGCTCCATACTCCAAAGCTCATTTCTCAGTAACAATGGCGGTCGGGTAATTGCTTTATCTATCTACTTATCCATACTAATGCATTGTATACGCACAAATCGTGTCATTGTTTGTAACCTTGAATCTGATTTGACACAGAAAGAACAAGAGGATTTCGAAGGGAAAGAAGGGAGGCAAGAAGAAAGCGTGAGTATATTTTGAATTTTTGTTTTCTTCCATCTTTGGATTTTAAGCATCTGCGTAATTAATTTATTTGTTTATTTATTTTAGGGCTGATCCTTTCGCTAAGAAAGATTGGTATGATGTCAAGGCGCCTTCTATTTTCAACACCAGGAATGTTGGCAAAACCCTAGTCACTCGTACTCAGGGTACAAAGGTACACTTTTACTTGAATTTCAGCTGAAACTATACTATTGTTATTATTTATTTATTTAGTAAACTAGATCATTCTATTTGTGTGAGTCGGTATGTTAATCTTCATCTGTCTTGGCTTGTTGTGTCTCGTGGCTAGTTATTCAGTTGATTTATTAAGTTTAGACGACTTTGATTTTGTAAGAGTTCTTCCTTCTGCATTCATGTGGCATGGCACTAACATACATGTAGAAAAAAATTGCAATAAAAATTGACGTCTTTGAATTGAAGTAATTTCTATGCTGTGAAATGATACTAAGTGATTTATCAAAGTTCTATAATCTGGCTTTGTCTTCCTATATATTTAGCACTCTAGTTAACTTAGTTTTCACTAGCCAAGTATGTGTTTTGGGAATTCTAGTCCTGCTTCTGTTATTGGTTACCATGGGATTTGTAGTAACTCAAATAATTGCTGAATCTTTGCAGTACTAAAATTGTTAAGTGTACTTATTAGGAGCTTATATAAATTATAAATAAGGCTTGCATTCTTGACACTGTCAATACGCTATGTTGGAAACATTGTTGTTGCAAGTAGTCTGCTGTCCATGTATTGGAAAGTCACCCTTTGTTCTCTACCAGATTGCTTCAGAAGGACTCAAGCACCGTGTGTTCGAGGTATCCTTGGCTGACCTTCAGGGCGATGAGGACCATGCTTTCAGAAAGATCCGTCTGAGAGTCGAGGATGTTCAGGGAAAGAATGTCTTGACAAACTTCTGGGTATGAAGAATCTGAAGCACCGAATTGCTTAGTTTTCGTATTATACGTTCTTATTGCTTATTATATGGAAATTGCAGGGCATGGACTTCACAACTGATAAGTTGAGGTCACTTGTGAGGAAGTGGCAGTCATTGATTGAAGCTCATGTTGATGTTAAAACAACAGACAACTTTACTTTGAGATTGTTCTGCATTGCATTCACAAAGAAGCGTGTCAACCAGCAGAAGAGGACATGTTATGCACAGTCGAGCCAGATCCGCCAAGTAAATACTGCTGAATTCTTTTAGACAAATTGATTCATGGTCTAACAATTATTTTTTTGGTTGTTTTTAGTTACAGTTTATTTGTATTTCACTTGGTTAGATCCGGAAAAAGATGCGCGATATCATGACGAACCAGGCTCAATCATGTGATCTCAAGGACTTGGTTCAGAAATTCATTCCTGAATCAATTGGCAAAGAGATTGAAAAGGCAACTTCAAGCATCTATCCTCTACAGAATGTTTATATCAGGAAGGTCAAGATCCTGAAAGCTCCCAAATTTGACCTTGGAAAGTTGATGGAGGTGAGTTTATTTATTTCTTTCTTTCCTGCTATTGCCCCCTCGGTTATTTATTCTCTAGGTAGACGACCTGATTTAGCTTGTTCTGTTACTGTCCTGAATTTATGCAACTCAATATCAAACTTGCATTTAATTAAATTGCATATTTAATGTTGTAGGTTCACGGTGATTACAGTGAAGATGTTGGTGTAAAGTTGGAAAGGCCTGCTGAAGAGCCCATTGCTGAGCCGACTGAAGTTGTTGGTGCCTAGATTAATTTCTCCTAAGTTACCTTGAACCATAACTTCTTATTTAAGCTGGTTTAGTTTACCTTTTTAATGAGAAGAATGTGATTGATGTACTGCAATTTTAATTTTGGAATGGTTTAGGAAGAGATTTTGCTGTTGAGAGCCTGCCAATTTACTGTTAGATAATGTTGCTATGTTTCATCATCCCAACATTTGTTTGAATTTTGTTCGCATAGATCTAATATGATTTATCTTTATACATCGCGTTCTATATAGTAATTTTTGTTAGTTTCTTTAAATACTCATATATGAAAAGTTTGGCTCTTATTTTGGATTCCTTGTAGTTTTTCGTTTTATTTAGCTTGCAATATTTTTTCACCCAAAGCATACTTGTTCTGATAACTATGATGCCTTCATCAATATTGTGTAGTGGTTAGGTCATCTTTAACAGCTATTTTAAATTCAAGCTTATTATCCTAAATTATAAGTAACGAACAACTTTTTTAAATTTCAGCTTCTTATCTTAAATTATAAGTAACGATTCACTTTTTACTCTGTATTTTAAAATTAGTTTATATTTTAATTTTAAAAGATTACAACAATCACAGCTCTTCTTTCCGACTGATAGTTTTCTAAAATTGATTCAGGACGTGGAAGTTTTTTGGTTCAGTGTTTTGTACTACTGCTTTGAATGAAAGAGTTTTTAGGTAATATGTTTGGATGGGGATTCGTTTTGCAATTCCAAAACCTGGAAAACATGTTTAGATGACACGATTAGTTGGGACAACATATTTTATTGAGATTCTCTATTTAGACATTTTCTCTGCCAAAAATTAATTGCAATTTTAAATAGGTAACCGTAACTCAATTATTCCTCAACATATCAACTTTATTTTCCATGAATGGATTTTCACATGATCATGAAATGTATTCCTGCATTCAGAGATTAGTCAAATTGATCTGATAAATCAAAAGAAATTTGCAAGGTTATCTATATCTAGTATCATTTAATTAGACATCCATCATATATCCTCAAGATAACCAATTTGTTAATCAAGAAGGAATTCCTCATATATAATTAAGAACTTTGCTTTGCTATGGTTGTTAACAATTTCTCAAAATGGTTATCAGGGAAAAGCTGGCCAAACGAGTTATTGTTTTGTGTCAACTCCCCGAAACAGAGGATGACCCCGAAAACCACTGGCCAAACAGGCACTTAATACCTTTCATGGTTTTGCAATGCAAGAATGTATGATCATGGAATGTAGTACAGTTTGTAGACTAAGTTGAAATCTCTGAAACACATGCCAGCATTCAAAACTGAAGTAAGAAAATAAATGCAACATGAGCATGTAAACCATCAATGTTATACAACTTGTAAATGATAAAAGATTAAAAGAGGTTTCTTTATTTGAATTAGATCAAATCTAACACTTAAAATTCCTCTACACCAATAGAAATTAGTTGCCTTTAACTAATGAAAAAGATGATCCTTCCTATCATCAAGACAACACAAGTAGAAAAGTAACTAGCTGTTTTCATTTCTACTAGTTGATGGTCTAAAACACCCACAACCCTTCTTCTTACGCTTTCCGTTGTTTCCCTTTCCACTGTAAATGAACTCCCTTAGAACAAAAAAATTGTTCTTCCCTTTGTTTTTCTTCTCATCTTCCAATTTCAACAAGATGTACTCAATCTTCTGAAGCTCTAGTTGCACTCTCCCAATCCTTTCAGACCCTTTTCGTGCCTGTTCTCCAACGTTCTTTCTCTTTGTTTCATCCTCACACTCTTTTATGTCTTTCAACATTTGACCATTCAAATTCACTAGATTTTCAACAGTTTCCTCAGCTTCTAGTACCTGTTCGTTTACCGTTTCAAAGTCAACATTCTTGGCGGCCTTTCTATTCTTTTTGTTCACCATCTCTAGTTTCATTCTCAAGTTTTGCACTGTTGCTTGAAGACCTTCAAGTTTTTTGGCATCCGAGGCTAACCTCTCCAGAATCTTTACATCGTTCACTTCTCGATTTGGCTCAGTACTTCTTTTTGACACCACACGTAACTCTTTCTCCACATCTGAATCCGTGGAGGGAGGATCATAAGCTATATCCCTTTTACTCGTTCGGAAAACTGACTCACCATTTGTTTGATCTTTGTTTCCATCCTCAGAAGTTTCCCACAGCTCGAGCATCTGGTCATCTCTGCTAATTTCACCTCTCTTTCGAGTACCATTTAGTGAATTATCAGAGACTTGATCAAGAGGAATATCTTTCATTAGCATACCATTTCGCCCTTCAGAGGCTTTATTTTTGGTTTTTTGCAACTTGGGAGAGTCACTTTGCTCATGTTCCAGTGGCTCTTGTTTGCCATTGGAGTTTGATTTTCTCTGTAAAAGAACAGGTTTGTTTGTTTCTTCCATCAACTTTGCAACTTCTTTGATTCTAAACTGCAAGTTCTGCAAGCTAAGAAGGGACTCATCTTCCAAAAGTATTTCAGAATTACTGGGACAATCTTTAACTTCCAAAAACTGCAAAGACAGAGAAATTTAAACATGCCTTTCATAGAATAACAATATTTACCAAATAAACAATACTAGTTTCAAGAAATGTGATAGATAGAGACTAAAGAGTACTACCTCTGGAAGCTTTGTTTGAAGAAGTGCATTATGTTCGAGAAACGTAATATCATCTCTCAATGAAGCTATAACCGGAGCATATGCACTTATTTGGTTTTTCAATTTATTATTTTCGATCTCCATTAAACAAAATCTTCCTTTCATTTGTTCAATCTCGGAATTTTTCAAAGCACGTTCTTTCTCGAGAGTTTCACACACCCCACTAAGCTCCTTCACCTTATTCTCAAACAATACTTCATTAACGGAAGAGATTTGAAGATCGAAACAAAATGATGCTGCTTCAGCCTCCCATAGTTCAAACTCATCGTTCTTGTCCTCAAGCTCCGAACTTAGTGTCTGCTCTCTGATAATTTTCTCTACCATTTCTTCACGAAGTAAGCCAAGTTCAGACTTTAATTTTGTATTAACTATGTTTAGATTCTCAATTTCCTTCTTCTGAATGGAATTTTCTTCCGAGAGCTGGAGTATTTTATTTTCTTGATTTTCTTTATCTTGCAGAGATTCTTTAAGTTTCAGTTCCATATGCAAGAGCTTTGCTTCTGTTTGAACCAAACTCTCCTTACCAATTATCATATCTTGATTTATCTTAACATTACATTCTCTGATTTCTAACATCTCATTTTCCAACCTATGAACTGAGTCCTTGAGTAGTAAATTTTTCGCATTTTGCAACTCCAGATTCTCACTCAACACGCTTGTATCCTTTTTAAGGGTACTGTTAACCTCACATTGTCTGTTCAAATCTTCTAGAAGTAACTCTACTTCAGTAATTTTCTCCATCCCAAAGCTCTTAAAAACTTCAGCTTGGTTTGAAGTTTCTAGAAGCTCGAAAAGAACAGCATCGTGTTGCTGATCTACCTCGTATTTCTCCTCTAGTAAATCAGAAAACTTCTGTAGCAAGCAATTATTATCCTGATTCACTTGAGTGTATGCTTCCTTTAATGCACAGTAAGCTTTATCCAAATCAGTTTGTTTGAGAGAAAGACTCCGTAATTCAGTTTCAAGAATCGCAGCATGTTGATGACCCTTGTTTATATCGGACTTCAGTTGTTTGTTCATCTCTAGTAGTTCGTCCTTTTCATTACTGACCATGGTCATCTTCTCAGCCAAGATTTGGAACTCTTTCTCCAAATATATCTTCTGTGAGTCGATTTCCTTGCCCTTCGACTCCAACTGCTCGAGTAGAGTTAAGATAACAGAATTCTCAACCAAGAGAAGTTGCTTATCACCCTCGTGTTTTAAGACAGAGCATTTCATATCTTCGATAATTTTGAGAATATAATGCACAAAACTTTGCTCGTTTTCAAATTTGTGAGCACGATCGGGACCGGTTTCAAGGGCCATAAAAATTTGGTATATGCCCAACCTTAGTCTTTCGATTTCATCCAACAAGAGCTCAGCTTCAACCTGCTGCTCAAGACTCTCACTCTCCAGCTCCGAGATCAGTTTCTCTGACAATCTTGACGCCTTCACATGTTTTTGACACTCGATAATAAGGGAGTAGTGTTTTTCTTCCATATCTTTCATGAATTTCTGCAAAATGGATATCTCAAATTGGGCTTTTAGAGCATTTTCAAGTTCATCTTCAAATTTGTTCTCCTTCAATATATTTTCTTCTTGCAGATGATGAATCTCATTTTCTAGTCCAGCTAATCGGGTCTTGTTTTGGAGCTCGGAGTTGGTTCTTTCTTGCTTCTCCACACCAAAAGAAATCTCGAGGTCTACCACTTTGCATTGCATGGATGCCTTCTCCTTTTCAAGATCAGCATATTTTTCCTCCAAATCTGTAAACCTTTTCTTCAAGCTTTTGAGTGTCCTTTCGACACTTTCCAACTTAAGAGCCAAGTTACCCCTTTCAGTCAAAATACAAGACTTTTCGTTCTTAAGCAATTCACAAATCTCTTCTAGCCCCTTTGATCTTTCCCTCAAACCTTCAAGCTCGACTTTTGCAGTAGACAGTGAATTCTCAAGAACAGCATTCTTTTCCAATATCATGTGCATATTCTCGGTCATAGCTTGTACCTGAGACACAAGAGACACTTTCTCAGACGCAAGTGTCGCCTTTTCTCCATCAAGAATTTCGCAGGACTCTTGCAATGCCTTTACCTTTTCTCTTGAGATTTCGAGTTCATGATTCACGTTTGATAAAGAGCTTTCTACAATAACCTTTTGCTGTGTAAGTTCTTCCATGTCTTCTAGCTTCTTCAACAGAACCATTTTCTCCTGCTCAAGTTTTTCTCTCACCTTCAAGTTGTCATCATGAAAGCTCCTCATTGAAGTCAAAATACACTTTGGGTCAAGACCTGCTTCTTCCACTTGCTCGACTAAAGCCCGATAGCTGATATTCAAACCTTTTATATCCTCTTCCAAACATGATATTTCCTTCTGAAGGGAATTACTTATATCCGTGTGACGTAAAACTTCCTTTTCAAGTCTCTCCTTAATCCCCCTTAAGCTTAGGATTTCATTTTGCATGTTCTCCATAGAAACAGAAGAAGAGAAGTTAGTTTGACTCAAAGTCTCGTTTTCATCTCTAGCCTGCCTAATATCGTCCTCCAAAGCAAGTTTGCTTACCTCCAATTCCTTTAACATTTGTAGCACATCTTTTAGCTCCAAAGCCAGAGCTTTCCTATCATCCTGAGATTGAGAATGCAAATTCTGTAGAGTTTGTAGAGTGGCCTCAACTTGTGCATGACGAAAGTGCTCGTTTTTCAAAGAATTCTCGAGTTTCTCCAACTCCTCCTGCTTCTCCGAGAGTTCTCGATCTTTCATAGCAATTTTATTGGATAGATTATCGGCCTCGATTCTGAGAGTCTCATTCGACATCTCAAACAAGGTACATTTCTCTTCAGCATTCTTGAGTTTTTCAGTTCCGATTAATGTTTTGTGATTAAGGCGCTTCACTTCCTCTTTGGCAGTAAATATTTCCTTTTCAAGCTTGGATATTGTCACCAAGCAGCACTCGTATCGAAGAGCTGAAACTTCTTTTTCCTTGTTCAGGTCATCAAGAGCCTTTTTCAGTTCCGAAATTTCAATTTCAGCTCTTTCCGCTTGCTTCTTAAGCAACCTCACTTCATCTTCCATAACAGAGATTATGTTCTCTAGATCTGATATATTTTCAAGACACTGTTTGTATTGATGAAACACCTCTTCCTTTTCAAGCTCTAATCTTGAAATTTCATTCTTAAGAGTTTCAGTTTCGCATTCTGCTTCAATCGCTCTCTTGTCGAGTCCTTTCGTATCTTCTTGTAGTCTAGAAACAATAGCCTCTAGGATTGAAATCTTCTCCAAATACTCCTTGTGTTTGACCAATCCATCATTCTTTTCAGCCTCCAACTGAGTAAGAACCTCCTTCAATGTTCGAACTTCAGATTCCATTCTGCTCGCCTTTTCACTAAGCCTTATTGAATCATTTTGTGCATTATTTAGCTCTCCCTCAATATTAGATAGCTTTCCAAGGACATCTTCCTTTTCAGCATTCATATCAGATAACACTTTCTTTAAGCCAAAAACTTCACTCTCGGCTTTCTCTGCTCGTTCAGTCTCTTGAAGAATCTTTTCTTTAAGATCCTGATTTTCGTTTGAACATTGGGTCACTACTTCTTTGGCTTCAAACATCTCTTGTAATTGTTTCAAACCCTTTCTTCTCATTCCTAGATCTGCATCTTCTCTGTGACCTTCGCTCTTCTTTATGGCATCATCAAGTAACTCGTATGAGTCGAACAAAGCACGTATATGACATTTCATTTCAGGTGTTTGAGGAGGCTCCGTGTCTCGTGCCAACGATTTAGAAGGTGATGATGAATCTTCGACAAGTTCAAGAGGTACTTGGTCGGGAAATGCCTTTGCTATGGTTCGATGGGCAAGGCGGAGTTCTCCTGTTGCATGATTA
This sequence comes from Penstemon newberryi var. newberryi, assembly GCA_030819805.1. Classification (NCBI taxonomy): domain Eukaryota; kingdom Viridiplantae; phylum Streptophyta; class Magnoliopsida; order Lamiales; family Plantaginaceae; genus Penstemon; species Penstemon newberryi. Next base: position 45,561,350 of record JAUALY010000001.1, read on the forward strand.
TATCTTTCAGCTAATGCACGGTAAGCTCGGTAGAACTCCTCCACCAATTTCATTAACTCAGGTCTTTTCTTGTAGTACATTTCAGCCCTTCTAGCAAATGAATCTGCATCTTCTTCAATTAGCTTAATCATAGATTTGACCTTTGCATCCATATCTGTTATAAAACAAATTCCATTTAGTTATGTCGATGAAAAATAAGTGGTGGGAAGATTGCAGAAGAGAAGTATGAACCTGTAAGATTTTCTTGGAGCCATTTTGAGTTCTTTGGGGTATTGTGACTATCCCACCACCAAGAATATAAGCGTCTCGACTCTGAATTTAATAAAGTTGCCATTATTCCAGCAAATAATAGAAATGTAACTCCTTTCGACTTTGGAAAAACCTGCTCCTTATACCAGTAATAATATAACAGGTTGTTCCAGGCCAGTGTTTAATCCTAAGCTGAACAAATTTCTCCACACCTGAACGAAAAGAACATAATGCAATCACGATGAAACGACCTTTATCAAAGATATATGTTCTCAAACCAAGATCAGTAGAACATTATATGAAAAGAATGAAACCATTCTTACTATAAGAATGCAAGATTTTATGCTTCATACAATGATGCATTGTTTTAGCAAACTAAATATAAGTTGGTCATTGACTCATTTACATAGAAAATTATACAAAGTTAAAGATCTTGTGAACAGGTTCGTAAGTGATCTATAATCTACAACTTCATACATTAGGTGAGATGAGATACTGAAATAATTGTCCATGAAAAGTATGAAAAGATAATGTACAGAACTCCCAGTACAAATCATTAGTATGAGCTAGAAGGAAAATGAAATGAAGAACCAACATTATTTATGAACTCATTATTAGATAATCAGATAACCATTGCAGCAATGGGTCAATGTCAAACAAAGAGATAATTCATTGAACACAAAACAACTGATTTTGTGTGGCAAATTTCTCATAGTGAACAGAAAAATGATGAACTTATACAGATATATCTCACAAACTTCATAAAATATTAAAATATGGTGGTAAGCAAATGTACATCAACAGATGAAATATGCAAACCACACACACACACAAAAAGGCCCTCATCAAATAAAGCAAAAGTAATTCAATAAAGAAGATTGCCTTTTTTCATGTCAACTGCAAAAGAATGAATCTCAACATATTTCTAAATGAACGAAATCTGGTGAGACAACCACAAAGCATCAAACTTTACACAAGCCCATATTCCCAGAAACATCAAATGGGTTAAATCAAATCACGTAAGTCTAAAATCATTACATTCATTTAAAAAAACTGAATCTTTACACTTCATAAGCATAAAAGTGCAATTTTTATAGATACTTCAAATTTAAAACTTACAAATTAAAGGAAAAAGGAACAGACTTTGATCAGCAGCAGTTGTTCTGAAAACCACCCCAGCTGCTAAATTTTCACTTTCACCCCATTTCTTCTAACTCAATTTACTTTAATCTCCAATTTTTCTTCTCTATGTTTATCTTTGATGGGTCATCTGCATTTTGTTCTCACATCTCAGGTTTTGGTCTTTGGTTGGTTGGTACGTACTGTGTAAGTGTGAAAACCTTTAAAAGTGAATTATTTAGACCCCTCTCTGTACATACACATGTGTGTACACCATTGCTGTGTGTTTCTGTGTGAGTGTGGAGAGGTGGGACCTTAAGAGATGAAAATGTGGAAAAATAAACGTTATGATTTCAATAAATTGGGATTCCAATAACGGACATGTTTTTTGAGTTTCTCTGTGAATTTTGGTGTTGTCTGTCTTTATTGGTTGTAGGCATACACAATGACAATGCTGTGTACTCACTCATGAGTCATACCTAAGGTTTTTGCCTAATATACCCTTTGTTTCTTCTAGGAATTTCACTTACCAATTACCATTTGTGAGTAATTTCCCAAAAAGAGAGTGTTGTCAATATTTGCATTAATTCTTTTGAATAATTTGAGTAATTTTCTAAACATGTCAAATGGTCAATATAATTATATTAAAATCATACCTAGTTTGAGTAATTCTTCCTTCTAGTTACCATTTTTTTTCATAAGTAGGTATTTTTTATTATTATAGATAGTTTGTGAAATACTCATAACTTAAAAGTAAAATTAAAATTTATACATTTGAAAAGAAAATCAATGTTACGATGTGAACGAGCATATTTCAAAATATTATATTGGACTGTAAACAAGTAGTGCTTGTACTTTTGATTGTCTTAGTCAAAAGTATATGTTAATTATTGGTTTGGGTATTTTTTTTATCAACATACACATTCATCTATTCGATCTTATGACAAGAAAAAATAATTATCTATATTAATGAAAGATTAATATTTTTTGTCCGCGCCTTGTTATGTGTTATTCTCATTTTCCTTTTTTTTTTTTTTTTTTTTGAGAATTCATTTGTCTTTAAATATAGTAATTATTGCAAGACCATATTTAAATTCTCAAATTTGAACACAATATGTTACTCCCTCTGTCCCAAATTATATGTCGTTGTAGAGAGTTTTTTTTGTCCCAAATTATTTGTCGCTTTAGGATTTGAATACAATATTAATTACATATTTTTCTATTTTGTCCTTAAGAGAGATGGTGTAAAACTTGAATAACGTGTAATGCTGAGATAAATAGAGAATAAAAGTATTTTAGGTAAATTATTTGGTTTTCTTTTCTAAATTTGAGGCTATTTATGAGGTACATTAGTATGTGTGAAAATACGTAAAACGATAAATAATTTGGGAGAAAGTGAGTAATTAGTACAAAGACAATAACCTCCCTCATTTACTAAACATGCAAAACATAAATGACCAATTGTAATGGCGAAGTACAATTTTTTTTATTTTTTTTTCATCGAGGAAACTGTAAGCACTAAAACATGGCATTCTTAACAAGCACTTGAAGAAATCTATTTAGTATCAATTAAATGTGGAATTTAGGAACACCTCGACTAATGAAATCATCTTATAATAGCATCTTAATTTGGATTCTCAGATTATTATTGGATCTGGATTCTGAGTCAACCCACTTAATTTACATGAGCTATTTATATGTGAATCTTTTTAACTTAAGCCCCCATCTATTTATTCTTTCTCGTATTTAACTAGTTTGAAGGAAAGGAAGTGAAAAAGAAAACTTTGTCAAATTGGTAAAAAACTCATGTATTAATTTGTAACTAGCAGAAAAATCCTCCCAATATTTTTCAGGAAAAATAAAAACTATACCCCATTATATAATGTAAAAACACTCATATTTGCCTAAAAATTGACAGTATTTATTTTTAACTTTGAAAATTAACAATAATCATATCGACTTATTTTGTTAATAAAAAAAAATACAAGAGGTTTTGCTAATAAAAATAATATAGGAATTTTTATCAATTAAAAAAATACATAAGGTATTTTTGCATTTAGCTCGAAAAAAAAAAAAAAGACGCACACTCTTTTTTGCCGACTAATGTCATAGGAATTAATTTAGTTTGACATGTCGCGTACACTTTAATGTGAGAATTGGCAATGTTCATTCATATGACTCTAATTTCAAATAAATTGCACTGCTGGGATGGCAACAAAATTGGCCTAGGGAGTGGACTTTCATTTCCAGTCAATTTTAGTCTGATCTATTTGAGTAAAAGAACCAATAAAAGATTTGGTCGGATCGAAAACATTAAGGGCATGTTTGTTTGGCGTTTGGGAAAGTAGTTTGGGAGAGTAGTGGAGATTTGTGAAATAATCTCGATTTGCGTAATGTTGTTTGTTTGAGTTTTGAGAGAGTGGTTTGAGAAATAAAGTAGGTATAGGTTTTTTTGGAAGAGTTGGGTTATAGGTGTAAGATATATAAGACTTTATGTCAAATCATGTTTATTATGTGAGATAAATTGTGTAAGAAATAGGTTGCTTTATGTCAAATCAAAGTAGAGTTTGTATAGGTTTTGTTTAGAGATAAGAAAATTGTTGTTTGTTTGGCTTTTAAGAGAGTAGTTTGAGAAAATTAATAGATGAAAAATTTATTTATGAAAGTAGAAAACATGTTTGTTTGGCATTTCCCAAACACGAAAAAAATCTGGGAAACGCCAAACAAACAGGCCCTAATAGTTTTCTTGTATATAAAGTGTATTTAAGTTCATTCAATCCATTAAAAATTCGATTCCAATAATAATTAAAAAATATATTCATAATGTTTAATTAATATATGTAATTAACGTTAATAATGCATGTTTCAACCTTAGACTAATCAACAAGATCTGTGGTAATATTTTGCACACCACATTGTCAATCCAGTTATAACCTACAAAATCTAATAAAATCAAATCTAAATTACCACATGTCATGTTAATTAGCAATGTGGTAATATTTTTTCTATTGGCCATTAAGCTCCAACACTGAAAATATCAATATATTTAAATATTTAAACCACTTGTTAATTGGTCGAAAGTTGAACTAAATTTAATGGAGTATATATATGTATAATCAATGAAACCTTTTGTAAGTGGACCATCTCAAAAACTTGCAATCCCCTTCTTTGAGTCGGCATGCAATATATTGAGATAGAATCCAGTATAGCTTGGTTGTACATATATAGATTCTATTCAATAATTTGATTCCACAAAAAATATTTTTTAAAGGATGGCCGGGTATATATCATATATATACTTCTTCATTTTTTTGTACACTTTTTTTTTTTTGGTATCCTTAATTTTTCCCTTTTTGATATTTATTATGTGGCTAGTTGATCTAAAATAAAATATCTTCCAACCGAGCGAGAAAAAGAAAATACTTTCAAGGAAACTACATCATAACTTCTGGTTAAGCATAAATCCTCAATTATAAAGGCAATTACCTCCACTAGTGTGAATTTTTCTCTAGTTTATTACTAGTCATGTTTGATGATTGATATTCTTTATAATTTGTTTGTAATTTGATAGATTTCTGATCTAGTCATGCTTGGCTCCAATTTTAATGATTAAGTAGATGTATAGACGATGTTTAATATGGAAGTAGTTTGATTGGGTTTGGTCTCGGTTTGGTTTCAATAATTAGTTTCAGAGGTTTCGACGAAACCTTTGAAACTCGATTTGGATAATGGTTTCAATGAAATATTGAGATCGTAAAATATTATTAAATAATAGTTAGTGGATTTTGAAACTTTGAGATATGATAAAACTTCTTCAAACTCTTTACTTGATGGGATTTGACCCGGTTTGAGTGAAACCAAACCAAGGCAAACTAGATCCATATACAGTCTTAGTTTCCGGCATATTTTTATTTTATAAACTCCTAATAGAATTAGTTTTTTTCATGAGACTCTTAATAAAAAAAAATAATTAAAGATACATTACTAGAGGATCGGAAATAAATTAATCATGTAAACTACATGCTCCATGACCATATAGCACAGTAATAATTTATGGTTGTGCACATGGAAGGATGCAGTCTTGTTATCTAGTTTATTACTCATGGTCCACTTAGCACGTGGATGATTCACTTTTCCTATAAATCAAGTAATTATCTAATCTAAGATTATTTCTTTAAATTAATAAATGAGAAAAGTGGGCCCATTCAAATGGATCTTAATTAAAGAAATCATACAAGTTATAGCACACTCACTACAAGAAAATTAAGCTTAAGTGACAAAAAATTAAGTGATAATATGAAAGTTGTCACTCTTTATATGCATTTAGTGATAAAAATATTAATTTTGTCATAATAATAATGGTGACAAGTGCAATAGTGACAAAATATGTTTTTAAGTTGTCACTAATAGCTATTAATGACAAATATATGGTGACTTAAGTTGTCTATATTGACAATTGGCGACACCCTTTTAGTGACAACCTAGTGACAATAAATATTGTCACTATGGTTTAGTGACAACTTTTTGGTTGTCACTTTTGGGGTATCGCTAAATGTCAATAGTGACAACTTTTTTACAATTCTTGTCACTAGTATGTTAATGAAAACAATTTTAGTGATAATATTTGAGTTCTTGTCACTTAATATATATAAGAAGTGACAACTTTAACATTGTCACATAAAATTTTATCACTAAAATTTAATTTTTTTGTAGTGACTATATGTTACCTTCGAACGTGAACGTATTATGTAACATCACCTCCTACATATATCGTAAAGGTTAGCAAAATATAGTTCATAAGAATATCTGCAATTTGGTGCTAATTAATTAATTAAGCAAATATTATTGCCATTGGTTATTGCTCCCTACCATTTTGTACCATGTCCATGCACATATATATGCACTTTGAAATATTGTAAACTCTGCATAGCTAGCTGGAATTGACTTGGGCGACGCAATTATGTGATACTCTATCTCCCCAATAATATTATTTGGGAGAGAAAATTTTCTAAGGACCCTTTGATCATCATAAGGAGCTTATAATTCGTATTAACTTATTATAAATGATTTAATTGAAGTAACTAGTCTCTACTAAGTAGCGAATCCAAGTTCGGATATACGTCGGGAGAAGTTTCCACATAATATATCTGACTCATCTCAAAATGAATGAAATAAAGTATAAAACCTGAATAACCTTGTAAAATCAAAAAAGAAAAAAAAAGTATGTTAGTTGGACTATTATTTATGAATTGCAATAAAGCTCGATTACAATTTAGTGTGGTACACATATCAAAGTATAAAGTAAGTGTATGTATACATATTTCGTAATTGATTATTTTTTACCCCATCACAATGCAATTTAGTAATATAGATATTGTTTTGTGAACGTGATTGAGAATTTTGACCCCAAAAAAATTTAATTATTGTACTTTAAGATCATTGTGGGTAAAACTACGAACAACATTTGTGAAAAATCGATAGAGAAATATATCCATAAAAATCAGTTTGATCAAAGCAAAATCTTATCATCAAAAAAATCATACATTAAAATTGGAACAAGAACAATGACTTCTTGTTTGGCCAAATCATATAGAGAAAAAGAACGTAACTAATGAAGAAGATAGTTATAAAGTAATTAAGATAATGGGGCTTTGGATAAGAACATCCAGAATTTTGGTTTTGTTTCTTAGTGCATTATATGGGCATCCTTGTCTTGTTTCCCCTAAATGTACTAACCAAGTTCGTGTACATAACATAATAATAATAATAATAATAATAATAATAACAATAATAATAATAGTAATATAATTTTGCTGTTTCTTTGTTTTCGGCTCTCTATGAAAGTGACCAAATCAAAAAGTTAATTGAGACCCCCACAAGCCCCACTCTGATTGGACCTTGCATGCACAGCATTAGCCATTTGCATGACAATAATTGATTTCGTTTTGTGTATATATATATATATATATTTTTTCAATTCGTGTCTCATATTTATATAAAACAATAATTAGTGTCATCTATATATATATTTAGTGACAGTCAAGCAGCAATAATAATATTTTTATTAGCAATATGTACCATAAATAACTAACATTGAAATATTAATCACTACTCTTTTTCATTATTGTATTTGTGAAATTAATAATATGAGAAAACTAAAATATTTGCTAGCTAGGTCTTCCTCAAACTCAGAGCACACTCATGTTTATCATATAAACATATCTAGTTTAAACATTGAAGCCAACAATTGCAAATTAGTAGTTTAAAAGAAGACACAATTCAATATTATTTACTCAATATTACAATTTACGACTTATACTACAGGGATTCCCAAACCTTGCAAAATATGAAAATTGAATTACAGTTATTATAATAATGCGACCAAACATAAATGGGCTGAAGTGGACTGGGATCAGAAGAGGGCCCAACATAAGCCCTCTCTGGTCTCAAGTCCATGGACTGCCCATAAAGCCCCGCCTCACAAATTTTTATATAGACATTGTTTAATATTTTTATTTCTGGTTTTTTATTATCAATTGGAATGTAAATACGGTTTACGTTTGTTTAAATTTACAATTTTTTCAAATATTTATAAAAGATATTCTAGAAAGGAAACAAATTAAAAGTTTCTAATTTTAATTCAAGATCTCTTGTATATATATGCTATTGTACCGAACAGCTATAATTTGTTTTTCTTATATATATTCCCTAAATGCACGAATGTAACTATGGTTATATAACAGAATTTTCGATGTCAAAAAATTATAACAGAATACCAAGTCTTGTGGAAATTGTCGGTCACTTTTCAAACACTAAAGTCTTCATGCTAAATTAAGTCCCAATTTTCTTTTAATTGTCCGTTTTTCATTCTAATTTGAGAAATATGGGTTGGAACTTGGCAGTGCCACAAAAAATGGGTTTTTCAACAATCATCATGCCCCACCTTAAAGAAGTGATTCATCTAAAAATGTTTGCATTGGATCCAATGATATTTGGGTTGTATTGGGCTTGGCCGCATATGTATCAAAGAATCTATCCAATGATTTTTTTTTTTAGGAGTAGACGAGTTTAGTTATATGAAAATGTAATGGTGACATACATGTTCATATAAATGTAATGGTAAATTTTTTATTAAATCCATAAAATAAATAAAAATGAAACCTGACCAAATTCGGACAAGACAAACCTGGGTCAGGCTTAATCCAATCCAAATATGGTCACGTCCTTATATTTTCAGATATTAAACCTTTCCAGGCAAACTCTTACTTCCTGAATCGAGTAGAATGCATACCATAAAGCAAGTTGTTTTTTTTATTAAAGAAGTGATACATCAAACTATTATACAAGCAAGAATTAAAAAGCATAAAGACTAAAACAACTCATCTTACAATGACTACAATGGATCATTTCACTGATTAGGAGTAAGAGAAGGAAAAGAAGGAATGGATTGAAGTATCAACTTCCGACTGCTCCTAAGTCCTCCGGGAGACATCCCCACGCCATGAGGTGGCGAAACTCTCTTCTGATTCGGAGACGACATTTTGATACCACTTATCGGAGAAACACATTGGAGAAACTCCGGTATTTCATCTTCCCCTATAGTTTCAAAATGCTCCACAAACTTTGGTGGTGGAGGTGGCTGAAAGGAGCTTTGCTTTCCGTAACTTTGGCTGCTGTCGTAAAAAACGGAAGAGGAGCCGCCAATAGAAGGAAAGGAAGATCTAGGAGGCTTTTTCTTTGAGGAGAATGGTCTTTGAACCGATTGCCTTACAGCCCGTAAAGGTGTTGCTGGAGGTACAGACTCCGTGTTTAGATTGAGGGGGTTCTCGGTTGTAGTTTCGTCTTCACCAAATTCAAGTTCCGTGCCTATTACTCCGGATCCTGATTCATAAAATTGCACGAAAAATGTCATTTCGAACTGTACCCAAGTAAAATCTTTGAAATACAAGAGCTAAATGCAAAAATACCCCCTGTTTTTTGCCTAATTATCAAAAATAAAAAAACATGTTTTTATTAGCAAAAATCCCACGTGTTCTTTTTTTTATTAGCAAACAACCCATTTGAAATTCCTTCTTAAATTATAGGGAGTGAGTTATTGTCAATTTTTTATGTGAACAGAGGGTTATTGCCAATTTTTAAAGTTAATAGGGGGATTATTGCGATTTTTAGGTGAATAGGGGTGTTTTTGCATCCTTTGGCGGGGGTATAATTGTCATTTTGGCTTGGGAGGGTTTCTTTTGCTAATAAAAAATTAGCACAGGGGGTTAATGGTAATAAAAATAAAACAGGGGGATTTATTAATTAGGCAAAGCATAGAACGTATTTTTGCATTTCACTCGAAATACATTGAAGAATATCAGTTGTAAACTCACCATCCTTTCTGCCAAATGCATTCTTGCAACCTTCACATCTGCAGTTAATCGAGCATCCGACACCACCCTTCAAAATAACAGACGTTTTTTTTTAATCAGCCGAAAAAACTAAAGAAAAGCATATCAACTACGAGGAAAAGAGAGACGAAAAAACCTGATAGCATTCACAGTATTTCTTCAAGCAACCGGATTTTTTGCAGTTGCATCCTCGTTTGTGTCGAGCAGAAGCAGGAGTCTTGCTCGAGTCATCCTTCAAGAAACAATTAAAAATATTCTTTTATATTAATACATGTAATTAATTAAGAACGGAATGAAACACAGGTCGAAAAGTTTGGTTACTAACCCCAGTTTCTGATAATGAATCAGAGCCCCTAACGACTTTGGGAGCAAAAGCAAGAGGATTTCTCGATTCAATTTGTTTGCGCGTAGCTAGAACAGTGTCTTCATGGATAGGCTTGTTAAAACAATCCATACAGGCACATGGCTCCACACAGTAGACGCCAGCAGCAAAGCATTCACAGTAACTGCATATTAAAATATCGACTCTAAGCCCAAGGGAGAGTCCAATTGCAATAGAAAAGACCACATAAAGAACGAACGAAATAACTTACAGCTTTAGGCATTTTGATTTCTTGCAGTTACATCGTTTACAGGAGGATTCACCCTCCACACCTTGTTCCAATCTACGCCTAGAAATCGATTTCAAGCATCCATAAGTTGGAAAGTAATATGACATAAACTACATATAATAGAGGAAAAGACAAACAAAGGAAACATACTTCTTCTTCTTTGGACTACTACTCTGATTGATCTCGTCATTTGCGATATATCCAGATACTTGGCAAGCATCTTCCACGGGAGGAAGAACACAATTTTCAAAGGTTTCGATTTGTTGTTCGGAAAAGGCCACAATAGCCAAACTATTGTTTGAGAAATCTTGATTTGTAGTTTGAGGTTGGTAATTGACAGACGAACTTGGAGTCGGACTAATCTGTAATCTTCCAGAAGCTGAAGCTTCATGGTTGGCTATTTTGTAGTCCTTTGGAGTTGTAGCTAGTGCATTCAAATGCAAGCCAATGCCGGATAAAACACAACGCGAAGAATCATTTCCTGTTTTTTCAAGAACTAGTTGTTGGTCTTGGGTAGGAACATTGGCATCAGATTGCATATCATCAAAATGCTTTCTTCTGGCCCCAGACATGTCAAACACCAGACATCGCCTTCTCATACCACGGTATAAACCCGATAAATTCTACAGAAACATGTTAACTCACTTTATTGACACCATAGAAACAATTAACAAAGAAATGAATACTAATGCTATATTTTAATTCTTCAAAATAAAGCCTTTTAATAAGAAGTCATAAGAACAAGATTTCACTTGGAATTAAAAAGGGATTTAATATTTACCTCAGAATCCATCTTTTCACTAGGATCGTTTAACAAAGAAGCATCTATCATATCATTGGTCTCGAAATTTACCATCATCTCACTTCCATCTGCAGGTTGAGTAGACAAGTTTTCTTGTTCATTTCCCTCCCCGGTTTGTTCATTAGGAGCAAATGCATCTAAATTCTTTTGCATGTCGTTTTCGCATAAACTCGACCCTTGATCAATTGGTTTCTTGTAATCATTTGGTGATTCAAAAACTAACAGATCGGAAGCATCAGAAATCAAACTTTCCCAATCACAAGAAGAAGGTTCTTTATTTGGATCGATTTGGGTAATTCCCTCTTGATTCACTTCACTTACATATATACCTCTTTGAGATCCCTCTTCTCCAAAAGGAACAAATCTCGAAGGATTACAAGCATACTCCGCCATATGCTTTGTTTTAAGATAAGAGCTAGATCTTAAGTTCGAATTGGGACTATTACAGTCGTAATTGAAATTTTCTCCAAACTCAACTACATTTTTCTCAAATTCGGATGCTCTTGGATCCAGATTCTCTTTTTGTTCATCCAATTTCTTCGTAGGTTCGGAACTTTTATCAACTGCCATCCCTTCATCAGAAGAAAACTCGGGTTTTGATGGATCTGAAAGCTGATGCCTAAAAAGCAAAGGAAAAAACAGTTTAAATCAAGAATGCTTGTAAGTGATAATTAATGACCCAGAAAATAACATAACTTTTGCGACGAGAGGAAAAGTTACCTTCGGAGAAATCTAGATTCTCTGAGAGAACTAACGTGGGGTGAAGCGAAAACCGCCGGAAGAGTAGTAAAACTAAGAGGGTTAATTGTCTGTGATATGTGCATAGGTTTAACTGGCTTTATTGGAGAAAGATTGTTGAGAAAATTAAACACAGGGGACTCCTGAAAATGTAGAGCAAATACCCTCAGTTAGAGAACATATGAGCAAATGAAGAACAATAAAAATGCAAACTTTGTTTTCTGAAAATTAAACATATCCTACTTCTATATATGCAAACTTTCTTTCTGCAAAACAAATACCCACCTCAAATTTACCAATAGATGTAGCGATCTGAGTGTTCTTACTCCTCTTTGGAGTATCCATTACTTCTTTCTCTTCTTTTGCAGAAGAAATTATCTCACCCCCTTCCTCCATTTATCTATCTATCCCTTTTAGTATTTGCTTCAGAACCACACAGATAAGCACACTCACAGAGAGAGAGAGAGAGAGAGACAAGAAATACCCTTTTTTCTCTCTCTAAAGAGGAAGAAAGAAAAGGGGTCAAATAGATTCAATAAGAAGCGGGAAAACAGAGTGAAGAGTGAGAAGTAAATACTAAAAAGAATGGATTTTTCTCGTGCTGACAAAAAAGGAAAAGACCCCACCATCCACCAAGAAGCACACACACAAAAACAGCTGTTGCTTTGCTTTGTGGGTGAAATTATAAGCAAAACTGAGAGGGAAAATAATGAAGAAAAAAGTAACGTAACATTTTGGACTTTAATCTCAGATATTTTTCCATTACTGTCCTTCCGTTTCTGGGAAATTCTTTACCAGTCCCATTAATAATGTTATGGCGTTTAAGGTTGTAACTTAATTTTTATTTTTTTACAGCGTATGGGAATTGACTTTGTCAAAAGGCATCAATTCTGTTCCAAGAATTTCTATTAATCAGATTTGGTTTTTCTTAAATATCGGTTATGTATTCAGGGTATATCTTTTTGTTTATTATTATGGATTAATTTTCATTTATGTTTTATATAATCGTGTGTGAATCATTGACTTGAATACTACTTCACTAATATATTTTGGTTGACTGATTATCTGATTAAGTGGTTTTACCTTTTTTTCTATTTATAATAATGAATGATGAACAATAGTACTTCTAAAAAAATAGTAGTAGTAGTATATATTGTATGATGTAATATACTTATTGTAGTGTAAAAATTTGTTTGAATTTAGGATGGGAATTATTTTCTTCTCATATTGTAATGATTTTGGGTTGTGAAATATACTTTTGTATTATTATGAATTCATTCAATCATATGTTTAATATATAACTAGTTTGAGCGAACTTCTTGATTAAAGAATAACTCTATCAATATTGTGAAGAAAGCTTGCCAAATTGTGTATTTAATATGTTAAAATTAGGTCAATGAAACTTTGTCCTGATTTTTTTTTTTATCTACTAAACGGTGTATTTACAGCTCAGACCGAAGAGTGCAAAGAGTATAGGTCTTCCCCAATATGAAGTCTCAAGTAGGATTAATACCCCATATTCATATTTTTCTTTAATTTAATATTAATATACATTAAAATGTATATCATTCTATTATTATTCATTGTCATGTAAAATTTGAAATTTGCAGCGTTGCATATACACCCTTTCTGTATTATTGTTATTAGGTATACACCCCTCTTATATAAAGTGTATTTTCTTTTTTGGTCTCAAACTTTGGTAGATTCAAAGTCAATGTTTGTTGTGATCTTGTGGAGTCTAACAATTGACGGTATTTATAAGGTGATACTTAAATTACTGGATGTAATGATATATGTTAATGAAACTTTTAGAATGATTTTGTAATTTCACTAACCTCATAGAGTGTATACATAAATATTTCTCTTCATTCTATTGGACCAAAATGATAAAATTTGTTAAATTGGAATTACGGGGGGCCCACACATGACTTCATGAGGCCAATTTTATCAATCGAGCATAATCTGGATTGAAATTACAAAAATAAATAAGTTATTATGAATCAAATATGTGGAATAAATGTAATTTAAAAATAACAAGCAAACGATAGTTATGGGATCATTGTGCTTTATTTTTTGTACCATTATCTCTTGTTTGTGACTTTGTCTTGCATGTCTTTTCTCAAAAAAAAAAAAAAAAAATCCTCCATTTTCTTTACTTGAGAGTCCATTCCCACATTTTGCGTACTTGATTAAGAGTTTTGACAATATTGATCATTGTCGTTTGATGTTGTTGTAGTGTATCATGAAAAATAAAACATAAAGTTGTATGATTTGAAATGAGAAAACCATTTTAGTGTTGTATAAATTACCATTCAAGATCCAAACGTATTACTAGTTAATAGCAATATCTTTGTGTGAAGTCATTGAATAGCATAATATTCTAATGATATGTAAACTTACTACTCACGAACAATTTATTGTAAAGCTAGCTAGTTTATAAAATAATTGATATAATATATATATCGATAATTTCAACATAAATACAAGAGCAAACCCTCTTATCAAGAATGTGGATGCTAGGCAGATAAATAATGTACGTATATGTACATTCTTGTAATGATATGTGTTCGAGTTTGTGTTGTGAAGAAAAAAAAAGACAATAAATTTATTTTATATGTATATTAAAGTTAAACTGTGTTGTACATGTGAAAAATAACAAAAAAAAAAACTTATTAAATTTGTAACTCCAATTTTCAAATGTAATGATTGACGCACTATTTCACTTAAAAAAAAAGGTCAACCAAATTTAATTTAGCAGAAAAATATAATTTAGGTTTAAGTGTTACTTGAACTCGACAATAGTCCCATTATTCAGAACAAAATAATTATACTGTATTTTGCAGTTAGGCTAATAATCCAAGATGCTCCAGATGTCGGGTGACCCGGATATATCCAATATAAGGATAGGATCCGAATAGAGCATTATTGTTTGGCGCGCGACGGAATTTAAAAGGGTGGACCACATCAATACTCTCATGTGGTCCCACACATTTAATTTTGAGAATTTTGTTAAATGCGTAGACACATTTCTCGTGTAAGATAATTTGTTCTTACACCTTTTGTTGTACTATATTGCCAATTAGAGAAACTCTAGTCTATGCCCATACGGTTAGTTATACACAATAAATCAAATCACATAGCTGTTCTATATAACGTAATTATTATTGTAACCCAATTACATAGCTACTAATTCTAGCTCAATTATTATTGTTCATTATGACACTACTAAGCATAATAATATAATAATGGGAAAATAAATTGTTCAGGCCAGAAATGTGAATCAAAATCTTAAATTAGGCTTCCAAGACCACATCAACGTACGCGCGTGTTGGGATAATGATTAATATGCTCACATGTGTGAAATTATAAAGTAAATGTCTTCCCAAAAAAATGAAGTAAATGTCTTGGAATAGTCTTTTTTTGGTCCAATTTTTTTTAGCCCTTTTCATCACTTGAATTCAATATTTAAAATAACATATAAACATGATCGTTAAAATAATGATCATCTATATTTGCTTCGTCAAGCACCCTGATTTGTACATGTTTTATTTTCTGTTAAATCATTTTTCATACTCAGTATAACCTAGTAGCTTTGTCCTATATATATTTTTTTTGATCCAAAGGAGGCAAAACAGTGCCTATAACTCTACAAGTGCTTGAAGGACGTCCGGTGGCTCTTCATACCAATGCAAACCTTCACCCAAATCATGACCAAGTTTTGCCAGAGCATCTGCCATCGAGTTAGCAGATCTTCTAATATGTCGAAAGACCACATTCCATGGTTTAGCAATCAAATTCATGCAATCCTCTAAAATGGACTCCATTGGGTGATCCCTTGTGTCGGTCTTCTTGATAAGATTGTAAATGACTTCAGAGTCAATTTCCACCACAAGATTGCGAATCCTTTTCTCCCACGCAAATTTAAGGCCATCCCGGAGAGCTAAAAGCTCTGTCTGATTAATAGAGCATGCCCCCAATTTCCGACAAAAACCGAAGTCCCAACTGCCATCATCCTTCCTCACCACCCCACCAATTGCCGCGGAATTCAAATTAGTCCTACAACTTCCGTCCGTATTCAATTTAGCCCAACCTCTTTCAGGACGTTCCCAAACTTGGACCGCCACGGTCTTATGTCGTCTTTGAAGAGAGAAGGAACTCTGACTATCAAGAGCCAATTGTTTCACCCTAAATAAAGTTACTTGTAAAGCCTCCTCTATTCCATTAAAAACGCGGGTGTTACGAGCCTTTCATATGTTCCAAATAGATGCCAAAAACACCAAACTCCAATGATGACTCAAAAGAACTGAATTTTGTAATGAAAGCATACAAGCCTCCCGAACCCATGCATATCTGTTCAGACTTGCGAGAGTTAAGATGCCCGAAGGATAGGCCACTTCTTCCCAAACCTTCTTAGCAAAGGGACAATCAAATAAAAGATGGAACACATCTTCCCTTACTAAACAGCATCTTGGGCACAAATCAGAGTTCGCAAAATGGCGATCGAAACGGAGAGCATTTGTCAATAAGCTTTGTCCTATATATATATACAATAGGCAAAATTGTAGAAAACTTTCCAAAATAATCAGTGATTTTAGATTTTCGTCCCAAATTATATTACTTAGCCAAATTCATCCCATAATTTTATATTTTTTTTAATATCGTCCACTTGCCACATGGTTGCTTACGTGTCACGACGTAGCAAATTTTAGCATGGACAGTTACACAAGATTGCAAAATCCGTCCCAAACTAATTACAAATTTTGGTTTTTCCTCCGAAACTATATTAACTCGCCCAATTTCGTCTCACAATTTGTCATTTTGCATGAATTTAGACTATTATTAAATTTCTAATTTAATGGAAATGACATTCATCTTTTACTTTTTTAAGGGACTAATGACAATTTACCCCCTATAATATTAATAATGTTCAATTTATCCCCTGTATTTTAAAAAAGAGCAATTTACCCCCTGTGAAAATTTTAAAAAAGTATTTTATCCCCTTGAACCGGAGAGTGTAAATCAATTGCATAATTGAGAGTGGGCATGCAAAGTGTTTTATAACAACTGGATAAATTGCTACATTTATTATAATACAGGAGGTGAATTGCCACATTTATCACAACACGTAGGGGGTAAACTATCACATTATCATAACACAAAGAGGTAAATTGAACATTATGAATATCACATGGAAGTAAATTGCCATTTACTTTTTTCTAAGAGAAAAATAGTATGGATTTTCGAAATTCCTGCGCGTTTTTGAGAAAAAAATTCTATCTCAGTTCATTAGAAAAAATTTGTGCATTTTTTTGTATTAATAAATAATAAATATTCATAATTAGTTTGAAACGAATTCTTTTTTCCCATGTCATTTCAATTACGGGACGAAAGTCGGCGAGTTAATATAGTTTGGGACGAAAAACCAAAATTTGTAATTAGTTTGTGACGAATTATGCAATCTTGTATAATTGTTAATGCTAAAATTTATCACGTCGTGACACATAAGCAGCCATGTGGCAAGTGGGACGATATTCCAAAAAAATATAAAATTATGGAATGAATTTGGCTAAGTAATATAACTTGAGACGAAAATCCAAAATCACTGATTAATTTGGAACGTTTTCTGCAATTTTGCCTATACAATGTGTAAATGACCGTACTTATATGTTTTGAACTCATTCAATTTTTAAACTGAAAAACACAAAACAAGTACTCCTACCTAAAGGGCTTAGTTAATTTGGACTTGAGCAGGTAAGATTTGGTGTCCCAATTTCAATCGAAAAGGATGTTAGATCTGATCGATCCATCTCAATTGATGAGTCACCTTGACACGTGTTAGCTAGATTTGAAGGTTTTCTTCATGTGCTCATCATCTTTCTAGATCCTTCAAATTCTTTTGGTTAGACTATTTTGGAAGTTGGATACTTTTGAGTATATTTACATATAGCTTATGAGAAATTAATTGTACAAGGATACGTTCTATTAAAGTTTAATCTATATATAATTAAATGAATTTTAGTATCTTTTGATTGATCCAGAATTAACTGATCAAATGTTTGAACAACATAATAAGTAATTTGAAAATAAGGATTACATTTTTTCGAAAAAAAAAAATTGAGAACATATACTTACAAGTCCAAATAGGGGTCAACGCTTTATAAGTGGATCATAAATATAATTTTTGAGTGGATAACAAACCTCTTTTTTTTGTGAGTACGTTTTGAAATATTTGATTTGGATCATCAGTGCTGTCAAAAGAACAAATTTAATTGAACTCAAAACAAAATATCGATTACCATGAACTGTCACGTACGGCTACTATAGAAACGAGCAATGTTCATACATATACTGGGGATAAATGCAAAATACTCCCTTGTGTTATGCTAAACCTGCAAGAAACTACACTGTGAAATTTTTATTGCGCTAAACTTCCTTGTGTTTTCAAAAATCCTGCAAAAAACACCCAATTTGTAAAAAATAGGTCGTTTTGGATCGACATATTTCAAGAAACCATTTTTAAAATACTTCAAGTTGATCCCTATAACTTCACGTGGTATATTTTTTAAATTATTTCTTGAAATATGTCGATCCAAAACGACCTATTTTTTACAAATTGGGTGTTTTTTGTAGGGTTTTTGAAAACACAAGGAAGTTTGACGCAATAAAAATTTCACAGGGTAGTTTCTAGCAGGTTTAGCAAAACACAGGGGAGTATCTTGCATTTTCCCCCATATACTGATGATATACATGTTTACTGAAACTTTAAGCTGTAAACAGAGCCGATTATCATGTAAATTAAAGGTTATATGAACAATAATTTGCTATGTTGCATACAATGTGATATTATCTTAAAAATCCATAAAACAAAAGAAAAAAATTACTTTTAGTAAAAGCATCCATTGAATATATGGTAATGACTTAGTACCAGCCGAGGAGAAATAGCCCGATGGAGAAGCTTATGCCCCAAGACCCTAAAAGTCTTGTATTCGAATCCCACCAGAAATGGGGTTTGTTTTCGAGTTTAATACTAATATTGTCAGTAGTTTTCTTTTTATTTATAAGTTATGACATTTTTTGTAATTTGTGATGTATTCATTGTTGCACTAAAATAATATGTTTTTTTTTTTCAATTTTTTATAACAGAGTACCACTTGTACCATTCTATATTTCATATTTATATAGTATATGTAAGTAGCCCTCAAAAAGAACAAATACAGCATGTCTGTACAGTTACTATTTTGACCATTTCTGGTAAATATAAAATTATTCACTGGGCATAGTACAAATGAAAATTAACATTCTACAAAACAAAAGGTTGCAAACTACAAGAAGCAAAATTTGGGATATCTTATCTACCAACTCTTGATTTTTACTTTAACCCTTTCACTTTGTCAAAATCTTCTAAAATGGAATATTACCTTTATTGGTCGTCCTTTAAGTATACTAAAATAGAAAACCCTTCTGTCACATGATATATATGTATGCGCTTTCCCCTATTCCCACATTAATTCTCTGAAACTAGAAGCTCATGATGTCGTTCATGCATGCTTGGTCGATCTGGCACGTGTCAAACAACTCATCATAATTTAGGAAAAATTCTTACATAGACCAGATCTATGAGCTTAGTGGTAGACCTTATGGTTGTAAATGCACCACATCATACATTTTGATGATGTCATGCTCTCACAATGTATGATGTGGTGCATTTACAACCACAAGATCTATGAAAAGCTCATAGACCAGGTCTATGCAAGAATTTTCCATAATTTAGAATTAATAGATATATAGTTCTTTGATCGTGATACTAATAAATCCAAAAGTAAGGACTTTATTTTCATTTTATTAGAGAAAATGTTATTAAAGATAGAGAAGAGACCGTGATATTTTGTGATTTTCATGTTCGTCAGAATTTTGTTTTGAGTTCAATAAAATTATGGTTTTAGAAAATATATTATGTAAATGCATTAATGATAATATCAAAGCTGTCATTTTTATTATATACTAAAGTCAGAATAAAATTTCAACTCTTTGTGATAACTGATAAGTATTATATATATAACAATATAACATTGTCAGTTGTCAAATTTTCACTATCACAATTAGTGACAAGTGCATTGTTAAGTGACAACATAAGGACAATAAAAATTGTCACACTAGTATAGATAATACATTGGTTGTTAATTTTTATATATCACTAATACTCAATAGTAATAACTTAATAATATATAAAATGTGTCATGAATTTATTTGTGAGAAACTGTTGTCTTGACAAAATTTAAATTATTGTCACTTACAGTTCAACAATTCCACTAATTATTTCCAAGTTTTCTGGAAAGGAGAAATGTGAGTTATATATATATTAAAATGAATTTCAGAAAAAGGCCTAAGATTCCAAAACTCTAAGTCAAGTTTGCCCTAAGATTTTCGTAAAAAGTTTTAATATATAATGTCTTAAAATGAAAAGTAAAAGTAGTTAAATTCTTTAATATTGGTAAAGTAACAAAGCAAATTAGTGGGGGCTAGCTACAAATATTTTTTAGATGTACTCTTGGATTTATATAACAAGTTATAAAGTATACTTAATCTAATACTAATAATCTGATACATAAAAATGTCCTCACGCCCCAAGACTTTTAGCTGAGTTCAGATTCCAGTTCAATATTAAACACATCGAAGTTGACTAAAATTACGAGTTTTATGAACAAAACAAAAGTTGGTAAAATATAGCCTGTATATAAAATTAATGTTTGGGTAGTAGTGTAGTTATTCAGTCCAAGGCATAAATTGCCAGTTTTCTTGCATATTTTTAAATGTGACAAAGCTAGGAAAATGGGATTTTTGTCTGTCCTTTGTATTTCCATGGGAAATAGAGCTGAATTAAGATTAATCATTTTTTTTGGGGGTATTAATTTGTCCGAACATAATAAGCTGTGGTAATCACCAAAAATTGTCCCATTGGTATATAGTTCTCTTTGTCTAAAGTTTCAAATTCAACTCAACGTACAGAGGATAAACATTTAGTATAGCAACCCTTTTGACGTTGTGTGATTGCAATTAATTAAGTTACATAAAAATCATGCATTTCTGACGTCACATCAAGGTCACAAGTCAAATATAGGTCTTTTCAGAAAAAGGGGCAGAATGTGAATTTTTAATTTTAATAATCTATTCTTTGTTTTTTCTCATCATTAATTTCCAACGGGTTTGGAGTCTTTGGACCCAGTTCAAATTTCATTTTAATTCAGAATATTCTGATTTTTTTTCTTTATAAAATCATTTTCCACCGAATTTTGAATAAACATAATTAGTACTGTTATTATTGATATATTCCTGATAATTTTACTTCATAAATCACAAACCTTAAGTAATTTTGTGACTTTTTCCAGCCCTATTACGAAAGTGAACATCACCCGCGGGTCACAAATCTCTCAATTTAAACTCAGTTGGCCCACGCATGATGTCCACTTTTATAATTATATCAATGAGCCCCAAAATTACTTCGAATTTATGACTTATGGAGTAAATTTAGGGTTGGGCGCGGGTCGGGTATTTAGGGTATTGGGTAGTTCGGGTCGGGTACCCAATCCGGCGGGGATTTAATTTTCACACCCAAAACCCGACCCGATCTGGCGGGTACCCGAAATTTCATCCTTTTTTTTTTTTTAATATATATATAAATGTACAATTTTTTTTTTTTTTTAACATATATGTATGTAAAATTGTAAAATAAATGAATTCAAACATTCAATTGTACACAATAACTTCAAAACAAACACAACACAAACGTCTCAAGGCTTCAACAATATTACAATCAAATATCCTAAACAATATTAGAACGAAATTAAATAAATTCTGAAATAATTTTTCTTCACCTCTTTCTCGCCAAAATCCGTGAAGCAGTGCCTTGTTATTCTTTTTCTTCTTTTCTCAAATCCATACTCAGCCTATAGGTCTGCTCATGAGTCATGACCCTGCAGGTCTCACAATTCATTTCAGATCCAAATCTCCTTCTTTATTAAGTTGAGCCCATGAAATCAGCCCATGAAATCAGCCCATGGAAATCAACTGTATATCGTCTTGACTTTAATGAATTTCTTTTTTATTTCAGTTCCCCAATCAATTTCTTTTCTACAAGAGAAAATATCAATTTCGCACCATATACATGTAATTCTCAAAATTCGATTAAGCTAGTGACTTGACTCAAAATAATACCATAATGACTAAAATCCTAAAAAATCACAAATACTTGAGGAAAAATAACAATCAAAGTTCGAAAAGTAGAAGCTAGAGTTATCACATATCTTTTACAGTACTTATTTCAAAACATATACTCACATTTTATTTTATCCAAAAAATTCCAAATAATTAATATTAAGAAAATCGTTTTTTTTTTTTTTTTTTTTTGTAAAACTTCAATCTATTTATTAAACCACTTCTAAAGAAGCGAGACAAACGAACCCTAATTCTCAGTTGGTTCTTCCCCATTGAAACACAATCAGTCACATTTATTTCTAATTAAAATCATCATTATCGTATATCATATAAGTCAAACTTTTACAAAATCATCCCCTAAATAATGTACACATTTCTCAAACATCTTAGAAATTATCATTTATAAACTTACCCTCATAAAACAATTCAAATGAAGTATTAATCTCTACTTTTATAGTAGCTAATTTATTATCACTTTTGATGAGTTGTTGATAAATATTCCCAATGTGATTATTTTTGTGATTGTTCCACATAGAGAGAATTGCATTTTTCATACCAAACATTTACCTACTTTATACATTTCATACCACACCTTTCAGAATGACACATTTCATACCAAAATCAATCAACCTTTTTCAATTTTCATACCGCCGTTAAATTTTGGACGGAAATGGACACGTGCGCCGCACGTGTCCGTTAAGTCACAATTTTGAATTCTTAGGGGGGGATATTTGCAATTATTTTCCACCATCTCCACCACCTCCACCACCTCCACGTAATTTTCAATTTCCCGGTGACTCCGGCCACCATTAAACCTCTTCTTGGTGGCTACGGCTTCGTCTTGACCTCCTCTACAAAGATCATACACTATTTCGTTGTTTCATATCGATCCCGTCGCTTGTATTTCAAATCTACGAATTTTAGTATTTTCGATTTTTGCTCCGCCGCCGGCGGAGGAGGTCGACCCACCATCTAAAACTTAGTTCCGTTCATTCCCCTTGGTGTAACGGTTCTTTTGCCACCAACCTCATCCATTTTCATCAAGTATTGAAGAAATCCCCAATTTTTAAATTTTAGGTTACTATTCATCGTCTTCTACGTGAAGAAATCTGGAATTTTTTTTTTTCCTATTTTTTTTTTTTTTTTTCCTGAGAGTTAACGGACACGTGCGGCGCACGTGTCCATTTCCGTCCAAAATTTAACGGCGGTATGAAAATTGAAAAAGGTTGATTGATTTTGGTATGAAATGTGTCATTCTGAAAGGTGTGGTATGAAATGTGTAAAGTAGGTAAATGTTTGGTATGTAAAATGCAATTCCCTCGTTCGACATATATAAAAGAACATGTGATCCTTGGTAATATTTTTTTTTAAATATTAATTTAATAACCTTAATAAAATATTTTTCAAAGTTAGTATCTCATGATAAAAATAAATTAGTTGTTTTTTATAATTACATATTATATTTTCACATAACGCCATTTTATGCATCGACAATTACATGTGTGTTTTCTCACAAATTTATCTGATAAACTTGTAAATTGATGTAATGACGTGACAAATAAGTATAACACCAAAGTGAAATATCCAATTATTGCATATAATATCTTTTAAGATTTATGTCTATAAATAATGTATGAACAAAAACAGTTGACAAAGTGTAACATCATAAGTACCAATAAATTATCAAAAAAAAAAAAAAAAAACCAATAAAGATATATGCAACTCACTATTTTCTTCATTTATGGTTGCAATAGAGAACGAAGTATAATGACTTGGATTATGTTATTATCACATGTCTATAAATCAATACAATAATTATCATTAATGCACCCATTTGAAAATTTATAGTACTTCATCAATGATTAGAAGCCCAATATGATTGAACCTTTTCAAAAGTTATAACAACATATCTAATATAATTAATTAACAACCTAAATATTATGTTTGATTGTAAAAAAAAATGGAAGTTTGGAAAATTAGTTATATTTTTCCAACATTATCATTTGGATTGCAAAAAAAAAAAATCATAACCAATTTTATAATATTCTTTTTTAATTGAACGATTTCTCGGAAATTTTAGTTTTGATAATAAAAATCTCAAGATATTTCCACTATTTTTTTTTTCAAATAAATAATTATTTATTTAACTTTTTTTCCCTTGTTATATTTTCTTTACAAGTTATTATTACCATTACCGGGACCCGGTCAAAACCCCGTCGAATGTCCACCCAGTATCCACCCACTTAGGTCACTACATCCGGATTCTTAGGGTTGTTTTCCTTTTTCCTTTTTTCTTTTTTTTGTCTAGATTAACAAAATTTCATTTCATTAATATTTCTCCTTTCATGGCTGCATAAAAATATACTCCAAATGGCAGATGGGTTCTTTGAGACTGTGCTAATACATATAAATAGAGAGATACACCTATACTTACATCTATTACAACGGCTACTTTTCATGGTTTTAAAGGGTTGTGATTTCTGATCTTTCAAACCCATCATCTTCCTTTTTCTTTCTGTTTTTTGTTTAGCAGCTGAGAAAAGGAAAAAAAAAAACAAGAAAGAAAATGAACAGAAACAATGGGAAGTGAGTTTCTTCAATTTCGGCTGCTTTATTCTTTGTTTAAGCTTATTGGGTTTGCTTTTGGTTGCATTTGTCTGTCCTTTTTTTTTGTGGGTTAGGACTTAGGACCATAAGTGCTGCCTTTTTTTTTTTTTTTTAATTAATGGATAAAAACTTGATGTGGTTTATTAAAATTGGAGATGCTTATTCCTCAACCTTGTTAGGCTTGGTTTTATGTTCTCTTTTGTGGGTTTGCTTAAATAATGTGAGAAAATTGATATGGTTGTGTGGATTTTGATGTGTTTCATTTGATCACTGTTTATTGGTCTGTTATTGTTTCTCTTAAACTCACATTGATTTGCAGATATCATATTGATTCATTACTAAGAGTCTAATGAGCATGTTAATGTTTCATCATTAAATGTCCCTATAGGATCTGTACCAATTTTAATTTGGAGCTTCTTTGTATTGGGAATCATTAGATCTTTTGATTGGAACTGCATTCCTTGTGTGTATTTGTTTTCCACACCAAAGTCTTATTAATCTAGCGAATGATCTGCTTTTTGGTTATATTCCATACACATAGTTTTCGAATTTGTAGCATGCTCTATTCGATTCTACAATATTAGGCTTCTTGGACGCTAAAGTTTTGTGTTGCATTAAAGCAATGTGACGTCATCCGTTTCTCTTTTTAATTTGTAATAGTGACATGTGGGATTGGCAAAATAAGGATTTCTATTGTCTTGAAGATAATACCAGCATTGGTGAGTTGTACTCTGTCTTTGATTTACCTGTCTTAATAGCTTTTCTTTTCATCGATGCACTGATGTTGGCTTACTTCTTTTGCAACAGAAATATCTAAATGCTTGTTAAATGGAGCGAACAAAGATGAAGATAATCTCTCTTATGTGATTGATAATCCAACGACCCCGGTCAAGGCTTGTGGAGATTTATCTTACCATGTGCCAGTTGGTGGTACTCACTTGTGCACATTATATCCCTCTCTCCACATTTTCTCTGATCTAACTTAGTTGTTTTTCGTTACTAAATGACAATGCAAAGATTATCATCAAAATCTCTATTCTTTAACAAGTAATTAAGGATCAAAATATTGTTTTTAAGGGTTGAGAATCACATGAAATGATTGCCAATTCTAGTTTCGTTTTCATCCAGATCACAAGTCTTTACATATTATGATCTGAATGATTTAGTAGTATTTACTATTTAGGGATCCTCACTTTTGAGGAAAGGAATCACATTAGTGTTCTTACTATGAATTGTATCTATTTCGTATATCTTGTTCCTTACCATCTTAGTAGTGGGACTTGGATATTGAGATAATAGTATCGCTGTTTTGTACTTGGACCACCTCTTTTAGAAGAAAACTACATTTGTATTCTTACTTGCGAAAAGACTTCATTTATTTCGTGTTTCTCGTTGCTATGGTGGAACTATATTGAGATCATGATATTGATCACCCTATTTCAAATTTATATTTGTGAGTTTTCATGAGCTATGAATACAACTTGTGATATGATTTAGTAGCTTTTAAGGATCTTGATGAGACCTCTGGTGATCCTCACTTTTCCATTAAGGAAAAGTGATATTGGTAGTCTTATTAGTTTTAATGTGAAAACAATGTATTTGTTTCCTATTTCTTAACTGTTGAATGATCTCCTAGGGATTTTAAAGAAGTCGTTGAACGATAAATTTTAAATTTGAATTGATATTTCTTCATGGAGCTTAAGATTTACGGAATTAAAGTGATTTCAAAACAATCAAGTCTGAAATTTAATTGAATTGAATACAAGTTGAGTTATAATTTAATTTTGACATATATTCCTTGGGCAAGTTTCTAGACATTATGTGCAAGTACTCCCTTTTTGTAGGCAAAATTTTTCAACAATCCTAGAAATTTCTCTTTTCTCTTTGGTTATTTGAGTTTGAAGGAGAAGAGTAAGCAGTAAATGTCAAATTAGTAATTTTATGGAGTAAGCTTAATTAGTAATTGGTGGGTGTTACTCACTTGTGAACATTATATCATTATCTCCACATTTTCTCTGATCTAACTTAGTTGTTTTTTGTTACAAAATGACAATGCAAAGATTGTCATCAAAATGTCTATCTTTAGCAAGTAATTAAGGATCACTAAAGATTACTGGCATTAAAGTTGTTCTACACATTTATAATGCTTATGCTATTTACCAAATCTCTTGGTTTAAGAAACTCGGTTATCGCTTAAATGGCAAGCTTAACGGTTATATTATCTGCACATCAAACATTTTATATGGTTAAATCTTAAATCCATATCCAATAAACTTGCAATGACAATTAAGCTTACATATCAAACTGACTGCAGAAGTTACAGGCAAAGAGTTCGATCAATACAGCGAGCCTTACTCTCAAGTAAAAAGGCGCAGGATGCTACAATTTGAATCTGAAGTTTTAAATGCACCTTTTTGCGATGACGAGGCATTTTTAAGATCCACGGTTGATGCCAACTCATGCTCATCTATTGGAATTTGCTATGTGTGATAGCTGTGATGATCGTGTAGATTACTTTTTTTGGTGAAATAGTTACTAAATCCGCTGTTTTTCTATGTTTAGGAGACAAAGGACTCTCTCGAAGACACTATATCTCAAATGTCACAGTGGGTTGCTGGATTTTCAGGTTCGTTTTCTATAAAATCATTTGTTCAGAGATAGATTAGAATTAAATTGATGCTGACAATACGTAGTTATATGTTTCTGTAGAAGACACGTCAGGGTCCAGTAATGATTTTTTGGATTCATCTTGGATTGCTGATTGCTTAAACAATGCTGACATGCATTTTGGCACTGAAGATATGTAAGTTCTTCTCAATATTTGAGTTCAGACTTTCAGTTTACCAGAAGAATATTTGTGATCAGCTTTTTTCCGTGAACAGTAGTAGTTCGTCTGGAGCATCTGATGTTCAATTTGACATCACAGGTAATTCAGATATTGATATTTAGTGTTGCTTATTATTATTAATAGGCAAAATCGCACTTTAGCCCCGTATCTTTTAGCCATTTTTGCACTTCACCCTCTATTGTTTTGCATATGCACTTGCCTCTTTCGGCTTTCAAAATTGTTACTACCTTTGTTGAAGAGGCTTTCAAAATTGTTACTACCTTTGTTGGTATGGTTAGACGTTAGGTATATATATGTGAAAAAAGTCTATAGTTTAAGGGAGTGAAGTGCAATAAAGTCGGAAAATTACAGGGTAAAGTGTGATTTTCTTACATGATCGTTAGTATTCAATTATGATAGGGATTGTATCCACCTTCAACCGGTCAAAAGGTTATGAATGCAACAAAGGGGTAGGTAAATGCAAAACATAGGGCTTAAAGTGCCAAACTGCCTTAAGATTATGGGGCAAAGTGCAAATTTCCCTTATTTAATATAGATACAACATATTTGATTGTTGCTTTCCTTTCCTCTCCTTCCGTCGTTCTGGCTTAAATCTATGATGTGCTTATTGCAGAGCTGTGCGACACTCCTCCTGAATACGAGGCTAACGCTGTAAAACAACACATTCCTGTTCACACTCATGGAAATGTTGTTTTCAAAGGTATCTTTTTAAGAATAATAAGCGAATGCAATGTATGAAGCTTTATGATTCATTCTTGGTATCGTGGAAATGTCCCAATCTTTGGATAACTTCAATATTAAAGAAAGATCTTGGTTTTGTTATTAAATAATGATTATCAATTCTTTTGTGTCTTGTTTCTTTTCTTTTACCAATCAGGTAGAAAATCATATATGCGTACACCTCCCAAACTTGGCTCGTCTGTTGTCTATCCATTTACCTTGATCAAACCGTGTGGTGCTCATGGAGACATGACTTTGAACGATATAAACCAAAGGATACATACTCCACCAAAATCAAAGCAAAATGTTTCTTATCCCACATCGGCATTTTCTGGGAAGCCTGTTGTTGGGAAAACTAAAATTCGAACAGAAGGCGGGAAAGGCAGCATTACAATTATGAGAACCAAAGGGTAAACACATAATATTGTTTTTAAGATTTGAGAATCACATGAAATGATTGCCAATTCTAGTGTTCTTTTTCATCCAGATCACAACAAGTCTTTACATATTATGATCTGAATGATTTAGTAGTTATTTACTATTTAGGGATCCTCGCTTTTGAGGAAAGGAACCACATTAGTGTTCTTACTATGAATTGTATCTATTTCGTATATCTATCTTGTCCCTTACCATCTTGGTCGTGGGACTTGGATATTGAGATAATAGTATCGCTGTTTTGTACTTTGGACCACCTCTTTTAGAAGAAAACTACATTGGTATTCTTACTTTTAATTATTTCGTATTTCTCGTTGCTATGTTGAGATCATGATATTGATAACCCTGTTTCAAATTTATATTTGTGAGTTTTCATGAGCTATGAAAACAACTTGTGATATGATTTTAGTAGTATTTAAGGATCTTGATGAGACCTCTGGTGATCCTCACTTTTTCATTGAGGAAAATAATGTATTTGTTTCCTATTTCTTAACTGTTGAATGATCTCCTCGGGATTTTAAAGAAGTTTTTTAAATTTGAATTGATATTTTCTTCATGGAGCTTAAGATTTACGGAATTAAAGTGATTTCAAAACAATCAAGTCTGAATGAAATTTAATTTAATTGAATTGAATACAAGTTGAGTTATAATTTAATTTTGACATATATTCCTTGTGCAAGTACTTCCTTTTTGTTGGCAAAAGTTTTCAACAATCCTAGAAATTTTTCTTCTCTCTCTGTTCATTGAGTTTGAAGGAAAAAAGTTAGCTGTACATGTCAAATTAGTAATTTTATAGAGTTTGAGACGTAATGTTACATTGGTTGTTAATAACAAAGATGGTGGTTATAATTATGTATTGTTATTTTTTTGATAATAACTAAATTGTTATAAATAAAACGAAATAAAATATATTGAGACCTGAATTTGGGCTAATTTCAACCCAAACTCGATTCCATGACCCAATCCGGTGTTGTGTAGCACACGTGGAAATTTCTGGCATATTTGAAGAGATGAACCAATATTGCGTGCAAATATGCCAAAAAATCAGCCATTTAAGTAACGTGGCGATTGAGTTGACAAAAGACCAACAACTATGTGTATCGTGTGGATGCCAAATTGGCAAGAGACACTTTTCGCTATACATACATGACAAATTTCAACAACTTTTTGAAGTAATGGACCAAAATTACGTGCTAATGTCTTAAAATTGCAATTATTAAAAATATAAAGAAAATAGAATTATAGTCCATGGTTGTCACACCCCTAAACATCTCTGAAATAGCCTAAGACGTTTTCCATTTAGAATTTGATGTCTCCGAGAGTATATTGATTTCTCATTATCCGTTCCATTCTTAGAGTATTTAATATTGTTAAAAGTCAACCACCCTTTTCCGAATGTTTTGACTTCATCTTACGAATGATCAAAATGATATACTACAAATCAATATTTAAAATTATATCTTAAACTTTTTGTTGGTAAAAGGGTATTTTGGTCCATCCAGTATATATATAGCTAATAACAGGTAATTTCGTTGGAAGGACATGCACGGAACAGTACATTTGTTCTTTGATTGTATCATTCTATGTTGTTTGTGTAATTGTGTTGTGTTGTCTCTCATAATAATTATTTTATTTTATTTCTCTTAATCCAACCAATATCTCTATTATACTATTAAACACCATAATTTTAGAGGAGCCCCCGCGCTTTTCTCTCTCTCCCGTCCTCTCTTTCATTCTTCTTTCTCCACATATAATATACGTACACCATTTCTTCATAGATATATATTGACCAGAAATTGTTTCCTTGATTTCCCCTTTGAATTTGCGAAAAGACATTCAAAGGGTCTGGTCAATTTTTGCGTCTCTCTTTCCTTTTGTTCTGTTTTAGAAAGTTTCGATTTTGGGTTTTCCAATTTCAATATTTTTTCTACCGTTTTTGGTTGGATATAATTAATTTTTTGGGTCTAGAGTATTTGGTGTTTACAAGTTGACAATTAAAAATGGGTCCTTTCCTTAGGGTTTACTTTTTCAATTTAGATGGATTTTCTGCGTATTTTTATAGCTATAATAATGGTTGGTGAAATAATTTTGAAAAGGTCAATTAATAGTCGTTTCTCGAATTATTGGTCCTTTTCTTACTAAATAGATCTTTATTGGTTTAGGAGTATGTTCTGAATTGACTTCTGGTTTGCAGGAAAAGGCTTTTGTTTTCAATTATTATTATCCTATTTATATTAGGATTAGGATTCACCTTATTTCGAAATTTGGTGGCAGTCGATGATGACGAAAAAATCTGATTTATAATTCAATTTACCTTTCAAAATTAGGCTCTCTGTCTGTTAATTGAGCAGCAAAATTCTTGATTTTTTTTTTAAATGGATAAAAAAACAACAAGTCATGAGGAAGGTATTGGAGATAACTCGAAATCGAAGGGAAAAGGAAGTTTAGCTCATGAGGGATTGGGAGAAAAAAGCCCGGGAAGCAGGAGCAACGCAGACATGATTTTCCGAGCTGATAAAATCGACCTAAAAGACTTGGATGTGCAACTTGAGAAGCATTTGAGCAGGGTTTGGTCGAGAAACGTAGAGAATACAAATAGCCAGAAGCCTAAGGAAGATTGGGAGATTGATCCTTCGCAATTGGAAATTCGGTATCTTGTGGCTCAGGGCACCTATGGCACCGTTTATAGGGGTACTTATAATACTCAAGATGTTGCAGGTAATTTCTCTCTCTCTTTTTTTTATTTTTATTTTTATTTTTTTATTATAGTAGTTGTTTTGATTTTATATGCTTTATTAATGTTGCATCTAACAATGTCGTTTCATCTGTCTATATCCGAATTTTTGTAGGCGATGATTATCAATTTACTTCTAAGGATTACCTTATTACATTATTGTACTAAGATTATTTTTGTCAACAAATCAATGGTTTAATGATGAATATAGGTAGGAATATTATTGATTTGTTTAGAATGTCCATCTCTCTCTCTCTCTCTAATTGTGTAGCTTCTATATGTGTTACTCTCCAATGAAGATCTGTTTTAGTCAAATAAAGGTTTTTTTATTCTGAAATGACAGTATAATCATGTGATGGTGGATTTACATGGATTGCTTCTTAATCAAAATTCAAGAATATCTTTTTTAAGTTATTGTGGTCGAAAATTGGAATGCTTATTTTCCATTATATTAGAGTCATTTACAAAGAGTTGCTGTTTCTCTTGTAAATGCATTTGTAGACGTGAAATCATAACTGGCGTCTGATCACTTTATTACTTAGGACCATAAATGCTAACTTCCTCGTAAGACGAGTTACGGATGCATGATTGCACTAATGTATATATATTGAGGCATATTAACACTCTCTGTGCGTATCGGGTGGTTTATCATCATAATTCTTAGTGTGGTCAAATTTTACCAGTGAAATTGTTGGACTGGGGAGAGGATGGCATGTCGACAGTTGCTGAAACTGCTGCTCTTCGAGCATCATTTAAACAGGAGGTTGCCGTTTGGCACAAGCTTGACCATCCAAATGTCACACGAGTAAATATTCAATTAAATCCTCACATTCTTCAGTTATCGTATGTGTTACATAGTAAGTATTTTTTTCTTACAAACTGGAATCTTTTTGTTACAGTTTGTTGGTGCTTCGATGGGGACTTCACAATTCAAAATTCCTTCGAAAAACCCATCCGAGGGTTATACCAACCTTCCATCAAGGGCATGCTGTGTTCTCGTTGAGTTTCTACCGGGAGGGACACTGAAGAACTTCTTATACAAGAATAGGAAGAAGAAGCTTGCTTTCAAAATCGTGATCCAACTTGCTCTAGACCTATCTAGAGGGTTAATAAATTATACTATTTCCATTAGAATTTATTTTATCTTATTAATAAATGTTTAAAAACCTTTATCTCGTATATATGACTGGTAAACTTGCAGGCTGAGCTATCTACATTCGAAGAAGATTGTACACCGTGATGTCAAAGCAGAAAACATGCTGTTAGATTATCACAGAACATTGAAAATTGCTGATTTTGGTGTTGCTCGTGTTGAAGCTCAAAATCCCAAAGACATGACTGGTGAAACTGGAACCCTTGGCTATATGGCCCCGGAGGTATTACTATCTCTAATATATATATATTTTTTTTATTATTATTAAATAAAGGTAAGGAACAATCTGACATTTCTTTGATTTATTGAATAAATTTTAGGTACTTGACGGGAAGCCCTATAACAGAAAATGCGACGTTTATAGTTTCGGTGTATGCTTGTGGGAAATATATTGCTGTGATTTGCCTTACACAAATCTTAGTTTTGCTGAAGTTTCCTCTGCCGTTGTTAGACAGGTAACTTGGTTCTCATCCTCTACCTTCAAAGGTTGTGTTTGGTTCTTGCATTTTAGTGAGAAAAACACTATTGCATCAAATGATAAGTTTCTGAATTCCACTCTCGAAAGTGCTTGTTTGTCCTAAGCTTGGTCATTTTCTTATTTTTACTCAAAAATCTTGCTGTGATAACTTGTTTTGGTTTTCGAAGTACTGTTGGTATGCATCATTACATCATAGTTACATCAGAATCTATCCAACAATACATCGTAATCAATCCAGTTATGCAAAGTATAAAGAATACCTAACAGTCCTAATAATAAAATTGGAAGAAAAATCCACACTAATGAGAATTGAACCCATGACTCTAGGTTCTAAGGCCTCAGCTTTGCTGCTACGCTACGGCCTCGTTGGCTTATATACATGTAACATTTGTTGCAAGAAAATTGACATTGAAATGTTGGTATACTTTTGTAGAATTTGCGTCCAGACATCCCTCGGTGTTGCCCAAGTTCTCTTGCGAACATCATGAAAAAGTGTTGGGATGCAAACCCGGAGAAAAGGCCAGACATGGATGAGGTTGTTAGGCTATTGGAAGCAATTGATACGAGCAAAGGAGGAGGAATGATACCCGAAGACCAGGCTGGAGGTTGTTTCTGCTTTGCCCCCACCCGCGGACCTTGAACAAAAATTTTGTTTAAAAATTATATAACGTCATTCATCCACATTGATTGAGTATTTGCACATACCATATATTGTTTGTTTCAGTTCATGATCATGATCAACAAGTGAAGAAATTCATCTTTCCAAGAAAATAATGAGACTATCTATATATATATAACTATTCCTTTGCGAATCCTTTTTGTAGTAGTATATCAATTGTCTAAAGGAATTAATTCATACATTTGATGATTTTATTTGTAGAGAAATATATCATTACGTACTATATATTTATTGTTTGTTGTTAAGGTTGAGCATATATGTTAGTTTTTCATTAATTTTTATATAGTGCATATAACCTAGGACTAGGCTGTATTGGCCTTATGTCTGGGTTTTGTAGATACAATTTTCCTTACCTAAAGCTCCGATTCGACAGAAAAAGGAGCAAAAATAACGAAATGAAAGGAGTATTAAATTGACTATAATAGTAATATTATATATAAACTACAAAGGCATGTATATAGCAGATTATATACTAAGAGTAATCATAAAATGTCCTCATCACTCCAAATATTTTTTGGTTTGATTAATTTGGAGCTCTTGATTTTAGATCTAATATAAGTAACTCTTGTTTAGATAATTCACTTTTTGGATGTGTTTAAAATCTTAATGTAATTATTTTATTATAATTTTTACTTTCTTCTTTGATTTTTAAGGGTATTAAGGTTTTAAACCTGACTTAATCACTTTCGAGGCGTGTAGAACACATTTAATGGAAACCTCTCCCAAATTCGAACTATACATATATAAAAGCAATCCTCAAAATCCCTCAATGCTACCTCTCCCAAATTCTAACTAAACATATATAAGATCAATCCTCAATCCCTCCAACTACATTAATGAAGCTTAACAATATTGAAAAAAATCTCAGGCACAGGAATAATACTCCTTCATCCCGTAATTATTTATCCTTTGCTATGGTTGACGAACAACTTAACTAAATTATAATAATAATAAATAATACAATTAATTTATTTCAATAATAATTTAAAAATATTCTATAACACTAGATATGTTAATACTTAAAATCTTTAAAACGCCAAAAGTTTGAAAATATTCAACTTGATATATCAGTTTGATGATTAAAAAGTTTTAATTCCCGATCGAGGAGAAAAAAGTGGGACAGAGAAATTACTTACTACATAGTACAGTACTGCTATTGTTTTTCTGTAGCTAATGTTTTAAGTGGATTTCCAACCCGTACCATATTGATAGAATATGTTAACTGACTACTCTCCCATCCTATCTTGTCTTCTGGATGTACGTTGACAATGATATACATACATACCCATTTATTTATTTTTGGCTAAACAGAATCCTTTCACAAAAATGGGAACATAAAATATAATTAGGTCCGATCTAGTATTTCATTTTTAGTAGGAACCGAAATGAAACCATTCAAATTCAACTTTGAAGAAAATAATTATTCTACTGTATGTAAAAACACTATAATTGGGTAGATTCATCTGGTCTGAATCTAATATACTTTGGGTCCATACATGTATCCGATCCGATCCATAGAATTATAAATAATTCAATCAACATGAGTCCAATTTGGATAGAATTTATTTGCCACCGCTGTCATGTAAATTTCAGGATGAATAAAACGTGTCGATTTAATCCTTGAAAAATAAAAATTATTGATTAATGTTTAGCTAGGTTGATTAATTATTAAGCACACTTGATAAAAACGTTATCATGTTATTCTTATTAATTAACACGATTGTCAACAACATCAATTGCTTAATATTATAGACTAAATTATTTAACTAGATCCTTTTAAAACAATTATCTGTAGAAGCTCGATTCTAGTATATATTCTTCCTTATCGTGTCTACATTTTTACACACATGATGATGACTTGAAAAGCACGAGGCTCGTTGGAGAAATTAAAGTTAATTATTTGCATAATTGGATGGAGATAACGTTTGAAAATAAATAAACACATTCCAAGTGGAGAAGCCTTTCAAAACTATCATAAAATATATAATTTATGATTAAGTACGGTATAATAAAGATGTACTAGGGCAAGCTTGAAATTCATATCATATTACTCGAGATTCAATTTAAGTTCAGTTAATTATAATTTGTTTGAGTTTTTTTTTTTTCATGCACATCATGCCAATTAACTTGAAAAGTATTTCTTATTGGACGATAGTGTATATATGACTTGGCCAATATTCGATAAACACGTGCAAACATATATATAAAAGTAATTACTTAAAATTTGTTCCATTTCAAACTTGAAAGTCAGACTCGAACAATGTGATACCACTTAACAAAACTTTAAGATATACAATTTTTTTGGGGGGTTTTAAACACTGTCAAGTAAAAAAGTATTAAATATTAGAATGAACATTTTTTTTTTTAAAACACATTTATCATCAGAAATCATTGTAATAACTGTCAAGTACTAAGAATTACAATTAATAAACATTTAATAAAGACTAGTAATAAATTAAATAAATACTCATATTATTATGAGTTGAACCCATCTTTGCCCGTGATTGTCACTAGATAAAGCAGGTCTAAAGACTATGAAGTATTAAAATTAATTACTTGTAGAAAGTTTAACTTAATTTTAAAATAGTAGCTTAAGACGTACGAGGAACTCCAAGATCACTACTTTTCTAGAGTGCGGCCACTCTAGTTACTGCCGCACATGAGGCCTTAATCTTAAACCATTGATTTTATCTGATTTAATCTCGGCCGTTAATCAAGTAATTTCAGTCAACAATTAAAAAAATTGGTTGACTTTATTTAAAAATTGAAATTACAAATTAAACCCTTCATTATAATTATTAAAAAAATGGTAAAAAATCGTTAATTAAGCATAATACTGTTTTACCCCCTTGAATTACTTACCCAATTAATTAAATATTATGAAATCTTTTTCCATCTTTCATCCATTTAATTATCATAAATATGTTCTTTCCTTTTTCATAAACTCTCCACCAATTTTACTCCTTCAATTATTCTTCTCCTCCATTTTTACACCTCAATGAAACCTCTCCACCATTTTTACACTTTCTATTACATAATTTTAATCTTTTTCCCATAGCATCTGATTTCTTACTGGGAAAAAAAAAAGAATCTATTTCTGGATATCTCAAATAATTATTCGATGTATATAATTTTATTAGGGTTCAAATAAATTGAAATTATGTTCTTTAAAATCCTGATTGATTTCAACTATGGAATACAACACCAATTTGATGAGATTTCAAAAACTTGAGTAATTGATTGGGAATTATTCCCTAGATCTGGTCTATGAAACTTTGTGTGGTATTGGCTTAAAAATAATATGCAAGGTGATGTGGTTCATTTTTAGTCACAAGGTATACTAATTTATCCTAGTTCAGGTGAAGTTAATAATTTCCACATAGGTGTTTTTATTGATTTAGTTGGAATATTTTGTTACTCATTATTTAATTTAAATGTATTAATAAACCAATTGTATAACTGTTAAAGTATTAATCTTAATTAATAATTTATGAGAATAAAATCAAAATTTAACTGTAGTTTATTTAATGAAATTATTTAATAAAATCTAAATTTAGCGCGTTTAAGTTTAATTTTTTCAAATTATAATTTTATATTTTAAGTTGGACTACATCACGGTTATTCGAAATCAAATCGATCGTTACTTGGCATGAAATTAATTTTTTATTTTCAAAATTATTGACCTTACGGTTATGTACATCGCGATTATTCGAAATCAAATCGATCGATACTATTAGGAATGAAATTAATTAACTACTGATTAATTACTTCAAAATTTGTTGACCTTAGGGTTATGTACATCGAGGTTATTCGAAATTAAATCGATCGATACTATTAGGAATGAAATTAATTAATTTATGACTAATTACTTCAAAAATTATTGACCTCAGGGTTATGTACATCGATGTTATTCGAAATCAAATCGATCGATACTGATAGGAATGAAATTAACTAATTAATGACTAATTGCTCAAAAATTGTTGACCTTAGGGTTATGTACATTGAGGTTATTGATACTATTAGGAATGAAATCAATTAATTTAATTCAAAAAATTTGACATTAGGATTATGTACCTCGAGGTTATTCAAAATCAAATCGCTCGATAATTAATTTATTTCCATTATAGGTTAAATCTTGATAAAATTATATATGCACGATTGAAATTTTGGCAAATCCCTAACTTGAAGGAAGAAGTTTTCTAATTAAACACAATCAATTAATTATGTAAAATATATTTCATATAATGTTGTTAAAATTGCATCACCGTAAAAATTCAAAATTTGGAATTAAACCCGACATATAGTATTTTTTCATAAACAAAATAAGTTAAACGAATTCTAGATTAAACAAAAATTCGATTAAAGGCTATAAGTTAAACGAAATTACAATTGGATTAAACAAAAAATCGAAATTATAACAAATTAAAACTCGATTAAACAAAAAATTGATTACAAAAAAATAAGTTCAAAAACAAACTCGTGAATTGCAGAATTCAACAAAAAAAAATCGTAATAATCAAAACTCGTGAATTGCAGAATTAAATAAAAAAATCGATTAAAAAAAGCCAATTTTCCATTAATTTGTTCAAATAATCAAAATAAACATATTCTAACGACAACTCGTGAATCGCATAATCAAAATAAATTGAAATTTTAGATCCAATACATACTATATCCATCAGAAAAGTTTCGGCTTGCATCCTCTTTCTCTTCTTGAATTGTAGAATTATCCACCATTTTTTGTTTTGTTGTAACAAAATATAAATTAGGATAAGAGATTAGTTTTTTAGTTCAAATAATCGTGAAAGAAGAAGAAGGAAAAAGAAAGAATTTTGTTTTACTCTAATTACAAGAAGATTACGTCTCTTAAGGATGGAAATAAATCAATTACAATGTTAACTTAATTGAGTACAAGGTTATAAATGACATTTAATAATTGAGATTGTTTTTCTAGTTTTTCTTTGAAAATTAAGTAAAGGGGTAAAATGGACTATATCGAATAAAAATTACTCATCCAAGTTACGTACTAGTTACGAGCGCCACGTGGCGCATTTTTAAGGCATGGCCGCATGTGAGACCAGTTACATAGGGACGCACCCTAGACGGCCCGCCAAGACCAATAATAACGTATATATCCCTTAACTTTATAATTGTTATTCTTATCTTGATCAAACGTTTATTCCAATCCACGCAGTTGAGTGCATATTTGGCAAACCAGAATTTTCTTTTTGATAAATTGTTTTTTTTTTTTTTTTTTGTGATAAATTGGCAGACCAGAATTTATATCGTGTAATTTAATTTGACACTTTTTCCTTTTTATTGACATTTGGAATGCTCAATTCCAAAATGTCCCACGTGGTGGAGATGGAATGTGTAATATAATAATCGTACAATTGCCAATATATAATATTGGTCATCCACATTATTATTATTACTATCATCATCATCATTTTTGTTTAAAACTATTCATATGTTCTTTTATTATGAACAATCAATAACAGTAATCTGTAAAGAAAAATTTCTCAAAATTACTTTGTCCATAATTAACGATACGAACAATTAAATTTTAGAATGAAAACAAGTGAAGGGAATAATATTACAGTATACTGCTATAAATTTTGAGATTACAAATAATAAAATTTGAAGTTGAAGTTTCCCAATGGAATTGTATATTATCCAAATGACATAGACTAAACAAAAGTAGTTTTTAAATAGATAAAAAAAAAAGAGTGATAAACTTTAGGGTGTGTGTGGATGGGTTTTGACCCGGTCTCGCGGGTTTCGCGAGACCGAACCAAAACCATTTCAAATGAGTTTTCGCCAAATCCATAAAACCATAAAAAACCTATTCAGAAACTCACACTCAAACTCTTTGAACCTATAAAACATTGATTTGACACCTATCACCTACTTTTTTCCCCAAATCTCACTAAAAATGACATTGATTTGACACCTACCACCTACTTTTTTCCCTAAACCCCAACATCCAAACCCAATCCAAGTGGGGTTTCAACTTATTCAAACCACAATACCCAACAACCAAAACTCATCCAAATGAGGTTTCAAATGTTTCATCGAAACCACCCAAACTATTTTTTTTAAACCGAGACCCACGAAACCGAGCCAAAACCCATCCAAATAGACCCTTAATGATTCTTTTTATCGGTTGGATTGGGAAAATATTTCTAGATCTTGTGGCTAAAAATATTATTATCGCGGTATCATTTATTGTTGAACTAAAGTGATGTGATTGCCATTTATAACCAATGTTTTAAAAATTGGACCGGGCATCGAATCGGTAGCCTTACTGGTTACTGGTTGGATCGATTTAACCGTTTTAATCACTGGTTCATCAGTGTGACGTCATTATGAAATAATAATTTAATTTAAGTTTTAATGTATGTAATCAACCATTTAAAAAATAAATTCTTATCCAATTTTTTCAAGTTATTTTCATAATCTAAATATTATCTCACAAATCACAACTAGTAGACAACAAATTATCAAAGTAACTAAAAACAAAATAAACACAAGTAATTATGCAATTCAGAATCCAACATAACATGTTCAAACAAGAATTATCACAACAATATTCAACAAGAATAAAAAAGAACAACATAAATCCCCATATTTCCAAAACATATACCTAAATCAAAGTAAACACCAAATATTCAAAACTACAACTATGATAACATAATATCTAAGCAATAATACAAACTATGATATACAACATATCAAAACAATAATTTTATTACTAATCACCTATAGAAAAAAGAAAATATTGGATGAATTTTATCACATCTTTTATGAAAAAAATGCAAATACTTGAAATTAGGGAAGAAGAAATGTATAAAAAATCCTTAGTTTTTTTTTTTGGTTATAAGTGAACCACTGGTTCAATCGGTTCATTGGTTCACTGGTTTTACCGGTTTTTGATTGGTTTTTTCCGATTCAAACTGGGCAGGAAGAAGATTGATTTTGAAGGGCTAACCGGACCGGATTAGCAGGCGGTTACCTGTTAAACCGATCGAACCGACTGGCCCGATCCAGTTTTTAAAACACTGTTTATAACTACAACGTATAAAAAAATTCCTGGTAAGAAATTTTCCATAGAAGAATATGGTCTGCCTTTTCATTGTTCATTATTAGTTCTTGGGGAAATTTGTTTTTTTGGTACCACATGATAGATCATTTTACAATTTTGGAATTATTGGACACGAAAATGTAACTTTGGTACCACAATATAGGTTTTCATTGCAACTTTCATATCAAACCCAATTTTTTTCTAGAATTAATGGGCAATTTACCCCCCTATGAAATGCATAATATTTAATTTACCTCCATGTGATTTGAAAAAGAGCACATTATCCCCTGGGGTAATAAATTTGTATTTTCGTGTCCAATGGTACCAAAATTACAAATTAACCTATCCTATGGTACCAAAAAAAAGAAAATTTCCCTTAGTTCTTGTCTCGTTCTAGATATATAGAAAGTTAGAAACTTAATGTGGTCTGGATCCTTGGCCAGGTACATTGTAGGAAATTAGTACGAAACAAACGCCATTGTAACACGTAGTGTAATAAAAGGATAACAATTATTTCATTTTTACTCACTATATATTATAGTATAAAAACTGAGTTAATTGAAATTTGGGAAGGGTATTTTAGTAAATAAAAAATCCAGTTGCTTACTATAAGTATGCATTTTGTATTGGCAATTTAGCACTCTTATCTAATTTTTTGCCAACTTTTTTCTAATTCTTCTTCCTGAAAAAGTTGTAAATTGTTGCTAGCTTGTATTAGACATAAAAATATATATATGGGATTACAAAGTAGTGTTGATCCTTGTAGTAGATTGATGACAGGTTTCCTCCACCAGTGCGGTGGCTCAGCCGTGATAGACGGCGGGCTAGCGACGGAACTGGAACGGCACGGGGCTAACCTGAATGATCCTCTGTGGAGTGCAAAGTGCCTTATTAGTTCACCCCACCTCATCACAAGGGTACGTTACGTGTGTCCCTTAATTAGCTTGTATTTGTACAGCTGGCTTAACCATTCTGAATTTCTTTCTTCGTTTTAATCTTTTAATCATCTGTAGTTAAAGAAATTCTTATGTTGTTCGTCTAACAGTTATTCTGAATTGTTCTTCTTATGTTGTACAAATTCAGTTATTCTGTTTTCATGAAAGACCATCTTCATTGCAATTTTTTTTTTTTTTTTTTTTTTTTGGTCATAACTGAATTATAAAAACATGTTGAAGGACTGATCGGTGCGAAAACTAGAAATATGTTCATATTTGAGAGAAGTCAGCTGTATTTGTATATACATA
Source organism: Penstemon newberryi var. newberryi (assembly GCA_030819805.1). NCBI lineage: Eukaryota > Viridiplantae > Streptophyta > Magnoliopsida > Lamiales > Plantaginaceae > Penstemon > Penstemon newberryi. Next base: position 45,603,453 of record JAUALY010000001.1, read on the forward strand.
ATTGTAATTGGTTTTCTCCTAGATGAATATTCAATTATGTTTATAGTTTGATAATAATGAAATAGATGCGGATAAGTTTTTTTGATGTAGTAAATGATGTCATAATGTGTTTAATTTTATTTGAAACAAAAATATGTAATACTCTAATAACGTGTGACTTAAGTTCAAAAAAAAAAGTTGATCCATTATAAAGAGAAATGGGCCAAGGATGACAACACCTAGTTGATGGCCCAAACAATGTTGGAGAGCCAAAATCCATTTTTTTACATGCTTGGATTTTTATTCTATGGCCCATTTCGTTTTAGAATGTCAAGTCACAACTCCTAGTATCTAAACTTTGTTGAGTGCTTCATCAACTTATATATCTTGTGAAGTAACCAAAGACGTTCCAGAACAGGTAATTGATATAATTTTTTTGTCAACAGGTACACCTGGATTACCTTGAAGCTGGTGCAAATATCATCATATCTGCATCTTATCAGGTACTTGATTGTTTTTATTAATAATAATAATCTATAAAAAGGAGATGTTTTGAAATCATTTTTTTCATGATGGATTGGATGCAGGCTACCCTTCAAGGTTTTGAAGCTAAGGGACTTTCTAAAGAAGAAGGTGAAGCCTTACTTAAGAAAAGTGTTCAAATAGCGTGCGAGGCTCGGGATATATATTATGACAGGGCCACAAAAGGTTCTTGGGACATTTCTTCAGGTGATGCAATAAATCATCGTCCCATACTCGTTGCTGCATCTGTAGGAAGTTACGGAGCTTATCTGGCCGATGGTTCAGAGTATAGGTTGTTAGTTAAATCATGAATGTCTTTTTAATTCAAAAAATATTGAGCTGTAGCTTAGAAAACTTGGCTGGCTGACTTTTGTTGCAGTGGGATTTATGGAGATAATATTACTTTGGAAACTCTGAAAGATTTTCACCGGAGAAGGGTTCAGGTTTTGGCTGATTCAGGGGCTGATTTGATTGCATTTGAGACTATTCCAAATAAACTTGAAGCTAAGGTATTTGATTTTCAATAATTAATTGTCGTATTTTTAAGCACATAGTATGAAATGTTATGGCGAGTTTCCATTTAATAGGCATACGCAGAGGTTCTTGAGGAAGAGGCCATAAACATTCCTGCTTGGTTTTCCTTCGTTTCTAAAGATGGAACCAACGTAGCCAGTGGCGATTCAATCGAAGATTGTGTTTTGATTGCTGATTCTTGTGAGCAAGTCATTGGAGTTGGAGTCAATTGTACTCCACCAAGATATATTCATGAACTCATCCAATCAATTAAAAGGGTAATACTACTTGCGTGTCATCTTTAAGTTTGAAGCAAAAAGATACTAACAAAGCTTTTTAGTTGACTTAATTACTGTATTTAATTTGGATAATTACTTTTGCAGGTAACAAGTAAACCAATACTTGTATATCCCAATAGTGGCGAGACTTATGATGCTGATACAAAGGAATGGGTGGTGAGTTCAGTTTCTTTTTTGAGTGAATTTCTTTGGGAATATCGTTTTTTTTTGAGGAAAGGAAATAATGATTAAACTCTTTCTTTCTTCAAGGCATCAAAGGGCATTTCAGATGTAGATTTCGTGCCATACGTTGGGAAATGGCACGAGGCAGGGGCTTCTCTTATCGGAGGTTGTTGCAGAACTACACCGAATACAATTACAGCAATATCTAAGGCTCTTTCAAGTCGATCAAACTCAGTTTCTAATGTGGAGTTTTAAAGGAGGGATAGAACCAAATGGATACTTTGTCATTTGAATCTGTTATTTGCACAATGAAGAATTATCATGTATATTTATGAAACTAATGATAGAGTGTAACTTTCTTTTAAATTAGGTCTGTTTTGAAGGAGAGAACCAAAGATTGATTTTATAAGTTCGGAATGATAAAATTACTTTTAAATTAGGTCCCGTTTGGTTTGGCAGATTGGGATCAAATTTATTCAACCATTTCGTAAGGGAGATAAGCAACCGGGTAGACCTGGGTTTTCCGTCTGGATCCGGCTTCCCCCTGCCCCCCAACTACATTAATCCAAGTATGAGTGTTTTAAATATTACGAAATTGCCATTGGACTTACACGTTAGTTTACGAAACTACCCCAAGAATTTCATACGAGAAAAGACGTTAAATGTAAATCTAACGAAGGAGATGGAACCGTACAAAGAATTACCCGTTTCCCAACAGAAAAAAATGAGTGAGAAGACAATACGAAAGGAAGAAATCGACACATAAATTAAAGTAAAGAATGATGATGAACAGAGAATTACTAGATTTGGTAATAAGGATGTAGCCTGAAACACGATGAAAAAAATCGAAAACCCTATTTTTCAGAGAAGAAGAAAGAGACCAAGGAAAAACTGATTGGGATGACCATGTTTGCAACCCTTGGATCTACTGAGGGTAAAAGAGCCATTTAGTCCGTTATGGACCGACTAAACCAAACCAAACCGAACCGAACAACAAATATTCTTTAGTCATCAACCCATGCAAAATCTGGCCCAAGAAAATAAACCAAACACCGAAAAATAGTCATTGGCCTACCAGCCTTTCATAACAAGTACACATTAAAATAACATCCAAAAGAAAATATCAGTTTCAAAGAACACTAGCATCACTCATCTTTCTACATCCAATACTTGTATTTTCACGGTGCCAGCTTCGGATAAATAGCATCAATGTGAGAGCGATACATGGGATCGGCTGCCCAGAAGTTGTGCAGCTGAAGTGGCGAAGTAGTGAGGCGATGAACCTCTTCAATTAGCCAAACGCTCATCTCAGCTTTGACCGGATGAATAATCCTGTCCAATGGAACAAATTGATCCCCACTTCCGAACCGAGCTTGGTCAAGCTTTTTTAAGTGAATGTTGGTGAGGTAGTGCAATGGCTGCTCGTAAATATTCTTCATGGAATTGCCTAATTCCATCCACGAGTTGCACATGATCACCGTTTTACTCCCCTTTGGGATTGGGAGCAGTTTCATGTGCTCCTGGTAGCTTTCTGCTTTTCGATACAGCCATACTTCGTTTAAGAACCAAAAGAAATTAGAAAATCGTTGTATAGAGAATTAACCCATGTACTATAGTTAAGCATTAGCTGATTTGTTACCTTCATCGCATAATTTCACGGGAGGTGCGCCATTCAAGTGCTCGTTCCTTTTGGCAGCATTTTCTGCATCAGAGGAAGAAGAATCGTCTGATGAAATATCTACTTGCTCAGTAGAGATAGGCCTCTTCATGGCTATGTAAGCTACACATATCATATACAAATATACAATCTTATTTTAGGGGTACCTTTTACAAATATTTGATGAGGTTGCAGATGAATAAGTGGGGATGCATGCGATTAAATCAATATGTTTGATACGTGCACATGAAGTAGATCAATTAAATTAAAAAGGAAGACAAAACAAAAGTTGAGAAAAACATATAATCACAAAAAGAAGCAAGGCAGCCCTGGCTATTCTTAGAGTTCGACCCTTGATGTTTCAAGGAAAGCTTCAAGAACTGATGAACAAACTGAATGGTAAGTTGATAAGATTTTCGGGTGTTTCATGTATATAATACCTCTCATTCTTAATACCTTTTCAATGAAAAACCAATACCAATAGGTCATGTTATTCAAAAATCGGATTATGACATTAATTTTCTTCCAATTCACACCTTAGAATACACACATAGAGTTAATAAACACGGTTCTACATGTTCTAAGCCCAAACCAAAAAGCCCAAAAGGGAAGTAATGTAGAAATCATCGATATATCGGAAAGGCCTAAATTAAAGTGCAAATATGCGAACGAGTTCATAAAACGGAAACAAATTTGAGAATTACTTAGATCGGTAAAGCATTATACATTTCACAAAACTAATACCATGTAAAGAAAATAAAATAAAAATGCAGATCCAGTAAACATAGGTGACATAAATTCTGTCCGTATGCCGATAGCTGCGGACGGCGTTCGAGATTAAGCTGAATATGTGAGTAAGGGTGCCTAAGAGAAGAAACCGAGTCAGTCCATAAAGGTGGAGTAAAGGGAGCTGATACCTTGAAAGTGAGGTGCTGGACAGCGATAAAAGGGATACATGATGTCTCGGCGGTGGAAGCAGTGGCTGAGGATGAATGATGGCGACTGAATCGAGGTGATGACAATGACAGAATCTTTTTGGTTTAAAGGAAAATGAGGTGATACACACGAGGATGCTTTTATTTAGACTTGACTCACATCTACTTATCAACATGGGCTTAAGCATTTTGGGCTAGTTGAGTAGAGCCCAATAATGTTGGTAAGGCCAGAAGTGGATCAGGGTCTTTACAACATGGACGAGGAGAACGTATATCAATGCAATCTTCGGAATACACGTTTTAGAGTTTCTAATGAGACCTTATAGCATAGGAATTGTATGATAATTCCTACTTCTGAGATTTCTAAATAGAGACAATAGGTTAGTAAACTACGATAAATTTGTTTCCTTTGTCCTTGTCAATAACCTACCAATTTATGAAGAATTTTCTCTTGCTTGCCATGGATAACATTCCAATCTCAGATAATACCCTTTTCTCAAACTAATAGACCAAAATAAGAGACTTCATTTCATTTGCCGATCACATTAGCACAATTGTCTGATGATGACAGCCACTAAAAAAAGGAATGATAGTTGGGCATTTATACACATTCAAAGCTGGATCAGAAACATTCCCATTTAGTTAACTCACTAATTGATTCAAGACATGAAACTCATATTTTGTTCTCTAATTGCTCGCGGTAAACAAAATTTGTATCAAGCTTAAGGGCTCCTACCATTTATTGATGTTTTTTCTCCTCTATTTACCAAATGTTTGCCGAGGGATCTTAACTTAGTGAAAACAAAGGATTTTTTCGATTGAATAGAGTCCACGTTCAAATAGGGTCCCTCCATTTAAGTCATGTACCACAAGGAAACATTTAGCAGACACAAATACTTCAAACGAAACTCTCTTCAAAGTGACACTACTGGATTAAACTAAACCACTCAAATATACATTTTTATTAGGAAACATCACATAACAAGCAACCCAAACATTTAAACATAATCCACCTGAGAAGAAAAGGGTAACTCAGATGATCCACGGACGTTTCTACCCTCGTCCCCCCATTTCAGTCTTTAAAGGAAAAAACAACATTATTTGTATTCCAAAAAACAACATTATTTCCACAGAGCATCACACAGAAGCAAAAGTTACACACAACAATCAAACAGCATTACCACCAATAACCTAAATCTGTTTACAAAAGAAAATTCAAATTGCCTTCATACTTACAAAATAGGGGAGGGGGGGTGGGGGGGTGGGGGGGGAGGGGAAATATTGCAAAATATCTGTTGTCAATTAAGCCCAACATGAAGGGAAAGAAACCAACTTTCTATCAATCAATCTTAGTGGAATTAGCCTAAAACAAACGATAGGGGTTCGAAATTTTATCGAGAATCTAGGTAAACCGTAATCAAATGTGACAAGACTCCAAAATCAAGAATCAGAGACACAAAAACACATTAAAAATTCAAGGTTTTTTGGTTTGTTAAAGAAACCTCGTTCACTTCAAATGGTACAAAGAAATTATTTATTTACTGCATGTAGTGACACAAAGACCGTGCTTGTGAGTGTGTTTGCAGAAATAGACACGAGAGAGAGAGAGTCGTTACTTACTAGAGAGAGAGAGAGAGAGGAGTGCCTGTTTCTGCTTAGAGAAGAGGGAAGCAAACTGATGTACTTGACTTGGGCTTCTGTTATAAGATCAAGAACTATCCATGTTAGACTGGATTTGGACTCTGGGCTTTAATAAATCAATTGGATCCAGGTTTGCTTCAACATTCATGCAAATATGACCAAACCCACCCCTTGAGTTTTTTTTTTTTTTTTTGATAATTAAAATTTTAATAAAATCGATTAAAAGAAAGGTACAACAAAAATAAAAGGTGGGGAACCCCGTCACAAAACACCCCAACGGGGAGAGAATGAAAAGAAATACAACAAAAATGGTTCACCCAACTCGAAACAACGGTCCAAGCCTCAAGATTATGAGCCGCAAAATTTGTGCCTCGGGGCAAGAAACGGAACTTCCATTTAGGCCACCAATCCCAAAACTTTTGAATTTCTTCAATTAAAACTCGAGCATCCCAATCCGGTTCCATCTGTCTATTAAGGATCAAAGAAGTATAATGGAGACAATAATTTTTAATGCAAACATCAACAAGCTTGAAAGCATTTAATAAAGAACACGCCACTTTAATAGACAATAATTCAGCCGCAAGAGATGATAAACAAGGATAGCTTGTAGTAGATGCAATAACAATAGAGCCATTGCAATTACGGATCACCACAGCAATTGAAGCCATCCCATCCTTAAAAGCGGCATCCGTATTCACTTTGAGAGAACCGGATTTCGGAGGCAGCCTATGTGCACTAAGAGCAGCAACTGGACGGAGAAGACAAAGATTTGATTGGGTCCGAAAATGCTCCGCAGAACGCTTTTCTATGGCAGCAATGCACTTGGGGGTGGAAGGAACCACCTTGCCATGAGTAACAAGATTTCTGTGACGCCAAACATGCTCCAAGCTCACTACAACAAAAATGAGGAACTCAAAACGGACTGTCTCAGACGAGAACAAGTTGGATTTGGGATCGAGAAGCCGGTGAATAAGAACCGCAACTGGTTCAAAACTAAAAGGATCAATACGGAAGTTCCATTTAGAATTGAACCAAACGGCTTTAGCAAACGAGCAACGAAGGAACAAGTAATCCATCGATTCCTCCTCCAAACCACAAATTGGGCAGTCCCGATTTGAAATAGGAAAAATGTGATTGAGCCGACCTTTAGTAGGAAGGAGGTTGTGAAAGATTTTCCACAAAAACAATTTGGCACGATTATGAATCTTTGCATTCCAAAGGCGATTAAAACGGGTCTTCAAAAGCTTATCTGTACACTGAAATCTATTAGATTGAGCAATAAGGTATGCCGTTCGAAGAGAAGACTCCAGACTTGGATGGAGTCAAAAGGAGTTTTTTAGGCTCCAGGAAGGGAGATAAGTGGATTTTTTGAATTTCTCGTACAACATCGGGGGAAAAGGGGGTAAATGCAAAATACTCCCCTGTGTTATGCTAAACCTGCAAGAAATTACCCTGTGAAATTTTTATTGCGCCAAACTTCCTTGTGTTTTAAAAAACCCTGCAAAAAACACCCAATTTGTAAAAAATGTCATTTTGGATCGACATATTTCAAGAAACCATTTTTAAAATACTTCAAGTTGGTCCCTACAACTTCACTTGATATATTTTAAAAATTATTTCTTGAATTTTTTCGATCCAAAACGACTTATTTTTTACAAATTGGGTGTTTTTTGTAGGGTTTTTGAAAACATAAGGAAGTTTGGCGCAATAAAAATTTCACAGGGTAGTTTCTTGTAGGTTTAGCATAACACATGGGAGTAACTTGCATTTTCCCCGGGGAAAAGAGATCTACGAGCAAATTCAAATTCCAAGCGTTACTCCCTTCAATAATCAAATGCTTAACCAACAAAGACCGAGAGCGAAGTTCAACAACCCCATCTTTGGGTGCGGGAATGTAGCCAGATATGAATTTTCATTTTTTATAATTGGGCTAAAATGCCTCTCAATTCATGGGTCGACCCAAATTTGATGTAAACTTTCCCCAACCCAATCCAAAATTCAATTTTCTTTTAATTGAATTGAAACGAGTTGAAACTAAAGTGAAATTTAGATTTTATTGAGTTAACAACAAGTCAAATAAATAAAGTGTACAACACAAGTGAGGGGGTCAGTCGTTCCAACCTAACATGACCACACCCTTTTTAACACCGCCCTGCTCAATCAGGTATGCTCTCGAGCAATTTCTTTACTTTAATTTAACCCATCTTCTATCCATCGAATTATTACCCTAATGGTTTAGTCAATTTTTTTGGTATTTTGCAATAGCCTATTACCATGAAAATAATAATTCTTCTTTTAGTTCTAACTGAGAGTATAAAAAAATTTACACAAAATTGACATTATGGGACAGTACTGTGGCATTTAATTTGACAACAAAGGTCACCCACCCAAGAAAAAGAAATATGACAACGAAGACACTCCCATATATATATATATGGCTTATACAATACCTTAATGATCACAAATTTGGGTCCCAAAAATGAGGTCTAAATGTTAGTGGATGCTTCATTTATTTGATAAGTAATTTGTGAAAGAGTTTCTAAAGATTGTTGATTTGCTAATCATTTTATTTGTTTATCATGGTTAATCTTCATGGGACCAAAACTTAGCACTTCCGCCGTCAGCTTGATTCCATGATCATCTCCCAAATAAATTGCTTTGGCCCAAAAACAATCATGAAGATTGATGACAAAATATAATGTTTTATATATTATTTGAAGTCAATTTTTTTATTTTTATTTTTTTACAATAAAGTCTATATTCTTAACAATAAAATTGTCTTTAGCAATGACATCCAATCATAATATTGTAGTCGGAAAAAAGAAAAAAAAGATATCCAATCATAATATTTATGTGTACTATGTATATTTATTTCGTAATAATGTAGATATAGCGACTATATAAAGCAAAGAAGGTAAAGTCTCACTAATAATGTGGGTGAAAATATTCTAGATCTGGATCAAGCATGATCCGTCCGATTTCGTTATCTGATAATTATGGTTAATTTGTACTTCTTCCTTAAAAGAAACAGGGGTGAGCTAGAACCTGAAAACTTGACGCTCAAGAGTATACATTTTGTAATTAGGTCTAATAGTTGAACTTTAGGGGGTATTTATTCCCATAATGAAGATAAAAGATGATATCGATGCATGTGTGTAGATTGCTTCCTCATTAGTCATTTGTCTCTTAATTTTCATATTGGTAAGGATACAATTTTGGTAAAGTATCCATGCCTTAAATATCCAGAATCTATGTTTTTGTACGGGACCACATACTTAGGCGAGGTCCATGGATGGTTCGACCGATATCCGCAGGTCTATAGTGTAAGTGGACCATTCACTAGCTTGGACAAAGGCCTTTAGCTAGCCACATAACATTCCTCTTGAAATCTCAAGAATCGAGCCGCGAGGTTGATCTTGGTTTATTAACACATGACCTATTATAGCATCTTCTTGATTTTTTTTTTTTTTTGAAACTCTTCTTGAAAATTGTCATTGCATGAATGCTCTTTCTAGTTGAAATCCCTAACCAAAACGGAAACTATTACTTGAAAATAAAGAAAAATATAGTAACAGGCCCAAGTCATAATTTCATGGATAATTTCTTGATGTCTTTGGTGAAAATCTCTAATAAGGATTAATATCAAATAAATCCATATATAAGATTCATCAGTCAATGCTAGCTGGGGGCAATATATATGAACCATAGAATTGTCAGCTTGTGATAGGAACTAGTGCATCAAAAAGAAAGGACCACGACTCCCTAAATTGAGACATTTTACTCTGTCTATAACCCACAAACCCATTTTCAGCCTCAAATGCTTCAACAACATTCTCCACATTTTCATGGTTCCTTTCTATCCCTTTCATTTCTAGTTCATCTCATTACTTTTTCATTCAAATTAATGAATCTCCTTTTGCAAATAGCTTAATTTAAAGGATAATAATACAGATTATACATGATTCCATAATTTAACCTATATATATCTACACACAAAATACCCAAATTTATAGGTGAGAGTGAGACAATTGCAACATGTATATATAGAAAATCACAAAAGATCATTGTTGAGCATGTCTAAATCACCAAACAAATCATAATTATAGTCAAATATTGGATTAAGCCCTTAAATTGATTATGAGTAATCTATAGTTGCATATCTTTATTGACACATTTATAATAATCTTAAAAAAGTTTGTTTAATGGAGTCCTAAAACCTATGAAATTAAAGTCTCTAAGTTTAAGTCGTATCTATATTCAATACTTGAGTAATAACAAAAAGAAAATTAACTACACTTCACATAAACATGATAACTCCTTAAAATGTATCAAAATATTTTAAATATGCGAATTAATCATATAGGTGAAAAATTAATAGCTAAATAAAATATATTATCTTCACGTATTTTAGGAAAAAATATTATGATACTAGTGAAGATTCTAAATCTAACACAGAGCCTAAAAAGAAACTCTGATCTGTAGAGAATAAGGAATTCTTTTTTTTGTTTTTTTTATAATTGAGAATGAGGAATTCTTTGTACACAAACAATTGACTATACTTAGTCCAAACATTCTAATTTCACAGACAACAAACACCACAACCCAAGAAAGAAAAGAAGGTACAATGTATAAAGCAACATTAGAAAAACCCAAAACGAACAATACAAAATCAAATCAAATATGGCAATTATATTATTGCTGCTACGGATTAAACTTTATCTTTATATGCCTTTTTTTACTGCTTTATTTTTTATTGCTAAGACCAAACTGCAAATTGAGAACACAGTATGCAAAAAAAAAAGAGAAAAAAAGCTTTGCATTTGGTCTTCATTTTTTCTTGCCCAACATTTACACCCTTGACCCTCCACATTTTTTATGACCAACACGGGTAGGTCTTTGGGCAGTTGACCAGGTCGTTTTAGGCCTTGTATAAGAGCAAAACGACATGCCCGTTGCTCCATCAATCATGCTCTTCGGGTTTGGGTAAGAAAAGGAAAGCAGTACACACACATAGCAATGTGGGGCATTCTATTAGCAGATTTTATTGGATATTGTGTAATTGAGATACCCCTTTCTTGTGTGACATGTGTCCCCTAAAATAAATGAATTATACCAAATATTTAATAAAAGACTCATTTACCCTTACTCATTGAAAATGATTGATTTGTGAAGATTTATGTTTATACATGCAAATATATTGTATGAAGTAACACATATTTTAGTAATATAAAATATCAATGTCCTTGTCTATAAAAAAAAAATCAGTGTCCTTGTATAAGGATTAATTATTTTTGTTTAAGAAACCATACATTGTATTTACTTTTTAACACAAAATAAAATTTAAAGAATATTTCAAAGTTTACTCCACCATTTAATTTCTTTTTTGTTTTTTAAATTGTAAGATTACAAATTTTAATAACATTAACATAGTTTGTTAACATTAATCAATTTTAATTATCTGGGTTCAAATTTCAAAAGAATTAATATATTGATTCATAAATTGAAAAAAAAAAAGAAAAAAAAAATTTCCACCCACTCCAACCCGGTGCCGGCGCAGGCACCGGCAGCGCAAAGGCCAGGCTGGCCTAGGGGTGGTCGGCGTTGATCACGCAGAGCCAGCCCATGGCCTTGAGAGTGTCAGATCTGGATGGGGGATTCGTCGAAGCGGCCGCACAACAAAGGAAATTAAATGGTGGAGGAGGTTTGGGTTAAGAAGAAAACAAAGGAAAGAGAGAGAATTAAGGGGAAGAAATGAAAGATCCGGCCTCTGCGATTTGGCTGTCGGGTGACCGGACTTGGCCACGTCATGGGAGGTCTGGCTTACGGGATGAGGTGGTGGGGTGATGATGGTGGTTATAGGGTTTGAATAAAGGAGAAGGAAGATGGAAAGATGGAGAGAGAGGAGAATGAAAAAATAAAGAATATTTTAATTTTTATTAAATATATTTATATAGGGGTATAAAAGTAAATTTTTATTTCTGGAAATGTCCAATAATTAAAAAGGGTCCAATTGAACATTTTTGTATTGGACAAATTTATGTGGTTAAGATTTAATCTTGGTGAATTTTAAAGGTCAAGATTAACTATCTTGTTTGAGATAGATTTTTGATATATCTTATAATAGACTAACCCTAGCAATGTGGGTGTGTGCGTGACTTTATTCTAATCAAATTCGATAGGTTTTTTTGTTACTGAGAACGAGGCTCTGTCTCAAGAAAAAAATTAATAAAGAAAAGAAGGGCCCTCATAAAAATTGTTCCTTTTGATAATTACCTTGTCCACTTCTTTAATTAGTAATCGTCTCTTAGATTTTGTGCCATTAGCATTTGGGTTTCTGTAGTATTACACTTATTGTAGCCTCTTTTTCTTTCTCTTGTACTCATATTTATTGTGGGTACGGCACCTTACTTGTATGAGCAAAAAGAGGGTGATTCAAGTAAAAAAGAGTACATCTTGTTTGATGATGAGATGCAAAGAAAACTATAATGTTGAAAATTTCGTGAATATTGGTAGTGCCTGCCCATTTTCAGTTGTTGTGGACGTAAAGATTGAAAGGTTAATTTTTCATCATTTTTTTTTCTTGGAGAAGAAGGGGGCAGAGTATATAAAGAGTGACGCATGAAGAAATCAGTGAAACCGTGGAACAATGAAAGATGAAAATATAAACAATAACAAGGTCTTTTGTTGTTTTTCCCTCATTTTTCTTACTTTTTTCTTGATATTTTTTTAAATTGTTTTTCTGAGAAGAATTTTTTGGGTATTATGTGAAGCTCTCATGGTCAAAGAAACTGGTTAGAAACTGGCTCAACATCAAGTGCAAAAGTGAGGAAGTTGAAGCTGATGTAACTGTTTACACAGGTGAGTAAGAGTATCATTTTAATTTCCATCGAGTTTTCAGATTTCTGTGTTTTTATTTTTAGTTTATAAAATTTGGTGACTTGTGATTTCTTGGTTTATATAGTTATTTTATTATTGACGGCTGAGAAATCCAATTCAAAGAAACAATTTTACGGTTTTTATTTTTTGTTTCTTTTTGCTTTGTCTTTTATTCACAAATAAATCATTTATTAGCACCTATTTTAGTTACAATTGGTTTAAGTTTTCAATTTTTACTTTAGCAGTAGTAAAATTTACTCTTTGGTTGAGAAATGAAGCACAAAGATAGATCTGTTATGATTAGTTTTCACTTTCAATGTTCATTTCACTATGGCTAAATTTTGAGTATAATGCCATAATCTGCTGTTCTAGATATATATTGAGAACTGAAGAGTTAAAAATGATTTTCTCTATAGGTGGTAGTAATGTGGAATTGAGGAATAGCTTCTCCGAACGGGAACCATCTACAGTAAACAAAAGCAAAACTGGTTAGTAAAATCACATTTTTTCAATTTAATCAGTTCAAATAATTATTATCTATTTTTAATATGTATATAATGGACATTTTCTCTCTATCTTCCAACTTGGTTTTGCAGAAAAATCACCAAAATGTATAGATCGTTCCTTTACCCGTTCACGTTCACGTTCCCGTTCCAGGCGAGGAAGAGGTTATCTTGATCACCCTCAGATAAAAAATATCCAAAACTATAGGTTTGTCCCATTAGAAAACATATATTTATTTTTCTTAGCTTCAAAACTCTTCATTGTATTTTTTACGTCTTCAGTGTCTTTGTATCGACATGGAACGTAGGGGGAAAAGCACCACCGAACAACATGATCTTAGATGATTGGCTACATTCTGCACCACCTGCAGATATATATGTCCTTGGGTATGATTTCAACTCGAGATTCATGCAATGTATTACCCAACTTTGCCTATTCCCTTTTAACTAACCATTCATTTCTTTTCGACTTATAGATTTCAAGAGATAGTTCCTTTAAATGCCGGTAATATTCTCGGTGCTGAGGACAATGGTCCTGCCAAAGTGTGGCTTTCCCTCATCAAAAGAACCTTAAACAATGCTCCCGGAACTAGTGGAGCAAGTGGAGGCTATACACCATCACCTATTCCCGACCCCATTGCCGAATATAACGCAGATTTTGAGGGAACATCACGGCACAAAGCCTCAAACTTTCTCCCTCGTAGATCGTTCCAGACGCCACAATGTTGGAGAACGGAAAATGACATGTCGGTCCCACAACCTCACCTTGGTGGGCGGTTCAGTGTTTGTGATCGTGTCATGTTTGGTCATAGGCCTAGTGACTTTGACCCGAACACGAGATGGGGTTACAGGCCAAGTGACTCTTCTTCTAGTCATAGACCAAGCGATTATTCCTCTAGTAGGCGTCCAAGTGACTATTCTTGGGGCCAAAGGCCGAGTGATTTTTCTAGATTGGGCTCGGATGAGGATTATCTGGCTGACGATTCACCTAGTACAGTATTGTACTCACCAATGTCCTATGCAGAAGATGGACATTCAAGATACTCTTTAGTGGCTAGTAAGCAAATGGTTGGCGTTTTTCTCACGATTTGGGTTCGGAATGAGTTGAGGGAACATGTCAAGAACATAAAGGTTTCTTGTGTAGGCAGAGGATTAATGGGTTACCTTGGTAATAAGGTAGTCATTTACATTTATTCAACGAAAAAAGGGGTCACTTTTTTTGGGGTATTTTTCCACTTGATAAATATTAAATTAAAATGGTATTGTCTTTTATGGCAGGGATCCATTTCAATAAGCATGTTGTTGCATCAGACGAGCCTTTGCTTTGTATGCAGTCACTTGACATCTGGTCAAAAGGAAGGGGACGAACTTCGTAGAAATGCTGATGTCATGGAGATCTTGAGGAAAACAAGATTTCCGCGAGTTAATGGGGACAACGATGAAAAATCTCCACAGACTGTCCTTGAACACGAGTAAGATTCTCTTGTTTCTGAGAAAAATTAATTTCAAGAATTTTTGTACTTATCCTTTAGTTAACAGTTGTTGGTTTACTGAAGATAATATTTGGATGCAGTCGAGTTATTTGGCTTGGAGATTTAAACTATCGAATAGCGCTGCCATACCGGTCTGCGAAAGCACTTGTCGAAATGCAAAGCTGGAGAGCATTATTAGAAAAGGACCAAGTATGATCATTAATTTTCTTTGGTTTTTTCAGTATTGGCTAACACACAACTGAATGATCAATGCTTCCTTTATCATGACAGCTAATGATAGAGCAGAGACGAGGTCGAGTTTTTGAAACTTGGAAAGAAGGGAAAATATATTTCCCGCCAACGTATAAATATTCACACAACTCAGATAGATATTCAGGTGATGATATGCACCCAAAAGAGAAACGCAGAACACCTGCATGGTAAGAAGTCCTAGTATGACATTGAAAAACCACATGAGTGAAGTAAATGAATTAATAAATGATATTTATGGGTACTTTTATGAATTAAGGTGTGATCGAATTTTGTGGTATGGTGGTGGACTTCAGCAATTATCATATGTCCGTGGAGAGTCTAGGTTTTCAGATCATAGACCGGTTTCAAGTGTGTTTTGGGCTGAAGTTGAGTCGGTCCCCAACCGGTTGAGAAAAAGCATGAGTTCTTCGAGTTCAAGAATTGAGGTTGAGGAGCTATTAACATACTCGCATGGTTATACCGAACTCTGCTTCTTTTGAAGGAACGAAACTGATACAGGTATACTACAATCATTTTTTTTTTTTTTTGTTGAAAGCATGTTGCATAAGTCTTGGTATTTATATCATGTTTATAATCGCTATATTTTCCGTTACAAAATTGATAACATTACTAATGATATCTATAAGTTGTTTTATCACTTCAACTTTTTGGAGTTTTTCTACACATATTTGTTCTTATACATTGTTGGTCCCCATACAGTTACAGGCGGTAATCGATTTCAAGAAACACAACCTGAAGAATGATAGGGACCTCCCCTTTGCTCGTTATTCGAGAAATAAAGTGAGTCCTTCTTCTTTTACTTTCTACATACATGCTTCATAATACTTCCAATCTTTGTCTAATAGTACTATATTTTGTTCCTCATATTCTCATCAGATGTAAATATTTACAATTTTGACGACTAACTTGCATCTCGTTATGGAGTCGTAATTCAATCTCAAGTTTCAAACTTTCTCACCACAAGGCATTCTTTAAAGTTCCAACCCGACCAGGTACCGTATTGTACGTGTTGATGGACAAACTCAGTCTCATTTTTGCAAAAGCCAGAGTTGGTTTTAGTAACTTATTAACAAAGAAACACTACTATGTTGCAGGGTGTAGTTAAACCATTGAAGATTGCCAATTCTGGAGATTCTTTGTAATTTAAGATAGAGATTCTTGACGACAAGGGAAGAACTAGAGATGGCAAAACAATCATTTCATTCCATTTTAACCTTTTTGTTTTCTTATGCTAAAATGCTGCAGTTGTGCACTATGTACATTTTGTTGGCAATGATTTTAGTACTGAAAAAGTTGTTTTCTTGGTTGCCTCCCAATCTATCCTGTTTGTTTGCTTTTCTTTCCTCTGAATAAAAAAAAGAAAAAAAAAAGTACTGAATTTCCAATATTAAACTACAAAAGCAAAAGAAAGAAACATGTTTGCAGATATTGCAGGTGAATTGGTAGGGGGAAGCATGACTTTATTAAATTCTTTTCTTGTAAACTTTAGCTACACTGAATTTGGTTGCACCCGATTATTGACAAGATATATACCGTACGATATATAAAGCAGAGTGATTGGTTAACAATCCTAAAATAGTTATCACGATTTAGTATAACTAGGCCTACTTTATGATTCTATGATTGAATAAATACAGTCAAATCATATTTGAACTATAATTTATTTTCTCTTCTCTTCGGTGCCACTGGACTAATCTTTAATCGCGTGTACGGCTAATTAGTTCTCACTTAGTTCTTTTATTTTTGCTCTTATTTTCTTTTGTGATGTTTCAAACAAAATAAAATTATTTTTTTTTCAAAAATACTCTTTCACATAAAATAATGATTTGACACAATAACTCTCCCATCTCCACCATTATTTTTAGGGACATAATAAATGTTAAAAAGCCCAAAATATTTACTTTTTTAACTATTATCTTAAAATATGTGCAAAACCCCGAAGGACCATATAAAGAGGACGGAGGGAGTATTAGATTAGAGTATATACGAAATACTACTCACAACTTAACAAAATGATAAAATACTTATAATTGGATTGGTTTGGATCCCCTATCCCCTCGGATGTTTTTTGTGATTCGTTCCTCTAATTTTTATGTAACCAAACATTTCAGTTCTCTAATGCTTAATTTGTTAATTGTCAAAGAACTAACAGTATACATTATAATATTTGATTATATGCGTTATTGCAAAAACTTATACTACTTTACAAAAGGTAGTATATATATTTACTACCAAACATTTCAGTTCTTTAATGCTTAATTTGTTAATTGTTAAAGAAATAATAGTATACATTATAATTATTTGATTATATGCGTTATTGGAAAAACTTATACTAATACTTTTACAAAAGGTATTATATGTATTTACTTTTTTTTTGGGTGAATAGTAATATATATATTTACAAAAATCAATTAGTGGTAAAAGAACATGGCCGGGTGCGATTTAATTTGTGACTAGCTTATTCAATTAAGAAAATCAAAAAGCGTGGACGGCAGGATTCGAACCTGCGCGGGCAGAGCCCACATGATTTCTAGTCATGCCCGATAACCACTCCGGCACGTCCACCTTTGATGCATGAATAGTTTGAACGTATTTATATAACCACTTTATCTGTGTCTTCCTTTAGTGCTATAATGAAAAGTTCACGCCATTGATTAATTATCGCATTTTTTTTTATATATTTTTCTTTTCTGCAAGAACTATAAGACATACATAACGCTAAAAGAAAATAAAAGCAAATGGTTGAAGCTGCAGATCATTCTTGTTTACTTTCTAGTTTTAGGCCACTGTCTTAATTAATTATGTCTTTAATGCAGTAAGAAAATACTAAAACAAATTTTCTGTTAAAGAAAAACATAGTTAATTTTGGGGAAACCTACTAATGTTCGATCTCTACTTTTGATGACTGACCGTTATGCTGCGAAAATCTTTAATTAGTTAGTTAAATCTTAAATTGGGAAAATTAAGAATTTCGGATTACTATGGACTTGAAATTGCAAAATAAATCCAGTTACAAGATTTAATTGTACTTAGAATTTTAAAATGATTCTTTTGTCAGTTAATCTTAGTTACGTGATTTTTTTTTGCGATTTTAAGAATTTTGAATTGAAATAGGACTAAAATTGTCAAATTAATTTAATAATGACTTAATTGTTGGGCCGCATCTTGAAAAGACTTTTTTGCCAGGAACCTCATGAATTACATAAATGTACGGAAAGTTGCACAATGTATTAGTTGCATAAAATTTTAAACTGATACCATATATGTGTCATACTGGAATGAATTCTAGATTTTTTAATTGTAAAATTATACACAATCTTTTAACTGTAGAAACCAACAATGTTACATGCTAAACTATAAATCTACTAACAAGAATAACTATATATAACACTGGAAATTGTTGTTAGCTTAAATCCACTAGTATTGAAATCGACTCTAAGTACGTACGTAGTACATTACATTGAAATATGTTTACGCTTTGCTTTGTCCAAAGCCTTATCTTCTCGACATTCAGGGGAGCAAAATGCTTGAAGATCACTGCATAACCATGAAAAAGTTTGTATAAGCAAATTATTAAAATAATTAAAGAATAAAACGATAACGACCATTTTTTTATATTATTGATATAAACTATATATGCGAGTAATTACGCCAAGAGTACAACTTTCGTATCCATGTACTAAATTGATATTAATTCAAGTTCGAGCATCAACACTCAATTAAACAAATATTATTCGCCAGGCTAAGCACGTATCTGATCTTAATTATGTTTATATTGGTAATTACTCACCGTTACCAAATTTCCTATTAGATCTCCATGTATGGTTAGAACTTAGAAGTGGTCCATGACGGTCTTTATCAATTTCCTTAAACATCTTGTGGCACACTAAGATTAAGAAAATAGTAAAATTGTCGTGTGATTAAGACTCGTTGATAAAAAATCAGATTGATAGTTAGTTTTTGTAACTAAATTGGTTTGACAATTTCAATCATATTACAGGATATACCTCAAAAATTTTAATTTTCTCATGTGTATGCTATGTGACTCAATTAGTTGAGGATTTTTTTCATGATCTTCAATCCTCCCTTTCCACACGACAATTTTGCATGCTCATGTGGACGCCAACTAGAACAAAATTAGAGGAAAAAAAAAGAAAAAGAAAGAGGGAACCATTCTCATTCATCAACCTATAATTAAAGTTCTTGCCCCTCATTCATCTCCATTAATTTCGTCATTTTCAACTATTTTCTTTGTCATTCTTTATCTCATTTATTTCCTTTTCTTTCCCCATGTTTCCTGATATTTCTATGCTTTTTGGGTTCGAACTAACATTTGTATACATTATGTAAATTGAACTATTTTGCTGTAAATAAGAATACTCGCCCCCCTCCCCCCAGAAAAAAAAACTTATAGGGGAATTATATCCTCATGCGGAAACCATGGGAAGCATAGACTTCGTTTTTTTTTGCTTCTCATTTTCAAAATGAGTTCTTTTTATGATAGTATTTTATAAGATTGATTTCTGTTGAGACTAAATACTCCACTAAATATTACTTATAAGGTTTTGGGCAATTATCAACTCTTGAGTTAACTTTTTAGGTAAGTTAGATTCAAATCATATTGCGCTTAGCCCAATTCATGTGTATTATAATATGGTATTTAAAGTCTCATGTTAATATTGTGGTCACTTCCTTCCGTGACGAGCTTCTCGTGATTCACATGTTGGGCTTTTTCCTTCACCTACGTACATAGATATTGGGTGGTTATTATTTGTCTAGATAACTAGACATGGACTGTCATTATTCTTCTTTAGTTATATGTCGCAATTCACAAGGTTGAACTTTCGTATGTCACATATTAGGTTTGCTTCACCCACATGTAAAGTGGAAGTGTTGAGACAAAATGTCTCATATGATCAAATATCATGAAGAGTGAGCGGTACATACCCGTACATATATCTATCATAATTCTGAGGGATTTTCTTCTCGCACAATGCACATGCATCAAGAAAATCCTTACGCCCTTCTTTGTTCACGTATTTGTTATTACGAGGAGGGGAACCTAACGTGAACATAGATTTTGCGGGCTCTTGCTTTGCATTCTGTGGCGCCGCCACCATCGGATTCCGCGCGTGATTTAAGGAATTACCCTGCTCCATCTCGTCGGGTTATGTATGTGTTATAAGGAACTCAACAAAAGTTTAATGTCTGCAAAAAATTAAGAGACAATAAAATAAGTTTATATATACACATATGTATGTAAAGTAATGCCCAAATGAATTTTCAGTACTCATTTATATAGATGTTGGAATGAGTAGTCTTCCATTCTGTTGAACATTGATGTGATACAATTTAGTTGATCTTTGACTTTTTAATATGTAATATATTATATATTTTGACGAATTCTTATTTTCTTAAATTGCAAAACGTCATTTGATTGGTTAAAAAAATTCATCTTGACATATAACGTATTTTAAATGTTCATATCTCTAAAAATATCACAATATGGTGTGATTGGTTTGAACACTTTATTTTGACTCTAGGCGCAATGTATAATTGTCCAATATAATATACAATAGAATAACACCAACAAATACATTTATAACAAAGTCATAATATGTTACAAAACCCATATTTGTATAACAAAAATGCAATTATTGCTACAGATGATCTCTTTTTGGGTAACAAATAAACTCATTTGTCACGAGAAGTGAAAAGTCGTTACACTTAATTTCGACTGTGGCAATTCTCAGGAAAAAAAAAATATCGTGTTTGGCAACAAAACAAATTATTTGTTAAAAAAGGAACGCTGTCTTTTGGTAACAATTACTGAAAGAAAAATATTACTGTTACGAATAATCTCATTGATAACAAATCAAGTAACTTGTTACCATAAAATAATTCGTTTTTGGTAAACCATTTCTTTTTTCAGTCAAAGAATTTAGATTTTAGCAATAATAAATCTATCTCTGGTTACATTTAAAAACTTATTACAAAAATATTGATGTCTTTATTTTATTAAACTGTAACCACTAAACAAAAGTTCGTATACAAAAGTAAGTTAGTTGTTGATGTCCCAAAAAAAAAGTAAGTTGTTGGTAATAATAATAATGTCAAATATAAAAAATCTTAATATTAGTTAAAGTAAACCTATATTTGATTAAACTTGTAACAAAAACAAGATAAATTACTATAATAAATATTTTGTAACCAATCCAACACTCCCTCTGTCCTTTTACTTCTTGTACCTTTAGTTTTGACCGATGTTTCAAATAAAACGTCAATAACTAAAGTTTTTGGATATTTTTACATTTATACACTTAAAAGTAATGGTTAAGGGCCTTGAGGCAATGTCAGATATTTTTTTTTTTGTTTCCCAAGGGTAAAATCCTTTTCGAGGCGCGTCGGACACATAAAGTGGGAACCTCTCCCAACAGGGATTCGAACCTGAGTCCGCTACTTTGTAGTGACTAGTTCCTTCCACTAGACCAATCACCTGTTGGTAAATATAATTTTAAGTGAAAGGGTATTTCTAGAAAAATAATTTCATGAAAATATAATTTAGTTCAACTTAAACTCGACTTACATTGCAAGAAAAATTTAGTTACACTTAGTTGAAAATTCAATTATGTAAAGGACTACAATGTTAGCGATCTATAATTACAGAACTAATTTTGATATTTCTCACTTCTGTATATATGTTAGTTTAAATTTCTTCCATCATCACTGAAAAGGAAAAAATAGATAACACTGGGAATTGAAAGCCAAGTAATTACTAGTTATCCATGATACGGATGTAAACGGGGCAGATTTCAATCTCAAAATTCGATAAGTTAACAAACTTGTTTTAGGAAAAAATGTTGGTGTAATTTGTGAAATTAAATATTTTATTGAATCCAAAAAAAATCCAACCAAAATTTATATTCGATCTAAATCCAATCCGATATAAATGAAATTGGATTTAGGTCAAGCCTAATCCAACGCGAAATCCAACCCTGAGAGCCTCAAAATGGGCAAACAATACGAAGAAATTGAACTACCCAATAGAACTTATATGAGTTTGTATTTGGGCTTGCATCAAATATATATATAACCCGTTGCTAATTTGTGCTTAAGCTTGAAATTTTAATCATATAACAATTTTTCGCTGAAAATTAATTTTTAAATTTATTTTAATTATACATAGTATTAGTTGCTTATGATTCTAAACTGAAACCAACAATACAGGGATATAGACTAGATTGCATTAGACCAAAAATCAAACCAAACTATTCGATATTGGACTCGATCTCCTTTGACAAAAGTTCGGTCCGTTACACAAATCAATCAAGTATGGACATCATTTTTCATTTTGAAGCTCGACTCAAACTCGATTCAATAAGCTAAAAGTTGATAAAATACATGTAAAAATATATGTCAAGTTACTCGATACTCGGCTCGAGCTCGATTGAGTTTAAAGATCAATCCAAAGTCAAACACAATTCCAAGCTCGATACACAATTCAAATCAAGTTTGAACAATATGTTGTACGACACTAATCCTGATTAGAATTGTATGCTAAATTAGCTCTAGAATTTGTTGTCAGCCTAATGCCAATGGTACTAGTACATTAGTCCTTAAAGGCATATTTTACTTATCAATTTTGACTCTCAATAGGTTCCTTCTCAAAGTGTTTATTGTTTGCCTTGGCACTGGTGAAGAAGGTTTAAATCTCTCGTCCAAAGCGATCTGCTTGTCCCGACATTTAGGGGAGCAAAATGCTTGAAGGTAACTGAATAAACATAAAAAGATAATTTGTTAGAATTTATCAAAATAACAAAAAGAAAAACGATAATGACCATAATTTTGTTATTGAATTATCTTGTGAGTTAATTATATGTTGATGCAAGCCTAATTTTCATACAATAATAATAATGTAGAAAAGAGGTTACAATTTTGCAAAGAGAAATTCTATCACGAATCGTGTTTGACTTAACCCAAAGTAACACTTGATCTGTTATTTGATGTAACTCCTAGGAGAGTAATTAATTACAACACAAGTGCGATACATTTGGTACGTACATAGTTATTGGATGGATTTGATCAAACCAATATTTTGCAAGAATTTTCCTTTAAGAAAAATATACTAATATCCATCCGATTCCGGACAATATTCGATGAACTCATAAAAGTCAGATCTACGCAAGACCCGGGTCCGACTCGAATCCAATCCGATATAAATAGAGTCAGATCTGGATCAACCAATTGACAAACCTAATACTAAGTTTCCTAGTTTTGGTTTGCAACTTTGCATTAGCTCGATATTAAAAATGTTGTTTTCCCCTCTAAATTGTGCATATCTCGAAAATTTCTATTCTATATTTTTTTTACTTTCAACAAAAGTAACTATTTTGATTTTTTAGAATCACTCTTTTTAGAGAAACGATCATTATATTAATATCATTACATCAATATCACTGAAATCTCTAAATTACAATAACATTCCAAAGAAAATTAATCAACACAACAATATTAGTATTATATTAGGAAAAAAATCACATTCGTGGGAGTTGAACTCATGACCTCTTGGCTCTGGGATCTCGACCTTACCAACGGACTATGACCTCATTAACGATTTTTAAGAATCACTTGTAAACGCCAAATTGATCGCCAATGTTAACACTTAACACCCCAACTTAGGTAACCCCCAAATTACCACCAAAAAAACTTGATATTTACCTATATATAATATCCCTAAATCAATATAGTTTATCAATTATTTTTAAATAATTGACACTCACAACTAAGATGTCATGAGCTCAATTCCCATTAGTGCGGAGTTTCTTCTAATTTAATCTTAGTATTTGGTTAGTAGATATTTATTTGTAATTGAATGAAATATCTTATTTAACAATATTGATGTAATGATATAATTATCATTTATCTCAAGAAAAAAATGGCCTATTTCTTCATCAACGACTTTTATTAATAAACACTCTAAAAAACCCACGACTTTAAGGTTTAATTTCGTTACATATTACGCTTTTAACCTCCTTGTTCCCCAAGACGCCTTGAAGCAAAGCATAAATAAGAACCCCAAAACCTCCGGCTATTAAAAATCACAAACATAAAGGTTTCAAAATCAAACCCAGATCTACGAACAATCAAATATTGTGTGATAAGTAGATCTCGGAAAAAATGGAATCAGTTTTTGGACTGGTCGGTAAAGATTTCGCCATAGTGGTTGCAGACTCATCGGCTGTACACAGCATCCTCGTACACAAAACTAACGAGGATAAAATTATGCTTTTGGATTCGCATAAAATCATGGGTGCGTCTGGAGAAACCGGTGATAGGTGAAATTTCATTTCATTTTTCTCTCTCACTCTTTTTTTCCCAATTAATTATGTTTACATTTTGTGTGAAGTAATATTTTCTATGTTGTAAGAGTTATGTGGAAACATTTTTCTATTTGCTGTATGTGTTAATTGAAGCTATATGATCTTTTTTTTTTCAGCTTAAAATTGTTTTAATTATAATTTTTTGGTTAAATGATGTGTTAGGGCACAGTTTACAGAGTACATACAGAAGAATGTGGCCTTGTACCAATTCCGTAATGGCATTCCTTTGACCACTGCGGCTACGGCAAACTTCACCAGAGGCGAGCTCGCCACGGCTTTGCGGAAGGTAATAAAGTTCTTTTAAGGATTGATGAATGACTGTTTTTCATTTATATTGGGTTTTTTGATTTCATTTCTTCATAGCTTATTGTGATAATCCTTTGCAAGATTGTAAGTAGTATTTTTTGTTAGAAAAAGGTTTTATTTGTTTTACATTATCTATTTTTATGTTATACTCCGTAGAAGGCTATTCTATACCGTAATTGTTAAAGTAATCTGCAGAAGTTTAATTATAGTGATTGACTAATTTTATCTAGCCATAAATATTTGGTGTCTTGTATTACGCACGAGAAATAAATGGAAGCGACTCTCATAATAATGCATGTTGAATAATTGAATATTTATTTTTGTTATAGGTTTGCAATTGGGATGAGAATGTTGATTAATGTCTGTCTCTTTATATAATTTTGACTATGGTAGATATTATATTTTTTTGAACTCAGGGAGTGAGGGTAAGGTGCTTTGGCATGTTGAAGACATTTTTTTCTGCAGCGTTTTCTTGTTTTGGTTTGTACCGTTGACGTCCAAATTCTTAGCATAATTATGATTGTAATAGGAAGTGTCACTCTCACAAATGTATAAGATACAAAAAATATGTTTGATTGATAAAAAAATGTGTTTAGCTTCAGCTCCGGTTACTTGTTTGGTTCTTAGAAATACATTTGCAATGCTTCGAGTCTTTTCTGTGGATGGCACATAGAAATGGCCATCATGGAGAAATGAGCCTTATTTGGCTTTTAATTTTGACTTTCCTCTTAATTTATATGAACTTATCTTTAGTTTTCAATTATCTTCTGTTTAAGTTAACCAATCATTAAAAAGCCATCCATTAAGACTTTCTGGGGAACTTCCTCCAAACACTTATCTGCATATCTTACAAACTGAGCATAGAACATATACTCCTACTAAATACTAGTAATTGTTAAACTTTATTGATATCTAATTTTCCTGTAACTTTTTTTATGCTTTCAGAATCCATACCAGGTGAATATTATTCTAGCTGGGTACGATAAGGAAACAGGCCCTTCTCTCTATTATATAGATTATATTGCTTCACTTCATAAGCTCGAAAAAGCAGCATTCGGTTATGGATCCTACTTTGCTCTCTCAATGATGGATAGGCACTACCGTCGGGACATGACAGTTGAAGAGGCCATCGAGTTGGTTGATAAGTGCATAGTCGAAATACGATCTAGGCTTGTTGTAGCTCCACCAAACTTCGTAATCAAAATCGTTGACAAGGAAGGAGCAAGGGAATACGCTTGGCGCCAATCTATCAAGGATGGTTCTGTTCTTGAAGCCTGAGGTTCTTCAGTTGTTTATGAAACTTTTATGTTATTTATGAAACTGAAAATTCGCTATGACTCTTTAGTGAGCTGTTTTGTGTTTGATTTATAGCTTTTATTGGGTTAATTTCACATACATCCCATTTACTAATCCCCCTTTTTATCCCTTTTAGTGCTTAATTTAATTTCACATATATCCCATGTTAATCTTTTTTTATTTTATTTTATTTTTAGAGGATCCCATGTTATCCTTTAAATGTTAATTTTTCACGTACCACTTGTGTTACTGGAACATTCAGTTACCCATCTCCAATTAACGGTAAAAGTTTAATTTTAATGCAGTAAACGTCTAGAAATAATTTTTGAGCCTAGCTTAAATATCTAGAGTATGACAAGACACTCGACCTTTATACAAGCGCCTAACAGTGATATCAATTTTAATCTCCTTTTGTGTGTTTTGTGGTTTATTTTTTTTACTTGTCCTCCTTTTTTGTTTTGATCTGCTTGTTTATTCATTATTTTGTTTAATTTATGTGTATTGATTTCTTGTATTTAAATTTGTGCATATGTAACACATTACACATGGCTTCTTTATTGGTTACCATTAATTTTCTCCATGCACCCTCTCTCTTTTACTATGTTGCATTTCCACACATGCTTATATTTTTCAAGCTCTAATAATCTAATACTACTAATGCATCAAATTAAAAAAATCTAATACTACTATTACATCATTATCGCAATTATAACAATATATTTATAATTAATTCTCAATCATCATTACAATTCAATAATAATTCATCATCTCTATCATTACATAATATGATTTCATACCAAACCTTATAAGCTTATTAATTTGACACTCTCAATTTACTTTTGTCCTTCAAACCCCAACGATAAGGGTCTGCTTGTTTGGAATTTGGGAGAGTAGTTTGAGAGAGTAGTGGAAATTTGTGAAATAATCTCGATTTGTGTAATGTTGTTTGTTTGAATTTTGGGAGAGTGGTTTGGAAATTAAGGTGGATATAGTTTTTTGGAAAAAATTATGTTATAGGTGTAACTGTGTAAGATGTAAAATGTGTAAGACTCTATGACAAATCATGCTTGTTATGTGAGATAAGTTGGGTAAGAGATATATTACTTTATGTCAAATCAAAGTAGAGTTTGTGTAGATTTTTTTAGAGATAAAAAAATTATTGTTTGTTTGACTTTTGGGAGAATAATTTGGAAAAACTGAGAGATGATAAATTTATTTTAAAAAATAAAAATGATGTTTGTCTTACTTTTTTCAAACATAAATTTTTTTTGGGAGATGTAAAACAAACAGGCCATAAGACTTCAATCCAAATCATATATCAAATCTTGAAAACTCTTTATTTTACTAAAATTTTACCATACTAATTTAAAACAATTATCCAAAAAAAAAAAATTCATCAAAAATTACCAAATCAATTTTGACCAAATCTAAACGGAACCCGCTGAAACTTTTCCATAATAACTCTATGTACATACTGTTTCCATAAATCATAATAGCCATAAATGTCTACAACTATACAAATTCCTAAATAAATGAACACAAAAGGACGCTTGTAACCGTCACCACTGGGGTAGTTTCACACTATTATTGAATTATTTTGAAGAATATGGGGGGCAAAGTGTATATCTAGTGTTTTAGAGGAGGTTTAAAGAAATTTACTCTCTTCAATGTACTG
Source organism: Penstemon newberryi var. newberryi (assembly GCA_030819805.1). Taxonomy (NCBI): domain Eukaryota; kingdom Viridiplantae; phylum Streptophyta; class Magnoliopsida; order Lamiales; family Plantaginaceae; genus Penstemon; species Penstemon newberryi. Next base: position 45,630,942 of record JAUALY010000001.1, read on the forward strand.
TCACTCACTCTGAAAAAGGAGAACTTGAATCAGTTCTCTCTATCAGCAACGAAAAAAGCAATTGACTTAAAAAAAAAAAAAAAGAAACTTCATTTTGGTACAATTTTCCAACCCCTTTCACCTCTCATTTTATTTACATTTTTGTTTTAGTGAAAGGAGAATAACTTATGTGTGTAATGTGTTTAAATCATTTGGAAATTCACGATTTTTTATTTTATTTTATTTTATTTTAGGATCTAATGGAGAATGCGCTGTTCTTTTATCTTTTGCTTTAATCATCATCATCATCTGTTTAATCCTGCATTTCGTTTAGTGTGTGTTCTATGATTTCTCTTGCTAAAACAAATAAAAATATTAGGTAAGGGTTTGGTAGATAAATATTTTTCTGATATATTGCTCTACCTCAAGTGATTTTGGACTCTGGAAACTAATTTTGGAGTGTAAACATCATCTCTCACTCAAATTAGATGAGATTGTGATGTGTTGAATTTATGGTATTGAATTTGGAGTATTTGGAGCAATTTTATGAGGTGAATATTATCATTTTTTTTTTTGATAAGCAGGTGAATATTATCATTTTTTAAGTACATTTGTGTTGTTTTTATCTTTCATATACACATGACTTGTGACGAATTTATGGTGGTGAATTTATATTTCATGAACTGAATGTTTATTGATTTTGTATGCGGGGTTATTCTGGTCATAGTTGCAACACTAAGGCTATGTTTGATTCTTGAATTTCAGTGAGTAAAACGTTATGGAAAATGTTTTCTCTTGCATCCAATGACGCAACGATGAGCTTCATTTCTTGTTTATTTTGCATTTTTCTTACTCAAATCCATAAACCAAACATAGTCTAAGTGAATCCTGCATCAAAATTTTGCTTGTTCTGTGAAACTGATAATGGCGTTGTCTTCTATATGTGATTGAAGTCATTACTTTGACTGATCTTGAAACTTTCTTTTGACTCAGCTCAGTGTATCTGCAATCATTTTCTTTTTTGGCCTTGGTAAAGTTATTTGGACAGTGTTCTTTGTTTAATTTTCATATGGTGGATTGATGTTTAGATCTCAATCTACTTGTATATTTCTTAAAGATTCAGTAGTCAGCTGTTTTTCAATTAAGCTTGTAAATTCAGAACATGCAATGCTCGTTTTGCCAAAAAAAAGAGAAGAAAATTCTGGAACCTGCATTTCACTTAGATGAGCACAGCTTGACTGCATTCTGGTAGTGAAGGTGTTTGATTATTAAATTATGTCTATTGAGTCTCCCTACTGAAAGTGTCCGGATATTAAATTATTGGCTAAATTCTTGCATTGATGTTTATTATCTTTTTTTATCTATTCATTGCTAGAGCTATTCATTTTCTGTTAGATATGAGAATGTGGAATTGACGCAATTGGTTTAATTGCATCTTGCAGAGCTCCTAGAAATTTTTCTGCAGTCATCGATGGGAACTATACATGATAAATCAGATGATGAGTACTCTGTTATTGGAGATAAAGGGGATATTGGTTTTATTGATCTCGATAACTGTAACTCTATATGTAGCTACAACCCTTCCACTGAGAGCCAGATAGTAAATATATCTGTTCCATTTCCCTTGGTTAAAGGAAAACCTCAATCAGGATTTGTAGGAGAAACTATGTTTGATTCCATTACTATAAAAAACACTACTGATGAGCCATTGGATATATGGTCAATCAGTATTTATGACTCAAAACCTGAAAATTCCTTCACAATTTCCTTAATGGAGCCACCAAGTGTCAATTCTGATGAACTATACATCCAAGATTTCATGGAATCATTTTCATTAGAAGATAGAGTACTGAGAACAGATCAAGATTTCTGCATCTGGTTATCATGCAAACCTAAGGAAATTGGCTTGCACACAGCAGCTGTGCACTTCAGTGTTGGTGATGAGACTATAGAAAGGCTTGTTTTTGTGTTGGCAGAAGATAAGGTATCACAATCTTTATCTTCTTCGAAACCATATTATAGAGCAAGGAAAAAGAAACAGAATGTCGTGGATGTGCATGCTGCAGATCAGTCATTTGTTGCCGGACGCCGTCCTTCCAAGGGCTCAGTTCGTGGCTCTATGTATCGGCTACCTACCTATCCTATTCCAGCACATATAAGGGACGCTGTAATAAACCAGCAGATTCCTGATGTAGTCAATGAGGGTCTAACCAGAAAAAATTACGTTTCTTTTTTCAAAACTTTACTTGCCATGGAAGAGATAAAAATGGAGGTTTGTGCTAATTCATCTCTTTTTACTTTTGTTATCTTATTAGTTAGTATTGATATTGTTTGGTTATGCAGGAAGACATGCGGGCATATGATATGGAATGTGTCACCATGAAGAGCAAGAGAAAACATTTCTTGTCTCTTGAGGTCCCAGGATTAGCTGAGAAAAGGCCATCACTTGTTAATGGGGACCATATATTTGTGAAGCTTGCTTCTCAGGATGAAACAGCAAAGGCTTATGAGGTGTATCTCTAACTGCAAATTTTAGTTTACTGATTTTGTTCTTTAGACGTTGAGGATGAGCTCGTACATTCCGAAATTTTAAAATATTGAGGTTGTGTCCTCACTATTACTCCAGCTCCTGTGTTTTTTATTGGTTGCCTGAGTGCAAAGTAATTAATAACATTATTAATGTTCATTGCTTGTGTAAGAAAGTATAGATATATTCTGTTGGACCAGAACAAATGATGAAAGACTGAGGTTGGGGAGTTTTAAAGAGAACTGTATATTAAAGAAGTAATAATTTGTGCTTATATTGATACATAAGAACTTTTGGTTGGTTCTAAAAACACTTGTCATTCAATTCTAAGAGACACTGAGACAGAGTGAGAGAGCATTTAAGAAAAACTCTTTCGTCACTCTTAGCATTTACTTCAATAGTGGCAAATCCTATCCAATCGTATGGAATCCTTGAGGCTAGAAGTGGTTACTACAATTCATTTGTACACTAGAATCTGAACTTTGGAGTCAATTGAGCATCAAGGAGAAACATTGTGATGAGCCTTGTTCCAGAATTTTATTACCCAAGAAACACTTTTATCATACAATTTCTCGTCATTCACTCTGCGACCATAAGACTAGAAATTTATTAATTCTCCTTCAGATCCCCTTCTAATGTGCTTGCTTACTTTGAATTTTCCCGTCACATTTGATCATTTTGGTCAAGATTTAACTTTGCTTATCAATTTTCTTTTCTTAATGCAACATTTGACATATACTGCCTCCACCTTTTTTTTCCTTGCCTCTGACTAGGGTCATTTCCATCTTTTCCCTCAAAATACAGAATGTTTCTGATTTTTGAAGTGCTGTATCATGTAATCTAAATTCTTGGAAGCTGAATTTCTGTGTTTTGTTGCACAGGGCTACATTCACCGAGTAGAGGCTGAGGAAATATTCTTATGTTTTGACCCACAATTCCACAAAAGTCACAGAGAGAGTAACCTGTACAATGTACAGTTCACCTATAACCGGACAAGTATGCGAAGGTTGTATCAAGCTGTTGAGGCTGCTGAATGTTTGGACATCAACTTTCTTTTTCCATCTCTTTCCAAAATGAGACTAGTCAAACCTGCACCCTTGAAGCCCATATCTTGCAATCTGAATGAAGAGCAAACAAGGGCAATTGAGATGATCCTCGCTTGCAAGGGAGGTTCCCCTTATGTAATTCATGGTCCACCGGGCACAGGCAAGACGATGACTCTCATCGAATCTATCCTTCAAATTTACTATTCACGGAAAAAAGCTCGGATTCTAGTCTGTGCACCTTCCAACAATGCAGCTGACCATTTACTGGACAGACTCATAAGTGAGGGATCAGCAATCATTCAGCCGAGTGATATCTTTAGGCTCAACGCTTTCACACGTTCTTTTGAAGATGTGAACCCCGATTATATTGAGTTTTGCTGCGTAGAAGATTTCATTTTCACGTGTCCTTCACGTAGGGACCTGGAGCAGTATAGAATCATTATATCAACATATACAAGTGCATCTCTTCTCTACGCAGAAGGCATTAGGAGAGACCACTTCTCATACATTTTCTTGGACGAGGCAGGCCATGCTTCAGAGCCAGATACAATGGTTCCACTATCCCATCTTTACTCGAATAATACTGTTATTGTTCTTGCCGGGGATCCTATGCAGCTAGGTCCTGTGGTATTTTGTAAAGATGCTGAAATCAATGGACTAGGGACTTCATATTTGGAGAGACTTTTTGAGTGCGAGTTGTATGCTAATGGAAACGAGAATTTTATGACCAAATTGATTAGAAATTATCGGACTCATCCGGCAATTCTATACCTTCCTTCACAGTTGTTTTATGATGGGGTATTGATGCCATGCAAAGAGGAAAATTCAGGTTTCACATCATCTATGGATGACCTCTTACCAGATAAAGAGTTCCCTTTGCTTTTCGTAGGCATTCAAGGTTGTGATGAACGAGAAGGAAGTAACCCATCATGGTTCAATAGAATTGAGGCGAGCAAAGTAGTCGAGATTATTAGAGTTCTGATCGAACAGAAAGGGCTGAAAGAGGAAAATGTTGGGGTTATAACACCGTACAGGCAGCAGGTACTGAAAATCAGAGGTGCACTCGAGAGTCTTGGTAGGCCCAACATTAAAGTAGGAAGTGTCGAACAATTCCAGGGACAAGAGAATCAAGTTATTATTATATCTACTGTCCGTTCGACAATAAAACATAATGACTTTGACAGAGTACATTACCTGGGATTTTTGAGCAATCCAAGAAGGTTCAATGTTGCTCTTACCCGAGCCAAATCTTTGCTGATAGTCATTGGAAACCCACACATCCTTTGCAAGGTACATTCCGTATGTTTCATTGTTGTTATCAACTAATTTGTAGTGGACATCAAACTTCACAATAACTATACCTCATGCCTCATTCCCTTGTTTTAGCCAATTATTTCATTGACTAATATATATATATATATATATTCTTATTTTTAGATCATTTACAAATTAGTAATTCCTTAGGAAATTAGTTTTTTTTTTTTTTTTTTTTTTTTTTTTTTTTTTTGCGTATGATGATATTTATGGTTGTATGCAATATGATAGGACCCTCACTGGAACAAACTCTTGTGGTATTGTGTGGACAATAGTTGCTATAAAGGTTGTTTCCTCCCTGAAAAGGAGGAATTCAGTGCAGAAGGTCCACCCGGGACTGAGGAAGGAAGTACTTGGCAGAATGAGGAAGGAAATAATTTCCAGCAGTCCGATGCTCCATGGGACGAGGAAGGAAATAATTTCCAGCCGTCGGATGCTCCATGGGGTGAGGTTGGAGGTAACTGGCAACAGTCGAATGCTACATGGAACGAGAAAGAAAACAATTGGCAGCAGTCGGATGCTCCATGGAACGAGGAAGGAGGTGAATGGCAGCAACAACCTGAAGGTCAATGGGGCGAGGAAGGAGATAACCGGAATCCTTCTGAAGTTCAAGTGGGCGTGGTGGAATCAAATGGTAATCAGCCGTCTGACAACGTTTCATGTAGAGATGCAGAAAACCATTTTCAGCCATCTGATGTGCCATGGGAATGAAAAGTTAAGCTGAAGAGATTCCAAAGGCTGTTATTTGAAGGATCAAATGTGCTTTTTCCCCCCCCCAAATGATAAGAGGTTATTTTTTCGCGAACCAAATGTTAGCGGACTAAATATGCAACTTTTTTTAGTGGATCTCATTATGTTGATCTAAAGCTCAATTCGTGTAAAAAAACCAGCAACTACTATTATGTTAATATTATGTTGGAAGATTTTAATGCCCAAGAGGAGATCAGTTTTGCAGATTTTTTCTTACCAAAGTTGCTACTCTTTGAGTTGGGACCTGTTATATAAAACTGTTACATATTAAGATTATAAATCCAGCTTATTTAAAAGAAGAGACTGGTAAATAAAAATAGAACAACTTAATTTACATACAAGCATTTTTCACAACACAAAATGAATGTCACTCAATTGTATATCTCAAAAAACGAAAAGAATTAGTACATCTCTCAATCCCAAAGAATATTTTGCAAAAACATATATGAAAAAACTTAATCCATCTAGATTATATACTAAAACTAAAAGAAGTCGGAGAGAAAAGCTCCCAACACTGCTACTAATAGAAGAGATGGAAAAACACTCATGTGAGATGTCTGTGCAGCAGCCGACGGAGTCAAACTTGGGCGCATTCCTGGCGGTGTCAGAGTCGGTACTATGTCACCTCCTGGTGCCTCAGGCGTAGTCGTGTCACCTCCGGGCGTAGACGATGGTGGAGTAAATGGACCTGCAAAATTATAAAAGAGTTATCAATATTTTCTGATTTCGCCAAGATGTTATGCTTTATATAACTTTTATTTATCAACTTGTTAATTAATAAGTGTACATGAGAATTCAGTAAGTACCTCTAGGAGGTGAAGGGAATGATCCGGGAGAAGTGTTCGATCCACCCAGGCCTGGACCCCCTGGAACTGGAAACAAAATACACAAGAAATGGATTTAGATAATATCAGGTTGGGTACTTGGATCGGATTCACATACGAATCCCCCTTAGATCCACATATGATGTCAAACTAATTAATCTTGATCGATTCGATTCAATTTTAATGGGTCAAATCGATTCATTTTTTGCAGTATGTAATGTGTAGTTCATTTTTGTAACAAGTGGACATGGAATGGATCTTGTACAACACGAGTTATTTTGTTTAACGGGTGGACCCTACATACCCAACTTGTTACAAAATGAATTGATCCATTACAAGACGGGTTGACTTTTCCCTACTTGTAAAAGATCAATGATCGTGGACTCAATCCGACTTGTTACAAATTGGGTCGGAGGATTGATCGCAATGGTTCATTGAATAAGTGCTATTATACCTGGAGCTGGAACAGGGCTGGAAGTGGCTGCAATTGGGAACACAATAAGCCAATTAGTAAATAATAAACAAATATTTCTGCATATTGAAAATAATAGTAGTATAGTATATAACTATACCTTTGCATTCAATGGGCACGCCAGACATATTACAAGCGCGCGGAAGAGACATAGCTAGAGTCCGGTTAATGGGAACTTGCAAAGCTGAACCTCCGGTAACAATAAGGCACAAACAATCTTGTCCATTGCTCATGAGATCTTTGAGTGAATTGCAACAATTTGAAGTTGGTGATGATGATGAATTCGAGCCACTGGTTAGATAACTAATGCAGGGGCTGAAGCTACGCATCATCGCTCCCGTGCATATCATACTCGATTGCCCATTTACCGGCATAACTATGACTGTCGACATTAATGCTATAGCAAAAGCTAATAATACTATACTTGGGAAATTTTTGAAACTCTCCATGAATATTTGTTTGTGACTTGTGACTTGTGACTTATGGGACTTGGTATAAATGGACTTGTATTTAGATAGTTGTGCAGATATAGTGGATTAATTTCAAGGACTTGCTATTTTAAGAGGATTTATAGAATAGATAATTTAGATTTAGAGACTACGTACATAAGAGAAGAGTACATGTGGGCTTGAAGTAGTTTCGGAGCTCAACTAACTTAACTAACTTTGTGTAATATTATAGAGATTTAGGTGACCTTGCTTGGTTTGTTTTGCCACACTATGTTAATTATCTTGACTATCAACAGAGAAATAATAATAACTTACAACTACATTATTTGAGGATTAGTTAAATTATAAGAAGACCCCCTCAAGTATTAGAAATTATGAGAACACCCCTAAGTTTTTTTAATCTCACTCTAACGGGCATGTTGACGTCAATAAAAACCAAATTACATGAATTTTCAATAATACCCCTTGGTCAACCATCTCAGCTCAAAGTGCATGTTAATGTAATATTTAGAATACTATATTTCGTTTACACGGAGGTGTCAATGTTATGTTTATATTAACATCACCTGATCGCAAATATGTCTTTGTTCAATGGTCTTTTGGTAAATTTTCCAACGTCGGGGTTGAGATAGTAATTCGACCAGTCCTCAAAAAGTGTACTAATCCTTAATTATGAAAGATCATTAGTTTATGTATGATAAAATCCTTCAACTCAGACACTACTTAATCAAGAAGACAAGTTTTTGTATAGAGTGACTCAATCTGGTTTAGGTTCTTTTTCATTCTTTCTACTTTCCTATTTCTGCATTCGTCAAAGAAATTCACCTATATAATAATCAATAAATAAAGCAGTCCTGCATTTTTAGGATGAAAACAGGATTATAATTGAGTAGAATGATTGTGATTCTTAGTAAATTTGTACTGCAATACCTATTCATGCGTCTTTTATTCTTCTGTAATGAAAAAGTGTGATGATCTAAAGTAACACATGTTATCGTGACAGCTGAGACAACGATGGATGTGTCTATAGCAGAATTTTATTGTTGGAATTGTTAACTACTTTGTTCTAGTTATTGTCGAATCTTGAATGTGTCCGTAGCTTAATTTTCAATAATTTGATACTTTAATACAGTTAAATATTTGTTGGTTTAATTGTCTTGAAGATTTTCTGCATCAGAGTAGGTACATAATAATATCAAGTCATATATGTAACCTCCTCCAGTTGATGTCATTTATCATATGCCAAAGTGATGATCTTGATTCAAAAGAACAAAGAGTTTATATATTAATTCATGACCACATTCAATACTATTACAAAAGCCAAAAATATGAAAAAGAAATGATCATCACTTACAAATCCAATCACTCAACTATATAAACAACAACCCAAAGAATATTTCTAAAAAATACAATCAAAATACGAACATCGCGTCTCGAGATGGACTAATTAATAATTCTTCAAAGCAATAGCTCCAAACATAGCAACAAGAAGAAACGGGGAAATGCTATATGACGGGTGGGCTGCTGATGATGATGGTGTCACTCCTGCCCTGCTCCCTGTACTGCTTGTTGGAACTCCGCCTGTAGTTGTCGGTGTAGTTGGCGTTTCATCGGCTTCTGGAGCCAATCCCGGTGACAATGGCTCCGCAGAAGCTGAAATTAAATTGCACATCAATTTTTTGATAATATAATAACAAAGTTTCATTACATTTTTTATACTAGTTTGGAAGCTCGATTCATACCGTGAGGAGATGAAGCTGCATTAGGCGAAAGAGCTGGTCCGTTTGCCAATGGTCCTGGAGCTGGAGCTGGAGCACCAGCAGCTGTAGGTTAATTTAAAATAAAATAAAATCACATAAAGTTAGCAATAAATAAACTTATAGTCAAATAATTCGGGTACTATTTGGATTAAGAAAAAGAAATGAATGTAACCTTTGCACTGAAGGGGAACACCAGGCATGTTACAAGCACGTGGGAGAGAAACGGCAAGAGTTTGATTAATGGGAATTTGAAAAGGAACGCTGCCCGTGGCTATTAGGCAAAGGCAATCCTTGCCGTTGCTCATGAGAGACCTGAGTGAATTGCAGCAGTCGGAGGTGGGGGCTGTTGTCCCGTTGATGCTGCTATTATTGGTGACAAAATTCATGCAGGGGGAAAATGTCGAGATCATGGAAGGAGTGCATGGTGTAGTGATCTGTGCGGATGCAGGGGAGAAGGATAAAGTTAATGAAATCGCTAGAGTTACTAAGATGAAGAATTTGAAGGCCATTGGGGAATTGAATGTGTGTTGAATTTGTTTAAATGTTTAATGTAGGCTATATTGATTGGTTGGAGAGGGAGTGTGAGGGGATTTATAGATGGAGCTTTTGATTTTTGAAGTGAAAGAAAAAGTGGGAAGAAGATATGGATATGAAGAGTGGGTTTTTGTGGCTCAACAACTTTAACTAATTTTTGGAATGTTTAGTACATGACAGGTGTTACATGTTACAGGGCTAATTGTATCTTTCAATTTGCAAGTGTACTCCTTGTTAATTTATGATGGCCTTGATGAGGTTATTCCTATAGCAGGTGCAGGTCAAAATAATTCATCAAAAGAAATTAGTTGCCCTAATCTGACTTATTCAAACCTTCAACCACAAAGCAATACATTGCACTTGTTTTATGAATACTTCAGGTTCAAACTCAGTCCGGAATAGATAGAAACATATACGTCAAAATTTACTTAAATGTACATTCGTTTGCATTTGTGGTTTGTCCTAAAATTATACAAATGGAACACGTACGCTTTTGAACGGAAAATTATTGCTTACAAGTTCCTGACAGTTCACTTGGTCTATAAGTATTACTATGTTATTCAAGAATTATATATATATAACTAGTGAATAAATAAAAAAGTTCAAGTAATAGGACAGTAGAATATTTTTTTCAATTTTAAAATAGGAAAGTCCGTCATAAAACAGCCGACTAGAGCTAGATCAAAATGGTGTAGACAAAAAGTATTGCTTTCAACAAGTTCTTCTAGTTAAGAATTATAAGTAGGTGACCAATATAACTAACCCTTTTATTTTATTTTAGTGAATAACTAACCATTTATTTATTTAAATACCATAACTAATATGTTAATTTTAACAAGAAAAAATGACATGACATGACACTCGTCTCTTCCCAAAAGCCTTTCAAAGTCCAAGTAATTAAGAGTAGGAGGAAGTTGGTTACCCAACCCACCTCCCCCCCCACCCTTTCCTTTGACTCCTCAGCCTATATAATAATAAACCCAAAAACATAATCAAACTCTGCATCTAACACAAAACTTATAAGGTAATATATCCCTCATTCCACAATCATAAAAAATTCTCAATTTCACTTAAATCAAATGGCACATAAACAAGTTTCAACCTGCTTAGCCCTGATTCTAGCCATGACCATGCTCTGGTCACGCACCACGGCCCAATCAGATTGCACCAATGTGATCATTAGCATGTCACCCTGCCTCGACTACATCACCGGTAACACCACCAGGCCATCTAACCCCTGCTGCACCCAGCTTGGCACCGTTGTCCGGTCCCAACCGCAATGCTTGTGCCAGGTGCTCAACGGCGGAGGCTCCAATCTCGGTCTCAACATTAACCAAACTCAAGCTCTGGAGTTGCCTAGAACTTGTAATGTCCAAACTCCACCTATCAGCCAATGCAATGGTAATTGACAACAATTCCTCATCTTTCAAAAGATTCATTTTTTTTGTAGGTCATTATGATTACCATGATTAAATTATTAATTAGTCTTTTATTGCAATTGCTGCAGCTGTTTCTCCAGCTGGCTCACCTGGTTCTTCACCAAATTCTAACACAGATTCAGGTATTTATTTATTCACAATTTTCTTCTTTTTCCAAATTGATGTTGTTAATTAATTTTTGAATTTCATGAAGTTAATTATTCTTGAATTATTTGTGTGTGATGCAGGATCAAAGACTACACCATCATCTGGAGGTGGAACCTCGGATGCAACTTCCAATATGCTGTCTGTTCCTGTGCTGTTTGTTCTTCTTTCATTAGCATCCTATGTTTCAACTTTCAACATGGTCTGATTTCTTGGATGACATACACATACAAATATTTCATACATGGTTTTTTTTTTTGTTTTTTGTTTCTTAGTTTCTTTATTTTGGGGAATTGGGTGTGGATGATTCATTGTATTGTTTATTCAATTTTGACATGTTTGTCTATCTGATTTTGTACCATGGTCAGTGAGTATTCTCTTATAATAAAGATTAGCCCTTGTGTTTTATGGATTTTAAAATTGATAATAAGACTCTGAACATTGTTATTCTATCTACAAAATCAGGGATCATGTAGAGTAGAGATGATGATCAACAGTAATAACACTTTTCAGAGTTAAAAACAATCGAAACTAAGTTGTGTTTTGCATTGTTTTAGATCTTTCCAAACAAGCATATGTTAAAAGAATTAATTGCAGACGGTATTCAAAGAGATTTCCGTTCCACATAATATGTCCATCGTACACGATTCAAAACGAATTAAAGTCTAATCTAAAAGTTCTAATAACATTGAAAAATAGAAAAACACTAATAAATGAAAGTAATAAAATCATCCATTAATGGTTTGATAAGACGAATTCAAGAATCCATGAAATAATTAACTTGTGGATCAGTAGACAAAAGGCTAAACATGACAACATCTTTAGGCTCCCCCTTCAACAAATAATACTTCCTCAAAACCCCTTCTCTCATAAACCCGGCCTTCTCCAAAACCCTCTGCGACCCCACGTTCTCCACCACGGCCACCGCCTCCAGCCGTTCCAAATGTCCCCACTCCACAAATATTGCGTTCGCCGCCATCTTCACCGCCCGCGTCGCAATCCCTTTACCCCAATAAGCAGATCCAACCACGTACCCTAGCTCGGCCCGACACTTGTCGTTGCCGTGGAACGGTGTCACTGATATGGAACCCACTGCCCGGCCCGACAAGCATACTGCTCTGTACCACGGGTGGTTTAATACGTTGTCGATGACGTATTCGACAGCCATTTCTTTGGAGGTCATAGCTTCCCACGAGCAGAATTTGCTGACCTTTTCGTCAGAATACCTGTTAAAGATTTAGAGTCATTTGCATAAATATTTAATTTATTAAAATAGCTTTATAATGTTAGAATTTCATTTGCATAAACATTTTTTTGGTTTTATTCAATTTTTAGACTTAATAATTTAGCTAGAGTAGAGGATATATTATTTCAAATTGAAATTCCTAATTAAAATTTTGATGAACTTAAATGTAATGATATTTAAAAATTATATATATGTTCTATCTAAAATTATGCGTCAAAATTGGAAGGAGTAAAAGAAAAGACGAAGGGAGTATTACCACTGCATGAAGTCATCGGCATCGGAAATATCGAGTGGCCGGATTGTGATGTCGGAATCGGAATAGCTATCCATCCAAGTTTCTGGGGATAAGAAGGCAGATCGAGATTAATTGTTGTGTTCTGATAGAATTTATTTTTAGGAAAATGAGAATGGGGAGTTGGAGTGGAAATGGTATGGTACCTCTCCATTCTTTTAAAACGGAATTCTTGGTCTTTAAGAAAGTGTTAATGGCAATTTATTCCCTATATTTATCATAATATTCAATTTATCCCCTATAATTTTAAAAACAGTAATTTACCTCACTGTGGTTTTAAAAATGATTCACACTTCCCTAAAAGTTTTAAGCCTTCGTAAAAAATTGAATTGACAATAATACCCCCTTTTATGTGGACCATTTTATCCCCATAAAGGATAATTTCATTTTTTCACATGATATATTTCACGCCCACTTTCATATTTGAGTGAGTGAGATATACTCTCCAACTCAGGAAAGTAAATTGCTCCTTTAAATAAAATCACAGGGGAAATATTTTTTTTTTTTCAAATCACAAGTGAGTAAATTGAACATTATGATAATTAAGAAGGATAAATTACCATTAGCTCCGTTAAGAAATGGACATTTTTTTCTTTTCTTTAGACCAAGAAATGGAAACGGTTACTGACTCGGCAGCCTTATTGGACTAAGAAATTACATAGGAGTGTTGAGTGGCTTCGAAGAAATTACACAGGAGTGTTGAGTAGGGTCGAACTTATAACTTGTTCAAGTTTGTTTGAATTTGTATCGAGTTTAAAATTGTATTTGAGCTTGATTGAATTGAATGAACTGAGCTTAAATAATTTTTATCGAACAAGTTTGAGCAGAATATCAAATAGATTTTGATATTCTTACAAGTATTTTATCAATTATTAGTTTATCGAGTTGAACTTCAAAAATTATCAAACAAAAAATAATCTTCAAACTTGTTTGATTTGTATAACGAACCGAACGTAAAAAAACTTTTATTCAAAGAGCTCTACTTATGATTCGATGAATTTAAGTTGGCCGAAAGAATGGAAGACTTGATCATTGTTACTTGAATATACTCATTTTCTTTTATTTTATCGAGTTGAACTTCAAAAATTATCAAACAAAAAATAATCTTCAAACTTGTTTGATTTGTATAACGAACCGAACGTAAAAAAACTTTTATTCAAAGAGCTCTACTTATGATTCGATGAATTTAAGTTGGCCGAAAGAATGGAAGACTTGATCATTGTTACTTGAATATACTCATTTTCTTTTATATTATATGGGAACCTTTCTCAACAGGGATTCGAACTTAGCTTCGTTACTTTGTAGTATCTATCCCCTTCCACTAGACCAATCACATGTTGGTAGAAACTTAGAATATTGACTTTTATCTAGTATATATGTATATTTTATATAGTATTTCACAGTGCACACTTGTGAATTTAAAGAAAAGTTTTGACTGACAAAGAAGTCATATAACTAAAATTATTTGGTAATTTAGCCCTATTCTGGCCCAGATTGAGGTTTTCTGCAATCGTGTCTGCCATGTCACTCACCCCTTGCTAACATGGAAAAAATGCAAAAATGGTCCAGTAATTATAGCTCACTGACAAAAAAGTCCTTTAACTTTTTGGACTGAAAATTTAGTCCTGTAACTAAAATAATTTGACTATTTAGTCATATTTTGTCTCAACAGAGATTTTTTTTCCATTGTATCTACCAAAACGCTTTTTTTTTAACACATACTTGATGTACCTCTAACTTATACTCCCGGGAAAAAAAAGGCAAATTGGTCTCCATGACCGCTAAGAAGTTTGACCATAAATATTCGGGCTGACAATTTTACCCCATGGAGTCACTAAGTTGAAGCAAATTTGAGACTTTTAAGTCCCAATTGGGAGAGCGGGCTTCACTTAACATGTTTAAAGAAAAAAGAAAAAAGAAAAAAATTGGTCATGTGAGCGACACATAACCCATGCAAAATTTGATTTTTGTTTTTTTGAGGGCTCCTAATTGCTACTTTGGGACAAACATTAATGTTTATACTGCTCTTCCTAATCACGAATTTGAAACAAAAACTAATTTTTTTTCCAACTCTTCCTTACTGCGATTTTGGGACAACTTTTTATCTTTTTTTACTCTTCCTAATCACTATTTCGGGATAAGAAAAAATATTATTTTTTTTGTTCCCAAAATCCTAATTGCAATTTTGGAACAAAAACTTTTCAAAAAGAGAAATTTTGATCTTCCTAATCGCGATTTTGGGACAATTATTTTTGCTCTTCCTAATCGTAATTGGTGAACATTTTATAAAAAAAAAAATATTCTTTGTCCCGAAATCCTAATTGCAAATTTGTAACAAAATTCTTTGAAAAAAATGCCCTTCTAATCACTATTCAGAAGAGCAAGAATTTTTGTTGTCTCAAATTCACGATTAGGAAGAGCATACTTTTTCTCTTTTTCCTAAAAATCTTTATTTGGGCTAGAATTGCACTAAATTGTAAAATTATTTTAGTTACAAGACTTAATTGCCAACTCAAAAAGTAAAAGGACTTTTTTGCCCGTGAGCATAATTAGTTACTGGCCCATTTTTGCAATTTTTTCACGTCTGCAATGGGGCGGACACGGTGGCGGAAATCCCAACCGGGGCCGAAATAGGACTAAATTGCCAAATAATTTTAGTTACATAACTTTTTTGCCAGCCTGAAAAGTTACAAGACTTTTTGCCAGCGAGCAATAATTACGGGACTATTTTTGCAATTTTCCCTAATAAAAACTAATTGAATTATTTATATTTAGGCTATATCATATTAATTGTCCAGTAAGTATAAAATAATTTACACTTTCTCTCTCCTATGAATATAATTACACTTATATCCCTCTTATATAATATGTGTTGCACATAGTTCTTTTACGGCTAAAATGACATCACGTGAGTTTTAACAGGGTTATTTTCGATATTTCAGGTCTTGTTATATATAGACTTGAGTCCGATGTATTATGCGTTGCAATCACGTCCCTCATTGGTAGAAAAATGTTTCACATTAGTCCTTCGAATATTGGTGGAAATGAACAGTGAATTTTCTCAATCAAACTCCATGTTTCAACACTGATCGAAACCTACACTTGCTACTTGAGATACAAAGTTATTGAATGTAACATTTGGCGATTATTTTTCACACCTATAAAATTATTATTTTGACCCATCTATTTTTCTTTCCAAACCTTTACAATCAAACTCAAATGTCCACCCCTAATTCTGAAGTTATTATGTTAAATTAATGATATACGTATGAATTGACAAATATACAAATTTAAAATATACGTGAATCTACACACAATTGAAGGATGAATCTATCGTGAGAAAACGCAAGAATAATATTTTGACGTACCAACCACACACACCGTGTGAGGTTTCACACATTCCCAACACATCCATACCTCACACGCGCGCACACACACACTTACTTCAAGAGGGAGAGAGATTCTACCGACTGCAGCCCTGTGGCCCCTCATGTGTACTATTGACAGAGAGAGTTTATTTTATTTTATTTTATTTTTTGGAAAAAACTGCCATTTGTATGGAAAGAAAAAAGAGAGGTGGATTTCATCTAAACCACTGATTTTCATGCACGCCCGTCTTTAATATCACGCCCTTTTTATCCCACTGTCACACGCACACTGGGTACAGATTTTATCTTCCCCTTCTTTTCTGTAATTTTGAAGGGGAAAAAAAGGGAAGGAAACAAATTAATCTTTTTATTATTTTTGTTTAAACATTAATAAAGGTGTACCCACTATGAGTTAATAAAAGTGAGAAATACTGAACACAATCTATTTGTATTTATCTGTACCCATTTTTCCCTTTTTTTAATTTTCTCTTCAGGTACTTTTGATCTTATGGGCCTTGTCTGCATGTAAGACTTGAATCTTTATGAAGAAAAGAGACCATTTTCTGTTCAAATAATAATAGTGGGGATGAGGATACAAACAAAACAGAGAGAGAAACTGACAAAACAAGAGAAATAAACAAATACTAAAATGAGAAAAGAAAATTATAAGCTCTATGTAATCTTTTTTGTTTGCTTGTAATAATGTGTAGTACTGATGATGACCATTGAGTTGGGTTTTATGTCGGTTCTGAGATGGTAAGGGTTCTTGCAACCTAGGGGAAAAAAATAGAGAATAATTGCGAGAAATTCGTGGAAAACAGAGTTGATAATTTTTGGGTATTCTTTGGTAGTTTAATTGTAGTGTAGAGTGATAGATTGAGTCTTTGGTATTCAAATCTCTGATTTTTAACCCAAAAAAAATTAGTTGTATTTCTTACTTTTATACAGTATACAGCTTGAAGGTATTTGCTTTTTTGCCACAACCATCTGCAGGCGGTTATAATTTCAGGTGTTTATTTACTAATTCTTTGTGTGTGTAAGGATTTAATTATTATATGTGAAGTGAATATTGACATATTCTTTTATTTGATTTGCAAACAGAGAAGTGATTTGAAGAAATATTTCTTGAGCAACAATGGCAGATTCTGGCTCTTTACAATCACCTAAGAACAATCACAGACAACCCAGTTCCACTTTTTTCAGTTCTCCTAGGTTGTTCACTGGTATTGTCTCAAAGGTATCTAATGAAACTGAATCAATTATGAGTAGTCCAACTTCAATTCTTGATCCCAAACCATTTTCTGCTCTAAAAAACCCCTTTTGGTCTGATACAAACACTCCCGAAACTCCCAAACCAGAAAATAAGAGTCTTTTGGAGAAATTGGAACTAAAAGGAGTTGGTCTTGGTCTTGTAGGTGCCCTCATTAAATCTGACTCTAATTTATCAAAACCCGATAGTCGAATGGTTCTTTTTGGCTCACAGTTAAAGATTCAAGTCCCCTCCGTTCTTTCCACTAATGAATCACCAAAATCCCCAAGTGATTTTGGTATCAAGACTAGGAATTCTCACGTAGGATCGTTTTCACCTCGATTATGTCCCTCACCTGTTAAGAAATCCCCATTTAGTTCTTTGAATTCTGGTGTTTTTAGTAGTCTTACTGCTAGTGAAATCGAGCTTTCCGAGGACTATACTTGTGTTATAACATATGGACCAAACCCAAGAACTACTCATATATTTGATGATTGTATTGTCGATAGCTGTTGTGGAGTTGTCAAGTACTCTGAATCAAGAAAACAAAGTGGGGTTTTCTCCGGTCGTGCAATGAGTTATCCTTCCGAGAGTTTCCTTAGTTTTTGCTACAATTGCAAGAAGAATCTTGGTGAAGGAAAAGATATTTACATGTATAGGTTAGTTCAAAATTCAAATTAACTTCTTGATTGTTATCTCATTTATTTGTGAGTACTCTTATTTAAAGATATTTGCCTTAAATTTGGAACATTTCACAAGTATAAGCTAATCAGTTATGATTTTGATTGTGTATCTTTTGGTACAAGTCTTGCTTCCCATTTTGTTGTTCTTAGGATGATTATAATTTCAAAATTTGTGGCAATTATGTGATGTTGGCAAGATTAAATTGGTGACTAAGTTCTTCTCTGTATCATTAGTTGTGACTTTAGTAGTACATTTCTTCGATCGATTTGAGACTATTAGTGTTCTTTCAGGGGTGAAAAGGCATTTTGTAGCAGCGACTGTCGTTACAAGGAGATGATGCTGGAGGATGAGGAGGGGATGGAAACTTCATAATCAATCCAGTGATGTTTATGGTAATTGGTAATGTTCATTAGACTAGGACCATTTCATCAAGATTGTACAATGATGCCTCAATTTCTTTTAGCCTGTTTTGTGTTTTTATTGAGTATTTGTAGATGAACTTGAAAACCAAGATTTTTGTTTAGCACAAGGATAAATTGCTAACTGCTAAATTTAGTTCTTGAATTCGATCTCATGATGTTATATTCTTATATTAGTGCGTTTTGATCCCGTTCTTAAGGTTACTCTACGTAAGATTTTTAAGGCTTCTCCGCGGATGCTATATTTTTTAAGTTTGTAAGTAAATGCAAGGAAAGTCGAGAATAAGCTCTAAGGACAGATACGTTAAGTCGAGTTAAAAAAAAATGAATCTTTGATAATCATCTCATAAAAACTTAGTATGTCTAATCTGACCTTGATTGAGAAAATTTGTTGCTCTTTTGAAGTATGGGGGCAGCCTTTGTAATTCTTTAATCATGCCTAGTTTTAGCTTTAGGTATCAATCCCTTTTATTTATTCAGGGTAAAATCATCTTTCACTTTGTTAGTTTGTGGCCCTGGTTGGTGAATCTCTATTATTAAAGGAACAATCCGTGCAATAATACTGCAGTATCATTTGTGGGAGTTTGTTTTGGTATTTTGGTGAAATATTAATTTGATTTGTTTATTCTGTGAAAGCTTAATTATGCAAAAAAGGATATGTAATCCTATTTTATTAGATAAGATAATACTAATGGATTTGAACATTCCACTACTCAAACAATCCTATTATGCAAATTTAGCGTTTGAAGTACGTTCACATCACATGGAAGTGGGCCATTGATTTCTGAAAAATTTCATCAAACATACATAGTAGAATCTCATGTAATAAATAGTATGTCAGTGAGTTGAAGACATATCCCCTATATAATAACAAGGAAAAGAGATGCCCTGCCCTACAAATCCATCTTCAAGCAAGCCCCAATTAATTTAAATAGTGGAGTATGTTTTACCGTTGAATAAATCTCGATTTTTCTTTCATTTGTTATATATATGGCCTATTTTATGACGTTGTTGATATATAGTATATTTTCTGTAGCAGGCCAATCCAATTAATTTGGACCTTGTGTGATATTTTTTGTTCTGGACCTACTCAAATAAATACTAATATTTCTCCATGTTTAAGTAGGAATTGAATGATTGCTTTCTTTCATTATATATAATAAGTAAATGAAGAATTGGTTGATAAAAGAGGAATATTACTTAATTGGTTAGGAGTGGAAAACACATATATAGTGCATGTGGGAAACCATGTGAAGGACATTGAATACAAAAACTCGATCAGGCCCCAATTATAATTAAATTAACTTACTTGCATATGAAAAAATTAAACAATAACCCATGTATGTGTTGAATTGAATCATTGGAATTCTTCTAGAACTACACACTATTATTCTTGGAATCATTGCTAAATTAAGCAACATTATTATTCTAAGATAAAATCACATTTTTTCCGCTCAATTTGTGTTATTTCTCGCTTTACTTCAAAACTATTTTGTGTTTGTACTTACATATTCCGATCCTTGAATATTTTAAAAAGCGTTGCAAGGAGTTAAGTGTGAAATGTCGGAAATTGAAAGGTTAAGGAGTGAAGAGCAACATAAGGTTAATTAATAAACTGAAGCGATTTACAATTGTTCAGTGAAAATTTAGAGGCAAGTGTAAATTCAAAAGAGTTCACGGAGAAACTGTGCAAATTAAAAGACCTAGAGATAGATAAGTGGGGGAAGTGTAAAGATAATACAAAGAAATTTTCATGAAAAGTTTTGTGGAAAAATTGTTTTTCGGGTTATATTTACATTTCACAAGTTTGATAATGTTGTCTTCTAACTCAATTTGCATTAATAATCCCAATAAAATTACAATATCTAGTGTGACGAGAATTTAGGTGAAATTAACTTTTGAAACGGGTAAAATTGTTGTTGTACCAAAAAAAGAAAGAAAAGAGAGAGAGAGAGAACTGAATATAATCTTCCATCATTGCACAAAAATTCACATGGCAAGAGTGTTACTTTCATGTAAATTCTATTTCTATTTTTATAAAAAAGAAAATGTAAATTCTAATCTCTAGTCGTCGAATTCAGCTGCATTTTATCATTCAAAAATAGTCCAATTACTAGATCAAATTCTTCAATGCAAATAGTTTATTGAAAGGTAAAACTGGATTTTTGTTTCAACTTACAAATTATTAGACATGAAACTTCCAAATGATAAACAATGAATTAGTAAAAGCTATATATATATATATAGGTTAGATTAGATGTTAGAAGCCATGATTGATGAGTCAATTTGTTGTATATATATATACTCTATTATTAATTAATTCATGGCAATAAAGTTGAGTTTCAAATTAATAATGATAAATTAGACATTCAGAAGAACTTGTATGGCCATTGGAATTGCCGGCTGCCTACGGGACAGGAAAATCACATGTAGTGAGACTACTACTAGACAATGGATTGGGTTTGGGGGTTACACATTTTTGTGTGGACTCAAATCTACACGTGGCGTTCTTCAGCCAAACAACCCCACATGCTTGCTTCGCCAATTTCTGGGTGCATGATTTTTTTTTTCTTTTTTTTTTGAGTAAAGTAGAGCAAATCATAGAAGAAAATAGTAGTCTAGGGGGGCCTGCCCGACAGTGGGTCTTGAGTTATAATTCCATCACAAATGTATGTGCTTTTTTTTCTTCCTATTTTTGTAGTGGATTAAAAAAGTACAAGCACACCATATATCAAATATGAGCGGGTTGGACGTCTTGTGTTACATAATAAAAAAAAGAAAACCTCAAAATAATATTTATGTATTTATCGTTTCAATAAAAAAATATAGAAGAAAATGGTACGTATTAATTATATTTAGCATTTTTCTTTTGTAGAGTTTCTAGAGATTAAACATATATGGACAACTACTTGTGGCAGAAGGCTTCAATGATTGGAGCTAAAGTCGAGGGAGTAAATTCTAAGTCAGCTCATTAGCGAATTATATCTACCAAAAATCATTGGCAATTTGACGGAATTTTGCAAAGAATGCTAGCTTACTTTGGATAGACGTTAATTATTAAACCATCTTAAACATCTTACAACAAAGATTATTGTCTTAGCTTTCTTCTACAGTGAAAAACCAAAAGAGTCGGGATTTGGACAATTTTGTGTCATGGTTTTTTTCTTTGAAAAAAAATTTATAAGAAGAAAAATTCAAATATTATGATGCAGCATTATTTAAATTTCCATATATAATAACCAATCCAACTATACATTAAAAAAATGGCCAACTTCTAAATTTTCTTGGACCTACTAGGTTGGAAATGTACTACGAGAGTACATTAATTAAATAAAAATGTATAGTTAAAACAAAAAAAATTAATTAACAGGGGACAATATTCTAGGTTTCTTTGGACTCACTTCAGTGATTACCTTCTAACAAGGGAAATGTCTTCTCAAAACCAAAAAATATAAAGATATAATGATGGATATGATTATCAACATTACTTTTATTAACAGCATCATCTAATTTTTTACTCTTTAAACCAATTATCACTCCATTATTTTATTAATTATATGAAATTAATGGAAGAAGATTGGAGTCTTAATATATAGACTGTTGATCTATAGATCAAACTTTAATTGCAAACACAACAGTTTCCGTTTCATGGGTCGAGAAAATTACAATCTAGTGTTAGTGTTGAGAGATTAATGTACGTACCACTTGATGAATTGAAAATTAATATTAATTATGTTTACTTTATAAGGTGAGATACTAGTTTTTGACTCTTGAACTAACTTTTGAGATTATAGTTATAAACTTTAGAGACTAATGTACATACCACGTGAATTGAAAACGTTCTCAATGGTCCAAAATAATCATGTAAATGGTCGAGTTTCCAAGACACTAAACGATACTCCTATTTGGTTGTTACTTTGTCTTAAGAATATTGCCCAAATTTCTTGCAATGTGTATGGTTGACATGCCTCCCCACAAGCTACAAACTTTGAAAAAAAAGAAAATTTGCTATTAGTAATTAAATGATTTTTTACTCATATTGATACTCCTATGCTATATATAGTGTCCCATTGGTCAGCCAAATCATGTCGTATGATGAAAGACCAGTGCAAGTGAAAGCAACCTTAATTATGTCATGAATTGGGAAAAGTGTCCGTAAAAACCAACCACTAAACTATTACGTATAAAATCTACGAGTATCATGCTTTAATAATTGAATTCACTAATTATTTTATATTTTATAATGATGTAATGATGTTATCTACTTTACGTGAGAGTAACCTAAAATTTAGAGAAATTTATTGACCCATACCAAAAATTAAAGGGATTTTGGTGCTAACAATATATATATCTTTAATATCATGCAACTTAATTAAGGGAGTGTGCATTTCATGAACACTCTTTCTTGTACTTAAACTCAGAAACAGACACATACACGATTATGAAAGCTACAATTAATGAACCTCCTCCCCACCCCCTAAAAAAAGGACTTTTTAATGTGGGAACAACTACAATAGAAAATTTCTAAGACAAAATCAATTTAATTGCATCTAATACGTTTTTTTTTTATAAAATAGGTGCAATATATAATTTGTGATGCATTTGTCTTGTGATACGATAACACTTCTATTGGGGAAAAAGTACCAAATTAGTATCATTAATATTTCAGGGGATGCAATTAATTATTTTCCACAAATGACAATGGATCAAAAACGAGATTAACACGGTCGAATATAAATCAAGCACTATTGACTCGTTCAAGCAAGAATTAATGTGAATGGAAGTAAATAGCCACATAACAATTTTTACGTGGAAAATTCAAACTGGGAAAAATCACGTGACATTGAATATCGATCCAACTCATTCATCATAATAATAATGAGTTCACAAAAGCATTATCGCTATAACAATTAGAGGATCACCAATTGATCAAGAGAACATCTCTTGGATCACAAAGAACATAATAATCTCACTAATAATAAGGTGAAAACCATCAAGTTACTAACCTGGCTAACAAAGAATAAAATAACAAACAAATAGGATAATTGAGCACCTCGTGAAGAATATTAAACCAATTACAAAAGTCTTTTTATACATCTATTATGTAAACCTAATTTTCCTTTAATGTACTCCTACCACATGGGTTGGACCCAAAACCCAACAACTTGAAGTAGAATATTCAATTACAATAAATTCATAAAGAATGTACAACAAAGATAGGTCTAAACTAGATCATCAAGAAATCTATCAATAAATATGAGGGATGGAGTAAGAAGTATTAATTACTAATATTAGTGAGATCAATGATAATGTAATATTTTTTTTTAAAAAAATGTGTGAACCATCCGCTACAAAAAAAAATTAAATTTTATGTGACAATGTTAAAGTTGTCACTTCTTATATATATTAAGTGACAAGAAGTCAAATATAGTTACTAAAATGGTTTTCATAAACATACCAATGACACAAATTATAAAAAAATTGTAACTATTGACATTTAGCGATACCCCAAAAGTGATAATCAAAAAGTTGTCACTAAACTTTGTCACTAAAAGGGTGTTGCTAATTGTCAATAGTGACAACTTAAGTCACCATATATTTGTCATTAATAGCTATATTAGTGACAACTTAAAAACATATGTTGTCACTATTACACTTGTCACCATTATTATTATGATAAAATTAATATCTTTATCACTAAATGCATATAAAGAGTGACAACTTCCACATTATCACTCAATTTTTTGTCACTTAAACTCAATTTTCTTGTAGTGATCTTAAACACGCCTCGAAAAAGACTAAGTTGGGTTTAAAATCTGAATACACTGGGAAAACCAAAAAAACTGAAAAATATGTATGTGTAGTTGAGATTTCCGAGAACGAAATTTCATGGTCTTCCCTTGGAACTAAGGCCATCTCCAATGGAGATGGCCGGGGCCGGGGCGGGGTCGGGGGTCGCGAGGGAAGCCGTCTCCAGTGGGGGCTGGGCTCGGGGCGGGGCGGCGGGCGGGGTGGAACGGGCTGGGCGCAGGGCTCGGCGGAGCCCTGCGCCCAGCCCCGGGGTCGCGTGGGGAAGAAGGCCAAAATTAGGGGCGCGTGTTTGCACGCGCCCCTAATTAAGTCAGGGGACGCCACTTGGCGTCCCCTGACTGGTCCGTTTTTTTTTTTGTTTTTTTTTTAAAAATTGTTTATTTAATTGGTTTTTTAATAAATAAAAATAGAAAAAAATATATATATACTTAAATAATTAATAAAATTAATTTTCCCTATTAAATTAAATTAAATTAAATATGTAGAATTTAAATATTTAATAAAATTTATTAAGTATATTTATTGTATATTTACTAGCATTTAATAAATATATGTAGTCACCAATTTTTAATTTGATTATTTAATATATAAAATTATTTTTTTTAAAATTAAAATCATTAATAATTTATTAGAATTGTAATTAAATTTATTTATGGACAAATCATTAATAAATAAATAGAATTTTTTATTTTAATATCTTTTATTGTAATTAAAAATTTAATCATTTAACTACAATATTGGTGGTGGCTATATTTTTTTAAAAATACGGAATTAGTTAAAAATAAAATTAAACACTTATACACATAATTTAGATTAATACTTAATCTAAATTAAATATTTAAATACATACTAAAATAGACAAGAAAAGTAAATTCAAACAATTACATTCATGCTTAACCGTATTTTGCGTAAACATGGGCTATTAAGTCTTTTTGAAGTCTACGGTTGGTTTCTTTTGAACTTGTTGCTTCATGACGCAGCATATAGTTATCCAACGTTTGCCTTCTTGGTTCAAAGCAGAAATCAGTAAAATGTTATATTTTCGTGTGATTGTCGTTTATTTAATCCGATGTTCTTGTATTTCCTTTCTTGTTTGTTGTATTTCCTTTCTTGTTTGTTGTATTTTCTTTCTTGTATTTCCTTACTTATTTGTTGTATTTTGTATTATGTATTAATTTTAATTTACTTAATTATTTACTCTCTTTAATTTTAATATTTTAATATAATTAATAATTTAATTACAAGTACTAATAATTATTACTATTATTAATATTAATATTAAAAACAAAATTAAAATCAGAATTATAGGTGAGAGTGGGCAAAGGAAAAAAATGGAATTAATTCAATTCCGGAGCCCTACCATTGGAGACGACCAGGCAGGGCTCGGGGGGGGGGGGGGCCTTGGAGATGGCCTAAAAGAATATCAGCTTAGAACTGTGGGCACAAACAATAAAATAAAATGATTTTGCAAGATATATAAATCCTTTTTTTTTTTTTTTTTTTTTTTTTTTTTTTTTTTTTTTTTTATGAGCGCAGATAATCCCTTTATCTGCTGCATAATTATTGCTTTAAATGTTCAATCATGCACGGCAAAAATACGGTTGGGTTTAATGCAGGACAATGTACTGGTATATATTTCAGCATTCATTTTATTCATATGTTGGGTTTCGGCTGTACGTGTCATATTTTGATGTCTCCTATGTAACAAAATCAAAACATTGTCATTCATATGCATCAAATTTTGACATGAGATGTATTTTTGATCGAGTTCTAATTTGCTATTACTATATCTCTTTTTAACTATATCTCTAGTTTTAATTACTGGTTCCACGTGGAGCCATTCAAACTATATCAACCGAAAGTAACTGCCTTAAAAATTTCTCAAACAAATTAAAACTATACCAAGAAGGCAAGAACTATATATACCAAGATGACCAAAAAAAAGCTATACCAAGAAAATTCTTGATCAGACCCGGTTGGTCCACAATTATTTATATCACATTTTGGTGTTGACCCGGTAGTAAATAGAATCAACGCTTTTCCATATAATAAGAAAAAGTGAATCTTGTCTTACAGTAGGATTGACAAATATTGATCCCAATTAAATGATGTGGATGACCAATTTACACTTGTGAATATATGCACAACTGTGATACCAAACTATTGAGTGGAATTGAGATAAATTATTTTTTGATGACCATTACAATGTTTATAATTGAAATGATTCTGATATAATAATTGATGTATGTATTCTCTATTTAAAAAAACAACCAATTCAATTCAATCCAATCCAATCCAATCATGTTTGTTGTTTGTTATTGGTTGTGTCATTTTATCACAAAACAAGTATATTTTAATAAAATACAGTCGAATCCGACTTTTGGTAATAATTGACAAATGCGAATATAATTAATTCATTTGAAAATTAAATTTAATAGAAAGAGAAGGGCCACACTATTGGGGCCCCCACAGGCCATATTGTCTCATATTCCACTGCCCAATGTCCCTTAGAACATGGAGAGAATTATGGCAGTTTAATGAATTTCCTTATAACTACTATAAGTTCTCTCATTCATTCTTCCTCTTAATATATTCTACTTAAAACAAACCAACCTCTGAATATAATTAATTAGTTGTTGAAGCAGAGCAGATAAATATGGACATTGAAATGATGAAATGTGAGTGCTGTGGATTGAAAGAAGATTGCACACAGGACTATATTAGAGAAGTAAGAGCAAAATTTGAAGGTAAATGGTTATGTGGTTTGTGTTCGGAAGCTGTGAGAGATGAAGTTAACCGCGGGAAAAAGCAATTTGGAATGGATGAAGCTGTTAAAGCTCACATGTCCTTTTGTCGTAAATACAAATCGAATCCCGCCATTCGAGTGGCCGAAGGGATGAGACAGATGCTAAGAAGAAGATCAACTGAGTTGTCTTCATCACCATCATCATCACCATCACCATCTTCTTCAAAGAAATATTCTAGATCATCAAGCACTTCTCAAGTGGGAGATGACTCAAGATTTTCATATTATTAGTTTGGGAAATTAAAAACAAGCTCTGGGTCACTTTCATCTTTGCTTAAATAAGGTAATCGTTCAAAGGTAGATTTCATCGATCTAGTCTTCTTTCTTTCTCTACTAATCAGAGCGACAAATGACTGAATCTCGGCGAATTGTGGTACCAAACCCACTCTGTCTTGTTATATAGTTAAGTCATCTAGCTAATTTCATCTAGTTTTGTTTGTACAAATTAAGAGGTTATTTCAAACTTTTCAGTGGAGGCTACTATCATTTTCCTTTACATTTATCTAATAATATTGTTGGTATGAGCATAAAGTTAGGAATTATATATTGAACAAATTATGGGTCGAAGAAATGCATTTTTTTTAACACACTTTACAACCTTTTCTTTTTGGTATCTCAATGGTAGCCTAATTCTTTTAAAGTCATTGTCGAACAAATTATGTAGACAACTCTCTCAACAAAGATTCAAAGCTGGGTCTATCATATTTTGTGAACTAATCCCCCCACTAGAACAAACAATAGTTGATATTTCACAGTTTTTCACCCCCTAAACCTAAAGGCAATACTCAGTCAACAAAGTAGCTTACTAATTTGATTGTATTGATAATTATTAATAAACCGAGGATAATCATATTGTTTTCCTTGTATAATATGTATATACCCACCCCATTAGATGGGTTATCATTCCTATAATCATTTCTTATAGTAATTAATTAGTTATCAACATGGTCAAAAGGCATTATAAAATATGTCAACAAACTCAACTAACTCATGATCAAGACTTGATTTAATTATTTCACCATATCCCTTTCACAAAGCAACTTTAAAGAGAGGAGAGCTAGCGGTAACCAGTTTTTTGACCATCGTCGTCGAATTGGGAAGTCTTTTAATAGATTAGTCAAAAGGGAACCACTCTAAAAAACATGACCACAAGGATCAAGATAGCTACATCTAATATTTTATAAGCCATTCATGTATATTTCGTTTAATTACAATACTTTGTCCCAATTTTTCTTTTTAATAAAATTATTTTCTGAAACATTATTGACTTGATTGACATTATTTATTATCAACAATTAATTATAAGAGCATAAATGTAAAGATAATTAAAAATTTCATAAATTTAATTTTTGGGGAAAATGCAAGATGCTACTCTGTGTTATGCGAAACCTACACCAAACTATCCTGTGAATTTTTTTTTGCACCAAACTCCCTTGTACTTTCAAAAACCCTGCATAAAATACCTAATCTCCGTTAGTTACTAACACCTTTTTAATTGAATTTCCTAAATTAACCCTAGATAAATTTAAAAGTACAAGAAAGTTTTGTTCAAACATTCAAAAGTACAAGGGAGTTTTATGCAAACATCGAAAAATACAAGGGAGTTTACGCAAACATTCAAAAGTACAAGGGGGTTTAATTACGCGAACAAAATTATTCAAAAATTAACGATGTTAGTTACTAAAGGCGAATTGGATGTTTTATGTAGGTTTTTGAAAGTATAAGAAAGTTTGATGCAAAAAAAATATCACATGGTAGTTTTACGGAGGTTTCGCATAACATAGGATAGTATCATATATTTATCCCTTTAACTTTGACCTAAAATTAGGTGTCAAAAATCAGGATAGCAAGAATAATGAGACAAAGGAGGAGTTAAATATCTTTTTAAATTTGCATACATCACATGGCTTATGGTTGATTAACCATAATCAGGGGCGAATATTTGCAGCAGGTACATCTGCTCCAAATTAATTGACAGTGCATTACCTAACAGAAATCCACATAAATCAGTACTAATATACTTAAAACTAGTTTGGTAGCATTAATATAATTGTGGTGAATTTTATCACATACATAATGATGAATTATACTATATAAAATAACATTTCAGATGGTTTAAGAAAAAATAACAATTCAGATTATTTGATTGGAGCAGGGCCGGCCCTTCCACTAGGCAACTCAGGCGGTTGCCTAGGGCCCCGAGGGTAGAAGGGCCCCCAATTTTTTTGGTACATGATGTATATATTTTTTTTTTTTTTGTAATTTAATAATTGAAATGTGATTTATTTTTCATACACTACAAAAAATTTAAATTTTAGTGACAAAATAGTAAATGACAAAGTGACAAGAATTTAAATATTGTCACTAAAATGATGTATGTAGACACACTAGTGACAAGAAATGTGAAAAAGTTGTCACTATTGACATTTAGTGATACCCCAACAGTGATAATTAAAAAATTGTCACTAAATTATTGTCACTAGGTTGTCGTTGAAAGGGTGTCACTAATTGTCAATAGTGACAACTTAAGTTCCATACACTTGTCACTAATAGTCATTAGTGACAACTTTAAAATATATTTTGTCACTATTGCACTTGTCACTATTTTTATTGTGACAAAAACTTATATTTTTGTCACTAAATATATGAAAAAAGTGACAATTTCAACAATGTCACTTAATATTTTGTCACTAAAATTCATTTTCCTTGTAGTGATACATGGTTATATGATATATAAGGACTTAGGAATTTAGTGAACAAAATAGATTCGCACAATGTATTATTCAAAATGGTTAATTTTATTTTCGAGTTTGAGATTGTATTTAATTAAATAAGACGAGCTCAAAAGAGCTTTAATCGAGTCTAACAAAACTCAAGCCCGAGTAACTTTACATATATTTATATTTAGTTTATCGAATTGATCTCGAATAAAGTTTCTAAGACTATTAAAGTTCAAGTTTGATATGTATAATAAATGTAGTACAAACCACCTTTTATTGACCAAACTTAAATCAAATATAAAGTGATTTGGTTTAATTTTATTAGATTTTTAATTATTTATCCATTTTGACGTTGCTTATGTCAGCCACATTTTGTAGTAATGTTACACGAGTATAAAAAAATTATTCTGATACATTTTAACTATATTTTATTGATTTTTGACAAGAAAGTTCATTTTCTATTAATGTGCATTTGTTATACTCCTATAATTATATTTATCACATTTATGATATTTGTTTGCTGAAAGAAGATTTTAAAAATTAAGAATTAATGAAAACATATTTACGACTAACTATATCAAAAAATTAAGAGTATTTGTTATTTTATCTATATAGAAAGGAAAGTTGGTAAAAATTAAAATGTAAATTAATCAATACTTTTGCATTTTAAAAAAATATAAGAAAAAAATATTTACTACACAATTTACTTATAATATAGGGCCCAAAATTTAACTTTCGCCTAGGGCCCCAAAATGTCTAGGGCCGGCCCTGGATTGGAGCAACTAAAAAGAAAATTTGTGTTCGCCAACGATCTTTCAAGTTAGATTTTATTTTAGGGAAGAGCTAAATGCAAAAACACCCATTGTATTTGTTTAATTGGCAAAATCCTCAATGTTATTTTTATTACTAAAATTAACCTTTGTTCTCTTTTTTATTAGCAAAAAAATATTTTTGAAGTGAACAAGGTCAGTGCCAATTTTTAAAGTTAATATAGAGGTTATTGTCCATTTTTTAGGTGAATATGTAGGGGTGTTTTTGCATTTCTGATGGGCATATAATTTTCATTTTCCCCGAAAATGTATTCCGGATCGGGATGGGCTTTTTTGCTAAGAAAGTAATACTACACTGATTTTTGCTAAAAAAATAATACATGGTTTTATTTGCCAACTAGGTGAAGCATAGGGAATTTTTTGGTGTTTAAGTGAAATTGTTACCCATGAGGCAGTCGCTTATTAGCTATAAGCCTACAACTGAAGCTCTATGATTAAGAGGTCATGTGTTCAATTCTCACTAGTGTGAGTATTTCTCTAGTTTAATACTAGTCTATGTAATTAGCTTATGCTTGTTGAATATATTTTTCGATATAGTGATTGATGTAATGATGTATTCATCGTCTAAAAAAAAAGAAGAAAAAAATTGAAATTGTTTTTCTCCTTCCTTCTATGAGAAAACAAATGAACGTTATAATTATAATAAAAGAAAAGAAAGCATATGTAGTTGCCAAACTTTCGGAAAACTAATCCAAATGCAACACACAAAATGAAAAATCAATCTTTTGAACTTGATCATGTAAGGTTTAACTTGAATTCGAATTTAATTATATTAATTGAATAATTAAATCCAAACTGAGATCAATCCAATATAGACAAAGAACAAAACATTTTTTTTAAATACATTCATAATTAATCATTAAATAAGAAATTATTTCAATAATAATCTAAGTACAAAGAATAATAAATAATAGACAACTATCAATTACTAGTGAAAAATTAGAATAAATATTTAAATCTATTTCATATTTTTCGTTTTCTACTTTGAGCCCACAGTAGTATACAACTTTATATATGGAAGAGGAAATTTATTATCAATTACTATTAATTATATAAAAAAATATTAATTATCTACAATTAATAAAAACAGATAGAAAATATTCAGGTGAGACTCAAACTGGAGGCCTCGTGGCTTGATTCCATGACCCATCAACAATCTACTTCACTCTTTTGCAGATAAGAAAGTTTTGCAGGTTCTAGTTTCACCTTAAAAAATTGATTTTGTAAGGAAAATTGGGCCTACAACGTAATTCATAAATTGCGTCAAAATCATTAATAGTATGATAAATAAAAGTTGTCAATGGGTGAATTTTGATCCGAATAAATCTGATTCAATTAAGAAGACGTGTGTATCAAAATACGTGGAATTAATATGATTTTAGGTTGATATCATCATTGAAGATTCGGATTCGATAATAAATAAATCAAATCATACATATATTTTATGTGTAAAGAGTTTGCATTGGGTAAACACCACTAATGATCATCCTTATTATTAATTTTTTTATAGAGTCATTCCTCTTATTTTATTTTTTTCACATTAGTCCGTACTAAAAGTTATTTGTTTCACTTTGACCCATTTCAGGCTGAGCATATCCAAGTCATTGCACATCGGAGCCTCCGTTGCTCAGCCTGAAAAGGGTCAAAGTAAAACAAATAACTCTTAATAGGGACTAACGTGGGGAAAAAATATAAAAAGAAAGCCTCTGTAAAACTTAATTATAAGGTGGACCATTAGTGGTGTTTACATTTTCTATATCGAAGTTTACTGAATTATGAAAAAAAATTGAACATATAAGTTAAATTAAATAAAATATAAAGTTAACGAACCTATTGTCTAAAAGGTTTTTAGAGATAATTTCAAAAATGAATTTTTTTTAATAAATCTTAAAAATTCCAAAATTCGAACGAATCAAATCAAATTTAATTAAGACCGGATCTGAATCATATAAGTTCCGACCCGTTGACAGTACTAAAGTACTCCCACCCGGCACCCAAACGGTTTATTTCATTTCATCAAGAAAATGGGCGACGCTATTTTCGATCTTGAGCAAGTTCTTCGCTCTAGAAAGGTACTCATTATATATTTCCTTCTTGTTGCACATATATATGTTTGAATTAATAAATGAATATTATCTGTGCATATTTATGTAGAATTTTTATCGGTAATTTCATCTGTTTTAGGACTCTTTGCTGTGTTTGAAGATGGGCTTATTTTTCAGCTCGTTTTCAAAGACATTCTCTTTATATTTTCTACTTTGGACGAGAAATTGTACAATTAAAAATGAAAGGTTTAATAATAGTATAGAGGGATCAAATTCGCTGCAAATCAATAATTTCTTAATGATTTGGAGCTGCATTTTGCTTATCTCGAACTACTAACCAAAAAGGGTGTATTATTTTTAAAACCTTTTTTCTATTTATTTTTATATTTTTCATCATCTTGAGAGTCATGATACAGGAGAAATTGACAAGTCAAGAAGCAAATGTACTGCTGGCATGGAGGGCTCAGGCAATGAAAGACTTCACTGTTGGTTTCGGTGGCGGTTCAATTGTTACTTGGCTAGGTCTGTGTTCGTTGTATAAAGTTTATTTACTGTTATCCCAATTTTGAATAAGTCTTAGTTGGTTTAGAGTTGTTTTGTGCATTAGTATTATGCACCTTTAGTTTTAAACCGGTGTGTTTCCATGTGTGTGTATGTGTGCTCATGTTGAGCATAAAATCGGACCATTAGATTTCGGATTCTCATTGCAGGGTAGAACATAAAATGGTAATATTGAGGTTAATGTGTTCTTGTAGTTGCGAAAATACAATAAATCAATATGTGCATAGCAATTGGGAAAATATCCTCAATATGATGTTTTTGCTTCTATCTTTCTAAGAGCTATATGTATACACCTTCATGGGTTACAACTTACGAGTCACTTCGCCTATGTAAAGGAAAAGTTTTGTTGAAACTTTCATGTTAACATTTTTGAATTCGTCTTATCTCTCATGTGCCTGGGTGCATTATACCTGATTAGAACTAAGTTTCTCTTTGAATATCTCTTGTAATCTTCGGTAAGTGATAATCTCACTACCTAATCAAACTATCCTACATTATTGTTTTCAGCTACCCCAAGGCTAACTAATCTATTCAGAGTCAACGTTGCACTTGGTAAGTGATACTACAATAATTTTCTTCTTCTCCTTTGTACTTTATTTTTTTATCTATCTTTATCTGTGTGTTCTAAACTAGCACCTTTCTAAAATTTGCGGAAAACCTATTTCTCTACTAATTGAAGAAAATATTGCGAGTTTACACATTTGAGTGTACGAATAAATTTCCCAAGTTTGTTAAATTCATTTGCTAGTGTCAGAATTATTGTTTAAAATCTTTAATTAACAATAAACGTATGATCTAATTGGTAATTAATTGCATTCTTGAAGGGGCTGCTGCTGCTTGTGGATTTTGGAGATTCGGTAAGTCTGTTGAATCAAGCGTGGAGCGAATTCTTTCACTTGAAGGGAGTCGAATCCAGAAAGAGTTGGCAACCATGTAGGTCCTTATCATAAGCAATGCATTCTTTTACAAAATTTGCGAAGTTTTCAAAAATACTAATTGAAAGAAATTGGTGGAGTTGATTATCTGCTGTAATCTAAAGGTCCTTTTTTGCTGCATTTAGTTATGCTTATATTATTTTCTTAATTGGGTAGCTAATTCTTTTGCTTTCTTGTTTCATTAGAATGTTGAAGAGGTATCGTGATGATCCATGGGTACTGCAACGTCTCTCAAAGCATTTTTACCCTGAAGAAGTTTACGAAGATTCATCACTAGACAAGCCAGTATTCAGGTGGCGTTTGCGGTGCACTTCTGGAGTTCCTGTTGAAAATCATTCTCAGAGTACAACATCCTATGGCGAGGAATCTGATTCAAAGAAGAATGATGTCAAGAACACTACTACTGTCGAGCCCAAGCAAGTCTTTGTGAGTAAATTTAAAGTTTTTAATTATGAACAAGATTGCATTTACAAACATATATATGTTCCAGTAATCTTTTAACGGCCTCAGAACATGGAAATAAGTCAATAACAAAAGGACAAATGTGTGGTTCTTGAGTTTTAGAAGGAAAAGGTCTTTCTCAATAAATTTAGGGTATGTTTGGTTCATGGATGTTAGAAAGAAAACATTAAGGAAAATGTTTTTAACTCATAAACATTGTGCTGTTCATTTTCATTTTACGAGTTAAAATCCAAATTCCAAACATAGCCACGATTCACATAAACTTTAGAAATACAATTTGATGAATATATGAGGCTGTCATATTATTAGTACATATTGAATTTTCAACTTTGCTGAGTGAGTGAGTGATTTTCTTTGAAATCATAGGTGAATGCTGGTGGAGATAATACTATGGTGAATAATCCATTTGATCTCATGTTTGGGTTGCCCGGAAATACAGAAAATGTGCGTCATGCCCCAGAGGCCTCAACCACATCACCTCAAAAACAAAGCCGAAGAGAAAAACGATTGCGTCGTAGGCGTCGAAGGCATCATCATGAAGAAGAAGAGGATTCTGACTTTTGACCTTGTAAATACTCTCTCCCAAATAGCACCATTACTGCTGGGCTAGTTTATTTTAGGTGCTTGATCATCTTTAATATGTATTATGTCTTATACCATATGCTGTTTCATTGTGGAAAGTTTGCTTTCTACTATATTGAATAATGAAAACAGATCTTTATGTGACTTATAGCAGGGGATATTTTCTGTAGTACCTTTTCCTTGTCTAATTGAATTCATAATTTTTATTATAATAGTATTATGAACTGGGAATTTATTGAAAATGTCAGATATGCTTTTGACAGATTGGATTGAAACAAGGGCTAGAATGGTAAAGGAAATCTGTAGACAAAGAAAAAAAGAAAAACCAAGAATTTCCATTTATAAAAACAGGAAAAGCAATTAAATTCTCCAATAAACAGAATAAAACTTCAAAAACTATGTCCTTCTACTGCTAATGATACTGAACAACATACTCTTCATCACCATTAAAATAATTCACCATTCCTTGTGGTGGCTTTACCACTGGCATGTAGGGCAGGGGCGCCACAAACTGCTGCCCGTATCACCATGCCGCAGGCCACGGATTGTGGCAACTCATAGGGTCTACTACTCCACGTGGCCCGGCGTCACAAACTGCTGCCTGTAGCACCATGCCGCAGGCCACGGGTTGTGGCAACTCATAGGGTCTACCACTCCACGCGGCCCTGCCATTGGCCCGTGGAATGTACCTTGACTACTAGATGCACCACCTACAAATTGCATAGGATTCTGATACATTTGAAATTCTTGGCTATACCAACTGGTGATTGGTGCAGTGGAAGAGACTAGTCACTACAAATTAGCGGACTCAGGTTCGAATCCCTGTTGGGAGAGGTTTCCACTTTATGTGCCTGAGCGCCTCAAGAGGGATTAAACCCTTGGGAAACAAAAAAAAAAAGAAATTCTTGGCTATGATCAAAACTTGGGTAGTGGAATTCTTGGTTATGATCAAGTCTTGGCTGTTGATTCATGTTTCTTGATTGAACAAATTCCATCAAATTCAATTCTTGATTCATTTTCTTCAACGCATCAATCCGAGTTTTCACAATTTCAGCCTTGGTGTTCAAATCAAAAGCAAAACTTCTCAACAGGGATTCTGTTAAATTATTCAATACTTGAAGCCATGCAAGGTACTTGGCTTTCATGTTCTTTTTTGGCTGTTTCACGAGTTCTTTCTCTTTGTCCTTGAAGAAATCAGACAAACCGTCGATTTTGTTGCTCGAGTCCTTGTTTTTAGCCTTGTATGTACCGATGATTTGACCTCGTCGAGATTTTAATGCCAAATTTCTGGTTCAAGTGCACCCTTTTCTTGTTTAGGGCCAAAGATCAATTATCACGCATGCACTCATATCACATGGAGTTGTTAATTCGTGCATTTTTTTCAATAAACCATTTTTTCTTGTCTTGAATGTTTTGTTTCTTGATTTCTCATCGTTCCTCAGTTCCATTCTCAATTTTGCTCGCCCCATCTTTCGACAAATACAAAATTATGTAAAACTGTAATCAAGAAATAAGAGATAGTATCACAATTGCAAAAGTAACAATATATAGTAGTAGTAGTGAATAGAGAGTTTTTTTTTTTTTTCCCATTGATTTGCATTAAATGAAGCGAGAATGTTACCATAATTAAATATACGGGGTTTTGGAAGATTCTTTGATTTATGTTTGGTAAGTGATTAATGCAACGGTAAAACCCAATCTGGATGAATACGGGAAGTAATAAGATGTAAGAGAGAGGGTTGCGATTTAAATTTTTTTTTTTTCAAAGTTTTCCAAGAGTTTAACTTCTCCCAACATGGATAATGATTCTTCAAGATTTTACGCTTAATGACGCGAGCATAATTAATTACAATGCGTTGTAAAATTCTTTGATTTATATTTGGTAAGTGGATTTTCAACATTCCAATATATATCTTATAATAATTCTATTTAAGTTTTTAACTGTATTGGTTTACATGATATTTTATATTTTATTTAGTCAAACTTACCTAGTATTGATTACTGACACGTTAAATTGAAAAAAAAGGAAAAAAAAACTTAAATCATTTATCAAAAGAGAAATGACATTGTTTCCTAAATATATGTTGGCAAATTATAATTTGTTAATTAATTGATATTTTTCGTGTAACTACGCAAACGGTTAACCCCACTTAAGGAGATTAATACTAGTAATCATGACATGCAATTGACTACACATTGAAATAATTCTGTTAAGGAAATTTTGACTTTTTTAATATATACATCATTTCTTTGGAACAGTTAACACGCGTTAATGGGTATTCATAAGAGCTAATAGTAAATTATCCCATTATTCTTAGAGAGGGAAAAACACTTTTGATACCAAACTTTATTCCAAAAAATATATTTGGTACCAAGCTTTTTCAAAAAACACATTTCATACCATGATTCACAAAATCTTGACACATTTAGTTTTGCCGTCAATTTTCGGACGAAATTCAACACGTGCTGCTCATGTGCCCGTTAAATTGACAATGGGATGGAGAATATGCACTGGTTTTAAAGACCCACACATGAACGACACGTGCTAAATTTCGTCTGAAAATTGACGGCAAAACTAAATGTGTCAAGATTGTGTGAATTATGGTATGTAATGTCTTTTTTGAAAAAGCTTGGTACCAAATGTGTTTTTTGGACTAAAGTTTGGTATCAAAAGTATATTTCCCTCTATTCTTAAAAGATAATTCACCCCGTCATATACCACATATGTTTTTGTAAAAAAAGGGTTTTCGTCCCAAGCTATATCACCTCGTCGATTTTCGTCCCGTGATATAATTTTTTGCTTGTATATATCTCATCCCGTGATATTTTTTATTTTTCATTTTTGTTCCGAAATTGAATAGATGAGGGATGAGACAAAAAAAAAAAAAAACTAAGAATAGTTGAGATCAAAAGTGCTATATTTTAAATAGCGGGACTAAAAGTACGAACAATTTTATAGGACTAATACAACTTAACTGAGTTTACGTCTCTTCGTTTTCAAGATGCTAAATAAAAAATTAACCAAAAATCTGCACAATTAAAGAATTGACAAAAGATTGGTTTTATCACCCAAAAACAATTACAAAATTATATAGTGTAAATTTGTGGGTGATAAACGAATTTTTATTTTTATTTATTTAAGTGATAAACCAATTTTTTATATAGTGTAAATTCCCGTTTCTTATTTGCATCTTGAAAAAAAAAAGGGCATAAACTCCGCTAAGTTGTATTTTAGTCCCATAATACTATGATTTTATTTTGAAGTTGGAATTTTATAATTTTATATTTGGAATGAGGAACTAGATGAAAAATCAATAGTTAAATGAATTCATAGTTACTTGTGTGAAAAGGGATTTGATACTATAATCAATGTTTCATGAAATGATTTCAATTAATATATGATAAATCTGCATGGAAACTTTGAAGAAGCATCCCCGATTAGCTAACAACATTGTGGTTGAATAATTACTTTTAATTTTTTTTTCATTAATATTTGAAAGTTAATATAGTTTTCTGTCCTGGTGAAATTATATTATGATTTCTAGCAATTGAGTTGTATAGATTTATAATGTTTTGAGATGGAAATAAGATAATATGAACACCAAAGTATAGGATGTTTCAGTAAAAAGAAAATATTAGCAACAATTTCTATTGATATTTATTATCAGAAAATATGCAATTAAATAGGAACAACCATGCACAGATTAATAGTCTTTTCCAAAAGAAACTATTCCATTACATGAAAATCAATCATAAATAGGTAAAAAATTCTCAACAACTAATTTGATTCTAGAAACCTTCTGGTGCATAAGCGTGATGGTGGTGGTGCATTAGCGTGGTGGTGTCCGTGATGACCATGGTGGTGATGGTGAGGGGCATGAGCGTGGTGGTGATGGTGGTGTTGTGGAGGATGAGCGTAGTCTCCGTTTGGAAAGGGAGCGTGGTGGTGATGGTGGTGTTTGGATGCATCAATAGGCCATGACTCTTCTTCTCTTAGGTACAGATCTTCTTCAGAGCCCTGAATTAGATATGGAGTAGTAAGAACCAAGAGCCCGAGTAGCAATAAAAGAACACATACACGAGACATTGTTAATTTGGAATTTAATGGTGCAAATTATTGAAACATGACAATGCATTTTTATAGTGGATAAAAGACTTTCCCAATGAAATTAAATGGGTAATTCCATTGAATCAAAATCTAATTATTATGATACGTGATATTTAATCATAAAATGTTTTTCTTAAATTGACTTTTGGAGAAGTTTTATTAATTTGTTATTGAAATAGTAAATTATATATATTGCATTGCAATGCAAAATTAGTATTAAATTTTGACATACCCATTGACTATTAACGATTTTCATAATACATAGTCCTTTCAAGAATTTGCAGACTGAGTATGGAATCCGTAGAAATGCTCATACTAAATAATTCAAGAATCGTATTGTTGTAAGTATTATTTACTTTGTTCGTATGAATGAATACGTACTAAATTATGATATGTTATAAACTTATAATACATATTTAAATTAAAAAAATCAACTCTAGGAAAAATTATGTATGAAAATCAACTTTAAATCCCAGCGTCACACCGCTCTGACGTATGTCCAAAATCATCCTAAATTTCGTTTGCAAATTTTTATAAATCATGTGGTCCATGAGAATTTCATAATTTATAATTAGTGAATAATTAAGTTAATCATATATATTGACTTTAACGTGATAAGAATTTCTCATGCGCCTATCACATAATATATACCCCTATCCTTATTTTGCATGAATGCATAAATTAAATCATTCATCTCAAGTTTCAACAAACAACCTTTAATTTCTATCTAGCTTGTGATTGTTTTTTTTGGCCATTCCCAATTTTAGACAAACAGAACATCTTTTCCTCATACATATGTTGTACACAGCATAAAACTTTAAAACATTTGTATGAAGAATCCAAAACAAGTGTTTGTCCATCATCCCTGAGATTATTAATATTCTGTGTTTCCAAGAATCAATTCTTCAATTCCAAATAATCCTTTGAAATCTTTATCCTGAATTTTTATTTTCTCTTGAAATAATCTTTAATATTTCAAAATCTTCACCATCCAACAATCTTTCTCTGATAATATTAATATTATTTGCGTATATCTACTACATATTGTGACAATGAGGGTGCATCCTACGGCAACGAAGCGAAATGTCGCGATATGGGACGGTGCCGATTTCGATTGTTCACACATGGATGGAAATGCAAACAAGAAACTCAGGAAATTGCCCCATGTTTTCAGCAAAGTCTTGGAATTGCCATTTAGATCCGACGCTGACGTGGTGGTGGAAGAAGGGCCCGATTTCTTCCGGTTCATTGCAGAAATCGAGGTCCACGGACATGACTCGGTTGCAGCTGATATGAAGGCCCATGCTGTGGAGATTCACCCAGGGGTGATCAAGATTGTGGTTAGGCATGATGACAATGTTGATGGTGATGACGTGGAATTGTCGTTGGACAAATTGGAGGTCGACACGTGGCGGTTTCGATTGCCATCGACCACTAGGCCGGAGCTTGCCTCGGCAGTGTTCGTGGATGGAGATCTTATTGTGACGGTGCCAAAGAGCGGTGAGCTATGGGAGTTGGGAGAGGGAAGAGAAGTTTGGGGAGGTGGAAATCAACTTGTTCTTGTACAGTAGTTTTTCAGATTTCATTTGTGTTCATTTGAATGTTTTATTTTCTTGTTCTAGTATTAAACTCGAATATAAATTGATGGATTTAAATTTGAACACTTATATAAACATGCATGCTCTTCTGGCTTGTTTCTGATTTTGTGCATTTTCTGGTGTTTATGTTGTCTCTTACATGGATAAAAAACTTTTGTCATGACCCAGTTCCAATATGAATTAGCGTGGCCTAAATCTATATTCCAGCTTTAAAATAGGTTGTGTCTAAGTTGAGTTCAACATTTTATTTTTCTTATACTTTCAAATGATATATATTATAAACTGTATGTAATTATAATAATTCATAAGGCGCACATACAGTATTCAATCTGTTGTCATACCCTCAATTCCTTATTTTCAAATGTAACTTCACTCATTGTACCTGAAAGGCTTCAGAAAACACTCGGCATCAAATTTTTTCTGCAAACAGCATAGTTTTCTTTATTCTATAATGGGGGAAAAAAATCCCCTTTAGCAGGCAAAGTTTGTCAATGATTAATATCTATTCTAGACCAAATTGTTCCTTGAGAATATGTTTAGGAACTCTTCCAAACCCCTTTGACACTTCTTCCATGTCTTTGAGTCTGGCTACTTCCTGTTTTATTTGGTCAGCGACAACGTCAAGTAACGAGTTATGGTCCTTAGATGATGCATTCCTCGATAGGTCAAACTTCTCTTTGTCGAGCTTTTGATAGAGATCTAAAATATAGTTCTTCTGCGAAGAAAGTGTTTCCTCTACAAGTCTGTATTCAATCTCTTGTGACTTCCTCTACTCATGAAGAATCTGAACGATTTTTATCTTCTAGTTTTAATGATTTGAGACGACCCCATTTCACTATGTTGTGATTCCTTGTAATCTGGGGGTTCCGATGCACCATTTGCAATGGGTGACAGCCCTAGTATTTATACGAGTTTATGGTCATAGAAGGCTCAAAAGAGAGTTAACTTATTCACAATAAAACAAAAGAAAAGTTGGCAAGCATAATCAAGCATTTGGGTATTCTCTCAATTCCCATAAAATGGAATCGGATCAAGTATGATACTAAAATACAAATGTTAAGCATTTTCGTTTATATAATTTTAGGTAAGGATGATATATATCTAGATATCTGGGATAGCATAGTTTAAAAAGAAAAAAAATACCGGAAGCAACTGCAGAGGTGTCGACTTCCTTCTTCCAAATATCTTCAAGGTAGGTTCCATTCTTAAGCTGATGTAAATATCAACACCAGTCATTCTGGTGGTATGTATTAAATCCCAAGAAACAACAAAAGTAAAACTTCTTCAAGAAAACGAACAACCATTCACCTATCATTTTCCTTAGATACCTTTGACATGGCCAATTCAATTTGACGCAACAATTGCTTTGCACTTTTTTTCTTTGAACCTCGAAGAACACAAAAACCAACTTTCAGAACCTTTTCAATGTCATCTCGAGATTCAATTGATTCGCAATTTTGTAAAAGCTTCGTAACATGTGAGATTAGATCGGTTGTTGAATCACAGCGGCGGCAATAGTACTCCGCATCCAAACCAATGCTCCCTCCAACAGTTCCAGCCATGTAAGCTCGTAAAGCACACTCGATATGGCAATTATGTCCACAAATGAGGCCCTCGATATTTGCTTCACATCTAATGTAACTATAGCCACCATAATCATTACTGATAGTTCTACTACATAAAATACAACAGCAATCTCTGCAGAAGCCAAGTTCATTGCAGCAAATATCACAGAATATGACTTCTGAAGTTGAGTTCTTGTCTGCATCTAAGCTATTGCACGCTCTGTTGCCTGCCTTGCATTGCACACCATCAATCTGGACAAAGGATACTTGATGTTCCAGAATGTTCCTTGAATGATGGAAAATCTCTTTTTCATCTATATGCAAAACCAGAAATCAATCAGTATATGATGGAATTGTCTATATTTAAATTGTTTAAAATGAAGAGAAACTTTGGTCGCATTGTATCCAAAGTTGGACGTCACATGGATATTTGGGGATCAAACATGGATATTTAGGGATCATAGAAACTGAAAATTTCATAATAATCAATCACTCCAGATGTATTCTGAAATTTAATAGAATGATTCATGTGGTTAAATTCTACCTTAGTTATAAGTACAACTTAAAACTAATACAAATTTACTATTGAAAATGTTGAAATGTAATACTTGAAGAGGAAAATTCATCATACAATTCATCTAATTCGTCGAAATAAGTAACATTACACGACTAACATTAAACATTAAGATAGCTTCCACTTCTCATTATTACTATCTTTCTCTATACTCTAATCTCGATTTCTCTATTCTTAAGGTGAACCTTTTAGTTCAATCTCAGACTGGATTGCACTGCAGATTATGCACAGTACTACCAAACACAGAGAAGAACTATAAAAGTAGCCAAACTAAAGGAATAATGTCATTTAATTTAACACTCTAAACGCTGGAATTATATATAGTCATAAATGCACACTTGCCTTAGAAGTGC
This sequence comes from Penstemon newberryi var. newberryi, assembly GCA_030819805.1. Classification (NCBI taxonomy): domain Eukaryota; kingdom Viridiplantae; phylum Streptophyta; class Magnoliopsida; order Lamiales; family Plantaginaceae; genus Penstemon; species Penstemon newberryi. The sequence goes on from JAUALY010000001.1 coordinate 45,674,388, forward strand.
AATAGTTTTATAAAAAAAATGTAAATGCACGAGTATAGTTGAAGCAAACGCAAAATGAACCAGTTCATGAAATAATAAAGATAAATACAGAATAACCTTGAAACAAAATCTAACCTTTCTTCAATCTTGTTGAAGGGATCTTCCAACTAAACGAGGAAAAAAAAGTATCCACATTTGTTTCAGGGAATTTTGCTCTAATATAGTTTTCAAGCGAGAGCCTGCTTGCGAAACTTTTAACCTGTCCAGCCTTGTGGAGCCTTGTAGGGAGATGCATGTACCTATCCAAGAAGTGCCCAGAAGCAGCAGTTCTTTTCCCAACTTTCCAACCCCACTTGTCGCCCTTATTAGGCCAATCTTCAGGAGCATATGGTAGGCCTTCACCGGAATCGTTAACGGAGACTGGATAGAGATTGAAACCATTTTCCTTCACCCCATTTGAAGTAGTCCCTATAGTACCTCCGGTATTGTCAATGTCCATCGACACCTGTGGCTCACAAGCCATTTTATGCTCTGCATAATTTGAAAAAATCATCATGCTTAATATACTCAAATCACAATATATGCAACTAAACAATTAATAACTGAAATTGTCAACCATATAGGAGTATAACTTGTGGATTATCTTGGACTTTTTGACAGTGATACCATAAGATTTAAATAGAAATTAAGTATTTTTGTAACATGATGCAGTAGCTAGCAAAATGTTCTTCTTTTGTCTTTGCTTTTATATATACTTTCAAAAGTTAATTCACATTTATTGGCCATCTAAAAGATGTTTGCTATATAAAAATAAAGGGAATTTCGCAAATATTTTCATCAAAAGTATTACATACGGAAAATTCTTACATATATAAGGTCTATAACAATTGCATAAAGTCTTGCGGTCAAAAATTCACCACATCATCAATTCTGGTATGTGTCATGCTTTTTGAATTGATGATGTGGTGAATTCTAGACCACAATTTTCCAAAGCAGATCCAAAATTTGCACCAAAATCAAACTTATTAATAGTTATACAAAAACACCGCTCTAATAATTTTCAATTACCAATGACTTCTTCCTCAGAGGAACAGAGGGCCAAACACACTTCATCTTCACCTAGGAACTAATACGAGAAAATCAACTATTAACTCGAATCTGTCTTTTTCAACCGAAAATATCAAGCCTATGGAAAATGACCATACTCAATAGTGGTAAAAAGATAATCTAACACAAACAAGAATCACAACATATCCAAAACCAAGATCTTTTTGTCACACGCATGAACTCATACCAAAAGAAAAATGTACATTCTTATTTCAAATAGAACGAAGAGAAATGAGTCAGGATTTCCGAATTTGACATCAATCCTCAATATGCAAAGGCAAAAAAGAAAAACCATAGAAAAAAAAAAAAAAAGAGAGAGAGAGAGAGATTAAATGGCATTTGAAGTCAATTCAAAAAGACTGGTTTTACATATCACATAAAAACTTTTACCAATTAAGTGAGCTACCATTCGATCAAATACGTTCTATCAGACTAATGATATGCAAAAATGAATTTACACAGATTAAAGAAAGTTTAGTGTAAGTAAACATACAGTGATTTTTTTTAGAAACCCTAAGGAGAGGATGAGAGGTTTATAGGATTGGGAATTTGATTGTGAGGCAATAATAGTATTATATATTGTTATAAAAAAAATATCCAATGGAGTATTATATCCATCAGTTTTGCTATTTTCTTATATGTGCAAAATTTTAGGTTAAAGTTAAAAAATGAAAATTTTCAATAATTTTACAGGTATACCCTATAATATGAGATTATAAGTTTGAACGCAAACATGATCAAACATGGTGATAAAGACTGAACATTGGTCAACAATCTCGAATTCATTGTCCCAATACGATAATTCAATATGATCTTAGAACAATATGAAATTAATCACAAATATCGCAAGTTGAGTGGTTATCGAAATAATAATCATCTACTAATATTCTTAGCGATATAATGACTAGAAATTAAGTAATAGGAAATGATCCAAGTATCACGATTTCTATCCATATAAAAGAATTTGATCTTCAAGTCTTTGCCTTTCGAATCTATGTTACGGATTTTAACACATGAAGATGCATGTGTCGAGCAAGTTTAAAAGGGATGAGAAGAGTATCGAACCTACTAGAACTTTATGTTAATAATCTACCCATTCCTCATTATAATACTTTTGAAGCTCGGTTAAAGCTGAAATAATGAAATTTTATAACTATTACTAAATTAAGGTAAAAATTCACTAGAGGCATCAACAGGGCTGGTCAGGTTCAGCTCGGCCCAAGCCCGCTAGGCCCAACCCATCTAAGAAGGTGTGTTGGGTCCGATATTTTTTATCTGGCCGCATCCGGGCTGATTTTCTGTAAATGAAACAAGAACCGGCTAAGCACACCATTAATGGTCCTGGATTGGGCCTGGGTTGGGTTGGCCCCTATTAGGTTGGGCCAATTTGGGCCCTAAGTCGGCTTTTAGAGCTAAATTTTAAAAAAAAAATGTTTAATTTACTTATTACTACAATTTTGAAAGTTCACTACTATTACTGAATCTTACTCTATTATATATTGTTTAACATTCAAATAAACATAGAGTTTTTAGAACTAAGCCTAAAAAATCTCAAATTTTATTAAAATAAAAATATATTACCTCCGTCCCAATTTTTTTACTCCCTTAGTAAGTTGACCAGTCAACTAGATCAAACTTTAAAAAATTATTAAAAATAATGTAATTTATTTATTTCAATAATAATTTGATAATATTATATAGCACCATATATATTAATATTTAAAAGACTTAAAATATTATAACTGTAAAAAATCTACTTGATAAGTCACTTAAAGATTAAAAACTTCGAATTTACACTGCAGTTAATGGAGTAAAAAATTGAGATTGAGGGAGTAATAAAGCGTGTAAACGTTTTTTTTTACAAAAAATAAATGATAAATTATGAAGTTACATTGTTCAAATTTCTTATAGTCTCAAATTCTCAAGTATGTGCATCACTTGTTACTAAAGTCCCGGTGTTGGTTAGGCCTGGCAGTAAGGCTGGGCTGGGCCATGTCTGGGGTGGTTTTATTTGGGCTTGTGTTGGGCAGAAAATGTAAGGCCCATAAAACCTATGTGTTTTTATGGGTTGGGCTTGGTCAGGGCTTTAGTTGGATTGTGCAATGTTGGGCCTGGTCGACCTAGTTACTTCACTCTAGTTTCCTCTTGATTAGCGTGTGATATTTATTGCTAATCAATTATCTAATTTGCTACCCTATAATTCAATTACATCCATAAATATCTCATGTTTTGCTTATAAATCTGCCGAATTTAATTCAATTAACTTATTCTTAAGTGATAGCTTGGAAGATGCTTTATGATTAAACATGTCGGGAATTTAATATCTTTCATATGGTTGAAGAATTCGGAACTCCGGAGATGTCGGGTGAAATTTCATTTTTGAGTTGAAAATCTGAAAGTTGATGTCCGCTCGATCGTGTAAACCTATGTCCAATCTAAGCAACAATTTGTTTGCAAAAACTCGGAAAGACTAGACCACGACAACTCCGACGAAGTCACTCTAATACTTAAGTTAATAATTTTAACTTAATAGGAGAGTTTTTGTGGCTGTGTATGAAAGTGGGGATTAGGTTTTACCTGTACCTTTGAGATTGTATTTATACTGGGATTGATGTTACATGATTTGAAGATTTCTCCTTGATTTATGGACATGATGACATGTAGTTTCAATACGTATCTCGCAGTTGCCATGTTTGTAGACAACGGCCATAGAAAAATCAGCTCGAGATTGTGCATAGAGTTGAGCTCGTGGAACCCTGATATCAATAGTTCCCCTGAAGCTTATAGACTAGAACAAGATGGGGTAACAATTTTGGAGTGGACGTAGGCGCCTGAACTTTTACTCTATCAGTCTATCCTGAGATATCTATGAACTCCATAATAGGATATATGGATATAGACCCAGGCATGCAAGCTTTTGGGCCTATCCTAGAAGGTCGTTGAACTCATATAAGCTATATCTACACCCGAGATCGTAGATTTGGAGGACTTCAAAGCAACTGAATTCCTTGTTAACCCTTTTGGGGACTTGAAATGTGGTGTGAACTCATAAACATAAATTTAATATTATGTTACGATGCTAGGTTTCCTTCTGCACTTAAGTGTCATCATTAACTTATGTGGCCGTCCATTATTGACTAGCGTGCAATCATTGCCCAGGATTTTGAAGCATTTTTCTTAGGTCATTTTCTAATGATTGTGGCGCTTGTCGACCTGTCACATAACCTCCCTCCTAGGTCATTTTAAAATATTTTTTGCCCTCCACTATCCAGAGCGATTCCGATGATGTTTCCGACACTACGAAGACCCCCCGAGGGCTTTACTCTAATATTCTCCTTGAATGATCAGTAGATGCTCGGTCCTCTAGAATGGTGCATTGCTTTGCATGCGGATGTCTTCTATTGGGAAACCCACTCGAAAAAAGTTGGTTATGCAAAACGAAGCAAAATAAACTTCTAATCGATTCCCTAGGCCATTACTAGATGGGTATACTCAAGGTTTATAGAAATTTTAAAGTAATTAAAACGATGTTTCTCAAATTTTTATTCCACCATGCAAGGTGGTGGAAAACATCGATTTTTAAAGTTGATCGACATGTCTAAATTTTTAAAACCACTTCTTCAACCCAGTATGATCTGCTCTTGCAAAACTCCATATTTGTCTATTCGTGCCCGGTACGAGTCCACGAGTTAATCCCCATTATTAATTCAAGAGTATCTACACACCTAATAGTCGATGTCTAGACACAATCCTTAAGAGACCAACCTTCAAGCAAAATAATCATGTGAACATTTTCACTTATGATTACCATGTACATAAATTCTTTATGCTGACTAATATGATCTCAATCGAGACCTAAGGCGTGTGAATTGCTAGGTACTCTAATCATCTAGATAATTTATTTTCTATTCATAATGGCGATTCGTTTGTGACTGCTTTATTTGGAAAACTCATTTCCAAATTGTCACCTACGATTCATATTATAACACACACATGAGATTCACCCATTTCATTACGATGGGTGAGTGGATCCTATATGTTGGAAAGCATGTCAGATTTTATATAGTCGTATACCAAATTCGCTCTAGCACCTCAAGTGTGACTGTGTGGGTAGTAAATCCTACATTTTGGTAAGTTACAGGTGATCACTATCACCAATATTCGTTTTAAACTTCCAGGAATTGCATGTGTTCGTTCGGGTGTTCATTTTGTTTGATCCTCTATGAAGCTCACATTACACTAAAAATCTAATTGGTTGGAATATACATATATAATTAATAATGCATGTCTTGACGAGTCATCGAGATCACATATATAGCTCATCTTTTGATTTATCGCAATGCACAGTCCATAGTCATGTGATCTAATAATTTCAACCTTAATGAAATTACGAAACATGAAGTTTGGCCAAAACAATGTAGTAGTTTGTATTTCATGTCTACGTATAATTAAATATACTTGTCAAAAATGAAATATGTAGTTAAGAATTTTCATTAGGTTTTATTTGAAGTTAAACGTGAAATCCAGTAAAAAGTCCTAGATTAAAAATAGACATTCACCTCATTTTCAATTAGTTTCATTTCATATGTTTATAAATTTTATGAAAGCTTTCTCTGTGTACGCGCTATTCAGAAAACATTTGGGTTGAATTAAAAATTTGAAAAAGAAAATCAAAATGAAAGTAGTGCATATGCCAATAGTATTCCAATAAGTTATTTAATGAGACTTAATTATCAAATCTAAATCTAAATATCATTTGTAAATTTAATTTTAGTCAATTAGGAACGTTAATTCATAGTAATTTTACTTTTGGTTGAACAAGATAAACCTAATTGATCTTGATTGTTCTCATGTGTTTAGAGAAAATAATTCGGTAGCTCATATATTAGAAAAAATTATTCTTGATGGTTTTTTCATGAAAGTTGAAGGGAAATTAAAAAAACTAATTAATTAGTCTTCAAAAGTATGATCTTGCATTAAGTTTGTTGTGCCAACAAATACTCCACAAATTTGATTAAGTTTTTTAAAATGTGTGTATATAGTTTAATATAATAATATATATATTGCACTGATCGAGTCGAAAATTTATTTATAATGCATTTGATCGTGGCAAGTTAAAGCCAACCAAAAATAAATAGTTTTAATCAAATATCTTATCTTGCATCAAGTTTGTTGTGCCAACTAAAACTCCTCAAGTTTTACTAAGTTTTTCATAATAGTTTACAAACCTATCTTGTAGTGTGCGAAACAAATAATTTCATAATTAGAGATACATGTCTCTTCACTTGTGGTGTACTTCTTTTCTGCGTTTTCAAATATTTATCAATTATGATAGTATAAAGTAAGATTTACTAGTTTTTTACGTACTACTTCTATATCACTTATAGAGTTTCTTTGGAATTTTCTAATATTACATATTTTACATAATAATATTTCAATCTAAATGCAAAAATATCCCATGTGCTTTGCTTCATTGGCGAAAATTTTTATATATTATTTTTTATAACAAAAATTCCTTATATATTATTTTTTTATTAGCAAAAAAAACTCATTTGAAATTCCTTCATAAATCAATGAGGAGGTTATTGTCTAGATAAATGGCTATTTAGTTGATTGGTAAGCATATCATAATAATTAAACATCCAATTCTGGAATTATTGGTATGAGCATTTCTACAGATTACATACTTGGTTTGCAAATTCTTGGAAGGACTATATTTTATGAAAATCATTAAAACGGATCTCAAAATTCTATACAATTTTTTAATTGAAATTCTCCCAAGGTCAATTCAAGAAAATCATTTTATGGTAAATCTCACATATCATACTAATTAGATTTTGATTTTCCATTCGACAAAGTCATTCGTCCACTATAAAAAGACATTGTCATGTTTCAACAATTTGCACTATCAAACTAGCTCCAACATTCTTCTCAAAAGAAGAAAATTCTAAATATCTCCAAATTAACAATGTCTCGTGTATGTGCTCTTTTATTGCTCCTCGAGCTCTTAGTTCTTACTACTTCATCTCTAATTCAGAGCTATGAAGAAGATTTGTACTTGGGAGAAGAAGAGTCGTGGTCTATTGATGCATCGAAACACCACCACCACCATCACCACGCTCATGCCCCTCGCCATCACCAGCACGGGCACCATGGTCATCATGGACACCACCACCATCACGCTTCTGCTCCAAAAGGCCACGCTTAATCGCTTATGCACCTGAGGGCCACGCTTCTGCGCCAGAAAGGCATGCTTATACTCCACAAGGCCACACTTATGCTCCAGTTGGTCACGCTAATGCACCAAAAGGATGCTAGAATCAAATTAGTTATTTGAAAATTTGTTACTTATTTATGATTAATTGATTTTCATATATGGGATAGTTTCTTATGGAAAAAAGTATTGATCTATGCGTGGTTGTTCCCATTTAATGGCATATTTTCGGATTTTAAATAATAATAGTATGTAGCTAATTAATATTTTCTTATTGAATCCTATAGTGTTGTTCTTGTTATCTAATTATCAATCTCAAAATCATTTTAAATCTATACTATTCAATTGCCAGAAAATTAGTCTATCTTCACATTGAATTGAAAACTTGCAATTGGTTGGATATGTATGTAGATATAAATTATAACGATTAGAAAAATAATATTAGATGTCGTTACTTTTCTCCCACAAATTAAAAAAGCTAGGAGTAGAAATTGGAGGGTGCAAGAGAAATTGCTAATTAGAAAGAAATGAAAGAAAAAGAAAGTGGTATTGGAAGCATGGATCAAAATCTCTATTTTTTTTGGCCGAGAACATCAAAACGTTTTAGTTTTAGAATTTATGAAAAAGAAAATAAAGTATAACTTCGAAACTTTATGTTTTCATTGAGATTCCATCATTTTTCTAAATTTAGTAATTTCTTTAAAAATTTGTAGTATTTCTGAAAAGCTTCAATATTTAACATATTGAACGAAAGTTTGATCCATGATTAAAAGCACATTATTTCTTTTTATTCTACTTTTTTAATAGGATGGATATAAATTTCCCATACTAAATTAAACTATTTTCTAATGCCAACTCAGTTTGAATTTACCCCATCTTACAAGAGAATTATTACTCTGGATGTTCTAAGTTTTATTCAATGTTTTCAGAACCGGACCGGACAGTGAACCGGTGAGCCAACTGGCCACTGGTTTTACTGGTCGAACCGGTCGGACCGCTGGTCGGACCGGATGACGTCATAATGATAAAATAAATATATTTAATTTTAAAGTATATACAATATTCCTAAAATTTAAACATTATCCTACAACTGATTAAAAATATATAAAATCTTAGAATATATTTAAATTAAATCACATAATATTTACATAACTTATATCATAATTGTAATATGATACTAATTTGCAAGCTCATATAAATATAATATGACTATATTTCTTTATAAACATTTAAAAGTGTAAGTTAAAAATACAACAAACTAAGAGATTAATAATTTTAAAATATGATCATGTATAAAAGTCTAATATTCAAAATCAAACTTGCATAATATATCGATTTGATTTTCAAAATTTGACACTCTTTACCCTAAAATAATATTGGAAAGAAATATCTTATAGAACAAATTTTAATAAAAAAATATTATTTGAGTATTAATTTTCATTGATAATGTGTAAAATGTTAATTTGAATTATCATAATCTAATTTATAAACAAATTTGGCTACATGTTTTCTGTAATTTATAAATTTGTTTTGTACTAAAAATTCAACAAAAATGATGTAGCCCAACTGGTAAGGAAGTTATCTTTCATGCAAGAGGTTGGGTGTTCAAATCCCACCTTCTACAAAAAAATTTAGTTTATTTTTAACATTAATAAAATTTAAAAAATCAAAAAAAAAAAAAAAATTAAAAATCGGGTTGAACCGGCCCAAACCGGTTCGCCGGTTCACCGACCCCCGTCGACCACGACGACTAAAACGACGCGAAAAATCCAGACCCGGAAAGGCGAAGGGCCGGTGGTGGGAATTTGGGAAAGTCGGGCCGATCGGGTGTCTTCATTCAAGCGACGGTACAGAAGAAGAACGAAACGAAGTGAGAGGCCGGGGGTCGGGGAAAAGAGTCGAGTCGATCAGGCTCGACGATCGGGAGAAGCAAAACGACGGTTCAAACTGGTTTTTGAGTCAACTGGTTTTAGGGGGTAAACCGGACCGGACCATCCTCCGGTTCACGGTCGAACCGGTCGGACCGGCCGGTCCGGTCCGGTTTTAATAACATTCACTTTTATTAATAATTCTCTTAGGGTTTTCCTAAACAAAACTATTTGTGAAATATTCTTTTGATAATAACTCCAGGCATTATATATATAGATGAGATGACCATTGATTTTTAGCCATTACTTCAAGAGATCTTGAACTCGAATCCTATCAAAAGTATAAAATTATTCTAGTTTAATTTTAGTCTTGTTAGATGATATTTTTTTTATTTGTTGGTCGAACGTTTTTATAGTAAATTTTGCTAGTATTCGAACATATTTAATTTGTAGTGATGTATTCACAAAGAAAGTTTCGCTAAAGAAAAAAAATAGGAATTGATTTGGTAGTTTTTAAAATAGAACTATACAGTTCTTGAAATTTTTTTGCATAGACCTGGTCTATGAACTTTTCATAGACTGCATTTACAATCACAAGGTAGACTGCATTTACAATCACAAGGTCTACCACTAAGCTCATAGACCTGGTCTATGTAAGAATTTTCCCATTTCTTAGGGTTGAATTGTAATTTTTCGAAAATTAAAATTTCCCAATACATTAGACGACGACAGGTGTTCATTCAAGAAGCTCCAGAAAGTGAAAATCCACAGAGCTCCAACTGGAGAGGATAATGGCGGCAGCAGCAGGAGGAGCTTGCCTTAATCATTTTTCAAGAGAATCAACTGATATTAAACGTCTCGCTCACTTCTACAAAGAGGTCATCTTTTCTTTTTATCATCTAATATTCCCCTGACTCTTCATCTTCTTTTTAATCAACGCAAATATGTAATTAATAGTAAATATATTGATCTGGGTCTATGGGGTTTAGTTTGAATCTTTGTCTTTTGATCAGTAATTGTATTTTAAGAATAATTCTAACCCGTAATAATCAGTGTAGCGAGCCCAAACTTTTACTTAGCGTGTATTATTGCACAAATTTTTTGTTTAGTTACATGCTTTTGGACTGTGCATCAAATTGGGTGAAAATTGATTATCATTCTTCTCTTAGTTTTAGTTTTCACAGACCAATTTTGAGTACAGAAATTCCGATTAGGTTTATTTGTTCATCTCTGTGTATTTATATATTGCTGTGTGTAATTGATTTTCTCATGTTCAAGAGATACTTTATACTATGTTCCAGGATAATATTAAGGTCATTTTTTTATATTACTCATATCTTTTATTATTTAGGTACTCGATATATGATACACCTTTTGATTAATAAAAAATTCTAAATATGGTAAAGATTCTTTTTTTGATATACAAATAACTAAATCATAAATTAATTTTAACTTAGTTTCAACCCCCCGTATTTTAACTTTCTGGCTCCGCCCTGTATGTCATGGATGCTTGTCGTGTATGTGTTCAATCTATAATCCATTATGTATGTGTGAACTGAAAAAGATCTTTCTTGATTTGAGTATGATATTCCAGATTTTTGGTTTTGAGCAAGTGGAGAATCCAAAATTCGATTTTGGGGTGATATGGTTGAAGTTGGGTTCATCATTCTACCTGCACCTCATAGAAAGGGACCCCAATACAAAGCTTCCAGAAGGCCCATGGAGTGCCACTTCAGCAGTAGCTGACCCCAAGAATCTTCCCAGAGGACACCATGTCTGCATTTATATGCCCAATTTTGACTCCTTTGTTCAGGGCCTTAAGGTGCATATATAGATAATGTTTGTCTTCTATGTTTATTGTAAATTAAATAAGCTAGCGTACGTCATGTATATAGCTGTGCCGTTGTTGGTGTGTAACAATCTGTTTGATAGTTTAAAAGGGTCATATGATTTGACCTTTTCATGTATCTAATCCATTCATTGAATTTGAAGTTATTGTTGACATGGGCATTTTCAAGCTTCCCACTTACTGTGCGAAACATCAACCAACTTAGAACTGATGAGTGTGTTCAAATTTAACTTTCCTGATTAATACTTGAGTTTGAATTAATTCAATCCATGGTTATGCCCTGTCACAATCTGCGATGATTACTGTTTTCTTTGAATCGTAAATATATGTATGGCATATTTTCCTCAAAGATCAAACCGAGTCCATTTCTAGCTATGTGAAACAAAATACTATGGTGTTTCCCTTGAAGCGGAAAGAAAATTGAGCACACTGTTTTCGTTGCTTCCATTGTCTTGTATTTACAATAGATTCTGTCTGATCAGGATAAAGGAATCAAGATACACGAGAAGGTCCAAGCAGATGGGAAGACCAAGCAAGTGTTCTTCTTCGATCCAGATGGTAAGTGAATCCTCCATTACTTGACAATGACACTGATGATGCTTTTGCGTTTAAAATCAAATATTTTGTCAAACTAATAGTGGGAGATTAACAATAAATAGTAATAATTTGGGCTCAATCAATATGTATGGACCTTCAAAATTGAACCATCTCTTCCAGTCAATATGTATGGACCTTCAAAATTGAACCATCTCTTCCAGATTTGTGACCAAATTATCTTTGTTCTAATTATGCAGGGAATGGTTTGGAGGTATCAAGCCAGAGTCCAGTATTTTAAATCAGGCACTTTGATATGATCATAATTCATAGGTTATGTGGAAATGATGGTACGTAGTATTAAATAAAATGTTAATGTAGCAGTGGCAGTGCATTGCAGACATTGCATTGCAGACATTAGTCGTGGGTTGTGACATAATAGCTATTTATTTATGTATTTGAACTAATAATGTGCATGTATTAAGTGCTAGCTTTTATGATGTGTTCTAGTTCTACTATATTCCAAAAATTAAGTGAGGTTTTAAGTACTGTTTCGGAACAAAATCATGCTATAGCTATATGTTCATGGAAGTGTTAGGCTGCTTATGAGTCTGGTTTGGCAGATTGCGAAATTGGGCCTGAACCATCCTGACTCGCGTTTGGACGAGCCAAGAGAAATTCAACCCCCCATATTATATAAAATTTATTAAAAAATTCAAATTCATTTGAAATCACATTTCAATTTTTCAACATTCTCGAAATCATACATTCAAATCAAATTTAAATTGTATTTCAAAGATTTTTATCGTAACCACTCGAAACAATATTTTAAAATTGAAATTTATGATTGAAATAATCCGTCAAAATCAACCCATACATTTGATGAGAACTTGTCCCAATATAAATTGGAATAGGCCGAGTTCATTTTAATCCTTAATGCAGTAATTTCATCAGCATTAGTATTCGCAATTCATAGTGCCATGATGGAGAAATTCTTATTCAAATCGGGTTTGGTCGAACGAAGTAATCACATGACAAAATGCAATATATTTGTTTGGTGAAGTCGGGTTGGACGGGTTTGGTCAAACTAGACTTGGGCAAGAATTTTTCGTATGGATGAAAGCGGTTGGCGTTCCTCTCCTTGTATTATGCTGGCATGCCACGTTTAATCTTAATCCACGCTGTGCACATATCCATCATCCACGACTTTCAGAAGTGTGCCAACTCTTCAATAAAATTCCAACTATTTAAACACCACATAATAATTAATTAAAAAAACGAACGATCTAGTCATCATGAGTCAAGAACAACCAAAAAGGCCAGAGGCGGAAGGGCAACAAGAACCCATAAAATACGGCGACGTATTTCAGGTGTCCGGCGACCTAGCCAAGAAGTCGGTTGCACCGCAAGACGCTGCGATGATGCAGGCTGCCGAAGCGTCGGTTTTTGGGCAGACACAGAAAGGTGGTGCGGCTGCCGTCATGCAGGCTGCCGCGATCATGAACGAGAGGGCTGGACTGGTGGGCCACCGCGATGTCACTGATGTAGCCGGATCGGAGGGTGTCACTGTTGCGGCGACTGATCTTCCGGGAACTTGTGTATTTACTGAATCAGTTGGAGGACAGGTTAATTGTATATATTGTCATAACCCAATCTGAGTTGGCTATGATAAATCTTGACCACTCATCTGAAATTGGGAGTTTTAATATGGGCCGTAAGATGAAGCTGTTTGAGAAGGGAATTGATTGCAAAATAAAACAAAGGCTCAAAGGATGGACTAATGGTTTTTGGACACGTGGAAGAAGGGCACATGAGCAAATAGTACATGGCAGTGGGTAGTGCGGAATGATAGCAGCAGCAGGAATATACTTTGGGACCACTATTTATGTTTACATTCTGTTATTTACAATTCTAATTAATTGCTTAGCAGTCCTTTAATTATTTCCATTTTCAAGACTATATATCAGTACGTTGTATGCATTTTACATTCAAGTAATGAGAATTATCTGAATTTCCAATCTCTATCTTCTTCAATCCCTTATCTCATCTCAATCTGAATTCCATTTTCTGGAATTCCTTTTATCTCTGTTTGGGTTCTTTACAATTGGTATCAGAGCAGGCCACCACACACTTTGCCACGCACGCGGAAGGGGCGACCTAGGAAGGAGCGACCCGGGAAGGAGCGACCTAAGAAAGGGCTACCGCAAAGACGAGTGAAGCCGCTTAGAGTGGGCAACCGGAGTAGGCAACTAGAGTGGGCCAACGTGGGCGTTGGCAAAGGAAGCGTGGTGGAATGTAATGATCCTAGTTGAAGGGTATGGGACCTTATCCCACATTGGTAGAATGGGATACTAATGTGGGGTTTATATGGCCTTGGGCTCTCCAACTTCAATAGCTAGCTTTTGGGGTGTGGTTCTCCCAGGGTCATAACAATTGGTATCCAGAGCCGTTCGATCCTCGGATTAGAACGGTTTAGATTCATCATGGCTGAAGGCACTCGTCTCCAAGACTTAACTGCTGCACAGAAAAAATATGAAGCTCAGTTAGTGGAGGAGAAAGCTATTAGAGAGGCATCTGAAAAGCATATACAGCAGCAGTTTGAGAATCTCAATGTTTCTCAAGGTAAGCTACAAAGTTCTATGGTTTCTATGGAAAACAATCAAAAATCAATTCAACAACAGTTAGATGGTATTATATCTCAACTCCATGCTTATAACAAAAACAAATCTGTTTTGGGGGAGGGATTATCTGCATCGGCTGAGAGAGTTTCCTCTGTGTCTCACCAACCACACACTCCACCCCCTCCAGTTTTCCACCAACCACAACCACAGTTCAATCAGGGTCCTAGTTACAATACCTATAGTAATCATGCACATGGGGGATACAGCTCTTTTCCTAGAATTGAATTTCCCAAGTTTAATGGGGAAAACCCCAGGGAATGGGTTAGAAAATGTCAAAGATACTTCAGGACTCTCCCTACAATCCCTGATGATCAGAGGGTTACATTAGCTTCAGTGCACTTAGAGGGGGATGCTGATTTATGGTACCAGGATTATTATGAGGAAGTAGGTGATGTATCATGGGATCAGTTCTTGAGGGATATGTTTGAAAGGTTTGAGAGGGTAGAGCCTGAAATGTTGATAGCAGAATTCAACTCATTGAGACAGATGGGTAGTGTGACTGATTATCTCAAGAAATTTGAAGAGCTGAAATCTCATATCAAGCTGCTAAAGAAAGGATACACTGATGAAATATTTGCCGCAACATTTATCAGTGGTTTGAGGGATGATATTAGGAGGAGTGTTATTGGGTTACACACTAATAACCTGGCAGAAGCCATATCAACTGCTCTAAATCAGGAAGCCATTCTTAATGCTATAATGCATAGGACACAGGGTGTTAACAGGGGGTTCCCTAAACCTCAAAACCAGCTAGCTTTCAAACCACCTGCTAAACCCCCAAACCTACCTTACAAACCAAAAGATACTGAATCATCACAGAGGAGGAAGTTGCTAACTACTGCTGAAATGGTAGCTAGGAAGGAGAAGGGATTGTGTTATAACTGTGATGAGTTGTATGTGCCAGGACACAGGTGCAAACAGAGACATGTATACATGATTATGACCGAGGAGGAAGAAATTGCCTACTTAGATGAGATGGGTGATATGGAACCACAGATTGAGGAAGTCATTACTGAGGACATTACTGTGTCCTTAAATGCCATATCTGGTAGTACTGCAATTACTACTCTGAGAGTGAAGGGATTTGTAAATGGTAAGGAAGTACACATGCTGATAGACAGTGGCAGCACTAATTGTTTTTTGGATGAAGAGGTGGCCCATCGGTTGGGGTGCAACCTTGAGTACTCAACCCCAATGATGGTAAGTGTTGCTGATGGCAGCAAACTTATCAGCAGGACAATTTGTCCTGACTTTGAATGGGAATTACAGGGCCACAAGTTCAAGTACCCAGTTAGAGTGATTAAATTGGGGGGCTGTGATATGGTTTTAGGAGTTGATTGGCTTGGAAGGTTTGACCCTGTTGAGTTCAGTTTTAGGAAGAAGAGGTGTACTATTACAAAAAATGGTACCAAAATAGTACTCAATGGTATATCTGATAAGGTTGATCTTAAAATCATAACAGCTAAGGCTATGAAAAAAATCTTCAAGAAGGGATCTTATGGAATCTGTGGACAGATATTTTCTGTTAGTGTGTCAAAACTGGATGAGAAAAGGGAAGCCCCGGGCTTACAAGAGTTATTACTTCAATACAAGGATGTTTTCAATGAACCAAAAGGATTACCACCTTCTAGAGGAGTGGAACATCAAATTATTTTGGATCCAAATTCTGTACCAAAGAAACAATACCCTTACAGATATGGTTATGTTCAGAAAACTGAAATTGAGAACATTGTTAAGGAAATGCTCAAGTCAGGGATCATTAGGCCTAGTCGTAGTCCTTTTGCATCCCCTATTCTGTTGGTTAAGAAGAAAGATGGTAGTTGGAGACTGTGTGTTGATTATAGGCACCTCAATAGCCTCACAATCAAGCACAATTTTCCAATACCTGTAGTGGATGAACTATTGGATGAATTGCATGGTGCTAGGTATTTCTCTAAAATTGATTTGAGGTCTGGCTATTTCCAGATAAGAATGGAGAGTGGTTCAATACCTATGACCAGTTTTGTAACTCACCAAGGGCATTATGAATTCTTAGTCATGCCATTTGGACTTTGTAATGCACCATCCACATTTCAGTCCCTTATGAACCAGGTATTTTCTGATCATTTAAGGAAATTTGTATTGGTGTTTTTTGATGATATTCTGGTGTACAGTAAGAGTTGGGATGAGCATTTGGACCAACTGAAAGTTGTTCTACAATTGCTAAGGGATAATCAGTTGGTGGCAAGGGAGAGTAAATGTAGTTTTGGTCAAACTATTATTGAGTACTTGGGCCATTTGATATCCTTTGAAGGGGTAGCAACTGACCCAGAAAAGATAGCTGGTATGCAAAGTTGGCCTATACCTAAAAGTGTCAAAGCATTGAGGGGTTTTTTGGGACTCACTGGATATTATAGAAAGTTTATCCAAGGCTATGGGTTGATTAGTAGACCACTTACAGATATGCTGAAGAAAGATGGTTTTGAATGGTCTACTGAATCTCTAAAGGCTTTTACAGAATTGAAAAATGCCATGGTAAACGCTCCTGTTTTGGCCCTACCTAACTTTGCTGAAACTTTCATTGTTGAAACTGATGCCAGTGACAAAGGCATAGGTGCTGTTTTAATGCAGCAAGGTAGACCCATTGCTTTCCTCAGCAAGGCATTGGGGATAAGGAACCAAGCATTGTCAGTTTATGAGAAAGAATTCTTAGCTATTTTACTAGCAATAACTAAATGGAAACACTATTTGATGGGAACTCACTTCATTATTAGGACTGATCAACAAAGTCTCAAATACATTTTAGAGCAGAAAATAACTTCTGCTCTCCAACAAAGATGGGTGGCAAAATTGATTGGGTTTGATTATGAGGTGCAGTATAAAAAAGGGAATGAAAATAGGGCTGCTGATGCTCTATCTAGAAGAGAACATTTGGATGGTGAATGTGTGGCCATTTCTACAGTCCAACCTAGTTGGCTGTTAGAGGTGCAAAGGAGTTATGAGGGAGATGATAAGCTAAAAGGGATTATTGCAGCAAAGTTAGTGGATAACACTGTTTATCCAAATTACACCTATGAAGGAAACTTGCTCAAATATAAAGGGAGGATTTGTGTAGGGGATCAGAGAGAGCTTAAGGACAACATCCTTAAAACTCTTCACGATTCCTCTATTGGGGGTCATTCTGGTATTTCTGGGACATACCACAGAGTTAAGGCCCTATTCTATTGGACAGGATTGAAGAAGGAAGTCATTACTTGGGTCCAAGAATGTGATACTTGCCAGAGAAGTAAACATGAGACCTTACCATATCCAGGTCTCCTACAACCTTTACCTATCCCAGAACAGGCTTGGACACACATTAGTATGGACTTCATAGAGGGACTACCCACTTCTGAGGGTAAGGACACTATATTTGTGATTGTGGACAGATTCACTAAGTATAGTCACTTTCTATCACTTTCACATCCCTACACTGCACAATCAGTGGCTAGGTTATTCATGGATAACATCTACAAGCTACATGGACTTCCTAAGAGTATAGTTTCAGACAGAGACAAAATCTTTACCAGCTTATTTTGGAAATCATTATTCAAAGCCATTGGTACTTCTTTGGATATGACTACTGCCTACCATCCCCAATCAGATGGGCAAACAGAGAGGGTCAACCAATGCCTGGAAACATATCTCAGATGTATGACACACCATAAGCCAAAGCAGTGGAATAAGTGGTTAGCTTTGGCTGAACTATGGTATAACACAAATTACCATACTAGTGCTAAAATGACACCTTTTGAAGCTCTTTATGGTTACTCCCCACCCCAATTGACTATTACCACCTATTTGCAAGACATTCACTCAGATGCCACCAGTTTATTAGAAGAAAGAAAAAAAATGGCGTCTTTACTGAAAGAAAACCTCCACAGTGCACAACAACGTATGAAACATTATGCGGATTTACACAGGACAGAAAGGAGGTTTGAAGTTGGGGATAAAGTGTACCTGAAATTGCAGCCGTATCGTCAGAATTCTGTAGAATTGAGGTCACATCTGAAACTTGCTCCGAAGTACTTTGGACCTTATGTGATTTTGCAGAAAATTGGAGAAGCAGCGTACAAATTGGATCTTCCACATGGCTCGAACATTCATCCAGTGTTTCATGTCTCCCTGTTGAAACGGAAAGTGGGTTCAAAACACTCTCCAAACATTATTCTACCCTTGCAAGAATCCTCTGGAAGTTTCCATCTTTTTCCCCTTAAGGTCCTTGCTCGTAGAATGATTCCGCGAAACAGAGCTGCGGTAGTTCAATGGCTGATTCAATGGGTTCATGGTACGGAGGAAGAAGCAACTTGGGAAGATTGTAGCTTCGTGAAGTCTCGTTTTCCTGGATTCAACCCAGATTCAGATTCTTGGGGACAAGAATCACGTAAAGAAGGGGGTAATGTCATAACCCAATCTGAGTTGGCTATGATAAATCTTGACCACTCATCTGAAATTGGGAGTTTTAATATGGGCCGTAAGATGAAGCTGTTTGAGAAGGGAATTGATTGCAAAATAAAACAAAGGCTCAAAGGATGGACTAATGGTTTTTGGACACGTGGAAGAAGGGCACATGAGCAAATAGTACATGGCAGTGGGTAGTGCGGAATGATAGCAGCAGCAGGAATATACTTTGGGACCACTATTTATGTTTACATTCTGTTATTTACAATTCTAATTAATTGCTTAGCAGTCCTTTAATTATTTCCATTTTCAAGACTATATATCAGTACGTTGTATGCATTTTACATTCAAGTAATGAGAATTATCTGAATTTCCAATCTCTATCTTCTTCAATCCCTTATCTCATCTCAATCTGAATTCCATTTTCTGGAATTCCTTTTATCTCTGTTTGGGTTCTTTACATATATATATATATATATATATTATATATACCCCTGCCTAAACAAAGAATTAATCCCTCGCCCTGTTTAAAGAACTGTTTTTTCAACAAAGAATCCCCTGTTTAAAGATTTTTCTTCTGTTGTGTTCTTATGTTAGTCTGCTTAGTATATATTTTGATAAGCAAGTAGATATTACTATTATCTTCTGAAAGATTACTTTTAACCCCACTTTGAAATTGACAATAATCAACCTCCTATGATTTTTGACAAACGGGACTATTTTCTAATAAAAAAGAACATACGGGATTTCGCAAATGACAAAGTGAACTTTAGGGAGTTGTTAGCCAATTAGACAAACAACAGGCATTATCTTTGCATTTAGCTTATATAATATCATTAATTCTGAAATTATTCTTTTCATAGGCATTTAAGGGTGTATATTTGAATTTTTTTGAAAGTTTCACATTTCTAATTTGATTTTAAAAATCTGCATCAGAATTAAAGGAAACAAAAATAAACCTCACAATGTGGAGGACAGCTTTGTTGTTAATCTACTTATATATATTCGGTTATCATACAAGGTTGTAGGGCAGTATGTAGAAGCCACCCCGGTGGTTGGAGTTGGGGATGTCCGGCAAACGGCAGTAACTATAGGAGAAGCCCTCGAAGCCTCAGCTCGAGCAGCCGGAGATAAACCCGTGGACCAAAGTGATGCTGCTGCAATACAAGCTGCCGAATGCAGAGCAACTGGCTCTAGTCTCATCACTCCGGGTGGGCTTGCGGCCACCGCTCAATCTGCCGCAGCCTTCAATGAAGGGTTGGTTGGAGACCAAGGCAAAGTCAAGCTCCGCGACATCTTGACTGTGAGATATATAGACTTTACTCTGTAATGTTCCTTTGTTTTTTATCTTTTTTGGGCTAATTGATGAATGTGTAATCAACTTATATAATTAGGGGGCTAGCGCTAAACTGGCTGCGGATAAGGCCGCTACCAGGGAAGATGCTGAAGGGATTATGAGTGCGGAGCTACTGAATGATCCGAACTTGATTGTAAATCCAGGTGGTGTGGCGGCATCAGTGGCAGCAGCAGTAAGGATCAATGAAAGAGAGGCATGAGGTCCATCTTTTAACAAATGTTGGAATATAGGATGATATATATATATGTGTATATGTATTATATGTGATCCTTGTGTATAATCAGTAGTACGTACCATTTGCTAGACGGATCTCTTTTGTGTTGTACATGTAGTTCTTAATTCCTAGTTTCTTTAAGCCTTTAAGGAAGTGAGTAAAGCAGTTACGCCAAAAATGGCGTGAGATCGATTCTGTGACCAATTGAACATTTAGAAGACAAGTAGGCGTAGCCATAATTTTCTGAGGGGAAATTTTATTTCGAATCCGGGTTTGGCTAAGTACAGAGTAATTGCACGATAGATGCAATATACTTGTTTAAAGCTTGAATAAATGCATTTGCTTTGATGAATGAGCTAGTATGATTAAGTAAGTTAGGTTTGGACAAGAATTAGTCGATCTTGGTCTTAATTGGCATATGGTATATTTTACTCATTCCAGCCACATCTTTTACATTCGAGTAAAATGATGGAATTATCAAGTATACAACTTATAATTCAAATTAAAGCCATATAATTGACATGTGTGCTACATCGGTTTTATCAGGTTTGAGTTTGGTTATATTCCAAGTATTCAGATGATAAGTGCATTATATTTTTTAGAAAAATTATTCAATCACAAAGCAAGTGTTATGCACTTGACTTGTGGTCATGTGAGTGAGGTCAAGTCAAATATGTAGTAAACAATTTGCCAACTATATATATATAGTGGAAAAATTATGTTGTCCTTTCGCTAGCTACACGGTTGAGGTATTACATGCAGATGATATTATATATGTGTAAATTTAAGAATTAAGTGACTTAATTCACTCTAAAATTATACATTGTGTGTTAGTATGTAAAAATTGAATTAAATAAATTCATTCACATGTTGCACCACATCATCCCTACATCTAATGCTCCGAGTATTGATTATGTATAAAGGATTAGTCTTTGGGCATGCCTAACCCAAGTTAAAACTTTTTTATTGGAAGAAATAGACAAAATTAAATATTGTGTAAGGTATGGATAATAGTCCTTATTAGAGAAAAGTGTGAACTACTTCTATATTTTATATATATATATATATATATATATATATATATATATATATAGTACTGATTGCAACAAACAGTTTCCCCAACTCTATCAATCAAAAGCAAAAATGTCAAATAACAATATCCTGTGGAAAAGCTTCAGCCTCTGTTTCTCCAAATTCAAGTGCCTTCCTTCCCTCACTTTTAGTTCCCCACCACCACCTACCACCGCCACCATAAGAAATCCTTCACCAACTATTATCAAGAGTTTCAACTCTTTGTATGATCTCAACTCCGAAACCGCCGCCGATGACTTCTCTACTTCCTTCGACTATGATTCCGACAGCGATACCGTGCCTGATTTCGGTTCCGCATTTGCTTCCCACCGCTTCTTTTTCTCCTCCCCTGGCAGCTCAAACTCCATCCTCGAGCCACCGGAATCCCTGCTGCCGCCGCCACAGGACATGGCAATGGGCTTAGCGGTTCAAACATATTCACCGGATCCTTACGGCGACTTTAGGAAATCTATGCAGGAGATGATTGAAGACCGAAAGTTAAGGGATGTAATTACGGATTGGGATTTTTTGCATGAGCTTCTGTTGTGTTACTTAACCTTGAACCCTAAGCACACCCACAAGTTTATTGTTGCGGCCTTTGCTGATGTCATCGTTTCCTTTGTGGCTGAGGACACAACTTGTCGGATCAGAATCATCAACCAACGGCATTGTGCCATGTCACGACTAGCGACGTAGCATTTCATCATTTCGTGATTATATAATTAAAGTAGAGACATGAATGAGAAGTATACGTATCTTATGATTAATGCGACCAAATTTCATTTGAGACAAATTATTTCCAAAGTAGAAGTACTCGTCTTTGGTTCTTTTTTTTAAGGCGTGAGGTTAATGTATATGTCTCGTTAGTTGTAATATTCCAAAGTACTCTTGTGTCATGTAAAAATGTAATTTTGTTGGTAAAAGAATGTCTTTAATTTTCTCGTTTCGCGGACGTGTTTTCTTGTTCAATACTTATTGATCTCGAAAAACTGTATCTTTTGTTTATTTCATGTGGCTGATCTTATATAATTAATTAACTTAGTTTCTGTACGTAATCTTCTTTTAATGGATTCATATATTTTAATAGGTCCTAGTGTTTTGTATGGCACCCAAAATCCAAAAGTATGTTTTTTTCCCATAAAGGGCTTTCCACTGCACGAGTTCAGCCTCTTGCATAGGCGTATCCGCAACTTGTATTTGTATACCACCCCAATAAAGTAATCAAAAGACATGCAAGAAAAATAGTTCATGCATATATATAATGTATATTATATGGAGGGGAAAATGCATATTACTACCCTGTGATATCGAAAACCTGCAAAAAACTACCCTGTGAAATTTTTTTTGCACCAGACTTCCTTGTGTTTTCAAAAACCCTGCAAATTACACCCATTCCGTCTCCCTCCGTCAATTTTTTGACGCGCGTGTATTCTACGCGCCAAAAATGCGATTTTTTTTGTTTCTGACGTAATTTTTCATTCAAAATGACAAGAATACCCTTGTAACTTTGAATCTTTGCAGAAACCTTCCTTGTGTTTTTTAAAGTTTGCATAAAACCTCCTTGTGTTTTTTAAAGTTTGCAGAAAACTTCCTTGTGTTTTTTAAAGTTTGCGTAAAAGTTCCTTGTGTTTTTCACCGTTTGCAAAAAACTTCCTTGTACTTTTCGAAGTTTGCGTCAAACTTCCTTATGCTTTGAAATGTTTGCAAAAAACTTCTATGTTTTTCTTAATGTTTGTAGAAAAGTAACTCATATTTTTTAATGTTTGCGCAAAAAATTCTTATACTTTTAAACGATTGTTCAAACTCCCTTATACTTTTATACTATACCCATAATTTTGTATCTTTTAAACTTCGCACATAATATCTCTTCTTTTCTTTGTTTGTTCCATATGAGAAGCGAGAGAGAAAAATTAGTGAGAGTTTTTGTAATTGTAAAAATATAATTTTTTATTAATATATAAGGGGTAATTTAGGCAATTCAATTAAAAATTAACGGTGTCAATGATTAACGGAGAATGGGTGTAATTTGTAGGGTTTTAGAAAACACAAAGAAGTCTGGTGCAAAAAAAATTTCACAGGGTAGTTTTTTGCAGGTTTTTGATATCACAGGGTAGTAATATGCATTTTTCCCGTTTATAAAAATATAATATTTTTATTAATATATAAGGGGTAATTTAGGCAATTCAATTAAAAATTAACGGTGTCAATGATTAACGGAGAATGGGTGTAATTTGCAGGGTTTTTGAAAACACAAGGAAGTCTGGTGCAAAAAAAATTTCACAGGGTAGTGTTTTGCAGGTTTTCGATATCACAGGGTAGTAATATGCAGTTTCCCCTTATATGGACGAATATTAATTCAGTGCAAGAAAATTATGTATTTAGTGATAAAATATTATGTGAAAATATAAAAATTATTATTTTTTGCACATCACGATAACATATTATTATTATAAATAACTTATAGTAACTAATGTTCTCGCTCCAAATGATGTGTTCAATTTTAAATTAAAACAAATGGTATATGTATATCTCAATAATGAACAACTATTATCTTTGAAAAATGAAACAAAATTGACAATCTCCATAAATGCTTTACTGTATATTTTTGCTGTTCATAAATCCTTTATTTCATTGCCTTCATTTGTATTAATTAGCCTTTTCAAAAAAACTCATGTTGGATTGGGGTACTATATCTCTTATGTCAACAACAAAATTAGACAACTAAAATGACAACAAAGAGAAGACTAAGATTCCATAAAAGACAAACAAGAAGAAGAATCCAATGAAACCTAACCGATCTCTATAGATCACAGAGCATTATTAATTTACAATGTGCCTTTTCTCTTAATTAATTAGCCTAGTAGGATTTGTATGCTACAAGGCAACATTATTTTATTTTTGTTTTAACTATTTGGAGAAAGTAATAAGCTTACTAGTACGACAAAATTGACTACTTTATCGTGCTTAATTGTATCAATTATTTTGGCAAAGATAAGAATAATGTAATTTAATTAAGTACTCTTGGCCAGAAACCGTGCGCTCAAGCTGATTAATTTAATCAGTGGAGACAAAATCCAGAATTATGGTGAGGACAATTGCTGGAGATGGGAACATATATATAAGTTGAGCAATCTTTAATTACTAGATAAATTAAATTGAGGTCAAGCTAGAAATTTCAAATTTCAGGTACGTGCAATTTACTTGAGATCTATATTTTGAAATGAACTATTATATATTCCTAAATTGGATTAACTTATGTAGTAATATTGATTCTAATTTGTGAAAAAAATCATGCAACTATCTATTTTTTGGTGATACATTATTTTCTCAAAAGATAGACACTTCACAAGGAGGAAATATTACACGCAAAATCACCCAATAATGAATGAAGCTTGAAATGAAGTCGTTTTCGAGGTTTTATATTAAGAAAATAAAAAACAAATAATGTGTGAAATATTAGTTCGCAAGCAAGAAGATGGAAGAAGCAAATAATGTTGAAATAAGCAAGCAACAGACTACCAGTTGCCACCATATCGTCTAAACGACCAACTTTCTACTATTATTTCACGGGAAAAAATATGAAAATATTCATTATTTTATGTTATTCAATTTTTTTACATTTCGTGTGAAACTAAAATACAGAAAATAATTGATTGAAGGAGAATCTAAATAAATATTTGGTATGACAGGCATTGATCAAAAAAGACCAAACAGTAGAACAGTCTCGTATTTGAAATAAGTAGTAGATGCAAATGATTGAAAAAGTTGCATTGCTAACTTCCAACACTCAAATTGTCTGCTTTTCGATATGTCATTTCAATCGAGGGAAAAACATTTTTGATATCAAACTTTAGTCCAAAAAATATATTTGGTACCAAATTTTTTCAAAAAATATACCATGATTCACACAATCTTGACACATTTAGTTTTGTCATCAATTTTCGGACGAAATTCAGCAAGTGTCGCCCATGTGTCCGTTAAATTGACAATGGGATGGAGAACATGCACGGGTTTTAAAGACCCACACATGAACGGCACGTACTGAATTTCGTCTTAAAATTGACGGCAAAACTAAATGTGTCAAGATTATGTGAATCATGGTATGAAATGTGTTTCTTGAAAAAGATTGGTACCAAATGTATTTTTTGGACTAAAGTTTGGTATCAAAAATATTTTTCCCTCCATTTCAATCAACTCATATATTGTTATTCCAGTATATACGATAAAAACTATACATGTAAACCTAAATTTTAGGTTCAATTAAATGATTTGTCAATTCAAGTTTGTTATATAACTATTTGGAATTTCACCAAAAAATTTAATTCTGGAATGGAATAGTTAGTTTATTTTTTCTCTGATAGGTTTTTACTGGTAATGGAATATATATATCAAATGTCAAATTGAGGTGTTTAAGGAGAAGAAAGCCAATCAAATTGTATCACTCTAAAGATGTCCAAGTAAATTACTCCAGATGTCAAAGATGAGAAGTCATGCATGTCTTATTGAGATTGAGAACCAATATCAAATTTTAACAATTTATTAATTGATTCTGATTAGTAAACGGAAAATTCTTGTCCAAGCCAACATAATATTTTAGTGGGGTCATTATAGAACGATAGATTATATTTTAATGAGATATTATATTACTAGTAAACAAAAGATTACTCGAGATAAAATTTAATCACAAACAAAAGATTACTCGAGATAAAATTTAATCACAAAAATAAGAAATTTGACAAAATTTATTCAAACTCAAAAATTTTAAGCTAGATGGAGACTTACAAACTTTTCTAGTACCGTCAACTCAATTGTCAAAGATTGAATTGAATCGTTCGAAAATATATCAAATACATCTTTTTTAATATATGTAATCATGATATATATCATTTAATCGATCATTTGGCATCTCAATTCTCGATAGATTTTTAATAAACTTAATTCATAGAAATGAAATCCTTCTCCGCCTTTGATAACAACGGTCAAAATCAATGCTAATTTTATCTTGCAGCATTTGCCTTTATAGTTATATAAATATATAAAAATATAATGATAATTTTGTATCCAATTAATGATTAAAAAAATATTCATAAAAAATAGTTAATTATAATTTTACAAGCTATTAGAAGACAAACACACTTTATTCAAACACATGGACCCTTTGCTATATATATAAATTTTCATATTATCAAGTGAGGTCCTTTTCAAAGAATTTGCAAATAAATCTAAATTTTACAAAGATTATACCTTCATTTTTACACCAAGTGAGAATTTTTGTTGGGGTCATTGCACCCCCTTGAGTTGTATGTATCTACACCGGTGGTCAAACTCATCCAACCATCAAACAAGTGTATTGTACTTGCTTTGTGATTGGTCACTCTCCTAGGAGTTATATCCAATCACAAAGTAAATATATTACACTTGCCTTGTAATTACTTTGGGTTCGGTCAAACCCAATGTGAATGTTAAAAGTACTGAAAATATTTTGATAAAAAAGGAAAAATGATTGATATTTTGACAAAACATAATATCTCAGTTAAGATTTTTAAGATTGGACATGTTGAAATTGCTTTGTTTTATAAAAATATTATATTATAAAACATTGAATATTTGAATTTTTGGGCCCATTTTAATATTTTTGTGAACATCATAGCAAACAAGATAAAACATTGGCCGAGTTTTGCGTAGTCCGACTAAACATAGCCCATTTGATTTGACAATATGAATTTCTGCTAATAACCTAAAAAGGCCGGGCCGGGCCTCTTCTGTTTTAGCCTTGATTTTTTATATTTTTATTATGTCAATTTACTTTGTATTCCTAGCGCGTAATCCATTCTTTTGGTTCTATAAAAAGAGAAAAGAGAGGTGAGACCCCTTTTTGATGAAGGGGGTGTTTGCAAGGGCTTTTAAAAAGTACTTTTTTGCTTTTTTTGTGCTTAAAGCATTTTGGTAGTATTTGCAAGTAGGTGTTTCTGCTATTGCTTCTTCAACTGAAAAGCAGGTAAAAACAGATTGGCAAGAAGCAACTAAGGAGGTGCTTCTTCCATTTCTTCTTCTAGGTGGCATTTTTGTAATAATTAAACTTGCTTTTTTTCAATATTTGCAAACACCTCCTGCTTTTGAATAAAAGTACTTATTTTTTACTTTTACTTTAAGCAACTGTTTTTTAGCTTCCAAAAGCATTTGCAAACACCCCTGAAGTTTCAGAGATGAAAGAAAAGAAATAATCCCTCCCATTATTGTTGTTAGCAAATAATATTTGAAATCATATATACCTGTTTATAGGAAAATAATAGTTGAAAAGTAATGTAATTATGAAATTAAAACAAGCAATTGCCGTAACAACAATGTTTCTAAATAAAATGAATGTAAATCATCAAAAGGATTTTCAAAAAGATAAGCAACTAGGTCATCCAAATCAAGTGTATGAAAGAAAGAGTAAGCTCAATCAGCAATCCCACAACTCATGGATCAAGTTCATAAATAAAACTTCCAATACTTAAGCCATAGGCATAGACCAAGCAGGCCAGGATAACATCATAAAAGCAAGTTGCTGCATATATAGTCTACGAGGCACTAGAACATCGATCGATCGATCAGCTATCAAATTTATACAACAAGTTAACAAGATTCATAACTGTATTAATCTATTCATTAGCAGCAGCAGCAGGACCAACAAGAACTCCCTGTGCATTTCCTTCCTTTTTACCACTCTCATCCTTGGTTTCACCATCACCCTTTCTAATTCTGATTTTATACTTGGCTTCAAACTCCATTACATCCTTTTTCTTCTTCTCCAAAGCTTCACTAAACCGTGCAATTACCTCTTCAAGACCTTCCTTATTTCTCTGGACAGCAGGCAACACCTCTTTCACACTTCTTTCAACGAGAACACCTCCAATCATGCGGTAGCACCTCCTCGATGGATCAAGCGGTTCTATGGCATTCATCACAAGTGAATGCTCACTCACCTCCATTTCTAATTCAGTAATTTTGGAATAAATTTGGTTCATGTCTGCCCTCATCGTGCCGTACATGTTGGCAACTGCTTCTTCGTTGATTGGTTCCTTACTATTATCACCTTCAACTTTTGCCATGAGATATTAATCTGAACATGAACGGAAACTTTGTATAATCCATACCAATTATGTTAATATTTAATCAAGTATAATTGATCCCTTGACATTAATATTACAATATAAAACCAGCTTTCTAAACAACTGCTTCTCTATCATGATTAAAAACTATACTGCACCCCAATAAATTCACTCAATAGTAATGCTTGATTTCAACAGTGAAAAAATAATTTCGATACGAAACTTCAATTTCAACTCACCAAAATCAATTAAAAAAAGAAACCCTAACTAAAAAGGGCGAAATTCTCAAATTAATGTAAAACACTAACCTGAGGGCGGCGTTTGGTGGCGGAAGAACACGTGGATTTGGTGGCCGACGGCAGCTATAGAATTTATCAGAGAGAAAGATATTGGAGAGAAACGGGGTGTTGACATTAAATTGTTAAATATCGAACTGAACATATACCAATGGGCAATGGCAAGTTTGAGTGTGTTGGACCGAAACGGGCCCAATTTACGATGAGTACTGGATCAAGGTCGTATGCCGATTTACTGATCTGGGCCTTATCAATACTAAATAATCTGGATAAATCTAAAAATCCATTCTCTGACAACTAAAAAAAAAAATCCATGCGACTAAAAGCAAATTGTAATTTAAGATACCAATGGCAATTACGACTGTTCATTCGGTGAAAATCGAACCGAAATTTCGGTTCTAGATTTTTTAAAAACGAACCGAACTACTTAATTTGATTTTCGATTTTAATCGAAATATTTTGAAACAAGCTGACGACACGGTCTGGGAGGATATTTGCAGGGTTGGGACGGTGGAGGTGGAGTGGGGTGGGTTGGGGGGTTAGGGTTAGAGTTTTTTTTAATGTATAAAATTAATTTTTGCAAGAATATTTTCGCTGGGATTGGAAAATAATTAGCCCAAACCTCAGGGAGGTCGATGTAATTATCCCTTGCAAGGGTAAATAGGACATTTTGTTAATCTGTTTTATTTTTATTTTTATTTTTTTAATTAAAACTGACGAGGTCAATATGGTCATTTCACATCATTTTGTAAGGTTTTTCAAATGTGGGGAGGTGGATGTAACTATCAAATTGCGAGGGAATTGACCAATAATTAGCCCAAACATCTGGGAAGGTCAATGTAATTATCCCATAAAATAAGGAACACTTATTTAGTAAAGACAAAATGGGACCATCACTCAGGACTCAAAAAAGTATACATCCAGCACCGGCCATACAAAACACTGAAGGAACATAGCAACAAGAAAATAGAGAAAAGTGAAACAAATAAGTAGAAACAGCAGAATGAAAATGAAAATGTCAAACTCTTTATGGTGAACAATAACAAGGACTCATACAAGACAACTATATAAATATGCTTGCTCATTCACGTCTGAAAGCATAGAGACGAGACGAGACGAGACGAGACGAGCTTCATATTATTATTTCATGTGACGCTTCTGAAACAAAGCTAAAGATTCACGATCCAATTTACTGTCCAGTGTCACAAAAGGTGTCAAAGTGAAGCAAGAAAACCTTTTCATGGCTCAAAAGACATGTTCTCAGCCTCTCGTCTGACTGTATCAAAGAGCACAGATGAAAGATACCTCTCCCCAAAGCTTGGAAAAATAACCTGCACCCAAATTTATGATCACGTTATCAATAATTAAGTTATATACTCCTATATTCTAATAACTAAGTAATTTAAGATTAATAAAATACCGAAATGAATAAAAGGAAGTATAAAAGCTTACCACAATGAGTTTTCCTGCATTTTCTGGTCGTTTTGCAATCCTAATTGCAGCTGCTGCTGCCGCACCAGATGATATTCCAACCTACAGCACATTATTATAGTTTTAATACGTTCTTTGACAAGAAGGATGCACGAAAAGGACGTAGATTTGAAAAAGATAAAACTTTTCAATTTAAATCAGTGTTTAACTTACCAATAATCCCTCCTTGATAGCTAGAAGCTTTGCTGTTTCTATGGCCTCATCACTTGAAACCTTTAAAATATAACAAATTATGCATATTATAAACTAAAGTTATATTGAATGTTGGTATAAGTAAGAAATGTAATTATGGACATTCCAATTGGAAGTTGTCTTACTTGAATAACTTCATGAATGATATCCACCTCCAAAACACCAGGGACAAAACCGGCCCCAATTCCTTGGATCTTATGAGGACCTTAAGTAATACAAAAATATATTTTTATCAAATTGAAATACAATTCAACTAACAAGTCAAGTTGGTGAGAAAATGGAAACAGTCAATGGCAAAAAAAATCTAGAGATGCAACATGGAAAGAACTATATAGTGGTTGTTTCTATCAATTCTTTTCCATATGATCATCAAACTAAAACAAACTTGTTTAAGATGAGAAGAGGATTGTTTAACGAACTAAGGATACAAACAAATGGAAAAAACATGAATGAACGCTATGCAAATACGCAGGGTCTAGCAAAGAACCATGAATCCACAAAAAAAAAATAGATAAGAATATCCACCAACTACCAACAACAGTACATTTGTATGTGATTTGAGTATCTTTATGTTAATTGTCTATCATATCACGTCTTTGTTTGAGTTTTAATGGTATATGTACCAAACATAAGGATAGTATACTCCTACTTGTGATGGAGTGCTAGATTTAAGGGTATTACAGTCAAGGAGAACATCTATATAAGGACCCACCCGTGAATTGGTAAAACAACATAATTTTCAAAGAGTAAAACAATAAACACACACATGATTAAGTTGAAATGGCAAGGAAATCAACAGAACTCACCTGGTTTTCCTCCAGAAAGAATGGGACTTTCAACTGGTTCGACACCATATAACTGAAAGATATGGAAGAAGTAAAGAAAATTATAAGAAAAAAATCAAAATAACACATAAAGTAGATTACATAACAAAACAGACAACTTCACTAATGTATCAGCATTACTGTCAAAATAACCACAAAGTAAGTGCTTGAAATCAAACCGCCAAGCTGACCTTAATGTCTGGGTTTTGTTCTTTAAGATATTTTCCAGTACCAGTGATAGTGCCTCCAGTACCAATCCCAGAAACAAATGCGTCAATTTTTCCATTTGTTCCTTTCCAGACTTCAGGTCCAGTGGTCTCATAGTGTACCTAGAAAGATATTAAATTACATGTAATTTAAACGATTTCTCGAATCAAACATAACATCAATTAAAATAATGATCATAGTAGTTAACAAACCTTTGGGTTGGCAGGGTTTTCAAATTGCTGAAGGATGTACGAGTTGGGTGTCTTATCACGTATCTCTTCAGCCTTTTGAATAGCACCTTTCATACCCTTAGCGGGATCCGTGAGCACCAACTCAGCACCAAAAGCTCGGAGAATAATTTTGCGCTCAAGACTCATAGAAGCAGGCATTGTAATGATAAGCTTGTAAGCTTTTGCAGCAGCCAAGAATGCCAAGCCTATACCAGTGTTACCACTTGTAGGTTCTATGAGGACACTCTTCACGAAATATAGCAATAACATAGTCAAAAAACTAATGAAAAAACATAATGTCATCAGATAGTAAACTGATTTAAGCCTAAATTATGATCAGAAAAAAAAATGACTTAAGAGGAAATAACGAGTCTACCTCTCCTGGTTTGATGAGTCCTTGTTTCTCAGCATCTGCAATCATACTATAAGCAATCCTGCATACAGAAATATATAGTTGAAGCCACTCTCCAAACTTGAAAGGGCAATTCTATATAGCATACACAAATCAATTTTTCTTTAATTTTTTTTCCAGAATTAGGAATGATTTTTCATGATTAGATACAAAATGGATAAATTACCTATCCTTGACACTAGAGCATGGCTCCATTGATTCCAGCTTGGCAGCGACACGAGCAACACAACCATCAACAATATGGTTCAAATATACCAATGGGGTGTTACCAATCAACTACAAAACAAGCCACATATTAATACCCAAAACAATTTATCAATAATAACAGGGATGAAAAAAGAAAATCATGTGTGTTTGTGTTTCATAAACCTAAGCTGATGGTAAAAATAAATTGGCCATTGAATAAGCAGAGACTTACTTCAGTTACATCCTTAGCTATCGCACTCTTTTCCTCTGCCATATTTCTATATCAGCCCTGCAACCAAATCACCAATAATTCGAGTCAATTCAAATCTGACGATTCTTCTTCATCTTCAAAACTCCAACAATATCTTATTATACGGAGTAATCATTCCAAAAAAAAAAAGTCCATCATTTTTCAATCTTTTCACCAACTATAACAATAATTTTCACCAATTGAATTCCCCCAACAAAAACGCAATAATATATCAAAAACCCAATCATTTTCTTCTGGAAAACATACTCAAATTCAAGTCTTTTCCAGAGCACCCAGATTCAAAAAGTGAGATAGCGAAACGGAGAATTAATTAATTGAAATTACCTTTTGCTGTGCTTCTCTGTGTTGTTTGAAATGACCTCGTAATAAAATTGATTTGTAGTGGCGTGGACTTTATATGTGTGCAATTGATTGTATTTATAAGATACAGTATATTATAGTTGGCACGTTACTTACGATGAATGATTATTAAGGTTAATTAATTGGGTCGTGGAATTTATTTATTTTCTCTTTTTGGATAGGGTCGTGGAATTGAATGATTGTGAATTATCCAATGAATGTTCCTCGAATTGGGCTTGGATACAAAAGGATTTTATGTATTATGGAAAATGATTATGTGACAGCTCAAACTTTTGACAGTTTTTTGTACAGTCCAGATTTTAGGTTTTTAAAGTTAATTATATTATCTGGTATTTGTTTAACAGGTTTAAAATTTAGAATTTCAAGGTTTTGGGTTTAATATTTACAAACAGATCATATAATTAATTTTTTTTTCATATACATTAAAATATATAAATGACAAAAAAAAATGAAAAAAAAAAGCCACAACCGGCTGTACATTCGGTTGTGGGCTGTAGGAATAGCACTACTCTTTTATTTATTATTGAGTCGTATAATATTATGGCAAAATTGCAGAAAACGTCTCAATTTAATTAGTGATTTTAAATTTTCGTCCCGAACTATATCACCTCATCGAATTTCGTCCGTAATTTAATATTTTCTCGGCATATTGTCTCAAACTAATTACTAATTTTGGTTTTTCGTCCCAAACTAAATCAACTCGCCGAATTTCGCTCGTAAATTATTATTTTGCATGAATTTAGTCCCAATTGTTCATGCTGAAATTTGCCACGTCATGACACGTAAGCAACTTTGTGGCAATTTAACGGACACATGTCCAATTTCCATCTCATAATTAATGGTGGGACCATATTTGAAAAAAATATTAAATTACGGGACGAAATTCAGTGTGGTGATATAGTTTGAGACGAAATCTCAAAAGCACTGTATAGTTTAGGACGTTTTCTGCAATTTTGCCTAATATTATTTTAAATTCTTACATCTTGACTTATTACGCATTGAAAATTGATTGTTTTTATTTTTAAATCTTCACGTACTATTTGCTTTCAAAATGATGATTGATGAACATTGTGTGTGACTACTTAGGGAATTTTTTTTCAATTTAATCTTTTTGTTCAAAGTATTTACTAATATGACTTGAATTGAAAAGTATTTCTAAAAATATGAAATAACGACTTGCGAACTGCGATTCTTTATATTTTCCGGTTTTTACGAAATTTTGAAAATTCAAAAAAAAAATTTAACAAAAATTGCAGTTGACTGCGATTTTTGTTAATTATCAAAAAATTAACTAAGGATGAATTAATTAATGACGACTTTTTTGTTAATTATCAAAAAATTAACTAAGGATGAATTAATTAATGACGGAAAGAATCAAAGTTAGAATCGCTAAGTGCGATTATTGTTACTTTTAAAAAAAAAATTTCCGGAATTTATTGGTGAAACGTTGCTGAATCGCAGTTGCTAACATTTCTTATGCAAGTTCTTTTGCATATAATTTTTTTTGATTGTATGTGTTATCTCCACTTGCCTTGTACAGCCAAACGACAGCCCACAACAATTCATCCTTAAGAAAAGAATTACCTGATTAACTGACGGAGGACGGCGGACGGCGGACGGAGGACGGCGGACGGGTAAAAGAACGAGAAACGGACGGGTAAAAGAAGGGCCAGAAGTGAGAAGTGAATTGTTTATGTGGATATATAAATTAGGGCAGCAACTGCGATTCTTCAATTTAATTAAGGGTATATTATGAATATCCCCTGAGATAATGTTTAATTACGAAAATTTTCCCCGCGTATTGAGTATTACGAAAAATCCCTCCATCTTACAATTAATCCCTTATTCCTGGAAAGTTTCAACTTTGTCCCTAGGGGTTATTTATAATGTTTGTAATATCTTTAATAAATTAAAGTTTGTGTGTTAATTGTAATATCTTATAAATTATAAAATTGATAATTATATATTTACACCAAAAAATTGAAAAAATTGTATAATTGCACATAATTTTCCAAAAATACTAAAAAAACCTTATTTTTACATATCTATTAACAATTTAAATTTTTATATAATAAATTAAACAAAATTTCATTAGTAATATTTTATAAATAAAAAAACGTATTTACAAATTTAATCAAATTAATTATTTTTATAGTGTATTAATAAATTTAATATTTTAAAAAATAATAAGAAAATTTATAAATTCAATATAATTTTTTTAATTTACTTTTTATGTTTAAAATAATAAAATTTATTAAATTATTATAAATATAAAAAAAATTATTCAATCAAAAGTGTAAATAAATTTCTTATATTTTTTTAATATAATTAATAAATTTTTGTTTATTTTTTATTATAAAAATTAAATTGTTAATAAATATGTAAAAAAATAATATTTTTTTTAAACTAATGGACAATTTTATCAATTTTTAGGTGGTAAATATATAATTATCAATTTTATAATTTATGAAATATTACAATTAGCACCCAAGTTTTATTTTTTTAAGATACAAACATTACAAGTAACCCCTAGGGGTAAAGTTGGAACTCTCAGGGGTAATGGGGTCAATTGTAAGATGGTGACAAAGCACAGGGGGATTTTCCTAATACTCAATACATGAGGAGAATTTTCGTAATTAAGTCCTACTTCAGGGGATATTCGTAATTTACCCTTTAATTAAACAGATGTGAGATTCTTTAATTTAATAATCCAAAGAACCGCAGTTAGCGACTGCGTTTCTTATAGTGCTTAATTAAACCTTGATTAATGTAATTAACAAAAATCGCAATTAGAAACTGCTTTTGTTAATTATTATTATTTTTTTTTTAATTTTCAGAATTTCGTAAAAACCAGAAAATCGTAGTTGACAGTTGCGATTTTCCCGAAGAACCGCAGTTGCCACCTGCAATTTTTCTCAAAAGGTATATTTTGAGAAATACTTTTCAATTTAAGTCATATTGGGAAATACTTTGAACAAAAAGTTTAATAATGTTTAGGTCCATTTAGGTCCATTAAAAAGGTTAATATTGGAAAAAAAAATCCTACTTAGGTCCATTAATAATATTTATTGCATAGAATATTTTTTGTACTCTCATAAGTTTGGCAGAAAATTCTCTATCCATATAATATTGGCTGTCAAAATTTGTACAGATAGAAGTTTTGTATCAAATATTCCAAAGTACAAAGAAATTTTATGTAATAAATATTTTTTTTGGAGAAAGTAATAAATATTTCAATAAGAAGTTTCATGTCAAATCTTTAATAGTAAGTAGGATTTTTTTATTCGTGAAGATTTTATTACACTGGAGTCTCTCGCATTTACATATCTTCAGATGAAATCTTATTTGCCTATGATATGGATGGCCTCTTTAGTCTTATGTATTGTCGCTTTCATTGGATATGATGCCAAGGTTTTAATTGTTGGACATGTTGGAATTACATTTATTTGGAATCAAAAGTACAAATAGAAAATACAAGTAGACATAACATAAACAACCAAATAATTGATGACTATATGAAGAAATTGGATTTCCTTATACAAAATATTCTAAAGTTTTGGATCCATAAGATAAAATTCTTCCAATAGAGACAAGAAAATACTACTATAGTCAACAGTTATTTTACATTTCCTGAAAAGATTAATTGTGACGAAATCGAGTTTTGTACCCTAAAGGCTGCAAACAATGGGATCCGGATAAGGCAAATTGACATTTCCTTTCCAAAGTCGAGACTCTGATATCAACGTATACTTGCAAGCATTTCAACTATCTGCATGACTTGTGAGCAATTAAGTGCGCGACAGGATGCCCTTTGAGCTGCAAATAGAGAAATTGCCAAATTGAGTTTATCATATGAAACCATTTGCAAGTGCACCTATGGAGGAGTATGTTCAATCCACAGTATTGAATACTTTAGTCCCCCATATATATATATGTGTGTGTGTGTGTGTACCAACATAGAGATAAGATAACAAACCTTGGAACACTTCCACGACGGCGAGGATCATATTCTGTTGCTTGCCTAAGAGCCCTTGCAAAAGCTTTAAAGGTTGCCTCTATAATGTGGTGAGAATTTTTCCCAGCAAGCTATTTTCATTTAAAACCAGTACTTTCATAAATATGGACAAGAAAATGCTAAGAATATACTCTAGGAGTAGAATTAGTTTTTTCGATGTTCTATGTTGTAGTCAATATGGTAAACATAAGCAACTATCTTCACTGCTTTTTACTGTACAGTTTATGCAAGTTTGATAGTTATGAACCAAGAGTTATGGTCACTTGCTATTCCAATCAATGTATATCAAAGCTTGAGATAATTATTGTTACCTGTCGTATGTGTAGTGTCATTCCAGAGGTGTTCACCAGGGATTGAAAAAAGTGTTCCACCAGCTGAAAGCAACAAATCAAGTGGAGTCAAGAATCAAAATATAACCACCCGTGAAAGTATATGAAGAGCATAGGATACCTGTGTGTCGTAAGATCCAACTCTCTCTGTTGGTATACATAAATCATAACTCAAATGTGGCCTTCCAGACAAATCCTACAAGAGAAATATAAAAAGAAGCTGTTGCAAAATCCAATGATTTTTAGACAGGTAAAAAAACATTACTATTGCTGAAAACCACAGCAGATTGAGATTCCTACCATATTGTACTAGGTAATCCCGACAGGCGACATTCTATCTATGCATGTGAAACTGAAAAGGTAGAGTAGAGGAACTCAAGTCCAAAAAACAACAAATGCATTTACATGATCTCCCTTTCTTGGTGCTTTTATATTGGATTCCCATTCTTTAGTAGCTTTCAGAATTTTTCAAAAAGATTCACATTTATGGAAGGTACGTTAATATTGGCGACATAAATTTTATCCTTTTTGGTATTTGATGATAATAATTTATCCTCTTAACAATCATAAGACTGGTTTGTTGCTTTGTTTGACTAACTAAAAAAGGGGTTTAGTTGTAGAGATGCTTTATAGGGTGCTAGTATTTTGCAGGCATCATCATACCAGTGCAACATGTACAAGTGCTTCATCAAGTGGAGCTGAGAAATCTCCAAACCTGTTGATTCCTTTCCTATCACCGAGTGCTTGCAACAAAGCCTGCATCATAAAAACAAATGTTAACGACTTTTATTTCAACACCCACCACCTGAAAACCAAACCAAGTTACTTGATATTAGACTCGAACTCGTTCGGTAATAGCTCTTATTGGCTCGTTATGCATATCTAACATGCTTGAACAATATTTTTCCATTTGAAAAAATATAAAGTTCGATTCGAGCTCTACTCGATAAACTAAAAATTGACAAAATACATGTTCAAATACCAAGCTACTCGATTATGGACTCGAGCACGTGCGGTACGAGCTCGGTTCATTTAACAATCAAACTAAGCTCAAACACAACTTCAAGCTCGATAAAAGATTCAAACCAAGCTTGAACATATATGTTGTTCGACACTGCTCAACTCTTTCACATCCCCACCAGAAATATAATAAACAACCCTCGATGATGTACACAAGTAACAAGTAACAAGTAACAAGGAATTTAAGAAGTCAGAAGAAACATAAAATAAAGCAGGAGAAAAAGAATGTGGTCTAGAGTCTTTGATACTTACTGTCCCAATTGATAGGGCAACATCTTCATTTGTATGATGATCATCAATATGAACATCCCCAGTGGCCTTCACATGTACGTCAAATAATCCATGTGAAGCAAGTTGCTGAGAACACATAATAAAGAGTACAAACACATACTGTCATTTTTCCTTTTCTATTTGATTCTTTTCAAATACAAAAGAATCCGTATTTAATCAAATCAGTAAAAAGTGAAAGTAAAAATTTCCTCATGAGTTTAAGTAAAAGCAAGTGTAACTATAATTCTAATTTTAGCCAATAAATATTTTACAACTGAGACTATCATGATATTACATACACACAACAAACAACACCCCTGCTAAAGAAAAAAGTAAATATTATTTGATGGTTTATCCTACATTATTTGCATAATATTATGACACTTCAAAAGACTCAGTTTTGGAATAAGAAAAATGAAAACTCACATCTAACATATGATCAAGAAAAGGAATCCCCGTGTGATTTTCAGCCACTGCATTACCATCCAGATTAATCTTTACATTTACATTCGTCTCTTTCGTAACCCTCTTCACCTCTCCAATTCTTTCTCCTGCAATTCCTAGTAATTCTTATGGAACACGAAAAATTAAAAACATAAATTAATTTCAAAATTGAATTTACCATGTTCTATCGCTACAGATGGCGAACCGTTGTTGGTATTCGAAGCATGAGGAATCGTAGAGTCCATTTGAGGCGTTGTGAGGTGTGTGGAAAAGAATCGTACCTTGTGCTGATGAAGGTGAACGGGGAGCAAAACGCGATTAAGTTGCAAATGCGATTGTTGAGGTGAAAAGGAGTAGTGGAGCGGAACTGAAAGCTCCATACACGGAGGAGGAAAATGAGAAGCGACGGCGATTGGTGGTGCTATAGTTATTATGAACTAAAAGTCGCTAGAACAGGGTTTATGGCTAAGGCGTAATCAGATACTTTAAAGTCGGGTGTATGATTTTGAAGCAAATTTCATTTTATTTTCGGTAAAATGTTTTTTTTGAGATGAAAAACACAAATGAATATAGGGATTTTAATGGAAAAAGATGGTGGGTTTAATAATTCAATATAAATCGAGAGTAAATCATAAATGTGTTATTTCACTTCACAAATTCCACCCCTAGTTTCACTTTTGGGCATAGAAGTCCACTAACTGCATTTTAGAATCACATTATGTGAAGAGTAAATAGCACTTTTGGTCCTCCTTATGAACAATTTTTTTGCACATTCGTCCCTCTTAAATTTTTCATAGCAGATTCGTTTCTCTTATCAATGTAGAGTAATACATTCGTTAATAAAGAATATATTGTAACAAATAAATTAAAATAGGAAAAGCTAGAACTCCTTAATTAACAACAAAATCAAACAATTTCATCACATCAAAGCATATCAATTATGCTAAAAAAATCAACTTTCAATAGCTATAGTAATTGCCTTAGACTATCAACTTGAGTCTTGATGCCTTAAAAACAACTCTTTCCCATCTTCTCAACACCATTAGTGCCCTCACCACAACCCGAAATCTTCGGTTCGGTAGTGCATCGACGACTTCTTCCATTCCGAGTTTTTCGTATCCGCATCTTTGTTGTCTAACTTTGTAAATCATCCCATGGAAATAAGGGATCAAACCACTGTATCCTTCCATTCTCTCAAGTAATGTATATATATAATTAATAAGTTTGCTCAATAACTAGTGCAAAATGAAAGAATATAAAGTAACTTGAGTTAGGTACAATAAGATGCATGGAGTGGCCTGCACGTTTATAAGTGCCTTCCCAATTATGTGCACCAGGATTATGTTAGGAGACATTTGAATTTGTTTCTCGATCGCCAATTTATGTTATTGCAAATACTATTATTATTGGAAATAAACATGTATTTTTTGGATTGTGAGCTGTAGTGTTTACCAATTAATTTGACACACTAACAATTTGTAGTTGTGTTGAAATGATTAAAGTGCAACTCAAACTTAAATATTGTTGGGTCTATAAAAAAATTATATGCTAGATGCAATAGAACAACTCAACCCTGTCAAGACCCTTTTATTCCACGACCCTAACCCAACTCATCTTCGAGTCTTCCATGATTTAACCCATCCTTGATTCTTTCTTGATCTAACCAATCCTGAAAATAAAATATCATTGAATATATTATGAGCACTTTTGTATCTTACTGTAAAAGTTAACGGTGTTAACTATTAAGTATTTATTGTTGATTAATGGTCTAGGGAGGTGATTGTTATCATTCATACATTATAATGGTAACACTTACATTTTATGTGTTCGGGGACAAGTTTTACAACCCCAATAATTTAGAGAAGTAAATTGTATTTAGCCCTTATTTATATTTGGTTGACTGTTAGTATTCTAACAATGTATTAGATTTGACCTCACTTACTGTTTGAGTTTATATTGAATTTTTCGCCTTTTGTGGGGCATAAATAACCATAAATAAATGGAGTGATTGTTGAGAACATTTCTTGAGTTGGTGGGTGGAAGACAACCTGAAACAATTTTCCAAAATCGATATCAAGCAATGATTGAATTTGTATTTCGAAATGTGCATCGTTGCTTATCAATGGCATATCATCCAAGAGAATTTAAAATATTTTTATAGTCTGAACCAAAATTTAAGTGTGAAATATTTAGCTTGTGTGTTAAATGCACGGGTAGTTGTAAGAAGAGTTTGAAGCAAAATGAATATAAATAATGAATTATTACAATGTAGAGAACAAAAATGATTACAAACTATTTATATTTAAAGTGCGTCATATATATTATATATAAGTGGTTTTCTGCGTTTAAGAAGAACAAACATATTTAGGGTGAGTTTGGCCTAGCGATTCGAAAATCAATTATAGGAGAATTAATTTTACTAAAATGGATTTTGGCAATAATTGATTATGATAAAATTTAATTATAAAATAATTGCTTTTGGATAATAGCTTTTGCAAAAGTAACACTTTAGTAGCTTCTGAAATAAGTTTATTTTTAGCTTCTGGAGATCTCAAAAGCGATTATGATATTAGGGGCCAAACACCATTAAAATTACGATTGACTAAAAACAATTTCTATAATTGGGGCCAAACACTTCAAAAATCACAATGGAGGTCTAGAAGTGCTTTTAAGAGCTCCCACCGCTGGGCCAAACTCACCCTTAGTGTTGATATGCTTCATTAATTGTTACATCTAAAAAAGAGTGAGGGTACAAACTCAGCTTTGAAAAAGGAAACTGACAATAGAACAACTTAATTTGCTTGATTGTTACAGTGGGTATGAACTATGAAATGGTTCAAGTCCAAGAGAACTGCAGGACAAATGAAAACTTATAGTCGTCCTACATTTTTTTAAATAAAATGGGCGGAACACAATTTTTAAACTGAAAAGATCCAGATCAATAAAATTACTTGGCCTGGTCTATTTTTTTTTTTTTTTTGGATGAATAAGGACAAAACATGCTTGAAATGAAATATCCCAAAAATCAGAACTAAATGAAGTAATTAACTAGCTTCATATGTATGTTGGAGGCGAGCACACCAATTAGAAATAATGGCTAAAGTTTCTAAAATAATAGTAATATTATAAAGACAAAGCATTGGATAATTAATTTCAGTCTTATCTCAAATATTTTAATTTCATTTTCCTTTTTCGGATGTCTGTGTAACAGATTTTCTAGTATGCAATAGCAATTTAAAGGGAGAATTAATTGTGACTAATAAGTGCAAATCAGTTTCAACATATACTATATTTTTATTGTCGTTGTTTCAACTTAAAACGACCAATGTACCATAATATATATGCTAGGCTTGAGAATGAAAATTATATTTTTTTTAAAATCAGTTCAATTAAATTAAAATTGCATGTAAAACTACGTATAATAGCATGAAATATATAAATTTTCAAATCTTTTTAAAACTCAACTATTTAAATCATTTTCAAGTCCAAGTACACATAAACAAATCCATTACATGTGATAATGTGTGGTATCAGGCTGTCCTCTACCAATATGATGGAATAATTAGAGGTATACTTTAGATGATTAGGGAGCTTAATCATACACGTATTAAACATTAAGTTTAAGGATAATTATAAAACCACGATTATTGCTGTTTGTTTGTATAATTGTCTATGATAAACACCCCCACAAACTATTTAATGTAACAAAATACGTCCTTTTATTTTCCAACTGTTAATTTTCTTTGATAATTAACATTTCGACAGTTACAATTTTGGTGCTGAATAATGATTCAAAAAAAAAAAACGACATATTATATATAGTTAATGAATGTCTTAAATGAAACAATTTTTTTTATATACAATATATACAGTTGAACTTAAAATAATGCTAGACGAAATTTTCAACCCAATTCTCTTCAATATTCTAGTAAAATTGCGCGAACTAATTTTAATAAAAAACACCAAAGACAACCTTAATTAAACAAATACTCCAATATAGATTAATTTTAGTAAGATTCTGTAATACAAAACAGAATGGAAAAGAGTTCATAAAGAACATTATTAATGGGTAGTTGGGACATAGAAAAAACATGAACTCTTTTCCATTCTGTTTTGTGAATTACTTGAAGGGCAAAACACTAAATTGACTCAACACTACTAGAAAAATCGAAAATTCCGACCGATTTTTTCCAACCGAAATAAATTCGGTGGGAATATCATTAAATTCCAACCGAAAATATTTCGGTCGGAATTTTATTTGAAAATCAATAAATATTCCGACCGATTAGAATTTCAGTCGGAATTATCAATCAAATTCCAACCGAAAATAAATCGGTTGGAATTTTCATGGATATTCCAACCGAAAAAAATTCGGTCGGAATTTTTGTAGATATTCCAACCGATTTTTTTTTCCGGTCGGAATACAGTTGCCGCGGATTAATGTACATGGGACAAAAAATTCCAACCGATTATAATCGGTCGGAATTTATATAATTATTCCAACCGATTATAATCGGTTGGAATATTTTTTTTTCCAACCGACTATAAGTCGGTTGGAATATGTGACCCGCGGCAGATCCAAACAAAAAAACGAAAACAATTCCAACCGATTTTAAAATCGGTTGGAATTTAAAAAAATATTCCAACCGATTTCAAAATCGGTTGGAATTTTATATTATGTAAACCGCGGCTAAATATATAATTTGAATTCAAAAATTCCGACCGATTTAAAAATCGGTCGGAATAATTCTTCTATATAAAAAAAAATGTTGGGGCTGCTCATTTCAGCAGCCCCTAGTACAGAAAAAAAAAAAAAACCTCCGGCATTTATACTCCCTCCACAGTTTCAATCTTCCAACCAACCACACCACCGTCGCTGCAACACTTCCGGCCGACCACCACCACCGTCGCAGCTCTTCCGGCCGACCACCACCTCATCTCTCCCTTCTTCTTCTCTCTTCTTGAAGGTATGTGTGTGTGTGTGTATATATATATATATACACTATTTTGATTTAATTTGTTATTATAGTGTGTTTGAAATTAATTAGTAGAAATTGTTAGATTTTGGTTGTAGAAATTGTTAGTATAAAATGTTAGAAATTGGTTGTAGAAATTGTTAGTATAAAATATTAGAAATTGGTTGTAGAAATTGTTAGTAGATATTGTTAGATTTTGTTAGTATGGTGTGTTTGAAATTAATATAAATTGTTAGATTTTGGTTGTAGAAATTGTTAGTAGAAATTTTTAATTTTGGTTATTATAGTTTGTTTGAAATTGTTAGATTTTATTATTAATTATAGTGTGTTTGAAAATTGAATTAGGGCATTAATGTGGGGTTGAATTATAATTTAGCGTTTTTAGTGGAAAAATATCGGATTGAATAAAAATAATTTTTTTTTTATTTTTTTTTCCTAAAATTCCAACCGATTCAAAATCGGTCGGAATAAATTCCAACCGATTTTCAAATCGGTCGGAATAAATTCCAACCGATTTTCAAATCGGTTGGAATAAATTCCAACCGATTCAAAATCGGTTGGAATTCAATGGCGGTCGGAATTTCGGTCGGAATTTCATTCCGACGCGATATTTTCCAACCGATTTTTGCAGTTGGAAAATCGGTTGGAATCTTTAATTTCCAACCGATTTCGCACAAAATCGGTTGGAATTTCGGTCGGAATTTTCGGTTTTTCTAGTAGTGCAAAACACAGTGGTAGTTAGGTTATGCTCCTGAAATTAGGCAAAGGCTACTAAAAGCATATTAAAATTTTGGCT
The DNA here is from genome assembly GCA_030819805.1 of Penstemon newberryi var. newberryi. Lineage (NCBI taxonomy): Eukaryota > Viridiplantae > Streptophyta > Magnoliopsida > Lamiales > Plantaginaceae > Penstemon > Penstemon newberryi. The sequence goes on from JAUALY010000001.1 coordinate 45,719,094, forward strand.
GCTGTTGTCAATTTTGTAGTGGTGGAAACATGTAAAGGGCTATTGGATTGGACCAGTACCAACTTTTCCTTGATAGAGTAGCTCCACAAGTTATGATCATAGAATAGGGCATTCAATTTGGTAGTTTACTTTCAAGAAGATTGGTCATACAGTTCACAATCAAACTTGCAACTTAGTTGTCATCAAGTTTGATATATTGCATTCAATGTTAAAGAGAGAGAGAGAGAGAGAGAGAGAGAGAGAAAGAAAAGGTCAAATTTGAGTATCCATTTTTGTATTTTTCATAAATCAGTTAGTAATGTACATTCACTCATTTCAACCCAAAAAAATAATGAAAGTCACCCTCACTTCAAGTGTAGCCCCCTATCACAAGTTGGGAATACAGTAAATTTGAACCATTTGGCGAGTTTCTAGAAATCTGTAGCATCAACAGGTAGTGAAGTCGCTCGGTGAAGTGAATGCGGAAGCAAGTCACCGGAATAGAACCTCTTGGCTGTGAACATATGAACTGGACTAAAAGAATTATACACAGATTCATAATTGTAAACCTTTTGGTCAATACCATTCTTTTCGGAGTTTATTCGCGGTAAAGTAGTAAAATGCTTTCCATTTGCAAGAAATTTGAGACCAAGTTCATCTTTCTTTCCCATGTTTTCAGAATCCGAATCTGAAGATTTTGACACAACCCTTAGTTCTTCATGTTTGACCTCTTTCAACTGCATTTGATACTTGGCCTTAAGCCACCTTAGCTCTTGTCTTATCTCATTCTCAGAATCCTCTTTTGGAGTTGAAGGACTCGTAATCATGGATTCTTGGACAATAGACGTATTCTCCATGTCGTTAACTATAATTCTCTCATCTTTATCCTCGGGTGATTGATCAATAGACCCTCCTTCAACCTGGTACGTGATCTCTTCAAAGCGGCCATGTACGGACCCACATCCGTTATTTGAACATTGAAGAACGTGGAGGCTCTTACTTCGTTTATGAGAAGACATATGTTCTCCAATCGAACTATTTGAAGCACAATTTTGACAGCAACTACCGTTTTTGTGACTAGGACTTTCTTCTATTCCGATCTCACTTTTCCACTCGGGTACCAAAGAAACAATTTCACCATCAATCATTTCTGCTATTTTAGTCACATCTTGGTCTGTGATATCAAGCTCGGCAACCATCTCGGTAGCTACACTTAGAGCTGTATCGAGTTCAATGTCAAAAGGGAAGTATATATTTCGGACACGACCTGGATTCAAAGGCCAATTTTAGAAACACCTATATAAAATTGACATAATGAGGCAACAATTGTATATTGAGGTAATTCTAGGTTCAGGCGAACCAAATACATTCACATGGCAAGTACAATACACTGATAATCCAGGTTTGGATTAGAATTGACCAATTTGAACGAAATGAACCTATAACATACCTTCTTTATCTGCAATTCTGAGTCTCAAAAAGATGTTGTCATCTTCGCTCTTTCTCCCCTTGATTGTAATATCTATATTTCCCAGGTGATCATCTTCGTGACCCGAGAATAAATCAATTTCAGTTGTTTCATATTCAACCGAGTTGCAATCGAAGTCGTGTTCTTGTTCGTAGCCAAGATAGTTCGAGTAACCATTGACTAAAGAACTGGTAGTACTATGATATGTACTCATAATAGGTTGCCTTCCAATTTCATCGTAGTTTAACGACCTCAAATCGTAACCATAATCATCAATTTGAAGGAAAGGGTCGTTTAGAAGCTCCCAAGCAGATAGCCTATCAGCCACAGTGCATAAGCATTTCTCAACAAATCTACGCACCTCGGGATCCTTAACTTTGTATAGAGAATCTGGTTTTTTCCCCTAAAATGAATTAAAAAACCTATAACATATGATGGTATAGGGAAAATTTCAAATTGGAAAACGAAAAAAACTAAGATTTGATTTTCTCACAGAGATCACTTTCTTGTAAATTTGAGCTGGATGAGTGCATTCACTATATGGATAATCAAATGTCACCATTTCCAAAATGCACATACCAAATGAATAAATATCGACTAATTCATTATATTCCTCTTCATACACTTCCGGAGCCATGAACTCCGGTGTTCCTAATAAAAAAATGAAATTACAAAACAATACAACAAAAAACTAAAAAAGTTTTATGATTCTCGATCTTGAAAATGACACATAAATATTAACTTACCTACACAACGAGCAGCGTGCGATTTCCGAAGAATTGCAGCTAGACCAAGATCACCGATTTTGACTTCACCTTGATTTCCATTGATAAAAATGTTATCACATTTAAGGTCTCTATGAATCACAGGAGGATCATGGCTGTGAAGATAAAGCAACCCTTGTAAAATTTGCCTGCACCAATGTTTGATTGCTCGAATGTTGATCTTCTTATGTTTCAGCCTATACCTTTTGAAGATTAATGAAAATTAAACAAAACCAAATTAGAAAATCATTGAATTACAAGATTATTTCGATCACTAATTAACAATAATCTAGAAGTACTTACTGTCTAAGAGTACCAGAAGTAAACATTTCTGTCACAAAATTGATGTTCCTATTTGCAGTATCAACCCAAGAAGTATAGAATTTCATAATATTGATGTGTTTTAAGGTTTTGAGAAGATGAATTTCACAATAGAGCCTCTCAAGATCTTCAGGACTCTGCAAAAAGTCATAAAGCTTTACTTGGTTCCAAGCCACTTCAATCCCTTCATACTCATCAAAAGCTCTATAACTACAATAAAAATAAAAAATAGAAAATAAAAGCAAAATCAAACATAACCCACAAATCAAAGACAATAAAGATACCAATAACATCAAAAAAAAAATCAGAAACCCAATGTTGGGTACTAAATGCATACACTGTTTTTGAAGCCCCTTTTCCCAGAATCTCATTGTACTGTAAATAAAAAACCAAGAAAATTTATTGTTAATTTAATTAAAATGAAGAACAAATCAAGAATCAATGACAATGACAATGAAATTAAAACTGAGGCATACCCTTCCATATCTTCCAGTTGGATCAACTTCTACAAACTCAGAATCATCTGAATCAAGATCAATGACACCATTCATTCCTTAAAACTGATTTTTTTTTCCTCTCAAGATGATTTGAAGTCAAACCAATTTCATCAGATAATACAAGAAATCAACTAACTATGCTTTAATGGTGTTAAATGTTTTCAAGAAAAACTGAAATATTAAATAGTAGCATGATTTTTTTTTTTTGTGGAAGCAGAGGCATAGGGGAACCCATCTCATAGTGATAGACAAATCTACCCTTCAAATCTTGACAAAAAGCCTCTCCCTTTCTATCTTTCTTGCTTTCTAGTGTTCACTTTCTATCTCATCACGAGCTGTAAAACAAACAAACAAACAAAAAAACGCACACCGATTTGGCTCAAAGTTTCACCTCTAATCTGTGTTTATTAACAAGTGTATGTATCTATGTATAATTAATAATGTATGTATAATTTTTTTTTCTAGACAGACAGGTCTGAAACAGCTTGTAAGAAGAGGGACCAATTAAATATACTAGTATAATTATTTATCGTTTTATGTATGTGGCATTTGGCTGTGGCACAAGTGGGTGTCAGGATTTGTACAAATTGTGGTACTTTTTGGATTTAGAGGGAAATTAATTTACATCTCAAGAGTTTTTCCTTCTTTGTTTCAAAAATCACTCTTTGATTGGATAACTTTGTTTCAAGAGTTCCACTGTATTAGTGTATCCTGTGGTTCCCCAGTGTTATCGTAAATCTGCGGAGAAAATGCAAGATATTCTTATGTTATGTACAAAATTTGCATGAACTTAGTATTATATTCGGTACAAAATTCATAATTTATTTTTAAATATATTGTTAAAATTTGTACGAATAAGGTTTCATGTTGAATATTTAATAGCATTAGGAGGATTGTACGTGAAAAACACTTGAAAAGAGGATTTATGCCAAATATTCAAAACTGTACACATTTTACAAGATAGTTTTAATGCAGATTTCACATAGTTTCTTGCATTTATCCCTAAATTTGCATTTGCATTTATACATTAAGAAAAGAAAAAAACAACTTTTTCTTTCTTAAAGTATTTCATATAATTTTTTTAATTTAAAACTTTTTTTTAAGAATTACGTAAGTTGTTGATTCATATTTGAGCAGTCAAAAGTCTATGTCATGGAGAATGAAAAAATCAACTTATTCAAGTATATGCTCGATGAAAATTTTGTATTAGCCTACAAGAAAAGTTGTTAATTAATTCAATAAAGTTGATTGTAGGTAAATTGTTTCTTAATATAAATGACATACTTTCATTTATTAGTTACAAATATGCAACTTATTTTTATAAATTAAACTTCACCATAATAAAATTCAGTAGTTTAAGTAAATCGTATACTAGACAAATTAGAGAATTTTGCATACTGATCAAAGGCTTCATTGTTAGTGATTATGTATGAGTGTCAAAACTAACGATATGAAATTTAATTGCTCTAAAAAAGGAAAAAGATATGAAATTTAATTTGAATTAGTAAAAGTTTCTTTAATTTATATTACCTAACAAATGAAGTTTATTTATTCAATTACTAAGACAAACTATTATAAGTAATACGATTGTTTCGAATTCTGTAGCATCAGTCCCATCTAGTGAGAGATAGCTCGTTCTCGAATTCACGATAATGTCATCTTGATCTACATATATAACTTATAAATGATACGATTGTTTTATTTCTCTTGCATCAATACATTTAAACTTTTGAATTAGTTTAATTTGAATTCATTGAGAAACTAATCAAGCTATTAGTTCTAATCTTGTTCAACTAAAATAAAGTTTACATGAGTTTTAATCTTCTAAAATCAAAGCAAATTCAAAAGTAAATATCAAATCAGTTTGAAAATAAATAAAATTAAGATTGAAAAATGTATAGTTCAAAATAAAGATGTGTACTCTTCACGACTAGTCAAAATGAGATATGTCAAATCGGATTTTTAATTTATTTTGATGTCACAACTACCTTACTAGAAATTCTTATGGTGAGTGGTTTTGTGATCACAAATTGAACTTCATGCAGCATTTGTACCAAAGAGAGCAGATTTAATATAATTGTTTTGTGTGAGATGTTATTTTGAAAATAATACTCTAATACGAAAAACTAAGTCTTATTCTGGGATGTTTCAGAAAAATGAAAGATTGAATTCTAGAGATAAAAATTTGTGCCTAAGTTGTTACAACTTAGGAGATACATTTATCTATAATATAATTATTATTATTTATTTTATATTATTTATATTTATTATTATATTATATTATATTATTTATTTTTATTTTATTTACATATAAAAGTACGAGTTATTTAGAAAGAATTTCTTGAATTTTTTGTGTAGACGAATATATCCCTACTTAAATTCTACTATAATATATAATATAAATGGCAAAATAGAATTTTTTTTTGAAAAAGTATACTTTATGCAACTAACTTAATAAATTAATTAGTTTACGTGCAACACACATACACTTTGCTAGTATTTATAAAAGTAATTTGACGACCACGGAGTCAGCTATTCATCAATTAAATTCAACTTCTAAGTTATAAGTGAAAGCAACTAAAATTGTTAGCGTATAAAAGAGTAACAATAAAGCCTAATGGTAATAATAAAAATTAATACCTGAAATCTCATGTAAGACAAAATACAAATAGAAGGGATTGTGATATAATTTTTTTCTTTTTGATAATTTATATAAAAATATTTAATAACTAAGCAAATTGCAATAGACATGACTTATTTGGTTCACATGTAGTTGTACGATGGTCCGGATGGTAGAAGTCAAGGCATAGGTGTTTTAGGCCTTGTCGTTTCACACTTTGCATAAAAATGCCTTCAAATTAAAGGACTATGTTTAGGTGTACCAAACTGCTTTTAATTATTTCTTTGCCTTTCCACTTATCCAAAAATCGCAAATGCATTAGTTTACAAAAAACAAACAACCCCCCCCCCCCCCCTCTCTTTGTATTTCTTTAAAAAAGCATTTTGATTAGACTATTAGAGGTGTAAATGATTTCTTTGCCTTTTTCACTTATCCAAAAATTGCAAATGCATTAGTTAATTCCCCCCCTTCTTTTGTATTTCTTTTAAAAAAGCATTTTGATTAGACTATTAGAGGTGTAAATGATCCGAGTCCTTCAACACTCTCTTCAAACTTATCTAATATTCTTAACGAGCTCTAGTTGTATTTAAGTTTAATTCAATTTTTATTTTGAAAAAAACTTTATTTGAGTATTTGATCATTTTTTATTTGAATTTTGTTATTTTTCTTTGTTACTTATTCGAACTTGAGTATGAATTCAAAAGTATCAAATACTAAATATTGCTTAGACTTGATTGGTTCATACACAAGTTTTGAACTCGTCATACAATCTTTCACCAAACGAATTTAAATTGAATTTGAAATAATATGATTTGTTTTTAACCATATATATGAAAAGATCAACTATTGGATAAATAGACACTTGAATCCTCAAAGAACTCATTTGTATGAATTTTTGTATTATACATGTATATATTCATTGACAAACACACTTTCACGATTTGCAACATGCACATGCAATCTCACATGGGTACACATGAGAACATTTTAGCCCAAAAGAGACCCATAGACATGGATATCTTATCCAATTTTATGACATTTAGCTAATTAATATTCAATTAATGCTAGCGCTACTAATCTTTCTGCTTCTATATCAGGGTTGCAAAAGGGTCGACTTTATGTACCCATAAAATTTTTGGCCATATAAAATGTTAACAAGAAAAATGAATGAAAATTTTGGAGGGAGACATGCAACGATAATGTCATATTAAGATCAACAGGATAAGTTCATCTCTTAGGCTATAGATTTTTGTACACTAATTTCAGTTCTTGGGATGAATTATACGTTAGAAAATGGGTGAATTTCATCCACCTTCCTCGAACATTGAATTATTTGCATCCATGTCTCATGAACTTTAATAAAATTTACAAAGACCAGAAAATGTGATAGTAAGTAGCTCAAAGTTCATGGTAGATTCATGCTATTACCTGTTAGAATAAACATTTTTAAAGTTTCCAATTAATATATAGTAAAAAGGAACATCAAAAGTAATTGCTTCTGCTAAAAGTCCAAAAAGTACTTTTCGAAAAGCAATGAGTGTTTGATTTCTATAGTAAAAAGCTGTTTTAAGCATGTATGAATGTGTTTGCAATATAAAAATATTTCTGCTTATCTTTCTGAATATGTTGTCAAATTCACATATACCATTATTTTATATCACACAATAAGAAAAAAAAATTGGTAAATAAGGACTATAAGATAATTAGTAACTTTCATTATATAATAACATTATTTAAACATTCCTACATTTTAAAATGGTGTTCAGATGATTTAATTATTGTAATGTCTTTCTTTTAAAATAAAGTCTAGCTACTTATTAATTTATTATTGTTTTATACGATATATATGATCAGATATAAATTTTTTGAGTATACTAGTATTGAACAACTTATCGTTCACCACTACCTATAACGTATTTCACAGACAGTTATAACTTGCAAAAAAAAACACATGTGGCCAATTGTTCTCATTTTGAATGTAGCTCTTAATCATGTAAAATATTTTATAAATGAGCCATTTTTAGACTTAAAAAGAAGACCGAAATAAGCCATTTTTTACTTGCTTATAGGGATCTTAACCATGGGAACATTAACAATAGAATCATCGTATATTAATTGGCTAATAGGAAAAGAGTTTCGTTATAGTCTAATTGAAAGAATGGCATACATGTCCAAGAATTTGCAAAGTAAACGAGAAAACGGACGTTGGGTGCTTAGTAAATGTAGAAATAGATTGAAGCACAATTAGCAATGTTATTAGTTGCATTGTCTTATTTTCGGAATATGTTAAACGAGAAAACGGACGTTAGGTGTCTATTGCGCACTAGATGCATGGGTCTTAGGTGAAGTTGAATGTGTAAACAGTTGATAAGTCATGACATCGATCGTGACTTTCCTACAAACGTACTCGCTCCAATTCAATTTCAAGTAGGGGGAGTGTACAATAACAACGGGAAAAAAAAAATTGATCAAATTTTTAGTTCTCTAAAGTGATTGGGTTTTAAAATTGGTGACGTGAAATTATTAATGTAAAAGATCATTATGAGAAAAATAATTTTATTTAACGAAAAGTCTTATTTTTTAAAATTTAAAAAAAATAATAGTATGAGAGTATAAAAAACCATGTCTTAAGTACCGTTTCATTGGGAAATTCTTACTCAGACGATTGGGTTTGGCCGAACCCAAAGTAATTACATGGAAAGTGCAATACACTTGCTTTGGGATGGGATGTAACTCCTAGGAGAGTGATCAATCACAAAGCAAGTGCAATACACTTGCTTGGTGGTTGGATGAGTTTGACCAAGGCAGACTTGGACAAGAATTTTCCCCATTTCATTAGTTTCATATTCTCATCAAGGGTGTATGGGTAATTAACCCATAAATCTCATAGCCATTAGTCACTTAATTTGTTTGCGAGCTGATGCCAGAATATTCCCCCACTGACTGAACTCATTATCAACTAGTTATTCGCCATTAACAACATAATCATTCACCCCCACAGCATATCTGCCCGACTGCCCGGACAAAAAGGCAAAAACAAATTGGAATGGAGCTTGATTCCTTCGACGATCGACCGACGGTGATGGTGACGAACGATGACGGAATCGACGCCCCTGGCCTCCGAGCTCTTGTTCGCGTTCTCGTCTCCTCCGATCGATTCCACGTCCTCGTCTGTGCCCCTGACTCGTACGTATACTCTTACACACATACACGTAGGTGTAGTTCGTAATTTTGCCTCCGTCGCAAAAAACGAAGGTCTGGTGATGGTAATATAATAATCTTGTCGGGGAGTATTAATATGTAGTGGCAAAATGTGGAATTTCTGCTAATTTTTCGTAGCTGTACTGCTGAGAGTTCTTCGCTATCGATTTCAAGTTCTTGCGTTTTCTAATTTGAGTTTTGATACATGATTGAGCTTCTTTTATCTGCTCCTGGTGCAATTGAATTTAGGAAAGACTAAGTTAAAATCAGCACACAACGCGTGCGCATGTGTGTGTTTTCATATTCATATCCATTATGTATTTCATTTAAGTAGTTTCAGCAGCTCAACTTCAGCTAATATCATACTACTACGTCTGTTGCAAATTTTCAGATTTATTTTTTGGTTACAATTAAGTGAACTAGATAACAAAATGGTTGGAGTTGGACCCAATAATTTGTGCATCTTTTCTCTCTAAATTTCTAAATGTTCACAAGTTTTCTTCATTTTAAATATATCTGTTATCATGTGTAGTGATCAATGAAATTCTCCATCAGGGGCTATTGTCTTTTAGCTAATGAGATAGTAATCCATTTCTCTTTTTAGGTGAATAGAGTTCTATTCTGTTATTTCTTACATTTTGTTGTTACCTTTTCCAGTGAAAAATCTGCTGTTAGTCATAGTATCACCTGGCTACAGGCTGTTTCAGCCAAACCGGTGGAAATCAGTGGAGCAACTGCTTTTGCAGTTTCTGGTCAGTTGCAATATTCTCTACTTTCCAATCATGTATACTTCGTCTTCTTGTATTTGGACCATTGCTTTGGTAGTGCTTCAACTTTCCAATCATAACAAAAATTTATAAAAAGCGTGATATATAATATTTTTTTGGTAATGTTACACAAAAAGTTTTCATTGTAGAATCATTATTTGGAGACCAAAAACCTCATCCTATTCACTTACTCTTACTCAACGTATAACATTCCTAGTTAATAGTGTACCCTATACTTATAGCAAGCACCAAGCAGTGTCAGTTCAACATGGCCATTGCATCATACTACATCTATTCAGTAATGTTTTTCTGAAGAAATATGACTGTCTTGCATTCAATGGGCACTTCTGAAGATTAAACTTGAAAGAATGTGATATATCACATTTCTATTCATTCATGACAAGATCGTAAGTAAATTTAACTCTTTCATTCCGTTCTTGCATGATGAACTAAAGGGAGCTCAGTTAGGGAGCAAATAGTATTAGAAGTTTAGAACTGAATTTTCTTAACTCAATTCTCAATCAAGCAAATTACAAGATGCATATTTGATCTGGTAAAAAAGAATAGGTCATATAAATTAACCAGGAAAAACAAGATGCTAGAGAACAAGATAAGTGAGACTCCGCACACTGTACAAAAGCACTTCAAGCCCATGCGGAGGGTTTTGTTAAGATCCTGTGATGCTTGACCCAGGAAAAACGCCACTTCTATGGCATTTTATTTGGTATATACCCCTCATTTTAATTATTCCCTTTTTGGCTGAAAGTCAAGAGGTTAGTTGTGCCTAATATGTTTGTTTTCGCATAGTCGTCATTAGGATGATGGACTTTGTATAACGTAACTATTTTGATCGAAGAAAAGTTATATCATCCAGTCACATATTGTTTCTCTCGCTACTTCCACGTAAACATCTCTACATGTGGAACTAGCTGGGAAATATCTACGTAAGCGAAATTAGTGAATTCTTGGCCTATAACAGTCGAGCATCCTGTGAGAGGTTGGCTTTGCATTCTAGTTCTAGGTCTGAATTTTTACTATGGCATTTCAACATAGTATCACAACTTCTGAAGTTAAGGTATCAATTATCCTGGATTTGGGGATAGCTTATCAACACTATTTTACTTTCTGAGCATTTATTGTCAGTTGATCTGCAAGTCAGTTTATGTACATCCATGTCATATCAGTTGATGGATTAATCACAGTCATCAGACTGCATCCTATAACAATTAATCTGATGATATTTGATATTGCTTATTAATTGAAGTAGGAACTATTTGTTAACACTTTTTTCATTTTACTTCATTGTTATCTTATGTTCTATTTTTATACGACATTTATCTCATACTAAATTTTGTAGGAACACCTGCTGACTGTACATCTTTGGGCATTTCCAAAGCTCTCTTCCCTTCAATACCTGACCTGGTACTTACTCTTGCAGCAACAGTTATAATAATCTATAGCAATAAAGTTGTACTTTTATATCATAATTTCCCTTAATTTTTCAATTACTTGCTCCATGCTTGTCATCATGATTTTGCATATGGATATATTCAATGTGGTCTGCACTTATGCATTACCTCGTCTGGCACTTCACGTTATATATGTGTGTATTTCCTATGAAGATACTGATAGACATCGATAGTTGTTCTCCTTTCGTATTAACACAATAATATCTTAAAGAAAAATGCACATCAGATATCCTAGCCAGTTTTTTTGTGGAAACATTCAGGCACTCATTTTGCAGCTGCGAGCACATAACATCATCAACTTAATGAATCATTAGCTAAGTACATGACAGGTTGAACCATAAGGGGATCATATAGAGTAGGTAGTAGTGGTATATTCACCCATATAAAGTGCTCAATCGAATCGAAGTTCCCTTAGATAGCCATTGACCTATAGTTATCCTTAAAGCGGTATAATTCTGTTTCGATGACCATTTCTCTTCATTTCAGTTTATATGAACTAGCTTGAAGAACAACTATCTCTTGGGTGCTAACCTTGTTAATCTGTATTCCTTCTTGCTTATATGCTTTCATGTTTCAATCTTTTCTTTGCAGGTAGTCAGTGGCATTAATATGGGTAGCAACTGCGGCTATCACATGTTAGTAGCATTCAACGACTTGATTTTTGTTGTAGAATTGCATAGTTGTATGTTTTGGCCTCTATATAACTATATTACAGGGGGTAGCTATGTCAATTCAAATAGTTTTATGATGCATCTGTTCAAACCATGTATGCATTTCAACTTAAAAGGTGCAGCTCTGCAATGGGAATGCCTGCCTTCCCAGAATTCAGGATATAATTTATCATATAAAGTCAGGCCTTGCTATGTTCATTCGTTTAAAATGGGTTTGAAAGCAATATAGTTATATAGCTGATATTTGGTACATACAGTGTTTATTCAGGGACTGTAGCTGGGGCCCGGGAAGCTTTTTTCAATGGAGTACCATCTCTCTCTATGTCTTATGACTGGTATGTACCCCATCTCCTTAAAATATTCCCGATTAATAATGCCAAAGTCTTACTACAATGCAATTCTATAATTTAAGATGATTCACTATAACTACTTTTTAATTACATCAATTGATAATTCAGCTCGTTTTAGTTTTTCAGGAGTCCATATTAGCATTGGTTTCTTGAATTAACAGTTGCCCTGTGATGGAATGTTATGAAATTATGAACTATCTGTGCTTTTTTAGCTTGAAACTAGTTTACATCAGAACAGTAACTGAGTTTAAACACACTTTATTTTCAGAAAATAAATAGAACTCAAGGCTGAAATGATTCTGAAAACCGTGCAGTTAAGCTCCATGAATCAGCTTTGTTTTATATATGTCTGCCTCCTGAAATATTCTCAGGTTAAGACAAGATTTATCATTGAGTTGCTTAAGGTGCTATTGATTTGCTTATATTTTATGAAGAAAAGGAAAAGAAAAAGCAATACTCTCAGAATGAACCCAATAAAAATTTCCCTCATACAACATTCACAGATCAGTGACGATACTGAAGTTGGCCAAATGGAGCATATTACCTCCCTACCCTAATCAGACACACAACACCCTGAATTTCTGGTCACCAATATAATTATTATTTGTGCTAGGCTATGGAGAAAATGACTATAATGTTATGTTAATGATATATGTGTCTATCTTCTTCAGTTGGATTATAGTGAGCTTCTATTTGATGTACATCCCACTTTAAGATTTTAGACCCATCTTGATTCTTGTAATGATTGGGCATTAAATAAGTTAATTGTTAAAGCTTTTAAATAAGTTAATTGTTAAAGCTTACTTTGTTAACCAACTCTCAGGGTGGGAGGGAAGAGTAATGTCGATGATTATGCACTCGCAGCGGAGGCTTGTTTGCCCATTATTACCTCCGTACTGTCTGAAATCAAGAAGAAGAAGTATCCTCTAAACTGTTTTCTGAATATAGATGTGCCTACTAATGTGGTCAATCATAAGGTAATTTTGGGATTCTTTTCTGGCAACTCATTATAGACCTGAATGATTAGATTAGGTGTTCACATCTCCATCTCTAGGTCTTTTGTCTACTGTTACTCTCATCACCTGAAATAGTGAAAATCTGGCTTTATTATTAAATTAGTTGGTTGTCTTATCTCTCTGTGAAGGCTTAAAGAGATTAGTTGTTATTTTGTTTTCTGCCTAGTGATGGTATTACTTTTGATAAAGCACATGTTCTTCCATTTCTTTTCACTTCTTTTCTCATATACTGATAGGACTAAAATGTTTTAACAATTATAGATTGATCCAATAACAATGATGATGGGATGCTTCTTGGTCCTTGAACAGGGTTATAGGTTGACTAGGCAGGGAAGGAGTATTGTGAAGATGGGGTGGACACAAGTTAGTTCTGATGCTCAAGGAGGGAAAATGTTATCAACAATGACTATGGAGACGAATCCAGCATATTCTGAATCAGATGGTTTTGGTACAAAACCTGATCATCTTCGATTCAAGAGAGAAGTACGATATCTTGCTCTAATAGTTACTTGAAGTAGTTTTTGGCTTTTAGTACTTGATTCTAGGGCTAATTTTTAAATGTTCTTTCCAGTTTTCTGGCTGATGCATTAGTAGTATGCAGTTTGATATTTTATGAAGTTATGAACACATGAGTGATGATATGGCTATGAGTTGAATCAATGTTAAGTTTTCACAAAAGCCATCTGCTCAAGACTCAAGAGTAATCAAATGGAGTGTCATCAATTCCTAATATCAAAAACAATTTTTTTTAGAATCTGTTTCTTTGGGTATTGATATTTTTAACTATAAAAGTAATTATATTAAAACAAAAGATATAACTATCAAAGTACTTTAAAGTTGAATAAGTAGAAATGTTTTGTTATAGGTTATGTTCCTATTTTCTTATACATAATGTCATTAATTCCTCCAACAATGGATACCTTTATGACAATTACTTTATTCTCATATTTAAATTGTCAGCTGATGTTCACAAGGCCTTTTTGCTAGATCATTAATATGCCTGATTTTTCTGAACCAAAATCAGTCCATTTACCAGTATTTATTTTTGTAAAAATGATCAGATGTCATTTACTAATTGGTGTTTCAAAACAATATTCCTAGTTTTCTGTTTTAACAAGAATTATCTGTGGATCGTATCTTAGGTCAGAGGTTCACAAGTTGAAGATGGCGACACAGACTATTGTGCGCTTCAAGAAGGATATGTAAGTCCTTATGTTAGTAAGACTGATTCCGAAAAGGAAGTATTTATCAATATGTAAAATTTTATTGCAGATAGCTGTCAGTCCTCTAGGCGCTTTGTCTCCTGCAGAGATGGATGGCCAAGCATACTTTAAACAATGGCTGCCAGGTGTGGCTGAATACTTCTCTTCTTCCGCCCTGTAAAGATGTCAATTCTGCCTTTCCGTTAATATCTGTAAGTCTTGAATCAGGTGGCGAATTTATTTGTTTATGAGTTTTATTTCATGTCTATTATCCTCACAGTTTGCGGCATTCCAAATCTGCATTAGTTTGTTGAAATCAATTTTTAAAACCCTAAAACATGGTGTGATTTTATTGTACTAGTCCAAGCAGTTTATGGCAGAAATTCCGATCTTTGGCTACAAATGATAACATTTAGATAATTTTCTCTTCGTTTTCCTGATACTGTATTCTGTGTTTGAGACGTGTTCAACTCTTGACCCTTCTCTTTTGCTGATATATTGTTACCAAGGGAGTTAACTAACAGCAAGCCTGAATAGAAGACAACGTCAAAACAGAAATAGGACATTTGAATAAGCTACTGAATACTGTACCTTTCTTCTACTCTGAAACTTGATAAGACACTGAAACTGGCCTATGAGACTAGAAGATAAATGGACTTCCAATTCAGTTCCTGAAAATTGCTAGTTTCCTTTTAACCATCTAATTTCTTTTTGTTCTGGCTCAGGAAATCTAGATGGGACTTGATTGGCTACGAACATCGCGATCATGCAGCGAGGTATCATTATTCCCTACTCATGGGATGACTTAACATATTAATGCATAAATTTTCCTGTACAACTGTAGAATTCAATAATGAATGATAAATTCATCAATTCTATTTTTGGGGGTGCAACCTATATAGCACAATTGACATTTTTAGATCATTATGATGGCGAATAATTTATATTGGAATTGATTTCTGCCCATTTAAATTTTTATTTTATTTGTAAAATTTGATGGTGTTCAATGAAGTACATATGAGGATACTGAGGCAATTTTGTATGAAAACAATTAGCTGGTACTGTCTTTTCTTTGTCAAAAAAGAAAACAAAAATAAAAGAACATTTGAAACATTACTTATGACAAAATTAATAGTGTCCGAGGAAGCACATTAAAGAAAAATAGGCTGGTGGCGTAGTGAATCTCTATGCCTAAATACTGAAACTTGAATGCATAAAAGGATCTAAAAATCCGAGAGGACTAGACGAGGAGCTGTATGAAGTGAAAATCTCATGTATGATTCTGTATGAAAGATCCATTAATACATGTACGATTCTGTCTGAAAACCGAGCTTGAAAATCTTTTAATAATAACTACTTAAAGGTGGGAAGAACCTATCAAGTTGCTATGCCAACTACCGAGGATGGACAGACAATATATGAAGAAGCCATTTGAAATTACCAATGAAGTAAACTTTACACTCTAACAACTCTGCTTTCACCTAATGTCTGGGTAAATTAAGAGCTATGTGGTTATGAACATTGATACAAACACATTATGCTTTTCCTCTGAAAAAAATACTGTCTTTGGAATATACTTCTCAGAAAATGTTTCAGATAACTGAATACTTTCAATAATTTATCATGACATTCTGTATTGATCTCTTAAAAGATATAGCAAAACCCAAAATATGAAAAGTTAAAAAAAACAAAAGATGAAGTAGTAACTATTTTAATTCTATCGTATGTACAGTATACATTGTGTGTAAAAAGCTGCATTTCTTCCAATCCCTGTTTTGCTTCTTGTGTATGTGAGTCATTTGGGCGGCGGCAAAGCTGGTGGATGCGACTGCACTAATATGGACCAAAGTACATGAACATCTTCATAGGGACAGGACTTCACATCCTCATACAGGATGTATATCCCTCTACCTGACAAATTGGCAATGAAATGATTCAGCTAAAATTTATGCTGCATTTAACTGTATAAGGGATGAAAGTATAAGCAAGCTACTCGAGTGAGTTGGATTGATAAAGAAAATGTCGTTTGAGGTTAGTTATACATAACAAACGAGTTTTGGCTCGAGTTCAATTGATAAAAACTCGATTCATTATTATACATAAAAAAAACCACATGCAACTTCTTGAGGAAAAATGAATTATGAAAGGTGAATGCAAACTAAAAAGTGTATTGAGGGCAGGGCGTACTCTTCTTGTGTGTCGAGTGAAGACGAATCCACAACTTCTTGAATGGAGAGAAGAGGGAGTGCAGCCATCCCATTTGGAGAAGAGTACTAGTGTGTTGGTGATCATGGGTAGGTGAAAGGATTGGAGAGGTACAAAATAAGGTATAGAGAGAGAAAGTGTGGTGGTGTTTTGCTTAGACAAGGGTGAAGTTTAGGTTCATTAAAAATGTTTGTACGTTCCCTTGCAAATTACACATGCATGCCACATCTTCTACTTGGTAAAATGTCTATATCATGACACCTTTTACCCTTGCGCTAGAAGAAGCCACTCTGCTCATCATCTAGAACAACACCTCTGATTTCCATTTTTAGTATTGTGTTTAATTTTATAGGTATGTATAGGGGTTTCTTTAATTTATTCCTCATGTGTTTTATGAAAACATTCTTCTTAAGAATTAGGAGTATGTTCCAAGTATTATATTCTCACCTCCTTGGACCACATTATCCTTTTGTTCTTGTGTCATGCTCCCGTCCCGACCGAGGTTGAAATTATAAAATGGGGACAATTACTTCTTAATTGACTCCTACTTTCCCTAAATTATTTATGTATGCCCAACAATGATAAGCAATCTAATGCTAGCGATGACATCTATTACAAAGAGCTAGGGAGCTAATCTTCTAAATAAAACAAACATCAACTTTTGCTAGATAACAGATAATAAAGCTTTCTCCATTTTTGTTATCAAAAAAATTGAAATGCTAACACGATTCCATTCACTCTTCTTAAAGAATAAGAATTTACAAGATTTATTATTTAACTCCGTCAATAAGATTTAGCAATTTAACGAAAAATTATAGCCCAAATTATGTTTGGTCCAACCAATTCAATTATAATGTAAATGTGTTATATTTGTTTTTGGATTTGTTGTGTATCATTCAATTTCAAAGCAAGCATATTATAAATGTATATTGTATTTATAATGTGAATATATTTGATTTGGCCAGAATCGATTTTGGAAAGAATTTATCCCAATTTGACGCCCCCGACGTGACTGTGTGTGAATTATCTTCTTAATAGGGCTTTCATATCTTGTTTCTTGGCCAACCCAGTTATATGATATGTTTTAACTCTCTACGTGAATGTTATTTATTTGTACCCACTAAGGCCATTCCCTAATACGGCCCACATGCTCTCAGCCCACTCGACTTTGCAGAAGGCCACATACAAGACACCAGCTCACATAAACATAAGGCCATCTGGGATACTGACTGTATGACTGGATATCTTTTGACACGACCCAAAATAGGATGTTGACTTCCTAATTAGTATTTTTTTTACATGTTATCGGCAAATTTTATTTCAAATCGGGTTTAGATGAACTCAAAGTATTGACATGATAAGTACAATATATTCGTTTTGAGATTAGATGTAACTCTCAGATAACTGACCAATCACAAAGCAAATAGAGTATAAGTACTTTGTGGTTGGATTAGTTTGGTCAAATAAGGTTTAATTTAAACACAATTTTTTTCTTGTTACTACTGTTGTTTCACGGGCATTTTATCTATTTCAAATTCCTGTATTTTCATCTAAGGAAAAATAGTCAGCTGTAGTTTCATCCATTGCTTTTGCTCATATGGTTATGGGACATTGTTGCTTTATTTCCAAAGAAAAGATTGAAAAGCAAATGCTGTTTGCCGTTATATTTACTTTCCTATTTCATTCTTTTGGTTTTTCTGTTTCCTAGTGCATATATACCTTTGAACGTGAATTTAACTTTCTCATTTTCCCCAAGTTCAGAACTTTTCCCTATTTATTATTACTATATATATCATGTGAAGGGAAGAATCAAACCATTCAATTTGACTCGTGCATATATTCAGTCGATAAAACTTTGTCTGAAATTAGATTGTTACACATATAAATCGAGTTGTTTGATAGCATATGAGATTTATATCATGCCCAATTGAATAAAATGAAAAAATAATAATATATTTTTACATGTAAACTCGTGTTCTGTGTAATTAAAGATGGAGTTTGACTCAATTAGAAATCAAAATAAGCAATATAATATAATTATTATGTAACAAATGACACTTCTCTGAACAATAAAAAATCACAAGTCAAATCAATTATTATAAAATTAATATTTTTCCTAAAATAAAATTCCATGACAACCTTATCTTTACCGAAGAAATTGGCGTTACCGATTTGAATTTGAACAATGTATGTTAAGGTTGCTTTCCTAGAGTTAAGCATCATTATCAGAATGCGTAGGACAAGCTATGTTAGAATATATCCCTTTTTCGTTCCTCCTTATATTATTTTATATATTTTATTATAGTTGTATTTCATAGATCTTTTGAATAAATTGCATAATGTCAAAGCCATGATGGAATCCATCAACTTATGGTAATGCATCCCCCAACAGGGCCCATGATTCAATCATACGACGAATATGGGTCCCATACCTTTAAAAAAAATAGTTACATATAACCTAAAACTGGAAAATTTAAAATCACTTCTCTCAATCGTATGAGTAATTCTTGGCTAGCTTAAACCTTCAACTTATTATGACTCAGCGAACAAAGCATCGAGAAGTAAAAGAAAATAGGGATAATTACATAATTACATCCACCTCCTCCCCCCACATTTGAAAAATCTTATAAAATGATGTGAAATGATACACAAAATTACAATATTACCCATGCAATGATACACAAAATTACAATACTACTGTAATTATCCCAAGAAAATATCTTAAACCTCATTTAATTGTGTATTTTTTTTGGCGTGTAAAACATATTACGTGAGATTTTTTTTAAATTTGTCACATCGTAATAATTACTGATGATTAATTTCGTCCATTAGATCAAATCGCCATTCATATATATTGTTTAATTAATTATTTAGCGATATTAATTTTTGTAATATCTAAGGGGCCTTTTTTTCCACTCATGGTAACGGTTCCTTGACGGGAAAAGGTGATAAAGTGGTGTTGCCATTTGCTATTTGACATTTGATGACATTTTAACGTTGTTAAAAATAAAAGACCAAATCATATCAACTTTCCCCCCATGTTGTGTGCATGACAGATTGACCATAACTACCAAGTCCTCAAGTCCATATTCTTGAATATTTAATTTAAAACCCATCTCGGGAAATTTAAATTAATCACAATAAGCATGAATGCAAACACAACATATAATATTGGGGTTATTGCATTTTTTGTGCCATAACTATAGCCCACCAGCATTTCTACCCCGTAACTTTTTGGGTTGACATATTTGGTGTCACAAGTTCAACATCTGGCAATTTTGGTGCCAAATGTGCGGGCCATGTGACATGAAAATTGGAGATTTTGACCATTCAATGTCTTTTCATTATAAAAAATTATTTTCATCCACCAAGAACTAGGCTACTTGGATGTTTTTATTTGGGGAAGAAGAAGAAGGCGGGTAACAGTTTAATTAAGGGAATGTTTGGTGAATTTTATGGGAAAAGTTAGGATTTTGGATTTTGGTAATTTTTTTAATGAAAAAGACATCGAATGGTCAAAATCCCCATTTTTCTTGTCACATGACCCGCACATGGGGGAATTTTGGGCCAATTTTGAGGTTGAACCTCAATTGGCACCAAAATTGTCACTGATGTTGAACTTGTGGCACCAAATTTGCCAGCCCAAAAAGTTACGGGGTAAAAACACAAGTGGACTATAGTTGTGGCACAAAAACTGCAATAATCCCTATATTATTGAGACTTAAAATGTCTTACGTGTATTGGATATCGGAAAAAATACCCGTTATGTGGTATTGGACAATCCTCATCTCTTGAGTTAGTTTTGAGGTGAATTAGGCCCAAACTATATGAACTTTGACTCAATCCATGTGTATCTTTATTGTATCAGAGTTTCAAATTAATGTGAGCCACTAAATTCCATGATGGATTCGATCGGTTCACATGTTTGACTTTATTATATATGCACACATTTGGCCCATATAACAAAGATTGGATTGTCATTATGCGTCCAGTTAACTAGATCTGCAATTTTATTACTCGTGTATTGAATATTTACCCACAAGTCGCAATTCGCAAGGTTGAGACTTTCATGTCACGTGTTGAGTTTATTTCATATACATGTTAATTGAATTTATTTCACCGACACATTCTAATCCATGTGTATCTAATATATATATATATTTTTCAAATACAATTAATCACAAAATATACTTTAAGCCCAAATTGTTTTGATTAGTGCAGACAATTTAAGGGAAAATTTCACTTATACCATACATATGTAGTAAAGTACGTTAATAATGTAGTCTGATCAATCCCTTAATTCATGAATCACTTTATTACCATGATATTGGTTCAATGGAATAGATTTTTAAATAATTGTTTGTTGGGTGAGTTGTGTTACTTATGGAGTCATGCAAAAGGTTTTCCTGCTAATTAAAATAATCAATAACACATTTGAAGAATAATTAAAATAATTACTACTTAATCTTACTACTGCACAAGACAATAGTGAAGTTGTAAAATCTCAACAAAGAGGTTCCGGCTAACTAATTTATCTTCCAATGTTTTATGGTATCATCATAATTAAGTATTTGAAAAACAGGGTCCCTTACACTTTGATCTTGTTCTCATATAATCATCAAAATTTATGTGCGCAAGGGATACCCCACAAGCCCACAAAGTTAAACCCTTAGAGCTTTTTAATTTTTTTAAAGAAAGTAATGATTAAATCATGATATGATGAAAGATTTAGAAGTCGTGCTGTGAGTGGGGCGAAAGTGGTAGTGATGGTGTCAAAATTTGAAATTGTGTGTACAATTTAAAGCAGGTGTAAAGGATGAACCCAATTTTAGTATAGACTAGGCCACGTGCTACAAGAGGTATGTAAAATTAAAAAATAATCATGTAACCCAAAATCATAACGCGGAGTATTAATTTAATTAGAAAAAAAAGAACATTTTTTTTATCATATAATAGAAGACCAGAAGTCTTCTTATAATATTCCATATGTGAACCGTGCAAGTAATAAATCCAAGATCTTTCAACTAGTTAAATTAATAAGAGTTCAAAACTATATAAATCGCATAACTTATTTCATTATGATCGATTGAGTCTGATATAAAATATATAGCCAGGCTCGACACAAGTTCAGATTTGGGGCTATAATATTTTTACTTTCTAAATTAAAAAATACAATTAAATATCGATGTTCGAATTTTCTAACATATTTTTTGTAGATATAAAATGATAAAATTCATCTTATCTTTTCTATAACATAGCTGAAAGATGTTTCTATTAATTAATTTTAATATTGAAATACTTCTTGTAGTGAAAATAATTATTACTCAGATAATAAATAATTTTATAAAAATATACATGTTCATAGAATACGATTTTTGGTTTATCAAGATCAATCAATAACTATCAAGTAAAAGTATATTTTTAGTACTCTTATAATTATATTAAGAAAGGTGGTACATGGGTTTGTCAAATGGGTTGACATCTCTATCTAAGGTTGAAATTTTGAGCAAATTACTCGATATTCGATTCAAATTTGAACAATAAAAGCTTGTGTAAGCTATGTATGTTATACTTATCAGTCATGCTTTAATATTCGATCAACAAAAGCTCGCTTATTATAAATACATGTTTATAATGTAGCAAAAACTATGATGTTTATATTTTAATGAAGTATTGAATTATATATATATAAAAAAAAAAGAATTTGATATATAGATTCTGTCCTAATGCTAATGCTTATCATCCGGGTTAATCCTTATTTGTAGCTACAAAACATTGAGTTGGAGTATTGGACCAGCATCTTGAGTTGTTGGAAATTTAAGTATAATAATTACTTAATTAGCAAAAGAATTTTAACCATTGAATTGGAGTGATAAGCTTACTTGGACAACTATGCCGGGTATCTATATGGGTGTTGTGATTGTACGAATCAATCTCAAACTTGTCATAATCCCACATAATTTTATAGATTTTTCGATTCTAATACTCAACCCTAAAATACTCATCTTATTTGAGTTTTTGAAAAATCGAGACGAAACGAATTTGGGTTATCCAAACCCAACGCCCATCCGGCCACCCCTGCATTAATCCATTAAATCTAAAGCAGCAAACTAGTAGCGCAAGTTAATGTAGAAAATAAAATTTCCTATATATATATATATATATATATAATGCAAATTAACTTGCCAAACTTCCAATTGGTTGTAGGTATGCTACTATTGCAATCACATGTCAGTAATAAATTCAAAAGTCAAAACCCATTATATATAATACGAGTAAAAGACAAAAATACCCCTATGCTTTGTCTAACTCTCAAAAACCCCGTGTTATTTTAACTCCCAAAAACTCCCATGTATTTGATTTTAAATACCACACTCGACCCAAGTAGTATATACTTATAATTTTTTTTTTGGATTTTTGTGGAATGACAAAATTACCCCTATGTGTTTGTTTTTTTTAAATTTATTTAATCTTTTTAAAAAATTAAGTATATACTACTTGGGTCGAGTTTGGTATTTAAAATCAAACACAAGGGGGTTTTGGGGATTTTAAATGACACATGAGGGGTTTTTTGGGAGTTAGACAAAGCATATGGGGTGTTTTTGTCTTTCAATGTCAAGGGTAAAATTGTCATATCAAAAGCAAAATGTGAACAAATACTTGCAATTTTGGCGTTTGAAACACACTCTCTTTTTTTGGAGGTGTATTTGGCACTTATTTGAGATCACAGGGGGATTTTTGGGAGTTAAAATAACACATAAGATTTTTTGGGAGTTAGACATAGCATATGGGGTGTTTTTGTCTTTTGCTCTATATAATTCTGAATATATATGTAAAAGAAATTATTGGACTCGTTTTCACAGCATATATTCAGTCAATTCTTACTACACATATATTCTACACATTATATATTTAGATCTCTTGATATTATTACTCATTTATTTTATATAATAAAAGCCATACACTTATGAATAAATGAGGTACAACCTAATTTCATTTTGATTAGAGTTTCTTCGGCATATATATGCATGCGCCTTTGTCTATATATGGGCACATTTAACATCGATCATTAATTCCCATGTACAGTCCAAATCAAATAAGACATTAATTATGTGCCCACCATCCACTTTATGAAAGCACATCCTTGAATAAACTACAAATATGACAAAAATACATTTTAGCGCCTTTGTTGTTTATAGGTCGATTTAAGATACTTTATTTTTCGGCGAGAAAATTGCATTTTATATTTTTTTCACCCGCATTTTCAGTTCATTTGACCATAATTTCAGTCATTATTTAGGTAGAATTTATCTCTATGTACAGAAATTGCCAACTCCGCAAAATTATTTGCCCCTACAAAATAGATTGAATAACCTTCATTTGCACAAATTGTTTGCATAATTGGCAATTTTTGAAAAACGATGTAATTTCCGGCGAAATAGGAATTGAAATTGCGGAAAAGTGGATTGATATTGCTACTACAAATTAAAAATATATATGATGTACTTTACTCGCCAAAAAGTCAACTGTCTTGATCCCACGTCCCTGAAAAAGTTAAAGAACCTAAAATATTATTTTTCCTCCAAATACCTTGAATTAAAATGGTGAGGATAATGAACAAGAGATTGGAGATCAATGTTCCATCAATTGATGTAAGAAAAATATCTTTTTAGCGTGTTCGAATCTCTGCTGATAGAGGTTCACGTATTATATGTCCGACGTGCGCGCCTCGAAATGAATTAAGACTTGAATATCCTTTGGGGAAAAACTTATTAAAACTATAACAGTGGTCACACAAAAGATCGAGTATATGATATGTTTGGCAAAAATCATCGTCATATTCAAAACAGAATGTGTGTGGTAATAATGAATAGGGGCAAAAGTGGAAAGCCATTATTAAACTGGGCCGACATTTTCCGTTAGGCCTCACTTTCGGGCCATATTACTAAACTGTCCACTACTCACTTAACGTGTTCCGTCGCGGCTATAAATACTCTCTCTTTTCCCCACACACACTAAAATTCTCATATCACACATAAAAACACACATTGATATTTAACTTACTTACTAGGTGGTCCAATATAAAAAAAAAAAAAAAAACAGAGTGTTTCGTTTTGTGGAGTTTAAAATTGTTGCGTAAAGAAGAAGAGTAGAATCTTTGTGCTTTTCTTTAATTTGTAAAAATAATGGGAAGGAAAGAAGATCAAGATAAAGTTCAATCCGTTCTTGAACTTCTCAAGAAACAACCACCACTCACTCTCAAGCAGGTATGTGTTGTCTAATTATCACTATTTTCTGCTTTTAATAATGTGATAGCTAATAATTTTGGCATCATGTTCAATATTTTCATTGAAATTAATGTGTACGTTTTACTGTGTGAACGAAATTGCAGGAGAAATTTTGCAACAAAGCTTGTGTGGAGAGATTTCTGAAGGCCAAAGGGGATAGTGTGAAAAAAGCAGCTAAGCAACTAAGAAATTGTCTTTCTTGGAGAGACTCCATTGGCACTGGTATTTTTTATCTTTTGAATTTTATACTAAGTTTCAAATTAAAAGATTCATGTCATGTCACATTATTCACCACCTTCTCTTTTTGTTTTCTTGTTTAAATTGAGAATCTAGCTTTTTTATAAATTTAAAAATGTCTCACCCCGATAAAGTACTTAAAATTAGCAGTAAAGTCATTTAGTATATTTATTTATTTATTTATCTTTGGTTAAAAAAGTCATTTAGTATATACTAGTACTATATGATGATATCCCAAAAAGAAAAGAAAAAAGATTGGATTTTTAATTTTGACACTGATTTTTATGTGGACTATTTGAATTTTGAAGATAATTTGATAGCTGATGAATTCTCCGCTGAGCTTGCTGAAGGAATAGCTTATGTTGCTGGACATGATGATGAATTAAGACCTGTTATGGTAATTAAGTAATTTTTTAGTTATCTTTCTTACATGTACTTGGTAATTTTATGCATCATAATTACATCTTTGATGCTAAAAAATACAGATATTCCGCATCAAGCAAGATTACCAGAAAAATAATTCACAGAAAGTGTAAGTACATAAAACTTGCTGTTTTATTTCTTGTTTTATCTATTTCCGTTGTTGGGATTATTTCATTTACTTGCTGTTTAATTTCTTGACTTACATTTTTTCGTATTTTTATTTTGAAATAATGATTGTTTTTTCATGAACAATTTTTTTAGGTTCACTCGGTTGCTGGTGTTTACACTAGAAGTGGCAATTCAAACTATGGCAAAAAATGTTGACCAATTTGTTCTTCTCTTTGACGCCAGTAAGATTTCTTGATTAATTCATTCTTTTCCCTTTGATTTTTCTGCTCAAATTAATATTTTTGTATTATTTCAATTTTCAATACATTCTCTGTCAAATAAAATCAGAACAGAGCTTTCATCTCAGTTCAGAGATTAGCAATTAATGTAATTCCCATGTCTAGGGATTCCACACAACCACTTTAAAATTTAAATCTGTCTGAAATAACTTCAAAAACACCTTTTTGTTAAAATGTATACCCAATCTTTAATTTTCCAATGTCACGCCTAATAACTCAATTAATGAGTAATTAATTAAGTGAATCAAGAAGATAACATAATCAACAACAAATATGTCGGAAAACATCCAGTGGGGTGTCTAAAACTTTTTCAGAAATTGCCTGGAGTGCCCTTAAGGGGTCACATTCAGATTTGAGAGGTGTAGGGGTATATTAGGTCATTCATTCTTTTGGGTGAATTATGTTACAAAAAAAAAAAGTGAGCATAAAATTCTCCTTTTTTTTGGATGTCAGACCCAACAGTGATTTGAATTTTCTTGACTTTTTGGAAAGAATGCTCATTTTTTGAGAAATAAATTTCATGTTGGGGTTAGTTAAATTCTTGTTGACTAATGTGTAATGCAGGCTTTTTCAGGTCAGCATCAGCTTTTATGAACATGTTGTTGTCAACACTGAAGATTATATCAGATTATTATCCGGGTCGGGTTCACAAAGCATTTATCATTGACCCGCCTTCCATGTTCTCCTATCTTTGGAAGGTACATTAATATTTAATTTCAACATAATTATTTATTAATGGATTTGTTGTATATGCTGCTATAATGTTATGGTTTGGTGTTTTCATATTGTAGGGAATGAAGCCATTCATCGAGTATTCGCAGTTGGTATCGGTGGTATCATCGCTCGACTTTGAAGAATCATTTGAATTTAATGACTATACATCGTATCCAAGAGTAACGTCTCTACGTTTCGATCCTTCATCAATTCCATCAACTAAACTTGGTCCGTGTTCTTCCTCAAGATTTTCTTTCACTGTCTCGCATAGTTGCGACTCAGTGAAGCCTTGGTACCTTTCGTTAACGGATACATCTGCATCAAAAGTGGGCCCCACAAACCCTTCACAAATCTCGTTGGGGCCTGTCATCTCGCCCCTTAATGCTAGATCTCAGTCATTTGCATCACCGATTGATAGGGGACTACGCAGAAATGATAATTTCATCAGAAAGGGCTTCTTTCCATCCACACCGATGCCACAAAAAACCCAAAGTTTGGATCCATCCATGATTCATCATCCAAGAACGCCAAAGCCTTCATTCCTTCAATCGCCGGCATTGTTCTTCCGAAAAGATTATCAAGTGAGTCGAGTTGAAAAATCTCGTGATTCGTTCCAACCATTTTTAAAGTTTTATCGACGACCATATGATGAGATGATATATCGGTCAAAGATGAAGCCTCCTTTGGGTGGACTAATTTCTATTGTCTCTCCGCAACTCAAGCGCAGACACATGTCGGTTTCTCAGCGGTTTTGATCAAGACATAATACATGCATAGTATCTCATTAATCAATGGCTCACCATCCAGAATAATTTATTCATAATTGTTTCTTATATAGTCCCAAATGTCTAAAATATTTTAATGCCAGATTATATATGTAAAGAAATAGACTACGTGCTAAGTGGGATGTGAAATTTCGTGCAATATATGTCACATTTAGTGGTCTGCACTTTGGTTTGTACGAAAACACAGCATGGAAGCAAGATATCGTGGTCGAAAAGGTGTACATTGGAAATCAACCTTGTCCAAAGAAATCTACCTTTAATGTTATAATCCAGCATTTGTAACATTTGTATTTTATTTTAATTAATTATATTTCAACTCTTGTGAAGATTTTTGTATTTTTTTCATGTTAGGACGGTGTAATGTCAATTAATGATCATATTTACTCTTAAGCCCCGTTTTGTTTTTGCTTTTTGAACAAATAATTGCTATTTTTTTTTTACAAGAAAACAAATCGGATCAATTCATTTAAAACACCCTATTCATAAATCTTTCTGTTTTTTTAGTACTAATTCAGCATTAGTAACATTCGTATTTTATTTTAATTAATTATATTTCAACTTTTGTGAAGATTTTTGTTTTAATGTTGTAATGTAAATTAATAATCATATATATATATATATATATACATATACTACTCCTACGCCCCGTTTTGTTTTTAGTTTTTTCAACAAATAAAGGCTATTAGTTTTTAAATGATATTCTTATGTTGTTTAAGTTATTATAGATTTATGTTATATATATGTTATACATGACAGATGTGGGTTGACTTATTTACGGGGTATTTTTGAAAATAAATACCTTAGTTATTTTAGTTCCTTTATAAATTTAATTTTTTTAAAGAAAAAAGAGTGAATAGTAAAATAGTATTCTTACATATTATGTTATCTGTTTTTTAGTAGAGTTTAACGATAGAAGGTGTGTATTTGCAGTTTGTAACACCCCAAATCACATTGAAATGTTTGATTTGTCAGTAAAGATTTTGTTAATTAATATGGACTTAAACATTTTTAACTAGTTAATCAGAGCACAATATTATTGTTGACATCAGAGCATTTTTAACTACTTGTGGCTGAGATTTGATTTTTTCTAACGCTCATGTTGGACTTTGTAATGTCAATAATTATAAATAAAATTGAACCCAAGTTTGAAATCCAACTCTTCTCGTTGTAAGCTTGTTTTTGTAGTATTTTGGTGAGTTCATTTTTTTTTCTAATTACACGTTGGTTTCAACAATGGCAGAGCATTTGGTAGGAATATAATGTGTCTTTTTGCTGTTTGTATGCAAAAGTCAAATACTGGAGCATACTATATTCTAATATTATATGTGCATGACCCTGTGGAACTATATTGGGAACTAAAATTACACACAAAAGTTAATGTGCATTTTCACACATACACACACTCATAACTTATATTAATTAATATTTAATACATTTATGAAATGCAATTGTTTTTCCATTTGTCGCCTATTAAGTTGTCCTTAAGTAATCAAGGTTCTGTGGTTGAAGTTGAGTTCCAATAATTTTGTTAGTGACCTACTTGTTTGATTCACTGCAGTGAGATATTGGGTTTGTATTTTAGTTTATGGTTAAGTTTGATATGGACAAAACTCCTTTTGTAATTTATATAAAAATAATTTTCTGTTTGGAATTTGGGTTTTTGTTCTTATAGTTTAAGAAGACTTTTTCACTTACTTCTATAGTACTTATAACCAAAGAAACTCGAGAAATGTCAAAGTGATGGTAGATATATGAAATCTTTTATTTTTTCTCGGTTTAATTTTCTAGTAATTGGTAAGAAAAATTTCAACCATCTATTTTTCCATTTCTTTTGGTTGGCCTCAAACATTTTGTTAATGACAATCTTTCATAAGTCAAAAGATTAAAAACTCTTCCAAAAAGTTTTTGCAATCTTTAATGCGTTGCATTAATTACAAATATTTGTAGCTACTAGGTTCATGAAATATTTGTATACTAGAATTGTATGAAATTTGAGAACTAGTTTTAGTATGAACACACCAAATAGTTAGGTGAGTCGGATGTGTTCCTCCTCAAAATCTACTGCAATCAAGTTTGTATATATATATATGATGATGACTTTGAGAGCTCAATCGACAAATTGAATGTGTGCAAAATCGAGAATTTGCCTCTTCTGAATGAATTAATGAGTTTTTATGTTGAAACAAAGTTGAATGACTTTGCTAATGTGCGAATTGTCAAAAAATGTAATTTGATCTTTGCTACATTAGTTATTTCATGAATTTTTTTTCTAATTTTTTATTATTATTATTTTACTATTTTCAGTTTAAATATATTAAGGAAAATATTCATAATCATCTACTCTCATCTCGTCAACCAGGTCGTTTACTTGTTAATTGTAATTTTGAAAAGAGAAAACTAAAGAAAAGAAGGATATCTAAGTCTAAAATATATATATACTTATTATTTGAAGGATTCTATTTCAACTTTGACATATTCAAAATTATCAAACTAAGAGGTCAATAATTACTAGGTTATCTGCCGTTGTGAAACTAATCGTGCTATATTGAGATAGTAGTTCAAAAAACATTTACACATGCTGTCTTTTAGTTTCTTTAATTCTTGTTCACAAAATTTGATATCTAACTAGTGAAATTTGAATCTAAGCTGATAAGTTGATGACTCCTCATGTTTTGGTGGAACCCATTATGCATATATCTTTGTTTTAATGCATAGTGGAAAAGCATTTCCTGGTACTGTCTTTTCGCAATGATTTTTTTTTTTAATTATTATTTTCACAATGACTTGACTATAGAAATGAATATTTATAATCTTTGTTAAATTTTCAAAATAAAATATATAAATCTGTGTTAGGTGTAGAGTATGCAATTCCGTGATAAGTCATGTCACGTGGCATTATTACTAATTTGCGGTTTTAGTAGCTCATTCTTTGACTAATTAGCGTCAATTGAAGAATTAGAGATTCTGCTGAATATATTAGACAATTTGTAAATATCGATATTCTTCGAGTATATATCTATCATTTTTTTTGAAAAAAAATAAAAAAAATACGAGATGGATTGTTTTTTTTCTTTTTCTTTTTTCCTGAGAGTATTCAGATCTAGATATGATTTAACTATTTTCAAAATGCATCAAATAATTAAGTGAAACCTCTTAGATCATAAATGAATTCGTCACATCATGACGATTAATATGTTCCACTAGACCATTACATTTTCTATATGATTAATAAAAGAATAACATACCATAAGACAATCATACAACACATATTTAAGTAAATAAAATGATTTGTGAGCAACCAAATGTTAATTTCTCCATAGTGGACGGGACCAATCTCCTCCCTTTGACCAATGAATTGGGAGCCCAATCATAAGTTTAATTACATTCTTCTTCTCCATCTAATAGATCTAGGAAAGAATTAGACCAAAATTGTTATTTCTAAAATATCTCGAAATCAAAAGAGAGAACACTTGACCCTATGGATCGACTTGCAACTCTACCTTTATTCAAACGCAATGTCTTACAATGGTCTCCCCTCAATGTCTTCTCAATTAGGGTTCAAATAAAAAAAAAATCCGACAATGATAGAAGTTGCATGTGACCAAGACATGATAGAATCTTTGCGAATATACTATCTTCGGTTGCCACAGGGGGTGATCTGCAGCTATTTAGAAAGGTGAGGTGGGTGACTGAGAATTTTCAAAGGACTGGGGGAAAAATGAAAAAGGTCCAAAAGATAGAGGGGAAAGTGGGATTTCCTCAAGACATTATTTAAATTTGAAGAGATATCGTATACGATTTTATACTTTTAGCACACTTAAGAATTAATTAATTAACTTTTTTTTATAACTATATATACATCAACTCAAGAAAATGCTAAATTAAGTTATCTATTTTTGTATATATGATGATGGATAATATCTGGATATACTCTAAGATTATATCCTGTGATCTAAAGCTTCAATATTCTCAATCTTTCACTTTCAGTTTTTTAAGCCGTTTAGTTATTAAACGTGCCAAAAAAAAGAAAAAAAAAAGGAAAGGAAAATGGTGGGTACTGTTCATTTTCCGCCCACTTATATGTTATAATATGCATAAAAAAAAAAGAAGAGTTTATATGTATATACTACTTCATAATTTTCCTAAGATGTATTAACTTATGTTCAATTACAACCATCTCCCCTGAGATTTAGTGAAATTACAGAAATTTTTCCGGATGTTTCAATAATTACGAATACTTTAAGTTAATTCATCTTACATATATACCCCTGTTGCTCATCTTTAATTTAGATTGACAAAATATTTTGGACAAAAATACCCTTTTATGTTAAACATGGAATCAAGGGGTGTATTTGTTGTTACTATATATTAAATTTTAGGGGGATCTTGATCGTAAATTCAGTATTACTTATATCATTTTTTATTTTGAATTAGTCATGTTTGTATTTCAAAATATGTCTGCATCCGTGCAACATAAACATAGCATCACGCCTAGAAGGTAGCTTTAAATAATCACAAGAAGCCTACCTTGTTATTGTATTTAAAAAGGGCCAAAGTAAAGATGATTTATGAAGATGGGTTGATAAAATACAATTTAGTTACGTTCCAATTCCCTTAAGAATATCGCTAATTACGTACTGTTCCATGGAATCAAAGCAATCCTCATTAAAGGAAAAAGTGATTGACATAAAGCAATGGTACTACTACTCCACTATATATATAGGTAGGTGAAATTAAAGACCATTATCAGAATGTGTTAAGTAAAGCTAGTCAGATTAGTTAGTGTTTTAACAAAATCAGTGCGTAGCTTGTCCCGCAACTCCCTACTCCTCGCTATCCACCACGTGTCCTGCTCCGGTCGGTCGTCATTGTTTCCTATCAACTCATGCCACATATAAGTACTAGGAATCATGAAAATTAATTTGGCTTTGAAACTAATCCAAAATGCTATTCGCAGCGTTATTTAATCAAATTAAACCTAGGACCTCTTTCATCTTGAAACTTTAGTTTTACTCAAATATTTTTTGTTAAACGACTAACTTTTTGTGAGTTGGGAATAAAAACGATTTGATAAAATGTTGTACTTCTTCTTGTCCCTTTTATAACCCAACAATCATGAGAATTTATATTTTAAATGTTACATAGTATGTATGTATAAATGTACGATGTATATTTCAAGAAAAATGAAATGAAATCATTGTGGACACGTCACTTGAAGAAAAAATTCGTAATTACCTTAGATCTATCTACAATCAAACATAATTAAACTTTACAGGTTAAGTCGAACCGCGGAACTTGCAGTCCCAGCGGTTGATATGTCTCGGTGCCATGCCAACTAATCTTGATATGATTTAAATAAAAAATATTTTCATGTACAAAAATCTTTTTCTTGGTAATATCCTGTTTTCATTTCTTAAAATAGACAATGAAGAGTAGGACATATGCAAAACCAAACTTCGTCACCAGATAGTATAGTTTGAGTTTATCTATTTCATTGATGGAACTATGAATCTTATATCTAAACAACAAACATACAAAGAATGAGATTCTTGCATTTTTTGCGACACAACTTAATGCTCATTCGTATTTCTATCCCAAATTATATTGAGCTAATACATTTGGTGTCACACATTTAATTTCGATGGCAATTTTGGTCCATATTGAGATACAATTTCAAAATTAACCCGAAATCGTCCACATGTGGGTCACATGACATTTAATTTGGGGATTTTGACCTAATTCAACGAAATTTAAAAAAAAAAAAAAAATTGTTTGTTTTAGATCCTCCTCCACTATGCTTCTTCCCATTATATATAGACCACCTGACCTCTCCCCAATGATTCATTCCAATACAAATAGTAATACAACATAGTAAGTACTAAAACAACTTCCATACATCTCTCTGCATGCTCACATGCAGCTTAACAGCTTTAGCCTTCATATAGCCAGATTTCAAGACAAAAAATCCCACATCACCTCCTTCTAAACCGCCATTCTACACAAAATATTATCCAACAAACTTTATTACTTATCACCAAATCTTCTGCTTCTGCTTCTGCTTCTGCTTCACAAGGCAGAATCTACCACAAAAACTTGTACAAGAAAATGGGAAATGCAGATTTTGAAATTCACCAAGTGGAAATACCTCCTTCGAAACCCTTTCTCCATACTCTAAAATCAACCTTAAAAGAAACATTTTTCCCCGATGATCCCTTCAAGCAATTCAAGAACCAACCTTTTTCGAGAAAATTTATTCTGGGATTGCAGTATTTCGTGCCTATACTCGAATGGGCTCCTCGTTATACTTTTGAACTTTTCAAAGCTGATTTCATAGCCGGAATCACAATTGCTAGCCTCGCAGTGCCACAGGGTATTAGCTATGCTGGCTTAGCAAGCTTACCTCCAATTATCGGCCTATGTAAGTTTTTTCAAATACTTGATCAACTTAATTCTCTGTTCTTTACACTAAGAGCTTAATTATTTCATACAAATAAATTAATTATATGTGAATTGATCATGCAGATTCAAGCTTTGTTCCACCACTGATATATGCTATGTTGGGAAGTTCGAAAGATTTGGCAGTAGGCACGGTTGCAGTACCCTCGCTCTTAATTACTTCAATGGTGGGGAAGGAAGTTAATCCACATGAGAACACTAAGCTTTATGTGCAGTTGGTTTTTACTGCTACTTTCTTTGCTGGAGTTTTTCAAGCTTCTTTAGGCTTGTTAAGGTAAGTAAAGGGTTTATTAAAAAATTAACTACATATCAAATTAGGTATTCATGTTCTTTGGTAATTTTTGTAGGCTTGGATTTATAGTGGACTTTCTGTCACATGCAACAATAGTGGGTTTCATGGGTGGAGCGGCTACAGTTGTTTGTTTGCAACAATTGAAGGGAATTCTTGGACTTGTCCATTTCACTCATGAAGCTGATCTTATTTCAGTTCTCAAATCAGTATTTACCCAAGTAAACATGGTATAATTAATTAATACACCTTTTACGTTCTGTTGTGTAATATATAAATATGTGTGTGTGTGTGTGTGTGTTTTAAAAATTGTAACTTTTCTTTTTTTTAATTGTTTACCGTTGTTGATTCAGTGGAGATGGGAAAGTGGAGTTCTGGGTTGTTGTTTCTTGTTCTTCCTCTTTATCACTAGATACTTTGTAAGTCAACAACTTTTCTCTGTTATGTTTAGAATTCAGAGATATGGGTTTATGCACACACAACTTTGTGTGTAATGTTTATTGATTTTGACAAATTGTCAACAAAACAGAGCAAGAAGAAGCCAGTATTCTTCTGGATAAATGCTTTGGCGCCTCTAACATCTGTCATATTGGGGAGTGTTCTTGTTTACCTAACCCATGCAGAGAAACATGGTGTCGAAATTGTAAGTCTTACCAGTTTTTCTTAATGGCTACGCATGAAGCAGACAATTTTCTTGATTGGAATAGATGACTCATTTTATGGTCTTGTTTGGGTTCACAGATTGGGCAATTGAAGAAAGGATTGAATCCACAATCATTGTCGGGATTGGAGATGATATTTCGATCAGAGCATCTCATGATAGCAATCAAGACCGGAATCATCACCGGTGTCATCGCCCTTGCTGTAAGTAAACCAAACATATTTTGGGCAAAGGTAAAATAAGAAAAATAATTTTGATGATAAAATTACAGGAAGGGATAGCAGTGGGAAGAAGCTTTGCCATATTAAAAAACTATCACATAGATGGAAACAAAGAGATGATTGCTTTCGGAATGATGAACATTGCAGGTTCCTGCACTTCATGCTACTTAACCACAGGTACTACTAACTTCCTCAATAAAGGCTCAAAATCAAAGGGATTTTTGTGTGTCTGATTCTAATTTCTTTCTCTACCATTTCAGGGCCGTTCTCAAGGACTGCAGTGAATTTCAATGCAGGATGCAAGACTGCAGTTTCCAACATAGTAATGGCAACTGCAGTGATGATAACTTTGCTATTTCTCACACCATTATTTCACTACACACCCATAGTTGTGCTCTCTGCTATAATAATGGCAGCCATGATTACTCTTATAGACTACGAAGCTGCTATCCAGCTTTGGGCAGTCGATAAGTTTGATTTCATTGTGTGCATAAGTGCATACATAGGAGTCGTCTTTGGTAGCGTGGAAACCGGACTAGTTATTGCAGTATGTGAAAAACAAAACATTAGTAAACTAGTCAATCACTATAATTCTATATGAATGGCTTGTCAATACCACTAAAATCGGTTGCTTTTGGAAACTCGTTATGTGACAGGTGGCAATATCTCTGCTTCGGATACTATTGTTCGTAGCAAGGCCAAAGACTTCTGTCATGGGCAGCATTCCGAATTCTATGACCTATAGAAGCACTGAACAATACCCAAAGGCAACTATAGTTCCTGGAATCCTAATCCTTCAAATAAACTCTCCAATCTACTTTGCAAATGCAAGCTACCTAAGAGAAAGGTACTTATAAACTCCATGCTAAATGATATTTGTTGTCTAAGTGGCAATATGTTCATCAGAGTTAATTATGTTCTTAGGATCTCAAGATGGATAGACGAAGAGGAAAACGAGCTAAGATGTTCAGCAAATACCGACTTGCAATATGTTATATTAGACATGAGTGGTATGTATTAGATCTCTATAACGAATTCATGTATCAACTTTCACTAATATGCATTTGATCAAACAACAGCTGTGGCAAGTATAGATACAAGCGGTATAAGTATGATAGAAGAAGTCAAGAAAATCATAGACAGGAGATG
The DNA here is from genome assembly GCA_030819805.1 of Penstemon newberryi var. newberryi. Lineage (NCBI taxonomy): Eukaryota > Viridiplantae > Streptophyta > Magnoliopsida > Lamiales > Plantaginaceae > Penstemon > Penstemon newberryi. The sequence continues at coordinate 45,755,254 of JAUALY010000001.1, forward strand.
TATGAAGGTACATAATGTTCATTTTAATAATAAGCACTTAAGTCTTTAGCTTTGTTATTGATCACATTCGATGCTGATCTTAATTTATGATATTATTGTCAATATGGTCAGCTTGTATTAGCTAACCCTGGAGGAGAAGTAATGAAGAAGTTGGACAAGTCAAAGTTCATTGACAAAATTGGGCAGGAATGGTTATATCTTACAGTTGGAGAAGCAGTGAAAGCTTGCAACTTTATACTACATACATGCAGGACAAAAGCTAAGGATGTCGAAAGTGAGGCAGCAGATGACAAAGTTTGATTGATCGAGATATGATCCCGCATCAACAATTCATTTCGACTGCTGTGTGAAGTTCTAAATGCTTTCTGAAAAATGGAAAAATTTTGGAGCTTCTCTATAGATAAATTTAGTTAATTAGAAAGGTGATAACTGAAAATAAGTATACCCATCACCAGCCTAGAAAAGAATAGAGGGACATATCCCTAAAAGGGATTAGATCTCTCATCTGTCATTGTTCATTATGTCCTTATAGCATTTCAAGAAGGAAATCATTTTGATCCCAATTGTGAATGAAGCATGTGATTTTTACTCATAAGTATGACTTATCAAAGATTAGTCAAACTCAAGGCCCTAGCTTCATCGTTTATCTATACACCAAGACAGGCTAATATGTTGTCAGCTCCAAAATTGCAAAAGCACTCTAGATCTGAACAGTATTAAACTGATGACACTGTTTAAATATAGATTCCCATATAAAAAAGAGATCTTGAAACTTTAATATATATTCCCTCCCACTTGGAATTTGGATGGCGGGGCTTTAGATTCAAGATTTATAATAATTCAGTTGGAGCAACAATTTTATGTCAAAAAGGTATCTCCTACATAGTAGTTGGGTTAAAAACATGGGCTTACAAACCAAATTCAAATTAACAGCTCTTTAACTCAAGTGGATCCAGGGTACAAAAAAGAAAGCTAAATTAAAATTGCATTCCATCCTGTAGTACAAAAACAAACAAAATCAAACCACACTGCCACTTCAACAAAGCAACCACTCCTAGTGGATCCAGAAACGGTACCTAGTCCGAGGAGAAGCACATTTATGTGGATGTTGTTCCTTGTATACTGATAAGCAAGATACTGACAACAAGATCACCATCGACTCCTGGCTACAAGCTCCATAATTTGGCTCCCTGTGTCCTCTGATGAATTCCCACTTAGAAGGAAGACATGACTTGTGGACATAACTATGCCTGTTTGAATACACGAGGAAGAAGTTCATGCACACCAATGTCTAAAGCAACAGGATCCCTGCAGAAATATTGGGATAATCAGGATTTTAGTCATCATTAACTGGCTCCAGTTTCTCAATTCAATAACCAACTAATATTAAAACAATATTGTCACTTTTTTATGGTTCAGATTTTTAGGCCTCCCCATACACTTAGTTAAATCACAGTCATTGAGCAAGAACTGATATCTGCTTGAGTTAAAATGACTAATTCATTGGTGTGGTAGTAGTGGGTTGAAAGAGAATGGTGAATGAGATGGAAATGTTGACATAAGGATGGGAGGATAGTTGACATATCAAGACTGAGAAACAGATTCCAAATCATGCACTTGCTTAATGTTCGTATTTATGTTCGTCTGTATGCTATGGTTTTTGGTGTGTGTACACGTGTGTGTGTGTGTGTGTGTGTGTGTGTGAGAGAGAGAGAGAGAGAGAGAGACCTGCACAAGGTTTGACCCTTCTCGCTAGAACTGGGAACAAACCATATTTTCCGCAGTGAAGGTGATTCAAATTGGACAAAGAAACCATCATTTTGTCCATGCTTCCATTTTCTTGATCCTTGGCCTTTCCACACCTGCATTTACAGTTAAAATAGCATAAAAACAATTCAGTTGTGCAGGACATTGTTGATCGCAAGAAGATAAGCTTAAATAATTGAAAATGTTTTATGCAATTCACAGAGTAGAAAGAAGTTTACAGGACCAACAGGATTTGATGGAAAACCATTATGACTTGGAAATCATAGAGAAAGTATTACTATTGTAGACTCAACTGGAAAAACAGACTCCAACTCATCAAATGAACAAGGATTTCTTTTTAAATTGAAGCTTACAAAAGCTTCTAAATATTTTAGTAACTTCTCCCATCTTTTCCACTCCGAAAGCCCCACACTATGGAATTGTATACTTAAAATCAAGATAAGTATGAAATGTTGGTATAAATTGTTCAAATTATTCCTAGTTTATAAACCAAGGTCCAACAAAATGCACCTGAAGTGACAAACCAGCTTATTAAATAACATGACCCAATCTTTCCCAGTTATATTAATACGAGCATTTTAAATATATAACCAATTCGCACATCTTATTTTGAGATAGGCATTACCTGAGGATAGGATATTATACTCTTGGGTGCCACTAAGCAAGCAGCCTGAGCGAAAGAATCTTCCGTATACTGCCTGAGGAATGAAAAACAATCGCCATGTGTATGCGGAGATTCAAATGCCTGGTAATGTCAGGGGAAGATTATGCTTTTATTCATTGCAGTTGTCCAATCAATTATTTAATAAATAATCAAACGAGGCTCAAACAACAAGGTTTATCATACTCGGATCAGTATACAAATGGAAAAGAGGTTTCAATCATTACCAAGAAGAAGATGAAACATGACCTGGTCATTGTTAATTAGAATAGAATGTTAAGTACCTTATCAATATTTACAACAGGAGCATATTTTTCACTGTCTGTTTTATCCTTGTTAAGCAAGAAATGAACTCTAGGATCCACGGTAGAAGTTTCATGCCAGGATTTTACAGCTTTCTCCATTGTTTCAACTAGGAAAGAGAAAATCTCCTTCCAACTATCTTCAGCTCCGTATTTCCCGGACTGCAAATATAGAAACTTGTTTTGATCAATCTCACTAAATAATGGTGTTGCCTAATGGTAAACATTACATCAACACATATCCAACAAATCAAATAAAGAATCCGTGAAAATTTCAAAAGTATACAGCGATTCATGATAATATAGAAAATAGTACTTCAGACAATAAAATACCCTTAGCTATGAAGATAAATATACAACGCGCAAATATGCCACAGAAGATGAATCTCTGCTCATGACAAACTGTACTCACCAACTCAGATTTTACGGAATCCAAATGTTTAGACATGTCAACATTGGATCTCATAGTTTCCACTTCTTGAGCTCGCTTCTTATCTCTTGCCAACTGTGTGAGCCTCTTTATTTTCTTGGATACCTCGGAACTTTGTGAATTGTACTTCAACGCTACCTGGAAAGCAGCTAAGGCCTACACCACAAATAGTATTATCAAATTTCTGGTTCCTATTTGCAAGAAAAGCTACTGGAGCAAATTAATAGAATTACATACATCCTCATATCGTTCCATAGCCTCTAAAACACATCCTTTCCTGAAATGACCCTGCAGAAACATTCAGTGGCGCTTCAATTTCAAAAAATCTGAAGATTGAAAGACAATATTCAATTGAAAGATGTACCTTTTCCCAATCTGGTTTCAAACTAATAGTTGTGTCTGCATCAACAAGTGCCTTGTTAAGTTTTACCAAATGCAGAAATGCTGCAGCACGATTGCTGATACGGAACAGATTGAGAAATGTTCAAAAACAATGTTTACGTGTTGAAAACGTTAAAGATTATACAGAATTGTGGATAGTTGCACCAACCCAAGCATCTACAATCCATTAGAAATCAATTATTTGGCTTCTGAAAGAATCAAATATAAGAATCTTGGCTAACAGGTAAGATTGAAGCACCACAAAAAGGAGAGCATCATTCAGAAAGGATCATGACTTTGAAAGTATCCAGGGTATTGCCAGTTAATATTTTCATGGTGATAACAACTCTAATTCCTTATCCCGATAATTCACAATCTTTGTATACCTAAAGGGTCATGTTGATTTGTAAGTGACAGTTATATATCATATATCATACAAAATGTATTTTTCTTTCCAAAAAATAGTGTACTCCTGCAAAAATCTAATAGATAGCGTGTCTAATGTGCTATGTAGATGTATAGAGCTCCTTCCCAGAAGCAAAATGACAACAAATACGCTGCAAATACAATCTTACGATCTGAACAGAGGCAAAAGTTCTAACTTTTCATACACCTGAGGAAACCCATTTGAGCTCACTACACTCCAACAATACAACATCCTTACAAGTACATTTCTTCAAACATTTCTAAAACAAAACACATACAAACACAAAGAATCTAGAGTTTAGAGAGCACGAACCATGAAGTTAAAAAAAATCAAAGATCAAACATTGCAAATTCGAAGTAGTAGCTACCTCACAAGGGAAAAGGGAAAAGGTAATGAATCCCGGAAAACAAAAAGTAGACAGAAATTATGCAGAAAAAAACAATCTTGTCTTGAAGTAAGAAAAAGAAAAAAAGAAGAAAAAAAAGAACGAAAGCTTGAAACAGAGTGTAAAATTAATTAGTACCTGTAGAGAGTGGGATTAGAAGAGTCTTGCTTAATAGCTTGGGTATATAGAGCTGCAGCTTTGAGATAATTCCCAGCTTTAAAAAATTCATTACCCTGATCTTTCAGTGAAATCTTCGCTGCATTTCCCTCTGAATCTCCCATCCTTTCTTCTTTAATGTCTCGTCTCAATAACTCTATTTCAACTGTGTTTTCGATTAGGGTTTCCGAGATTTTTGCTTTCTTGATTTGCTTGCTTTTGTTTTGCTATTGCCAGACAAAGGAGAAAAGCGTGCTACAATGTTTATAAATCGTTAGTATGAGGTTATGTTGCTAGAGGAATCTTTTATCTTTGCTCCAGGCCCAAGTTATGGACTTCTCTTTTGGCTGGGCACGACATAGCCCTAATGTTTAATGGGCTACCCCTTGGATTTGCATGATATGCATTCTTATTGTGTTTGGATTTGCACGAGGTAGCCCTAATGTTTAAAAAAATGCACATCAAATTTTCAGTTCTGTTTATTTGGATTTCTGAGATCTTTTGAAAGATCAAACAAACACATATCCATTAAAAAAAAAAACAACACATATCAATTTTTTAACACAATTATTATGTTATTTTCAAATCTCACTCTATGATTGATTTAACATCTAACTTTTCTCAAAAAAAAATATATATATATATTTAATATCTAACAGCCACTTTCAAATAAAATTTTCTACTGATATGCATATCAAATATATCGATCCTTTTAGTCAAGCTTTTTAAAAACTAATCCAAATAAATTTCACACTTTTCTGAAAAAAAGAAATTAAGTTCTTTCACAAACAGTACACGCATTGCATTTGCATACATGTACAAGTTCGTGGTCATGAATTACATGTATTTGAGGAGCTTAGCTAGGACCAGATTTGTTCAACGATTCAAAAAAAAAAATGTTCCATATATTAGATTTTAGTAAAATCATTTTTACAATAATTGATCATAAAATATGAATTAATTTCATGCAATCCATTAATTTTTAAGAATATTGATTTTTTTACATTATAATAAATTCAAATTTTAAAGTAATGATAGACTTAGTAGCAGTAATATATTTAATATTCATATACAATGTAAAGGTAATTTTAAAATCTGGTCTCCTCAATAACTTAAACTCAACCTTAATTTGATTAAGAAAGTATACATAACATAACTAGGAAGCAGAGTTTACACATCAAAACAAATATTACTAATTAATTTATACATTTGGCATATAAAGTTTAAAAGAGGGGAAGAGTACAGGGAAAAATGGCTGTAAAGTTTATTGCTTTTTATTTCATTGCTTAACAGCTTTCATTTGAAGCCTTTTCTGATTGGCCACATACATAAAAAAATAATGAAAATACATGGTCATGATATATACGACTGGGGGTTTTGTTGCACAATAATAATCCATGAGAAAATTCCCATTCTTTTATGGTATGTTTTGTCTCATATAAAACCACTTTTTTCTTCCATTGAAACATTATTTTGTATAAAAAATTTATTATTTTGTATTATTGCTAAATATAACCTAGGCATTATAGATTATCATCATCACAAATTAGTAAAAAGCATTGGCATTAAAACTAGCTTTAGGGCTACTTTTGGATTAGTATGATCACTAAAACAAAAATGATATTTGGTGACACTATGCGTGATGAAAATATCACAAAAATTTGATATAGTCATATTTTTTTAAAAATTCACAAACTATAAATGTTATTATACCGATTAATGACATTTTATAATGTTATGTTTAATTACAATGGTGACATTGATACATTTAGTCACACCCCTACCAAAAAATCAACTAACATACTACACTTTTATCAGTTCTTATATGGCCATGATATTCTTTTTGGAGTTCTTAGCATAAGCTGCACTAAATATCAATATTTCAGGTAAAGAAAAAATGAGTTAGTAATTGGTGTTACTTTCAAGCAATCAATTTGTCATTCTATAAATCTGCTATCTTACTCAAAGATCTTAAACAAAAATTAATCCTTTTCCTCGGATTTAACTTTTTACGGAAGTTGTCATGGGTAATATTTGGGCATATTATTGCCAGCACGCTTTTGCTTTGCGTTAATAACACGCATCACAAATGTGAATAAAGGGCAAATGTTGAACATTATTTTTCATCTATTTTATACTTCCTCCATCTTATAATTATATATCTATTGATACTGTTGATCAATCAAGCAAATTTAAAAAAAAAATCAATAATAGTTGAATAATATTATATATATATATATAACACCATATTTATTATTATTTGAAAGCTTTAAAACACAATAATTGTGAAAAATTCAACTTGATAAATCATTTAAAATATTAAAAAGTTTGACTTCACATTATAGCTAATGGAGTAAAAAAATTGGGACAAAGGGAGTATGAGTTAATCTTTTTTTGTTTTTGTTTTTTCTTTTAAGAATACATTCACCATCAATCATTAAGTCAGCATTTCAATAACTGCCAAAGTACTAAGAATTAAAAATAATAAACAACTACCAAAGACTAGTATTAAAACTAGATCGAGAAATACCATATTTATCGGAGTTGAACGCAGGTCCAGGAACCTCACATTTGTCGATGATTGTCACTAGACTAAAACCTCGTTGGCATAATCTTTGTTTCTTTGAATCTACAATTTTTGTGGATCCCATGAGTTACCTAGATTTCATAATAGATCTTTGATGAAATAAAAAGAAAAACAACATAAGTGGTAATGAATGAGTATTTTCTCCTTTCTATAGACATATGCCAGTTTCATATCATCATGAGATTGATTATTTTGAGCAGCGCTGCATATTACATGGTAAAATTAATTTATTTTTGTTAGTATATCCGTCAAAAGACGAGATCTAGAGAATTATGGGTTCTACAATTCATAAAAAATTAATATATTATCAATGTAGGTCGCACTAAAAACATATGTGTTAGTTGTATAATTTTTTCTTTATTTCATACTTGGAATGGTTAAAATTTAGGATATGTAAGAAACTAAATATTGTGTAAATGATAAATTATATAGGAATTGCAATGCAAATAAAATTTGTCCATAAAAAGAATTAAAAAAAATGTCCATAATTTACTAGAACTAGAATGTAGAAATCAAATTTGAATGCACATACTAGACATGTCTTGGTATACTCTCACAGCAATAATGTTGCCTACAGAGTTATTTTTTAAGTAGTTTGAAATTCCCCTCTTAAGTTACTTAAAATTTGTCAAAGTTTTATTTTAAATTCGAACTAATATTGCCTTCGAACCCTTATAGTGATTTCTTCTTCTCTTTTTTTTTTTTTTTTTTTTTGGTGTTCTCTTCAATCATACTGTTGCGAAATTTAGTAAGAAATCAAAAAGGATTGTCTACTTCAGAATGAAATTCAAGACTTGTCCAGAATTTGTGTTCTTTCAGTATCAACTTGTTATTAGATGTAGCCCTACTTATATATTTTTTCCAACTGTCGTTCTTTCATTTTGGAGAAAAAGAAATATTGAAAAATTATGTCATTCAAACAAGTTTTGGCTTGAATTATTTTCCTCTTGACTTTGGACTCCAGTACATGACTTTGACATATTATTGAGCTAGTAAGAATATAAATATATATATATATATATAGAATTTTGTTCAAAATTTTTACACTTTTTTTTTTGGCTGAAAAAAGAATAAATGTGAATTCTTGGATTAATTTATTCTCTCAATCCTTGAAAGCGACCTTGGGCTAATTACTTATTAGTTAATGACTTGATTCCATCAAGAGTTTATCACTAGAACATAGTTTCAAGCATGGAGTCTAAAATATGTAAGATTTGATGGTTAAAAAACATTGGCATAAACTTTTTAATGCACTTTGGTATGGTAATGATTTAAACGAGTTTACAAGTAGCATTGAACGACATACTGTTCAAGTTTGGTTTGAATTTGTGAGCATGAAATTGTATTTGAGCTTAAACGAGTTTTTATTGAATGAACTCGAACCGAATATCGAATATTTGATAATGTTATATATAATATCTTGATTTTTAATTTACCTAAGCAATTTCAAATTGTGCTTCAAAAGTTACAAATAAAAATTGTTATTCAAAAATTATTTGAAATTTGTAATCTACCAAGCTCAAACGAGTTTAAGTCGAGTATTAAGTACTAAGTTTGAGTATTAAAGTAAGAATTAAAATTAAATCAAATTACGTTTCGCAACTCGAATCATGTAAGTATTAATTACAATTCGAGTTGCGAAACGTAATTTGATTTAAATTTCACTCCTAATTTGATAACACAATTGTAAATGGACAAGTATGCTAGTTTAATCATTTATGATTCTTAATTCTTATACACATATTTTAAAATATGTGGCAAATTTATTTAGTCGAGCTCCAACAAATGTTTTTCAAATCCCGTCAAACGAGCTTAAATTGAATATCAAATAGTTTGATTTGATTTTCATTTCTAATTTATTAGTATTATAATTATACATAATTAACAAGAGACCTAATCTAAAATTTTATGGATCCACTTAGCATGATAATAAAGTGGAAAAACTGATATTTTGCAATACAAAATAAAAATCAGGCGATGAAAAAAGACCTATCATGCATTTATTTATGCATACATCATTGCACCGGAATCTTTCCTTATTTTAAGAAATTTCACATTTCAAAAACTGTTTAGTCATTTTCACTTTCTTTTTTGCCTCTCAATTTTTTAATACTCCTAATGCAAGCAGTTACAGTACTTTAGCATGTGACTCATTATTTCATTTGTTTCATTAGGACTATTTTTAGATATGGTATTCTGTTTATTCAAAAAGAGAAAGAAAAAAAAGAAAAAAACAAGAAAATCACTGACAGCGATTCTAGTCCTCTGATTTGCATATACCCCGCAAAATTTGCCCCTAATCTTTTAATTTCACTTGTCGTTTCCTTAAATACAGTTTATTCCTGGTACTCTTAAATAACTATGGCCGCTTCTCATTTAACTCCAAAACCCCCAAATTCTTCTTACATCATTTCACACCATTAAATGAAATTTAACACACAGCAGGTGGAATAATAATGGGTTCTTGATTTCACCTTCAAAAGATTCGTTTCTGGTAATGTTTTGACTTACCCGTTTAGATTTCCTCAACTTTATTTCATTTTATTTTCAAAAGGGTACATAAATTTCACTTCTTCTTTGTTCAATTGAGCCCAAGAACTGTTAAAATGAGGGATTTTCCATCTTGTTTTGGGGAAAATGGAGTTCAAGTTGCAGATGCTTCTTGTTCCAGTGTAGGTGTGAATAAATCCTATCAAAATTCAATTACTTGCGTTTATAAATGTAAAGTGTTTGGTAATTCTTGTTTGATTAGCATTATTTGGAGCAAGAATTTGATGGGTCAATGCCTTACTATTGAAATATACGATACATCTCATCAGTGCATCTGTAAAGTTGATGTGAAGCCTTCTTTATTCTCAAAGAGAAAAGGGTCCAAGTGTTTAGAAGTTAAGTCAAGTAAAATTGAAGTCTTTTGGGATCTATCTTTAGCAAAATTTGGATCTGCACTTGAACCTTTAGAGGGTTATTACATTGCAGTTGTTTGGAAAGGGGAGATGGTTTTGGCAATTGGGGATCTGAAGAAAGAAGCATTCAAGAAAACCGGAATAACTTCTTCGGTTTCTAGTGCAATATTCATTTCGAAAAGGGAACACATTTCTGGGAAAAGGGTTTACGGTACCAAAGCCCAATTCTGCGATAATGGCCCAATTCACGACCTTAAAATCGAGTGTGACACAAATGGAAGTGATGATCCATGCCTTTTGATTCTAATTGATGCAAAATTAGTTATGAAAGTTAAGCATCTTAGGTGGAAATTCCGCGGGAATTACACGATTACGGTTGATGGGCTTCCGATTGAAGTGTATTGGGATGTTCATAATTGGTTATTTGGTCCGAGTTTAGGGAATGCAGTTTTCATGTTCCAAACGAATTTATCGGCAGAGAAGTTGTGGAATAGTTCATCTCTTCGCGATTCTTCTGTCATGTCATGGAGCTGCTTGGAGAGTTTCAGGGAACCTAAATCTCAAGGTCTTGGCTTTTCTTTGATTTTGTATGCTTGGAAGAATGAATAGATATTGATTCTTCTTCCTATGTTACTAACAATATATTTTTGTTTCTTTTTTTACTTTAGATATTCTTTGAATGCTTTGATTGAGTTACATTGATGGAGATTATGTTCTTTTTATGAAAGAAATGTTTCATTAATTAGTAGTACTATTAGGAAATTTCGATATATGTCTTTGGTATCTTGTGAAATTCATCCTTATTTATCATCCTTCATTGTTGAAGACTCCAAATAGTGGGCCTCCGAAATGTAAGGCTAACTAACGCCACTGACCACGACAAGAATCATTAAACAAGGTAAGTAATGCCAACTGTAATGACTACTTTAGCACCAGCTCTACTCAGCATTTGTTGCATTGAGTTGTCTAGCTAAACTAAAGATTGCCTACAACTACTAACAAATGTCGTTTTCAAGTTTTATGTCTTGAGGCTGGTGATTTGGTTGATGAGGAAGAATAAGTTTCATTCTCGTGGTGTAAATAGTAATTCTTTATAATTTTCTTCGATATGGCAGAAATATATACCGTTTTCACGTTTCATTTGTGGTTTACTGTCCATTTTGGTATGTGTTTTTCCTTGTGATAAGCTTTTTTTTGGCATCGAATTCATTTCCTAACTTATAATTCTGCCTCAAAAATAGAAAAAAATACTAGATTAATCATTTGGATGTTTAATTATTTTGTTATGTACCATGGGAACATAATACATAACAAAATAGCCATCATACTTGTGGCCTTTTTCTTTTCCTTTTTCCATGTTGATGGTAATAAATAATGACAGGTTCATTGTATGTCTGGTTTTGTAGTATGCTTTAGTGGGTGAAAAGTGTTTTGGCGTGTGTTGTAAATGTCAAAGAACTCTCATTTCATTCTGGAAAAAGTCATAATTAACTTTAGAGTGATATAGGAGTATTTGTTACTTTAACACAATAATAATTATAATTATATAGTTCTTGCTCTTTCTTCTAGATTACGCCCCCAATGGTTCATAATTCTGTTCGGGTCATTTATGGATACTACCTGCAGTGTGAACATAATAGCTAGTAACCAACGTTTTACATGATAAAGACACATTCATTTTGTGTAATTCTTGAATTTTCTGTTGTTTTCTTGATCCCTCGATGTAAATAGTCCAATACCGGTTCACACTCAACATCTTCCTAGTCGAAAAAGTGTAAATTCTATTGAGTTGAAGTGAACAGAACTTTTGTTTGGTTCTTGTCTGTGTTTGAACTGCATTTGACTCTTAAATAAATCAAGCCGGGAACTTCAATGGAACCAAACGAACTCTTCGCGATCAACATAGAACTTGGATTGATTTTTGTTAGCTCGAAATGGAACTAAGAACAATCCAGGTCTAAAGTATGATACAAATTCTTCTCATTTACATGCCTCACCTATCAATGGCGATTTAACATATGTGCGAAGAAAGCTCCTTTCGAAGTGGAAGTAATCATTTTGACCGAGGAGTATGCAAGGCATGAATTTGCATCTTTATAATTCATCAAGTGTAAAACCTTAGACGTTACTAGTTGCCTCAAAAATAATTCATATTAGGGAAATTACATACTTTAATTTATAATACACTCAGACACAAGTATCCACGATATTCAATTTTGACTCTACCTATACCTTTAGGTATGGAGCCTCTACCACGATACTATTATTGTCTCCCACACGCTTAATTAAGGTGCTCAACAATCAGCATTTGAAAATTCATTTGCATCTTGGAGAAGGCAAGAAAGATGGATAAAGAAAAAGGATAATCAATAAAGTTACATAGATCTCCCATAAAATTTCAATGATTACAGAAACCTCTAATGCTCCAAGTTACATTTTATAGAAATGTGATATATCGCTTGCAAATAAATTTTGTACATAAAATGCCAATTATATTCTTGATGAACCTTAGTCAAGTTTGCCTTACGTTTGTAATTAAAGCTTTTGTTGTTCTTCAAGAGAAGTGTTTGTGATTTCACCGACTTGAGGGAAAGACACAAAGCGCATTAGAAACCTAATCAAAGTCAATGAAGATTTTTTTTATCATCGTTGCATGATTAAAATAAACAAATTCCAACACACAAGACAATTGACAAAACAGACCCCGACATACTATGCATTAAAGGGGTAACAAAGCGATTTATTCAAAAGAAAAAACCCATGAAAACCAACACAAGATTATTCTATTACACAACATTAAGAAAAAAAGAACATAGTTGAATATACAACACTGCATATCAGAATATGGTACCCACACACCACTTATAACTTATCATAAGACACACTATACATCATTTAAGTCTCAATGTCCTGCTTTCTTCTGCACTGTCACCAAATCCAAACTAGAGCCATAAGTCCTCTCAAGAGCTTCAGCACACCAACCATGTCCATCATCAACAGTAGGCATCCTAACTTCCATCAAAGGAGCTGCCGGATTTCGACTCCCGGGCATTAAAACTCCCGCGTAAACTCTCACAACGTTCGAAGCATCAATATCCATACTCACATTGATCTCCGGTACACCTTTCGCTGCAGGAGGTATCCCTACAATCTTAAAGTAACCCAAAAGATGGTTCTTCTCCACGGCGTTTTGATCGCCCTCGTACACAATAATTAGTGCCTCGGCCTGATTATCGTGCACGGTTGTGAAAATCATATCCCTTCTAGCCGGTATTGTAGTATTTTGATGTATAATAGGTATAAAAGTGTTCCCATCGGCTCTTACTCCAATGCTTAATGGGGTGGCTTGGATAGTTAAGAGGTCTAAAGTCCCAAACGGGTCATTAACTCCGGAAGCTACCGCACCTTCTAAAGCCGCCCCACGAACTGCCGCCTCCAAGGGGTTGATTTCGGTGTAAAGTTCTTGTTTACAAACACTCGTGATAATGTTTCTTAGCTTCGGAATATTCGAGCAACCTCCAACAAGAATCACATCATTTATGTCCCCGACTTCTACCTTTGCATCGTGTAAGCACTGTTTGATTAAGCTCTCGCATTTCTCAAACACGTCCTTATTCACTTCCTCAAACTCATTCCTATCAAGAACCTTGTATATTTTCCTTCCATTTCCCAAGTCCACATCAATTTGAACATTGGATTGAAACGAGAGCTTGTGGATTGCGTCTTGGGTAGCAACTCGTAGAAGCCCCATTTTCCGTATCTCGTCAATCCCACGGGTCGAGAAGTGACTTTCCATTTCGGGTAAGAGGTGGCGCATAGTGTTTAGAAGTATGTCCTCGCCTCCTAAAGTACTTCCAGCAAGGGATTTTATTTGCGAAACACCCCCTGCAGTGGCGGTAACAGCTACATCACAAAACCCTGCACCCATATTAAAAATGACAGCGATTTTTTCACTTCCACTGCTCGTAAGATCGTTTACATTCTGTTGCTGTGCATATAACAAGGCAACTGCAGTGGGTTCAGGCATCAATCTAAGAACTTGAAGACCAGCCATGGCACAAGCTCTTTCTATTCGACTTAATTGAAATCGACTAAACGACACCGGAACCGTCACCACAACATTGCGTACAACACGTTTAAGCTGTACTTCAGCCATGGATCTAAGTTCAACAAGAAATATCGCGAGAACTTCCTCGGGAGTAGTCGATCTCCACATGTTGTTCACTAGTGCAGCAATAAAAGGTCGAACGCCTATATTTAAGGTTTGAACCAAAAACGGGAGGCTTGTGCTTGCGTGAACAATAGGGTCTGTGTCGACTCTACCAATAAGACGTTTCATGTTGAAAATGGCGGCACCGGATAACATTTCATATTCATGAGCTAATTGATTGGTTATGCCTCCTGCGGGTATTTCGTCTTTGAAGGTGACATATGATCGCAATAGCTTTTGGTTTCGGGTGTTTCTGAGAAGCTCTACTTGAGAGCCACTCCAAACGGCGACACTGCATTGAGAGGTGCCGATGTCGATACCGATTGCTATTTCTGGGAAAGGTATTGAAGATTTTTCCTCTCCGGTTGTTTCGCTGTCGGATGCTACTGTGTATGCTTGTTCGGCCATTGCTGAAGATCAAAGAAAATGACGGGAACAAAAAAAGTAAAGCTCGATTACACGGGTTAATGAAATAAAACACGAGCTGGAGTAAATGGTTTCGTATACCAAGTTTCTAATTTATAACAATTACGCATTACATCTTTTCAAGGGCCTTTGGTCTTGGCTTTTGAACATCATAAATTCAAGTACATTATATTAACCTAAACTTACTCATCAAGTATTTCAATGTGGAAAGACAATAATTAACATTGACTAACAAATAATCAACATTAATATTACTCCTCAGACAGAAAGTTTTCAATTGCAAACAAGTGAATAACACACAGCCCACAGGCACTTTGACAAACATGCTGCAAAAGCTGTTTATGAGTAAAATGATAAACAAAAGAAATAGGTAAAAACTTGAAGCTCAAATGTTCCAGCTTTTGATACAAGAAAACATTTTCCTCAGTATTCCACTCATTGAAACTTGAAAGGAAAAAATCAAACATAGCCTATATAAATTCAGAAAAATATGAATTACACTCTCTCAGCTACTAAGTCCATTATCAAAATAAACACAAATACAAGTTAATCACTTCAAAAGGGACATTTGTTTGTAACATAATATAGGCCAAAAAAATTACTTTTATCAACTACTTCAATATGAAGAAAAAAAAAAGAAAAAAAGAAAAAAAGAAAAAAAAAAAAAAAAAAAAAGATAGAATGATTCAAACCAGCATGCATATACTAGAAACTATTCAATTCGTTTTTTCAAACAACCAGCCCTTCAAACTTCAGAAAGTTCCACAAATTAAAGACTTGTAAAATGAGTTGGTGCCAAAATGAAATGAGCAGAAAGCAATCAAACCATAAGTATCATGATTCATGCCTAGTTAACAAACCCCTCCCCCCCCCCCCCCCCCCCCCCCCCCCCTCCCCCCATTAAAAGAAATGTGTACATCAAATAACAAGCATCAAAAAAGGAAAAAAAACACCATGAAATGCATATATATTGGGAAGAAGATTAAGGAACTTACTGATTCTTGAAATACAGAGAAAGGGAAATGAAGCAATTAAACGATTGATTGGTAATTAATTTCAGAAGACCTTTTTTTTCCTGATAATTTTGAGTGAAGACTGAAGAGAATGGAAGCGAAAGAACGATATAAGAAGGTGGTTGCTCACATATTCTAGAGCTTCCCAGAGAGACTGAGAGAGAAATGGAAAAGGAAAAGGGAAATTAAAAGTGAGAGGGGTTTGGTCTTAAAGTCAAACTTCACCTTTAGTCTTTGGGTTTTTGGAGAAATTTGGAGAATATCTTTTGATGTTTGGGATTTTTGTGTTTTTAGTATTAATAAAAGTTACTATTTGTTTGAGGTTTTTAGAAATAAAATGAATATTAAATTTAATGTTTAGAGTGTTGATAGAATTTTTTAGAGATTGTGAAAAATGAAAATAAAAGAAGTGGTGCAAGAGATAGACTTTGGGGTGCAAGAGATTTTTTGTTTAATTTATTAATAATAATCTCTTAAAAAAGTTAAATTATTTTGGTGAATTTGCATTTTTTTTATATTTTATAATGTATGATATTAACTCTCGTTGAATTTATTAATATTATATTAAAAATTTGTTTACTTTATGCATAGTAATATATATAAAAGTTAAATTGTTCTAATAGAAATGTAAATAATTAGGTTATATACTGACGGTAAATTGATAGTTGACTTGTAAACTATAGAAGGAAGGAAGGTAACATGAAGGATTCTATAGTGCAAATCAAGACCCCGTTTCAAATTTCAATTCATATATAGTGTTTTATTTTATTCTGTTTCTCCTTCATTTGGTACGTACGCAAAGATGGCCCCTCAAACTCAAATTTGGGCCGGGTCAGTTATCAGGACATGGATTATATCTGATAGTAAGATTTTGCATAATCTATTTCTATTGGATCGGATGCTCTGTTCTTGAAGCCTCCAAAAATCCATTGGCCCATGGCCAAGGAATGGATTGGAGAGTGACATGACATGCATCAAATTGATGATTATTCATTTGGTTGGAGGAGTTGCTCTAATTTAATCTAATCTAATCTAATCTAATATTAATATCCATTTCCAAATTCTTGTAGCAAAAAAGTAGCATCAAATATCATAATATTACTCCGTGGCTGCTTTAATTGAGTCATTAAAAAATCGCATAAAAGCACAAATCAAGTATACTTAGCCTTCAAAGCAAGAAACAATAACACCAGATGCTTTCTAACTAATCCATATTTATTTATTTTGCCATCTTTCTAAGAAAAGCTGACATATTCACATATACTAAGTAACTGTAACATGGCATTTCAATATTTTTGTCAACTGATCAAATAAAATTAATTTCCATGTGGGCAGTAGTACTAGATTAATGATCATAAATAAAGTTAACCAGAATAAACAACATTAATTTATCCTTTATCATTAAGATATAACAGTATGATCACATTTCTTGAATCTTCAAACACCAATTCTGAATCAATTTTCATGTGTTAATTCTTGATTCCATATATGTTCCATGGCAATTTTTCTTTTATTTCTTTTCACAGTTTTTCTGTTCTTAAATTCAGATATCCTCTGCCACCCCTTAGATCCTCTTACCCCTTCAGAAATCAACAAAATTAAACTCACTATTCAAAACTCTCACTTCACTTCATTTCCTAATGTGACTTTTCATTATATTGATCTTTTAGAACCAAATAAAAACAATGTCCTCAAATGGCTATCTTCACGTAAACAAAACAAATCATTTCCAACTCGACAAGCCTTTGTAGTCGTTCGTTTCAAGGGTAAGACACACGAGCTCATAGTAGACTTGATCACTGATTCAATCCTATCAGACAAAGTCTACAATGGCATCGGCTATCCTCCGTTTACATTCAATGAGCTTATCCAAGCAAGTAGGCTCCCTTTAAACCACCCCCAATTCCAAGAATCCATTTTGAAAAGAGGGCTTAATTTATCGGAGGTCACTTGCTTACCGTTAACTACAGGGTGGTTTGGAGAGAAAGTAACAAGAAGAGTTATAAGAGTTACGTGTTTTTATAGACAAGGCACCAGTAATATTTGGGCTAGGCCTATTGAGGGCATTACTTTGCTAATCGATATTGAATCAGTGCAAGTTACTAAATATGTAGATAGATTTCGAGCCACATTGCCTAGAGCTAAAGGGACTGATTTTCAAAGTCCACCTCCTAGTTCTATCGTTTGTAGCGGAAATAACTCTAATGTAAGTGTCAACGGGAACGAGGTTAGCTGGGCTAATTGGGAATTTCACGTTGGATTCAATGCTCGGGCAGGGGTAATCATATCGACTGCTTCTGTATTTGATGGTGGTAAGAAGAAGTTTCGGCGTGTGCTTTATAAAGGGCATGTGTCTGAGACATTTGTTCCGTATATGGATCCGGATCCTGAATGGTATTACCGAACTTTCATGGATGTAGGCGAGTTTGGTTTTGGTAGATCGGCTAATACTCTTGTTCCGTTCATGGACTGTCCGGGTAATGCTGCGTATATGGATGGTTATATGGCTGGTGCTGATGGACAGGCACAAAAAGTTCCAAACGCCATTTGTATTTTTGAGTCATATTCTGGAAATGTTGCATGGAGGCATACAGAAATTGGTGTTCCTGGAAAAGTGGTAATTAAATGGAAAAAAATTGTCTATACTACTTAATTTGTTTTCGGGAACTGTATATGTGGACCTGCATAAATTTTGACGTACTTGTTCCGTGTGACACTAAAACGGGATCTAAGATATGTTCTGGTTATATGTTTATCCTTGGTATTTTTTTTTCTCCAATTTAAACGTTTTGTAACTTATTTGTACTGAATTAGTTTGCTTTGCAGATAATAAATGGAGAGGCAGAAGTTAATTTGGTGGTGAGAATGGTGGCAACTGTTGGAAACTATGATTATATACTTGATTGGGAATTCAAGAAAAGTGGTTCTATCAAAGTTGGGGTAAGAAAATTTCCCCTTTATTGCTTTAAACAAGTTCATTCATAACTCAGAAGTCAGAACTATGTTAACAGAAATATTACACAAAAACTATGTAAAAACATTTTGCATTTAATACTTTCTAATTGAGGTATCAAACAAAAAATTATGTTCAAGCTTGTCTGATATGTATAACGAATCCACGTCCAACAAGCTTTTATCAAACTAACTCGAGTCAAATATAGAGTTGCTTCGTTTGATTACGTGCCTTAACTAGGACTCAAACTAATTGTACCTTTCTATTGCAGGTAAGTTTATCAGGTGTACTAGAGATGAAGGCTGTGAACTACACAAATACAGACCAAATAACAAACAACATCTACGGAGCCTTAGTAGCAGAAAACACAGTTGCAAACAACCATGATCACTTTCTAACATACTACCTAGACCTCGACATCGATGGCAACAAAAACTCAATAGTTAAGTCCAAACTTAAAACCGAAAGAAATGTTGAAACCAACATTTCACCTAGAAAGAGTTACTGGAGGGTTGTTAAGGAAACAGTTAAAACCGAATCCGAGGCTAGAATTCAATTTGGATTGGAGCCTGTGGAGATATTAATAACTAATCCTAATAAGAAAACAAAGATCGGAAACAACGTAGGTTATCGGTTGATTGCAGGGCAATCGGTCATTTCTTTATTGTCAGATGATGATTACCCGCAGATGAGAGCTTCTTATAGTAAGTATCAATTGTGGGTGACTTGCTATAACAAGACTGAGAGATGGGCTGGAGGTTTTTATGCTGATAGGAGCAGAGGAGATGATGGTTTAGCTGTTTGGAGCCATAGGTAAATATGAATTCTTCATTCTTAAAAAAATTAGGATGCAGACTTAACTTTCTGCTGTTAAGAAATTCAAATTTTGAATTAATGTTACATTATATATGCTCATGAAATTTTGCAGGAATAGGCCAATTGTGAACAAAGATTTGGTGCTGTGGTATACAGTTGGTTTTCATCACAATCCACATCAGGAAGATTTTCCAGTGATGCCAACACTCTATGATGGTTTTGAACTCAGGCCAGCTAATTTCTTTGAGAGAAACACGTTGCTTGACAACAATACTTAGTTTCTAAGTTTATCACTCATAGGAGATTGAAGATGGTAATTTGTAACAGAATCTTAGTAATTTAGATAACTTAAACTATGGTTCCTTATTTTGTATTTTGTTTCTTTTTTAAAAGTAAGAACAGTTTGGCCTGAAACCGCCCCCAAACTTTTGATGATTGGGAGTGATGGCTGTGCGTTTGCAGGAGTGGCAACACGTTTTACATGGAACGTATAACGAAGTGAAAACAATAACATCTTCGCAGCTGAATAGGGAGTCTATGTTATCTCCCAAGTCAAACGATTAATTAGAGTAACTAAACTTTACTCCTTACATGTTTTCTATGTCTGTTTGGCTGCATGAATTAACAAATTCATGGTGTCGCTATGGTACCGTTGATAAAATGATACCGTGTAAATTGTGCCGGGGAGATATAAACTAGTTCGATGTAGAAAAGTAAAAAAAGAGTGTTCATCGGTTGCAGGCAGGATACAAATTGAGCATAAGATGTCATGTAAACAGTGCAATGACTAAATGAAAGACGAGCTAAATTGTGTTTGAAAGCAGTTCTTTATGTGCAGTTTGAAATTCCTTGACAATGAAATATTGTAAGACAATGTAATAGGTAAATAGCTTAATGCCTAGACTACCTAGCCATTTAACTAACCTATTCTAATTCACCATGAGCTATTGAGCTAAGATGAATGTAGTCACACTGGATATGAAAGGAAGTTGATTCTGAAGAGAGTATTGTAGATTGACGTGGAGATCAGTTTCCCGGTGAATAGCTCGAACAATCCGTAGGCTTAAGTCCACAATCAATCAATGTAATTCCTGGGCTTCGAGCAAAATAAGCCTGCAAAAGAGAGTAAGACTAAATCGACAACTCCGACGAAGCTATTCTGATACTTAAGTCGATCGATGATTTGTACTTAAGATATTTTACAGAGTTTATGCCTAAAAATAATGAGACTACCATGATTGAGTGGATTGTAATTCTCCAAGGAAAAGAAGTTTAGGGAGTTAAGAATCCTAAGTTGGAAGATGAAGTCCTCTTAGAGTCACAGTTAATAGCATTTTCGCGTCCGACAAGAAAGAGATTGTCGACGAACGAATCTTATTTATAAATTTTGATTCATTAGGGAGAGTTGAAGTCGAATATCAACCATATTTTTTTTGTCATAACCGTGAACGTCACTACTTATAGTTATAGGGTTGTTGAACATGTTTTGATTGATATCGGTAGCTCTGCTCGCATCATGTGGTTATAGATGCTAGATAATTAGGAGTTCCATGTAAAATCTAAAACATACAAAAAAAGATACAGTTCCTAGCCTAGATTGGGAACCGCATCACCAAGAAAATAAGATCACTAGTTAATTAATGCTTACAATTATTTTACATTGAAAAAATATGAAACCGGTAAATAAGGTTTGATTCATGGGACATCATGATGCTTTCAAACACAATTCACATTTGGTAGGTAAATATATACATATATAATCCTTCATTGTGACCATAGTTTGTCCGCAGATCATCAAACAAATTAACAACATATATTCTCAATTAATTAATTAATTAATCCCTTATGCTGCTCATGGGCTTGTCCATATCATGCACATGCACCCCATCATGCTGATGCAAACTTGACATCAGATTTTAAACCATGCTTAAGGGTCCCACCAGCTCACAAATGTGGTGACAAAGGTTAGATCATCAATTGACATGTGCCCAATCAAACAAAAAAGGAAAGAAAGAAAGAAAAATACATGATATTACTATAATTTATACATAGAATTAATGCATACATATATTATTCTTCGTGTTGTCATGTTGTATAGAAAGATAAGGGGGATAGACATTTTAAGGTAAGGGTTATGGGAAAAACTTTATAAAAGATTGGGGAGGGTTTACATTTTTTGGGTATACGTGGATGGGTTTTGATTCAGTTTTGTGGATTTTGCGAGATCGGGTCAAAACCCTTCCAAATGAGTTTTTGTCAAACCTATGAAACTCATCACAACTCTATTCAGAAATTTATATTCAAGCTCTTTAAACTTATAAAATTTTGATTTGACATCTACTACATATTTTTCCTTTCCTAAACTTTATAAAAAATATTGATTTGACATATATCGCCTATTCTTTCCCCAAATCCCAACATCCAAACACAATTCAAGCGGAGTTTCAGCTTTTCAAAACCACAAAATCCAACATCCAAAACTTAATCAAATGGGGTTTCAAATATTTCACTGAAACCACTCAAACCAATTTTTGAAATCGGGACCCTCGAAACCGAGCCAAAAGTCCAAAATCCTTCAAAATAGACCCTTATTATTCTAAACATCCGAGAAATATAATCCCATTTCACTAAGAATAATTTCACATAGTTTAAAATTTAGTTATCCCTGATGTTAATTGTTATGATATTGCGATGTGCAGCATTATAAATAAATAAAAATCCCTGTTAAATTAACTCATCGTTTATCCAGTGAATTGTGATATGATAAAGTCGAACATTGAGATATGAAATGTGTAAACATTTTATTTTGCTTTTATTATTCTATCTACAAGTACTAGTATTCAAATGTTTTATGCTACAACCTTTACGAGAATAGATATAATAATGGTAATTATAAATTCTAATTGAGATTATGAAATCTTTAATCTATTTCTGATCCAATTTTACTTTGGGGTTGGGAGAATTGATGGTGAGGGTGATGATTGAGTGCTTCTGGCTTAGCACGCCATTAATCTTTTGAGAGATGGTAAAAGAGAATATGAATGATTAAATTCACTGCACGCCCCTCTCTCTCTCTCTCTCTCTCTCTGTATTCTCATCCAAGATTTGCACAAGTTACTGAAAATAAATTATTAAAAAAAGTATAACCCTATTTTTCGTTTTTTGTCACCCCTTTTCAATCATCATTCTTTTATTTCCTTTTCTTCCCCCCTAAAATATGATAAAAATCTCCTTTCTGTATATATGACGGTTATTATGTGTATCACAAGATAGTGTCTAGTGTGTTACCTTCATCATGTCCAATTTGTCCACGCCATCTGTAATCCAAGATACAATTCGCTCCAACTTCGTCAAACAAAATTAAGATAGAGAAATACTTATTATGTGTATTTTCTTGAGATTTAGGAGTGAAATGCAAATACCCCTGTAACTTTTTCTAATTGGCAGAAATTTTTTATTAGTATTAGTAAAAATATATATGTGTTAATAAGTCAAAGATATTTACCATATATGAGAGCTGCAATGTATTTTATTGGTGCTAAGTGCGAGTATTCTTCATAATTTGCAGGGAAATGAATAAATATACCCTTATATGTTAGTTTTTTTTAAAAAATAAATTGAGAAAACCTAATTATTTACTTCAAAAATTGACAATGACCTCCCTCTAAACTTTTAAAGTTGCAATAAAACCCCTGTAAACTGAAAAATATTGGCAATAACGCCATGTGGTCAACTTTTAATTTTCAAATGGATTTAACAAACTAATAAAATAATAATACGAGAGACTTTTTTTGCTAATAAAATAAAATATCAACACTGAGAGTTTTTCATTAATAAAAATTTACACAGAGGGTTTTCAACCATTTAGAAATAACAGAGAAGACGCATTCGCGTCCCACTTCAATATTTGGGCTTATAAACGTATTGATGGAGTTTCTTATTTTAAATAATATTCGACGAGGTTGTTCCATGGCTAGCTTCTTATAGTTTTCTAACATCAATTTTTTTTGTTGATTCATGTTCGTACGTAAATCACCTTTTATAGAATATGATAAAAAGAGTTTGCAATTGGATCTATTGATACTTTTCACTACAACAAAGATTGTGTTAGTGGCACAAGCTTAATAAAATAACACAAATCATAATTTATAGGGGGGATCGCACATTTTGGGGTATATTTATCCAATGATATAAAAAAAAACCTTAATTTAGTGACCCACCCACCCAAGCCCCTCCCTCTCCCCCAACCAAATAGGTCGCTATGGTTCAATCGCGGTCAAAATCATAGCCAAATGGTCGCGTCCATTTTTTGTCACAACCGTTCAGCTGTGAGGTGAGGGATGGAGTGGGTGGTTGTTGAATTAAAATTTTCCTTCTCTTTTTTTTTTCTTTTCCATTCAAGTTCATTTTTATTTTTATAGTTTTAGAAATACTAGGAAAGTGCACGTACGTTGTACGTGTCTGGTTAATTTTATGGGTATTTTTTTATAAATTAGAGTAAAATTAATTTTATTTTAATTCATTTCTCACCGGTTTAACCTATTTTTAACTGATTTTATTCATTTTTACCTTACCAGTATAATATTTTTTTCATTGTTTTACCTATTTTTATCGGTTATAAATTATTTTCATTGTTTTTATGATTTTATCCTTTTGTTTTTTCCATTTTTTTTACTGCTTTAACGCGTTATATCATATTAACCCGTTTCACATATTTCGCACATTATTTTCATTGATTCCACGTGTTATTTTCACCAATTTCACCTAAGATAAGAAGATTAAATTACAAAAAATGATATAAGAGATAATTTATAAATTTTAGGAGTTTATGTAGGAGATAAATATAATAAGACTTCATGTCTAATTATACCTCTTAAATTATTTTTAGTCTTTTATATATTTACCATTTAATTAAACACCACTTTACAATTTAAATAGGGGTATTTTAGTCTGCACAAAAATGTTAAGAAATATCCATGCTTTTATAATAGTAGAGATAGAGATACATTACTTGAAAATTGTCATGTGCCTTGCACGATGTCATCACCGTCTCATATTTTGCTTGGGGAAGTGGTCAGTGAAACAAATAAGTGTTATGACTTGTGAGATATTTGGGAGCTATAAATGTTTTAGGGCGGACAACAATTTCAAAAATGTAATATAGGGGGGCGTACGATTTGTGAGATTCACCCTATAATAATTCTAATTTTAGTAATTGATATAGGCCAATATTAAAGTGAACTTGGTAAACCATCAATGCATGATTTAGACTCCATATAAAATAATTTTAATTTCATCCTAGCTATACCAAATTCTAGCTAGAAAAGTTGTCCTATTTCACCCGTAAATTCTAAACATTTTACTATGTTGTTTACAAGACAATTTACTAGCTAACATAGAAATATATAAACACATGATGGAAGTAAAAATAGTACTAGTAATGAGTACTATCCGGTATAAACACGAAAGATGAAAGAACCCACGCGAGAAAATCATCCTTAGAAACCGCAAGTTGTGTAAATATCTATGATCTTCTTTTCCTTGAAAATTAATTAGTTGCGAAAATCCATGAAGATTTTATTTGGAGCATAAGTGTTTTTTTCTTTCCAGCAATTAAAATCACACACTTCGATAAAAAAAATAGTATAATACACACAAACCAAATACGTAATTACGAGGAGTACTAAGTAGTAGTATCTCATACCAAATCCAAATCATTTTCTTCTTATATAACACCCCCTCCCCTCGTCATTCTTTCTCTCCATCCCTCAACTCGTTCACCTCTCTCTTTTCCCCTATAAATATACACACATTTCTATCAAATTTAGTAGATATATAATTAAGTTTAATTAAGCTAAAAGAAATGGGTGATATTTCTCTCCCCAATGAGTTAATTAGTAATGGGAATAATGGCCATGCAGTTGGAGTCCAAAGAAAGAGTTGTTGGTATGAGGAAGAAATTGAAGAAAACTTGAGGTGGTGTTTTGCACTTAAGAGGTATGTATATATGTACATCATTAATTCTTCTGGATTTTTTAGGTAGTAATTAAGGCACCCCATTTGGAATATTCACACATACAACTTGAAGATTCATGAATGAAATCATTTTTTTTTTTTTTATAATTAAACATAATTTCCATTACTAAACAAAACAGATTACAAATACAATATAGTGACCACATTGACTAAGAAGAAAGTGAACAATGAAGATCAAACCAAATTTTGGAAAAACAAAACAAGAAAAAGATACAAGAAAAAAATGAAGAAAATGAGCAATTGCACATCTATGTGCAACAAATTGATTCCCAGACGGAGTGAAAATCGGAGCCATATCTTCGACCTGATCCCAAGAAAAATCTTGAGATGAAAAAGAAGTGTTAAAACCATGACCAACATTCCAAAACTTGATCTTCTCTTCCAAGAACACAATCTTCAAAGTCCATTGTGAACTCATTTTTATTATCATGATACTATTGTTTGTTTATTAAAGAAAAAACTAATTATTAATTGTGTGTCTTAGATTTATTAGTACTTGATATAGAAGTAAAAGTAGGGAAGCTTCTCTACAACTTTTTGCCCAAGTCTTGTCCAAGTAAAGTTGAGACAGGAGAAAATCAAGATATTAGAAATATTTATTGAATAATAAAGTATAATGAGTTAATTAAAATAAAGTCCACTTAACAACATAATTACTAATTTTTATCATTGTGTTTGCTGCAGTATCCTGCACACAGGTGCATCCCAGTTCCAGGACATACAACTTTTGGACACTAAGCCTTTTGGAAAGGTACGTGCATGCAACAATTAATTAATCAAACTTTTTCGTTATATTTATTTAGTTTATTAATTCTATTATTAAAATCAAATCAAATCAAATCAAATCAGATCAATCAAATTTAAACCAAGAATAATAGTAGAAATTAATTTTTTATTTGTGATTAATTATGTTACAGGCTCTAGTAATTGATGGAAAGCTTCAAAGTGCAGAGATAGATGAGTTCATCTACCATGAGTCTCTTGTCCATCCAGCACTTCTAAATCATCCAAAGTATTAATTACTATCTCCTTCACATAGAAACAGAGTGACTCATTATTTTTTAGCCAAAATTTAATTGATAATATTTAATTGTGGTATATACAGTCCAAAAACCATTTTCATTATGGGGGGAGGTGAAGGCTCAACTGCTAGAGAAATACTCAGACACAAAGCTGTGGAGAAGCTTATAATGTGTGACATTGATGAGGTTATTAAATTCCTTAATTAATTATTTCCCTTTTGGATTTATTGAGAATTGATATTTATTTTATGCACCCCGAAAATATAATATTTTGACACTTCGCACTCTGAAACATTAGCACTTTGCATTTTGCCTTAAATTATGCAATTTGGGGTGCAATGTGCCAAAATTTTAATTTCAGGATGTAAAGTTCTAAAATGGTGTATTTCTGGGGTGCAAAATGCCATTTACTCATTACTCAGAGTTATTGCTAAGAAGTATAATTTATAAACTGTTGATCTAATAAAATAAAATGATTATTTAATTGTATCTCTAAATTATGGTGCAGGAAGTGGTAGACTTTTGCAAGTCACACTTGGTGGTTAACAAGGAAGCTTTTCATGATCCTAGATTGGAGCTCATCATCAATGATGCCAGGTTCTATTCCATGATTTTCTTCAACATTTAAGCAATAAAACAATTAATTGAAAATAATCCACATTTTAGCAAAATTAAGATACTAATTTTTTGTTTCTTATAAATAATAAAAAGGGCTGAACTTGAAACAAGGGAAGAGCTATATGATGTGATAATAGGAGACTTAGCTGATCCAATTGAAGGAGGACCATGTTACCAACTCTACACAAAATCATTCTATGAGTTCATAGTTAAGCCTAAGCTTAATCAGGGTGGCATTTTCGTCACACAGGTGCGTTTACGTTCGTAGGCGTGCATTTATATGTATTCGCTCGATTCTTACTAATATCTGTTTTTTTTTTTTTTTCCCCGATATTTTAGGCAGGACCGGCCGGAATTTTCAGCCATACAGAAGTGTTTTCTTGCATTTACAACACTCTGAGGCAGGTTTTCAAATGTAAGTTTATTGAATGGGTCTTCTTGTTTTGTTATGGTCTAAATTTCATATTTATGAACTAAGTTTGTAATTCATGTGCAGATGTTGTACCTTATTCAGCTCATATTCCTTCATATGCTGACACTTGGGGATGGGTCATGGTATATATGAACACTAATTACCTTATCTTAAGATAATTGTAGTTTTTGAACAGTTTTTTTCCTGATAAAGTAACAAGAATTGTGAAATGGCAGGCATCGGATTCTCCAATTATACTGACTGCTGATGAGTTAGACCTCAGAATTAAGCAGAGGATTGAAGGGGAAAACCGATACTTTGATGGCAAAACATTCACATCCGCCTCTACATTGAGCAAAGCTGTTCGAAAATCGTGAGCCTTATTCATGTACCATTTTCAATATTATGCACGTAACTGATTATTTATTAACACGATCGAGTTTTGATTGTTTGCTAGGCTACATAGCGAGACTCATGTTTACACGGAGGCAAATGCTCGGTTCATTTATGGTCATGGGGCAGCCTACAAAAACCACTGAGCTTGACTCAATCTAAAGAAGACTGCAATGCTTATGAGATTCTACTATTTTGTTGATCTTCTTCTTCTACAAGACAAAAAGGAAACAAAAATGAAAACAAAGAAAATGTTTATCTTCTATATATCTCTTGTTGCTTATGTAGTTACTTTAAGAAATTATGTAATCTGATGCAGCTTTGTTTCAATGTTTTGCTGCTCAGTCTACAAAACATGTATTGATGCTAATTAAACGTTATGATCACCAACAACGAGTAATTAAATCAAGGAATTTGCTATTCCCTTACTATGATTTTTACGGCCTGGTGTGCATTCAGTAATACTGTAATGTACCAGGTTCTGGTATTACCGGGTGTTCGGCCCTTACCATACAAAACCGGATGTACCATTCCGGTTTGTTAAATATCAAAGCTCAACGTTTTGTTGTTTGATGTGAAAAATATTTTTCTTGGCGCTAACTCACTAAAATCCAAGAACCAAATGGACTACACTTTTGAATTTTGAAAACAAATGAAAATATGAGATCAATCATCATTAGAGCAGCAAAACTTGTACCAATTACGACAAAACATCTTATATTTCACTTTGGTGTTATCGAATTGCAATCGGTACATATCAATTTTCAGTTATTAATTCACTTAATTTGATTTACAAAACCAAGTAGAACTAACTAAATTTTTCTATACAAAATAAGCATATACTCAATTTGATGCATGAATGTTAACTATCACACTAAATAAAATCTATAATTAGCTAAATTGTTACTGAGTTACTATAAATTCCGTAGTTTCATCATTAAAAAAAATAAATTATTGCATGAAATGAAATCAAATAACCCGGCCCGGGCTTGTGTAAATATGAATTCTTGTCTTCTCATAACAACAACAAAGAAAACACAAATACATCATCAAAGTCGAAACATAAAAACCTTAATCACATAATAATACATCAAAACATACAATTTCTTCACAAATCATAAGTTTGCTTCCCAGTAAACTTAACCTCAATCGGGCTAACATTTTTCCCAATAGACCTCATGTTCTGCCCGACTCCAGTCCGACCCGCATTCACCTTTTCCGGGTACACCCCATCTTTCGGGTGCAAATACTGGACCTCCCCATTCGGAAAAACCCGATAAAATTGGTACTTAATCTTATACTTAGACCTCAGCCTCGTCCCCAAAGCCAAACACTGTTCCTTTCGGGCCAATTTCAACAAATTCGGGCCCTGTCTCATGATCGCGGCTCCACCTGTCGGCATCTCGAAGACTTGTTCTTTGGGTGAATCCCATGTTATGACATAGAATTCCTCGATTTGGGCTTTTCGTAGAAGCCCACCTGTGCTGCCGCCGAAGATTGGGGATGGGGTGTTCGGGTCGAGTTCAGGTGGGGTGAAGCCTGCTGGAGCTTCGGGTTCGGCGGTTGCTGGTGGCGCCGGATCTGCCATGGCGCGGATGGGGCGGTGCGCCACCACGTGAGTACCCTTCATTGGCTTAACGGTAATAAATTGTGCGACAGATTGTTTCCATGGGGCGGCGACGCGGTCGGTGGATATAGTTGGGGTGAATAGGGAGGCTTGGGTTGCCATTGCCATGAATTAATTTGTTCGTGTGTAATAGTGTTGAATGAAATTGGGAATGGATATTTGATGAGAAAGAGATTTGTTTTTGTGTGGAGTGGAATTAGAGTGAGATATGGGAATTGGATAAGGTGATATGGGCTAGACCAATTGGAATTGGATGGTGTGATTTTGATATGAATTTACCCAATATTTTATTTTGGAGGTAAAAACACTTTTCATACCAAATTTTTATCAACTCAACATTTTTCATATCAAGTTTTTTCGAAAAATACATTTCATATCACAATTTCAGAATTTTGGACACTTTTGCATTTCCCGTTAAAAATTGAACGGAACAACGCGCGTGTGCAACACGCGACCGTTAACTTCTTAAAAGAGAGATTTACAATTTTCATACAAACTTTTATCAACTCGATACTTTTCATACCAAATTTTATCAAAAATACATTTCATACCATAATTTCATAACTTTGGACACTTTTGCATTTTCCATTAAATATTGGACGGAATAATGCGCATGTAACTTCATAAACATAGGGAGAAAATCACGTGTTGAGCACGTGTGAATTTCGGACATGGAGGTGATTGCATTTGGGCAGGGAAAACCTAATTTTTCCCTCCTTCTTATATACTATTTTCCTCCATTTTTTCTCCTTCTTATACGTTATTCCTCCATTAATTTCCTCTCTCTTTCTTTAGCAAACCTCCATTAATTTCTTTTCTCTTTCCTTCTACCAAATCATACTACATATTGAGACTAAATGTCCCAGATTGGTTGAAAATCTTAAATCCACTTTATAAGGTCTTGGGCAATCCTCATCTTACAAAGCTTTTGACGTTGAGTTAGGCCCAAGCCATGTGAGTGGACTTAACACACACCATGTGGTGAATTCTAATATGGTATCAGAGCCCCAGGTTGAAGTGGGCAACCTCCTTCCGTGATGGGCTCCTCCTTGTTCGCATGATGAGGTTATTCATCACCAACACACTTCGCTCAGATAACAGAGGCTTGAGTTGTCATTCTTCGTCCAGTTAACAAAAGGCATGGACGGTCATTATTCGTGTGTTGGGGCTCATATGTTGTAATCTGTAAGGTTGGAATTTAATATGTCACGTGTAGGACTTGTTTCACCCACACATTCAGCATGTCCACACGTGAAGGGGAATATTGAGACTAAATACCTCATATTTGTTGAAAATAATAGTTAAGTCTACTTTATAAGGTCTTGGGCAACCCTCAACTTACAAACTAGCTTTTGAGGTTGAGTTAAACCCAAACCATGTGAGTGAACTTGACCCAAATTATATGGTGAATTCCAATACAACAACAAAAATTTCTCCATTAATGTCCTACAACAACAAAAATTTCTCCATTAATTTCATTTTATAAGCACATGATATTCTACCTCTGTTTATGACCTAACGGATGCGCGCACGCGCGTTATTATATCCATTTTTTAACGGAAAATGCAAAAGTGTCCAAATTTTATAATTGTGGTATGAAATGTGTTTTTTGAAAAAGTTTGGTATGAAAAGTATCAAGTTGATAAATGTTTGGTATGAAAAGGATTTTCCCTCATTTATGAAGTTTCCAATTTTTAACGGAAAAGGCAAAAGTGTCCAAAATTCTGAAATTATGGTATGAAATGTGTTTTTTGAAAAAGTTTGATATAAAAAGTATCGAGTTGATAAAAGTTTGATATGAAAAATATTTTTTCCTCTTTTATTTTGGGGGTGCCATGCCATGTGTCTTTTAGACTAGCCCATTCATAAAAGAAAATTGCTAAATAGTATTCAATAGACGTTATTTGTGAGATAAAATCAGAAAGTAGAGATTAAATTTTGTCCATGTTAGGTACACATTTTGTAATTAAAATCAAATATTAGAAGTGTAAAGATGTGCAAGCAGTATGACTATGCCTGACTAATTTCAACATTTTTGGTATAAATAAAAATATGTTGTGTTTGCAAATAATTATTAATTTTAAAAAGTTTATTTTGGCATAAGCATATATTGAGATGTTTTGGGTCTGTTTGTTTGGTGTTTGAGAAAGTAGTTTGAGAGAGTAGTGGAGTTTGTGAAATAATCTCGATTTGCGTAATATTATTTGTTTGGGTTTTTAGAGAGTGGTTTGATAAATAAATTAGATGTATATTTTTTTTGGAAGAGTTATGTTGTAGGTGTAAGATGTGTAAGACTTTATGTCAAATCATATTTATTATGTGAGATAAATTGTGTAAGAGATAAATTACTTTATATAAAATCATAATAGAGTTTGTATAGGTTTTGCTTAGAGATAAGAAAATTGTTGTTTGTTTGGGTTTTGAGAGGGTAATTTGAGAAAATTATAAGATGAAATATTTATTTCAGAAATTAAAAAATATGTTTGTTTGACATTTTCCAAACACGAATTTTTTTTGAAAAATGCCAAACAAACAGGCCTTTATTAATATCATCAATATCTACTTTTTTCTTTTTCTACTTATTATTCGAGGAGATCGCATTTTTCATAGCTTGTCTGCTTTGCCTCACGTACCCTTCACTCCAGTTCTCTATAATTCCAATTAATTAATCCCTTTGAACAGACTTTTCAAACGGAAATATTATTTTGAAGAAACATGCCTATTCAGCGGCTCTACCCATCTAACCAGTAATTTTTCTGTTCCAAACTTCCATTTAATCCTATAATTTCTAACGTGTTGTTGGACTTTTACATATATGTTTTCAGATCATTTCAAATTTCATATATTTGATGCATACTTTTGTTTTTATATATAGACATTTCTGTTTAAATTCAATGTACAGTTGTGGCGCTTCAACTAATACTATGAGAATTATGGTATTTTTTATTTGAAAGTTAAGAATTATGGAATTTTTTTGTGTGACAGAGAACAATTGAGAATTATGGATTAGGGTCATCAACAAGTGCTTCATTTTATATTTAAGTTGGTGATATATGATTTACAATTTAGTCCAATTAGTTTTTTTTGGGTTGCTGACAAGCTTTAATCATGATTATGACCTAATGGATAAGTTATAGAACAATTTTATTTGTTTGATGATCCTTTAGAAAGAAATGCCAATGAAATGTAGCAATTTGTTGGAATAAAAAACTTTCTTTATTTTTAAGTTTGATTTCGAAATTAAAGGTGGGAGCTGATTTTGTGGTCTGGAAATACTTTGTGGATTTGTGAATTGAGTATATAAGAACACTTGAATAAAATGAATTTGTAATTTAGGAAAAAAATATTCACGGGGATGGATAGTTCTTTTTGAATTTATCCAAAAAAAAAAGGATGATTCTTTTTGCTCCATATTTGTGATTCGTGCATTCTTAGGGGAGTTTTGCACATAATTTGAGAATTTACATTCGGAAGTTAAGTGTTTTATGATGTGGTTGACATATATCTTTACATTAACTCTTAGTTTTTCTGATGGTAAAAAAATTGATTTGACTGCATCAGCACCAAGGAGCTGATTTTAGCCTAATGTGTGAGTTGTTAAACGATATTGGCAGATGTACTTGACACCAGCACGATTTGATTAACATTTTTTAGAAGCCAGCTTTGAATGTGGTTAAGATTAGCTCTTGGGCTTCTAAACAATAGAATGTGTTTTATCTGAATCATGTAACTTGCTTCTGGTCATATATCATCACATTTGATCTGAAAACTCGCAAGTTGAATTTCAAATTGCTTTGTTTTCTGCCTTCTACATGAATGAGTATATAGAATGAATGAACACAGTGAGATTTTATTATTTCCAGAAGTTCAGAAGTTTTCAATCCACCTTTTCCAATTATTATAACAATAAGAAAAGAAGAACGTAACACAATAAGAACAATTATTCATAATATAACACAACAAATCTCAAGCTATTAACAATCATAAATGAATATTCAGCACACAGTAATTCAACACTTCTGCTATAGTTGTACAGCCTTTGTTTATAATTTGACTTCAGATTGAGATACTGTTTGGAATTCCCCTCACATTAAGTCCACTCTGTCTACTGTAATCTGAAGTGTTCGGATATAACAAGGTGTAGGGTACGTTAACAGGCCCTGTTCGATTTCTTAGTCCCTTGTCATTGTTCCTTTCCAATATTCTAGTTTCAATTTCAACAAGTGCAGCACTAAATTGCTTAAATGCTTCTTTTGGTTCCTTATCTGCAGTCCAATCGGGAGTGTCTCTCTGTCCGAGATAAATTTCATCAGTAGAATGCCTAGACAACATTTCTATTAGAGAAACACCAATAACTGTTTGAAGCTGTGCTGTTATTGTTTTCAAGAAGGCCAATTCTGGATTTGACTCGAGCTCTTCAAACTCAGAGGTTCCCGGTTTGGGCAAGAATCGGCGGCTTACAGTTGGCCGGTTTGGAAGATAACCCGCATATGCATACTGCCCAAAGTTCACAGCAGCATGAAGAGCTGAAGCTACCCATATGATTATCGTACATGCTCTGATAAGTTCATCTCGTGTCTGCATTTTAGGCCACCATTGCTCGTCTTTCAAATCTCCGTGGCCTTCTTCACGAAGCTCTGTCCACCATTTCTGTAGTTCTGTGTCTCCTTGGACCATATCATCCGTGGGGTAATAAAACCGGGAATACTCCTTGACCCAAGCTTCAATTGCGTACCATATTTCTAAACCATCAACAGCATATGGATAATCCTCTATTACGAGTTTAAGGCCGTGGGGTTGGCTTGGATCTTGAAAGACCATTCCTCTAAATGTGCAAACAAATATATCAACATTAGCAGTGGTATATTTTAGAATTAGTAGAATAAACTCAAGTCATTATGTTCCTATAAGTTCTAATATATCAACCTTTTTATCAGATCTTCAGGGAGTCCCTGCTCGGTGAAATTCCAATTTTTATAAACAGCTGATGACATTTCCATGGCATAACGTGCTGGAAAGACAGTTCTCTCAAGAACCCCACCTGCGTTAATTAGAATATGTCGAGCCTGTGCATTTATATGCATTGTATCACGGAAATGAGGTTGCAGAAGCTTGTATATTGGGTGAAGTACACTCAACTGTCTATTTGTTGCGATTATGAATGGCTCTATTACTGCATGGGTGTTCAACCTGTATGTAAAATTTGTAAATTACTTAGCTTTAACTTGTTAAGTCATATATGACTTTTAGTTAATCTGGTTTCATATGTAAGCATACCAATGGCAAATGAGCTGATGATAGCCTGAATCGTTTACTGCAGCATAAGCTTTTGCGAGCTGCCAAATGCAATTTTCAGCTCCATGCTTGGATGGAGTAAATACTTCGCTGATTGGTCCATGTAGATCCCCTTCTTCATGAGGCAAGCTCAATTCGATTGCTATTGGCTTCAATGTCCCGTCATCTTGGAGTAGAAGGATGGTTCGACTTGCATAAGTCTTTGTTGTTGTCGTGTTAATTCGCCTCAGGTATGTCATTAATGCATCATGATGATCTAATATGAACAGCTTGTGTTTTTCAATGGCCTGTGTTTTCAGAAAGTATTAGCACCAATTGCTTCTAAAAATTCAATTATACATATATATAATTGAAAAGGAATATTACTTCATCTACGGTAAGACAATTCATGTATTTCTCTATGTGCTCCCTCGTGATGGTACTGTTCTGGTTACCGTATACTTGAGGGTCTAGCTTGCTAGTAGGCGGGAACTCCTGTGAGGTTGAAAGTCAGTATTTTCTTAAAAAAAGCCTATATTGAAAGTTGACTTTACCTGTAGGCGTCGTATGAGAACAGGGTTCACTCCAGCTAGCATTTCTCGTCCAAACTCTTCATCGGTTCTCCATGCCGTTTTGTTCTCTGAATAAAAGAAGAGCTCATGATTATTACAAATTGACTAATTATGTTTCATAAACCTTCAGACTTCATTTGGATTTATAATCAAAACTTTAAAGCATAAAACTTATTTGATCATGATTTTGAAAGGATTTCAAATCCTTAAGTAGCCATATTTCTACTTTTCTTAAAACCAAAATGACGTATTTGAAATCCACCCAATATTGGAGTTTTCATTTGGAATCCTTTCTCCAAATTATTTTTCAAATCCAAATCCCTCAATTCAAATGAAGTCTTAAAAGCTCTCAAATAATAACTGTTACTTATGGAATACCATGGAATCAATTACCTTTGATTACATCAGGCATGGGGAACTTAAGTAATTGTTCACCATCCGAACGAATAAGTTCCTTTAGTAACTCCCCCGGAATGTACTCCCTGATTTTATCTAATGTGTGACCTTCAGGAAGTTTAATTCCTCCCTCATATAGGTTCAGTACATCTTGGAAAGTGTCGAACTCGTTTATAGTTTTGTCAAATACAGATTTGAGCTCAGGGACCATTATCTGTCCCATGGACTTAAGAGCATAACCAATGAAATCTGAAAATTTCACCTGACTGAACTTTTCATCTCGCGGTACGTAAATGTTTAAACTCAGAAGAAACAGTCGGCTTTCAGAGTCGGGATCTGCAATGATATTCATACTTTATCAATTTGAATAGAACTTCATTTTTTTTTTTCAGAAAAGAACGTATATTTACTGTTCTTACCTTTTTTATTTGGGCGACGACCTGTTCTTCCTCTACGAGGATATGGGTATTCCTTTGACCCACCAATCACAGGGCGAGCAAATTCTTTTCCTTTCTCAGGACTTCCCAAGTCATTGTAGTATGCATAGTCATATACTCTGTCCCACTCTTTAAGCATGCCAGACGAGTTCCCACGAAGGTTTGTCAGCTCTTCTTCTCTGTATATTCTTAGCGGTTCTGGTGTATCACTTGGCAAGTATGCCTGATGGTACAAAAAAAGAAATTGCAATTTCAGTTTATTTAATCTCTGATTCAATCATCATTAAATTGCTTTAAGGCTCTTCTTTTGTTTTCTACAGAATTATTCATTGATGTTGATTGTTGAAGCTAGAAATACCTTGTTTGGGAAGAAGACACGATCATATTTGTAACGGCGTTGAGGATAGATCCACGAATTGCAGACAAAATGAAGTTGACCATGTTCCGGAACATCTTCTAAACTGAGTGTTTTAAGGTAAAATTGATTACGGTGTTGATTTCGTATAATGAAAGCACCAGGAACTCCGAAAGACTCGTCCCAGGGAAATTCGATGCTGAATGTAGCATGATCTTGAGCAGAAAGCGAAGTCAACTTTGAGACCCAATTTTCCAAGTATGCTTCTTTTCCTAGTTTCCCTCTATTTCCCTTTTCTACACAAGTATATTAGAGTGTTTGATAAGCCAAATGATTGCTTAACTCATACACAATACCTCAAATAAACAACTTATAAAGACAAAGATCACATTTTGAAAATTTGCTTCTTAAAAGACATAGCTAAAGGAATATAACCATTTATTACATTTCAATTCTTGATCTCTGCTTCTGCATTACATAATTTTTTGCCCGATTCTTCTTATTGTTAGTCAATGTTCAAACCAAAATCTTGATTATGCAGAAAATTCAAGAAGCTTAAGTTGGGAATAAAACGGTAGACTAACCAGGATCACCATGAACGGCACTGATAAGCTGCAACGAGACACCTTTGCCGAAGACCTCATAAATCCGATCAAGTAAGGAGGCACCTAAATCAGTTACATCCATTACATTTTTTTTCATCAATACTATAGTACCTTTAATCTTAGTTTCCTCGGTCGCGGGTTCATCTCGAATCTTTCCACACACAGTTCCTAGTAATTTCCCCAATATCTCTGTTGAAGAACATGGCGGAAAAATCCCCATTGGAGCAGAAAAAATAATCAAAATGTGAACGTTCAAGGAAAAGAAAAGAAGTGAAAATGTAATGAAATAATTGAATCTAGTTCGGGGGTAATGGGTAGTATATAAATATGTAGCAGTCAGGCAGCACTCAGCAAGAAAACTTCACAAATGGGAACAAGTAGGATAATCTTGACCTTGGGTTACAGTACACTTGAAATTTAATATTCATAATTTGATGCTTTTAAAGTTTAATAATAATACGTTCAAAATAAAATTTTAGGGGTAAGCAATTTGTGGGGCACAAGAAAATTACAATTAACGTGTCTTTACTGAAGGTGATTAAGGGTGGAAGAACTGATTCCACCTTGGCAATATCCACATGGAATTTTAAATATAAAATTGAAATGGGCTGTAGGGTTGGGTAGACAACTCATTAAATTCTGCGCTTACTAGAGGATTGAATTAATTTTTGGTTGTTTGCCATGTTCTCCATCATGAACTACTATATATAAAATAAAGGAAAATTTGTATTTTGCATTTCATTTTTGAACAATTTCACAACTCATTTTCTAATTATTTTATATTTATATTTGCACTCGTTCCCTTCACATTCAAATTGTTGTCGAGTCGTTCTAACTTTGAACTCTTTTGCATTTCACATATTTGTTACTATCTATTTTTCTCATGCGGAATATGCCACCACCAAACAACTAACAATAATGAAGTGCAACAATGGTGGATGCAAACGTAATTGTAAGGTTAGACAGTGAAATGCGAAAGCTCCTAATCCTAGCCTAGGGTTAAAAAGTGCGACTTTCATATCATAGATAGATGATATCCATCAAATTAAAAAAATGGATTTCTTGCACATGGACTCAATTTTTAAGAATTAATTATAATTAGGTCACCTAATCAAATTATTAGCTCATGGCCCACTGACTCTTTGCTCCAATAATTATTGGGTTTATTGCATTTTTGGTGCCACAACTATAGCCCACTTGTTTTTCTGCCCCGTAACTTTTCGGTTGACACATAACTTCAACATCAGTGGCAATTTTGGTGTCAATTGAGGCCCAATTTTAAAATTGGCCTGAAATTATGTGACATGAAAAATTGGAATTTTTACCATTCAACGTCTATTTCATTAAAAAAAATAGCAAAATTCAAAATCCCAACTTTTCCTATAAAATTAACCAAACATTCCCTTAATTCAATTGTTACCAGCCTTCTTCTCTTTTTCTTTCCACAAATAAAAACATTCAATTAGCCTAGTTCTTGGTGATGGAAATAAAAATAAAAAAAATTAAAATCCTTAATTTTCATGTCACATGATCCACATATGGGGGAATTTTCGGTCAATTGGGCTTCAGTTGGCACCAAAATTGCCACTGATGTTGAAGTTGTGGCACTAAATGTGCCAGCCCGAAAAGTTATGGGGTAGAAACGCCAGTGAACTATAGTTGTGGCACCAAAAATGCAATAATCCCAATAATTATTGATGGACTATTCAACTATTCAAACAATGATACTTGGGCTTAAATCACATAAAACGTCCGTATGTTTGTAAATGTACAAGCTTTGTCTTTAAAGTTTATTTTTGTATATTTTCGTCTCTCAACACAAAGAAAGCTTTCCCCTGTGAATTGTAATCCCTTCCGGCTACTTTCGGTCGATACATATATCACTCACTCTGCACGTGATTGTTTAAGGGTATTTTTTAAAAAATAAAAAAGAAAGAACCATCTAACATTGAGTTTCAGACGCCTCTGGGGGGAAATGCAAGACATTCCCATGTGTTATGCTAAACATGTAAGAAACTATTCTGGAAAATTTTTATTGTGCCAAACTTCCTTGTGTTTTCAAAAACCTTGCAAAAAACACACAATTTGTAAAAAATAGTTCGTTTTGGATCGACATATTTAAATAAATAGTTTTTAAAATATATCACGTGGAGTTGTAGGGAACAGCTTGAAGTATTTTAGAAATGGTTTCTTGAAATATGTCGATTCAAAACGAATTATTTTTTATAAATTGGGTATTTTTTGCAGGGTTTTTGAAAACACAAGGATGTTTGATGCAATAAAAATTTCACAGGGTAATTTCTTGCAGGTTTAGCATAACACTGGAGAGTATTTTGCATTTACCCCGACGCCTCATTCATATTCACCATTTTTGTTCCTGTATGAAAACCTCGAGAAATACCAAATTTTTCTTCATACTTGAAAAACCCGACAACCCAGCTAGTTTATAAGCAAAATTTATGGACTATATATTATACAATTTTTAAATCTATCGCTTAAAATCTGTGTTGAGTTAAATTATAACTTTATAATGATAATCTACTTTATAATGTTAAAATAATAAATTAAACAACAATAACATATTATTGTTATCACAATATTTTTTTCAAAGAATATTTTATTCACAAAAAAGTAGATTATTATTTATATGACT
The DNA here is from genome assembly GCA_030819805.1 of Penstemon newberryi var. newberryi. NCBI lineage: Eukaryota > Viridiplantae > Streptophyta > Magnoliopsida > Lamiales > Plantaginaceae > Penstemon > Penstemon newberryi. The sequence continues at coordinate 45,795,071 of JAUALY010000001.1, forward strand.
TTTTAAATAAAGTCATAATTTTATCTAGCTAATTATTTATTTACTTTTCTCCTAAAAAGAGGATTTTGTTAATCAGAATATGTGCTCTTTGCATAAAACCAAGACATAATTTTGAATAAAATATTGTATTTTCAAGTCATACATAAGAACAAAAAAACGAATTAAAAAGTGTCATATGAAACACATGGAATGATCTTTTTCAATCTCACCAGGATACGTACAATTTAAAAAATGGACATAATCTTATCATCGCCGAACATTGAATTTGTCTTTGTTTCTTATTCAAAATTATTTTTGGTCTTCCCCGGCCATCATAATCGCGTCAACAGTGTACACAAATAATGTGAGATCCTTATCCTTATAATTTAATTAAAAGTACATGTGAATTGTGATGTCTATTGTTTCGGATCACATGGCAACAAGCAATACCCACCCATCCATAATTTTATAATTTCTTTATTGCTTGTTGGATTGTGATGTCAGGAAGAAATAGATGTACGTAGATAGTACCTCGAGAAACTATGTTTGGCCGCTGAGTTCGATTCTTTGGAGAATTTCTATCTTGAAGAAATTTGATGGGATTGATGATGATAATATAATTTGAGGAATTTTCGATAGAAATATTATTATGAGTTTTTTGAGGAATTTGAACATTGTTTTTTTTTTTTAATAGTATAATATTCAAATATTAAATTTGAGGCCATTTAAGTTAAACGTCAATAATCCTCAATTGTGGCTTCAATTTAGATTATGGCAAAGTTGATCAGATAACAAATTTATTTGGGTTAATTAGATGGACCTCCATGTGGTTTGGTGTATTTCGCATCCATTTCCCTCGGATAATTATAATTATAGAAACCTCCCTTGATGTTTGCAAAACCTTACAAAACCCGAACGGAGACTAACGGAGGAGGACGGAATGTGTGAAACTACCCTCTTGTCCTCGCCAATTTTAATTACTCCAACCTCCCCTGAGGTTTGCAAAACATTACAAAAATTTATATTTACATATTGGTCCCTAAAATTTAATAAAATTCAATTTATACGTAAAAAATAAAAATAGCAAATCCCACCACAATTTATAATACATTAAAAAGAAAAAAAATTAGTTTATTAATTATGCAAAATAAGATCAAATTTTATATAGTGCTATATATCATTTTCATGTAATTTATTAATAGTAAAAATAATTTAATAGATATGTAAATAAGATTTTATTTCTGTATTTTATGGTAAAATATTAAATCTAAAACTAAAATGATTGGGTATCCTATTTTTTCACAGAAAAACCCATCAATTTAATTAATTGCAAATACTACGTAGGTAACTATTTTATTAAAAGGGTATTTGAATGTGTACTTTTAAATTTTGCAAACAATTTTTTTTAAATTTTTTAGTTAATATTTTCATAAAATGTATATTTAATTTATATATAATTTATCAATAGTTTAAAATATAATTTAATGTAAACAATATATTTTTTAGTATTTTATAGTTAATAATAGTATTGTATTTAAATAAAAAATAAATAAATTAACAATAAATAAATTTTCATAATGGTCTTTTTATTTATCTTCAAGTTTGTTTGTTTTCCTCTTATGATTAACAATAATTCATTCACTTTTCCTTGTACTTCAATTTTAGAACATCATGAAAAAAGTTTGAAATATATATATACACATTAATAAAATAATTTAAAGTTTTAAAATTTTATTGATATTTATAACATTTACACCCAAAGCAAACCACCTCATTACATTGAAACCCCTCCCATGCAACAAACATAACAAGGGTATAATTATCCGCCAAAATAGCTACAGTAACCTCGAGGGTAATATGGAATTTTCAATAAATTTTGGGTGATGACGTCAACAAAAACTAACAGTGGACCGACGGATGTAAGGTTTTGCAAACGTCAGAGGAGGTTTATGTAATTATAGTTCTTCGAGGGGATTGAACGCAAAATACACCAAACCACAAGGGAGGTCATTGTAATTAACCCTATTTATTTTGAACGAAACGGTGAATGATCATCACAGTTATTATTACATTAGAAAATTTATTAGAATATATTCGACAAAGTAGAAAGATAAACCAATTATCAATATTACTAATAAACTATAAAAATACCTACATTAATAGACGGTTGAGTTAACATAAGTAGAATACAAAAATAAGGTTTGAACTGTAATTTAAAATGATAGCAAAAGCTTTTGTTGGGTAATTATATTGAAGAGGCTGTTGTAAATGTTGGACCAAGCCATCATCTTCTCTTCTAGCTTATGGTTTAAGACCTTTCACACGAGGGATGTTAAACTTTATGAGGCCAAGTTTTGTTGGGCTTCTTTCATATCACTCACGATTACATATAGGCTGTCAATGGATCGGATCAGGTTTGTCCAGATCCGGCTTCATTTATATCGGATCGAATCCTGTCGGATTCGGATCTTGCTCGGATTGTGTTTGGGTCTAGATTTTTTTAATCCAACGGATCTTGGTCGGATTTGGCCGGATATCGAATCTTTTTTTGATCCAATAAATTTTCATTTAAAAAGTTAAATTAATATTTTTTCCTAAAACAGGTTTATTAACTTTTCAATTTAATTTAATTTTAGCTCACATGTTCAAAGTTTCTTTACTATATTCATATTTTTAGAATGAAAATATTGGTTTAAATAAATTTATAAACGAGTTATAAATTACTATATTCTTAAATTGACGGTGAAATATTATTAATGGTACTTACTTTTATAAAATATTATGTCTATATATCTTTCTTTTTATTTATTGTCGGATACGGATCTGTAACGGATCGGATCGACTATAGATTTCCCAATTTGTTGATTCTATAGGTTTAGAGATGCAATCAGAAAAAATAAGATATCTTGGTTTCGTACGTGATTTCTTTGTGTTCCACACGTGTTCTTAAAGTGAAAAACTACAGTACAATCTATACAAACTAAAACTTTTACATTGATTTACCAACGTTAATATTTATCGGATCTTAATCAATGTGTGCAGTTGGTAAGCAAAATAAAAATAAAATGAGCCCATGGCATCATATTCTGACGCTCTTTACTATACTAATCGTTGGGAAATATCCTTACGGCTGATGTAAAAATCTAAGAATATTATAGAGGTAAACATATTTATTTTTGATCTCGATCGATCTTATCCTAAAAATGTGAATGCAACTAAGAATGTTACTGAGGTAAAATCATTTTTTTTCCACATCCAACATCTTCATTTCATAATCGTGTTTCTCCTTCTACATGAATGAGTATATAGAATGAATGAACACAGTGAGATCATATTCTTTCTATATGTTCAGAATTTGGCAATCCCGCCTTTTCCAATTATTATAACAATAAGAAAAGAAGAGTACACAACAAATTTCAATCATAAATGAATATTCAGCACACAAAGTACTCTCTACACTCTTGTATATTTATACAACCTCAGTTTTATAATATGACATCAGATTGAGATACTGTTTGGAAATTCCCCTCACATTAAGTCCACTCTGTCTACTGGAATCTGAGGTATTCGGGTATAACAAGGTGTAGGGTACGTTAATAGGTCCTGTTCGATTTCTTAGTGCCTTGTCACAGTTCCTTTCCAGTATTCTAGTTTCAATTTCAACAAGTGCATCACTAAATTGCTTAAATGCCTCTTGTGGTTGCTTATCTGCAGTCCAATGGGGAGTGTCTCTCTGTCCGATATAAATTTCATCAGTAGAATGCCTAGACAACATTTCTATTAGAGAAAGAAGAACAACTGATTGAAGTTGTGGTGTTATTGTTTTCAAGAAGGCCAATTCTGGATTCGACTCGAGCTCTTCAAACTCAGAGGTTCCCGGTTTGGGCATGAGTCGACGACTTACAGTCGGGCGGTTTGGAAGATAACCCATATATGCATACTGTCCAAAGTTTACAGCAGCATGAAGAGCTGAAGCTACCCATATGATTATCGTGCATGCTTTGATAAGTTCATCTCGTGTCTGCATTTTAGGCCACCATTGCTCGTCTTTCAAATCTCCGTGTCCTTCTTCACGAAGCTCTCTGTCCACCATTTCTGTAGTTCAATGTCTCCTTGGACCTTATCATCCGTGAAGAAACGACAATAATCCTCAACCCATTCTTCAATGGCGGACCATATTTCTAGACCATCAACAGCATATGGGTAATCCTCTATTACGAGTTTAAGGCCGTGGGGTTGGCTTGAATCTTGAACGGCCATTCCTCTAAATTTGTAAACAATATATTAACTTTAGCAGTGGTATATTTAAGAATTAGTAGAATAAACTCAAGTCATTGACTCATTATATTCTTATAAGTTCTAACAAACCTTTTTATCAAATCTTCAGGAAGTCCCTGCTCGATGAAATTCCAATTCTTGTAAATAGCCAAACACATCTCCATCCAATATTGTGCTGGAAAGAAAATTCTCTCAAGAACCCCAACTGCGTTAATTAGGATATGTCGAGCCCGCGCATTTATGTTCATTGTATCTCGGAAATGAGGTTGAAGAAGCTTGTATATTGGGTGAAGTACACTCATGACTCAACTGTCTATTTGTTGCAATTATGAACGGTTCTATTACTGCATGGGTGTTCAACCTGTATTTAAAATTTGTAAATTACTTAGCTATATAATTCTCCAGTCTTATACGATTTTGGTTAATCTGATTTCATTTGTGAGCTTACCAATGGCAAATGAGTTGATGATAGCCTGAATCGTTTACTGCAACATAAGCTTTCGCGAGCTGCCAAATGGAATTTTCAGTTCCATGCTCGGATGGAGTAAATACTTCGCTGATTGGTCCGCGTAGATCCCCTTCTTCATGAGGCAAGCTCAATTCAATTGCTACTGGCTTCGGTGTCCCGTCATCTTGGAGTAGAAGGATGGTTCAACTTGCATAAGTCTTTGTTGTCGTCATGTTAATTCGCCTCAGGTATGTCATTAATGCATCATGATGATCTAATATGAACAGCTTGTGTTTTTCAATGGCCTGTGTTTTCAGAAATTATTAGCACCAATTGCTTCTAAAAATTCAAGTATACATATATATAATTGAAAAAGAATATTACTTCATCTACGGTAAGACCATTCATATATTTCTTATGTGCTTCCTTGTGATGGTACTGTTCTGGTTACCGTATACTTGAGGGTCTAGCTTGCTAGTAGGTGGAAACTCCTGCGAGGTTGAAAGTCAGTCTTTTTCTAAAAAAAAAAAAAAAAGCTTTATTTAAATATAAAAGTTGACTTTACCTGTAGGCGTCGTACGAGAACCGGGTTCACTCCGGCTAACATTTCTCGTCCAAACTCTTCATCCGTTCTCCATGCCCTTTTGTTTTCTGAATTAAAGAAAAACAACTCATGATTATTTTAGTTGGCTGTGTTTCATAATCTTTTAGGCTTCATTTGGATTATGGAACAAAAAGTCATTTTCGTAAGTGATTTGACTTTTGATCGGGACCGCCAACACACGAAAAGATCGGTGATTCAACCACAATTTGATTGATCGGCGAAAGGTATTCTCACTGGATTATCCATGGAGAACTTCCTTAAAAAATTTATGTTGAATGATCCTTTTGTTTCTAACACATTTCTTCAAACCTTTTTTTCCAAATCCAAAGTAAGTCTCAAAAGACTCTTGAAACAGTAGAGTTTATTTGTTGAATGGAATTAATTACCTTTGATTACATCAGGAGTGGGGAAGTTAAGTAATTGTTCACCATCCGAACGAATGAGTTCCTTGAGTAACTCCAATGGAATGTACTCCCTGATTTTATCTAGTTCAGGAAATTTAATTGCTCCTTCAAACAGGTTCAGTACATCTTGGAAAGTGTCGAACTCGTTTATAGTTTTGTCGAATACAGATTTAAGCTCAGGTAGCATTCCCGGTCCTGCGGATTTAAGAGCATAACCAGCGAGATCTGAAAGTTTCACTTGATTGAAATTCTCATCTCGGGGGACATAAATGTTAAAATTTAGAAGAGAAAGCCGGCTTTCAGAGTCGGGATCTGCAGTTTTATGCATACCATTAAAATTTTGAAGATATAACAATGAAGACCACACATGAATTGATCTTTTGAATTCAGCTTTTTTGTTTTAGTTTTTGCTGCTCTAACCTTTTTTATTTGGGGGACGACCTGTTCTTCCTCTACGAGGATATGGGTATTCCTTTGATCCACCGATCACAGGGCGAGCAAATTCTTTTCCTTTCTCAGGACTTCCCAAGTCATTGTAGAATGCATAGTCATATACTCTGTCCCACTCTTTAAGCATGCCGGACGAGTTCCCGCGAAGGTTTGTCAGCTCTTCTTCTCTGTATATTCTTAGCGGTTCTGGTGTATCACTTGGCAAGTATGCCTGATGGTATAAAAAAAGAAATTGCAATTTCAGTTTATTTAATCTCTGATTCTATCATCATTAAATTGCTTAAAGGCTCTTCTTTTGTTTTCTACAGAATTATTCTTTGATGTTGATTGTTGAAGCTAGAAATACCTTGTTTGGGAAGAAGACACGATCATATTTGTAACGGTGTTGAGGATATATCCAAGAATTGCAGACAAAATGGAGCTGACCATGTTCCGGAACATCTTCTAAAGTGACTGTTTTAAGGTAAAATTGACTATGATGTTGGTTTCGTATAATGAAAGCACCAGGAGCTCCGAAAGACTCGTCCCATGGAAATTCGATACTGAATGTAGCATCATCTTTAGCAGAAAGTGAAGTCAACTTTGAGACCCAATCCTCTTAAGTATGCTTTTTTTCCTAGTTTCCCTCTATTTCCCTTTTCTACGTACACAATTATATTATTAAAAAGTTAAATGATTGCTTAATTCATGCACAATACTTCAAATAAACAACTTCTAAAGACAAAGATCACCTTTTGAAAAATTGCTTTTTTAAGAAACATAACATCTATATTTATTACATTTTCTTATTGTTTAGTCAATGTTCAATCCAAAGAAACAACCATGATTGATCCTTTTCTTTACTTGTGTTCTTGATTATGCAGACAATTCAAGAAAAAAATATGACATTACACTAACCAGGGTCACCATGATTGGCACTGATAAGCTGAAACGAGACACCTTTGCCGAAGACTTCATGAAACCGATCAAGTAAGGAAGCACCTAAATCAGTTACATCCATTACATTCTTTTTCATCAATACTATGGTACCTTTAATCTTTGTTTGCTTGATCTTGGGTACGTCTCGAATCTTTCCACACACCGTTCCTAGTATATTCCCCAACGACTCTTTTGAAGAACATGGCGGAAAAATCCCCATTGGAACAAAGTCTTCTAATCACAATGTGTTCAAGAAACAGAGAGTAAAATGTTATAATGAGAATCTAGTTTTGGGTAATTGGATAGTTACAAGTCAGCAAGAAAACTTCAGCTGACTCAAATGGGAACAACTTGGAAATTTCTGACTTAGGTGGAATAAAGTGTGAACTGTTTTTATAATATCAGCATTGTTTAGTTGCAACTTATAAATGCACTTGAAATTTAATATTCATAATTTTGATGCTTTTAAGATGTTCAAAAGTATAAATGCTTATATGTAAGCAATTTGTGGGTCTTATATTATCTGCTTATTGTTGGTCAACCATTTATGTATTCAAATGATTGAATTAATATCTGGTTTGTTTGTGTTGGTTGCCACCATGTTCTCCATCATGATCAATAAAATAAAGGAAACTTGTATTTTGCATTTCATTTTAAACAAATTTACACTTCATTCTCAAAATATTTTATATTTGCATTCGTCCCTTCACATTTGAATTGCGGAGCGAATTTTCTATCATATATCGGTGTCGCACCAATGTATTATTGACATGCCTCTCTCTCTTAATTTTTTTTTCTTTTCTTTTTTTGAGAACTCCTCCTAAAAGTTGTTATGCATCAAATAACATATATCAAAACTTAATAGATTTTTTTTAAAAAAAAGTTAGGTTGTTATTAAATAAGGAAGGATATGACAAGACCATGCATGACTAACTCTTCTAAATAATCTTAACCAAAATTTTAATGTTGTTAATTCCTAATTTCCTTCATTCTTTTTCTTTGATATACTTGCATATGCATTTTGACGGGGAGTCTTCAGTTTTTAATTTATTTCAAAAGGCCAAAATGCCATAATCGGGGAATTGAAATATCAAATATTTTTTATCTTATAGATGAATTACCAAATTTTTACATCATTCTTTTTAACCATATCTTTTATCTTTGTTTGCATACTAACAGAAGCTGTGCGCTTTGCATAAATCCAAGCACCACATTTTTCTTTCAACAGAAATATAAGAAGAAAATAAATGAATTAAAAAGTAATGTGCTCACTGTTTATATAATTACGTCTATAGTGCTTGTTTCTTATTGAATTAGTCTCTAAAACTCTTAAATCAAAATAGATCTATTATTTTGTAAGTATAACATGTCAACAGCCATCCATAATTCCATAATTTCTTTCTGGCCTATTAGGTTGAGCATTAATGATCGTATACGCGCATTTCTTATTGCAATATATGACATGGAACAACACAAAATTCTTCTTGTCTAGACCCGATCTTAATTCATAGACCATGAATAAAATTAATGCATCCATTAAACATATTTTTAAAATTTAGTGCATCCATTAGTGCATGTTTGGTATTTAAGAAAAATGATAACAATTCAAAAACTTGAAAATGATAACAATTTTTCGTAAATACCAAACATGTCTTTGCTTAACAGTTCAAAATGACTTTTCGAACGACATGAAGGTGGTTGAAGATGTTCATTGTGCAAAGTGGAGTCATTAACATGTTTTGAGAATGCAAATAATTTTTTAGGGTATAAAGTGATAAATTGACCTTTTATGGGGTTCAAAGTGGAATTAAGCCTGTGTAGAATACAAATTTAAGGTTTGACATGAAATTTCAAATGATTGCAAAAGAATTTGATTGAAAGAGAATGAAAGCCTTGTTAAGTTGTGATAAATTTTATAATATACCAGTACCAGCATTTTCTTCTCTTTTAGCTTCTGAAGCTGGCCCAATATTATCTAAATATGGCCCAAGACCTTTTACCTTAGAATAAGGCCAGGTTTTGTTGGGTATCCTGTGGGATTTTATAAATGTGGGCTTTAAGCTTGGCTTATTATCTTTCATATCACAAATACTTCCCCGTCTTTCAAATTAATAAACGCTTTATATAGGCTTCTTTCCGTATAGTTGATGTTTATTAATATTCTAACCCTATCTAATTAAATTTTATTTTTCTATCCTTACTCTTAAGCGAAAGAAATACTCGAAATTTTTTAATACCAATATTTGATTGATCTAGTGAAAAGTATTAATCCCCACAAAACAGTAAATCTAAAGGAGGATTTATATATAATATTTTTGACATACCTTGAAAGAATTAAGTCAGGTATGAAATCGAGTACATGGAGAAATCTTAGACATTGTTTGATTGATGATTAGAAATGCTATAGAATATATTATCAAATAATAAACTTACTAGAAATATTATTTTGTTATACTCCGTGTTAGATTGACTTTTCAAATTTATTTTCGTCCCACCCTAACCTAAATAAATTAAGATATAATTTGTTTTCATACAAGAATAAAGATATCCTATTTGGACCATAAATCTTCTTCAAAAGAACAAGAAGAAGACTACAAATTTGAATTTATGCCCCCATAAATAGAAAATCCTTAAAAGAGAAAAAAGAAATATATGTCCCATAAATGGAAATATTTTTCCTTTTTTCTTTTGAATCCACCTTTAGGCTTTAACCGTAATATGTACAGGTGCGATTCCCAAGCAAACTGGATAAAAAAGCTCAATAGTGGATTTTTTCACGCACGCTTAAAATGAGGTGTTTTATTTTATGTCCTCAGATCTCACTCACATATCCATCTTTTGTTTTTCGATTTACTCAAATTCAAATCTGACTCTACTACCTTCAACATCCCTGGATTTAAATAGATACATACATAGTTATATGTACGAGCAATTACACGCACACAAAGTGTGAGTGTGTGTGAGATGGCGTGTGAAACTATATAGGAATATGGGTTCGAATAAAATATCAAATTCCCACAATAGTTCCGGCGATAGAAGCATGTCGATCTCAGGCAAGTTTTTCTCTTCAATATGGATTTTATCGTTTAATTTTATTTCGGATTTTCTTTCTGGAGAGGCTGAATGGATGTTGACTATTGTTCTATTTTTTAATCTGCTTATTGATTGAATTATTGTGTTTATATGTACAATGTTAATATTAGGGTTTATTTTTTTGGGGGATTCAGATGCCACCGCTCTCACAACATCTAAATGTGTATATATGTAATATGATATACTAGTAAATAAGTGGAGTGCTTATTAATGAATGTTTTTATTGATACACATAAATTGTAAGTATAAGGTAATATTAGATTTGATCCCATCAGTTAAGGTTGTGGTCGCAAGATGATGCGGAATGTAAGCTTATAGTTATTCCATTTGCCCTTTTGATTGTGAAATTTTTAATTGCTAGACAGCCTAGACCATTGGCGAGGATAATTGAATCGGTAAAAATTTGGGATGATGAACTTCAGAATATTTTTCCTTTTCAGTGAAGATGACCAAACAAGCCTTTTACGTGTTACACCACATCCAGAAGACATCTACCTAACGACAAGATATGCCTGATTGATTTTAATTCTACTTGTAATGAAGAAACTTTAAAGCCTAACGTACTTGTCTTCTGTGTATGATTGGAGTTAGAAAGACTGCATTTGGGCTTTTCTTGTAGCTGTATTTTCATGCCTATAAACTCTAGAGGTTTAGAATTGAGATTAAAAAAAAAAAATCATCTTGGTTTCACATGTGAACCCTTCGAGATGGGCTTGGGTTCCACTCGTGTTCTTAAAGTGAAAAAGAGCAGTACTATCAACTATAATAATTCCAATGTGTGCATTTATTTTCCTTGAAGGAATAATTTCCGTGGATGGTACTAGGGGAATGTCTGCTTTTCATATATGTGTATGTATTGACAAAGTTGTGCATTTGGCAGGACTCCGCATAAAGCATCAAGAAGAATTAGATAATTTGACGCTGACCTCACAGCCTTTCAATACACTAAAACTTTTCATTTTGGCTACTGTACAATACATCAGAAGATCAGTAACATATATTTTGTCACATGGTGGTTGGTTTGTGCTGTTAAGTACCATTATTGTGATTGCTGGTATACTACTTGTGACTCTTGATGGTCCTCATGAAAAGGTAAAACACGTTAATCTGTAAATTCTCAAATCAGCTCAAAATGTAGTATGATTTGACCACATATATTAGTGTTTCTGCAAATAAATCTTTGTCCTATATGCAGCATGTTGAAGAAGTTCTACGTTATTTGCGCTTTGGGTTATGGTGGGTCGCTCTTGGTGTTGCATCCTCCATTGGACTCGGTAAGCAAAATCAAATTAAACAAGCCCGTGGCTTCAATTTCCTTGACGCTATTTACTATACATTTTTTCTCCATCCAACATCTTCAGTCATGCTTATTTCAACTTATTTTGTTATATATTTTTTTAATAGGATCTGGGTTGCATACTTTTGTTCTCTACCTGGGACCTCATATTGCTTTGTTTACTTTAAAAGCAATGCAATGTGGCCGAGTAGACATCAAAAGTGCTCCATATGATACAATACAATTGAAAAGTAGTCCTTCTTGGCTTGGCAAGGATTGTACTGAATTTGGACCCCCATTGTTTTCTTCCTCACACGGTATAAGTGTTCCCCTTACTAGCATATTGCCCCAGGTCCAGTTAGAGGCAATCCTATGGGGCCTCGGGACCGCACTCGGTGAACTTCCCCCGTACTTTATTTCAAGGGCAGGTGTGAACTTCATTTAGATGTTAAATGGTTCTTTTTATTTGAGAGAAATTATTTCTTAGCCTCTGGAATTTATGGAAACTTCTTAGTGTTATTAAAATATGAGAAAAAGGCATGTTATGGTTCTTATGGACATCCTTTTTGTTTATACAGCTAGCTTGTCTGGTGGTAGAGTGGAGGCCATGGAAGAATTGAACACATCCTCAAACGAAGACGAAGGATTTATATCTGCTCGTCTGAATCAAATTAAACGCTGGTTTCTGTCACATGCCCAATATTTGAACTTCTTCACAATTTTAACACTTGCTTCAGTTAGTTCCTTGCTTTATATTCTTTGTTAGTGGCTTGATTTTATTACTTAAAATTTCTTACTTCATAGGCAGTGAGTTATTTTTTAGGTTCATCTCATTATGGATGCTCCTTGATCTTATAATCTCTTATGGAATATTTTGTAGGTACCTAATCCTTTATTTGATCTCGCGGGCATAATGTGCGGACAATTTGGTATTCCTTTCTGGAAATTCTTTTTTGCAACAATGTTAGGCAAAGCGATCATCAAGACTTACATACAGGTTTTTAGAAAGAAACGTGAATTCTTAGTTTTTTGCTGTATTTTGACATTCTTAAAGTTTGGAATATGCAGTAACTGCTTATTATACATATGCAGACGGTGTTTATCATTTCCGTATGCAATAATCAACTTCTCCACTGGATAGAAAATGAACTAGTTTGGGTTCTTAGCTTTATACCTGGTTTTGCCTCTAATTTACCGAACCTCGTTTCCAAGCTTCACTCCATGAAAGACAAGTACATGGTCACCAAACCTCCCGTTTCTTCAAATATCGAGGTATTTCCATATATACCCTTCCCTAATCCTCACAAATTTATATACATACGCGCTCATAAATTATTATTTGTTGTTAGGTGAAGAAATGGGATTTTTCTCCTGCTTTCATATGGAATACTGTGGTTTGGTTCATGCTAATGAACTTTTTTGTCAAGATTGTGAATGCAACCGCACAGCGGTATTTAAAGAAACAGCAAGATATTGAAATTGCTGCATTGAAGAACAAGTCATCAAAGATTTCTGATGATGATAATGATAATGATGGTTAATCTAGCTAGATGAAACTCTTGTTTCCATTTTTTTTCCTTCTATTTTTCAAACATTTTTTCCTATTATTATTATATTAGATTTAGGATTAGAATTTGTGAAGGTGGGGGGGTGGGGTGGGGTGGTACGTTGTCACCATTTAAGCACCCCCAGAAAACATCAGAAATAAAACAGTAACTGAAGGATTATTTATTATTATGTATAAGTATAACACAAAAGGAGTGTAGTATTTTTTGTCTTGCTCCTGTGGTAATGAATAGCCATTGTTAACAATTTACTGTGATTTTTTAACTTAAATTAGTGGAGAGTAGTGGTTTAAGTAAATTCAAATTGGCTAAATTTTATCTTGAATTGAAATTATAGAGCAAAAGACAAAAACATCCCCTAATGCTTTGTCTAACTCCCAAAAATTCCCTTGTGTTATTTTAACTCCCAAAAATTCCATGTGATCTCAAATAAGTGTCAAATACATCCCCAAAAAAGAGTGTGTTTCAAACGTCAAAATTGCAAGTATTTGTTTACATTTTGCTTTTGATATGATAATTTTACCCCTGACATTGAAAGACAAAAACACTCCTTATGCTTTGTCTAACTCCCAAAAAATCCCCCATGTGTTATTTTAAATCCCAAAACCCCCCTGTGTTTTATTTTAAATACCACACTCGACTCAAGTAGTATATACTTAATTTTTCAAAAAGAATAAATAAATTTAAAAAAAACAAATACATAGGGGTAATCTTGTCATTCCACCAAAAGTCAAAAATAAAATTATAAGTATATACTACTTGGGTCGAGTGTGGTATTTAAAACCAAGCACAAGGGGGTTTTTGGGAGTTAAAATAACACATAAGGGTTTTTGGGAGTTAGACAAAGCATAGGGGGTGTTTTTGTGCTAGAAATTATATGAAGATATTCAGTTACCAATTTGATGTTTCATTCTTATTGATGATTATATGAAGATTTTTCAGTTTACTAATTTGATGTTTCATTCTTATTGATGATGCCAAAGACCAACTTTTGAAAAAATTAAAAAATAATTGAACACTCAATAATTATTAATTCAGGTGTACTCCCATATATATCAACTGGACATGAATTTTACCTTAGTCGCTCTTCTTGTTTCGAATCCGTCCAAAATTATTATGAACATGCATGTGCATCGGTTGCTACAAAATGGTTTTTCCTTAACCAGATCCTAATAATTCTTTTACTGAATTATTCGCATTATTGACTATCCTCAGCTCGTCATTTTAATTTAAAGAACTCTTTTCAGTAAATTTCTCAATAATTCTTGGATAATATATAATTTGTTCTTTTCCCGATTTCCATCAGCATCTCTTAAATGCAAACTAATAATTAGATAAATTTGGAAATTGTATAGAGCAGAGAGTCAGAGAAATTACTTTAGCTTGATTTTGACTTGAGATTGTTTTTTGAGGAAATCAGATGGAGAAGTGGAAACCCAGATTTATGATTTGATGAAATTATTTTTTCTATATATTCTAGTTAATATTGTTGGCGAATTGGCCCGATTAAGGCCTATTGAGTAGTTGAGATTCGGTGTCCAGATTTACTCTAACAATCTTAATTTTCTTAATTTTTATTGGATGCAGGAAAAGATTATAAACTTTAAATCAAACCATCAGCTGCTTGTCAAATAAATTAAAGTAAACCCTCGAATTTTTTTATAAGTTACGAGAACACACTTCTTAGCTATGTTAATATGTAGGAACGTTAATTTTGATTTAGATCTTTGGATTGTGACTCGTGATATTGTAATGTATGAGCTCATTGATCTATGAATACTTGTATTTTTGTTGTGACGAAAAGAAAATATTTTTGATTATAAGTTGATCTGACCCATGCATACATCCTTGGATATTCAAGCCTTTTTTTTTTAGAAGAATTGTATATTCAACTTATAAGTGACACAACAATATATATCAGCCTTTCGAAAAAATGAGAGATTCAACATTCTAACAATGTATAAGACAATGATGATCGATGCTTACTCTTAAAATATACTTAATATATATTTTGTCCATATTTTAGTAGCTAGAGAGTTCTGTTTAGAAATGGATTAGCCCACTACAACAAACATGTGTTTTACAGACATTAAAAAATGTCATACATTAGATATTGTGGTGACATTTTCATATATAATGGCAATTTTAGTAAGTGCCATTTACATCGATGTAGCTAAAGGTATAATGTCATTATATTGTCTCTTTAGTTGCATAAATAAAATGCCACATGAGTTAAAAAAAATGACATTGTAAGACGCCATTGTAATTGAATGAATTGACATCATAAAATGCCATAAAATGTTATTTTTCTGACATTTTATAGCAACACAATAAGTATAAGTTGTTGCATTTGAAAATGTGA
Organism: Penstemon newberryi var. newberryi; assembly: GCA_030819805.1. NCBI lineage: Eukaryota > Viridiplantae > Streptophyta > Magnoliopsida > Lamiales > Plantaginaceae > Penstemon > Penstemon newberryi. Next base: position 45,810,448 of record JAUALY010000001.1, read on the forward strand.
AAATAGAATAGTTCTGTGTTACTTCAAAATAACATTAGATGCTGTCAATTGTTGCATTTCTAAATGACATGGAAGGATAATTCATAGACATTTTAAAACGCCACTTATAATGTTTTTAATGACCTCAAATGATACATAACAGTGTCATTTACATTGTTAATAACGACCTTGTACAATGCCACAAAATAGTATTCAAAAGACATTTTACAGTGTCACTTAAACCTTATTAATAAAGTGAAACCCCAAATCATAATATATAATTATTTATATTTAATGCTCATACAATAATTTAAAATTTAAAATAAAAATAAAAATCTCAAAATATGAAGTAAAATAATCATAGGCAATTTATAAATTCAAATCTAATGATTATAACAAATGTAATACAAGAAATTCTCATTCATAATAACAATATTCAAATGTCGAGTAAAGTAAAAAATATAAAAACACTATACATTTCCAACTAAATTGCTTATCATTAAGAAAGTTTATCTTTTGAAACCATATGTATCATCAATACCCAAAGACTTCCAATAATGCATCCTCCAAAGAATCCTAATGATCATCCATAAAGACGAGAATCAATTTCCTTCGACATCTACATGTATAGCACAACAATAAACACATTACTACCACAAATAATATTCTATTGTATTTGAAGTAGTAATATTAAAGTTTTATATATTAAAATGGTTACTTACCACAAACTTTTTGACCATGCAATGTAATCCTATCTGCTTCTCCAATAGTCTTGTACTGTTTACATGATCTTACCAAGCGCTCATTAGGCTTTACTTTAATTCGATTTGCACGCTAAATTTCCTAACGATCAGGCCCCTACAATTTTTCATCAACTGCATCAGTATTCCAATAGCAATTGTTTCCAATGTTTTATTATGTTTTTCGAACAAACTGCATCTCCAATCTGATAAAAAATATAAGCATATGTCATTATTTACTCTACTAATCTATATAACATTAAATACTATGAAGGATAACCATTCAGGCCACCCTCCCCTACAATAGAATCATGTTCGGATCAATATATAAAAAGATGCTAAGTTCAACAAACCATTTATAAAACCATGTACCACAATACGTCGATGAGGCCAAAAACTGAAAGTAATGAATAAACATAAGCATTTACAAGCACGTGCAAACAATTCATATATGTTAAGTTCCTTTAGAAATTAGGCTCTCACACGTAGTGAAGCATACAACAGAAGAGGTATAACACTATATCTTAATAAAAAGAGTAACAAAAGTTTTACCATACTGCATGACCACCAAACAAGGACAATGACCAATTATTTCGCCTCGCGACTTGCAAATTTGGAGTCATATCATCAGCGTAGCTGGGAGAAATAAAATAAATCCATGTAAGAAAATATATTACCAACAAAAGGATAAAAATATTCATAATCAAAGGAAAAATTTCTAACCTGTGTGGAATAATTATCCAAACACTCTTGACTTGGCTTGAGCATACCTCAAGATTTAAGTTGATGAAATTCATCCTTAACTAGTTTTCTACTCCTGCAAAGTTTTAATGACCACGTTCTACTTTGCAGCACGAGTTGATATACCAATGAATACAAGATGAGCAAACACCAGCACCGTACATACGAACTGACCAACTTTATATTTGTCCCATGGCCTGCGCATATGAGTCTTTATAGGTAAAAATTTATTGGACACATCAAAACTTTCATTTTCCTTCTCATGCATCTTATCCTACATCCATATAAAGTATACAACCAATTATTTATAATATAGGTACATCTATATCACTAAGTTAATTATCGCAAAAAATTATCATTAATTAAAGACTTACAATTGCATTTTTCACAATTTCAGCCTGAGTACCATCTTTCTTTGTGAAACAATAATGAACAAAATTTCTCAAGCTGGGTTATACTTAAGTTGGTCTTTCTACAATCGTATGAAGAAATCAATCAAGATCACATTTTTAAGGATTTTATGCTTAAAAAACAGCACTATAAGGTTACTACAATCATACAATCAAAACCATGGGAAACATTTGAATCATTAATCTATAATAAAGCATTATTGTGGAAATAACATAGCCTTTACAACTCATGCCTCCACGGGTTCAATGGGAAGATTTACAATCCAATGTAAAAGTTAGATTTACATACCAACTTTATGATTTTTGAATCATTCCAATAGTTTTGACTATTAGTCATGGTCTATGTTTCAACCTATGCCAATTCTTAACTAAAAAGACTGGATATATTTTAAACACTATAAAGCACATACACCCAAATGAATAGACTGATATTCTCTCCGTAGTCTGATTCAAATCCTAAAACCACATTCTGATGATATTGCATATAGGGATCAAGATTCATTGTCAACTCACATCTGACATGTTTACAAATATCACATATGTCTTTTACACACAAATAATAAGAAGATAAATTAAGTAATTGTCACTGGACCTGTTTACAAGAAAAAAAAAAATAAGAATGACATATATCTGTTACACTACATAAATTAAGTGAATTACAATAATTTAGAGACAAAATTTAGTCATTAAGTCGAACAAAAGACTAGCTATATCATCCTTTAGGTGTCTATCAATCCATTAACTTATTTAAAGTGTTTAATATTTACAAAGGTTAAGTATCTCAAAATATATCAAATACTAGAAATAAAGAAAAGCTCACCTGCTGAAGAATCGAATTGAAAGAAGTGCGTGAGTGAAAAATTTCAGAATAGTCATAGATATAAGCCCTAGGATTTTCCTTCTATTGTTTTCATAGTCCGCCCAAAATTCGGGCAATTTCTCTCCAATACTTTCAGATTTCGGGAGATTTAGGATGAAATATGTTGTTTTGAAATTGACCCCCATCATGAACTGCTGATTGGTTTTCACGAAGTAAAAAATTGCGCAAGCACTCCCCTGTTTTCCTTCCCCAGTTACTCCATTTTTCAAAGAATGTAATGATATTTATGGAAGATTTTGCATACATATAAAACGTTTGTTCCTTGCTAAGAATAGCAAAAGTTGTATATTCACAAATTCACAGTAGAAAACGTTAGTTCCTTATCAAAATAGGAACAATTGTTTTGTTGTTTTTTTTTTTTTTAAAAGAAGGAAAGGAAAAAGCTCTTTGGAAATTAATTTTTTACTATATTATTTTTCTTTTGGACAAAAAATTAAGTATCTTAAAATATTTTCTCAAAAATAAAACAAGTATCTTAAAATTACATTGACCACCCGCCTTATTTGATAAATTACTCAAATTATTTCGATGTATTGGATTCATTACAGTCACCCCTTATGGCATTATAGTAAAGGGGTAAGTGGATAATTGTAATAAATCAAATACCCAAATTGTGTAATTTTTCAAACAATAAGGACGGTTAGTGTAATAGAACTAAATCTCAAGGATAGTTTGAGTAATTCTCACTAATATATTATTAAATATTTTTTTAATAAGTCTTATAGGAATTTATTAAATAAAATTAGTTTATTAATATATTTTATAAAATAATATTAAACTAATGTAAACACCATGATATGCACAGAATCAAGATAATTTATTTATAATATTTTTTATGTAAAGTCAAGTTGACGAGGACTCGAGCTCAAATAATTTTATGTTTTAGAAAATACCATAAATTCTTTAGGTAATGCCACTAGGTCATCCAATAGGGTCACATTACTAAAATTATGAAGCTAATGCCACAATATAACCATGTCAAGTGACATTTTTCTAAAAATATCTACTAATGACATTTTAAGTCTGAATGTCATGTATAGCTTCTTATAAATTATTGACGTTTCATAGAAAATATCACTAAAGTCTTTAGTTAATGCCACTAAATGACCAACTAATATGACATTTTTTAGATATATCATCTTATAAAATTAGCATGACATTATCATATCAAGTGTCATCAATATTAACAGGTTAATGCCACCAACGAGTTAACTATTGTGGCATCTATTAAGGATGTTGTCTTATTAAATTGTTGTGGCATTTTGAAGAAAATGCCAACACCAGAGTGTCACTAAAAAACACTTTTGTTGTAGTGGCCATTGAGTGACATATATATATATATATTACTTATTATAATGTAAGATTTGAAATAGGATAATAATAATATTTATTGAAAAGTTATAACAAATTGGATATATATACGCATTTATGTTATGTTTTATTTAGAAAAATAGGAAAGCTCTAATAAAAGGAAAGGAAAAAGAAAAATGTATCCTAGCCTAGCTACTTTTCTTTCTAATTTTTATTATATATTTCTACAATTAATACTTTAGTTTTGATGATAAGCGTATAGTATGTACGCGCGTATCTTCATGATGATAGGATAAAGTCCTCCATTGAGAAATGATACGACCATAACTATATATATGTTCTGTACATACTAAACATATATAGAGGAGAAATTACTGGAAACTATTTCGAAGAAATTTATGATGACATAATAAAAATAGACTCATCACAACTCATATCCATTTAACCATTTCTTTTTTGCTTTGTGAATCTTTAGTTGATCACAATCAATTCACATGTGAAGATGATTCTACCTTATCCTTTTATATAATTATAATTAAAAAGCGTGCAGTACACACATGTCACAGTAAACCTTTTGCCCTTAACCACAAAATCAACATCCATAGTGTTCAAAAAGGTAATAACAAGCTATTTATCTTTTAATTCTTTCACGAGGTTTCTTACATTATTATTTTTTTTTTTTTTTTTTGATCTAGTACGTACTTATTATTTACCTGCACTAACGAGTCTGTATTCCTCTTTTCGTCTTTAGACTTCTACTCATATATTTTTTTTTGAGATATCACAAAATAGGAGTTATTTTATGTAAATTTAATTATTTTTCTTACAAATATATATTCTGTCATATAAAATAATAACTAATTATTAACAATTAATTGAAAGTAGTTTATCCGTACATCTCATGCCACTGCTACTATTACACAAAATCTAGTCAGACTTCAATTTATCCATAATGTTTTTATTTTTTTTCAGTTTATTACTTGTCATGTCATCATCATCTGTTTTAGATTCTTTAATTAATTACAAATTACCAAATTTATATCAATTATCTCATTCAAGCTGCAGGATACAGGTAATATAATTAAGTTGAATGGATTTGGTTTTTACATATATACCACGTCAACTATCGGATAAAGTTTACCAACTAATTAATTATTTTCAAACTAATCAAACTCTTGAATACAATTTTCAGAATTTCTTCTCAAATTGGTCCAGTAGCTGAAGCAACTATTGAGTGACGAATTTAGTTCAAATTAAGATTAATTATAATATACGTAGTATGAAATACCTAATTTCTGGTGAGTACTATTAAAATGGATTTTGGCAAAACATTAAAAAAAAAATATTTTATTTATATAGCAAAAATTGTAGAAATCAAATTGTTTGCCACTAAAAACAAAATAAGTATAGTGTGTCTGTGAGAAATTGATGTGGGTTGATAAAAATAGAAAAGGGGGATTAAAAGACCAACAATTAATGACACCCACGTGTAAACAGCTACTTGGTTTATCTGGAGCTCGATCAATAGCCCCACAAAATATCCATTTCACTATTTTTCCCATTTCATATTTGTCTATATAAACCCTTTCATTTCTAGCACATTACATATACTATTCTTGCAATATTTCTCTATAGTACTATTCAAAAGTTGAGATTTTTTTTTTATATATAGTTATAAGTTTGGGTTGAGGGATGGCGGGAGGTGGAATCTCAACCGCGTCGGGCGGTGGCGGAGGGGAGTTTGAGGCAAAGATAACACCAATAGTAATAATATCATGTATTATGGCCGCCACTGGAGGTCTCATGTTCGGCTACGATGTTGGTGTCTCAGGTACGTACGGTTATATATATATATATTTTAATAATTTTTTGTTTCATTTCTTTCATTACAATTACTTTCTTTCTCTTTAATTTGTTTGTTTACATGAACAATTAACGGAAATGTATGTAGAACTGATTAATTTATAATACTACAGGTGGCGTTACGTCAATGGATGATTTCTTAAAGAAATTTTTCCCGGTCGTGTACAAGAGAACACAGGATAGTGGATTAAACAGTAATTATTGCAAATATGATAATCAAGGGCTACAATTATTCACATCGTCACTATATCTTGCTGGATTAATAGCAACTTTTTTTGCTGCATACACAACAAGGAGGCTTGGTCGGAGATTAACCATGTTGATTGCCGGTTTCTTTTTCATTGGTGGAGTGGTTCTTAATGCTGCAGCACAAGACCTAGCCATGCTTATTGTTGGGAGGATTTTACTCGGTTGTGGCGTCGGTTTTGCTAATCAGGTACGTACGACAATTAATATATTTATCTATCTTTGATTAATTAGTACTTGTGAATGTTAAATAATATATTTAGGAAATATAATACTTACATTTTTCCTTGTAAAAGAGAAATGGTAGAATATTAACGATGTCTTGTTATTATTTTTGGCAAAAATGTATTTTTTTTTTTTTTTAAAGAAAAAGAGCTAGAAATAGGCAAATTCATTTTGTACACAAGCCCAAAACATTGGGAGTATGCTTCACGATGATTTAAAGACTAGGGTGTTAAAATGGGCGCATCCTATCATGAATTGATCATACTCGGATCTAAAATAAATTAATTCGAATATTTTTATATTTAAATTAATGGAGAAAAGATGGAAAATAGTGGATCAACAACACGCATGACACATAAAATTTTATTCGAATAATGCCCAATTCAACGATCCGGCTCTTTTGTGGGCCAACAATATTTTTTCCCGGGACATTATAAGTAATTGGTCAGATTGAGTAGATGAAATATTTTTAGAGTTAGGGCCAAGGACAATTGTTAACATAACATTTGGTTACTGTCACTTCAACTTATATATTCTTGTCCAAGAAAGCAAATTAAAATTTACTTGCATATGATTAAGAATTAATTGGAACCCCGATGTATATATATTAACAAAAAGGGAATAAACTTTAATTATCTTGATGTGTATCCAGATTCCTTGTATCTTCTTATATATGAGAAATTGAACTTTACTTGTAACTTGTAAGATGTACATACATGTGTTTGTTTTAGAATCACATAATTAATTATGTCACTTGAGACAGAATTCAGATAAATTGAAATGTGTTTTGCATGAATCTTTAGGCCGTTCCCCTGTTCCTGTCAGAGATTGCGCCCACCAGAATACGTGGAGGACTTAACATTTTATTCCAACTCAATGTCACCGTTGGAATTCTTTTTGCTAATCTTGTCAATTATGGCACTGCTAAGTAAGTCTTCTTTATGCTTAAGTTGTTTTATACTCTAATGAAATGAGTAAATTACTCGATTTACATTTCAATTTTTTTGACATTGACAGAATCAAAGGAGGATGGGGCTGGAGGGTGTCATTGGGGCTTGCCGGGATCCCTGCCACGCTCCTTACATTAGGTGCATTGCTAGTCGTCGATACTCCTAATAGCCTAATCGAGCGTGGTCATTTAGATGAAGGAAAAAAAGTACTCAAAAGAATCCGAGGCACAGAAAATGTCGAGCCCGAGTTCTTGGAGCTCGTGGAGGCCAGTCGAGTGGCCAAGCAAGTAAAACACCCTTTCAGAAATCTTCTCATGCGAAGGAACCGACCTCAATTAATCATCGCTTTGTCCTTACAGGTTAGTAGAATTTTGAATAAAGCCCGAAATTATATGTATTATTAAAAAAGGTATATAGGGAAATTAAATACAAATGTTGATGCAGATTTTCCAGCAATTCACTGGAATCAACGCAATCATGTTCTACGCGCCTGTCCTGTTTAATACCGTTGGATTTCAGCAAAATTCATCTCTGTATTCATCTGTGATCACTGGTGCAGTCAATGTACTATCCACCGTAGTATCAGTCTACTCGGTCGATAAAGTTGGAAGGCGATTGCTTTTGCTAGAAGCCGGTGTCCAGATGTTCTTGTCACAGGTGATTATAGCAATAATACTAGGTGTCAAGGTCACTGACCATTCAAATGACCTTGGCAAAGGTTACGGTATTGTTGTGGTGATATTGATTTGCACGTTTGTGTCCTCGTTTGCTTGGTCGTGGGGTCCTTTAGGATGGCTCATACCAAGTGAGACGTTCCCACTTGAGACGAGATCAGCAGGGCAAAGTTTGACGGTTTGTGTCAATTTACTATTTACATTTGTGATTGCACAAGCTTTCTTGTCGATGTTGTGCCATTTCAAGTTTGGGATTTTCTTGTTCTTTTCGAGTTGGGTTTTGGTTATGTCGTTTTTTGTGTTTTTCTTGGTGCCTGAGACGAAGAATGTGCCGATTGAAGAGATGACTGAGATGGTATGGAAGAGGCATTGGTTGTGGAAGAGGTTTATGGATGATGATAATTTGGATGAGGAAAATGGAAAAGGTGGAAAAGGGTTTGATCCTCATTCTCAGCTATGAAAAAGTGAAGATTCTGGAAGATGTTGGTATTTTAATTTTATATGTAGGAGGATTATATGTACTGTACTAGAGGGAATTGTATTAGTCATGAATTAGACCTATTTTACTGGTATTTCTTTATTATTAAGAAAAATATTTAACTGAAATGGTTGTTAGTTTATATTAAACAAATTATTATTATATGTTGATTTATATTATGATGAAATTTGCAATGTAAAAGGGTGGCAATCGAATTGATTGGGTCCCAGGGTTAAAAAATACTTCAATGTTGTCCTTTAGACTCAAGGAGTAAACTTAAAATACATTTAGCTTCAAGAATGTAATGAAATCATCGCATGTTTGGTAAAGATAATAATAATAATCTTCTCCAATGAGGAGGATACTAAACCACGAGAATCAATACAAAACAGTAACATAAAACATACATACGGCTATATGTAGTTACTCTTCGAGATAATTGAACGAATAAGGAGTCGCATATTGTGAAAAATGGCCTTCAAATTCATTACAACTCTAAAGTTTACAGATATCCCTGAATCAATCAACTATACTACGGCGGCACATAAATTTAATCAACAATCACACGGATGTGTAGTCATTGTAGTAGTTTGGTTGTGGGCGAGGAAAGAGCAACTTGAGACGGAAAGCATCAACTCCATTCAAGTAATATCGGAAAAGCCTCTTTGCTCTGATAAATCCTAGACGACCATACAGCGCAAGTGCTCCTTTATTTGTCACTTCTGCTTCCAATGTTACCTTTTTTTTTAAAAAACACCACAAAACAAAACAAAACAAAATCAAATCTGCTATATGCATTTCTAACAAGCATCAATCAGATTTAATTCTTGACTTGACATACCTCGTCACACCCTGAATCCATCATCACTTTAATTGACCTAGTAACCAGTTCAGTTGCTGCAAATTAAATCAAGAAACGATTTCCCTTCAGTTCAATTAAAATATTTTTTTATCGATGAAAAATGAGTACTGACCTATGCCTCTGCCTCTGTATGAGTTGAGAACTACAAGCATGGCAATGTAACCTCGGAAAGTATGTCGATGATCACCCATCTTGCACACCACCGTCCCCACGCATTTCCCTTGGTGGAATGCCTGTGCAGCTCAATCAATCTTAAATCTTATCATCCTCACCCATCTTCAAGTATTAAATTAATTTTGGAGGATAGTAAGAACAACTTACGAGGAAAGAGAGATGAGGCCAGAGATAAACAAAGTAGCGGTAGGTGAAGATGGAGTAGGGTTCACTCAGCTCCTTATCCACCAGATTCATGATGAGCGGCAAATGATGTTCTCCGCCATAGCTCACGTACTCTATTTCCGAGGCCTTGAAATCCTCCTTACCCTCCCCCTCCATTCCCGTTTCTTTAATCAAATTTTTGCACAATCCCTACTACGCAGGCTACTACCGGTTTTAAGTCAGGCCCAAATCTGTTTCAATTTTCAAGTGAAGTAGAGCTAGTTATAAAGATTCTATGTTTTTCTATGAACATATGAATCATTCATGTTAAGCTTTAATTTTAGAGATTCATGTTCTTCTTTCTCATTTGATGAGACAAGATTAGGTTTATATTTCATTGTTTAAATTAGTTACTCCATAAGCTAAATAATGAGAAATCCAGAAAAAAATTCGGGCTACTCAAGTTTTACCAGAACTCGGCTAGCTTAAAGATCATTAAGGCTCTGTCAGATAAAAACCAAACCATACTCAAACAGAATATCAAACTAAAAAGAAAATCTAAACAAACTTAAATAACAATTATATAAGTAGCTAGCCTAAACTTTCCCATATACACGCAGTGAATACATAATATTTGTGTACAGTAATATTTGATAGATGACATTCAAGCATGTAAAGATAGATTTACAACTGCACCAGTCCTGTTAATCATTTATGAGACGATAGAGAAGCAGAGTGTCGAGAGAAGTTTATCTAACAAGTTTTGCTACCTCGTATGATTCAAAAATACGAAAGACCAGTTTACTTATTACTCAGAACAATGCATTACAATTAAAGATTGCAAATAAGTAAACATCAATTCACAATTTCAAACTGAATATCTCAGAGTACAACAAATTGAAGATCTAAAGTACACTAAAACCTCGGTTTCAATAGAGACTTAATCTCTATCTACTTTCAACAATACATAAGATCAAAGAAATGTTAAATTTGAAAAAAGAAAAAACATTTCGCCTGTAAAAGTTGGGATGTGAGTTGAAACATATGAATAATCAGAAAATCGAGAAAAAAATATATGAAAATACCAAAGAAGTAGAAAATACAGAATACATCTTATTTGTGCTTAAAATCTGGAAAAAAAAAATTAAGAAAAACCCTAATAACATATGTGTGTTTGATTTGGTATTTCAATTTTTTTTTTTGTGGTCTGGATTTGGTATTTATATTACAAAGGAAAAAGCTGGGAAGACAATAAAACATACGGAATATTTCCAGTATGATGATATATTTATGTTATATTCTGCTTTAATCTAAGGAGTCCCTAAAATCTTCGGTTGAGATCATTTATATATTTATACATGCCACAAGAAAACGAAGAAGAGAATAACTCGTCCAAGGAATTTACAGAAAATGAAAACTCGCCGAAGAAATTTGACTCACCGATTGAAAACTTTCCGTCTTTCACAAACTGGAGAGGGAGCAGCATACCGCATATGTATAACCAACTGATCTTTTAATCTTTTTTATTTGAAAAACATGGAGTTAAAAAGTTACCCTTTATTCTTAAAAGCAAATTTGAGGGGTTATCCCACATTAATAGAATTGAATATTAATATTAATATAAGGTATATATTGTGAAAATGACTCTTTGATTGATTATTTTTCATATCAAAATAATTCATTGTCTCCTATCGATTCATAAAGGGGTGAACATTGTAATACATTTCCACTTATTACTCTCCACTCCAACAACTAATTTATATTTTAAGATTTTACGAGTTTTTTGCACTTTATACCCCCAAAACATGGAAAATATACACTATGCATCTCAACCAACAGGTGATTGGTCTAGTGGAAGGAACTAGTCACTACAAAGTAGCGGACTCAGGTTCGAATCCCTGTTGGGAGAGGTTCCCACTTTATGTGTCCGACGCGCCTCGAAAGGGATTAAACCCTTGGAAAACCAAAAAAAAAAAAATACACTATGCATCTCCGAAACTTAGATTTAGCACTTTGCACCCTCGAAATATGAAAAATACAGCACTTTGCACCTTCTTTTATTTTCAGGCAAAAACTCATGGGCAAAATCGGTAATTCAATTATAAATCTTTGGCACTTTGCACCCCCAAAACTTGAGAAATTGGCGATTTGCACCCCCGAAACAAAATTAGCACTTAACACTCTAGAATTAAAAACAAATCAGCAACTTGCACCCCCGAAACATAATAAATGGGCACTTTGCACCCCGAAACACAAAATTAACACCCTCAAATAAAAAAAAAACTCAAACCCCTCGATTTATCCGGCAAAGTTGACCATTGGGGTGAAAAAAATCTAGGGCAAAATAGGTAATTCATTTTTTCCCCTTAAATTTAGTAAAATACAATTATAAATACTAGAATACTTATTTCTCCCTATCTTTCTTTTCATCAATATACATATCCATAAATAACTAAATAAAACGAGGCGTTTGAGTTTTTTTATTTATTTGAGGGTGTTAAGTGTTAATTTTGTGTTTCGGGGTGCAAAGTGCCCATTTATTGTGTTTCGGGGGTGCAAGTTGCTGATTTATTCTTAATTCGCGGGTGTTAAGTGCTAATTTTATTTCGGGGGTGCAAAGTGCCAAAGATTTATAATTAAATTACCGATTTTGCCCATGAGTTTTTGCCTGAAAATAAAAGAGGATGCAAAGTGCTTCATTTTTCATATTTTAAGGATGCAAAGTGTTAAATCTAACTTGCCTATTTCCCATGTTTCGGGGGTGCAAAGTACAAAAAACTCAGATTCTACTTTTAGACAACAACACAACTTCACTCAAACACCTAGCTTATATTTAATCAACTATTTTTAATTATCATTTATATATATTTGTGATAATATATATATTTTATGATTTTTTTCTTCATCATATTCTTATTTTAAGTAAACTGAACAAAAAAAATATCTTGGTTAATTTTCTTTATTAGTTTTTAGATTTTTACCCCAAAAATATATGTGCATATCACACGGATTTTACCCTAGTGCATATAGCAATATATACTAGTCATTCTCATCACGCATTTTTATGTACATAAAATTTTTAAGCATAAAAAATAAGGATTATTTTTTGGGGATTGATACAAGGAAAAAATGAAAAATAAATTTTAATAATGAATGTAATGGGCGAAATGAAGAAGATAAAAAATTACATAATTAAATAACTTTAAATGTTATGAATATATAGAAAGAAAAAAATTGTGTAGGATGACATGACTTTTTTTTTTTATTATATTGTATATATAGTGTATTAATGATTACACCCAAATGAAGACCATATTGAAGATTTGAATCAATTAACATTTGGTGCACAATAAAGTAAGGATTATTTAGAATCCACAAATTTAGAAACTAATGGAGCCTACTCGTAAATTACCAATCCTTAGAGTATTATCACTTATCATGTCTGACTAATTAAGATTTTTTTTTCTAATATTGGGATCTGCTTTTAATTTATCCATAAAAACAACCAACAAAAATTGATTCTACTCAGTAAAACCAGGGATTATGTATTTACCAAGTCTAATAATATCATGTTAATTTTCCTAGAAATCTTCTATCTAAAAATAAATAAAGGAAATGAATTTGCTCGGTCAAACCCAAAATTAAAATGAAATGTCCTTAAACTCGGTCATTCGAAATTAACGGAAGTCAACCCCATAATTATGGTGAAAATTAAGGGTCAGTTTTTTGTGAAGAATTGAAGACCATTAATTAATTAAATTTCTGTTTGAGAGTAGAAATTCTTATCCACAAATTATCTATTTTCTATCCGAACATAAAGTGCCTAAATTTAGTACGTATTGCAATATAAAACGGTCAAGTTATTAGAAAGTAAAATCATTCTCATTCATATCAATCAATAAATATATAATTTTACATCATAACAGAGGGAAAAAAGCAGGAGAGTAAAGGGACAAAGAATCTCTGATCTGATCATCTTTTCAATAAATCTTTGTCTTACTGCCCTCCCCCCTGCATATGTGTATATATATATTAATAAAATTAGAAGAAGAAGAAGAAGAAAAAATAAGGATATTAGTGTGTTTTGTGTTTAGATATCTAAATTTTGAGATATTGGAGAAGCAAGCAACAATTAAAATTAAGTAAATAAAAATGACGAGTTACGAGCCACAGATTTACAATTCAAAGATCACAGGGTATGTATTTGCATGCTGGATTCTTGCTGCCTTTGGTGGTTTAATGTTTGGTTATGACATTGGTATTTCAGGTAATTTAGATCTATATTATATATATACATTAATTTTTGTTTTTAGTTTTTGTAATATAAATATAATATAATTTGATGATCAGGTGGAGTGACTGGAATGGATGATTTCTTGATTAAATTTTTCCCGAAAATACACGAAAGGAAGTTGCATGCGAGTGAGAACAATTACTGTAAATATGATGACCAGATGCTTCAACTTTTCACATCCTCTTTGTATTTAGCCGCCCTTGTATCGAGTTTCTTTGCATCAAAGGCCTGTACAGTTTTGGGCCGCAAGCCCACGATCCTGATGGCATCAACATTTTTTATTGCTGGTGCCATTTTTAGTGCCGCAGCGGAAGCCAAATGGATGCTCATTCTTGGTAGGATTCTTTTTGGTGTAGGAGTTGGGTTCGGAAATGAGGTAATTAATTTATTAAATAATATAATTGATTCATTCATTCATTTTCAAAACTAGAAGAATTAAATTAATAATAATTTAAAACAACACAGGCTGTTCCCCTGTTCTTAACTGAAATTGCACCAATTCAACACAGAGGAGCAGTGAACGTCCTGTTCCAACTCTTTGTAACAATTGGAATTTTGATTGCAAACCTTGTCAACTACGCCACCGGAATGATCCACCCCAACGGCTGGAGGATTTCATTAGGCCTTGCTGCAGTTCCCGGGGCCATTCTATTCATAGGTTCTCTGATCATCACAGAAACTCCCCCAAATCTCCTCGAGAGAGGCAAGGTGACAGAAGCCAAAGAAGCCCTAAAGAAAATCAGAGGTGTTGAAGACGTCGAAGAAGAATTTGAACAGATTGTAGCAGCTAATGAACAAGGCAAACTCATCAAGAAACCATTCAGGAAGTTGTTCCTCAAATCTGCCTTCCCTGCTCTCTTTATCTCCAACATTATTCAGGTTTTCCAGCAGTTTACCGGGATCAATGCCATTATGTTCTACGCTCCTGTCCTCTTCCAGACTTTGGGATTCAAGACTGATGCCTCCCTTTTGTCCTCTGTCATTACCGGATTGGTAAATGTTGGCTCTACTTTTGTTGCTGTGTTCCTTGTCGATAAGTTTGGAAGGAGAAAGTTGCTTCTCCAAGCCTCAGTTCAGATGTTTATTTCCCAGGTACGTAATAATCAAAATCATTAATTTCTTCTAGCTTAATTACTAATCGATTAATATGATATATTATTCTAGGTTGCCATTGGAGCTATATTGCTAACCCATCTCAAGGACTCGGGCACATTGGACAAGGGCATGGCCGCCCTTGTTGTGATTCTTGTTTGCACATTTGTGATGTCTTTTGCGTGGTCATGGGGGCCAATGGGCTGGTTGATTCCCAGTGAAATCTACCCCATTGAGACCAGATCATCTGGTTTCGCCGTAGCAGTGAGCACAAACATGGTCTTTACATTCGTAATTGCTCAGGCTTTTTTGTCCATGATGTGCCACCTTAAGGCCTACATTTTCTTCTTTTTCTCGGCCTGGATTCTGGCCATGGGCCTTTTCGTGGTCTTCCTGTTGCCCGAGACTAAGGGAGTGCCCATTCATTTGGTCGAGGAAAGGCTATGGAGGCAACATCCAGTGTGGAAGAAGTTTATGCCGAGTACTGATCATGGAAATGGAAATGGGATGGCATAATTAAAGATCAAGCAAATTTTTAATCTATCTAATATATATATGCGCATATGGCGATAGTACGTAGTGTTAATTATTTGTTTCTCTTTTCTACGTGTTGGATGTTAATTTAATTTCATTGTTATTGTAAATAAATTTGTGTTGGTTTATGACCTATAGACTCAGAGATGTTTTTATAGGTTGGTTTTATATTATGTTTATTGTAATGGAATAAAAAAAAAAAAAAAAAAAAAAAAAGGTTTTTTATATTGAGGAATAAATTAATTTCACATGCAATATAGTAGCATATATATTATATCTTCTTCCTCTTTTTTCCTTGCATTTGGGAGGCGGGTGATGAGAGTAAATAATAATGATGTAATTTTAAATTAATATAATACACTTAGATGATAAATTAAAGTTAAAATTGAGTTAGGTTCATCTAAATCTTTCTCATGCTCATGATTATGTTTTTTCTAAGTGATTTATTTATAATATAATATAAATATATATACTTATTTTATGATCGAGCGATGTATCCTTTAATTATCATCTATTAATCCTTAAATATTGAACTATTTACACTATTAAATTTCGTCCATTAAGGTTACTTTTGTTATTGCAAATTTTAATTTTATGAAAATTAGCTAAGACTTTGACATAGTAATTATTTATTTATTTTCTTCACATTTTTAACTAACTTTCTTGAGTGCCACCTAGCTTCCAAGTATCTCTTGGTCATTATTAAAACCTTATAAAATGTTTCTGTATTTTCATCGATCTGATAATTAAGATTTAAGGGTTGTAGGTGTTTTTTTTAAATTAAGGGAGGTGGGGGGAGGTTGTAGGTAATTTAATGTTTGTTATAATTAAATAATGGCTAAAATTATTATAAATTTTGGCATAACCAAATGTATAACTGACATTATATTTTGTCCTATTTGCTGATCTTCGTCCAAAAAAATTCAACCAACCGACGAGGTAGTACAGAAATAATTGTATTTAGACAAATTTACAATCACTTCATGAACTATCATGCAGGTTTCGTGTCAACTATTAATTATGATTGTTTTTTTTTTCATTGTTATTATGTACAAATTGTTTAACATAAAACTTTTACACTCCATCAGCGAAATTACTTCATGAATTAATTTATTTATATAACTTAAAGACAATAGGAATCTTTTTATTTAAGAATTTTGCTTCGATTGTTTATTTATTTATTTTGTATATAAATATTAATTTATCAACATGTACTAATATAGTATCGATTTGATGAGTTCCTAAATTAGTGGTTTTTATTCTCTTAATTAGGTTTATTAGTGATATAATAAATAGGTTAAATTATTTTTATGGCCGGGTCAGGAGGGAATTAGATTAGTAATAATTTAAGGTTGGAAAATAAAGTAGCTAACAGAACAATAAAGGATGGTACGGTCCTAATCAAACAATCATATAGATATAGCGCCCCACTTCCGCATTTCGATATTAAGGCACGTGGTAACTAACCATAAGAAACAATCACGATCACGTGACAATGTGACGAAGCTGCAGAAAGAAATTAAGCGCAGCAGAGGCAAAATTTCATTTTGGCCCTCTAAATTGACTGTATTTTAAAATTGATCATTTATTGTGATACATCGACAATATATATCATTTATCGTGTCGTCATCATCAATTTCAATCCTTATTGCAAGAAAATTTTAATTATCTTCGGAAATCATCAATTTATGTCTAATCGGACTGAAAATTTTAATTTTAATAAAAAATATCATTTGTCGAGTGACACCTAAAAATTAAGAATTTCATATTCTGACTCCACAATTTGCTAGTCCAAGTCATGTGATAGGTCAAATATGACATAAATTGATGATTTTTTGTGATAATTAAAAAAAATCGGTGATAAGGACTGAAATTGATGATGATGACACAATAAATGACGTATATTGTCGATGTACCATAGTAAATGACCAATTTTAAAATGCAGTCATTTTAAAGGGTCAAAAATAAAATATTGCCGCTAGGCATGTGACTTTCAAATTTCCCGATCCATTGTATATATATATTGTGGTCTAATTGAATTCCTAATTTCAAATCATACTATATTTGGATTATTCTCAACAATTTATAGATTGGCAATTAATTTCTCACTGCAACTCTCTACTTATAAGGTAAAGGGTTGGACTACACAATAATACTATTATTTGCTAATTAAAAAACCTAATAACTTTTGAGCAACAATAACAATGCATGTTTGCTTTTTTTTTTCTTCCTAAAAACCAATAAAGAATTAAAATGAATTTGGGTGTATGTATATTAAGTAAATATTTAGTTAGTATATCGATCCCTAAATGGCTAGGGTTAGTTAACATTTTAATACCTCCTATATTTTTCTTTAGAGACATTTAATTAATAATAAAATATTTTCATCCATCCTATGCGCTCTCTCAGTCTCTCTCATATAAAAAGAAGCCCCATTCATTGAACCCAAACTCCACACACATCAGTACAGCAAATCCTCAAATAATGTAGCCGGAGCAACCACAAATAAATTAAATGGGGCGCCACCACACCAAATCACACACCCTCCCTTCCTCCCCCACCCATTCCTTTTCTTCTTCCTCCTCCTCCGATTTCGAGTTCACAATCTCCCTCTCCCCTCGCAAATCCTCCGCCGCCCTCTGCCCCGCCGACGAACTCTTCTACAAAGGCCAGCTCCTCCCTCTCCACCTCTCTCCCCGCCTCTCCATGGTCCGTACTCTCCTTCTCTCCTCCTCCTCCACTTCCTCCTCCTCCGACACCACCACCACCGCCTCCCGTGACTCCACCGCCTCTCACTCCTCCTCCGACTCCTCCACCGATCTCCTCCACCACCTCGATTGCGACTCCTCGCGCCCCAGTTCCGTCACTGACGACGAATTCAAGCGCATTATCAATACCACAAACATCAGCAGCGGCAGCAGCAACACCAAAAAGTCATCAAAGTACTTCTCTCTCACCAAATACTTCCGCAAGGAAAACAAGACCCCAAATCCACCCGCCGTGAAGCGCGTGAGCTCAAGCGCCAAGGAAGTCATTTACAAGTACTTGAAAAAAGTGAAGCCGTTATACGAAAAGTTGTCACAAAAGCAACAGAAAATGTCTCCATCGCCTCCTCCGGGAATTTCAAGATCGACAAATACGAGTTTATGCACGAATTATAGCACACAGGAGATTTGTGAATTAACGGATGTGACGCAATCCTTTTCCGGGAATTTGAGGTACCCAACCAGAAGGAGAAGTTGCATTTCGAGCTGCCCATCGTCGATGCGGTCATCACCCAGCCATGCTAAAAACGGGTTCGGGTTTACCCAAATGGGTCGGGCTACTACTACTATGTGTAATTATTCGGATACTTCCTCCATGGAGGAGTTGCAAAGTGCGATTCAAGGTGCAATTGCTCATTGCAAGAATTCGATGATGCAGAGTAAGAGTATGGTCACTAGTATTGAAATCTGATAAAAACGTTCAAAAATTAAATAAAGATTAAGATGAATGCTGTGATGATCGATGTTTAATTTGTTTGAATTAATATTCTAGAATTGACTGATTTGATTAACATATATATTTTTGTTGATTAACTTTCCATTAATCAGTTATTCATTAATTTATGTTTAATTTGCATGTTATTAATTATATTACTTTTTGGAAA
Source organism: Penstemon newberryi var. newberryi (assembly GCA_030819805.1). NCBI lineage: Eukaryota > Viridiplantae > Streptophyta > Magnoliopsida > Lamiales > Plantaginaceae > Penstemon > Penstemon newberryi. Next base: position 45,829,694 of record JAUALY010000001.1, read on the forward strand.
TAATTACAATGGGATTCTAAAGGTCATATGGATGTTGAAGCTTGTAGCTTTGTTTGGTCCTTATAATTTATCATATTGCAAAACTTCAAAAATTCATTATTTTGGCATTTTGCAACCTAATTTGTCAAATAATTAATATGCAAAGTGAGGGTGTAAGGTGTTAAAATTTGAATGTTTAGAGTACAAAATGCTAAAATTATATATTTGTATGGTACATAATGTCAATTACTCTTTTGCAACTAAATTATAGCTAGTTCTTCAATTTGATCGTATTCACATATAGTATTTTATTAATTAAGCAACAATAATACTACCTACTTGTGATAGAGTGTAAGTTAGAAAATATGTACGCCATAATAAAATATCTAAATATTTGAATTGGTCGGTTAGACTCAGATCCCATCCATTGATTATATAATTGAGCTACTTGTGCATGCAGTTAAGACTAGTCGTTTACTTATCAAAAAAAAATAAGACTAGTCGTTTAGAATTTTTTATAATTAATTGCAATTTTTTGTACTATAGTATATGTTTTGAGTTTCGTTCCATTAATTATTCAAACTAAAAATAATAGAATATCGCTTAATTAGCTCGTAGTTGAATTATTTTTGCAGTTAATTTAATTGTAGAAGAATATTTTTGGCTGGCATGTGCAGTGCAGTGCAGTGAGATAGAAGTATTAATTGTATTTTTCAGCTTTTAGTGGGTGGATAAGAGTGTACATGGCCATGGCATTTATTGTGTGAAGCAACTCTCAAGTTTCATTGCTGCTCCTTCCTTCCTTCCTTCCTTCCGTTATACATGAATCTTAATTAATTTCACACTGTCACGACAAAAATAATATTGGTATTAATTACTAAATTATTAATTGAGTATACAATACTAATAAACTGACAAATTAGTGGTCATAAATACAGATCGATCTTAGTCAGTCATATTTTTTTTTAATTTATCCTGAATATCTGCTGGAAAATTGTGCTAGTATATTTTTATATATAGAGGCTTCATTATACATTTACTTTCACACTGTATAGCGTCACATTTGTATCACATATCACACTGCTTCATGGACTATAAGATGATAAACCAGGTTAAAGAATGAGTTTAATCCTCAAATTTAAGAAAAAATTAACTCACATAAATTAATTTGAATAAATATATCACATCAATTAATTTGTTACACCTCATTATCTTTGTAACGAATGCATTAAACAATCATTCATTTCCATCATCAATATATAAATTTGAGGAGCCCAAATATATTTTCTACCTGAACACTGGCCCATTTATTCAATTATGTGCTATCAAATCAAGGGAAATACTATCAGTTAAGTACTACGATATACTTGTGATATATACATCGAAAATATGTCCCAATGTGACACAAGTGTAATTTCAAAATTATATGTATATATATACACCTTTTGAAATCAAATTATCAGACTTTATTATAAATACTTAATCAATGGAGTATTTCTTTTATAATGTTTAACGTAAATCCATTTGAGTCAATTATAATTAGTGGCATTTATCGAAAAATTAGCATTATCTTGTGATTGATTGATATCAAGTACCAAGATTTTCTATACATATGATTCCGAATTAGCTCGATACTTATGAAGTTATAGGTAAAAATTCTATCCATCGACAACGCTATTGTTAAAAAAAAAAAAAAAAAAAGGAAATTGCAGGTAACTAAACTTTATTCGTAAAACAAGTTACTTTTATGAACTAATAAAATATTTCGATGACTTTTAGTGGGTCTCCATGCAAAGCTACCCTACAAAAGTCCTTGAGCCAACCAAACGAGAGATAGGCATTAAACAATCCACAAACTCCAAAAAAAAAAAAAAAAAAAAAAAATCCACAGAATCGACGGGCCTTAAATTCTGTGGTAGATACTTAATGATGGATATTTCTAGACTATTTGTACTTCCGTAGCACAAACGATTTGTACCATTATAGTTGGTCCACCAAAACCACATACAGGTTAGAGAAGCCCTACATGGCCATTTGACAAATGAATTAATGCTATGTCACTTGATGCTTATCGGCCGGATTTATGTACCGTAGTTGTGTGTGTGTGTTTTTTTTTTAATTCATACATCAAATGTCACTTATAGTGATGTGGTTATATGTTCAATTTCATTATTTTAGTTAGAAACAACATTATCAAATGTTAAAATGCCACCAAACACTAAGATTGATGGCTATAATTTGTTACAATTTCTATAAAAAAAATAATATGATTATAATATTTTTTGTGATACATATGTTGTAGGTAAAAATAAACTTTTATATTAGTGATTATTTCGGGTAAATAAACAAATTTCTTTGTGTTGTGAAAAACAATACAAATTCCCTAGTGTTAATTTTATTGCATCAAATTCCTTTGTGTTTTCATAAACTCTGCCCGAAATCCTTTCTTTCGTTAGTACGCTATTAGTTTTTCAAATCAATTATCATTTTAGCCTCGCTATTTAACTATATCTACCTATTTAAAATTATTTAATTGTATATAATGATCATAAATTAAATAATAAAATATAAAATTATTTTATAAAATTATAAAAAAAATTAATTTAAAATTTCACTTACATATTTATGATAACAAATCTTTTATACTCCATCTGTCTCATATTTTTTACTTCATTAGCTACAGTGCAGAGTCGAACTTTTCAATTTCATAAGTAACTTTTCAAGTTGAATTCATTACATTTATTGTATTTTATACGTATTTTTATATGATATTATCAAATTATTATTGAAATAAAGTAGTTATATTATTTATTATAAATTTTTAAAATTTAGTCAAGTTGACTGATCAACTGTACAAATAAGAAAAAAATATGGGATGGAGGTAGTATGTTATTAAAAAATTGTGCATAATTTTATTATAATATTTTATAAAATATGAAAAATAAATACTAACAATTTAATTTGTATACTTTATTAATAAATAACAGTAACAATATAAAAAATCATATTTATATATTTATTAAGATAATATGATCGTGCAGATTTATAAAATTACTAAAATATCTACAATTGCAACACGAAGGTCTCTATTAAATATTGACAAAAAAAAAAGGTCCATGGTAAGGGGCGGACGGACATAGGGGCAAGGGGGGGCTAATTTTTTTTTTTTTAATATAGTAGTGGTGTATTTTTTTGTTTTTTTTGAAAAAAAAAAAAAAAGTTCAATAAATTAGCCCAATATGAAATTTCCAGCCCAAATATAATTTTAGTCCAATTAATATAACACAACCCACTCTAATAATAACTCACTCTACCCAATTTTTAAGCCCCAATGAAAAAGTCCAATTTTTTTCTATATATATTTATGATATATGTTTGTGCAATTGTGCTTATGTAATAAACTAATAGTGTTATATATTCATTATTGATGTTTATATTCACTTCCCAAAATCATTTTTTAGATTCAAGTTTCATTTTTGTACTTAAAGTTATATACTTGTTAAGATTTTCATAAGCATTAGATTAAGATATGAGGATAACTATTATATTAAAATAATATGATGATTAAATCAAGATGCAATAGAGTTAATAATATTCATTTACATATCAAACACTAATTTTAGATGGTTAATAGTTTTTTTTTTTATTGAAATGTCAAACACTAATCTTATATTCTTAATAGTTTTTTATTATCATTTATTAGCCTATTGGGATTCAATCTCTCTTGTTTTATCAAATGAATGAAAAATAAGTCTTGTCATTATCATGTCTCTATTATATTTAACTTCTACTTCTTGAGTATGTCATTATTCTTGAGATAGTTATGTTTTGTATATTTTATGGTATTAGAAATATGGAGAGATACTTTAAGGCTACACCTACACCTCACGAGGAGTCTTCAAGTAACGTTCACATTCAAAGTGACCCGCATGAGCTTCCAAACTTTCATATTGAAACGAACTTGCCCGAGCTTCCGAGTGATCCCGGTCTACGACCTCATATAACTTTATATGATTCTAACATTCGAGAGAGAGTTCGTAGAGCATAATTGCTCAAAGGTCCATGTCAACCACGCAACCTTGAGTTTCGGCATGTGTTAATGGGAGGTCAATGGCTAAATGATAGTTTAGTTGTCTTTATAGAGAGAGACATATTTAGTAGTATTTCAAACGATGCTATCATGGACCGATTTTAAAAGATGAAAAACCGTCGTGGTCAATTATTAAAGTAAATATGAAGATATTTTGGGTTCTTTTGGGACTATAACGGGGTATCACATGTAATTAAAATATCTCGTGGGGTTTATTTTTATCAAACTCCACCTTTCCATTTTTGTATTGCGTCATATATTTTCTCGTGAATAATATAAACTTTAAGTTTAACTGTTTGATAGATTTTTTTTTTTTTGGTATAACTTTAGCCCCCGACCAAAAATCCTGGATCCGCCCCTGATGGTAACAAAAGTAATTAATATAGTTGTAAAATCCATATCGTAACAACTGTATACACCGGGCAAAATGACCTTTTCTGCCCCATAAAGATTTGACTGTCAGCACTTTTGCCATCATATTTTATAAAATTATAATTTTGCACAATTCAAAATTGAGATGTGTAAAGTGTAAACTTCGGGGCTGCATTAATTAATTTAGGATGGCTCTAAAACTAATTCCAACCATGATTTATCCATCTTCAATAAGTCAATTAAGTGAGCGTTGATAGCAAAAGGGCCACCTTCTCGAACCCACCCCATATAAAGTCGGTTGGTTATTCTAATAATTCAAAAAATCGGTAGGTTGATGATGTGCAAAATGTGGGCTCACGTGCATATATTGTTGCTTGTTAGAATAAGGACCACCTAGACTAATCAAATCAAAATATCATTCTATGGGTCGAGAGGTTATGGATTCAACTCTTGTTAGTGTGGCATTTCTCTAGTTTAATATTAGTATTTGTTATTAATTTATCTTTATATTTTGATAACAACGAAATAAATAAAAATATATTTATGTGTTTCTCATAAAATATATATATATATATATATATATATATATATATATATATATATATATATATATGTATATTTCTTGATATAGTGATAGATGTACTATTATATTTACGTCTCAAAATAATAATAATCAAAATATCATTCTACTGGCCAATTTTAATTATCAAATTTTTAAATATCTCACCTTTTTTGTAATATGTTGCTAGCTAGTAATTAATGTGCACCGGTTAATTTTATAATGCGTTGCTTTTGCTCTCACTGAAAGTCCATTTATCGAATTTTTCCTATTATTTCTTTTATGCAATTAAAGTAATGATTATTTGTAAATGGAAACATTATATAATAATTTCACCAATATTATGATTTGCTATTTTTACTTTACAACTCAAAATCTGTAATGGCCAGTTAACTTGGATATAAGTATAACCACACTACCTTAGATTGAGTCCAAGTCAAAATTTTGGATGCACAATCTTTCTTTTCATGATTAAGCCACAAGAAGCTTGAACAAATACGCGTCAAACTTTATTTAGGAAAAAAAAAGGGGGATAATTTTTGCAGTCGCTACTCGCGTTTGTAGTACATTTCTGACTTATAAAAACAATAATACCCCAAATTCAATATCAAAAGTACTTATTATTATAGATAATGAAATTTATTTTATAGAGTTAAAAGATGATGCCTTTTTTTTCTTTCTATATTATTATTTTTAGATAAAGGCCATTGCCACACGATTCATGCATGGGTCACAATTGCACCCTACGATCAGATGATTTTAGGGCCACCAACGGTAATGTTTCTATTACAGGACCAGAAAGATTTGTACTTAGGGGTGTTCTTTATTTTGAGATTGATTCATTATTTATGTCAAAGACATTTTTTTATTTAAATTTATATATAGCTCACTTGTCAATGAAAAGGTAGTTAAGTACTCCACATGTGTGGGGAAGGAGACAAGTCACATGCAACAATTAATAATCATCATCATCATATTGCAGCAATATCTTAAAGGTAACGTACCACTGCATATAACAAATATTGTTACTTACAATAAAATTGACGTGATGATACTTTGCTTTCAACTATATTTCAACCGATTTGGTTGCATATGTATCGATCGTCACATGCATTATTTTATTCCACGTAAAACTCCATTTAACACTCATTTTAATTTAGCAGTTTAGATGTCCTTTTGATTAGACTAAACCGAAATATAATTAAGATGGTCATGAACTTTAATTGGAGTATACGACTAATTACAATATAATGTTAGCAATCATATTCATATACAATGGCAATTTACTCATCTGATTTGCATAATTTGATTGGCTACCCTTTTGTTATTTGATAAAGAGCATTTTACTCTATGTGATCTTATAAAAGTTTTGCATTGACTCCTTGACAGTTTTTATAACTTAAAAATAATACGAATTGACAAAACTCCTCATCTTATATGTGGCATTTTACCTATCCGTGTTATGATAAATGTTGCACTTTATACCATATGTTAAAAAAAAATCTATATATATATATTCACTCTCAATTTCAACAAGTGAGTTACGCTATCTGGTTGAATGAAGTAAATTGTTCTTTTAAATTTTTTTAAATTTTGTTTATATTTCCCTAAATAAATTTAATTACAGTTCAAAATTTGACATATTATATGGAAATTGTAAGCATATGGTTTATTCTAGGAGCAATATATATAAAAAAAATATATCGCGAAAATAGTGACTAATTTGAAGGTTGAACCCTTTAATAAGCGTCATTTTGCGGTCTTCGTTCTTAAAAAAGAAAGCAATATAATTAATGCAGCCTATATTGGAATACGGGTGCTTGACAAATCTCACCCTTTAATGCAAGAGCCTTAAACAATAAAATTGGAAGCCAACAGGATGACAACATCAATATAATAATTAATAGGTATAGAAATTAAAACAGTTGAACTTCAAAATATCCAAAAGCAAGCGAAAGAAGAACAATCATAAACTTCAGCTAAAATGATCAAATTAATTATAACCATATAGTAATTTAATTTACGTCATAATCTAAGCGGTATGAAATGGAAAGTTGAGATCGATGATCACATAATTGCATGGAGTTGAAAAGTGTTGTGCCAACTCCCAACTTATATATCTTGAGACATATATATATATATATAGGACCACCATAAAAGCAAGCTTTAATGAGCTAGTTTATGATGTAAATTATGTGCATTACATCATAATTACAACTATTATATTGTTAACTTAGGAGTTGTTTGGTTGGCAACATTAAAGCAAATTGTATCATATCGATTTAGTCCAAATATCTCACAATTCACATACGTACGCTATATATTATATTTAATATTCAATATTCAATAATGGTCTGGACAGGAGTAATGGTAATTAGACCAACCAACTACCATAACCTATTTATTAGAATCTGAGGGTCTATTTGAATGGGTTTTGACCCGTTTCGCGGGTTTCGATTTAAAAAAATGGTTTGAGTACGTGGTTTTAATGAAACCTTTGAGACATCATTTGGATGAATTTTGGTTGTTAGGTTTTGTGGTTTGAATAAGTGGAAACCCCACTTGAATTGTGTTTGGATGTTGGGGTTTATGGGAAAAAGTCGGGAGTAGGTATCAAATCAATTTTTTTTTAGTGAGATTTGGGGGGAAAAGTAGGTAGTAGGTGTCAAATCAATATTTTATAGGTTTGAAGAGTTTAAGTATGAGTTTCTGAATATGTTTTTGATGGTTTTATAAATTTGATGAAAACTCATTTGAAAGAGTTTTGACTCGGTCTTGCGAAACCCGCGAGACCGGGCTAAAATCCATCCACATAGACCGACCCTGAGTATGTAACAGTACTGGACTAGTAGAATTAATAATCTTCCCCTCACCATTGTTTCTTTTATTTTTATTTATTTATAAATTAGAATCTCATGAGTATCTAACACATAATATGGATCATGGGCCCTATACATGGGCTAAATTAATGGAAATAAAATCGACCATGCATGAAAATTCTCTTTGACTAACAAATGGCTTCCAATTAATTTTATTATAGCTATGTTGGATGGACTGTCGTTTTTTAAAATTTTTATTCTCATAACGTTTTGGTAATTGTACTAGTATATTCTTATGATTAAACAAAGTTTTCTTACGTTTCTTCAGAAAACACGGAAACATTTCTGATTTTAGATGATCAAAAGGAAAATAAGGACCAGTTTATTGTCTATGTATAGTTTAAAATTTTATCAAATTATTATTGAAAAAAATTATAATATTTAAACATATCAAGGAAAGTAATTTTTTTTTTTGTCTTAATTCATATTCTGACATTTAAGCATCCAGCAGTTCTTGAGTGGGCCGTATATAATTCAATTATGATGGAAGGCTACTTAAAGTTGAAGAGTTTCAATTAAATGAGAAGCCTAGCCCAGTCATATTTTTAATTTAGACAGAGAGAATTTGTCACGAGTTATTTAAGGCTTGAGCCCACGGCCACGCTCAATCTTTCTTAATTTTGGTTAACTGCTTTGGATTAAAGGTCGTAGTTTGTTGGACCAGGTTGGGCCTGAATGGATAGAAGATGGCCAGGACTAAAATTTCAATAATGGGCCGGGTCATGTATAAGTATGGTCAACCAAAACCCTACGAGGGTGATATAGGTTTAGTATTAATTCATTTTTCTGACCTGTTGACCCGATGGGACCAAAATTTGGTTGGTTGACCCATGTTCAAAACTAGTTTTTACAACCGCAACATCTGAAAAGTTTTAAATAATCTTTGTCTAAACAATTCGTTTCAAATTATAACTTCAAGTCAGCGCTATGAATTTGAATGTGAAACAAAATTGGAGGTATAAACTTGAATTAAGGAATAAATTGAATCTCTGTATGTTCAATAAATATTCTTTAGATAAGCAGATCAATAAGTTCTGAAAGTATTACTTATTTCTAGGACGTGGGTATTATCATAAACGTAATTTTGTACTTCAAGTTTCTCATTTCACTTATTTAAAGTACTATTAATTATTAAAATGGTTAAATAATATTATTATGAAAGGACTAATTAATAACACTCTTTCCAAGGGATACCTTACGTACTCTTTTTTACGAAACTAGACAACACGAGAGTATTTATGACACTTTCACTTCTGAAGAGAGGTAATTATATTTTATTTTTGCGTTTTGCATTCTTTGATTCTATTGAGTTCTCTAAAACCCATACAAACATGATCAATGGGGGGATTGAGCCGAATAAACTTCTTGACCTAACCGTTGTTTGTCCGCAAATCAAATACAATGTTCATAGAACGAGCAAGGAGATGCTCAAAATCCACAATTTGTATTTAAATCTTAACCACACCGGAACCAATTTAACTACTATATAGTCCATACCCGGTGATCAAATACAACCATTACTTTCATCATTGATCATTATTTCTAACACACCTAACTAATCAATTATAAAGAGTCAAGATTCTCTATAATCTCTAGATAGGGCAAGCTTTAAAAATATGTCACAGCTAGCACATTTACAAAGATTTACCCAATGTTTGATTAGCTGTCTGGAGTAAATAAATAGAGTTCTCTTCAAATCTTAATGCAAGCTTTTCAAGACTGTTAACAAGATAAAATGACAAGAAACACCCATCCCATATTGGAAAATGAGCAAGGGTAAGGGCAAAAGGAAGGGTAATGATGTAACAGAACATGAAATTGTTTCTTGATTTAATTGGGAAACACACTCTCTTTCACATGGCATATAGTAACTAGTTTCATGTGATCACATGCCTAGCTAGAAGTACTCCCATGTTATTATGATCTCTCTTACAATTAACTTCTCTCTCTTTGACTAATCAATGTCTAATAATTCATTTGACACTAAGCAAAATATTAATGACACTTAATGGAAGTATTCTTCTTTATCTGAAGATAAGTTAAAAATGTCCCAAATAAAAAAGCACTACAACAATAAAAGTATATATTAAGTTCTCAACCAAAAGACCATCTTAATAAGACACATCTATTCTTTTTCTTAAAGAAGTATAATGAGATGTAGATTTATCAAAGCCGACTTCTTATGAAGTTTTGTATTGAAAGGAATCCTTCATACATTTCATGTCTTACATATGAATATTTTTTTTTTTAAAAAAAAAAGATTAAATTTGAGGAAAATGCCATAGGTGAAACTTTTTTGTCATTTAGCTCTCAATTAAGGTGTCCATGTGCTTGTCCCAAACCTCGTAAACAACCTCACCTCATTTGTTTCAACTTCACCAGACCACTTAGTTTTAATATTCTCACATCCCAAATTAACAAAACAAGAAACTTAGAATAATTACCATAATCAATTAGTAAAAACTCGTAACAGATCTTCTATCACACTTTTCGACGTCACACTTATGTAATACTAGTATACTTTTGACAAGTATCCTAATTTAAAATTTTTATGGGTCTGCACATACATTTGTCGATATATGCAGTAGTTTGACACCATTGTAATCTATCAGAGGCTAAAAAACACTCTTTTTCCTTCACTCTTTATATACAAATAAACTCATGGATGGACACATATATATATGTTCACAACACAAACTAAAATCCATAAACCAAAACTCCTCTCCTTGATTTTTATCACAAATGGTCTCCCTAGAATCCCTTCAAGCCACATCCAAAGCAATCGAGCCCCCTCGAATCTCATTCTCTGCAGAGTTTCTCGATGAAAACAACTTCATCTCAATATGTCCTAAAGAACGAGAAGCTGAAAAACAGAGGCCGACTGCACGTAATCCAGACTTCGAGTTCCTTTCCGGTAACAAAACAAACATGATAACCGCAGACGAATTATTCAGTGAAGGTAAATTACTTCCATTTTGGCAAATGCACCATGCCGAAAAACTCAACAAGATCAACCTGAAAACAGAGAATTCCGAAAACCGGCCTATAGGATTAACCGATCAAAAGAGCAAAGAGGAGAGCAGAATCAGCTGGTTTCTTGATGATGATCCCTCGCCTAGACCACCTAAATGCACTGTCTTATGGAAAGAGTTATTGAGGTTGAAAAAACATCGTGCTTCGACTTTGTCGCCTTCTTCTTCATCTTCTTCTTCCTCCTCGTCTTCAGTCGAGATCCCGGATGCGGTGGTGGGAAATCGAGAGAAGGTGGTGAAGAGGATTAAGAAAGGACTTGAGAGAACAAGATCAGCTACTATAAGGATGAGGCCTGTTGTTAATGTGCCTATTTGCACACAAGCTAAGAGCAGTTCATTGCCTCCATTGTTTCCATTGAGGAAAGGAAGATTAGATACGTAAGATCTGGTATAAATGTAGAGATCTTGTTTTTGTTGTTTTGTTCATTTCATGTTATTGGGAATTCTGTTTAGAATTGATTGATGTTATAAGTTGTTCTCATAAATTGCTATGTAGATGCTGACTATCTAGTTTATGATCTGATTTCCTTAGTTTAAATGTCTGTTGACTTGTATTCATTTAAGAACACCAACTATCGAGTAGTTAATATGACATATTAAATTTGTTATGAAATTAGTGCACTGGTGATGAAATTAAGGGTTTCAGTTGTTAATACAGTATCAATTTAGACGTAATTAATAAGATTACCACAACAACATTTCAAACGGTAAGACCTTATGATCTTTTATTAATGAATTTTTATATGCATATATTACCTACAAGGCTATAACTATGATGATCAATGTTATCTCGAATTATTGCAACTAATTTCACATTTCAAGTCTCTACAATTTCAGGAAATCATGAATAATTTTTCGTTTTCTCATGTTTTTGCATTGGCAAGTAAGTAGGTGTTATTTGTGCATACGTAATAGTTTGAAGGAGTAAAGCGATGCAATCTATAGTTAGAGGAGGAAACTATACAATAACAATAATTGAAAGGGTAAAAAAATGAAATTTACCCCAGTTGTATTAAAATCGTGTTTAGTTTTCCAAGAAAGAGAGATTGGGGAAACATGATCCTGAGAAAAAGGAACCAATCTTAATTTTTGGGACCTTAAATAATAATCATCAGACAAGACCAGATTATCATATAAAGACTGTTGGAGCATAGTTTTGCTATAATTTATTGTTGTGATTTTTATCTTTGAATTTACTTTTTGCTCTTTTTGTGCACTCAGTACTGCTATATTTATTATCAATGTACCATAAAGTACAAAGACTTATTTATATTTTTCTGAACAAAAGCTGTACTTTCTCAAAGAGTGTTGTTGAAAAGGATCTAAATGATGAGTAATTTCAAAGACAAAATGAAATGCAAGATTCAACTTGTTTAATTTCATGTCATTAAAAATGTATTCCTATTTCGACAATCTTCTTGTTGAGATGGTGAAATATAAAGAGATCATAACTTGTACTCCCTCTGTTCCAAATTATCTGTCTTTTTAGAGAAAAAAATGTGTTCCAAATTATTTGTCACTTTAGAATTTCAATACAGTATTAATTACATATTTTAGATATGTAAGAGAAAAAGTAAGAAAGAGAGTACAAAACTTGAATAACGTGTAAATAGCTAATGGTGAGATAAATAAAAAATAAGGGTATTTTAGATATATAATTTATTTTTTCCCTAAAGCTGAGGCCATTTAGTAGGTACCTTAATATGTGTGAAAACATGTAAACGACAAATAATTTGGGACAGAGGGAATAAGAAATAATACCCTTTACATGTTTTCCAAACGACAAAAACAATAGGAAACAATGTCGATTATCGAGCCAGATAGAACATAAATAACACCAGAAGATGTAATGAATCATTGTTACTCAAAATTGCTAAATTCAACCAAGAAAATTTACGAAAACTGTAGTAATGTGGTGTTTAAATTATACACATCTTATACAAACCACAAATGTATTCACATTTTACAAACAGATTTAACAAAAAAATAAAAAAAAATGTCTAAAGCAACGACCTTTTAGAAGAAGACTGATACAAAAATATAATTCACCTTTTTTCTGACCATAAAAAAATCATATATGTAGGCAATGCTTCGTAATAAACAAGTCTCAACTCTCACGGAGATACGAGAACCGTAAACCATATTGAACTTGTCTTTGAAAGAAGTATTCTTTCTGGATGCAACACCAAAGAATGATATATAGCTTGATCAATCTTCTCATGACTGTGGTGGACTCAACAATGGATTCCCAGGATTATATCTAAGAAGGAAAAGATCCTGTTTAATTAGTTCTAGAAATTAGCACAAACGAGATGTGTAATAAGTCAACCAAAAAATACCTGAGAGTCAATCCAGGTTTTCCAAGAAGATTGCTCGGTACATATCCGTTTAGATTGTTGTTTTGCAAGAAGCTGAGTATATGAATGAACAATGTTAGATAAATGCTTAAACAAATTGCTGTTGGAATATTTTGAACTTACACTTCATTCAAGTTGCTTAAGTTTCCAAGTGATGGAGGTATTATTCCTTCAAGCCAATTGTCTTCCAAATGCCTGAAACATAAGATTTTTTAGTCAACAGATTGTAATCTAAATTTGAAAAGTAAACAGATGAACTAGCAAGACATCGTTTTTTACTCGATCAAGTAAAAAATTGTCGGAAATCAAAACTCACAAAATTTCCAATCCTCTCAATGAACCGAGGTCCGGAATAGTCCCCGACAAACTATTATTTCCAAGTAAGCTGTCGGAAAAAAGAAAAAAAAAAAAGATAATGAAAGAACCATAATTTTATCCGAACTAAAAGAAGTTGTAAATTAATTATATTCATGTACATGCTAGTCAATGCTGTCATCCTCTGAATTCTTGGTGAAAGTGATCCATAGAGTCCCATGCTTGTCAAGTTTCTGTGGACAGGAAGAAAAAGAATAGGAAATTAAAAAGAAGAACAAAGTAGAAGCATATAATAAAAAAAAACTACTCACAGAGAAAGTACACGAATTCGACTTCCGTAAAAGCAAGTAACTCCAGTCCAGGTATATCCACGAGGCAAACATGGGTCGCCATTCCAATCAGCTGGAGGATTCCGGAAGCTTCCCCTCAAATCTAACATAGCAATTACTGCAAGAAAAAAATAATTAATTATAATTTTTTCCGGGTTTTTTTTTTTACCAAGAGTTAGGAGCTGAGAACGTACCATCAGCGGTATGAGTTTTTTCTCCAGCAGGTAGTAGTTCAAAAACCTCTCCAGCATTGATCAGAGGGCCGATATTTGATCCAGGAGAAGGATTCAAAGTTATGTTGGTAATTCCAGAAAGAGGCCATTGATTTACAAAGACAGCAATACCAGCTGGTGATACAATAAGGTTATTGTAATATGTGACACCATTTATGGCTATGTCTATTGCTCTTGAGCTATTTGAAGCGGAAGTTGTTTGATCTTCCGCGAAGTAAAGGGCGATGTAATATTCTGCATTTGGAAGAGGACCCGGAGGCCAAAGTAATGTCATAGGTTCTGCAATGCCTTTTCCCAAATGTGTTTGGAATACTCTAGAAGGGGGGAGGTTCCAGATCCCAGAAACGGCAAGATTTGTTGAATTTGATGGGGGAGATGTGTTTTCTCCGAACGGTTCCCAATAACGATTGAACTGATCATCTGGATATCTGGAAATCAGATCCCACATGCTTTAGTTAGCTAGAGAACGGAGGAGTAAAATATAACAATTCTAGTAACCATTGGGCTATGTTTGGAACTTGGAATTTAGTGAAGAATTAAATTAAATTGAAAATAAAGCATGCTGTTCTATCATTTCATACATACAAGAGAAGTATTTTTCTTAGTGTTTTACCCCAAATTCCAGAAACCAAACATAACCTTAGTGACAGTAGGCGACATTATGCAATATTTGAGAATACGAATTTAGCTTTCCCTTGTTTCTTTACCTATGTAAAACAACTTCTAAGTTCTTGTATAGTAAAAAAAAAAAAATTAGTCCATTACAAGTGACATTTATAAGAGATGCATCAAATATGATTAGATATCTTAACAAACTTACTAAATTAGAACCATATGAAAAGACCAATTAATAAGAGAATACAAGAATCAACAAATATTAACATAAACATTGGTAAATCATCACAAAAATGGTTTAACACTGAATTATATTTCTTTTAGAAGATTTCAACAACTTAAGTACTTTGTAATTTCAAACAAGCACCATCAAAATTATTCCTTTACATATGTAAAACAACTTCCAAGTTCTTGAATACACAGAGTCAAAAACAATTTGTCCAGTATAAGAGATGCATCAAATGTGATTAGATATCACAACTTACTAAAATACATAAATACGAAAAGCCAAGTTACTAAGAGAATACAAGAATCAATCAAGATTAACATAAACATTGGTAAACAATAAAAAATATGGTTCAACACTAAGCTAGATTTCTTCCAAAAAAATTACTAAATTTAAGTATTATCAAATGAACACTAATGATACTCGACAATTAAAAGCAAGAAGAGCTCGAATACTCACCTTGTAACTGGTCCACTATACCCAAAACTATGCCTTGCCACCAAACTGAAAGCATTACTTTTAAAATTTGTTGAATTATACAACTGATCCCACAAAAGCACAATCTCTAAAGAAGATATAAAAGGATCAGAATCAGTATAAGTATTTGCAGCCAAACACACACTTAAGTTTTTCCCAACAGGCATAAAGACCCCTTCATAATAACTCAAATTCCCATTGGCATAATCATCGGTTGTGTTGACAACACTCCACAATGTACCATCAACAATCTGATCAAAAACAGGGGGATTATTTAAATTCCCATTAACGCCACCATAGAAATATGTTGTCCTGATTAAGTATTTTCTTGTCCGGTCAACCGGAATTTCGTAACAGAACTTCTTGAAACGGTTGTTTTGTAGAGGGAAAGTACGAACGGTGGTTAGAATTGGGAACAGAACTTGTTCTGTTATGATCTTGGAACTGCCTGTAGATATGTAATCGGTGTCCGGTACATATTCCAAACCGGCGTAGGTGGACCCAACTGTAGAGCCACAATCAATAAACAGACCTGCAAAATCAAAAGAAAAACATCGAAGATTTGATTTTTATTTGTAAATAGTCAAATCCCAGATGAAATTTTGGGTAGATTCCACAAGGGCTATCTTCAAAATTTAAAAAAAAAAAAAAAAAACACGCACACAAAAGAAAGGGTTAATTTTCCTCTTTAATTAATGAATTTACCTCTAAGGGGGGGTTGAGAGAGGGAAAGTGAAGGAAGGAGAAAGAGGAGGAAGAGGAAAGGGGTGATGATCATTTTGGTTTGGTGGTGTTTAAGGATGTAAGAGAAACAGACATGAGAGAAATAGAAGAGAGAAAGAAAGAGAGATTGAGTCTTTCAAAGAAAATGGAGTTGAATTGAAAGGGTTATTAATTAATTAGTATTTTTGATGGAGTTGATGAGTGGAGTTGAACAGGTCAGGTCAGGACAGGAGTTGGGTGAGTACTGCAAGAAAGAGATGAAGTTAGTGAAGAGGAAAGAATAATAAAACAGTAGTAATATAATTTACTATATTATTTCCTATTACATGTTATATTGGGTTAACGCGGGAAGAATTGGAACTAGGTCAAACCGGCATCATACTCCTCCTATATTGTCTTTGTTGTGGGCATGGGCACAAACGTTTTGGCAAGAAGACACTCAATCTACTACATTGTTTTGATATTCTAATCTAGTGGGATTTATGCCTTTTTAAAATTCTACAATGGTATTTATATAAATTCATCTTTTGTTCCTCTCGAGAAAGACTATAAATCAATTTATTTACTAATAAATTTGATTGTTTAAGTTAATATCTATTACCTAAATGTTGAGCTACAATTTTTACAAATTAATTATTATTCAAATCTATGTTATTGATGTCTACATTTTTTTTCTTATATGTACCAGTGTTTTTAATGCATTCATTTAAAAGTTTGTTGCATATAATTTTACGATAAATGTACGACATGTGTGATGCTATAATATAAATTTATTTGCAACAAAGTTGGTAAATGTTGCAATTCTGTTTAGGAAGTGCAATAATTTTATTTTTGGAGGTTATAATAATTATAATATATCGATCGAAATTTTGATATAATATGTCGTATTTTTTTATAAAAAGGGGAAAAAATTGCAGATTACCCCCAACTTAAATTTATCGAGAATGTTTTTTTGTACATTTTTCTAGCGTTATATTAAAGCGGGAATTAGCCACTTGACCTGACCTATTTTATGCTCCTTTAATTAAAAATTATATTTAGAAAACTTTCCTTATTTTCACTTTCCCCCCATAGGTTTTATTTCAGATTTTAGTTTCTTTCATTTCCCTCCTCTCTCTCTCTCTCTCTCTCTCTTTACATTTACATAAAGGAAATTAGATTCTAGATATAGTTGTTACATATAGTATTCAGAGCGCCGCAACTCACTCTCAGAGAACTGCAAAACAGGTACTTCTATGTTTCCTTTTCTTAAAACATTTTTTTTAGGTTTTACGACCTTTTCCAAATTTAGGGTTTCAGTTTCGTCTTTCGGTTTATGTTTAGTTTATAATCACATACGTAGGCGAACAGTCGTAATTAAATTTGCGGTTTTTTATGTTTAGTTGGAGTAGTTGTGTTACTATTTGTTTGTATTTACTAAATTTTGAACTTTTGGTAGGTTTGTGTGAAGTTCTGTTTTTTTTCCCTTCTTCATTTGTGGATCTGTTGTATTTTGATGCTTAAGTATTTGTTTGGATTTAGGATTTAATATCGGAAAGTGGAAAGGAAAAGAAAAATCTATGAACTGGTGTTGTTGCAGGTTCCTTTAGGACAAAATAATGTAGCATTTTTGAGAAAATATTTGACATGTTTAAGTGTTGGAATGCAGTTAATTTATAAATTAATATGAGGATGTCATACCATTTTTTCGGGTATGGAATTTTAGCTAGGAAAGAGATAAGGGAAAGGATAGCAAACTATAGCTAAAGCACATAGATCTATCTTTTGAACAATGGAGAACAGTTTTCGTACAGATTTTTGGGTTGATATATTAGTAGGTTTTTTTCCTTTCATACATTCTGAACCAAGGTCTAAACATGGTATGAAAGGCTGAATTTTGGTTATTTGAATAATGGAAAACAGTTTTCGTACAGTTTTTTCGTTGATATATTAGTAGTTCTTTTTTCTTTCTTTCTTACATTCTGAACCAAGGTCTAAACATGGTATGAGAGGTTGAATTTTTGGTTTTCGTCTTCATAGTTAATGCTAGGCTGTTTTGGTTGGAATGCTTCAATTTGTTGTGTGCCCTTTTTAAGATCTTTGTTATATTCTCATATAATATCCACAGAAATTCAATATGTTCCCAGTATGCTTTTATATTTGTGCTTAGTTGTGTTTAGCTCTGTATTTCCAGATAATTAATGGTGCCCCTCCACAGAAATAATTCACGTAGAGAGCTCTACTAACTTCTTAAGGCATAAATTTATTTGCGTCTCTTATCCTCTATGTATCCCCTGTGGGTTTACCGCCTTAGGTTTTGACACATTGATATCGTTATGTTTAAAGTAAATTTATAAAGATCCTTGAGTGCATAGGTGGCTCCTTCTCCCTTCGGCAGCTCCTACTGTTGGGTTTATCAATTTTTCTCATGTATGGGCATAGCGATTAATGTGCTATGTTATTGTTTTTGATTTTAGGTTTGACTGCAATGGATTCCAAAACACTTAATGGGGAGCGCCGTCACATTACCATTAAACTATGGCCCCCTAGCCAAAACACACGGCAGATGCTAGTGGAGCGAATGACAAATAATCTATCGACTCCAACAATTTTCACTC
The DNA here is from genome assembly GCA_030819805.1 of Penstemon newberryi var. newberryi. Lineage (NCBI taxonomy): Eukaryota > Viridiplantae > Streptophyta > Magnoliopsida > Lamiales > Plantaginaceae > Penstemon > Penstemon newberryi. Next base: position 45,848,477 of record JAUALY010000001.1, read on the forward strand.
GAAAATATGGCAGTCTTACTGATGTTGAGGCTTTGAAACACGCCAAACAAATCGAAGAAACTGCATTTGCAAGTGCCACTGAACATTACGAACAAGAACCTGATGGTGATGGCAGTTCTGCTGTGCAGATGTATGCCAGAGAATGCAGTAAGCTTATTTTGGATGTTCTCAAGGGAGGAGGAGGGTCCATGATAGAGGAAAACGAGGCAGTGATAGATGAAAAAGAGGCAGTTATAGAGGGAAAAAAGGCAGTGATAGAGGAAAAAGAGTATGTGACACCCAAGGTTGAATCTGATGTTTACGAAACCTTCTTTGATATTTCCAAAGGTCAGCGGGCATTTATAGAAGAAGATGAAGCACAAACACTATTGAGTCCCCTAAAAGAGCCTGGAAATTCTTACACTAAAATCTGTTTCAGCAACCGAAGCTTTGGTATTGGTGCAGCAAAAGTTGCTGGCCCAATCTTAGCATCCATTAAGAACCAATTGAAGGAAGTAGATCTGTCCGATTTTGTTGCAGGAAGACCAGAGGGAGAGGCTCTTGATGTCATGAATATCTTCTCTGAAGCTCTTGAAGGTTCTGTTCTAAAGTATCTGAATATCTCCGACAATGCCTTAGGTGAAAAGGGAGTTAGAGCATTCGGGAAACTCTTGCAATCTCAAGCTAGCTTGGAAGAATTATATCTAATGAATGATGGGATATCAAAGGAAGCTGCAGAAGCTGTTTGTGAGTTGGTTACTTGCACTGACAAGCTCAGGGTTCTTCACTTTCATAACAATATGACAGGAGATGAAGGGGCCATTGCAATATCCGAGATTTTGAAACGTTGTCCTTCTTTAGAGGATTTTCGATGCTCGTCTACCCGAGTTGACTCAGAAGGGGGCATTGCCTTGACCGAAGCACTTGCGAGTTGTAATAATCTAAAGAAACTCGATCTAAGAGATAACATGTTTGGAGTCGAGGCCGGCCTCAAGCTGAGCGAGGCTCTCTACAAGCACGAGTATCTAACCGAGATTTATTTGAGCTATCTGAATTTAGAAGACAAAGGAGCAATTGCAATAGCTAATGCTCTAAAGGAAGCAGCACCTTCACTTGAAGTATTGGAAATGGCTGGAAATGATATAACAGCCGAAGCTGCACCGAGTTTAGCTGCTTGCATCTCTTCTAAGAAGGGTCTTGTGAAGTTGAACCTTTCGGAGAATGATCTCAAGGATGATGGTTCGATTCTGATAAGCAAAGCATTTGGAGAAGGCCTTGAACAATTGAAGGAAGTTGATTTGAGTTTAAATTCTCTTAGAAGGGCTGGGGCTAGAACGTTGGCTCAGGCTGTGTTGCGTTTCCCCGAGTTCAAGTTGCTGAATATTAATGGGAACTTCATTTCTGATGAAGGGATTGATGAGTTGAACGATGCTTTTAAAGATTGTCCGGATAAACTTGGACCGTTGGATGAGAATGACCCCGAAGGAGAAGATTTTGAGGAGAAGGAATCTGGGGATGAAGATGAAGGCAGTCAAGATGAATTAGAAGCTAGACTCAAAAGTCTTGATGTCAATGAAGAAGAGTAAAGACCCCATCTTTGCATTACTTGCTACTCTTATAAGAGTATAAACGGTTGCCGTCATAAATTATATTTGATGGGACAATTTTCGTTTTAAGTTCAGCTTTAGCAGATTTAGTACTATGTATCCAATCATTCAAACTATTGTTGACTATTCAACCTCGCATGACTCTGTAGCTTCTGGTGTCCCATGTTGGCGGACATTGTAGGATTTCCTTTTTCTGCTCTTTGAATCATGTTTACTTGCCCTAGCAAAACCTGATGATGCAGTTTTTTTAGTGTGTTATATAATGGCATTACCATGGATAACGTGATTGGCTAGAAATTTGTGGTATCATTTTCAATTTTGTGTGCGAGAATGAGTGTATGAGATTTTTTGGATTCTCCTTTCCTTGATGTGGTTGGTTGACTCCTTCAATGTTGGATCTTAGTGAGTAAAATGTGAAGTAAATTGAAATTGGACAACAAATATAGTAATAGTAGTATATTATTTTATGCAAGAACCGGCTGAAACCCTGGGGTCCTTTTTTTTTTTTTTTTTTTTTTTGTTTTGTGTGTGGAGAACAACCATAGCCTTAGGTGCTTATTTTTGGACCTCGTATGGTGATTGACTATGGGCCTGTTTGTTTGGCGTTTGGGAAAGTAGTTTGGGAGAGTAGTGGAGGTTTGTGAAATAATCTCGATTTGCGTAATGTTGTTTGTTTGGGTTTTGAGAGAGTGGTTTGAGAAATAAAGTAGGTGTAGGTTTTTTTGGAAGAATTGGGTTGTAGGTGTAAGATGTGTAAGACTTTATGTCAAATCATGTTTGTTATGTGAGATAAATTGTGTAAGAGATAGGTTACTTTATGTCAAATCAGAGTAGAGTTTGTATAGGTTTTGTTTAAAGATAAGAAAATTGTTGTTTGTTTGGCTTTTAAGAGAGTAGTTTGAGAAAATTAATGGAGTGAAATTTTATTTCTGAAAGTAGAAAACATGTTTGTTTGGCATTTCCCAAACACGAAAAAAATCTGGGAAATGCCAAACAAACAGGCCCTATAATTCGTACATTTTAGCAACATTTTAATTTACGCTCACTTTTATTCATTTTTTTGTTCCTATAAAGGGGATAGGACAATATAATATAATTGCATGGAAGGACGAGGTTATGGAATAATGTAGGCCTGTAATGAGTTCTGTTCTAAAGAGATATCCAAACCCAAATCGGAAATTTATTTTTTTGGTACCATATGATAGATCACCTTGCATTTTTGTGGTTGCAATTTTAATATTATTGGACACGAAAATACAAATCTGATATCAAAGTTCAAGTTTTCATTGCAACTTTTATACCAAGTCCAATTTTTCTTTGGAGTTAATGGCAATTTACCCCATGTAATTTGAAAAAGAGCAATTTACCACCCTGTGAAAGTTTTAAAGAAGCAATTCACCCCTTTCAGCAGGAGATTATAACTCACTTGCCGAAATTGAGAGTGGACATGAAAAGTGTTTTGTAATATAATGGGGGTTTATTGCCATATTTATCATAACACATGGGGATAAATTACCACATTAATCATAACACAAGGGATAAAGTACCACATATAAAAATGTTAGGAAGACGGTGTGGAAGTTTTATAAAATTACAAAGAATTAAAGTGCTCTTATTCAAATTACAGGAAGGTAAATTGAACATTATAAATATTATAAGGTTAAATTGCCATCAATTCCGGAGAAAAATTGGACTTGGTATAAAAGTTGCATGAAAACTTAATCTGTGGTATCAAATTTACATTTTTGTGTCCAATGTTATCAAAATTACAAAATGGACTATCATGTGGTATAAAAAAAACAAATTTCCCATATTAACTATTGCAATCGCACTATTGCTTGAACTCATTACCCAAAAAACGGATCCTAATCTAATTGTACACAAAAGTGGATCCTATTTACCATAACTATAACTCTGAATAAATTAACTACATGTATTAAAATGCTTATTTACTTGCATCCTGTAGAAATTGAACTCTAAAACTGTTAATCTTATTCTTGCAAACACAAGAATTTGACATCAACTACTAACAAAACAACTATCAACAAAATCATTACTTAACACAGTCCTAAAATCCATTTAAATAAATGTCTCACTAAACAATTGACAAAACAACAAATAATTCAACCTAAATTCCATTGAAAATTAATTTGTTACAGAGAACCACTTAATAGATCTACATTACATAATTCGTTTCCGAGTTCTAGTACTACTAAAATAGCAGTGTGTATCATGCGTGAATAACTAATTAATCACACCAAACTCGATCTCTTCTTCTTATGCACTGTCCAAGTCAACAGTCCATTCAAGCCGCCTTCCAAACCTTCTGTGCCGCTTTTTTGGGAACTTTCAGCTTCAAATTTGGACCTTTGTGAGGTCCAACCAAAAGTATCTTCGCTCTTCGCCTCACTTGCTATGGAAACCGTCTCACTCTTTAACTCTGCAACTTTCTTCTCTCCCACAACATTATTATTACTTTTAGGCAATTCATCGTGTAAGACTAGTGGGGACTCTCTCCTCTTTTTCACATAATGTTTAGATATGTCATCTCCATTCTCCACAGCTTTCATCCACTGCAAATCGCTAAGTGTATCATCTCGAATGACCTCTTTTCTACGTCTCTTTCCAGTGACAGGGGTATCATCATGTAAAGATCCTTTCCCCTTGCCCTCAATTTCAGGGGAAGTATATACCCAATCTGGCACTTCATGTTCTTCCATTAAACGAGATCTATAGTTTTCCTTCTGTCTTCTCTCCTCGTCCATTTTCTCAAACATCCAAAACTCCTCATCCGATCGAGCTGCCAAACGGTTGATTTCTCTTTCACTGGGCACATCTGTTCCCAGTGAGCTGGTACCTTTACGCATGATTTCCTCCAACATCTCTCTCCTGTCTTGAGCTGCACAAGCAATGAATTTTGGTAATCTTTTCCTTTTGTTTTTAAGATTAATTTAGCAAAATGGTAGAAAGGGGCAAACCTGTGGATGTTGTATTGAACAATCCAGCCTGGATGACCTTTGCATCAATGCCCCTTTTCTGCTTAGCTCGTTCTAAGATGACCTCTTCAACTGATCCAACACTGATGAGCACAAAAACTCTCACCTCCTTCTTCTGCCCAATGCGATGTGCTCGATCCTCAGCCTGCTGGTCCATTTGGGGGTTCCAGTCGCTGTCAAATATTATCACGGTGTCTGCAGTCTGTAAATTCAAACCAAGTCCTCCAGCACGAGTACTTAACAGAAATATGAAGTATGGAGAGTCGGGTGCATTAAATTGCTTCAGCAATTCGCCTCTGCTTTCAGTTTTAGTGTTGCCATCAAGTCTAAGAAACTGATAACCTTTTAAAGATAAATAATCTCCAAGTATGGTCATAAGTTTAGTCATCTGAGAGAAAAGGAGGATTCTGTGCCCAGCTTTATGAAGTTTGGGGAGTAAACGGTCAAGAAGCTCGAACTTTCCTGATGATCTGAAAATATCCTCACTCCGTTGCATAAAATAGTCCCCCAGAAACAGGTACGGATGGTTACAACATTTCCTTAGTTGCATTGTCAGATTCTGTAGGCTTTTGGACCTCCCAGTCCCTGCAAATTCACATCATAGAAAAAGAGAAATTTATTTCCCCCTTCAAGACAAATTAAAGGTACAAAATGGTAACAGGATCACAAGAGGAAGTACTCATGGAACCACCCTTGTAAAAGTGTCCACCAGTTGAACTAAAATCCAAACGTCAAGAAACAGACTATCAGGTAATTTCTCTATTCAAATATTAGAAAATATTGCGCCAGTGGAAGTATCATAAGACTTCCAATTAAAGTAAATTAATATTGATTCGTTTAATAAAAAGCAGTTCAAGACCTTTGACCAGTTATATCAAGACAAGGCAACAAGAGGAGGAATTGACAACTGCAGGGGAAATCAGAAGAAGAAAACATGCATGCACATGGTACATAATAGTAAGCATATTACTAGATTAAGAAAATGGAGTAAATTGGTAAATTTTGAGAACTGCCACTTCTTTTAAACGGGGAGAAAGGAAAAGGGTTTGGGATAATATTAGAAACTCCTCACCATTAGCCAGACCAACCCTCCCCATCTCCGTCACTTGCTGATAATATACTTTCTGCCACGCTGACATGTCACATTTTAATATGACCTGAGTCTTACTCGGAAGAAACTTCTCCACCTCATTTTTCTTCCTCCTCAGTATAAATGGCCTTATGACCTGGGAACATATTGAAAGGAAAAGACGAAAAAAGAGACATACTTGTGAGAAAGCTGAAGCAAAGAAACACAAGGGAGACACATACAGTGCAGATACCTACTTGGTGCAAGCGGCGAATGATCAACAATTGTTCTTCATCTGTCAAGCTGACATCACATTTGTCCGCAAAGGGGGCATTAAACCACTCCTCAAAGTTTTCAACAGAATTAAAAATGTTTGGAAGGAGAAAATTAAGGAGGGACCATAGCTCCTGTAAGCTATTCTGGATAGGAGTACCAGTCAAAAGAAGTCTCCGCCGGATACGATAACTGTCCAAAGCGACAATTAATTTAGTCAATTTATGTGAGAGTACTCCTGACAGTTGATGATACTATGCAATCAATTGATAATAAATAGCCCAACCTGACCAGATTTCTGATAAGAAATGATTTTAGTAATTAAGCAACATATCTAATCACAACCTTTTTTATATTACTCAAGAGTAACTTAGAATGACAACTTATAGTAAGCGTGAATTCGAGTTACAGATATAGAAGATGCAAATACTAATATAGCAGTTAGAAAATTCATAGTTTGCATATCCAGTTCTAATTAGATGCCAAAAAGTTGAGCATGTGTTATATGAGACAATACCCTGAAACAAGAGTCCGTGCGAGTACGCAGTCATAATTTTTAAGTCGATGTCCTTCATCAACAACCAGGTAGTACCAATGAATTTTCCTAAGAAATGCTTTGTCTCTAATAATAAGATCATAATGGGTGATCAGAACATTGAACTTCCCTTCTCCGGAATACTCTTCTCTCATTGCTTTTCTTTCATCAAGACGGCCATCATAGAGAACGGCAGAAATGCTGAAACATAAAACAAGATCCATTAGTGCCAAGCATTTAGACATAAACTAATCATGTGGTTCAGAAATGCTGAAACATAAAACAAGATCCATTAGTGCCAAGCATTTAGACATATACTAATCATGTGGGTCAGATTTCAAATCAGACCTAGGAGCCCAAACTGAAAATTCCTGGAGCCAATTTGGCAAGACAGCTTTTGGGGCCACAATCAAGTGGGGCCCAGTCACACCCTTGTTTTCTATTAGATAAGCTATCAATGATATGGTCTGAATTGTTTTCCCCAAGCCCATTTCATCAGCTAAAATTCCATTCAAATTGTTATTGAACAAGGAAAGCATCCATTGAAGCCCCTCCAATTGGTATTGTCTTAACTCTCCACCTTGAAGCATATTCGGTTGCTCAGTCACCTACAACGTTTCTTGTCAGGTTAGATTAACATCTTATAAATAGTTGAAGATCTAATATCCAATGGCATAATGTTTTGCTAATATCACAGGTATAGAGAAGAAAGAGGAAAACTTAAATAAGAGAGAGAGAGAGAGAGAGAGAGAGTTAAGAAAATGACCTATATTTTCCCAATTCATGTTGTTCCATTGAGGAAAATGTTTCCAATAAAAGAATGTTGAATAAAATCTTATAACTATTTCCTTCATGCGATTAAATTAATGTAAGATGACAAAGATGAAAGAAGAGAAAAATCTATTAATTCATGTTATTGATTCCACACCTTTTGCAGGACATGTTGCATTAAAACACGTCTTTGATAGTTTTTCATTAAAGAGGAATACTTTCATGGCAGGAATGCACATCAAGAATTATTGTCATAACTCGATATTCTTTCCTTTTTCAACCATCCAAACAACTTTATTGTCTTCTGAAATGGATGGCAATTATATCCTCAAAGAAACCCAACCCACCCTGAGTGCCAACTAGAAGCATAAATATAGTCAAAAGGATTTATGACCCCGATAGTAATTTAACAAAAACATTTTAAGAGAATTTTGTTTCCCAGCTCATGATTGAAGCAGAAACCGAATGGTATGTATGAACCCCGAAACAAATCTAAAGAAACTTTATAAATGGATTTCAGTTCTTAACTCATGATTTCAGCACATCTGAATGTTAAACTTTCCACTACTGATTCAATGGAAGAAAAATCCAAATCCTTTGAAGAGGTTCTGATCCAAAAGCACACTTTGAAGGCACATATTACAATAAAAACATGCCAGATTCTCATAAAATACCTTCTCCTGGATTGAGTGCACAACAGAATTATACTTCCGTTGTCCTTCTAGTAAGTCGCCAGTCTTTTTATCATCAGATTCATCATCCAACTCTTCATCTTCCTCGTGAAGTGACTGTGCTGGTGTATTAGTCCCTGAAGCAGACAACTCAGGCAAATCACAGTCTGAACCGTGCATGGGTTCGACACCATCATATGCAGCATCCTTTTGACGTTGAACAGCAGCCCCCAGACGAACTAGGAGATCGTTAGTTTTTCCGAGGAGCATCGTCAATCTTTCATTTTTGCTTTCCTCTACCATCTTCATGTAGGCTTCCTGATCATCAGCTTTCAGAGCTTGGAACCGTAATTTTTCAGCCCGTGTAGCTCGTTGCCTTAGCCTACCATGCCAAGCCTGCACAAAAGAAAAAGAGTACTGAATATTGACTTACAATAAAACTTCTATGATTTATCTAAATCCAAGGCGAATGGGGGATAATAAGCCAGCTGCACAAGGTCCAATGTTTAACTTGGTGTCATGAATAAAAAACTCTTATAGAAATGCATAGCAGCTCACTGACAAGATGGAGAATTGGCAAATAAACCCTAAAAGTTATTCCTATTTTCAGTTCACAAGTAAATACAAAATGTCCATTAGAGCAAGGATGTTTATCAGTGATAATACCACTTGGGCCGACTTTCTTGAACCATAGTAAATTAGTTGGTGATGCCTTTATATACAGGGAAACACTAGAAAACCCCAAAATTAAAAATAAACTAGGAAGAATGACATTATGGTATTAGCAACCATTGCTAGTGCCATATTTGAGATATCCACTCCATCTAACATTTAGTTACTTTCTAATACTGAAGAAAAAATTAAAATATATTGAGAGAAAGCCGTGCCTGAACACCATCATTCCTTTGCTTCCGCCTTTTCTGGGCAGCCTGCACTTGCAACTGGAGTTCACGCGCAGCATTAAGTAAGTCACCAAAGAATTTCCTCTTCCTAGTCTCTATACGGTTTCTTTCTTCTTCCTCAAATCTTGATAGTCTCTGCAGGGAAAATAATCAATAAAGTTGGTAGTTCAATCAAGATCCTTTCCAACGGGTAAAATATAATCTTTCTTTATGATGTTTATATAGAAACTTTCAGTTCCCATCTATATGAACTCAAGAAAAGTGGTATAAGTCAAACAATAATCACCTCAGCTTCGCGCTTCTTCTTCAAAGGATCTTCAGCTTCCATAGCAAAAGCATCTCCAATACCATATAAAGGACGACGTAGTCGCATCATGCCCCAATCAAACAGCTGCTTATCAGGATTAGCACAATGATGACGAAGCCAGTGCTCTGAAATCACTTCCGAACGAACTTTGCTCTGGAGCTCAGCTAACTGATAAGAAGAATAAATTAGTGCTTAACAAGAAGTAGAACCATTATAAACTGAAGCACAGGAAATGAGGGAAGAACACACAAATTCAATAATGGCAAACGGGATAGGAATATTAGTGCACTTATTCTAACAATGCGATTGGACAGATTAGAACGAAGCTACTTTGTTGCTCCATAAAATATTTTGACTCCTTTCAGCAGTATACTCACTTGAAGAAGCACAAAATTACCTGTAATCACATTTCATGTTCTGCTTATAATCATGTTAAAACTTCAATGTTACAACCAGATACATCTTTCAGGGAAAGTGTAACTTTATGCTTACTACACTCTAGCATTAGATGATACTAAACACGAATGTTCTCCAAATGGGTTCTCGTGAAAGAAATTATTTCATACCAGATATGTTTGTCACTGTACAAATTAGATCTACCTTAAGTCCATAGAGTTCAAGCATGCATCTTGACTGCAGTTCCTCGCCTCTGCTTGTTGGCAATTCTGTTTAAAAACACAAGGCTTAGAGCATCATTTACAAAGACGTATAGTATGGGACATGGAATTTAAGAAGATATATCAACGAAGCAGTTATTCACGGCATCCTTTTGAAAAAAATTACTGCAGAACCATGCTACAACAATTTAGCTATTCCTACCTAAAAAGACAGATGCACCATCACCAATAAGTGAAGGAAATTAAAAGTGACCCAATCATCACAATAAATGTGTTATCGTTGTATAAATCCAGTTTCAATATCTTTCTTGAAACAATGAAAAAAATTTAATTCTTAAAACCTAATACATTTTAAAGTTACTCAAGTGAAAGGTAAAGCTCGTTATCATTTGACAGAATAAGATTTTCAGACAAACTAAAATTATATGAAAAGATGAACATGGAAAAACAACATTGAAAATAGACCTGTGTAGAATGAAGTGAGATGAAATTACACAGAGAAAACAAAATTGGAAGACACTAAAAATCCGACGAAGAGAAACACAAACATCATCCATGGTGAGAAATGAGAATCAAGAAATCCAAGTACAAATGATCAACTAACACCATTGGCTAAATGCTACATCAGGAATCTCTTAAAAGTACAAATGGAACCGCAGACAGAGAGGATCAGAACATCATCTTTCATACATAAAGTAAAAGTCACACCAAATGGGCCATAAATAATTCTGTGAAATATTATTGAATATTTCTACAACATAATTCTTCTTGAAGGTAGATAGAAAAAGTTTATATTGAAGATAATTACCCTCAAGTTCGGTTAGACGACGCTGTATCTGGCTCTGAAAACGGTTTTCCCTTAGATCGGTCAATCTAGAACCAGGCAAACAAATTGATCTTTGCTTTAAAACAGCATCCTCAAAGTCCAACATCAACTCATTGTAACTAGAAATACCAGAATTGTCCTGTGCCATAGTTACTAAATCTACATTAATATCTTACTCACAGTAAAGTGAAATTTAAGGAGGATATAAGAGGTACTGGCACAAAATTAGGAAAATATTTGACAACCTAAATAATCTTCTGTGTTTTTCAATCCAATGGACTAATATTACAGGTAACCCACAAAGGGAACTAAAACAATACGAAATAAGGTTACTGGAAAAAGTAAAGAAATATCTCATGCTTTGTAGCACTGACACTGAAATCGCTTTTTCAAGGAAAAATCAATTCATGGTTTAATACACTTATAAGGCTAAAGCTAGGTTCTTATCAACTGAAACATCCAGAACAAGAAAGCGATCCAGACTATTACATACATAATGACATTCTAGAAGACGAAAACATAAATCCAAAAAACATATTCTAGTGGAAGTATGAAACAATATCAAAGCGTCATAAAGCTGGACTTTTACTACTACTATATTTGAGTTGAAAAAAAGTACAGAATGACATTGTCCAACACAGATGAGCTGTTCCCTTCCACCTATGATGTCGCGAGTTATTTGATTCAAATACCATTTTAACATCAGAACGACAAAAAAAGAACGTACTTTTGGAAACGCAACAATACAGCAGGTTGGAAAGTTAACTCAAAAGTGAAAGCAATGAAGAAGATCGAAGCACTTCTTTATTAGAAATCCAACAGAAAACTTAAAACTTCATCTGTCGAACAACATCAATTTTCAAACTTCCCGAATTCTCTTAATAAAACAATTCAAATTTAAAAAATCAGAATAAAATCACATACACCGTGCTTTCGGCAACACAGCAATGCAGCAAATTGAAAAGTTACCTCTAGATTGAAAGCAAATAAGAAGATCCAATCATCCTCTTTGGTCCAAAAAAGAAAAAAAAAAACTCGAACTTCATTCGTAACAACAACAACAATTTTCAAACCTCCCGAATTCTCACATAAAAAGTTCCATAAAAAAAAACATAAAAATTAAACAAGCACGCCTTCCATGAGTAACAACATTAAATACCAAAGTTTGCTGGTTTTTCTAAAAAAATCGAGAATATGATCTTTCTCTTTGATTAAGTACAGCAAGAAATATTCCCAATACATCGAAGAACTTTAAAGCAAAGAGTCACTATCACAACAAATTATCAAGAAAGACTAAATAAAAATAAAGTTTACTCACCGTCCGCAGCGGCGAGATTGGACCGTCACTGACGTCAGAAATACCGACGCCAGCATCAGCATCAGCATCAGCATCGTCCTGGCAAATGCACGAAACGGCGTCGTAAACGTGCTGTGGTAAGGGCAAATTGCGGGAGAGAAAATTAAGGGCACAGATTAAGGTCTTTGTGCTGTCTAGCGGGTCTTCGGGTTGAGAATCGGGTTCGACAGGATTGGGGTCCAATTGCTTGGAGAAAGAAGGTTGTGGCTCAGCCAACTGTGCAACCATGGCGGGAAGAAGTGACAATACGGCGTCTTCCGCCGTTTTATTTCAAAATTATTATTCGACTGGTTCTCTCGTTCAAGCGGTTTATTTTTACGGATCTATATGATCCGAAATCCCAAAAGAATTATTAAAGAGTAAAGATTTATGGGTGTGATTTTATTTTGTTCTTTTTTCTTTTTCGAGTTTCGGATTGAAGTTTAGGCTTTTTCGCTTTGCCGAACGGGGGTTGATTTTATAAATTGACGAGTTAGGGTTGGCCGTTTATTACAAGTATGTCCTTGGCGTAGTGTGCTGTCTTTGGTTAAATTACAACTTTGCCCCAAGTATTTATGGACTGGAGTTAATTAGGACATGTCCTAAAGTGGAATTCTAACCATTCCCACCGGATGATTTGGGCACAAACTAATTTACGCTACTAAAGGAGAATTGATTGAAATTATGAATGAAGCATTGATTAAACACACGATAAAATAGTGTAAATGATACTTATATAGGAAATGTGGTCAAAATTAGGCTAGGCAAAACATATCAAAACACATTAGGATCGAGGCCCATTTCTTTGTGCAATGTGCTTTCACTAAATACAAGTAAAACAATTTTCACGAGAATGAGTTATTTAGATGCAATTTAGTCCAGAGCAGAGTCTTCTTGATAAAGCAGAGTCTTCTTGATAAAGTCCAACTTGAAAATCTAAGTTGATTGGCATGGGTTTGGAGAGTGACAAGAACTTATGTAGTCACGAGTGCTATCCGAGACAGGCATTAGCCTACATTCTTTGTAGAACATCGATCATAAAGGATTATATGACAGTGCAATCTATATCGCATAGGAAGAAGTGGAAATATGTGCGCATAGCATGAAGAGAACACATCCATCTTCATTGAAAGGAGGAATTGGGATTCACCACCAGTAGCAGTAGGGATGATCCAAATGATTTCCAAGGATCCTAGCGAATCTCAAGCTTTCAGAAGACTCAACCTTTTACATCTAAATAACTCCAAAACCATTATAGTTTTTTCTTTTGAGATCACAATTAATACAAGGTGACCCATGATTTTGTACAAGTTGTCAACTTTCTTTAATATCTCGTTAGAGTACTAAGTGTCATTTTGCAATACTAGCCCAAATGATTGCCTTTCCACTACAAGAAAATTGGATAGGAATTTTTGAGTAAGATAAACATCGAAGAACATACTTTTTCTCGAGTTTTAGAATAACATATAAAATCGACATTGTTGTTTACAAGAAGAGGGGTTCTCTTTTACTTTTTCGAGTCTTACCCTTCACTAGTAATTAAATAATAAATATTCATGAAAATAAAAAAAAAAAAACAAATCTGCTTCCTTTTCCCATTTGGTAATAATAAATCCAAACAGAGCCATAAAAGGTCTTGACACTTGAAATAGGAATCAGAAAGCGTCAAGGCAGTTTTATGCCCTCTTCTTTTTGAGACGGTAAACATGAATACATCAATTAATACATTAGAACCTTTTCGATTACTACTAAAGTACAAAGATAAAATAAACTACAAACACTAATAATAAACTATGGAAAATACCCACATTGGAACAGTTAACTCTCTTCTTCGTGAAATTACTTCAAAAACTAAAATGCAAGTACAAAAGCTGAGCTCTCTTTTAGGTAATCGTTTGCCTATTTTGGACAACCAGACAACTAAACAACAATGGAACCTATAAATATCTCTGAGAAAGTAATCATACAACATTTTCATTGTACATTCAGCCACTGTCGTGAAACAAACTAGTTTATATAGGACTCCTAGACTAGGGGCAACTAACACTATAAAAAGGTTATTAAAAAAAGGAGTATAAATCGAACCAACTTAGCAACTAACTTCTGGGTCTGCATTCGATGCCAGAATCTCGGTTTTTCACCCGATTGATTGGCTCGTTAAAATACTGAAGAGAGATAAATATTGCTTCCTGTTTCCAGAGAAGATTTTCTTTGTAAAACAACTTCATCTAATGTTAATCAGATAGAAAAGAAACTGTTTGCTTACCTCTGTTCGTATCGTTCTGCTTCCTTGATGAGGACAAGTGTTCAGATACACATCAAATATGTCGCGAACATTTTTCCCCTGTATACAACATCAAAAGTTTATAATAGCAAAAGTAGAATTATGGCTTTTGAAACATTAGTATTTTATACATAATCAAAGCCAATTAACTAAGAAGTTTTTACATATGATACCTTCAAATTTTCATCCTCTTCAACACACTCTTCCAACCCGGCAAGTCCACCAAAAGCAATCAAAAGGTGCCTATAAGGTATTATAGTTTTTCATAAGATTCAAGCCTCAGGGTAATCCCAAGGCAAACTAAGATCAGTAGGTCAATGATAAATTTTGAATACAAAATCGTAACAATTTTTTTGTTGGTTGGGGGGTGGGGCAAATAACAACTAAAATCATTAGTGGCATCTGAAAGAATATGTGTTTACATAACTAAATGAAATGAATAAAAAGATAACATACAGGAGATAGTAAAGACCTACATCAATGATAAAAAAAAATATTATAAACTACTATAATGTTATTATGTAAAATATGCAAAAATCTACACACTATAAATAGTAGTGTTAAATACCTGTATGATGGTAGAGTAAGTTCTGAAGAGTTAATAACTAATCCATGTTCAGAAGTACCAATCCGATGATCATATCCTCCCTATCATTAGGTAATAAGTTCATAACCAGAGCCCGAATGAAGTGCTATGCTGCCAAGTTATGCCAAATAGAGCATCAAATAATGATAAATACCTGGTATGGGCATTTCTTGAACACAGAACTAATGTTAGGCGCATATCGCACCTTGTATCCCCAATACATTCCTTCTTCACTGGGCCTGGAAGAAGGAACAATTTTCCGCGGTAGACCTAAAATTGTGGATTTGTAAAATTCATTTGTCCATTATGCTCTCGCCCTTATAAAAGAGGTTTACTGACCTGCATCTAGTTGACGATTTGTCCCCATTGCAACTGTTACTCTTTTTCCCGGTTCAAGAACTTGATCTATCATAACATTCTGAACAATATGACATAAATTAACACCAACCTCAATAAGTCATCCAGCAGAATTAAAGCTATTACAGAAGTATCAAAGTCAATCATGCATGTTTCAACTTGCCTCTTTCTAAGCAAAATATATTCATTTATACATGGTTGGCTTATAAATGTTGGGACTAGGCTGTGCCAAGATAAAAAGTAAACAATCCAGCTTCTATAAACAGAGCTCAAACAGTCTGAAAAGGTAATATACATATGAGCCTTTACAAAACACAAGTATAAATAAAAGGACAATAGCAGGAGGACAGGATCGATGATGAACTGTTATTTCCATAGAAAATATCATTGATAACATGAAGATGTAAGTACACACAAGTAACTAAATGGCGATGTATTAATGAACACAACCAAACGAAGGAAACTTCTGATAGAGAAAACAATAACAGTGTGAAATGACTAGTAGCCTAGTTTTTCAAATTGACTACTGGATCATGTTTTATTGGTGTTATTATTGACATCTCGTCCGTAAGCTGGTCAAACTTATATATTAGGATTCTGTTGGTATTTTAGTTAAAACATGTCTCACGTATTCACAAAACACAAGAGGTTGCAAAAATCAATTATCTCTCATCGTATAGCTCTAGCTATTGATCAAGAAGAATGGAGAAATAAAATTTACATAGCCACACCAAGTCAATTCAGGAAACCTTGGTCGCTAATGTTCATGATCATCAAAGGATATATAGTCAACTGAAAATTGATTTTGAGATGGCGAGAATACCACTAACTTGTTAAGTGAAAAACGAAGCTATCACAAGTTATAAGAAAACATACAACTACTGAATCAGAAGTGGACATGTGTACAAGAAAAAAGAAAACTATGAAACAACTGCATGGAATGAATTTAAGCGGTAAATAAATGATACCTTGCTGAGACCCACATCAACAAGCGACCCCGTGGAACCTTGATCTAGATTTTCTAGTGTGATACCTTGAAGAAAGAAAGATACAACTGTAATCCTTTTTAAAATAATCTTCTTTGTCATTGACAAGCGAAAAATGTTTATTTAAACAAAAGCCAAATATAATAACTATGAAAAGACAAATAAGGTGCAAAACACATCTTAATTTCTATTTCCTACACCTCTATTATCCCAAAAGATCTGCCGAAGAACAATTCAAATATCATGAAATGTGGCAGATCAACAGCCCATTAAACAACTTTTGATATTTATATATGCAACTATGAAAATTAAAATCTTGACTTCATTCCTGAGAACATCACATATTCTCTAAAACATCATAGTCAAACTTCCAACGGTTTAACATACAAGGCGGAGAAAAAGTCAGAAACACCTCCACCTTGTATGTGGCATTTGTGGAAAGAGGGTTTCACAAAATTCTCAAAAGGAACATGTTACAGTTGGCCAGCATGGCAGTGAAATGCTATAAAATGGCTACACTATGAGTAGAGGGCGAAAAAAGCCGACAAAATGTTTCAAAACCAAAAAACCTATGCAAAATTCCAAAAAAGAAAATAAAAGGCTATAAATAAAAAATTATATTTTTGTAGACTTTATACCACTAAAACCCAAGTAGATTTCTGTGATAGGCAGGAGAAAGGTTGGGCATCAGCAAAATAAATTGTCAACATGAACTTACCTGAAGTTCAGAGATCAAGTGTAAGCCATCATATGCCCAAGTTCACCCCAATATCCATGAACAATAAGCAAACAAAGGGACATATATTATGATACAAGGTAGCTTCATATACACTTTGGACACACTGTTGGTTCCAGTGTGCTTCATTTCAAATGTATGAAAGGTTACGACCTGACAGGGCCATACTACATCATCTGATTCATACCAAATCCCAAATCATACAGAGAGATGTGAAGTAATAGGTTTCAGCAATTCAAAGTTCCAACATGAAACTTATTTGAGGTTCGAGGGTCAAGTGTAAGCCGGCATATGCACAAACTTTGACCAAAATATGGGCTATTCATATCTACTTATACGGATAAGTATACAAAGACTATGAGAGATGGGAGAACTATGAATTGTAGTTTCACGTTATGTATTAAACACACACATGTACTTACCAAAGTTCATAGACAACAAAAAATGGAATAAGAAATCCCTAAAATCTGATACTACTTTCAAGGTTACGATGCAGTAGATAAGGAATATGGAGACATGTTTAGCACTTAAAAGAAACCTATCTCAAGTGATTATGGACAGATAACAAAAAAACTAGATTGAATGCATAAACAAAATCTTGTCATGCTGATCATAATGATTCACCATAAATTGAAAATGTCAAGATCACCCTCTTAATTAATGACTAATGCACACACACTCAATTAAACATGTTTCCAAAATGTAAAGTAAGAAAGAAAACTCAAGAAAATATTGTAAAATCAACTTCTTCCTCAGGCACTGGGTAAAACAGTAAGTCATTAAATCTTGCATGCATGGAAACAAATGTCAAATATGAATTATAATAATTTTAATCTTTAATATCATAAGAGTTCAGCGCACAATAATCAAAGTGACTCACATAGCACTTGAAATAATTAAATAGAGTCTTAAGCTATTACCTTCCCTATATGAAGCCCATTCATGCTTCCGCAGATGATGTGGGGCATCAAGTGGAGGCAATAGACCCTGCACACACTCATACAAGAACAAAGTCTAGATTAAGTATCTAGATATATATACAATCTCACAAAATTGTGAAGTGAACATCAGATTCTCACCACAAATCTTAGACTGCTATGTTTGGGGAAAAGACTCTTCCGGAGATACTGGGGTGTCTCCAAATACCCCAGAATTCTCATGAGAAAAGCAGCACCACTCTCATTCTCATCTGAATCATTTTCCATTATTTCAGTTGAAGCATCTTCTGATGTACTTTTGCTATCAAATATAACAACCTGTTCATCAAAATAAAGAACACCTGCTGATCATTTTTCTTAAACTAACATATTTTATAACTACTTGCTTATTTCTGCATAGAATTATCTACATTCATTTACAGAATTCCATAATGCTAAAAGTGATTTGAGAACAAATTCTACATTGGGTAAGAATTTTTATGAGTGGCAAGGGTGGGTTAAGTTGGTTTATGCAGGCAGGTTTAAAGTTGGTAGCAGACCAACCCTTCTATTTGTTTAGAATCTTTAATGGGCACACTTTCAACTCACCAAACATCTTACCACATTTTCAGAATTTTCAGGAAAACGGATTGTTACAAACTATCTTAAACGATTCCCGGCAGCACAATTTGGACTTAAGTGATACAGGAAAGGAATAATTTTTTTCCCTATAATAGGTCTACATGTTCAAAATTAAATAGTCATAGTTGAGAATAACAGGCTATAGTCCCTTGTTCAACTTTTCCTCTGTCCGACTTGATGTGTGTTATCTTTCTATCACTTCATTTAATATGTTTTTCTTGGGCAAGAACTAATTTTTAAACAACATATTAAAGAATTCACTCAAATCCAACCAAAATAATCTCGGACAAGTCTTACATTAATAAAAACTAATGATACAGGCAAATGCATTGCTCCTGAGCTAGATCTACACCCTAATAACATATATCGTATAAATTACGAAAATAGAAGAGGTACCCCTCTAAACAAATAATCTCATATCAAAGAAGTAATAAAAATAGAAAAGCAACCTCATCAATCCGAAAAATCGTAGCAGCACGCGCAATCTGACCAGCCAACTGTAAGGGAATTGAAATTGAAAAGAAAAAGATCAGCAAAATAAAATAAAATAAAATAAACTAACAGAATATTTAAATTGCTAAAAATGAGCGAGCTTTCTTTCATATCATTAACTCGATACATAACTCAAACACTCGTATTAACTTATAAATTTTTTTTACTACTCAGTCAAAATATCAGATAGCTCTACAGATAATAAAAACGACATCTTCAAACGAAAAATAGGACAGAGACAAATATTACGCGAGTTGCGAGTTCAAAGGATTGGACGTTGTCAATAATGGACCCAGGAAGAGCAATGCTGACTGTAGGGATTTCATTAGCTAATGATACGCCGTCGTTTTGCTGGTCTTTCGGTTTTTCTCCGCTTTTCCTCTTCTTCTTTGGACGCTTCTCGTTTGAGAAAGACGAACCATTTTGCTCTGTTTCGTGTTGCTTCTCCTTCTTCTTACCCATTTTTCAATCAGTTTTGAGTTGATTAGGGTTTTTCTTTTTGGAGGGTTTTAAAAGGTTTGATTGATCTGACGTGCGCTGTACTAATTACTGAACCTATTAGGCAACGTTCGGTTGCATATATTAGGCCCCAATTAGCTGCAAATTAAGTCAGACTATATTTATTGGGCTCTTAAAAATGTGTTTGGTTGGCCTAATAAAAACCCGGGCAGTCCGGCCTAGTCCGCTGGTTATGTGGGCCACCCCCTTTATCCGGTACATTACAATTGTACACCCCCCCTCCGATTGTAATTTAGTGGCCCAAATTAGTTTTCACCACCCGAATTTTCCCCTCAATTTGATAGTATTTACATAAAAACCGAAACAATTTTAACAAAACTCTGAAAATTTGCCTGGCTCCCACTTACGCTTTCCCCTCTTACCAGTGAACACAAGAACCCTATAAATCCGCTATTGATTCTTCTTCTATGCTTTCTTCTACTTGAATTTTAATAAATTGATTATTTATAGTCTTGATTGTTCGAGCTTATGTGGCCAATTTTTTTATACTACAGGTTAGCCGAGCTTGAAGAACTCAGTTAGGGTGAACATTTGGAAGCTAGCTCAAGTATAATTTGATCAAGTTTAAGTTTTCTCTACCTTTGATATAATGATTTTGCGTATATTTGTAGCTATTTTGAAAAATTTCCCCGAATTTTTTATCCATTTGCTTGGGGGGAAATATGGAAACACGGGTTTTGATTGTCACAAGTTTTTTGGGATTTTTTTTTATCAATGTTTTGATTGGCATAGTTAGTCTCACATCTGAGGTCGAACACCAGATTTATATGCCATTTTAAGAATGATTCTTGTGTGTTAAACTTTGTCTTGTTGGTTTAGTACATCTTCAAATGGTTTATGCCTTGTAACTTGGTCTCCTTGTTGGTATTGTTTTGATTTATCCCATTTTAAGAATAAAGTTGGTTTTGTTTTGATTTTTTTGTAAGGAGCTGAAATTCGTATTGTTTCTGCTATGGCTGAAATTGGTCTTGTTTTGATTGTAAGGTTTGAAATGTACTAAACTAACATGTTAAGGTTAAAGTTAAGCTGATTTTCTATATTTTTGTTTGTTCATATGCTATTTTGAAGAGTGCTCCAACTGAAAGTAAGATATTTGAGATGTTTTTATAACTGTATCTAAACTGCATTGCATATACGGTGATTTTCTTATTTTTTGAGTTTACTTGAATGTCTGGTTTGTTTAATGAGTTTCTTCCACTTATGACTATGAGGCCAATTATTCAGTAAATACTTGAATGTGATGTGTTACAATTAACTTATGATTACATAAACATTTGAACTTTGTTATTTTGTGAACTTTGTTAGTACATCTAAAAATGGCAGAAGCCTAGTAACTTGGTCTCCTTGTTGGTCTTGTTTTGATTTATGCCATTTTAAGAATCAAGTTGGTCTTGTTTCAATTTGATTGTAAGGAGCTGAATTTCGTCTTGTTTTGATTGTAATGTTTGAGCTGTACTAAACTAGTATGTTAACTAGGTTTAACATAAGCTGTTTTTCTATATTTTTGTGTGTTTATATGCTATTTTGAAGAGTGCTCCAACTAGAAATAAGAAGTTTGAGATGTTTTTAGATTGTGTTTTACGTGAACTATTTCTGTAAATCAACTTGCTCGGGAGATTTCATCCATTTCACGATATGGTGATGCGGCACCAACCCAAAGAAGGACACAAGGTTCCCGTAGGTCTTGGAATAAGCTTGAAGAACAAGAATTGATTCATTGCTTGAAATAGATGCTTACAAATGGTCGGAGGGCCGATAATGCGTTTAGGCCGGGCTATTTTTAAACCCTTGAGGTTTGATTAACTATTTTGCTAAAGAGTACGAGGCTATTTGGAATGTTTGGGTTCTATATAGTGTTTAGATGATGACTATTTGGGAAAGCATGAGTATACTTGTGCTATGTTAGTTAGGTTAGTGACAAATGATGTGTCTTTTGTAATTGGCCTAACTACTTTACATATTACCTTTTGATTAGTTTTACAATGGTTTTATTGTATTTGATCCCGCTATTGGGTCCAATATCTCTAGAATGGAGTTTGTTGGCAAATTGTGTAGTGCAATGTTCATGCAAAAATCCCCTTGTGAAATGCTTATATGATGCAATATTATTCATGTTTCAATTGTAGCAGGTGTAAATGCAAACATGGAAAATTCTGGAAATACAAATAGCTATTTGTACTGTAAATGCAAATACCCCCCCCCCCCCCCCCCCCCCCCCTCTGGAAGTGCAAATATCCCCTATTGAAAATGCAAATTCCCCCTCGAAATGCATATACACCCCTGCGTAAGTGCATATCCCCCTCTGGAAAATTCTGGAAATGCATATACCCCCCTCTGAAAATGCATATGTCGCAGGTGTAAATGCAAACATGGAAAATTCTGGAAATGCAAATAGCTATTTGTACTGGACATGCAAACACTCCACTAATTTGGAGGATACTTTCGGTATTTTCCATTAGTACTCAGCAATTAGGCCAACCGAATAGGATACTAATTTAATATCCCAATAATAATTGCCCCAATATCAATTAGCCAAACATGGTATTATACTTTAGAAATAGACTATATAATGGGCCCAGATTACAATTGAACAAATTGCTAATAAGTTGAACCGAACGTAGCCTTAGTGCAGTAAATAAATAAACCTATAAAGTTTTTTTTTTGTTTTCTTATATATAAATAATCTGCTAAAATTTTCGTTTCCATTGTGTAATACATGCTCAATACTATCTCGAACAGCTCTTTCACTATGTATAGTTTGAATTAGATAGTAAATTTTATATAACATCGTTGGAGATGGTAAGAGTTTAACAGATAATTGTTCTCATTAAAAATTAATTTAAATTATTGAAAGTTTAATTCTACTAAAGTTTGAGATTAGGATTGAGTACCTTTATTAAATCTGATAAACATTTAAGTAGGGTAACAAAAAAGGGAGAAAAAAAATACATATTTATTATTTCAGATA
Organism: Penstemon newberryi var. newberryi; assembly: GCA_030819805.1. Lineage (NCBI taxonomy): Eukaryota > Viridiplantae > Streptophyta > Magnoliopsida > Lamiales > Plantaginaceae > Penstemon > Penstemon newberryi. The sequence goes on from JAUALY010000001.1 coordinate 45,870,853, forward strand.
AATATTAATGAGCTCGACTTGAAATATTGAAAAATGAAAAAAAAAAATGTGAATATATTACTATCAAGTTTAACTCGCTCATTTAATATATCAATAGAAAAAAACATTAAACAATTCAACTCGATTTAAAGTTCATTCAAGCTTAATTTGTTTAAAAACCAGACAAATTTCAAATATAATCTCAAATTCAAGAACAAGTCAAAATAATGTTGCAGATATACACATAAACATAAACATAATAATAGGGGAGGGGAACCGGGAATGTATGTATATATTAATATTATATAGGAGGCAGTGATGCCCAAAGTGAAAGAGTGCAAGACTATATACAGGCAGGGTATCAAAATTCCTATACATATCTAATGATTCATATATTCAGTGCAAGAACAGTAGCAAAAGCTACCATCCATATTCACTGAGCTAATGTGAGGTGGTATAAAGAATATAATAAAATTTATATAAGCCAATCTGATCGAAACTCGTTCTACGGATCAAGTCAACAAGAATCGATTCTGTTGGTGGTATTGAAATCTAAGAATATTATAGAGGTATTATCTTTCGTACGCAGTGTTCTTGCCTCGTTCAACAAAAAACAAGCTATCTTTTCCGCAGAATTCTCATTATCCATCGTGTTTCTCTCCATGCTCTGTTGGAACAAGTTATGCAACGAGATTCAGAAACCAGCCATCAACTTAAAAAAATTCCAGGTAGGTAGAATTACTCAAACTACCCTGAGGTTTAGTGCAAATACACTGACCACCATTCAAGTTTGGGTATTTACACAAATTACCCCTGAGGTATTAGATTCCTAGCAATTACCCCCTTTACAGCGCATGCCGACATCATAAAAAAAAAAATTGATGTGAAAAAAAATGTGAAATTGGTAAAAGAAAAGGATAAAATTAGTTTCAATCGATGAAAAATAAGAGAAATTGGTGAAGAAATGGGTTAAATCAATGGAGAAATGGGTGAAATCGGTTTGCCAATCTTGAGGTTTGTGATTTCTTGATAGTACCTAGGGCTATTTCTGAAATTCAATTTTTTTGATGAAATCAATGTATTAAGAGGGTAACTGAATCCAATACCTAAGGGTAGTTCGAGTAATTTCCCAAACATGTAGGGTGGTCTGTGTAATTACACTGAATCTCAGGGGTAGTTTGAGTAATTCTCCCTTTTTCCTAGAATAAGGATGTTCTCTTAGTTTTAAACATTACCTGTTGAACAAGTTGCACTGCCTTCTTAGTAGTAACTACATCCCAAAAGCCATCACTGCACAAACCATAATCGTACCAAGTCAATAGACTTTTCTAAATGAGACAGACGGGAAATTTTGGAATTTGCCACAAATGTTCCAAGAAAAAAATTGGGAGACCAAAGCTCATTTACGGTTTCAGAAAATAAGGAGTCATTATAGAGAAATCACCTAGCTATTAGAGCAAAGCCGTTGCTTGATTGGTGTATATATACAACTTCACTTATATAAGGTTCAGAACTAAATCGAGCATCTTGCTCCTTTAGAAATTTGTCTCCAATCATCCTGGCGAGGTTTATACCTGGAATTAAACAAAAACAAAAAGGGAAAGAAAAACCAGAATTGAGCACACAAGATGCTGAATGATGAATTTATTGATGAATAAAGAAGGTTTAGTCTTATTACCACATATCCGTGTTTCCCCATCTCTAAGAGGCGCCCCTAATGCTTGAAAACGAGCTCTTTCAGAATAACTTATTATTCTATGGTCTTCTGTCATCTTTATCTGTTTTCCCTCAATACTGCCAGAATAAAGGTTGAAGAATTAGGTATTATTCCAAAGAAATAATTGAAGGTGAAAACGAAGTAAATTCATAATCCAATATTTCAGAATGCGAATATGAATCATTGTGTATACATAACAAATAATAATGACATATTTTGTTGAAAAATCATAATCTGATAAATTTAAAAAGTTGCATTAAAGGTAAGAATAAGAGACAAAGATATTTACTTTACAACACAAGCCGAGTCTCCAACATTTCCACATTGTACATAGAAATTCTCATGACCATCAGCCCAAACCAGAAGCACAGTTGCAGTACAACCCTGAAAGATATTTATATTATGATGCAATTACATACTTAAAGATTCCGTATAAGTTATATTAGCAAAATAGAGATATGATTCAAGAGCAATACACAGAACGAGTACAAAAATATTGAGTACAAACCTCATAGTAGTGATTTATTCGCGCTTCTGTTTGGTTAAATGCTTCTCTAAGAACATCTGATGCATCACATTGTAATAGAACCTTATCTCTTCTAAATGAATCGGACAAGATTCCAGCAATTACTTCGGGCATTATTCTGGGATATGAGGCAAAATTAGAGTAAGTTTAACATATGAATATTGTGAGATTAAAAACCTAATTTGTATAAGATGGGACCAAATTATATGCCAAGTTTAGTGTTTAGATTTTAGCAGCCAACATTTAACTATCCTGTCATTCTGTAAGCATTCCATTTCCAAAATGAAGTATATTAAGAAAAGATGAACCATCCAATTTCAAGAATGAAGGTACTTGTATCATATACTTGCCAGATTTATAAGACCGCAATGCTTTATTCATTTTCAAAATAGTCCATGCTATCATTAAAGCAGTTGTTTTGGCTATTACTGAATAACCACCTCATTTAAAAGCTTAAACCATTTTAGAAAAGAGATATTGGTTATTTTATCAATTCTAACAAGCTCCCTCATGTGTAGGCAATATTCTCTTATTCAAGGCTAACACATAAAACCTTTTTTTTTATATAAATAAAATAAAAAATTTGGGTGGCGGTGATATTCAAACACATGACGTCATTAACATATTGAATGAACACCTCACTTAAAAGCTTATAACAGTTTGTTAGAGACAAGACTACATATGTGATCTTGCTCAAAAAAGGGGATTTTGCTTATGTTAGTTGTAGCCTAAAGAAGGCAGAATAGGCCAAAGGAGCCTTAAATGGAGAACCTACGTATGGTGCCATGGACAATTCAAGCCAAAGAAGGAAAAAAACTAACTTGCTAACAGAAGTGGCTGCATCAGCTCCACCATGTCCATCACATATGCCAAAGAGTCCAAACTGTGACAGAAAAATTAAAAAGTTCACTAGCTACTTCAGGTATGCACATAGATCAATGAAAAAGATTTAACTCCAAAAACCTGATGAATTCCAGTAAGAGGCCACTGGTAATAGCAAACATCTTCCATTGGCAGCTTTTTTGCTCCCCGACGTAAAGCCATAGGATCTGATGCTATACCTATTCCAAAAGGGATCTTGGACTCTGTTTGAGCTGTAATCTCGACCTGCCGCAGCAAAAGAAGAGCACAAATCATAAAAATATGTTAAAAAAGCCCATATGATGTCACATACAGTAATTGTGAACCAAAAATGGGACACATAAATTTTAGAGCTTTTTCTTAACTGAATTGAGGCTATGAATCATTTTACAAAGCAGAGATTATCCTTATAATAAATTTCACAAAGTTGCAGAAACTTACAAAAATCTTTGAACTTGTGCCTAAAGTTATTACGTCTCCACTCGAGAGGTCAACTGGATTTCCCCAATGTCTACTTCCAGATTGATTATGGTGGACTGGAAGGGAGTTCAAGAACGAGCCATTCAAGCTACCCATGTCAACCAGCTCCCACTTTAATTTCTACAACAATAACAAGTATATCAAATCACAAAACATAAGCCATTAGAAGAACCAATAAACTGCATATCAAAGTCATAAACTTACATTTACATTCCAATTAATCATTGCGTGCTTTCCAGAAACCTCCGTGTCCTTTAGCACTACATCACCAGGTAAAACTCTTCCAATAGTCACCGGAAGCTTAGATGTATTTGTTGACTCTATGGAATATCGAATCCCGCGAGAAGGCCCATCGATTACCTCCAACATTAGAACACTTCCTGCACTTCTAAAAGAAAAGTCTTTTACGAATTTATACGCCAAAAACATTAATAGCTCATATGGCTCATGAGAGAAAATTACTCTGAGTTTCTAAGTCTCTGAAAGTGTCCTTATTTACACCATTTCTTGAGCTATAATTGATATCTTCTCTTTTTTCATGTATTCTCTCTTCGGCAAACTGATTTGCACCAATAGGACGCTTAAGCGTCTGACCGAAAGAATCCTCTGAAGTATTTGGAATGTCAAGAATAAAACTATCACCTGGTATGAAAAACGAGTAAGGCTTTTTCTCCCAAATTAAAAAAAAAAATAGAAAAAGAAAAGGTTAAAACTTTAAATCAATTACTGTGCGTCAACTGGGGAGACGTTGATAGAATCCTTTGTTTAGTGGCTACTGGAATGGAACAAGGAGAACTAAAACCCCCTTGATTTGGGCGACCAGCCCCCTCAAAGGCATAACTTATAGTAGACTCACTGCTTTGACTTTCAACAACACCTAAATCTCCCGATATAAGAGGCCTTTCTATGTCATCAACCTGAATTGGAAGAAATAAGCAAAAAATAAGAGCACAAGATTCCAAATCTTCCATGATTAAAGAGGATAAGGTTTATACAAGTCAAATGCAGCCAATCTATTCATTCACTTTCTTTGGATCAAAGTGAAAAATAAAATGTACAGGAAGCAAGATATTCACAACATCTGGAGCCTCCAATAGAACTTACAGAGCAAAGCAATTAACACTGGAAATAGGCATTATATCTCGAGTCTAGAGTTTGGTGGCTGCTGTGGATAATTTTTCCTTTCATTCTCAATCCCAAAAGGCTAATACAAATGCAAATGACTGGGTTTACGGCACTCAAAATCTAAATTTTCAGATTTCATAACAAGAGGCTGATAAGTTCACTGGTTGATAAATTTTGTGTATGTATTTGAAAGAAAAAGAGCCCAATTTGACGGTTGAAAGGATAAAGCCAATGATTTGCACTAAGAAATAGTATAAAGTAAAAACATTGATAACTTAGTTACCCTTATAAATATATTTATAATAACTTAGTAAACCTAGCAACAAATTTACACTTTCTTCAACATAACTCTATAAAAAAAAACCTCACATCAGTTAAATTGTCAATTTTTAACATAAGTCAGTAAGTCACATGTAAAATAGCAATTCAATCAAATAAAACTGGCATTTGAGGGGAAAATAGATCTTGAGAAAGGTAAGCAATTCGGGATCATGGTAAAATCATCAAACCACCAAAGTGAGCTGAAAAAATGAGGTGAAAAATTACAAACCTAACCACATGAATACAACTTAAACTCAATGCTTCAAGAAGAAAAGGAAGATTAGAATATACATTAGGAATTGGACAAATCAGTACTAAAGCTGAATTTTGATTCAATATTGGAGATACCAACAAAATCAAAAAAATTCAAACTATAGAGCTGGTAACTCATTTCCTAGATTACAATACAACTTCATTAAAAGAAATGCAGAAGTATTATCATACATTATACGAAAAAGACACAATTTTCGTGGAAAAAACCTCTGCAACCCTCCTTGAAGAAGTATAGCAAACATTATAGGGAAAAAAGAAACAATCTTTGCAGAAAAAACCTCCGCAACTGGAGCAAACCCTAAAGACATAAAACTACGTAGTATTGAAACTTGCACAAATCCGGAAAATTGTAAAACATTACTTTGAACAGCCAATGTAGCTAAAATTGTTCAATCATAGTATCCCAATCACCAAATCAATCAAGTAAACATAGATACTCATCATTTTTTGTTCATTTAAAATAAAAACCCAATTCAACCCTCTTCACATAATCAAGAAAAATACCCTGACAAAATAGCCACTCAATCAAGAAATAGGCACCATGAAACAACCTAATTACACATGCATTCACTAAACCAACCAAAACCCAGATCAAATCCCATATACAAAAGGGTTATCTCTGCATGTGAAATTACAATTAAGACCTTGGTCGAGGCACGAGAGCGGTGTCGTGCGGCAGCGGTGGAGGAGGAGAGGAATCGGCGCCATGGTTTAAACTTACAAGCGATGAGGATGAGAATGATGAAGAGAAGAAGCATAAGAATCAGTATCGAAATATTCAACACCGATAATGATGATGGCGATAAAATCAAAATGCTGGAGCTGCTAACTCGCATCGCCTTCTCCATCGGAGTATTACAATGAAAATAATTGTATTAATTTTTATTTTTTTTCTGGATGAGAGAGAAAAATAATTATTCCGATTTTATAGAGTGTAACAATTTGGAAGAAAAACAAAATGAAAAAATGGGATTGCAACCAACCATACCAACCAACAAATCAATTCTACTTGTAGCGTGAACAACGCTTTGAATTGGTCGCATTTATTTTAAAATCCTTTTTCTTTCCCCAATTATACATAGGTGCGTTTGGCACCATCTTAATTTTGTGAGAAAATAGTTTTGGCCCATGGCCTGCTGCAAAATACGTCATTGGTTTATGAAGCTGATTTATGCGGATGGATTTGAACCGGATCAATATAAGAATATTCGGCCCAAATGCTTTGTGCTATTGGGCTTGAAACTAATCTCCAATGGGCGGGGCTGGGGTGGAGCCAGGGCTCGGCGGACCTGACTTAAATAGCATATCATATATTCTGTTTGTCTGTTTACTTTCCGTAAAATTTATGATTCTTTTTTCAACAATTAATTGGTAAATATACTATAATCTGCTCGCTAATTACGTATATTATAAACAGTGTTACGTTATTAGTAGTGGCATGAAAATGACAATCATGATAAATATTTTAGATGCGATACAAAAGTACCTGAAAACTATTCAGTTGTCTGCTATAACCTCTAGCTAGGTATCAACTTGTTCTAATTAAAGGTTTAATGGGCTCGAGAATATATGTCGACGTCATCTGAATATTTTTGTAAGATATTTGAAAATAAACTTCCAAAGAAACCAGAGCAAAATGCAAGAACATGTTTTTTTTTTTTAATTGACATAAACTTCTATGAAGCAAAGAAATTTTATAGTGATGTTTTATTAGCTTATTGTAACCATTTGAAAATTAAGAGTTCAAACAACTTATACATCCATCTTGGCACAATTATGGACCGCAAAATTTGCATTTCTACTTAAATTTCCTGTGATTAGGCCATTACCCCCAATAGCACTTTAGCAGTAGGGTTTCAGGCCCAATCAAATGCACTAGTAACGGTGATATATATATAAACGAGATAGCTTTCAAGCAATAACTCTCGAAAATAACTTTGTATTACAAATAATGAGATAAATGAACATACACATTTTATCATAGTTAATACGACAATCTCTTTCGTAATACTCCATCTGTGTTTAAACATTTTTTCTTTTCTTTTTGACATGAAACTTCGGATGAGAGATAATATTGTTAAGTATTTTTAGATTTTGCCCTGCAAAATAGTGTTAATCTTTAGTTTCCTAAATAATTACTTAACATAAAATTGCAGTTCTGGGAAAAAAGAAGACTCTATATTTAAGAAAATTAAACTTTATCTAGAACATTAAAAAAGAAAAATACGAGTCAAAATGAAATATGGAATAGTTGGGAACATAACAAAGAGGAAATTGCATACGTACGGCTCCCTAAGCTTTCCTTTCACGAATTAAATATGTGAATAACTTACTAATAATAGAAAGGGAAAGGAGAGGTAGTAATAAAAGGATTATGATGAATTATAAAATAAATAAGAAAGGATTATGATGCAATGATGCATGAACTGTCAACTGGATTCTGTTGTCTTAGCTTTGATAATCACTTGCATAAAATATTATTAAATGGGAAAAGATCTCAATTAAATTTGCCAACCTTTATAGCCCAATTAAGAAAAGGGGATGATGACGTATTGTCCATTAAACATTCATATAAAATAAGATTAGAAAGGACATTTAGGCTATGTTAATTTGGTTTATTGATTTCTCAATAAGTAAAATGATAACTAAAATATAAATGAACAAGAAATGAAGTCCAATGTTGCGTTACTGGATACAAGAGAAATTGAACATTTTCCTTAGCGTTTAAGAATCAAACATAGGCTAAATAGAGATGTATTTTGATGTAAAATGTTCATACCATAGAGTGTTCTTATACATGTAATTAGGGAGTACACACTAGTATATATTAATTGCGTTAGGTTGTTACATGAATATTGTATAATTCGTTAAGGCTTGATTTAGTGGGCATACATTGAGCTATATATCATGACTCTATAAAAGTTTGAAACTTGTAGGTGCTTAATTACATGTGTATATTAGTTGAGTCTAGCTAGTTTAACAGTCTGTTATTTAAGTTTAATTTGATTTTCTTGTCAAACTTTACATTTTGTCTTAATACGACTTGATTGTTCAATTAATCAAATTCCAAAGAGCTCTAATTGAGCTTAAGTAAAACGTAAAATGAGTCAGGGTTGAGTAGTTACATATTTCTAACTACATAATATTTTTTGTTACTTTTTTACTTATTGATGAGTCGGATTTCTAATAATCTAATCTATGTTTGAAAGTTTATAAAATGATAATGCGACTCAACAATAATTTTTTATGTATAGTCTATGTTTGAAAGTACGTTTATTAAATGATAAATATTGTTACAAGGCCGATTTATTGATAGGAAAAGAAAATTAAAAACCACAGAAGATAGATTGACATATATAGCATAGCAAATAGATTATCTAATTAAAATTCTGCAACACATATATTAATTTTGACTAATCCTTTTTAATTGTAACTCTATATATATCCAAAAGTCTGATTAAATAAGATAAAAATAAAAGCATGATGTCATCCTCTAGCTATAATTAAGCGGTCTTTGAATTAATTAAATTTATTGACATAACTAATCAAAGACAGATGGTATTTGATGCTAATTAAACTATTGTCCTCTAGCTTTTAGTGGGCTGGCCTAATTTATGCTTAGTCCTGCTAATGAAGAAGCTTTTCATGTACTTTGCATAATAAAACAACAAAGTGAGATCGTTTAGAGTCACCAAAGGTTAAATGGGGTTATTTATTTTGACTTAATGGGATGCACTTAGGACCACATTCTAATATGAGAAATAAAATCTAAATATTTGAGTGTAAGTACTTTTCAAAAGCTTTTCTAGCAAGCACCTTTCACTCTCACCAACCTTTTCCGCATAAATTTCATAATCCTTTACAGTTATGGTTAACTAAATGCTGTAGGGGTGTGACCTAATATATACTCCAATTTATTTAATCTTAAATATAGCTGGTAAAATAGATCAAATATGCGACTTTGAGTGATTCTAGCATATTGAACTATATGTCAAGTAAATAAAAAATAATTATATACCATAACTTATTTATCATTTAAAGGGTATATATATATGCATATCTATCGATCCATGTACTCTTTCATATATATGAGCAACCCTTCTATAATTTGCCTTTCCTTGTACTTGTCCAATTCAATTTTCACCCTTAGACTTAAATGATCATATAAGTTTTAAGTTTTGATTTATTGTAAATTTTGTGACATTCGACAGACACCATGATAAACAAGCAGACGAAGCCAAATAAAACAAATTTTTGGAAACTAATTAAAGTCGAATTTTTCAGTAAAATGCAATCCTATTAAAGATATCCATAAAATCAGATGACTTCACCAATATTTATCGGACTTAATGTCGTTACTCATCTATAAGGAAACCTCACCAGCTTACTGATTTGCACCAGACTAATCATTTTTATCAATTAAAGCACTTAATTAGTTAGTTATATGTCACACTGCAATGGATAAGTGTTTTTTCTTTTTCTTTTTCGTTACATGGATAAGTGTTAAAGTGTACATCGTATATGATGTTGGTTAGCTATATATATAACTGGTTATAAAATTTGCGGAGTGGATAATCTGCGTCAAGTCGATCATTTTCTTTCTTTACTCAGATCCTTTTTCGGTTCCTCTTTTTTTTTTTTTTTTTTTCCCACACAAATTAAGGGGTGACATGGAAAAACTATTGTTTTAAATTGACTTGGTCAAACTCATTCAATTATAAGAAAGTTGTCTTGTAAGTGTTGTCAAATCTCTAAATAAGAATATTAAAGTTGTAATTTTTGATTTTCGGCAATGAATTAGAAACAAATTGACAGTGTATAAATGATGATTGCGCAAAATTTTCCAAAATGGAAATTCAAGTATACCTCTTGCAAAAAATTGGCCGAACTTTAGGTCGAGTAGATCCATTGAAAGTGAGATACAACTTTCTAGTTACTTTAAATTGACTAAATCACAAATTAAAAAAAAAAAAAAAAAAAAAAAAAGATCAATGCAATTATGTGTTATTATATATATTGTTTTCCATGTTAGAAAGACATACAAGTACACCATATTGGAATATACGTACATTGATAGAGTACTATTACATGTTGCTTTGTGCTGTCTTCCTTTCCTATTGTCTTCATCCTCAACAAAATTTTGAACTGTAAACACTCACCATTTCTGTACTTAGAATTTTTATCAGTACAGTTCATGTGGGTTTAGTACTTCAAATTATGGTAGGTCGTTCAATTTGATTGTCTAATCACATGGATTCAAATAAAAGTGGGGTGCCTCCCCGGCCCCGTAAAGTTTCTTTAATTTAATAAAGTATAGTACATGGATTAATTTTTATTCTTCTGAAATTTCATAGGTTAGCAGTAACACATAGCCGACAAACAAAAAGACTTTAGGTTAGTGGAGGATGATCTCATTTAGGTTCCCTTTAAGAAAGGGATTAGGCTTATTGTTTTGCATGGACAAGTATGATTAATTTCTGCAAATCTTTAGTAGGTGCCCGTACAAAGAACTTAATGACGTTAGCAATACTATAATTTATAGTATGGGAGGACAGTATTGATAATAAATTCTTGAATTATTAAGGAAATTAATGTGCATGGGTTTAGTCTTGATTAATTGTTGTATATAAATTAGTTTGCTTGTAGTTTGATGCATTCTAAAATCATATGGTAGTTTTTTCTAGAATCGATTATTATATCAGTATTACTAAATCATAAATATATTTAATTATAATTAAATTAAAAAGAAAATTCATGTTGCCAATGAGAGTTGAACCCAAAACTTCTTAGTCCTAGGACCTGATCAATCTTACCAATGAGCTATAATTGATCCCAATAATATTATATATGTTATGTAAATTGATAGTCGTGTTATTATATGAGTGAAGGGGGTAGCCGGGTAGTAATGTTGTCTTTTGACCCGTCTATTTTGGGTCAATATCCATATGCATCTGCAATGTTATACCACTACATGACAATTGTGGCATAATGATCATATAATTTTTTTTATCGTGGAATAATGTGTCGATTTTTATAAGTCAGTGTGAATTATAGAGTTTACAATTTTATTCTTAGAGAAACGATAAGTACATCATTACATCGATATTGCTAAATTAAATTACATTCAATTACAAACAAATAACTACCATAAATTATAAACAAATAACTACCAACTAAATATTAGTATTAAACTAAAAAAACACCCATAACCTCTTATTAGTTTGTAATTGTGTTTTCATATAGTGGGAAACAGTGATCCTAAGCTCCAAGGAAATTTAAGGGAAAGTTTTGTTAGATAAATAATTTAGAAAAGTCGATTTCAATAAAAATCATTTTTGGACGATATATATGATTTTCTTTAAATAAAAAAAATTGTCGGTTGGTCCATGTGCTACACATAAATAGTTTACTTTATTTATTTACACACCGCGCTGTGTGTGTCAAAAGGGTCTCACGCGTTCAAAATATGGTTAGCACTCTTGTGAATTTTATGGACTTGCTTGTTTGGTGTTTCCCAAAAAAATTTTGTGGTTGAGAAATATCAAACAAATATGTTTTTTACTTTCTCAAAAAGAAAATTCATCCATTAATTTTCTTAAACTACTCTCTCAAAAGCCAAACAAACAACAATTTTCTTATCTCTAAACAAAACCTATATAAACTCTACTTTGATTTGACATAAAGTAACATATCTCTTACACAATTTATCTCACATAACAAACATGATTTGACATAAAGTCTTACACATCTTACACCGGAGCATCTAGGGTGCAGGCAAGGTAACTCGCCCTCACGTGCGGGACGGTCATGAAATCATGCCATGTGGCGCGCGTAACTAGTATGTAACTCGGCGAGTTGACTCGATCTGTAAATAGACCATTTTACCCTTTTTGGTTTTAATTTTAAATAATAGTTGAGATAATCTTCAATTAATAAAGGACAGTTATAACCTTTAAATCAAAAAATTGAAAAATGAGAGAATTGCATTTGTGGTACCAAACTTTATATCGATTCTCACTTGTGGTACCATAAAAATTCAGGTCGACACATTTGGTACCATAATTTAACAAATTCACTCACATTTGATACCACCGTTAAAAATCACCGTTAAGTGGTGATGTGGCAGTTAAGTCTTATTGCAAAATTGATGTCATCATTTATGTTGACTGATAAATCTACCCCATAACATTTCATGTTGGCAAAATAACCCCAAATCTTCAAATTTACTGATAATTTTAGTCCACATTGTTGCACAATTTCAAATTGGCTCGAATAAGATCACGTGCTGACCAATTTGGAGATTTTACTTACTATATTTACATATATATTTAACTAATTTAATTTTATAAATAATATTAATAAATTAAATAATACTTTACCATAAATTTGAAAAAAATTAAAAAATAAATTTTTTAAACTCTAGAACTTATATAATAGTATTAATCTATTTAATATTCATTAAAATATACAAATTATACTATATTATTAATAAATAATTATAATTTCTAAAAAAAAAAAACCTAAACCCACACACACACCCGTACCTCAGACCAGAGACCACCACTCTCCGGTGGCTGTTCGCCGGAGAAATTTTGGGGGTTTTATTTGTCTTGTCGTTGCGAACACACACGTATAAACAATTTTAGTTTTCATTCATTAAATCTCACGAATTGTTCCTAGAAAATCCAAATCGCGCAACTCCCATTCTTCTCTAATTTCAATTTGCGATTTCTGATTCGTTACTCCACCAAATCAAGATATTCTTGCGCCATTAGAACCCCCTGGACCTTGGCTACAATCCCCATGGATTGATTTCAGTTGCCGCAGCTGTCCGACCTCCTCTCGGAGGAGCGGCGCATTTTGCATAAAATCCTAGTTTTTTTTTTTCTTGCTGTTTTAAATGTGTTTGTTGCTTAATTACAGCTCCTTGCCACTCGAATTTACCACAGGTATCATCAATTTCAAGTGTACCGGGTTTATTTTTGTTGAATTGAAGCTCTTTGTTCACGCCAAACTCTTCTACCAATGGCAACAACTGCTCATTCGGGCTTTGGACTAGCCCAGCCCGTTTGGGGGTGGGGTGGGGGGTGTTTGGTTACGGATGTTTGTGGTGTGTGGTTTGGACTAAACTTAGAAGTAATTTTGAAGATAGGGTTTATTTTGTCAAATCGAAATGTTATGGAATAGAATTATTAATCTACATAAGTAATGACATCAATTTTGCAATAATTCAAATTGATTTAACTGCCACGTCACCCACTTAACGGTAATTTTTAACGGCGGTACCAAATATGAGTGAATTTATTAAATTATGGTACCAAATTTGTCGACCTGAATTTTTATGGTACCACAAGTGATAATCGATATAAAGTTTAGTACCACAAGTACAATCCTCTCATTGAAAAATATACTAATTGATTTATTTCCATGATTAATATCGATAGTTATCATGTAATTAGGGTTAAACCAATTTCTTCTCCATGATTATTTATCACGCCTCACGATTAATCTTCATCACGCCACAAAATTTAATCTTCATCACGATTAATTTTACCCTTTGTTGTGCTCTTGTTTTTTGTCGTGTCGACCCTTTTTTCCATCATTCTCAATTCACACAATGAGGACATTGTGCGTTTTAAGTTTGGGGAAGAGGTCGCGTCGCAAGTACTTGCATACGTGCTAGGTCGACTCGTCAAAATTTTTTCAAATTATTATTATTATTTAAGCTTGCTCTGCAAAAGGGTGGACCACGTAATATTCTTGATTTTGGGACAAACATTATAAATAAAAATGGTGGAGACGTTTTATAGAAGGTGTAAAGATGGTTTAAAAATGGTGGAGAGGTTACGAAAGAGGAAACAAATATTTATCCAAATTAAAATGGATGAAAAAGCGGAAAATAGATCTTAATATTTAAGTAAAGGTTATTTTGTCAATTGCATATTTCAATTTTTTTATATAAATTCAAATGGAAGAGTTAATAGGTCATTTACTTTAAAGTCTAAAGTCAACTGTGTAAACTAACTTGTTTGACCAAGTTACACAATCAATGGCCGAGATCAAAACGGGATAAATACACGGCTGGATGAAAGAGGTAGGGTTCAATTCGTAAAATCGCAAAACATAGGGGTCAATTTGCAAAATTGTCAAAGTCAATTATTATCAAAATTGGGGGTAAAGCGGTCTTTTTATATGAGAGGCGGTTTCTTTTTTTTTTTAGAAGTAAAATAATTCAATTCGTCAAATCGCAAAACATAGGGGTCAATTTGCAAAATTGTCAAACTCAATTATTATCAAAATTGGGGGTAAAGCGGTCTTTTTATATGAGAGGCGGTTTTTTTTTAGAAGCAAAATAATTCAATTCGTAAAATCGCAAAACATAGGGGTCAATTTACAAAATTGTCAAAGTCAATTATTATCAAAATTGGGGGTAAAGTGGTCTTTTTATATGAGAGGCGTTTTTTTTTATTTTTTATAAGCAAAATAAGTGAAAGGTTAAATTAGGTAAATTGAAATTTAATTAAAGTCAATAGTTACAAATTCATTTTGACCAAGTTACCTAATCAACGACCCAGATCAATCTGAGCCAAATGAACGGCATGATGAAGCTTCCCGCATGTGAGGGCGTAACTCACATGCCCGCACCCTAGAAAAATCCATCTTACACCTACAACCTAACTCTTCCAAAAAAACCTACACTTACTCCATTTCTCAAACAACTCTCTCAAAACCCAAACAAACAATATTAAGCAAATCGAGATTATTTCACAAACCTCCACTATTCTCCCAAACTACTTTCCCAAACGCCAAACAAACAGCCCTATATATCCAAAATGGCATGAATAATATTAATTGTACAACTAGAATTTATTTTATTTTCAAACTATGTGGGCTGTGATGCGATGATCATGTCCCCTTCCTTAAAATGTAATCCAACATAAATTTTGACTAATCCGAACACGCACAAGAAAAAATCTCCTTAAAATATTATGGTCTTCAATAAAAAAGTCAAAAACAAGAGAAAGGAGGAACTCAATCATCATCCACTTTTGTTTATTGGTATGGTTAATTTTTTTGTTTATTTGACACAGTAGATGTATTGTCCATCAATTGCGTTATAATAAAGACAATTCAATCGATATAGACTATAAATATACTGAGCTTGTCTGTTGTTTATATATATATATGATCGATCTATATGTTCAAAATAATCGGAACACTATTTTGTGGACATTGTATTTTTCTTTTAAATAAGCACACAGAATAATTATATATTATCATTCGGTCAATTAAATTCCATATGTTTCACGTACTGCATATTAATTTGTGTGAGTATTATATTATATAATATATGGTATTTAAAGACATCCTTATCAAGGCAAGTTTCATACCCACATGTGGTAATGGCTAATGAGAGAGATTGACTGTCATGATTAGAGCATCTCCCATGGTACACTAAATCCTATTTTTTTCACCTAATTTAGATGTTTTTAGCCTCCCACCTTAAATCACTAAATCACCATAACACCAAAAAATATAGGGATTTTTTTTTAGCCTCCCATGGTGGTCAACCACCATTTCACCATTTCACCAAATCCTATTTTTACACCAAATTTTTTGGTGAAGGAATTTACATCTCCCACCATTCCACCATTTCACCATTTTTTACACCAAATCCTATATTTATCACCAAATATAGGAAAAGAAATAGGATTTGGTGTAATTGTCCCTATTTGATTAATTAGCATCTAATTGCATGATTATTATGATTTATATGTATTTAACTATATTTTAAATATTTTATTGGCTTTTATTAAATATATGCATTAATTATTATTAATAAAAAATTATTGTTAGTAAAAATAAATATTCTTTACATTATTGTTAATTAATTCTATATTTTTAGGTATAATAATCAATTAATTTATTGATTTTTTTCAAATAAATACACTAATTATCATTAATAATTAAAATTCCATAAACGACAACAAATCCTTTAATGAAATACATTGTTAATAAAACGAAAATAAGCTACATTTATATTATTAAACCTAAATAATACATGAAAATAAAATATATGACGACAAACTCCTTAATGAAACACACATTTAATTAAACAACATTAAACAACATAATGAGTTACGATGAACTAAGAAGACTGGCCGGCATCGGAATTTGATAAATCAAGGAGAGCACAATGAACTAAGAAGAAGACTGGTTGCAAACTTGTGGGATAAATGTAGCCAAATAGGTGATGATGACGATGATGAGTGAGATGTTTTGTAATGAGTTACGATTATTTCGTTTTGCAATGTTGTTTTTTCTTTATTAGTTTGTAATGTTGTTTAATTATGCAAGTTATTATGAAAATGTTGTTTATGTTATGATTTTATTATATTTATAACATTTTGAGTTAATTGTATTACATGTTTTAATGATTTTTCATAACTTATATAGCATAAAATTTAATTAACATAGCTATAAAAATTTAATACTTTTAAAAATGATTTGTAATTGTAAATAGCACTTTAAAATTGATAATATTGTATTATAAAATTATGATAAACATCAAATTTATTATTTGGTGACACATTTGGTGAAATACCATGGGAGATCAAACCAAATCCTATTCTCTAAAAATGGTGAAATGGTGAAATATTATTATTTTATAATTTGGTGTAAATTTTGATGAAAACCATGGGAGGCCAAAAACACCATTCTTTCACCAAAAATGGTGAAATGGTGAAATGGTGTGCTAACCATGGGAGATCAACTCATCTCCATTACACCAAATATAGGATTTGGTGAAAAAAATAGGGATGACCATGGGAGATGCTCTTAATACTGCACATGAATATGAGAAATTTTACTAAGGAGAAAAATATTGTCAAATTTTGTGTTTTGTCACATTTCTATCAGGCTCCTTAAATGCTACTTTAATTTGGACTCTGGCTATTTTATTAAAGGAGACATATATGTGTCCAAGTAAATAAATACTAAAAGTATCAGATTTTCTCAACAAAAAGCAAAAACAATAAGTCTATGTGAAAGAAGCTATTAATTTTATTTTATTTAACTTGGACATTCGTATACAAATTATCGTCATATTCAACTTCGTCTATATTTAGAAGTTCTTCCATTCTAAAAATATCAACTACAACATCAACATTTACGGGTGTATGTCGGAAACATCAGGGCGGTCGTTATATTTTTTGGGCTTATCTTCATGTTTTCATTCTTCTTTCTATTTCATTTCCAAAGAATATCCATCTTACTATCCAAACCAAATTTCCAAATTATGTTTTAATTAAATTGCGTCCCAATTCAAGAAACTATGCTAGTAAATCAATTTTATTTTTTAATTATGAATGAATAAATGTATATATATATTTTTTAGACACAACAAATCAACCTTTTTTTTTAGATGGTCAATACATCGTTACATCAAACAATATATCGAATCGAATCAATTACATTGGTGTCAAAGTAAACTAATTACAACTAGTATTAAACTAGATAAAATACCCACATTAGTAAGAGTTGAACTCATGACCTATTGGTCACGAAGCATCATCCTTAACCACAAATTGAACGAGATCTACACATTTCAACACATGTCCCGTAGATAATACGTATCAATTCTTATATTAGAGGGCGAGACCAGTTATCTTGGCCCCAACATCAAACAAACCCCTTAACCACTTGGGTTGGGTAAGACCTCATCGACTAAAAAATAGAATAAAATTGTACAGGAAAAGGAAAAAAAATTAGTACTCCATGGAATATTACCTCATCCCAAACAAGTGGTTTTCCCAATTTCCCAAGTATTTTGAATGTGGGGCAGAACAAAATAAATATATATATATATATATAGAGACTGTAGTATTTTTTTTTTTTTTTTAGTTGTATTATTACTCAAGTTGTGCGAACAGCCAACCCTTTTCCCCAAGACCCCACTACACACAAGGACACCCACAGACACACACACACACACACACACACAGAGCACTTTTGGACACTACAAATTCTCCTCTCCGCCATCCCCTCACTTATCCCTCTCTCAATTCTCTCCTTCCCTTTCTCTCTTTTTTACAAGAAGAAGAAAAAAAAAAAGGCCTACTAATTAAAATCCACCATGTCAACTATAGTTTGCCAAAATATAACCACCACCTTAAAGCTCAAAGTTGCGGCTGCGCCGCCTCCACCCTCCACCATATTAGGAAACTGGGATTTTCTCCAATCAATCCCCCCTCCTAAAGAACAACAATCATTTGATCATGAAAAACAGAGTAATCATTTTTACACACACCCTTCTGCTACAAAATCATCCTTTTCTACTCTCAGTGCAAAGTCTCTTGAACTATGCACTGAAAATCTAGGAAGCGAAAGTGGCAGTGATATTATCACCGCCGATTGTAGCAACAGCATTTTCTCCATTAATTCTTCAAACTCTAATGAAAATTCATCATCGGCATCGGCATCGGCATCTTCCAACAGAAAATTGAACCCAAGGACTAAATCTCCGAAAACTGAATCGAGGAATTTCCCTCCGCCCCTGAGTTCAATGAGCTCTTTGCAAGTGCGCCGCCACACGGAAGGCGGGAGACTTATTATTGAAGCAGTAGAAACGCCATTTAGAAACTCCTATTTGCAGGCGGAGAGGAGCGATGGCAGGCTCAGGCTCTGTTTCTTGACCCGCGAAACAGAAGAAAAACAAGAAGAAGATGATGATAATAATAACACTACTAATGATAATGAGGAGGAGCTCGAAATTGAAGATGAATTGGAGAAAGAAGAAATGAATATGGATATGGATCATATGGGAATTGAGAAATATCAAAGGTTGATTAGATGCAGCAATGGAAATGAAGGATTGCACTCTAGTTGGAAACCTTCCCTTTGGGTGGCTATCTCTTAGATTTTCTTCAACTTCTTTCATGGAATTTATCCCATATTTACGGGTGCATTCTCTGAGTGATATGTGCCTTTTTCGTTCATTGGCATTAACAAAAAAAAAAAAAAAAAAAAAATTTGACATGTATCATTTGAAAATGAACATTCTATTCCATGTTGTTTAGTATTTAAGTTCCTGCTTTATCCTATTTAACTTTTAACATTTTTTCTTCATTTACATAAGTGAGGGTCATTTGGGTTTTTCCTCTTTTTTTTTTTTTTTTTTTTTTGTTCTGTACTATTATTATTATTATTATTTGGGTGGATTCGATTTATGGGGGTGTGTTTGGCAGTTATTGTCACTTGTATTGAACATAGGAGTTGCATGTTTTTTACCACCCCAGAATGAGGGATCTTTAGTATACTATTAGTGAATGTAATGTTGGTAATTTTCATATTGATTTGTTAATGTGCAACGCAATATTTTAGCTCAATCACATTAAATAGAATTCGTAATCCGGAATTAATTACAAATCAAGTATTACAATTACCTAACAATTGGATTCGGATGTGTATAATGTTACTACATGCTAAAATACTTTAGCGTAAACCATTTTAATACCCCAAAAATTGTTCCTGCAAATGATAGTGACACGCAAAAGGTTGCAACGTACCCACATGGTACGGATGGTCTTTTGTCTTCCTAGAATAATACATCGTTTAACCAAAAAAAAAAAAAAAGGATTAGTACACAAATCTCTCTCAAGTCAAACTTCAACATTCAAACTCAATTTAAATCATATCTCCACCTTTTTAAAATCACAAAACTCAACATATAAACTTAACATAAGTGGCGTTTCAAATTTTTCACTGTAACCATATATGATGTGGGTATAAACCACGGATGACTCCGAAAATCAAGCCTTAGACCATAGTTCCAAGAGCTCGAACAATCAGCCAGAATGAAGCAACGTCCAATCCATTTAATATATACAAGCTTGACACATAACAACGAGCAGTGTGATCAATTAGCTAGGATCATTTGCACAAGGTATTTAAGGAGCTCGACAATATACGTGTCAACACTCGCAAGAGTACAAACGACACCTCGTAAGAAAACAAGCACAAGTTGAAGCTCGGTTTCCTATCTAGGCTAATATATCAAATATACTTCATAGCTCATTAAGTCCATAATTAATGACAAATAGTCAAATACACTCTCCTCAACACAGAATCATTCATTTGAAGGAAATCATGCATCATATAAATACACCCATCAAAGTAACACTAATCCCTCTTCCATGCTTTAGCCAATTTCCTCTGCTTTTCAAGGATAAATCACTTACTTGAGCATCGGAGGAGGCTATGCCGGAACACTCCCGACCTGATCTTTATATGTTTTAAAGAAACAACAACTCTAAAGAGACCCTTTTAGTTCTATAGCGGTAAATTCAAATCAAGCTCAAAAATCATGATTTTACCCCAACATCATATTTTTTCAAAACAAAAATCAAATAAAATCGAATCAAAGGCTATCCAAATGGATATGCTATGCATGAAATAATTGGACGATGACCATTTTATGTACAAAATAAATAAGTGGGCGATGACCATTATACGCATGAAATGACATGAATTATGATCCAAGCTTGGCCCATTTTAGAGGGAATCTAGCATACTCAATCTTTTGACTAATTTATTTGTCTAATTGTCTTCGAAAATTCTTTGAATTCTTACAGGTGGCTTTTGACAAGAAATATCGATTTTCAGGTTGAAAACTTTATATTTTTGTCCTAAAAATAGGTGGAAGTCTCCCGCCCTTCGCATTGCATATGTAATCCAAATTAAGAATTGTTGCAACTTATGTAGACTCTTGGATAAAAAAAATCTCATGTCCGGAAATTGTCAAGCAAGTATTATATTTGTAAAATCATAGACATCTTAATCTGATTTGATGAGCATAAATCATATGAACACAATCGAGTTTCTAAACTGTCAAATAATAAATGTTGTTCGAGTTTGATCTAATGATTTGATATTTATGAAAAATAGAGGTCAAACAAATTTTTATAGATCAAACTTGAAAATAATATCAATAGTTATATTTAAATGTAAGCAGAGTTTTATTTTATCTATTATGACAATGATAAGCCACATTGTTGCATAGTTATATAATAATAACATAAAAAGTTTATTTTGACGGTGTAGCAATTACTTGATCTTGAAAAGTAAGAAGTTATATAAGCTATTAACATATATTAAACTTTTATAGAATTATATTCCTTATATACTTACATACTTGGTAATTTGAAATAAAATTTTCAAAAATAAAAAATATATTTAAAATTACAATGTCAAAAAAATTAAGTGCTAGATATGCTATTTTATCTACCTTGGAAAAATATGTTAGCAAAACTAATATGTTAACATTTAATTCATACTTTGTATTTTTTAAATTATACAATAATTTTTAATACAAAACTCTATAGAACATTGGACTCCCATTTTAAATTTTACCTAGAACCCCCTAATGAGGAGGATCGGCTAGTAAATTTATCAAAAGTAAAAAAGAA
This sequence comes from Penstemon newberryi var. newberryi, assembly GCA_030819805.1. Classification (NCBI taxonomy): domain Eukaryota; kingdom Viridiplantae; phylum Streptophyta; class Magnoliopsida; order Lamiales; family Plantaginaceae; genus Penstemon; species Penstemon newberryi. The sequence goes on from JAUALY010000001.1 coordinate 45,892,601, forward strand.
AGAGTAGGATCGGTCTTAATTTATATAAATGGATATAACAAATTTAACAAAAACTTGTGAATTATGTGTGAATCAAGAAACAAGATGGACCATCAGATTTGGGTTTAATTTCGTGATTATTTTGTCCAAACTTCATTTTAAATAGGTTTTATCCAATTTCGTGAAACATTGAAACTGATAAGGGTGTAATCGAGTCGAGTGGTGACCAACGACACACTGTTCAAGTTTAGTTTGAATTTTATCGAGCTTGAAATTTTAAGTTTGAACTTGGTTTGATAGTTAGACGAGTCGTGCTCAAACGAGTTTTTATCGAACGAGCTGGAGCCGAGTATCGAGTATCTTGATATTATACATGTATTTTTATATTTTATTAATTTTTAGCTTATTGAGTCGAGTTCGAGCCGAACTTTAAAAGTTATTGAACGGAAAATAATATTCAAACTTGTTTGATTTGTGTGACGAATCGAGCTCAAACGAACTTTTATTGATCGAACGAGCTCGAGTCGATTATCGAATAATTTTGTTTGATTTTCAGCCCTATAAATTGGCCTACATGACCTAATGGAAAAGCATAAAATATATACTCCGTATTAATTTATTTTGTTTTCAGGAAATATATATTACAGTATTTTATAGACACATAAACAACACAAAATCCAGGGAGGATACTGTGCCAGTTATGAATGCGATATTTGCCTTCCAAAATGAAAAGTTGCAACTTGGTCTGTTGTACGGAAAAGATAAGATGTCACAATTAATAATTTAATATATTCTTGTGCGTATTACAATTCAAAAAAGAACAAATATACCCACATATATTTGTTGAATTTAAAAATGCCAAATACTTTATATTGAAATTTTATAAAGAATTCAAAAAGAATAAAATTTCGAAATTTCAATTAATTGGAAGTAAAAGCGAGCTTGACATATTTTCCCTCTTTTTTACTAATATAATATATTTTAATCAACACATTAAATGGATCCAAGAAATTATATTTGGAATCTTTATCCTGCATATTGCAGTCGTTATCATTGTCTTATACCCATATATATATATATATATTTTATATTTATATATGTCTTGGTAACCGGGAATGAACATTAACTGGGATGGAGTGATCAGGTATGTACGAGTTGTTCATATTCATTCGAATTCGAAATATACATAAGAGGGAAGCAGGAGATCATCGTGGACGTTGTATGTCCATGCACTCTTTTGGATACACCATAGATCGATATATATTGCATTTATTATAGCTTTCTTACATAACCCAACCTTCTTTAATTTCCCAAGATATTTCTCAATATGTATTGTAAATTTGTAATAAGATTAATTAAAATGTACATCAATTGCCCCAATCGATATTACGGTGGTTAAATATGCAGGTCGATCCATATCTCTGAAAAAGGGAATAGAGCAACACATTCGTCAGTTTAAATAATATTGTTTTGTCTAAACATTTCAATCTTACTGAGAATGTATATCGTTATTTTATCTTACAGAAAATAATAATTTGCTAAGGTCAATTTTCGTCTTTAATATTATGACCAAAACAAGATTCAAAACATGTACATGAGCGAGAACCAATTAAAAATAATTAATTATGTTAAGAACAAACTACGGAATAGAAAAATAAATTAGAGAGAGAGAACAAACTACGAGATGAAGACATTACTAATATCCAAATTAATCTATATAAAATTTGCAATCAACATATTTGTAAAACTTATTTATATTAATTCGAAAAAGGAAACGCAAGGTTAATTTTGCAATATCAAATTCAATATATTTTCACTAGGTTAATTCTACTATATCAAATTTAAAATGTATAAAGTAGGAATATATATATATAGTACATACATAGTCGTCATGAGTTGACCTAACTTATTTCATTAATTATCCACAATGCATTTGTGCATGGGGAAAACATGGTGATCTGTTTTTTATTTTTTTATTTTTTATAATTAACATGGTGATCTGTTAATCGCACAATAACTTTAAATTCCATTATGTGTCGGGTCCAGTTCAAATTAATTTTGGTTTCGTGGTAAGACAAATTTATTACTTTAACATATATATATATATATATTCATAGAAAAATCTTGAAGAAAATGTACTTTTTCCATTATAATCTTTTGACCAATTAGTGGTCTAATTAAATGCTCTTCGTATGTTATCTCATCTTCTTACTTCCTAGAAAAAGAAAAAGAATAGAAAATAAAAAGAGGAAATTAGCTAGGAAAAATAAAATTTGAGGGGAGTATAAAATAACAATAAGCAGGGGCGGACCGCTTGAGGGGCTGGGGAGGGCGGTGGCCCCCCCAAGAAAAATCTGAACCTAATATATTTTTACAGGTATTTGTCAAATATTTACAACAAAGAGTCGTTAGTGCAGTGGATGGAGTTGTGTTGTTGAAATCTTTAGATTCAGGTTCGAGTACTCAGATCATTATTTTTATTTCTTTTAGCTACTTCACTTTCTTTCTTGTAGTTTTAAGATATTTTTCTTTCTTTCTTCTAGGTTTAAGCTATTTTTCTTCCTTTTTTGCAGATTATTAATATATGGATTAACATATAAACATTAATATGGTCATATGTATACTAACATATAAATGTATATGTTTAAAACTAATTGTATCAATGTAAATATTTTTATGCTAATAATTTATTAGTGTCTTAGTTATAATCATCGTATTTTATGATAAAAATGTTTGATTTTATAAATAAATTCAAGTACAGTTAAAAAAAAGTTTTAATAAGATTTTTAGTATTTTTTTTTTAGCATTATCTTTTTTACATAACTGAATTTATGTTGTAGAATATTTATGTGTATTAAGATTACTCAATATCTTGAACCATTTATTGAATATGACTCTTTAAAAAAATTTACTAGTATATTTTTTCACATTTTTTGAATAAATATACAACATTACTTATTTTCATTTGGTTATCATTTTATCATAACATAGAAAAAATATCGAGTTTGCTATTAAAAAAATCTCGCCCCCCCTACGAAAACCCTCTAGGTCCGCCCCTGACAATAAGGGCATATATATATATATGCTATGAGGATTTAGTTGGGTCCGATTTGGAGTACAATTAATTATGGATTTAATATGTCAGTCCGAGTACGTAAATGTAAATCAAAGTTATCAAATGTGTGACAATTTTTGTAATTTTACAAGGAATTAATGAGCACATAATCCAAAAATTAAATATACGAATATACAAATTTAAACTCGTGTATTCGACATAAAATAGCTACTGGATTATCTATGACTATACATAGTAAAGTGTACAGTGAAATATGGAAAAGTGTTATACACTTATTATACTTGCTAGCTAAGTAACATGATTAATTTATATCTGGAAAAAAATGTAATGAAAACAAAAAGTAAATTAAGCATAGTTATTGTTTTTTTTTTTTTTTTTTGTTCAATTAATAAAGCATACTTATTGGTTAGGACTATATATGTATAAATTAGATGTATACATTTTCTTATTTGGATCATGAAGGAGCGTCACTAGTTCTGTGGTGCAATACACATCGTTCACATTGTCTTTTCACATTATTTTCAATAAGTTCCAGAAGAAATACTTAGTGCTTTAATTATATTATGACATTAGACCACCAATATATATAATTTATGTGGTTGTTAGTAGGTGTCTTTATGCAACTATTTTTTTTTTTTTTTATCTACTAGATTGTGTATATACAACTCGGACCAAAGAGTGCAAAGGGTATAGGTCCTTCCCAGTATGGTGTCTCCAGTAGGATTCGAACTTGAGTCTCGCCTCTGGGGATCGCAAGTCACTACCACTTGATCCAACCACCTTGAATCTTTATGCAACTATTATATACTACTTGGTGCGGTAAAACTTGTCATAATATTTTTAATTTTTTACGAAGAGAAAAAGGAAATAAACATTTTTTCTAGTAACATATATCCGAAAAATATATTTTTGGTGGGGAATATATTTGGATGTATGACAATATTGCATACACAAATGTAAAAGAAATTAACGGATTTAACTCGTGTGAAATGGGTTTGCAAATTTCAAGGGTTTTTTTTTTTTTAATACATTCATCATCAATTATTACATCAAAAAAAATTCAATAACTACCCAAATACTAAGAATTACAAATAATAAATAACTACAAAAGACTAATATTAAAACTAGATAAATACTCATATTCGTGGGAGTTAAACTCAACCTCAGCTTTGTCAGTGATGGCCACTAGGCTACTGCCTCATTGTCTTGTAAATTTCAAGTTAAGATTACTTCCTATGTTTCAAATTAATTGACACATTTGCAAAATTTTCATGTTTCAAATTACTTGTCACATTTGGTTTCTCAATATATTTTTTTTCAATTTTACAATTTCTTACTTCTAGGTTTACACAATAAAGTATAGTGCACAAAGATCAATTATGACATTAATTAAAACAATCATTAAAGGGTATTTTTGATATTTTATCTTATTTTTTTAGAAAATAACTAATTATTAATTTTTTTAATATGTGTAAAAATGCCAATATGCCAATATGCCAATTAATTTGAGACGGGGGAATTAATTTTCATGGGTTAGTGGATAAGAAAAAGCTTAATTATATTGTTGGAGATGACATCATCAACAAAAGATATTACCAATTTGTCATGAAATGTGTCCAATTTTCTTGGACCCCATTTAAAGGAATGGACTTATATTCTCAAAAATGTAACCAGGTAAATTTATATATTCTTATTTTTATACTACTAATAATTTTCTTTTCTGGGTAGTCCCCTCTACTCTTTATTGGTATGGTTCAACACGTGTAAATAAGTTGTGGATAATGGGAGACTAATTGCGTGGAAGATCTCCTCGAATATTACATGCAAGATTTTGTAGGCCTAGGTTGATACATATAACATACGGACTTCCATAAAAGGCAAAAAAAAAAAAAAAAAAAAAGGAAACTTCCATGTTATTAAGTGTGATATTTGTAGAATTTTGTTTGAATTCAATATAAATTTAAAAAAAAAGAACTAGCATATTGAGGTTTAACCTTTTTAGACAGTTATTATTGAGCTTTACTCAAGTAGTTAAATGAGAAAGGTAAGAGTGAAGAGTAGGGTTGTGTTTTGGTCCAATTTCGATTTCACTTTGTGTCTAATTTTCAAACAATCTTGAAAATTGTTTGGTTTGCTTTTAATTTGGATTAAAAAATTATTTTCTTTTCGATAATTACTGATAAATAGTAAAGAAAGCTCTTTTTACTAAAAACAAGTTACAGAACAAAACAATGTGGAAATACCACCTATTTTACTTTTAACAGACAAAAAAAGGATAACATGATTTTCTTTTGTCGATTATTTGAAATACGTTTTTCAGATCAAATTTGACTTCAGGACAAGAAATGTGATTTTTCTCAACTTTTGTCAGGATCTTCTGGCTCCACATTGGCAGACACACCAGCAAACAAACAACCAAGATTAACTATGCATGCAATATTGCACATACATAAATAATTCTATCAGAAATTTCTACACCAATAAATTCTTTTGTCGAATTTTCAGAAAGTCAAAATGGAGTATAACAATTGAAAATATATATAAAGAATGTAACTTAAGAAACAAATGAGTGGTCTGCCCTTTTGGCCTATGATGGCATCAAATTAGATAATTTTGGAATAACACTGGGAAAAATATTTCATATGCTTCAAGTGGTAGAACTTCAAATTTAATTATTTTTTATTTATTAAATTTATATTATTCATTTTTTCAATTAAATTCGGTATCTAAACAAATTAACTTTGGCGTTTATGTGGGGAGAATAAACTGAGAGGAAACGAAAAAAAGTACAATTGAGGTGAAACGGTACAACAAGCATGGAGATCAAATTGCTTTTGCATTCCTTTTTCTCCTTTTTTTTTTTAAAAAAAAAAATTGATGGTTATATGATTATATTCCAATGTACGTGTTGCTTTTCCCTTATGTCCACTAGAATGTTAATGTTTATCCATTTAGAGGTTCAATAATATAGAAAGGGAATTAAAAGGCAAACATAAAGGAGTATTACTTGTTCTCTATAAGGCGACCTCTTCACGAATAAATCTTTGAGAATGACAAATTAAAGGGTTTGCTCACTTAATAATTGAGTTTGAAATAAGGAGGAGGTATCTTTTCTTGGATAAAAGTATGTTGTTGGACAATACCATCATTTATAGACAAGACCATATTTGGGAGTAAGAAAACGAAATGTAAAGAAAATTTTGGGTAATTAGAGAAATTAAACATAAAAATTAATTCAGGGTTTACGAATATACAAATAAAATAATTTTATAAGTTAATACACACATGTGAAATCAAGTCAAGTGAACCGGACAACACATTATTCAAACAACATTTTGATTTGAAATTTTTCGTACATAGTTTCATATTGAGTTTGAACTTGAGTTGATTATTAAACGTTTCGAGTTGAAACAAGCTTTAATTGAGTTAGACGCGATTCAGTCGATATTAGCTTGATGTTTCTTTCTTGATAAGTTTATCGAGACGAGTTTTAAAGTACTAAATGTTAAATGTTGTTCAAGTTTAATTTGTTATGTACAAAGAATCACAATTCAGATAAATTTTGTTTATCAAGCCCAAACCAAATTTTGACTAAATTGAATTTATTATTCAAATTGACCGAGTTTCCAAAGTTTTCATACAATAAATATTATCTATACTTGATCTTTTATGTAAAGGAAAAAAAATGTACTTTAAAAAAATCGAACTCTAATCAAATTTTGAGTAGTTTAATTTGATTTTTGACTTTAATCAATTTTGTTGATATCCTGCATACATTATAATCTTATTTGTCCAACCTTTTGCATTAAAATTTTCATATCATCTAAAATCTAGTCCATTCACTCCAAAAAGGTTTAGCTGCAAAAGAGGGAGAAGACTTGTCCATCTCATCCTTCACAAACATCTCCCCTACACTTTAATCTCTTCCAAAATATCTAAAAATCTTTTACCACTATTAAAAATTCAATTTCACATTATCCTTTTTTAATTGCATGAAAATCCACTTTCAATGCTTTTAACTTACATACATAATCAAAAGAGATCTGAACTCTTAAGCTCTAACAAACATATTCCCTTGAGTTGCACCAACCAACCAATTAAATAAACGTTGTTGGTATGAGTTAATCGAATTATATCAGCCATCATTTTTTGAAAATATTGTTATGTCACGTTTTATAGTGTAGTTTTGTTGGGAAAAAAGAGGTATAATCAGTACTGGCGGCTCTCAAGTATTAAGGTTCAGTGCACCATGTTTATCTTTATACCTGCATCATTATCTTAATTCCCTTAATTAATCTGCCAAAATCAATATTTATTTTAAATTTAAAGAAACAATGCACCCATTAATGTCTAAACAATGCGTTATAATAGGGTCGTTTAAATAGATTTTTCAAGCTCAAACTATGCCAATGAAATTTAAGGGAAGATCATCAGTGGCACTTTAAATACTCAGAATTTTTTAAAAAAAAAAAAATTTACACCATGCACCAACAATTAAACAATGTAAAAATTTTGTGATACTCAATACGGATACTCAATATCAAACCAGAAGCAAACAGTGCTACCATTTTCATTCGAGCCAAAGTTCAAAATCAAATCATACACTGCACTGGAAAAGAAGTATACAATACATTCATTATATAGAATAGACAAATTTTACATGAAGTGGATCAAAATTCTCAAAGTATTCACTTCTGTATTTCTTTTTTGCAACAAGTACACACTCCAAATACTTCAATTCAGAGAAAACTATACAACACTTCTTATGATATAGATCTTCAGGTGAACCGTAATAAACAAAAAGAAGCGGTCACCGTTTTCGTACGTGATAAATGGCCAGGTAACAAATATAAATGTAGTGAACTTAACTGCCGTGAAATTTATTTACTCATAAGCACGTGATCAGCTGTGATTATTCCAATCCTCTGAAAGACCTGCCCGGCCTGCCCAAGTCATCGTCTAGCTCACTGCATATTTTACTCTAGTGCTTCAGAAAGGAGATATATAGTGCTAACAGCAACAGAATCATATTTAGGAAGCCAGTGAAAACATACATTTATTTGCCTGGAAATCCAAACCTTAGGCGCTCTTTGTGTCGATTTAAACATTTGTCCTTTGGAGATGATGTTTTCACTGTGCCTGCTTGACGCAAGAGCTCTGCAATACACAAATTTTGTAGTCAATTCTTAGGTAGTAATAGGAGCAAACCCAATGACTGGGCATCCACTCAACTATCAAGAAAACGAATACAAGCCATGATAACTAAAACGCCACCAGAAGCAGCACGGAGTGCTGAGAACTAGAACATCCCAAAAATTCTACCAGATTAACTATTTTTGTATTGTATCATTATATCAGCATCACAAAAGTTGGTCTATTACAAAACTCATAGTAATTTTACACCAAAAATGACCAAAAGTATCTGGCACTGTGTGCCTAAAAACTGGCCAGATAAGATTTTCATATTGACTATTGTAAATGACAATATCCATACACACTCACAAAAGGGAGTCATCATGATAGCTGCAACACAGACGAACAAACTTATCAAGCATGACTGTGCGTGGAGAAATGGGATTTCAGAATGGAAAGGAAATGTTAAACAAAATTACTTTGATAAATGGAAGTTTTTAGTGTACTTCCTGCACCAATAAGACAACTGTTCACTGGTTTACCCTGACTATTCAGAAACTGTGGAGGGTAGCAGCTAAGTAGAAATTTAGAGGCTTACAAACTGCATTAAAGATACCAAATGTTTTGATAACTAAACAGACTCAAAATTTGGGATTAAACACTTCAAATATCAACCAGCGTGCAATTTTAGTTGAACTAAGCACATTAAGACACAACTAAGACCTTTTTCAACTGTGACAATTACAATATGGTGCTGAAAACATCATTATTAATTCCCTCGTATCACCATTAGCAGCAGCTGAAAGTTGCAAGTGGTCTGAAGAGGCTTTTTTGAAAATAAAGCAATTCATTCAAATCCAAGGAAAGTATACCAGTTCTTCCACATAAAGAATTGATTAAAGAATTCTAGAGAAATGTTCTCTAGGAAAAAAAAATCTACCATTTTGAGGACACTGTGCAAAACGTAATCCTAGACGAAAAAAACAGCATCAGCCCCAGCAAGACGGAACAGGTACATTTTTCAATAATGTGCAGAAAATAAAATATAACTTGCCTCTCTTCCTTTCAAGCTCTTCATCAAGTTCTTCTTTCCATTTCTTCTGTATCTCAGCAAACCTAGTTACAAGCAAGACGACCGTGTATCACAATTTCAAGTCATAAAAACAACTTTTTGTAAGAATAGAAATGCTGACGAACAGATATCCCCATACCTTGGAGTAAGTGAATCGCGTTGAGATTCGAGAAGGATCCCTTTAACGTCCTGAGAAGCTTGAAAGTTTACATCACCAATATTTGATACACGTCTGGAACAGCTCCCAGGACTTGAGCTGTACTCAACATCAATGGCAGTAGAAAGTCTTCTGTTACCTACCCGGCTGGGTGACCTACTTTTAGGAGGTAAGTTGCAATTACTTGAAACATTTTCCTTATTCACAGTACCAGCAGGACTTGGAGGACCAGCAACATTCAAGGAATTATAGAATTCATATAGAGGTGTCTGCAGCTTCTTCAGTTCCACAGCCTACACAAATCGTAACATAGCAAGTACACATAAGGCTCTGTAGTTTTCCCAAGAAAATGGGAGAAAGGGGGGAGAATAAAAAGGAATGAAAATATAATTTTTTGGCTATTTGTGGAACAAAAATTCTTGGACAGTCTCACTGAGTCCCTTAGTCTACACTACCATAAATGTGTATTTTAGGTGTAGCCAAACAGAGAAATACAAATTAAAAGAAAAAGAAAAATATGATTAGAAACCTTTTCATCAAGGAATTCTCTAATCTTTGATTCAGTTACTTCATCATCATCTTCAGCTCCTGATTGCCCTCTTGGAAATGTGAAGGCATAATCCACCTCACCAGAAGCTAAAGATCTATTTCCAGTTTCATCAATTTGACTCTGAAGAAATACTGTTGCATTTTTATTCAACTCTGGACTTTCATCAAACTTGCATGTCCAGTCATCATTGGGCTCACACATAGGATTAAAACTCTGCATAAACAAGAGCAGGCATGCGTTGAGCTAGCATTGTTTAAGATATTGAAATCTAGGAAAACAACATACTCTACTCCTTACCTGATTACAATCACCAGAAAGCAGAGACGATGTAAATTTCATGGATGCACCAAGTACAAGATCATCATTATCATCGATCTGACACATATCATCATCATAATTAACAGGTTGCCACAGGGATCCTCTTTCTGAGAAATGCTCAGCATCCAGAGTCGAGCAACTAGCACCACCCAACTTTTCAATATCCTTCAGACCATTGCAGGACCTCTTTGCCTCTAGGTTCATTCTGCAGCAGACAAAGTTCTCAACATCAAAAACAGGTTGAATAACAACTGATTCAAGAATATTAAGTAAGAGTATTCCAACTAGACCAAATCCATTTTATGAGGAAAAATCTTACGAGTTTCTAATTTCAACCCCATGAGGTGCCATTCGTTTTCCAGAATAATCCTGCTGATCCAGAAACTTAAGTTATTAAAGAGAATGCTAACTAAAGAGCCGAAACCAAAAAAAAAAAAGAAAGCAGGCATTTTCTAACCACAAGTGATGAGCGAAGGACAAGATGGGATTCCCTAGATTTTCCAGTAACAAATGGATGCTGAAGATAACAAAGGAGGAAAAGTACCATTAATAAAAACCATCACTTATAATTCAACTATGGAATATCAGCATGAAAGGCACTCGTGTTACAGTAGCCTCAAGCTTGGCACTACCTTTAACAACTCTGACGCAGTAGCCCTCAGGTGTGGCTCCCTGCAAGGGTTAATGACATGAAAAGTTCAAGTAAGAGGAAAATAAACACATTAGAAAATTCTGTCCTCACTTCAAGTTTTCTACTGAGAACAATTAATACTACCCAGAAACCCACTTTAAACAATTAGGTATAAATCAAACATACTTCTGTAAACATTTCAATAAGAAGTCCTTTGCCTCAACAGAAAGATGATCTGGTATTGGTGGATGAGATTTGGTTGTCCCTACATGAAAGAGAGCAGCAACCTAACGTAGCACCAACTGTTAGAACCCATATTAACTGATGATAGTTAAGGAAATACTCAACCTAAAAATCGGTAACTTTACAATGCTATATACAGAGAGAGAGAGAGAGAGAGAGAGAGATTCACCTCCTGATACTGCTGGCTCCAAGGAGCCTTTCCTGTAGCCATTTCTATAACTGTGCATCCAACACTCCATATATCTGCTGAACTGTAGTTAAATAACAAGATAAAATAAAATTGAGTTAAGGTGGTAAAATACAGATGTAAATTTTGAGTGGAAAAGCACTCCAACATGTTGAGAGGAATAAACTATCATATAACTTACTCCAGGTAGCACTAGATAAGATTCCTCAGCAATAACTTCTACTTAGTTCAAATAATGCATTTGTTTGACACAACTTTTGATGCAATTGGCTAAGGAAAAAAAAAAGGTGCAAAAAAAGATCACTCAACAATAACTTCACCTCTATTGTTTCATTAAATTGATATTACCTATTGTTTACTTCTTATCATTTTAGAGGTTTCCTCATGAACATATCTGGGTGAAAAAAGAAACTATTCAAAGCCACCAGGCAAAAATGAAACAAATTGATCTTCTTCATTGAAACAGTCTTTTGGCTACTTAGTAACATACTAGAGTTGTAGAAAAGAGTCTAATTAAGTACCAAAAGGATGCAGATCTGTACAAATGGGTTTTGTTGTATGCACTAGTTAATATACGGCAGAAAGTAAGCAAATGTTAACTTCACCAGTTAGAGAACTGGTTTGTATGCTATTACTCACTAACTGTGACCACTCTGAACAATAACTTCAGGAGCCATCCAATATGGAGTACCCTTCATTGATTTGGCACCAGTGACAGTAACCTGCAGCAGAATTCGAGGCCTGTGATGATACTTTTGCAAAGGACAAATAGCACAAGCTTATAAAAAAGAGAGTGAAACATACCAAAGCTTCAACTTTCTTGGATGCTCCAAAATCGGCAAGTTTAATGCAACCCTTATTATCAACAAGAATATTGGCTCCCTAATAGGAATCAGAGATGCCATACTTAGAGAAGGTTGAGCGCATAAAGCCTCTCAAGAATATCCATAAACACTAGAACGGATATAAAATACCTTGATGTCCCTGTGCATAATTTTATTCTCATGCAGATACTCCAGTCCTACCAACAATTGTTTAGTATACATTCTAATGACCTACAATGCAAATTCAAGGCAATATTTGAAAAATCTGAACGTTATTACGAGGTTCCAAACTAGAGAACCATAAACTTAAGCAAGTATATAAGAAATCATTGAAGTTATGTCCCAAGTTTGTGACATTTCAATATATAGAAAAGGTGATCACTCACGGATTCTGGGAAAGACCCAAATTTTCCCAAGAGAGATGAAATGGATCCACCTGGCACAAATTCCAGTAAGATATTCAGTGAACCCACCTCTCTAGCAGTTCCCAAGTATCTCTGAGCAACAATGCATAATGCCCTCAGGTTAGCGGTTAAAAAAGACACATTGATTGATAAAACTACAAAAAAACTTACTTAACTCACCACAATATTTGGATGTGAGAGATTTTTCAATAAATCCACTTCTTTTTCAAGCTCCCTGATATATTCCTGAACAAATTTAAATTCAACTTTCTGCTTGACAACATAAGATGTATACAAATCCATTCAAAAGAAATTCGGAATTACACAAGCAGAAAGAGCAAAACTAAACATATGCAAAATCAGCTCAAACTAATGCCAATACCTGAGTTTTCTTCGAAGCACTGTTCGTCCCTATTGCAACCTGAAGAACATGAAAAGATGAACCAATCAACTAATTCCATATCTACAGTCCCCAAAAAATACTATAATTCAAACAAAACGAAGACAGATCGAACTGAAAATTAAAAATAACCTCCTTCACAGCAAGCAACTCGCCAGAATCGAGATTCATCCCCATATGAACCCTACCAAACGCACCGCACCCAATCATTTCTCCCTTCCTCCACCGGATCGGCGGCGGCAAAGCAACCTCCTTCTTCTTCAACAATTCTTCATCTTTAGTAGCTTTTGGCATTAGCATCACGTCATCTCTGTTCCTAATTTCCGGCGGTTCTTCCTCAAAGGCAAATTCCATAGGCGGCAGCGGCTCTTCCTCCTCCATCGGCGGCTCGGCGGCTTTCCCGGCGTTTCGTCGAGGCGGAGAAATCGGAGGAAGCGCGTGAACTGGAGGCTTAGCAAAGAGTCCAACTCGCGATTTCCGGATACTCGACCCGATTTTTTCAACGAATCCACCAAACCCGGCAGAGTCTTCGGCCGAGGGTTTGAAAACTAGAGATCTCCGGACGGAGCCTATGAAGTCTTGCATCGGCGCAGTCACTGAAATGTAATCTAACAAAATTGGGGGTAATACTGTTGCTAGGAAATAATCTTTAGGGCTTTTCTGTAGGTTTGTTCATTTGAGTGAAAAGAGAGAGAAGAGGGAAAAAGGAAGGTTTGAAAATAAAATAATGGAAGATGAGATAGTATTAATTCAATTTGTAACCCAATAGTTTTACATATTTGTGTTTTAACCCATGGAAATTTGAAAATATTGAGGAATGAGCCGTTGTCGTGCACAAGCATTTGTCAACGTGTAAACTAAAATCTTTCACCAGCTCCATGAAGTCAAAATTACCTTAATTTTTACTGAAGAGTTCTTTTCAAGAAGATTAAAAAAAAACTCACATGTTATAAATATTATGTTAGTGGATGTCCATTTTCTTGTAATATTCATGACACATTGTAATGATTATATATAGTGACTATTGAAGACTTGTAAGTTGTAACTTATGGCTTTTGGGTTTTTCTTTTAGCCCTATAAATAGAGGCTTATTGTAATGTATTTATACATGAATAAGAATGAATAAATTTCTCTCCCTACTTCACTTTTCTTTTCTACACTTACATTTTGGTTTTTGGTTGTTGTTCTCTTAATTTCATAACAACACACGTATTAAATTTTCTTTTTCAAAATTTTCTAAAGGAAAATACCGTGACTATCTTCTTTTTTAATAGTATATATTCATTGGAATTCACTGTTATAAACTTATACTATATACTAAAGCACAATCCAAACAAATTTAGTACTACTATTTCATTTAAAAAATAAGTATCAAGTATCATATTAGTCAAACTTTTTAAAATAGATTTAGAACACTCCAAGAGTCCTTATAGATACATTAAGTTTTTTCACGTCTTCAATAAATATTATAAGTGATAATTACACTTACACACTTTAAGGTTTGATGAAATTATAGATACACTATATGTTATTGTATTAGTTTGCTAAATAAAATGTTTGTTATACCTCTGATGAAATCTTGTCAGCTTTGACAATAAACATTGTACAAATTTTTTTTTCTTATGTTAAGCATATGACTATTTCATATGCTCGTGCTACTCTTGCAGCTTGTTCGACATCGACGATAGTATGATCAAAGCAACCTTCAATGATCTTGACATTCTACAATGGTGGGAAATCTCCAACTCAATTGGGTGCTCTTGAGCCCACATAATTATTGTGGTAGGTATGTAGTTTATTGCTAGGTAATGGTTGGTTTACTTTATTTTGAGTAATATTGAAAGTTGTTTTTATCTTTTGGTGCTTGGCGACATGGTACTTTTGAGGATATGAGACTGACTTCGTTCTGCAGTGTCAAATAATGTGACTATTTTCAATTGGTTAAGATTATTTATCCGAATTGAATTGTAGGAATTGTTCATATAATTTGGTGGGATCAAGCCTTGTAAAACAAACAACAGTGAACTAGGTCGGGACTCGGGGTTGAATCAAGGGATGCCCCTCCAATACTTTAATTATAATATCATGAGAGCAAAATTGGTAAAAGAGAGAGTTTCAACTTTCAAATAAATTGTATCTTAGTACATTTTTTAGGGTATATCTTCTCAATAAGTTGTTGGTTAAAATGGTGACATGTTTTCTTGATTCCTGCCTCTTATTGCAGATGTAACTTAATTAATAATTACCTCAATTAACACGGACTGACTTATTGGCTTATAATTTTGCATTTATGGTCATAAATCTCGATCTAAAATAAGAATAGATTATGGTTACTCTCGGTTATTTTTGCTTTTCCTCATTTCTGAATTCAAATTATAAAAAATAAGTATATTATACTACACTTTAAACAAAAAGAAAAAATTATTAAATCATATACTTCCCCCATTACATTTTTATTGTCGTTTTAGGTTTTTGCACATATATTAAGGAAGCTATTAATTATCCTAAATTTTAGAAAAAAATTAGAGTTATACTACCTAATATACCATTTTTCTTTCAATACTTTTATATTTCTTCTTCAATTAATGATTTCTTATTCAATAAAAGCGAGAATTAATTTGAAATATGAAAAACGGTCTAAAACTACAATTAAAATGAAATGTTGGGAGTTTATTTGGTGAGACTCGACAAACCCATACTCCCTCACATCTTGCAAATCTCAATACGTTTGTTGAATACTATATTAGTGTATTTATTGCTCACTTCTCTTATCATCTCTTTCAATTTTCCTCGATGATCGGAGAATTCTTATCTAACTTAAAGTAAACGGTACCGTTTAACTCTTGATTGTGCGTGATTTCTGTTGATATGGAGTCGTTAGTGGAGGCGACATCCGGTGCGATGGGTGCACTGGTCAGCACCACCTTTTTGTATCCGCTGGACACTTGCAAGACTAAATATCAAGCTGAAAATCGATCTCATCATCACCAAAGATATAGGTCATTTCCTTGTTCTTCATTTTCTTTTGAATCATGCTGGTGATTTACGCTTTACTGTCACTGTTGCTGTTCTTTTTTTTTTTAATACATTTTTAACTTATATATTTGTGTGTTTTCCTGTTAAATTGGATGCACTATATGATGTGTATTAGAGAATCGAACGGTTCATTTATTAAATGATTAAAAATAAATTTTATTGGATGATCATGGAGCTTAGCAGCACAAAGTATGGTTCAAGTATACTGGGGCAATTGGTCTTTTTTTATGAATTTTAATGGTTTAACCTATAAATGATGCTAGGTATGCTATTATTCTCATGAATTATGCTCATATAATTGGAAAGATTGAAGAGTTGTGCTCTATCACTGTTGTTGCTCGGTTTTGTTATTTAGCCTGATTAGACTTGAGCACATCTTTCATGCCAACTTTGGGATTTTGGAATTCAAGACAAAATCTAAGTATACACCCGTGATGCCTTTGTGCCTCAATCATTTGAAATTTACACTGTGTATGGATCATTTTACCTTTGGAAAATAAGGACTCGGGAGGGGTTCCTTACGTTGGGGAACTTCATCTTATATCATCACTTCTCAACTCATTTTTTTATCACTGGCACTTATTTTTTAAGGTTATCTGAAGTGATTGCTTTTATGTGAACAGGAACATGTCAGATGTTCTCTGGGAAGCAATTTCCAACCGTCAAGTACTTTCATTGTACCAGGGCCTGGGCACAAAAAACTTGCAATCATTCATTTCGCAGTTTATCTACTTCTATGGATACAGCTTCTTTAAGAGACTGTACATAAGAAAAAGAGGATCTAAATCTATAGGAACTACAGCCAACTTAGTCATTGCAGCTACTGCCGGTGCATGTACAGCTATAGTGACACAGGCAAGTCACTACTCCACTAGTTTTCTAATTGTATTAATTACGAAGGATGGCCCCGTTCATGTTGCATAAGGATTGCCTGCTGTTGCTCAATTTCAAGATCATCTAGTTTGTAAGTTCATAGCTGATATTCGTACTATGAACTTAAGCTCTAAGTTTTGAAGCATTGTATAGCTAAGTAGAATTTAAAAGTTTTCTCGGTGATTATATGTATTATAACCAAACAAAAACCAGTCATTATTAGAGTTAACCAATTAGAGCTAGGATTACTTTGCCTAAGTCGTTATGTGGCCCTCGTTACTTCATGATTAATTATGTTCACGTTTAATGTCATATTTGTGTATTGGCAGCGTATATATTATTTCCAATTGATCTGATAGCAGTTCTTTGATTCAGCCTCTTGATACAGCATCTTCCAGAATGCAAACAAGTGAATTTGGAAAATCTGAAGGTTTGTGGAAATCCCTTTCGGAGGGTACTTGGAGCTGTGCATTTGACGGTCTAGGCATTTCTCTTCTCCTTACAACAAATCCTTCTATACAGGTTTGTGAGCTTTCTCCAAGAATTTTGTCTCGTTCAAATATAAATACACTCATTTTGGGAGTCATCCTTCGTGTTTGGATTATTAGTGACAAAGTAGCAGACAAGCAGAAACATTTGTTTGATAAAGAAAAATTCTAACCCAAACTATAATGGCATGCAGTACACCGTATTTGATCAGTTAAAGCAGAAACTACTAAAGGAAAAGCTGAAGAAAAATAGTGATGATATATCATCTCCAGAATCTCTTTCTGCATTTTCTGCTTTCGCGTTGGGTGCAGTCTCAAAATGCATTGCTACCATTTTAACCTACCCAGCAATAAGGTAACGTATATTCAATCAACGCTCTAACTCTTTGTTTCAACTTGCACTCGAGTCTGAAAAGAATCTCAAGGACATTACATAGGCTAAGATTTGATTGCATTTGGCATTACAATTTAGTTAAGATTTGGATGGTCAATAGGTGTAAGGTGATGATTCAAGCGGCCAAGTCAGATGAAAACGATGAGGATAAAGCTCAATCAAAGTCACGTAAAACTGTGTCAGGAACACTCTATTCCATTTGGGAAAAAGAAGGGTTGCTTGGTTTCTATAAAGGATTGGATGCACAAATGCTAAAGACTGTCCTAAGCTCAGCATTGCTTTTGATGATAAAGGAGAAGATCACAAAGACTACATGGGTTTTGATGATTGCACTAAGAAGGTTCATGTTGATAACCAAACCACGGTTAAAAAGCTCTTAAGAATTCTTGGCATGAAATCCATTTATATAAAGGGACCTGCTTAGGGTCCATGATAAAGCAAACCTATTGGTGGGTAGAATAAAATGTCAAATTTATCCTAATTGAGAACTTCGTATCAAAATAGATTCTGCTTGATTGTATTCTCATGACAAAATCCAATAAAACATAAGGCTAGAAAGTAACTTCTTTGATCTTAATGAAGTGTAATAAGTTGTAGTGAGCTCTTAGTCCCAACCTTAAATTGATTTATGGTGTAATTGTGTTAACTGTACAAGAAAAAGTCTTTTTTTTACTAGTGCTAGATTTTGTCATTTGTTTCTCTTCTTACTGCTGTTTATGCATTGAATAGTTATACTTTAGCTTTGAACACTCAAAATCAAACCAAGCTACTCGAGGATCGATTTGAGTTTGATTCGTTTGAGCTTGAGTTGTTGCACATAACAACCGAGATATAAGAATATCAATCTTTAGGATATCAGCAATGACCTACCAGGTAACTCAAATTTAATCTCATAAACTGTCCAAAGCAACTTAGTTTATCTGCCCAATGAATTTTTGTTGCAGTCACAAATTTGCACTCTGTTATGTAAAATGTTGTACACTCAAGAAAAAAGTAAGTCGAGCCGAGATGCATACTCATCAACCTAATTTAAAATAACATGAAAAAACTGATGAGCAAATACACTATATAGCCGACAGCTTTAAGCCCATATGCTCCATTCATGTTTGAATTACTGCCAACTTGGTAATTTCCCTCAGGTGTGCTCGTAGTCAAGACGACGACTATCCAATTATCTTCAGATGCAATCCCAATGCCCGTGAACTGTGTATCGTTTAGATATCCCGAGTACTGAGACCTTGTGAAATTGGAAAGAACGAGACCTGGCTCTAGGTTTGGAACACAAGCAGGCAATATCTGCCCGTCTCTTGTTGTGGTCACATTCAAATGGCATTTGGATAGAAGATTTGGAAAGTTTGCGTATTGAGGTTCAGTGCCAGGTACCGTGTTGGAACCTGTAGAGTTGGTACAAGGTTGTTTCTTGAACTGGTCTGCAACTTCACTGGCAAGGCATTCTGCTCTGTCGACCTTTGTTAAAGCCGTTAAGTTTAGTGATGCTCTGTACTGGTTAATTCCCTGAAGAAGATTGTCTTCCTCGTCTGACATTTAGAAAATGTGAGTCTTAAGTGCATAAGGTACCGTAAAATTACAAAATTTGAGGAGTTATTCACTTCTTATCTTTTAAATAGCATAACCTTCGATTACCATGAAACATCAACGATGAGTTTGAAAACAAGTACGACTTCGATTACTTGAAGATTCAAAAAGAAGACAAGGGCAACTATCAATAAAGGATGGCCAAAATCAGAACAACCCCCCCCCCCCCCCCCCCTCTCTCTTGAACTCAGATTAGAAAACTGGAATTGCAGAAAATCTTACAAGACAAGACTTAACTACAAAAATATGATGCCAATTTCAAATTTTGACATAGAAAACCAGGAACAAGAAGAAGATAGCAATCACATCAGGAAGAATAAAAGGGGTAGATCCGTAGATCTACATACAAAATTATGCAATTTTTTTTTTTTTTTATTAAAAAAAAAAAAAAAAACTTCTTATTTGAAACAAAGTCAGAGGCTAAAAATAGAAGTATTTCTTTGATCTTAATATATCGATTAGATCTGCATCTAAAATGAACTTAATAGTTACTTATTTGTCTTTCTCATTTAATTATCGTCTGATGGCTTAATAGCTTTGAATAAAGGAGCGGTAGAATATGCATAAATGCAGAAAAGAAAGCATCATAGGAATACTAATTGCAAATAGAGATACATAATAAGCAAATCTCCATTTATTCAACGCAAGAAGCTTTTTCCTCAACCAGAACAGTACAAAAGAATCCATAGGCAGAAAAGATTAAATCTTTAGTCAGTAAAATATAGCAAAGAAACAGTAAATTATCCTATCCTTTAACTTCACTCTTTCTTCTTTTATTCCAAACCCACAAATAAAGGTAACAGAAGAACCAATATGGCCTAAACAGAACACAATTTCAATAGAGCAAGTAAATGAGTAAGTCCCACATCCCATATGCAAGAATCTGAAAAATTAAAGGAATTGCAAACATGTTAAGAAAATCAAGAAACTGGGTTGTCGAAAAAAATCAGATCTTTAATCTATTACACCTAGATATATACAAGATATTGAAACTTTCATTATTTATTTCCCCTTCTATTACACAAAAGCTTAAGAGTTAAGACAAGGAAAAAAGAAGCAACCATTTTTCATTGAAAAAAAAAAAAAAAGTGGATTGACAAAAAATCAACAATTTGAGCTTAACAATAGAGATCCTAGGAATGCAAATTGAAGCAACATAAAATCATATTCAAGAAAATGGTAGTGTGGCGTTTACCATCGCATTTGATGAGGAGAATGGAGTGAGAAAATAGTAGAGAGAGAAAGAGCAGTTGTGGGAGAGATGCCATTGCCTTTGCCTTTGCTCTTTGATAAATTGGACCTGAATGTTAAACTTCTTTATTATTATGTGTTGTGTTGTTCAAGACTTGCGAATACGGAATTAAATATGGTGGTGACTTGACGTGGTGTTGCTTAGTTAATACTTCATTCTCATAAGAGAATTTACTAACTTTTTTTATCTTTTGCAGAATTCTTGGTGAAACTTTACGAAAAACCTTTTACCAAATATTAGCTGGGCTCATCATATGCCTACTGATTAATGGTTTAAATGATCCGACCAGATTAATCAATATATATATATATATATATAAATATTTTAAACAATATCGTAAAAGAGGTGGAGAAACGAACAAATTTAAACTCTAGTTAATATATTCTAAGTTAAATCGCATGATATAATTTTTTAAAAACTATGCTAATCATAAAATTTCAATTTTATAATAAATTGCTAACATCATATATATATAAATAAATAAAAATTAAATTAGAATAAAAACAAATAATTTTATAACATAATCATGGAATGACAATAAATGAATATATAAGTGTGGCTTTCTAATTTAGATATTTTTTTTTGCAAAAAAAAATATTGGAAAAGAAAGAGAAAAAAGAAAAATACAAAAATTTATTTGATATTCAAATGTTATATTAACTAAAAAAAGTCTTCATAAGATTTGGTGTTATTATATTAATTCATTATTTATAATCAATCATATCATTGATAGATCTAGTAGTAAATGTTAAATTCTAAAGAAGTTGATATCATTAATTGATAAGTTAGTTTACAAACTTTATATTAGATGGAAATATATATATAATCTTCTTCTTTGATGGAAGTGTAAGAGAACTTGCATAGTCCATGTCTCCAAAGATCAAACTAAATAACAACTCGAAAGAATTTACACGCGCCCATCAACTTTATTAAAATAAGGGAATTTCTGATGAGAACGTATGGGAAGATGGATCAAAGAAAAGTAGCTTGCTTCTCTCCTGGATTGGTGGCAGTTTATGGAGTGATCGGAGTTCCTACCATTACTTATTTCAGCTTAATAAAACCATAAACATGTCAATGAGGCCATAGTCCATTAGTAAGGTTGATGTCCCATGACTAAGAAATATTGAGTACAATCCCCACTAATGTTGATTTTTTTTTTAATTTAATACTAATTGACTGATAATTTATTTTCTTTGTAATTTAATTATATTTGAATAGATTTTTGATTTGATGAGATTTACTATCTCTTAAAAAAAAAATAAAAAAAATCCTATACGCAAAATCAAGATTTCTATGAGAGTCCAAATGGTGGTTGTAAAATCAATAAATGATAATAGTTATCTAATCACAAGACAATTTAAAGCAATGTAACTACCTTTTTTACTGTAAAGATTCAAGTGCAGTCAAACTCATTCTGGACTGGAAATTATGATTTATGTTGATCTTAAGTTTTGGTCGTCTGGTCAACGAAGTTCCTTTAGAATGGACAGGAAACTAGCCCAGGAAAGTGATGGTGTTCTTGCAGGATTAGTATTGAGAACAGGGCAAGGAACACATTTGCTTTTTTATAATTTTAGATAGAAAAATATGATTGAGAAAAACGCTGTTTAAACTTATTTGTGTTGATTCAATTCTCATAACATGGACGAAGCATAAACAAAATCTTAGAATTCGTCTTTTTATGGACCAAAAGTCTTCTAGCCTAGGATTTATGGCAGAAACTATTAGAATATTCGTTAATGCAACAATGCAAAAGGGGCTTTTCTGTAAAAAAATAAAAAATACAGTGCTGCGATATTTCTTTTGCCAACAATATACACAGCACAGCAATTCCAAAAACAAATTGGTGGACACAGTTAAATTTGGATAACGTGGCTAACTCCACCAATCCCATGCATCCCATGTAAGCACAACACCTATCAAATCATTGGCTTAAAATAAAAACCATAAGTTTTATATAGCTGAAAACTCGACTTCCTTTTTCTACACACTAACCTGAAAAAATGGCAGTGACTGCCCTTTCAGCCACCGGACACTGCAGAGGCACGGCCGGTTTCTCCCAGAGTCCAGTAAAGTTCTGCAATGGAGAGTTAATGGGGAAGAAGCTGCAAATTGCATCACTTCAGCAAAAGAATAAAAGCAATGCTATTATGAGTACTATATCCATGTCACTTACAGCTGATATTGCAGGTGAGAGTAAGGTGAGTTTCGGTTTCTTCACTGAGAATTACAGCATCTTTTTATGAAAGATACACATATCATGATGTACGATTATTACTTACACTGTCCACAGGTGGCGGACCTGGAAACGGAGAAGAGAGATGCCAAGACTGTAGTGGCAATAATACTAGGAGGGGGAGCTGGAACTCGTCTTTTCCCACTCACAAAGCGTCGTGCCAAGCCTGCTGTGAGTCTGCATTTCTAATGCCATCTTTTTAACTATCTTGATATACAGTTTCACTAAGATATGCAAAGAAACCAAGTTCTATATGCTATTCATGTATATTTCAGGTTCCCATTGGAGGAGCATACAGGCTAATTGATGTACCAATGAGCAACTGTATCAACAGTGGGATCAATAAAGTTTATATACTTACTCAGTTCAATTCAGCATCACTCAACAGGCATATTGCACGAGCTTACAACTTTGGTGGTGTCACTTTTGGAGATGGCTATGTCGAGGTAACTTCTTTAATCTTCTTCTCCATTAACAATTACTTACTACTGCATAAGGATATTTATATGGGAACATGGTAAATGCACGTAAATTCAATCAATTAAGATTCAGCTGAGCATTTTTTTTATTACAGGTATTAGCTGCCACCCAAACTCCAGGCGAGGCAGGAAAGAACTGGTTTCAGGGCACCGCGGATGCTGTGCGGCAATTCCATTGGCTCTTTGAGGTATCAAGTTTTAGTTATATACAACTAATTTGCACAGCCATTAATAATTAGAACTTAACACTTAAGTAATCATGAAGCTGTCAAAAACAGAGTGAGCTCTGAACATGTAATATTAATATGATAATGTTACTTCCTGTACCATAGGATCCAAGTAAGGATATCGAAGATGTTCTCATTCTATCTGGTGATCACTTGTATAGGATGGATTACATGGACTTTGTTCAGGTAAACTAGAGCAAGTTGTGACATGTTTATTAATACTGCTGTTTATATTTTAACTGCTCTCTTTTTTGCAGGATCACCGCCAAAGTGGTGCAGATATTACTATATCATGTTTACCAATAGATGAGAGGTACATCTTTGTTTTCATATTTCAACATTATGCAAGGTTTTGAAGGAAAACTTGCATTTGCTAGGCTTTAAAGTTCCTTACAGCAAGTTTCATGAGTGTAAATTACTCCATGGACAGGCATGCTTGCTGTTATTAAAGTTATGTCTGCTCAGAATCATAATAGAACTAAAAGTAATTAAGCAGAAGGTGATTGCAAAAAATAAATAGGCATCAAAAAGTCCTTGGCACATTGATCATGAAAATAAAGACAACGAGAAACCATGATAACCAAAGATTACAAAAGGTTATGAGATATCCCTTGCACAGGATCTAATGTTGACTAAATGCCTCGGTCCTCATACAGTCATTACCATCTATGGATATTTTGGTATTAAAAAGAAAATTCAAGCAATTTATCTCTTTTCATGATAGCCGTGCCTCAGATTTTGGTTTGATGAAGATCGATAACAAAGGAAGGGTCCTTTCATTCAGTGAAAAGCCCAAAGGAAATGATTTGAAGGGAATGGTAATTGCCTAAATATAAGTACTTTCTCAGAGCAAATTTACTCTGAAAAATTGAAAGGATGTAACTAGTTTAATATATTTCAGGCAGTAGACACAACTGTTTTGGGACTTTCACAAGAGGAGGCAGAAAAGAAGCCTTATATTGCTTCAATGGGAGTCTATGTCTTTAAGAAAGAAATACTTTTGAATCTTTTAAGGTAATCCCTATCTTCTGACCCGGTCAATAGTACGATCCAACATAAAAGTTTTGAAAAACACTATATCAAGCTTGTTAGAAAGGTAAGATAAAGTATAGTTTTATTCTGTTAATTCAGATGGCGTTTTCCAACTTCTAATGACTTTGGATCAGAAATAATCCCTGCCTCGGCTAAAGAATTCTTTATCAAGGTTCCTTCAACAACTTTCTTAAGTAATCTCTGTGAAGATGGATTCTTCACAAATTTTAGCTAAAACACAAAACTTTCTGCAGGCTTATCTATTTAACGATTACTGGGAAGATATCGGTACAATCCGATCATTTTTTGAGGCAAACCTTGCGCTGACTGAACATGTAAGTATTTTAGATTATACAGGTCTTAATTTAATATGCTTTCATAATCACATAGCTACCATTTGGTAGCTGAATATGCCTGAAAGATGGAGATCTTAATTTTTCATTCGTGAACTTATACCAATGTTATCATCTTGGTTTGATTTGTTATTTCAGCCACCAAGATTCAGTTTCTATGATGCCAAGAAACCAATCTACACATCCAGAAGAAACTTGCCACCATCAAAGATGGATAACTGCAAGGTTATTAAATTCTCGCACAACTTAGTTTCTCTAGGGAATCATTAAGAAAAATGTCACGATGTAGCACTGGAAAAGTAGCCCACGAAACTATATAGTTAAGGGATTTTATATCCTATACATAATGTGATAACTTAATTTTTTGCAGATTGTTGATTCTATTGTATCACATGGTAGTTTCTTGACTGATTGCTTAGTGGAGCACAGTGTTGTTGGTATCCGGTCACGCATAAACTCCAAAGTTCACCTGAAGGTTTGGTTTTGATATCATTCCTTGTTTAATTATTTGGTACATTTTTTATTATATGCTTGACATTTTATTGACTATTAAACTATCAAAAACCAACCAGTTTCCTACAACATATGCTAATGAAATTACCAACCTATTATGAAACTTCTGAATTGCCACTCATCAGAAAAAGGTCTGAAGTTGTGTATAGCGAACCTCCAAAGTTAACAAAAACAAGCCACTTAGTTTGTCCTCAAAGAGTTAGGAAGCAACATAGATTTTAGATTTATGTGAGTTTGTTCATTGATGTGCCATCAATACTTTTCAAGATGAAGTGTGACCTGAGGCTCCTAATGTTTACAGGACACTGTGATGCTTGGGGCTGACTACTATGAAACTGATTCTGAAGTTGCCTATGCCTTAGCTAAGGGGAAACTTCCTGTGGGAATTGGAGAAAATTCAAGAATCAAGTACAGACGTTACCTCTCCTCGTGTATATATTTTCTTAAACAATTCTTTGTCATTTTTTACTTCTCACTTCACTCCATTTCTATTATGCAGAGAATGCATTATTGACAAGAATGCTAGAATTGGTAAAAACGTAGTCATTGAGAATTCAGAGGTAAGATTCTAAATATTACGTGTGTCGAAAGATGTTTAACAGAAATCATGGTATTTTCAAAGTTAGTGCAATGACCTAACATTGAGAAATACAGATCTTACTACAAAAAGAGAAAACATCAATATATTTAGTACTAAGATATTTCAAGCCCTCTAAGAAACACCCAATTTTTTTAATCAAACCTTGATTATGTTAACAAACTACAGGAGAAGAAATCTAGGAGCTCAAAGATAATGATAATAGTTACGGAATTCACAGTTCTCTTTTTTACGTATTAACTTGCAGGGCGTACAAGAGGCTGACAGAACAGCAGAAGGATTTTACATCAGATCAGGAGTTACAGTCATATTGAGAAACTCAACTATTAAAGATGGAACTGTAATATGACAATTTAGTTTTTGACTCCTCTGTTGAAATGAACATTAAAAATATCGAGAATCATGAGCTTCTGTACAAATGAAAAGAATGGTGCATAAATGATACAGTTTTCATGCTCACAATTTTGAATTTAACATCAACAAGTGACATTCTCATACTGTTTTTGAGTTCGCGAAATGTAGGTTCTAGCATTTTATATATATATATATCCCTCCCCGCCCCCTCCTCTATTTGGTGTTTAATCGTTTTTGGGAGTCTACCTATCTTTTAATCAATATCGCTAATAAAGACTTATCAAGACAGTCACCTACAGATAAGTTCAATAGGATGTTTCAACTTATATTATTTTACTGTCAGCCAGCACCTCTGTTTCAAAGTTAATCAAATTGATTTTTTTAATTTTTTAAGGACCTTATCAAGGTCATGTAATTCGTAATATGATTGTTTAGAATATTATAAAGGAACTTGCTAGTTCTTTTGACGCTTCAGTTACAAGACCTTGGCCAAGGTCATGTAATTCTTCATATGATTGTTTAAAATCTTATTGAAGAAACTTGATAGTTCCTTTTAAGATACAGTTACAATTATTCTATTAAAAATTTGGATGCGTAATCAACAGATATGAAGAGAAGACACAACTTGAAGATAAAAAGAAGAGAATAACTAGACGTATTTTCAAATTAAAAGAAGACAATTGCATCTAAAAGAATAATTCTTCACAATGAAATAATAATTCGTTTTCAAATCTCTGCAATACAAAACGCTCTTCTGCTGTTATAATGCTAGTAACAAAACATTTACTATCTGAGAATGGCTTCCTACCTGTTCTTCCAGCCCGATGAAGATAATTTATAGCATCTTTTGGAAGATCAAAGTTGTATATGTGGGTTGTCTCCGGCAGGTCAACCCCTCTAGCAGCTATATCTGTTGCAACTAGAAGATAGCCTCCAGCT
This sequence comes from Penstemon newberryi var. newberryi, assembly GCA_030819805.1. Classification (NCBI taxonomy): domain Eukaryota; kingdom Viridiplantae; phylum Streptophyta; class Magnoliopsida; order Lamiales; family Plantaginaceae; genus Penstemon; species Penstemon newberryi. The sequence continues at coordinate 45,919,948 of JAUALY010000001.1, forward strand.
TCCTTAACATCCTATATCCAATAAGTAAACGATCAGACAGTATAAACTACTCAGCATAGTAAACTGCAACAAATAACTAAAGGGCAGTTATAAAGGGCCTAAAAGTATTTACAGTTAAGGATGCTGCTCGTTGATTAAAATTCATGTCTTGCTCCAGCAGAACAATTTCTGGGCATCCTGCATGTGAAGTCTTCAGAGACTCCATTAAAAGAGTTGTAGGTGGAGCATGTCCAGCTTTCTTTGACTTTTCTGACTGCACATGAAGTACAAGATGATGTTAACACACCAAATATCCCAAACTTAACTTTGCCCACTTCATGATCAAGTACACTTCATATTTTTTGAATCTTATTACCAAAGCCTATTCACATTTTAATATATAATATAATGAAAATGAGGATGATCAATATCATCTATATGTGGTACTGGATTTCTTCAAAGAACCCACAGAGTACTTCGAGCCTACAAAAAGTGAAAATTTTAAATTGTGAATGGTAAAGGCAATGAAACAACAAAAACGTTATTAGATGTGCAACCTCAAAACAATGTGGATTGAAGTGTTTAAACCAACTACAGTTGAGACTTGAGATGTTAAACAACCAATTTAGGCTGGTATGGTTTTCAGGTCCACAGATGCAAGTTTGTTCTGATCAGAAACACATCACAGAATGATAGATGTCTCAACCACAAAATCAACTACAAGTTTGTTCTAACACCATCGCATAAGGCACATCTTCTAACTACATAGTCTACATTCATGGTTAAAAAAATTGTATATTGTGATAAAATTCAGAATGATAGATGTCTCAACCACAAAATCAATTGACAGCAACCAAATTATATACTTGATGGTGTTAGAAGGCACTAACTTGCTCTCCAACAAAAATTATGGCAGATTGAGGTGCATCTGACTGTAGAAGATGTAGGAGTGTTGAATGCCTCTCCGTTCTACCACATATCTGGCGAAACGAAACCAGAGATAGTATAAAAAGGGGAGTAGAAAAGGAGCAATAAAATTGAAAAGATAGGAAGTGTTGGTTGTTTGCATAAATAAGAAGAAATATAACAAAGATGAAGGATTCATTATAAATTGCTGGATTCCAGATATGATTTTATGATGTTGCATCTTCTCACAACAAATCTGTGATACAGGCATGAAGGCATAGGCTCAATTGGATTGACATGGACATGGACAACATCTGCCTGATATGATCAGTGAAGCAGCAGTTTGTTAGTAAAATTAGCAGATGGTGGTGGCAAATTCTGGCAATTAAGACCTGAGAAATGATCAATTAAATTCACCTTGGTCCATTTTTGTTGTATACAGTCATACACAAAGCGTCTATGCTGAGGAATTGATGCACTAGCAAATATGGTTTGACGATTATTGATTGATGAGTAGTTAGTCAAAAGCCTCTTTAGAGAGCTCACTTCTTTCGATGAGTTGAACATAAAATCAACCTACAGATTTGGCAAAATAAAAGATGTGTTTGAATTGTCAGAGAAGGGTATCAGAAGTTTCAGTGCGAATATTTAATGATAAAACCAAATAACTATTGGAAACACTAATGCACTCGAATATTTAATCATTTGTCTCAAATCTTCGTCGGCCATGAAAAATTAAATTACTGGTCTTAACACAATAATTTTAATGGCTTCAGTGGAACAGTTTTTCAGGTTCCTTTGGTTTTTTCGGTTTTCTCAAGTACAGGCCAACCAACAGTAGCAAAAATTACTTTTAGAGTTAAATATATTGCATATGCTAAAGTTCAGTTTATCAAAGAAAAGAGATGAAAAACAAGGATAACATCTTTATGACCTCATCAATAACCAGCACACGCATAGCATCCAACTTAAGAATATGCTTGTCAAGCATTTGGCAGAGACTTCCCAAAGTTGCAATTACTATAGCAGGGGGCTCCACCTATCAATACAACAGTGTTTTACAGGTTATGTTAGATAATCAAATGAGGAACCGATTAAAAGGAAAGGAACAAAGCAACTATTACCAAACAATATAAAGAATAAGTAAGTACTACCAAACAATATAAAGAATATAAGGGCTTTCGGTGTAGTGGGGGGGGGGGGGGGGGGTTGTGCACAGAAACAGATTTAAATGGGCTCCGCTAAAAGATCACACAAAGGACCACTGTCCAAACATTATTTACCTTGTTATCACCAAGTCTAGTTATCACCTTTATTATGCAAGTTGGCATCACTGCATAAGTTTTTAAATGTGACAGAAGGTTTCTGGGAAATGCCGGATTTGTTCATTCGGACTACTTAGCGCCTTTACCATGCAAGTTAATTAATCACAATAGAAGTTATTCAATCAATATAGATTTTATTTACTATATTAGATGCTTTTAAGAAATGCCTGATTTGTTCATCGACATAAAACTTCCCTGTCCATGCCAAATAATAGATATCGAAATTCCTTAACATTCTTGTTCTGGAACATTAGGCTTCCTGATGTCATAGGCACCATCAAGGGGGAAAGTGGTTTCAGTTTGTGCTAATATACTAATGTGATTACTGAAAGTAGTCTTTACGTACCTTTAACCAACTCTTATGTCTCCTCAATGTTCCACCATCTAAAAGCGCCATGATAGTACAAGACTTCAGTTCTGGTTCAAGTTCAGGTGATTTTGCAGCCAAAATACGTGCAACCTTTGTAACCTTATGCACACAAAGTTTACAAGATCAGTTTTTGAAAATCAAAACTCAGTTTACAAAATACTTTACAGAGGTTTGAGCAAGAAAATGGCATCCTACCTGCATACCGAGCTCCCGACTAGGCACCACGATAATGGCCTGAACGGCTGACCTTTGTGCATTGATAACAGAGAATATCAAAAGTAGGTACGCCAGTGTCTTTCCCGAACCTGTCTAGAGAACAAAAAGCGCAGCAATAATCAATTAACTTCATCATATTTCATCACGGGAAAAATCTTGGGCAAACCATTTCCATCAAATTACTTTACACTCTTCCTGTCTAGGCTTGGAACCAGACACAAGAAAAGTGAATTCTCACGAGAAACTGTGACCTAGGTTCATCAAGACCCACAAAGACAGAAATTATATAAACGAACACCTTTTTTCACCAGCTAAAAAAAATTAATTTGCCTTGCAACAGATCTCATCATGAGAAGTGGCAATTCTTTCAATAGTTTCTACCATCCCACAGGACATATAATGCCTACATAAAAAGCCACATAAAGCAACATGGTTTCACCAATGATCAAAACAAAAATCACAAGAGTATATGCAACTAGATACACCAAAATGACCATGCATATCAACATAACTTATAGACTTATTGGCATCAACAATAAATTATATATTGAAATAGTATATGTGAAAATATACATTGAATACATGACATATGTTCTAACTTATACTTGAATCCTAGATTTGGTAGTGGAAAGAAAAAAGGCATAGAAAAACATAGGATATTAAAATGATCAAATTTCCCTTTCGTGGACACCAAGAAGGATATTAAAGTTCACAACTTTTTACACTAAGTTGATCACCAAAAAATTTGAAATAGAAATCAGCATTTACATATGTAGGAGTGTCCCCTCGTTTTTCCATTGAAACCAAAACACAGGAGATTGCAAAATCAAATTAAAACATTTGATCGTATTGACCTGAGCATGAATCACGCAGTCACGACCGGAGAATAACACCGGTAGGGCTTCACTCTGCACAGGCGTCGGCATCGTATACCCAACCTCCTCCACCCTGCCAATTAGAAATTGAATAGCATTTCAAACATATTATTCTCTCCAATCCGATTAATTATGATTATTAAACCCACAGCAGACGTGAAATTAATCTCAAATTCTTTTAAACTATCAAATTTAGTTAAACAGAAGAAATGACTTGCCTGTGAAGCACGTGATCGGGCACGTGACCTTGACATAGTTCTCGCAGCGATGGAGAAGTCTCGTTTGTGGTTACGGCATCGTTTTTCTCTACAAAAGGAGAACTGAGAGAAGCGGATATTGGAAGAGAGATTGAATTAGGTTTCGTACGTTTAGAAAAAGACGAGCTCGTGTGGTGAGTGAAGAGATAAAAACGGGGTTTCATTGAGGAGGTCCATGGAAAGGAATGGAGATACGGCGCAGAGGAACACGTCATTGGAGGTTTGCTGTGTAGCTGAAGGAATGAGGATGAAGAAGGTGAAAATTTTAGAAGTAAATGTGAGAATAACTTTTTTTTTTTTATGCTGTAGAATTATTTTAGTCTTTCTTTCTTTCTTATTCCCAATATTCATGCCATCTTTTTATTTTTCTTTCTCCTTAGTTTAATATATATGCCTTTCTTTTAATTTTTCTGTCTCTTAATCTCAATATTTATGCCTTCTTTTAATTTCTCTTTCTTTCTTAATGATTAGGTAAGGAATATGGTATTTTATTGTTCTTATAATACAGTTATTTTCTTTATTTAATGCATTGTTCTTAAAAAAATTCTTACTAATTGTAAAGAAAGTGCAATTTTTTTTTTATTTTCTTTATAATACCTTCTCCTTATAATTATATTTATTTAGTTCACTCTTCATATATTTCTTTATTTACACTGCTTCAAAAAAAATGTATTTATAATTGTAAAAATAATACAGTCTTTTATTTTGTTTATAATATTGCATCTTTATTATTTTCTTTATTTAATGCATCGTTAGAAAAAAAATTCGCCCCCCCAATAAATCACGTCTAGCTCCGCCACGGACTAGATGAATGTAAAGAATGACATTCTTAATTAATTGTCAGTAAATATCTTCGCACTAATATATAACTAATCACGTTAGGCTTTTATATATTAATTCAATTAATATTTGATTTATACAACTTGAGAAATAAAAAATAATGGATTTTCATCATTTTTAAAAATTTAAAAGTATTAGGATGACAAACTCTAGGTGAGCATTTAGTAACCATGAAAGTTCATTAAAACATAATTGTATGTCAAATATATCCATTGAAATTGATAAGTCGATTTTAATGTCCTTAATCATATTAAAGTAAAATATCTTTATCCAAATATGCGCATTTATTATAATAATAATCCTGCTATAATTGTGAGAGTTGTTTTTCAAAATTAGAATTGATAAAATATTTTTTAACGATCGACCATTGATGACAATTTATTCATACAAAAAAGTTATTATAACTTGAAGGTTTAATTGTTACTTTTATAAGTATAAAAGCAATACAATTAAATTTTATGTAAGATGATTTTTTTAATGGAGGGCCCTAATCAAATAGTAATTAAGTTTCTACAGCGAGGATAATAATTAACGTATTGATTAAAAAAGATTGCATAAAAAAAAACAATTAGTATAACATAGTAAAATTCATAAATATGTTTATTGTTTTATTGTTTATACTTAATTTAATTTACTTAAATGCTTAAAACTCAAAAATATATGATACAAAAATCCAAATAATTTATTAAATAGTACATGTGCCTATTCCCCGCAAAAGGAGAAGCCGAAGTACATGGATAGTCACAACTTGCAGATAAGCTTCAGTAACCATCTTTCAGATGTATATCTGAGTAATAGTTGTGCATTCAATTAAATCTACATCTATATATAGAAGTAGGATATGGATATACATAATTATCACTATCAAAGCTTATCTTCAAGTTGAAGGAATCAATTTTTTTTCTTGATTGAACAATCAAAAACAACTTTTAGTTATTGTTCTTTTCGTTTATCAGAATCGCAATATTGGTTGTCCCATGCACTTGTTCTGCTGTCGTCAATGTAGAATTACAGGTTCACATCGCCGACAACAGCTAGAACAAGCGTTTATTCTGATTTTTTACACGAATCTCAAAGAAAATCGATATGCATATGATGTATTTTCAAGGTAACTTTTTACTTCGGGTATGTTTTTTGAGTTTATCATGACATTATATTATGTGAAGATGATTAAATTGCGCTGAATTAGAGGAATAATTATTTAGATTCGTATGTCTAATTCTTAATTTTATTATCGTAGATTTTCCGTCCAATTTGGATTACATATGACCATTAACATTTTGACTTTCGATCCTTTTCAAGAACTTCAAAATATGATTTTCAACTTTTGTATCATTTAATTACTATGTATCCTAGTTTTTTTTTGGGTTACTTTTCAAAGACTTCATTAATTCTTACTGGTTTAAAGGACTTGGTTGTATATGTGACTTATTTTTGTACATGTTGATAGTAATGTATTCTGATCTCTAAAATCCATAGTTGGAGATTTTGATCTAGAATTATAAAGAAAATTTATTTTCTTAATCTACACTATTTGATAGTATCTTCTTGAGAAACAGAAACAATTTTGAAGGAACCTTCTTTAGATTGGATAGATATAGTTCCTCAATTGAGAAATAATATAAATGGCCATTGCCTATATAGATGATCGAATTTGGTTCTAGGCAACTCCTAACCTTAAAAGGGTTTCTAAAAAGCCCATTCCCATATTTACATGTTTATTAGTCGGTTACTCCTATTAAAAAGGATTATTTATCTTTTTCAAAAAAAAAAAAAAAAAAAAAGCTAATTTGAGTTAAATAATGATAGGTGGAGTAACATATAATTTCACATTTCCAGAACCAAAATACAAGGTTGCCTTTTTTAATATTTTATCAGAAATAACTCTAAGTTCTTCTAAAAAAAAAAATTCTTAAGTTCTTCTCGTTATCAAATTTTATAATGTCCTAATCCAATTCATCAAAAATAAATTAATATCATTAACTTTTAATCTAATCTGACCTCAATCTCGCAGAACTATTTACAAGTCTTAAAAAAAAAAAAAAAAAAAAAGGCTAAAATATATCCCTTAAATTATCACCCACACACACCCCTTTTTATTGACCAAAATAAATCTTGAGCTTAAGCGTCAACTCAACATAATTGGTTTAAACAAAATTTCCGTTTGTGAAATCAGGGAGATAAAATGTCAAAAACCGTAAAATGAAGGGGTCAAGTCGTAATTGAGGCATAACCGCATAATAACTAAAGAAAAGGAAAGGAACCTGATCGATTCAATTTCCTGCGTTTTCTGCTCTCTTTTTCCTCTTCTCCACATACATAAAAATTCCTTTCTTTGACCTTTTACACACTCCCCCTTCTAGTTCGTCTTCTTTTCGCCATCTACACTTTTTCTCTCATACTATTTATTTCCTTGTTTCTTTTACTTCTTTTCTTGAGTGAAAATGGCTAGTTTTTTGTTACCAGCTCTTTCATCAATATCATCTTCTAAAAGGGTAGATTTCATTTGTGATGATATTGCCAACTTTGAAGATGAATGTAGCATTTGTCTTGAGCCCTTTAGCTCTATCGATCCTCCAGCTGTATGTGATCTTAATGTGATGTTTAATCATATATATATGTAGTTATTGTATGATCATTGAGTGTTTTTTTTTTTTATGTTTATTACCTGTTTGATGTAATGTGTGTTTGTGAATATGTTACACGTCTGTATATATATATATATATATATATATAATCTACCTGATTCAATACTAGAATTTAGCATATAAGTTGAAGAGAATGTTTTAACATGTATTTTATTTTCAGGTTACCAAGTGTAAGCACGATTACCATTTGCATTGTATTCTCGAATGGTATGTTTTTCCGATTTTACAAATCTTATGGTTATATATACTATATATAGTTGTACACAATCATTTCAAACCAGATTTATTTCTTTTAGGTCCCAAAGAAGCAATGAGTGCCCAATGTGTTCTGAGCATCTTGTATTGAATGATCCTGCCAGGTACCGTATATATCTTGTGCTGTGTTAAAAAGAGAACAAATTTATTCTCTTTTGTCTCTCAAATCTCTTTTGAATTTCATTTACAGCCAAGAGCTGTTAGCTGGAATCGAGAGAGATAAGATTTTGAGGCTGAGGCGTAATTCTCACCCGAACAATGAAGTCATAAATGTAAGTTTTACGGTCCAACTCAGTAGTAGTTAAGAAATTGTGCATTCTAGTTTGATTTATACTTTTCTTCTTTTGAAATTGGTATACACAATAAATTTCTCAGGATTCACCTCATGTGGATGTTTGTGTTATTGAGCAGAGAATTGTGCGACATTTTTCAGCTGTCGCTAGCAGGGCTCGTAACATCAGTCGAAGGAGGAGAAGGCAGAGAACTGTAGAAATCGAGCCTTCACAAATTCAACCTGTTCAAATCACAAACACTACTTCAGATGAGACACAAATCAACACATCAAATTTCTCACACATTGATTCAGCTACCTTTGTTAAAACACCTATTGTTAGTCAGCCGGCTTCTTTTACAACATCTCCGTCGCCTGCATTAGCACCACCTCCCACGGCAGAAAACTTGCAGTTTCCTGCGGAGTGCCGGTACCAATCTTTTATTATGATCTTTTAAAGACTGATATTGTTTGGTGCATTTTTTGTGTATGGATTTACAGTTATTTGTATACATATAAAATTCTAACATGTGAAGAATATTGACAATATCATAGAACATCTTGTTTTCTTTGATATCTATTCATGTACTCAAACAAACAGATCATTTTTCAGGCAATCAAAACCTGATAAATCTGGGAAATCATCCTCAGAGTCTCTCAAGTCAAAACTCTCCTCTGCTTCAGCCAAGTAAGATAGTTTTGAATATATTCGATTGGTTGTAACATGAAATTTGAGTTTTGCCCTAATGGCACACAAAATGCAACAGGCTCTCGAAACGTACGCATGGTTTAAAGGAAAAACTAGTTGCACGAAATGACTCAGTCAAGGAACCAAGTAGAGGAGTTCAATGCAAGATGAGTGCAGGTATTGCTAAGATGATTGAATGCCTACATATTACTCATAAACGAGCTTTCACTGGGACAAGGGGAACCTCAAACTCTCCACGCGTAGCAAGGGGCATGGAGGAGGGCAATATAGTCAATTAAACAACAGATAGGAAAAACTACACATGCATGACATGAGAGTTCAGATCCACATTCATCAAAAAAAGCACCACAGGAGAAGAACTGATGAGATTGTGAAATCAAGAATCTCACTTCTGCAATGAGCATGTAAGCTCGACTTTGCTAGAGACGTGTACTAAAGAATCAATCTAATAGTACTAATCTATATGATTGATCCCGTCCTGCAAAAACTGTAAAGTGGCAGAACAGAATAAACATATTAATTTATTCACATCAATATGTTGCTAAGTTACATGCAAATTCAGAATTCTATTTGCAAAATGAAACTAGAATATACTAGCTATAAATTTGCTATCTTCTAAGGCCTAAACTATCTACCATCACTAGTAAATCTGCAAGATGATCTTAATCTTGCTCAATGTAAGTAAGCATTTAAACTTTCATCTATCTACCAAAATTGATGTCTTCCGCATCAAATAAATTATATATACACCCACGACCAACCAATCAAACCTGTGCATGAAAATACAATGAATTTGATGTTCTTGTCAATTCACGCTTGAGAAAAAGAGCATAGAGCAACTCATTCCATGTATCAGGAACTCCGGGTAGACACCAATGACTGCAGTCTTGCCTATGAATAGGTGCAATACCTGCCGGCCCCAAGTAATACAAAGACGGGTGCCCGTCTTTTCTTCTTGACGACATATGAGTTACATTTAGTACTTCCAGTACTCTTAAATCTGTTAGATTTGAGTGATCTTTAATAAATCGGGCAAAAATGGTATACTTGGTCCAAGTGTGGGATGGAACCAATGAAGAACCAAGCTCTGGAACGGTCTCCAAGTGACAAGTTCCCCCTGATCTCCAATCTCCACCCCTGAAAATATCATTTCTTTGGTTAATTAAGTGGATGAAGTGGATGAGTAACAATTTAGAGGTGAAAAAGCAAAACGAGAAAAGGGTAAGATAGTTCAAGTAGAACCTGAAGTGCACGGGAGCATATGTCCGAAAGAAGACCTGTGTCTTGGTAGTATTTACTTCACGATTTACCCATTCCACAACTGTTTTTAATGATCTCCAGTATGCTGTTTCAACCCCCATATCCAATTTCACATCCGAACCTTCTTGGAAATAACAACCTCTGATAATACATGTAAACTGATCAGAAAATTCAAAATGCTAAGCAAATATGCAAAACAAGATTATGTGAATTACCCTCTAATAGTCTTCTCATAATTCCACCAATGTCCCGTGTTGAATATGAGTACATCTGCATCTCTCCATTTGTATGAAGTCCAATCCATTTGATCTAGCTTTAACGTAGTTTTAATCTTTGATGGGAGATTGGGAGGAGGTCGACTTTGCAATACAAGAAACGGAGCTCTGTAGTATTCCACTGTGCAATTATATTGCACAAATTTGAAGATCAAAAATCCTTTGTGCTTTGTTATGGGATTTCCATTTACTTCATATATTGCATTCTTGTCGGATATTGCAGAAGAGAGCATACAGAGTAGGGACTCCCACTGGTTTCTTCCAATTGAATCTCCCACAAAAGCAACGCGTTTGTTTCGTAATTTCTCTAGCATAATCTTTGCATCAAATCTGTTTTACACGCAAAGATAATATATAAATATAGTCACTCTTAGATTAAGATTTTTGCAAGATGTTTGAAGAATTGTAAGTTAAGAAGATGAATGCAATGACAGTCCATATATGATCCTTAAAAACCCAAGTTACCAGCATAGATTCATAAGGTTTTCCTCTTTAAAACAAAAAAACATTACAATGATTCATAAACTACAAAAAAGTCAAGTGCAGTGATGGTCCTTTTCCCAAATTGAATATTTGCTGAATCGACAATGAAAAAAGTAGACACAATATTGTATAGGATTACATGAATAAAGATCGAATGACATATTTTTAAATTTGGAAAAGATGAATAATTATCAACACAGTCAAAGTGAAACAACTAACTGAATAGAATATCAATTAATTAATAAAACAAGGTAAATCATACTATAATTGACTAAAGAAACATTGACAAATAAATTAACGCTAAAATAGATTATTAATGAAGCAAAAATCACAAATAAAACAGACAATCAACAGTCAGAAAGAAAAGAAATTACCAAAAGATAAAAAAATCTCCAAGAAAATAGCATGGAAAATTTGAAAACATTTCATGCTCAACATCTTTGCCCAAAGTACCATAAAATAATAACTAAATATGCACACTATTAAAAATTGACGAAAATACCAAATGATTAAAATGGAAAAATAAAATATAAAACCTGGGCAAGTTGCAATTTTTGGGCTGCCACCTCCACTTAGTGTAGAATAAATCAGGCCTTCCATTTTCTGAACATCTGAATCCTTCATCCAAGAACCTACAATCTCCTGATTGGTACAAAGGATAACTCTCATCCCACATCCAATCACCATCAAACAAATCACACCCACCATTAATTTCACTCAAAAAATCTATCTTTTTCATATTCTCTTTAACACCAACACCACCTTCACTTCTCATCCACAAAAACCACTCACTCTGTGTTGGAAACCAGATCCCTTTTGCAGCACTTCTGTAGTCCAACAAAAAGAAACAAAAAATCACACAAACTGTCAATCCAAGAACCCCTAGAGAGGGTTCAAAAAGCCGAAAACGCTTCACTTTCTTGTAGATATCAATTAAATACATCTTCTCTTCAGATGGGCTGATGTTACATTTGGAAATCTTGAATCAAGATTCAATTTTTTTTATCATCTATTTGAAGAATATTTAAACATGGATTAGTAGGGAGTTGAAAGGGAGGATGAAAGATTAAAGAATTCTGGTGTACAAGCAGAACAAAAAGTGAAATCAGTAGCATTGCAGATTTGGTTGAGAGTTTAAAAGAGTGTGTGTAATGTGTGTTTGTCCTTTTCTTGTTGTTTGGTTTGGCTTCTTTACTTGTTGAAGGTCTAATGGCTTTTTCTGTAGAGCGAAATAGAAAAAGAGGTAAAAGGGGAATATGGAAAGTGGTAAGCAAGGCACAATACTAGCGGTTATGGAAGAATTGAAGAGAAGAGGGAAAAAAGGGTAAAGAGGGAGTAAATGGTAATAATGGGATAGTGGGGCAGACGTGCTACAAATACAGGTAATGAGGATTAAATTTCAAATTCATAGAGAATCAATCTACCGTGACTTAAAACTTACTAGTATTTATTAAATTTTTCCTTCTCAATTGATAAGAGAAAATATCTAATTTAAATTCAATTCATTATAATAATTACATTATAGAAATAAAAATGAAAATTAAACTTAGTATTTAGTATAAATTGACAGTCATTAATTTTTTCAGAATAAGAAAATGTGAGGATTTAAAAAATGCTACTAATTATATAATACGTTTGGATTTTTATGTGTCAAATCAATGATATTTAATCAAATCGACCATATATAAATATATATAAGGAAAAATATAGTATAATTATTTTGTGAATGAATACTACATATGAGAAAGCGATAAAATTCCTAGTGATTTTAGTAGATGCGTTTAAGACGAATTTCGACTTATTTTTTTCTTTTTTCAAATCAACAAAGTGTGACATTTGAAAATCTTTTTTTTTTTCTATTTTTTTCACAAATAATTGGAACTTAAACTGAACCAAATTTAGATGCTACACGCCGAGTAATGCACATATATATTATCACGAAAACATGTGTCCAATTTCATTTTATTTTTTATTTTTTCAAAATCTACATCCTAGTACACATGCTGTTGATCAATCCTAATAGAATGAATACATATCGTATAGCCAGTTGAGAGTCCAGGTTCTACAACATAATAATACTTTTTTTTTGGGTTACAAACATCATAATAATACTGTATACAGAATAAAACCTAGATCACATACACACGTGACTGATTCGATTCTTCAATAACAAGATAAATAAATAATATAATAGCTACCAACATCAAACAAATTTTTACTCCACTCGTTCGTACACAAAAATGCTGAAGTAGAGCAAAAATTAAAATAAAACCTTTTTCCTTTTATAAAGATCTAGGACAACATTCACGTGCAACTACGTCTTGGGATGGAATATGACCCAAGCACCACATTATATGTCCCCAATTCAAACCTGTCAATTTTTTGTTTTAAAATTCTCGTGATGATTGCACCTCAAAAACTACTCCCTCGATTTCATATTAATTGACACATTGTTACTTTTCACACAGATTAAGAAACCTCAGAATTACATACTTTTTGATGGTAAAATGTCTCAAATACCCTTTATAATCATGACTATTTTTTAATTTTTTATTAGTGAATGATGACCATTGAGTTTTCCAACTCCAATGAGAGAAAGGGACAAAATTGAAAAAAAATGCTTTGAAAACCCAAACAAGCCAATTAATTTGAAACAAAAAATTTAAACAAATGTGCCAATTAATATGAAACGGAGAGAGTAGCTATTAAAGTAGGAGTACACAATGCCATACAAACCCCACAAAAGTAACTTTATATAATCGACGTAGGATCAAAGCCTCACACCCTGTAACTAAGTTCATCGCATTCCATCATGCTTTCGTAGTCAATGCCAAATTGGTCCATGCTAGTTGCTACCCACTCTAAGCGGCTTTGCTCGACTTTCGGGCAATCCTTTCTAAAGTCGCTCTTTTCTAGGTAGCATGTGGCTTGCTCTGATATCTATTGCTATGACCCTAAAAGAATCCTACCACTAGCTATTTAGATTGTGGAACATATTGATATTGTATTAACCGTTTTGACCAGGCTCAACATTTCCCAGCTATATTTAACATGTTTCAATTTCCATCTCAAATTTTGCCATTACATGTCCTAGAATTTAACATGCTGTATTAACAATATTTGATATTGTGATGATAAAAAAGTTGTTATAACAGGTGTGTACACATATTTTGTGGCTTATAATCATAACTCAGTGCAGAAAAAGACCACTCAAACCTAATGACAAAGAAAAATGTTAATTTGATGTGGTCCATGTGCATGGGTAAATGCGTCAATGTAACTTCAATGTCATCTTTACATCAGTCTGTCCAGATAATGTAACACCAAAACATCCCAATGCATCTTAAGGCCTAACTTACCAGAATGGTTCATGTATAATTCAATCTCTCGGAAAAAGACTTACCTCGTCAATCTATCATCAGAAGACAATCGATTAAGTAATCAAGTTCTGTTTTGAAACCAAAGTTACACCGATCCGATTGAACAAACATTGATCGAAATCCTACAACTCATCGAGTCTTGTTGAACTAGTAATATATAACTCAAACTAGGTTTCACATTATATACTTGTAATTACTCATATCTATCAAGCATTTAACAGCTGTGATAAAATCTTCAGATATATTGAACTAGTCTAGCATATGCAAACACCAGAATTCTTGATATCTCCAAACAATGGACAAAGTGAAAAAATTGCATTCAGGAACGACGGAGAGTAAGTGGAAACTGATTTGAAATGATTTCTACTAGTCCAGGAGAAATGGTAGTTGTAAGTTGAGGCACAACCCATTCTGAAGCGAACCTGGCCAAGGATAAAAAATTCTGCCATGAGCAACGCGTAGGCAATCATATATTGTTTGGGCACTCAAACGGGCTTTTTTGCTATTTTTGGTAAATATTAGCACGTCAAATCTCCAACATTGCCCCGATTAGTAGAAATAATTTCGAAACTTTGCCCACTTTGGCCACTTTACCTAACACCATTTAAATCATAAACTTTATCCTAAGCTACCAATATATTGAGTCAACTAAATCACCAGGCTCTCCTCATTGACCTTTTAACAAATGAATTCTGCAACATCTTTACTGTCACTTTTGCATTCCTCGTATTCTAAGCATCAACCACTCAGCACCAACAACTGCATTGACTGATCAAAATAGAGACCAAGCACAACAAACATAAAGCTCAAATGTTTGCATCAAAGCCTCGTTGCATTTATATACAGTTATTCTACTGATAACATCTATATATCGTAGTGTCCTAAATAGACAACAACCTATACTCCAAAATCTTCAAATGGGGCTGTCGAATAGGCTTCAAACTTAAGATTTGATATAAGAAAATAATCCTAGCATGGTTATTTACACAATGAGACAAAATACCACTAAGTGAAGATTAAATGGGAATTTGCTCGCATAACATAATGCTTGATCAAGCACATTCTGGTCATGATTCACTTTACTCCTTTAATCATTCTAAACTGTTCCAAACACGGTTTACTAAGCTAAGTAATTAAGTTTGCTCGAACTCTATTTGGCAAAAAGCTCCATCTTAATTACTTGGCCCCAAAAGAACACAAATACACAAATACACAATCAACATTTTGTAATGCTCATCTATTTATTTATATAGATGAGCTTCAAAGACTAAAAGGCGAGCTTAAGCAGGAAATTTTACACCCCTACATATCCAAGATCAGTCCCAATATACAAGACAGAAGATAATCAGGACACCTTCACCATATCTCATCCTAAAGGTTTCAACTTTACCCAGTATACCTTCAATCAGATGAAAAAAAACCTCAAATAGAATGAATATCATCAAATAAAATAAAACTGTATAGCATTTTGTAACATAAACTTCAAAAGATCACAGTAAAATAAGAAGAAAAATTAAGTAATTGAAGAAGTAAATACAGTTTCATAGCTTATGATCTGACTCAGAGAGAATAGTGGAAGTGGTATCAGTGTGAAAGCTATCAACAAAACTATCTTCCGTTCGGGCTTGGGTTAGGGCTAGAACTTCTTCCTGACGCTGTTGCTCTAATTGGGCTCTCTCGAGAAAAGGTTTAAAGCCCAATTGAAGAGTCAAGTATCCGAATGCCAAAGCTCCCACCACCACCAACCCTGATCTCGTGGCGTTCATTTTCGCCGTCCCTCCCATTTTTCTTCTGCTATAGAAATATCCGGTGTTTAATTAATTTGGTATGTTGTTTTTTAACCCAACCATTTATAAATCTTGATTAATTTCATTTTAGCCCCTGTTTCCATATAAATTATTTCCTCAGTATTACTACTTTTTAGAAGGATGAAATGACAATTTTTAATCCCTTAATTTCGACTGGATGGCAATTTAAGGACATTTTTTTCTCGGATAAGCAGTCTCGGGTTGCAATAAGGACATTTGAATGTAATTTGATCATTTAACTCTTTTGCAATTATAGAACATTTGACTACAAGTTCAGTTCATTGCTCTCGTAATTTAAAATTTCTTGTTGAAAATTATCATAGGCACGTGAAAGCAAACTAAGCAAAATCTCTAACTTTATAGTCCTCATAGATCACATAATAAATTCCCAGGAGAACGTTGAACTAGTGGATTAAAATTGAAGTCGAATATCTTCAAATTATAAACATTACAAAGTTTTAAGGATCAAATTTGCATTCAAATGTCCCAACGTTGTTAACACTAAAAAATTGAAGGATCAAAAGGGCTTGACCAAGAAAAATCCCAAAATCACCCCCCCATTAAAAATTAAAGGACTACTAATGTGCTTTCGCCTATATATGGCTAATTTCTCTAGAATTCTTTTTATTTGTGATTTGAGCATTCTTTGTATTTTGCAAGTGATCAAATAAAGATTTTAATGTAATAATATAATTACCGTCTCGATAAAATAATAACGACAGATTAAATATGTTATTTGTTGAGAAAGGCTGTGTCATGATGGAAACCATTTATAATAAATAGTACAAGTTGGGACGAGATTAATTCATTTAAGTCTCACGAAGCAAACAAGTTACTCTCTATTTCCTTTATTTACATGGCTCTCAATCACCCCACCACTTTTAATAAGTTCCTTTCACCCTTCATTGATGCAAATAGAGCTAGGATAAGACGACATGCATCATGGAGCTCAGCAAACCAAGAGTTTTTAGATAATATGATCAATATCTACTCTCTGGCAGCAACAACGCTTGGCCCTTCAACCTGAAATATATATCATCCACATAGACATACTATGAATTACCTACTAAAGTGGACATTAGTCATTTTAGAAACCAAAAATCGACATATATAAATCAAGCCGGCTGTCATAATTATCATCATCATTACATTATAGGTAAGGATGATCAGGTGTCATTATATGACATTGATACATAATGAAAAAATGGTTTTATTTCCAACTCATTACTTAAATCTTTATATTAGTCAACACCTAAAGAGAAGTCAGTCTTAACTAACATAGCCAGGCTTGCTGCAATAAAGATCAACACTACTCAAACTAGTATGGGATGGAAAATTCTTGATTACACCATGTCCATGACTAGGAGAAACCAAATAATTCACGAGATTGAATATACTTGCTTTGTGATTGAGTGGTTCGATCTAGTTGAACATAGATTAAAATTTTCCAATCTTCCCTAGACGCCCTACTAAAAAAATTGTCTAACGACATGAGAAGAGGATCATTTTACCATGAATTTGGCTCCCCAGATTTCTTCCTCTTTAGCAGGAACAGCAGTGATCTTATTCTTGGGGTTCTCGTAGCTTCTAAGTTCCCCAACTGCTGTGGAAAAGAAGCATCCTGCAAAATCAAGCAACACAATTGCCAGGTTAACTTGAATTTCCCGTATAAAAGTCGAGGGTGAACCCGTAATTTCACCTCTGCTCAGTGTCTTACCTTGTGGGAAAGAAGCAAGTGACTTTCCACAAGCTCCTTTAAGCAAGTCAGCATCATCAGCAAATGCAACATATCCATCAGCAGTAATTCCCCAATACAGAGGAACCTTAGCATATCGGTCCTGTCAAAATATAACAAACGTACTTAAATAATCCATCTCAGAATCATAAATTAACCAATACAATTTTGATTATGCAATTGATAGGTCCCTAATTAATTACTCACGGTAGCCACAAATAGAGTAGAAGTGGATTTGTCAAAAACTATGAATGCGAAATTTCCTTTGAGGTGGCCAACAACATGGTTTGGAGGGTAAGGTGCTCGATCACGAAGTGTTTTGTATGCTTCGATTACCAAAAGCACCTCATTTGCAGATTTCCCTAGTCCATATTGTTGGTTCAGACTACCCAAGTTGTCGAGTGCTCCTTCAAATAAGCAGAATATCTCATCTTTAACCGCAAACGATCTGCAATATTATCAGCCGTAATAAATAAAAAGACATAATGCACAATAAAGTGTAAAATAGTTGAGATTATATTTATCTAGGTGCTTAGCTAAAAACTTATTCCACAATGTTCAAATGTTACAAGAAAGTAAGTCCAATCACATATAAACTTATAAATAAGCTGCATTAATCTTACCTAACATAATTCAATAGCAATGTCCCCTAGGCACTAGGCAGGATAGAGTATTTCAGGTTTAATTTTATGTCTCAACTACCTCATCTTTCAACATTTTCCAGGAAGTTATTACTCACAGAAGTATCATACAAATATCTCGGAAAATTTAAATCGAAAATCTTGAAAATCAACCAAAATTGAAGGTCGAAACTGAATCAAAATACAACCAAACAGACAAATATATATTCGAACTCCCGAAGTGATACACTCCTGCAGGGCCATTAACAACATTAACTAGGCCAAACGCACACTCTTTGTTTTCAAGAGGTTTCTTTAAATTCACATTAAAATAAACTACTTCCAAACACTATAGTTGTAGCTAGTTAGGAATAAAATGCAAAAACAACCCCTGTATTTGTCCTAACTGGCAAAAAGCTCCTATCTTATTTTAATTAGCAAACAACTAGCAAAAAAAACCTCCGTGATATCATTTTATTAGCTCACTACTCTGATTTGAGAATATGAGTTGATTGCAGGGGGGTTATTGCTATTATTTTAAGAAAACACGGAAATATTGCCAATATTTTAATTAAGTTTATAGGGGAACTATTGCCAATATTTTTGAGTGAACAATTGTGTTTTGTATTTTATTCTAAAGAAAAAAAAAAAAACATCTAGGGATATATTTGTCACTTCTTCTACCGATCATGCCTCAAAATTAGATAGGTGATTTGACTTGTTAACACATGGTTAATATGATAAAATCACTAAAAAAATTGCGAAATTTGAAAGAGAAACTAAATGTTATTATTTTGAGAAAAAACTCAACAACCAGAGAAGAATTTTGGCCCGGTTCCAAAACGTGTGGCATACATGCAAGAAAATCAGGACCCATAAATTAATTCCAAATCTTGGACCACAATTTTCTTATCTTCCTCACCTCAAAGGATCATTATCACTGATTAAAAAAACAACCAACCTTATCCAATTTCTTGAGCAAGAAATCACAAAATCTTCATCAGTTTTTCAGTTTTTCCAATCAATTTAAACAATTATCATGACTCATCTTAGATCATATATAGGAGCAATATAAGTTGATTAAATTCAAGAAATATCACAATCACATATAAAAGAAACGTAGAAATATGTGAACATACTCAGCCTTCAAAATGAACTTTCATACTATTTTCGTATTTGTACTATTTTGCAGTATATATAAATGCACAGTACGTATATATGTACCTGGGATGTAAAGTAGACTGGTTGTAGTGAGTGTAGGCTAGCTGGACTTCATGTCCGATCTGCAAGGTCACTGCCGCCGATGAATTGGCCTCCACGAAACGCGCCACCAGCTTCTCCGCCGTTGCCTTCGGCGACGGCGTCCTGCTCCCCGCCGCCACCAGCTCCTCCGGTGGCGATACTATCGAATTGCTAAATACTCCCAACATCTTCTCTCTCTTTCTCTAGAAACTAGTACTCTATATGTATATATAGATTTCTCTCTCTATATAAAATTCTATTTATAAAAATGATGAAAACAAGGGAGATATTTTGTGTGTGGAGTTTTTTTGGATTTATAGAAAGGGAAGGCAAGGGTAATTTTGTCATTTAAATAATTAAGCTTTCTAATTTACGCCGTTGTTCACATAGTTACGACAAATTGCACATTATTGCCTAAAGTTATACGGAATTGCATTTTTCATCCAAACATTAGAATACTCCCGCGTGATAGCGACATTGCACATTACTGCCTAAAATTTATGAGAAAAAATTGTAAATTAATGAAAAATATGAAAATAGAAATTACACTATAATTTTGTTTCAGGTGATCATGATGTTGATCTTGCCACTTGTTTTCATCGTTATTAAACTATTGATTGACATTTTGTATCTTAGAAATATACAATTAAAATTTTGATCCATTACATCATTGAATGCATATTTTTTTGGCAAAATTCATTTTATTTGAGTGTGAAATGCCCATTACTCATTCTTTGACAGTAAAAATGCAATTACATTTGAGGTCAAATTTCAAAAGCAATTAAACATAAGGCAACTACTATTTTATTTAATTCTTTATTTTAATCATTATTCTTATTTTTTTTGTTTTTCAATGGTTTAATCATTTTTTAGGTGCATCGGACACATTAAATGAAAACCCCTCTTATCAGAGATTCGAACTTAAGTTCAATGCATAATAGTGACTAGTCTATTTCATTAGACAAATCACATGTTAGTATCATTATTCTCATACAGCTATCATGTTATAATAAAATCTGGTGTGTGTTAGTGATCATTTCAGTGAAGTTCCAAAAGTTAGAAGCATTTTATGAAAGAATTCAATAAATATTTCACATGATAATTTAATATCACATGATAATTTTTGACAACTTTTTTTCTTTTCACGTAAGAAATGAAATATCTTCTTGCATCCTTTTCCTTATAAATCCTCAATGAAATAGTACACATGAAAATCAATCTCACCAAATCTTCAAATTCAATAACTTGAAATGTAATGTAATGTAAAATTAAATGCCATAGTGTTTTATATATTGACATATGTAATGTAACATCTAAATAATCAAAGAAATTATGTACAATTTTATTATAACGTGTACTTTTTTAAGAAATTATGTACACTTATATATCATCATGTACTTTTCTAACTAGAGTAGCAAAAGTTTAAAATCGATGATTAAATGGTGATTCACAGTGTCCATCTCGAAGCAACTTCTCCGTGGAAAGAACGCTTGCTAACCTATTGAAAAATAACAATAATCATTAATCTTAAACTCTCCATTTAATAAAAAATTAATTAGTAAATCTACAAAACATAAACTAGTTGAATTAATACCTGATTAGTGCTTGCGCATTAGTTTCTTTGCTAATAGACTCGTAAATTCCAGTCCTGGAATTCACTCTTGCAATTGGCTTTTTCAACAAATCCTCACCAACCTTCACAAGATCATTCAAATTTTCTTTGGTGGCAAGGTCCATGGAAGACTTTACACCGGTTAAAGTTTCATCCTGCATATGTATATTTCTCATGAACATTTTTTAATACAAATTTATGAATAATCTGGATAATAAATACTAATAAATTAACAAAATTAGTACCTGTATTCTTAGGTAATTATCTTGCGAAGAAATAGTAGACATGTGGAAATCTATCAACGCGCGAGCTCGACTAAATATATCGACTATGGGACTCGACCCACCTTTAAACAACCATCTCCAAATACCCCATTTGGCCGCTCGATTTGCATTATATTTGTTTCCCACATTTGCAACGGATCCAGTTCCAAGTGATAAAACAAGAAATCGATCATTGTTGTCTTTTAAATTTAGAGGCAAAAATTTAGAACTTCCTCGCTTAATCTCTTTTTTCACTTCAGTTATCGCGATTAAAGTCTTGAAATGGACAAAAAAAAAAAAAAAAAAAAGAACTAATCTATTATAAGTCCAATTTTCATTTTATGGATCAAAATATAAGAAATTAACATACATACCGGATTATTGTCATCTGCACCTCCATCAATGAGATGAAATTCTCTTTTATTTTGTTCAGAGTCTCTAGTTTCAAAATAGTATGGAGGAAGATAAGTCGGAGCAGCCGAAGTTCCTATGCATATATCCGATAATGAAGCGTCTAGGCTCGGGTCATTCTTCACCTATATATATAGTTTAATTAGTATGACACAACACACCAAATTAAAAATATCTTTGTATAAGTTACTACTAATGATTAATAATTAAATACCTCGTAGCTTGAGAATATTACTGGTCGGAAACTGTTAATATCGAATGTAGGGATCACAATGTTTGTCAATGTCTCGTGCAATTTTGTATTCCCAATTTTGTCTTTAAGAAGAGAATGAAGATACTTGCCGTTGTATATTGGTCCTGAAAATGCTTTGAAACATTTCACAAGATCACCTATTAATGGATAACTGTTGAGATAATTAAAGAGAAAAAAATTCATTAGCATGCATGTTCAAGCACAAATTAATTTAAGGTGAAAACAACAAATAAATATATATGTACCGTGGTTGTCGTTGGCGGAAGATTTTGGGGCAATGTTGGAGGTAAAAATCCTTGATATCTTTTGCAGCAAACATTGGGCGATTATCTTCGTTAGGAGCCGTAAGCATTGCAGTTATAAGTCCACCGGTACTGGTCCCAGCAATTACGTCGAAATAATCGGCAATCCTAGCTTCTTTACCATCTAACTCCTGTATATATTAGTTAAATTAATTAAAAACCATGATGATATATAAACTTTTTTTGACAAAATTAAATTTAAATACCTGAAGTTGAGTTTCAAGAAACTCAAGTATAACACCAGGTACGATTCCTCTAACACCGCCACCATCGATGCACAATATCCTAATCAATTTTCGAGAAATATCAGGCGAGACCATAAAAATCTTTGATGTTTCTTCTTCCATTAGAAAAAAAAAAAAGGAGTTTTTGCTTAGTTTTTAACAAATAAACTATATATAATGTTTGAAGAATATTGTTCATTGGTACCGTACCAACTTTATTTATAGAGACTGATCTGCTATGGCCGAGAATGGTAATTTCCTTATTCAAAACCCGATTTAAATTAGATTACTTACTTTATCATGCATTGTATAATAATTGTAAGTTTCTTTATTCAAAACTCGATATATTTTATTTATGTAGTCTACTGACGTTCCATTAATTGATGGGAAGGAAATTTACTTCTTGGTAAGTGATATATCATATATATGTTGTTTGCTTGTTTCCAAAACTTAACTGAGGAAAAAGGAAAATTTACCTTACTAGCTTGAAAGATATTATTATCCTTGTGCTTTCTTCCATATTCCTATAGGATTTGTACAGGTAAATTTGGAAATAATAATCGTGACATGATAATCAACTTTCGGATAAACTTTGTGTGTTTTTAATTTAAGATGAAATTAATTTAATTACACAATTTGGACTCCCAACCCAATAAGTCATAAGCGAAGGGCAGTTATATAGGACCTGGTAGAGATGGGCCGATAACTTACTTGCATGTAGACCTGTCCATCGGGAAATTCTATGCTATCATGTCATGTGTCCATTAGTCCATATATATATATATATATATATATCTTTCCATTGTGATTAAACTTCAAATTATATATCTAGCTCGCTCTATTATTTTTATTCAAATTAAGGGACATGACATCGTTCATGATCATCTTCCGTCTTTTTTATAATTGATTACATGACAATGGGCTAATAGGCGTTTTATGGACATAATTAATCACTGAAATAAAGCTCTAATGATTAGGAGATTGATTAATTTAATTTTTACATAAAAGTACAGGGTGTCATGTCAACTACTATAAACTGAATCTCCACTGTGTTGCATTGCAGCATGTCATTACAAAAAATGATTTTCGGATTTAAAGCACCATATTAATTAAAATAGTTTAATTAGGTCTAAAACAAGTATGCATGCTGGGTTAGAAACTTAGAACTATAAAAATACAACTAACTTTCCCACCACATATATATATTAGCTAGTACATTTGCCATCTTCTTTCATTAATTCATACAAAGAGCTAGAACATACGAAATAAATTATATTCATATAATATAATTGCTACAAACTAACAAGTCTCTAATACAATGAGGTGTGAGTGACTTGAAGGTTTTTTTTGTGAAGGATCAAATTTACATGACCAACCCTTTAGACGTAAAATTCGATACACAAAAACACCAGAAATGGCTCCAATAGTTGGGGCAACAAGATATATCCACAAATGATCAAATCTCCATGAAACAAGAGCAGGTCCTAATGACCTTGCTGGATTCATTGACCCTCCTGAAACTGGCCTGCATCAATTCAATTTAATTTCCGACATTTAAAAAAACTTCGATTTTTCAACTTAATTACGAGGCTCAAAGTTCAATATTTACCCTGAAATAAGCACTCCTAGACCAATGGCTACCCCAGCAAGAAATGCCGATAATTGTCCTGGCTGCAAATAAAGTTATTAGAAAATTAAAATTAATTATGAGGAATGTAACAGTTACTCTACACTGCATTTTTATATTAATTATTTACCGATTGAGGTTCGTTGAACAAGGATGTAGTTAAGAACAAAATGATGAAGGTTGCAATGAGCTCCACCCAAAAGGCTTCTGTACATCCATGGAGTGGCCTTGTCATCATAATCTCCGGTTTAATGCCATATACTAACCTTCCCGAGTACGTTGCCAAAACAGAACCCCCGACTTGTGCAAGTATATAGAGTGGAACCTTTAAAAATAAAACCCGAAAAAAGAAGAGGAGAAAAGCACACGTTACTATTGAATCAACTTAACAAGAATTAATCAATTTTTTGTTAACGTATTATGTTACCTTAGACCATGGAAATGGACCTACAGTCGCGAAAGCAATTGTCACAGCTGGATTAACATGTGCACCAGAAATCGAACCTATAGAGGAAACTATGATTATGACTGTTAATCCTGCAGTTGCTGCATACTCAATTAGGCCCGATTTGATTCCCATCAGACTCATATTTGCTATGATCCCACCTATGCAGAACATCAATATAAACGTTCCTATAGCCTCTGCCAATACCTGTAGTACAAATTAAAAAAAAAAAAAAAAAAAAGGTTCGTGGAAATCGAATTGTAGAGTTTAATTTTTGGATTCTTACCATTCGGACAAGGCTCGTGTCTATTTCATAGGGAAAGATGAAGAAAGCTTTCTTTATTGCAACATTTTCATTGCTTGAAGTAGTAGTATATCCCAATTCTTGATCACTTATTGATGTACTTATTGGAACATCAAGTGAAGAAGAATCCTGAAGTGGGATTTTCATGCTTTATTGCAATAGTTCTATTCTAGTGTTCTTTAAAGAGGTAAATATGATGGAAAAGTATTAATAGAATTCCATTATTGATGAGGTAGAAATGTAGTAGATTTGTTAACATTCATATTACTTAGGTTTTAAATTGAAACAGCAAAATGTGTTGGATTCAACACACGATACTTGTGTTACTCCCATATTATGCATGAAAAAGTTACTCATGCTTCTTCAATGTACATGTTATAAAGACAGGTTAACCATTTCTATCCAACTGTTACTTAATTAATTAGTACCTAGAGTATTTGTGAGTCGAGCACGAGTGCATAAACAGAGATGAGGCCAAGATTTACCTGTCAATTCCGTATACATGAACACTTGTTATGTGATTTGATTACTCTAACAAGCATCCGATGTATTGAGATGTTATAAATAATGCCTATTTTCGATCTTTCTCCTGTCTAATGAAATCCCTCAAGTATGACTTATCCTTCCATTGAAAGGGAAAAACGACATTATGTAAAATATACGTAAATACAGAAAAATCTATCTTGGGTCAAAGTAACAACTAAAAATTATGATTTCCGGATCACAGAAGTTATTTTAATCTAAATTATCGTATGTTGTTCTCAGAGACGATTTTAGTATTTCCCTTTCTTAAATATCTAATCTTCGTACACATTTTACCTGTCTTTGATAGGTGTAACCAAACAATCAAGCTATTCTTATTTTTCCACAACATTGTTCAATAATTCCCATTTCATGTTATCAACGTCACAATATTACATGTACAAATAGACTTGATACAATGAAAAAAAGGTGAACAAGTGACCTATACTACTCTTTGTTAAATAAGACAAATTAGAGACTCTTAATCCCACAACTAAACAAGGTCAAAATTGAACCAAATCAAAGCTCCCTAGACTGATCAAAATCAGTGCACTTTTTCTGTCCCAACAACAATGATGAAGAAAATCCAAACATGGAATTTCCCAAGTTAATTTCCAAATAATAATCCTCCAATTGATAACCCCCAATAACAATTGAATCTTTTGTACTCAACCCTCCATCCAAGAATCCCAAACACATGACTTCATCACTAACAAACACCATTGAATTCCTACCATAAATCCGCCATTTCACCATATCACTCTGCAATGTTAAATCAACAATTGGCACATTTGGCCCAGCCCTTTTCTTTTCCACACCTTTCGAACTAAAACATACTTCGAACGGAGCCACGGGTGGAACCAAAGTCAAGTTCATGGAATTAGAAGCCTTAACATAAGCCTCAACAAATGTTCTATAAATCTTGCTCTCCATTGTGGTGTAAGGAATGATTGTACTTATTTTTGTTCCAAGAATCCCTTTTTCATGCAAAGATAGTTTCTTGCCTGAAATTTTTATGGAATTTACATTTAAGTGGTACCCTTCATTTTTCTTGAAAATAAGAGGAGTGTACATCATTGAACTTGAGATCTCACCCTCATGAGGGCTCCCACCAATCAAAATTGCACCTTTTGATGATGACAAACAAAGGGAAAATTTCCTTTGAAAGAATCCAAATGCGTTTGAAATTTGAGAAGGAAGTGAGATTCTTGAATCTCCAAGGCCTAACATGCCTTTGGCACCAAAAGCTAACCCTTTTAGCAACAAATTTGGGGCACATGAAAACAAGAATTGATCAATATTACCAAATAAATCTGAATCCTTCCCATCCCAGAAATTTAAAGCAACTTTATCTTCATTCAGTTCACCAAAAGTAGACATTCTTGTAAGTGTGTTTTCTGCTAGTAAAGTACAAGTCTTTGAGTTGTACCCTGTAGTAGTAGTAGTACTTGACTTTGCCATTGAACATTCAAGAGAGAAACTTTTGATAGTTTTGTGAGATGAAAAAGGAGAGATGGACTTACCACAGTCAAACCAAACAAGAGGACCATTAAGATCAATTACAAGATTGACAGGGTCAAGATTTTGACCAATGGAAACTTTGGCAACATATTGAAGAGTTGAGAGATCTTTCGTTACTTGGAGAATTGCAGCCTTTGGCAAGATGGGATTTTGAGAAACTGAACTGGAAATGAGAAAAAAGAGTGAAAACACGAAAATAAATTTGAAAGAACAAGACATGATCGGTAAATGTTTCAACTTTCAACTGTTTTTGGTGTTTGTGGCGAAGGATCGCAGTGAGTTTATAAGGTCGAAAAATCTAAAGAGTGTTGTCTTTGACTTGGAAGGATAAGATCTAGAGGCTCTTTTGCTGAATAGATTTTTGGACTGTCCCATTATCTCATTGTCGTTCTTTATCATTAATTCTGAGGATATGGAATGGCTACTTAGTGGGGTGTTGTTCTGTCTCTTTTCTTTTCTTAATCATTCTTTCTATTTATCACATGGTACAATAATCATGTATATTTGTTATGCTCGAGCATATCCATTTATCCGGTTTTGAGTTAGTAGGTTTGACTAAGATCCAGATCAGATCAGCACAAGGAATATACTATATAGTATACCAGCTAACAGGCCTACATAGAAATGGGTGTGCCAATATTTTTTACCGACTTTCTTTTATTTTTATATTAGTGATAAAAATAATAAGTTGACATAAACAAGAGAATCATAACGTCTTTATCATTTATATCTCGTAACCTTTTTTTTTTTTATGTTTTGTAACTTTTTTCATTTAGGATGATCATTATTACAAAAATCGTTTAGATTATCGAACAATAAACGCACAATTCATTCCTAACAAAGGTAATTTCACTCCTATTACAATGCGACTACAACTTGAATTCTCTCAAATTTGTATATAGACCAATTTTTTTAAATTCTATGGTATGAGTTATAGATCGAAGGACAAATAAAAATTAAACAAGGATATAATTGATATTTCAT
The DNA here is from genome assembly GCA_030819805.1 of Penstemon newberryi var. newberryi. Lineage (NCBI taxonomy): Eukaryota > Viridiplantae > Streptophyta > Magnoliopsida > Lamiales > Plantaginaceae > Penstemon > Penstemon newberryi. The sequence continues at coordinate 45,947,870 of JAUALY010000001.1, forward strand.
TAAATTCTTACAGAGGCACGAACTTTGCAGTAAGACAATTAACGTCAGGGATGAATCCTAAGTTCAAATTTAATAGGAGAAGATTTAATAATTACTGAAAAATGTTTATGTAATTTCACTATATAAGAACGTATGCAATTATCCTACTTTTTCTTTTTGAAATAAAATTATCTTACTTGTTAATCATCATAGTTTCATAATTAAATTTCACAAAAATAATTTTGTAATGTGGTTACCCCACCAATCAAAATTTTAAGTTTCTTAACTCAACAAATTCCATGATCTTTTTTTTTTTAGGGGAACAAATTCCATGATCTTATCCCAACAAGAATATGTGCGGCCTACATAAAATAATTTCTCAATATTTTGCAGTGCAATTCAAACAAGCCCTTAAAATTTTGGTATAAAAACACTAAGAATAAGTTTCTTAAATATCTCACGTGCCAATACAAGTCACTAACCAAGAAGATTAAGATAGATACACTTACGAATCACATCCAAAATAAAACAAACAATAAACATTAGAAACATATTAGAAACAAAACTGTCTCAAATCCTAGAACAACTTTTATTCTGAACCAAAAGAGAAGAAGTAAACTTAAGCTGTGAAGAAACAAGATCAAACCCCAAGTAATTCTCCTCCAATTGATGCACCCCAATCACAACCGAAGTCCTCGGCCTCGACCCCCCATCCACAAATCCAAGACACATAATGTCCCTATCAATCTCAACCATTGAATTCTCTCCTTCAATCCTCCAATACACATCATTTCCACCCAAAACCAGATCAATGGTCGGCACAACCGGCCCCAACAAACCCCTCCTAATCGAACCCGACCTAAAACAGGCCCTCAACGGCGCCACGGACCCCACACTTTCGATTCTCATATCCGCAGCAGCCTTCACAAAAGCCCGAGTCAAAGGCTTGTAAATAGAGCTATGCGGAGCTGTGTAGTTCTATATAGTACTTATTTTAGCCCCCCCGACCCCATTTTTATCGATGGTGAAATACGAATCTTTAACGGAAAAGGATTTTCCATCGACGCTGATGGACTTCACATCGATGAAGTACTCATCGGATGGTTGTCCCTGTGAAAAAACGACTCCAGTACTAACCGGGTTTATAATCAGGGGAGTGGTCTTAAGTGGATTTACGGATTTGCCCCCTCCAATCAACAATTTCCCAATCCCGGAAGAGGGTAGGCAAAGAGAGAATTTATTAGGCAAGTTGAGTTTCATTGCCACCGGTTTATGCAACGAGATTCGGTCCTGGCAAGGCCTAACATGCCTGTAGTCCTAGTAGCTAGGCCTTGGAGATAATCACGTTGCATACAAGAGAAGAGAAATTGTGGGACCCTTAGGTCGTAATGTGTGGGCGATAGAGTGTCCTCAGCGAAGCCTTGGGCGACGAGGGAAGGGGTTGAAAGGGGAGGAGGCGCAGGTGTCGTTGGTGCAGCCAGGGCGAGGGGCGAGGTTGCAGCCAAAGCAGCCGGGATTCCTGGTGGTCGCACATTTGGTGGAGCCACATGGGATAGGGGCGTAAGTGTTGGAGGTGTAGTCGTTGCAGGAGAACCATTGGAACTCAGACCCAAGGTCGATGACTGTGTTGATTGAAGCTCGGTTGCTACCCATTTGGATGGTGGTGTAGAACTGAGAAGTTGTTTTGTCTTTGCGGATGGGGAGGATAAGGCCATTTTGAGCTGAGGTTGTGTGGATGAGTATGGTGAGGAGTAGAAGGTAGGTGTTAGCTGACTTGGGTCCCATTTCTATAGTGATGAAGCAAGAAACAAAATTGCAATTACAAGTAAATTTCTTTTCATGATTGATGTGACAAACCGACCATAATGTACATATATAATAGTATGTTCTCAAACATGGTTATTCCTATCCAAACTACCGGCTATAAGAATATATCCACTGTACAACCTTAGAAAGTCGCCAAGCATATATATATAACGACAATTGTATGTAGATCTACACGTGAAATAAGTGCATGTCTTACTTTTGATGATTGCCAATCTTGATTATAAGTGGCTGGTGTAGATTTTCTACATCAGATTCAGCCATAACCTGTGGTAATTCCGGGATGATATCATTATCAACCACAGATTCTAAATCTTCATTTTCAGCCAATGCTTTTTCTAAAGCAGCTTTTGCAACTCTTGTCACACAAATCATCAGGACCACTGCAAACGAACCCAGAGGAAACAATGAACATCCATCAAGTGCCAAAGAAAACATAGGAATGAATATGAACCTGAGACAGTTTAAACTCACCAGAAACAACAAGGCCTAACACAATAAATGCCTGCATAAAAGGAGAAAATATAACAGAAGATATGTAACACGAAACTCCTACCAATAGTAGTATATATTTTTTATATTATAAAGATTAGTTCTTTGTCAAAGCAATATATATAATGAAGAGGAGGAAATTGATTGGGGACGTAGGCGATAGAGTAGATAATCTATTTCTATTAGTTTTAACTAAAAAATATTTAGTCACCTAAATCACCAAGAAAGAATCTAAGAACGAGCTCATCACATTAACGTTGAACAAAGAATATGTTAAAAAGCTGTTACCCATCGGGTTTTTGAAAGTTCATTCCATCCATGTGTTACATCCGAAAGATCCTTCAAAGTTGTCCCAACATACACCAAAGCAAGGGTAATTGGCTGCAAAAAGGTGCATGGCATTGCAATTTAATACAGAAAATATACCTAAGTTAAAAGGTTTTAAGTAACCTATCATTTAAAGAGGTAGGTATGACTAGACTAAAGTACATACCATCATACCCAACCATGAAGCCAACATGTATTCAACTAATGGGACTGGAGTCACAGATAAGAGATAGTTCAACATGTTAAATGGAAGTAAAGGTACAAGCCGGAGCAGCAACACAATCTGTTCAGAGCACGAGAAAATTCTAAGTGCACTATAACATGAGTTTGTATACATCAGCATATGTGTGTGTGTGTGAAAATTTTTGATCAAGCAAACAAACCTTAAACCCCGATCTCTCAATTGCAATTGCAACTGCATGGAACTTTGGATAGTCTTTCAACTTGGAAATAACAAATGACCTCCCTATCTGTCATTGTTGGATGGTAAACTAGCAATGAATGATGCAAATTAACAAATAGAAACTTATAGTTTCATAAAGGTAAATGGGGAAAAAGTAGGAAAAAAAACGGGGTTATAAATTTGACTGCTATTATACTAGGAAAACATTACCGTTCGCCCAAGAAGAAATGCGGCTCCAGCACCTATTGTAGCACCAATGGAATCAGCAACAAAACCCACAGGCAAGCCAAAGAGATAACCACCACCAAGCTGAAACATACAACAAATAACATTAAATGTTTTCAGTTAACCAGGAAATTTGAAAAAAAATGGAAATCTCACTCCGTTTACGCATTGTTCAAGAATTCTAAAACAAAGAAGATTACTTCACAGAAGCAAAATAAGGAGCTATATTATTATCATTTTGGAAATTCCAAGACATGCAGTATCCATGTGAACCTCATATAACCTGCAGAACTAATAAGAATCTGGCTTAGTTTAGGACAATTAACTCTTGAAGACGAGTATCTTAGCTTTGAAAGTGAACTTTGTATTAGAATTAGTCACACGCACACGCACATTATTCTCTTCTTTACCATTCATTACCCTCAGACCTTACGTCGATGAGTATGCCAAGGAGGAAACTACTATAATAAGAGAATGCTCGATTATATTAAAAATAAAAAACCAGTACATTAGTTTTGCATAGTGAAACATAAAACCAGGATAGAATGTTTAGGATAAAAAAGGATGTCAACCAATGGAAAGTTATTTCTAAACTTTTCTCTATATCCAAAAGTTGTCTACACTTGTGTATAAGAATTGTAATTTGTAAAAAATTAGACATGAACAGTCCTTACCGTAAGTACTGAAGCTGGAACTGCCAAAACTGTTAATGGAATATACGCAACAGCTCTGCAAGGTTCACAAACCATATAATTTTGAGTTTAAAAAATACTACCAAAAGGACTTTTCAAGAAACCAAAGCAATGTTAAGGCCACAACTAATGATTTCTGCATGCATCAAGAATTAGGAAGAAAGATAAAATCAATATTTTAAGGACAAAAACTAGGCCGCTTTTTTTTATTCTTTTTTCTCTTAACCTTCACGTATTTATCCTCGATTTTTTAACCAAGTTGATGATCCTTGTACCTAATGATTTTAATAATTAAGACACCGTCATTTGTTAAAAAACCCGACCCAATAAAGTAGAGAAACCATCTCAAGCATATTAAGAGTTGTGAATTATCTATCATGATTATGTTTCAGCCTATAAAGAAAATGAAAATGCATATACATAATTGCAGGAAAATTATGGTACAGGATAAATTATTTTTACTGATAGTTACACTTTCAGATACATTTACAGGCTTACAGCCTAAAAATATTATACATTGCAACAGGAAATTATCTGCCACTGCAATTTACAAATTCTGATTAGCACAAGATTGTCAATAAAAGATGAAGATGCTTTTCGAACTTCTCCCACTCGGTTAAAGGAAAAAACTAGTAGGATTTCTAGATCACTATTCAGGCACATATTTTGGCACATCATAAAATCTTTACTAAAACGAGCAATTTAAAACAATACTTACAGCACTAGAGGACCCCAAGGACCAAGATCTTGTTCTATCCATAATAAGAAATCCTTCAGCATCTGGAGAAAACAACTATTCAGAAATAGGGCAATTAAACCGCATATTGCTTTTATTTGAGGTGGATATTAACACAAGGCATTCTGTATTAAACACACACATGCGAACATTATATTTACCATATCGGAATAGAGAGATCCACTGAAATCACTAAGTCATCAACATATATGTTACAATGATACTATAACAGATAGAAGGGACAGTGAAAATCATAGCCCATGTACTATAACTCGAATTTCCATTTATTTCCTAACCAGATGTGAGAAGAGGAATGTATATCAAGTTTTCGAGTCAAGTCTGAAATTTGAGGCACATTAGTTCCACCAAAAGGTAAGTAGGAGTTTTAACAACGTAAGACATCAAATACGGTGCTCTTCTTATAAGAGAGTTCTGATCTATAAAATGTGAAAAAAAATTAAATTGCTACAAAGTTCTAAAATAATATAATCCAGGTAACCGTAACATTATCTATCACCCAAAATTAGCCAATACCAAAATACTTCAACAAAACTTCTAAACAAGCAAAATTAAGCAAAGACAAAAAAATACCAGATAACCATCTAAAGAGCCATATCAAGAAGACACAAAACACAAAAAAAAAAAAAAAAAAAAAAAAAAAACCTGGAGAAAAAAAAATTGAAGACGAAAGCCTGACCTGTTCAATAGGGAGAGTGAAGCAAGCAATTACAATAGCCGCAATGAGCCCTAAAAGCAAGAAAATCCTGAAAATAGAAACCCAGGTGAATTTGAAAGCCATCGTGGTTGATTTTGGGGAGAAAATAAGAGCTTCTTGCGCCAACTGCACTCTTCTTATGGGTCTTCAGATAAAGCTTGTTTCAATGACAAACGAGGCCTAAAATTTATTCAACCTAAAAATGCCAGAATGAATTGGGAAAAAAAAAACACAATTTTTCACCTCAAAAGAAAAACCCTTTTTGATAAATGTTGTAAAGATTGAGGGCCTGTTTGTTTGGCATTTTCGAGATTTTTTTCGTGTTTGGGAAATGCCAAATAAACATGTTTTCTACTTTTAAAAAAAAAAATTCATCCATTAATTTTCTCAAACTATTCTCTTAAAAGTCAAACAAACAACAATTTTCTTATCTCTAAAAATCTATACAAACTCTACTTTGATTTGACATAAAGTAACATATCTTTTACACAATTTATCTCACATAACAAACATGATTTGACATAAAATCTTACACATCTTATACCTACAACCCAACTCTTCCAAAAAAATCTACACCTACTTTTTTTCTCAAATCACTCTCTCAAAACCCAAACAAATAACATTATGCAAATCGAAATTATTTCACAAACCTTCATTACTCTCCCAAACGTCAAATAAACAGGCCTGAGGCTTTCCCCCATTTAATACACAGAGCGACTGATTTATCTGTGGGCGTGGGTGTTGCGAAAAATTCTTACATAGACCAAGTCTATGAGCTTAGTGGTAGACCTTGTGATTGTAAATACACCACATCATACATTTTGATGATGTCATGCTCTCACAATGTATGATGTAGTTCATTTACAATCACAAGGTCTATAAAAAGCTCATAGACCAGGTCTATGCAAGAATTTTCCGGGTGTTGCAATTGGTTTAGTGTGAAAATCATTCTTCTTTGTTTAGCTACACCCTACACCCTACACCCTACACCCAATTCCTATGTATAAGGCTACTCTTTTTCCTCAGAAGAATATTTTTCAGCTTCGGAGTAAAAGAACTGGAGGTACATTTTTTATGACAAATTTTAATAAGATGAAAAAATGATAAAAAGAAAATATATAAGTAGAAAAGTTGCTTCTAGTTATTGCTTGTATTTTATCTTTCAAAAATGCAAATACTGTTGTAGATAATATAAATTATAAAAAATGTGCATAACTCCGAAGAATTAATGTTACAAATTAACGAGGGTTTAACCCCACCTTGCACTAGGCTTGTTTGGCACTTTGCATCGTTGAAAAATCTTAGTAACATATTGTACTTTGAAAATCATGTTTACTTCACTTTGCATCTTATTTATTTTTTCGATCATTTAACTCGTTGTTGACAAGGTATTTTGGTTCATTCCCATTAAATATCAAACACCCTCCCCTCCCTTTTTCTTCATAATGTCACAGTTTTAGGAAAAATGTTGGCTATCTTGCTTTGGAATTGAAGTTCGTCGAGTGAAAAAATAAAATCCCGTAAAATTAAACTCATATGTTTCGAAATTTCAAATAAAATTATTATTTTCAAGGTTATTTTGTGATACTTTATTAATTTTACCCTCACTCGCGTGCATAATAATATAAACAAACAGGGTGCAAAGTGAAGTAAAAGATGTAATTTGCTATTAAATTTTTTGAGGGTATAAAATGCAAGATAGTGAAATTAAGCCATTAATGACTATATAATCTTTAGCACCCAAATAATTTATGTTTTAGATTAATTTCTCATTTATGCTCTAATGTTAATTTCCATGTAGGTTTGCCAAACTTCTCTGAAAAAAACAACACATACTAATTGTTCAAGTTAAAGTCTAATTGCCTTTGAGATTGTAATTGAATTTAGCTTGTATTTGTATTTTGTACCCAAAATATTTTCTCAAAATATAAGAGCTTATCATTGATGCAAGCCCAAGAAATTATTTGACATGGGCTACCACGACACAGGCAATATTTCTTGTCATTTAAAAAAAAAAAATTTAAACACGTTGTCAACTTAATATTGCTCAAAGTTTGTTATGTGCTAAATGCCTAATAGGGGTTGAATTAGGTTCAATTATTTTATTCTTGGTTATGGGTAATCTTGGAATTTTTTTGAATATTGGCTTGGCTATTTTTTTTTTGATAAAAAAAGAGTTTTTTCGTCTCAAAACCTTTTTAATGTAAAGTTGAGTTCATTTCGCAGATTATATGTTCCGAAGTAATTACATGTTAAGTTTTGAAAAGTAAGTTAATTTTTAATTTTGAACACCAATATAAGCAAGATTTGAATGTTGAAAAATAAAAGAGAAAACCGATTTTAGAGAAGTTTGGCAAACGTACATCTTCTTCCCATGCACCATTGGAGAATTTCACTAAAAAGAAACCGCGTTCACAAGATCTAAATCTTTTGCACACGAACAAGCTTTTAAGAATCACTTTAAGATTAAATTAAATGAGTGCTTCTATTATATAACGTCATAAATATTAAGATGTAAAAATTTAAATAACTAAAAATGTAACATAATGAACTGCTAATTATTATAACATTAAAAGTTTGGGAGAAACATTATCAATTTAAGAATCACTCAAACATCTTGAGAAAACCTATCAAGAACTGAAAACCGTAGGCGCCAGTACTTGCAATTCAATTAAAGAAAAAAAAAAAAAAAACTAACTAACTAACTAAGAAAACAATCATTCTGAATTCAAAATACATCTCCTGCCAAGAAATTTACTTAATTAATAATATCCAACGCACGTCGGGGGAGGATCTCTCAACAAAGTCACGGTCGTTTTACTATACATAAATCCAACCTTAACATCCCTGCAAATAATGTTCAAGAATGAACTCATGCGCCTTGGTATGCAACATATTTTTGTACCTAGCTAGCGGCCGCTTGAAAATTTAAATCAAATTCCAGAACAGGATACGAGGCGATACCATGTGGCTATGAAAATTTAAATCAAATTCCGCCATTTTGATTGTATATATGAATTATTAGTGGAGTAATTTTCGTTAGGTTTCATAGCAAGCTAATTTTAAGGTCATGGTTACAAATGGAAAGTAAAATAGCAAGAGAATTAATTTTTTTTGCTTGAGAATTTTGAGGGCTGGCTTTAATGTCAAGTTAATTAGTCCATATCGGATCCACAATCCATTCCAGGGATCATAGTGTACTCGTAATACCACTCTCTAAAAAATCAATATTTAAAGTCCGATCCATTTGGTGCAAGAACAATATTACTATTTTACTTATTGTTTGCAAGAATACACGAATTGTACGTTATGCAAAGAACAGAGTGTCCTTTTTCTCGTTTCACTCCTATTTATAGTTGTTATCTCATGATTATCAATGAGATTTTGGAAAACAAGAGTTTGTTCATTGTTTGTGAATTTTAATCGATCAAAAAAACGTAAATTCGATAAAATTATATTTAATCAATGAAAAATTCGAATAACATGTAAAATCAATGAAAAAAATATAGAAAATAGGTTAAAAAAAGGTTAAAATGGTATAAACAAGTGAAATTAGTAAAAAAAACTTATAAAAACAAGGTAAAATGGGTAGCAAATGGTTTAAACCGGTAAAAAGAACAAAAAAATCAACCAAAATGAGAAAACAATGAAAAATGTTATAACCGATAAAAAAAAGGGGTAAATCGCTAAAAAAAATATGAACCGATAAAAAAAAGTTAAAAAGTGAGAATATATGAATCGATGAAAATTTGGGTGAAATTTGTAAGAAACGGATGAAAACCGATAAAATCAGTGAAAAGGGGTAAAATAAGTCAAAAAAGCTTAAAGTCGGTAAAAACATGTTTAATCAATGAAAAATTAAGGCGAATAACATGTGAAATGGGTGAAAACAGGTTAAACTTTAACCGAAAAAAAGGTGAAATCGGTGAAAAAATGGTTTAAATTGAAAGAAAAAAAATCGACGAAAAATGTTATAACCAATAAAAAAAATAGAAAAATCGCTAAAATAAATATATTAACTAGAAAAAAAAAATAAACAGTGAAAAACATATGAATTGATGAAACTTCGGGTGAAACTGGTGAAGTTGGTGAAGAAACTGGTGAAACCAGTAAGAAAAAATGCCCGTGAAATCGATGAGTACATGTGAAACCGATAAAAGTTTGGATGAAATTTATGAAAAATTTATGAAACATGTGTCACCGGTGAAAGAAGGATAAACTTAACATGAAAACTACTATTATGGAATGAACTAAATAATGTTCTTATGATCTTATTTTAGAACAAATTTTATAAGATGTCATGACTAAATCGGTCATCATTTTATATTTTATTACAACTATGTAAATCCATCATTTTTTTTTTTTTGGTAAAACAATAATAATTAGGGCTATCAATGGATCGGATTCGAGTCGATTCGGATGCGGGTCCATTTATGTCGAATATGATTCATGTCAGATCAGGATCTCACTCGGATCTATATTTCTCAAGTCCATCGAATCTTGGTTGGATTCGGTCACATATCGGATCTTTTCGGAGTCAATAAAATATTCATTTTTAAAATTTACACCATTATTTTTTTATAAAACAAGTATGACAACTTTACGATTTTATTTAATTTAGCTCACATGTCCAAACTTTCTTAACTATTATTTATATTTTTGGATGAAAATATGCATAAAAATATAGTTATGAATGAATTATTAACTTTTATCATCTTAACCTAATGATAAAATATTATTAATATTACTTATTTTAATAAAATATTGTGTATATATATAATTCTTTTATTTATTGTCGGATACGGATCTATAACGAAACGGATGAGATCGACTTAAATTCATATTTGCTCCACGTATTTCGGATCTTTATAATCGGATAAGATCCATCGAATCTCTAATCAGATCAAAATTCTAATAAATCTGGTTGGACTCGGATCGGATTCGGATTGAAATCCGCTAATAATAATCGATAAAAATAAACTGAATAGGGCTATTTTTACTCTAATTTATGGAAAAAAAACACTCATGAAATTAAAACTACGTACATTTTAGCTAGTATCTATAAAAATATTAATTTACTTAATAATCCCCAAGGCATGTTAGAGGATCTCTCAACAAAGTCCCGGTGGTTTTACTATACAGAAATCCAACCTTGACATCCTTGCATGTAACGTTCAAGAACTCATGCGCCTTGGTATGGAATGTATTTTGGTACTTGGCAGCAGCTTGAAAATTCACATCAAATTCCAAAACAGGATACGTGGCAATACGACGTGGCCATGGCCCAGCCCTTATGGCCGCGTGAAACAAATCCGTCCTTATGCCGTCATCCCGGAAAGACACAAGTTGACGAAATCGGGGAAGATTAACCTTGTTCGATGAGTAACCATGTAAACATTGAATCGTAACATTGATGCCTTCATAATAGTCAATGGCGTTGAAGTCACTAGTGGTGGTGACATTAATAATAATGTCCCATTCTAATGATATTGTTATTTGTGAATTAGGATCATTGGAAACGTTGTATAAGGAAACTGACACGGATTCAATAGTGAACGTAGGATCATGGATAGCTAGATTGGCGGGGAAGATTGTCATGAACCAAGTAAAAACTAGGAGAATCGTAATTACAAGAGCGATACCAAAAAAAATAATAAAAAGTAAAGTCATTTCAAAACAATGTTGTCGAAGAGAGATTGGATCGCCTGGTTTTGGTGCACAGGCGGCGGTGAAGGGGTAGACGGTCATTTTGATTGTAAGATAAGAATTTTTAAGTTTTGATTATATTTACCAACAGATGATTGGTCTAGTGGAAGAGACTAGTCACTACAAAGTAGCGGACTCGGGTTCGAATCCCCGTTGGGAGATATACCAACTTATTGTGCCCAACACGCCTCGAAAGGGATTAAACCCTTGGGAAACAAAAACAAAAAAAAATTAATTAGATTTTGAGTGCTAGTAATTAGTGATTTAATTTATAGGCCTAATTCAATATAGTAGTAGAGTTCTAATTGAACTATTTACTATTTAGACTGTGTCCACATGTAAAAGAAAGTATATACATATATTATATGAGATAAACATGAATAATCTAATTTTAAGGTCATATAAGCATATCACTTATTTATACTTAGCAACTAGTGAGTGTAGTGTATTATAACCGGAAAGGAAAAGGAAGAAAAGGAAAATAGAAAATGCTTTTCATGAATCTTTAACAGAAAGCCCAGATCCACAACTTCAGTAATTTGAGGGATTTAATTAATGTCAATTTTGTCATGAGATGAGAGCACAAAGCAATGCAAATCGGAGCCCACAATCCATTATAGGGTCATAGAGCCTCATAATACCACTCTCTAAAAATTGAATTCTAGTAAAAATTATGAGAAATTCAAAGTTTAATGTCCATTTGGTGTAAGAAAATTATTTTACTTACTTTTTATTCACTAAAATTTTAAAAATCAACATAGTTCTACTCCTTATAGTCATTTTGCAATTAAAACTGTCTTCATTTTGTACTCTATTTATATAAGCAACATGCAAAAGTACTTCATATGTTTATCTAATTAACAAAAAATATTTGTCTTACTTTTATGAGCGACAAAATTCTTGTATTAACATTTTAAATTAATTGATTCACTGCACTCATCTGAAATATCATTGTAAATTATAGGGGATTATGTCAATTTTTTTTATGTGAAGAAGAGAGAAATTGTTATATTTATGTCAATTTTCAAAGTTAATAGAAGGATTATTACCATAAAAATTTGGTGAACAAGGATATTTTCATATTTTTATTGTGGAGTTATAATAGTCATTTCTCGAAAAATAAAAAATTCTCGAGATCCCTTGTACTTTTAAAAACTTAGCACGAAACCCCCAACATATTCAAAATAGGTTGTTTTAGATCGCCTTATATCAAGAAATTAACTAATTTTAAAATATGTCACGTAAAGTTGTAGGGAACAACATGAATTATTTAAAAAATGATCTCTTGAAATATGTCGATCCAAAATTGACGCTTTTTTTTTTACAAATTAGGGGCTTCCTGCTGAGCTTTTGAAAGCACAAGGGAGTTCTATGCAATAAAAATTTAACAAGGTAGTTCATGCATGTTTATCATAACACACGAGAGTATCTTGCATTTATCCCATTTTTCCTTCTAATTATTTTCTTCTTATTGTACTTTTTTTGTTCTAATAAGTCTAATTTGATGATTATCAATGACAATTTTTAACAATTCAAACTGCTCATCAATAAAAGAATTTGGAAAACAAGAACTCTCTCATTTGCTTGTGAATTCTTTTAAACTTCAAAATTTGGATGAGGAAGGTAATTAGTAATAACTCTTGTTCTCTTGAATTGCAGTTGAGCTCGATCCGGTCTTTGATTTTAAAAATTAAGCCGAATACATGATTTTAGTGCATCTAGTTTTTGGATAAATACATACATACTACATATTCGGTTATACAAAGATTATTCAAATATAAAACCAATAACTCATGGTTTATTCTTTGATCCTCATGCTCTATTTTCCTTTTACATAATATATCCAGTCATTTTTATTCTTTTCACCTAGTTTTACCCATTGTGAAACTTTTACTTACCTTGATCACCCAGTTTATCTTACTGTTATTATTGTCTTGTCGCCATAGTAATTTTTCCTTTCATGCCATTGTTATTCTTATTATTGTCTTTATCATGTTAAACTTTGTTAAAGTGGTTAATATTAATGAATCATTAAACCTCACTCATCATTTTTGTTGTCATTATCATGTTAGACTTGGACCAATTGGCTAAAAATAATAATGAATGGTTAGACCATAGTTGCCACTTCGAGACTTTCATCAATTGATTTAAGACAATGAACAACAAATAGACCATGGCATATACAACTAATTAAGTGTTCACAAGGATAACTAATTAATAAATTTATATCCAATCTTAGAAGTAGGTGAAACTGGAATTGACATAAATGTTACACAATCATTTATAGGATAGACATGGTAGTTGCAAAAACAAGAAAAAATTGACAACTAATAAAGAATCTCATAAAACCTATAAATTTCTCAATCATTGTAAACACTCTAGAGTTGTAATGTGTGATCTACATACAATAGTATATTCAAAAGAATCAAACAAAAAGTCTACATAGTATTACAATATGTTAATCCAACTATATGCCCATATGCCCCATCCTCCATGACTGAGCCTTAAACTATTTCCCAATTCCTATCTTTTTGGCCAAGTGCACCATCCTTTCAAAATTCAATCAAAATTGTAATCATCCCAGCTTGCATTTGCACCACCCAAATCCAAAAGTATTATACTCAAGAATCTAAATTTATTTTATATCATACTTATCGAACACATAGCGCGTTAACTAACACATGACCGAGCATAAGATCGACAAAATATTGGTGTCCAATTTGGCCATCTCTCCACTTCATCTTCAACGGAGCTCGACCATAATGCACCCCATCATTACACCGGTTATCGTAATGCCACGGAAACGTCATGTCAAAATCATCGATTACTCGATTAAGCACACCATATTGCCTAAGCTTATCCAACACCACCCCATTGAAAGCCTCCATCTTTTGAGGATTAAAAGCCAATTTTCTCGCATAGCCACCCGTAGCCACCGTGGTTCTATATATAATTTCAGGGGGCACTAGCCCTCTTTTCCTCACTCCCTCCATCAACTCCGACCAAAATGAAGCCGCATAATCTGCCCCTTTAATGAAAGTTCGGATATTAGACCAAAACACACCATCGTGTAAACCTGAATTCATGACAATAGTATCGGGTACTATATCTTTCGAGAAGTAACCCTTCAATAACTCTCTATACTCTGCATTGATTAATGAATTCAAGCCCTGATAATTTCCTGTAGAGTTCGGATGACCATTGAAGATGCTAGTGAATCTGACCATTTGGGATTTATTTCTTGGATTAGTAATGTTCATATCGAATATTCTTGGAACGGCTGCAATATCATGAACATCCAAGATGAAGTTAAGAATGTTCCGGATAGTGTCACAATGATTTGAATCACCCCACCAGAAAATCCAACGATTGTTCAAAGAACTCCAAGCTTCTTCACTCGAGAACAATTTGAACGAACAATGAGTTGAATATATCCATCCATTACTCTCGATCACAGCCAAAGGGCCATTGCACCACGGATGCTGACATGGAAAATTTGGATCTTGGCATATATACCGACCATCATTCCCAATTGGGCAACTATCGTTTCTAGCATGTCGAGTCCATCGACCAGACCAAACATCCCTAAAGTAATCAGATTTATTGCATTGTTTTATTTCCAACAACTGGGACTCTGTTTTGAAGAATCTGATTGGAATCACTCGTAGAGCTTTATCGAACGCGAATCTAGCTGGCGAAAATTTTAACCCTTCGTAACTACGGAACAATAGTATAATAGTCAAATTGAAATCCCCAGCAAAATCAGGGTGGACTTGTAGGGAGAATTTGTAAGTGCCATTTCCCATGTCCTTAATTGGTGGCCTAGCTTTCCATTTTTCGCTAGAGAGATCGATTTCAAGATAATCGCCTCCTAAACAACGATGCTTTCCGGAATCATCCAATGTCTGGATAACAAACTCATGGATTTCAGCGGTGGACATTTCAATGTTACTGTTCTCATCTAAACTAGGAACAACTCTAATATCCACAGTTCTTGAATCCTTACATTCCTCGCCCCCTGGAGTTAACCACTTAGCTAGAAGAGTGGATGAGTAATTTGCCTCGAAATCGGGTAAAATCCAAGGAAGGATCCTAGGGGTTGAAGGGCTCTTTTCCTTGGTCAAATTAGCTGAAACTTGAGGAGTAATAATTGAGACATTGGGTTGGTTTTGAGTCAAATTAAGTGGCTCAATAGGTTCAAGATTTTCATGGATTTCTGCTAAAATTGGGTGGGTCGAGTTCAAATCAATTTGCTGAGGGTTTTTGAAATGGGATTCAACAGAATGATTGTTAAAGTTGAAATCTTTATGGATTTGTAGCAAAATTTCAGAACCATTGGGCTTCAGTAGAAGATAATCTTTATGAATAGTGTTCATATTTAACCAATCAGTCCCCCAAACAATCAAGATTCCAAGAAAAACACCCATCATCAGAATCTTGAACCACCAATGAACTATAGGGTTTGGCCTTAAAACCCATGCAAAATTTGTAGCTTTCTCCGGCATCTCAGAAAAAATTAAAACTGTCCACCCAGAAAAACCAATAACCTAATAATATAACCAAAAATAAAAAAAATTCTCAAAAATGTGAAATATATAAAGAACTATTAATATAGCTAAAAGAAATTAACTTTGTCCTTGCATTTAGCTGACAAACACATTCCCAGCAAATATTAGTTTACCTGCAATGTTTTCTTGGAGAAATAAAAATATGTAGATGAACAAAACTTGAATTTATTTGCAAGTGGGAGAAATATTTCTGTGTCTGTTCTCTCTCCTCGAGAATGTATGTACAGTAAATATAGTACAATAATATAATACTCCTATCTATCTATCAATATGTAGTGGAGAGAAAGAGGGAGAGAGAGTTCTATTATGATTAAAAGTAATGGGCGGAAAATGTTGAATTAAAGCTGGAAAAGGACTACTTTTTAGTGCTTCTATTATTCTTGAATTGTATGTCAAATTACTATTTAGGTCCTGGGGAATAGTTTCACACCGACAGAAAATTGCTTGGGCCTTTAGATGTGCATGAGGTTGGGGTGGGCAAAATTGTCCTTTTATTGAGTTGGACTTGCATGGCTGTTGCAGGACGCGGTGCCACGTGCTAACACACAAATCCTCCAATTTTGATCCATCTCTTTTTGTCTATTTTCTGGGCTAGATCCTTGGATTCGGAACATTTTATTTTTTTATTATCTCCAAACAATTTTTGGACTCGAACCATGATTTTGTCATTAATCAGTTTATCAGAAAAATTAGGGTTAAATATAAATATTAAGGTATAAAATATGCTCGTTAATAAAAGTCCAACCCAATACAGTTTCTATTTTAAATATCTCTTTTCCTTTCTTTCTAGTCCTCGAAGAAAACATATCTAATATTCTCATAAAAAAACATATCTAATATAAAAATATAAAATTTTAAAGTTAATTATATCTGATTTGAAAAGTTTGTTGAATGAACATATTATAAGCATAGTTTTTAGTCTTATGATCTCTTTTCTCGTCTTTCTCAATCGAGGTTGGACATAAAATTATTTAACTCGATATTTGGATGAGACTCAACTCAATATATTTGGAACCAGACAAATATCATTTATTTTTAATTTTCTAATACTTTTGTGTATCAATAGTTATAAGCATTAATAAATTTATATGTACCCTCGAATATATTTTCACAACGAATGCACTCTCTAGCTTACTTTTACACCAATATGTACATTGTTTGGTATGGGTGACTCTAATTTGACCGAAATATGAAGAGATTAAAATGTAATCAATTTTTTTTATTAATACACTGCCAATTGACCTAATTTCGGTAAGAATGACAACTCTTACTAAGAAGTGCAAACAAGAAGTACAAGATGAAGGTTATTATAAAAAAAAAAAAGTACAAGATGAAGGTACAAGGTGAAGTTGGAAATTTCCTAAGTTTGAAATATTGATATCACCGCCATATTTCTATTTTTGAATTAAAGAGATCGAGTTTTCTGTTTCCAGTACCAGCATTAATGGAACAAGACTGTATTTCTGGGTCAATCTAGGCAGTTTCTATCTCTTTATTTCCTAAGTGAAAAATGATTGCTGAAAAAAGAAGGGCTTGTTTGTTTGGCGTTTGGGAAAGTAGTTTGGGAGAGTAGTGGAGGTTTGTGAAATAATCTCGATTTGCGTAATGTTGTTTGTTTGGGTTTTGAGAGAGTGGTTTGAGAAATGAAGTAGGTGTAGGTTTTTTTGGAAGAGTTGGGTTGTAGGTGTAAGATGTGTAAGACTTTATGTCAAATTATGTTTGTTATGTGAGATAAATTGTATAAGAGCATCTCCAGCAGACAACATCAAAAAACAGCATCAAATCACTTTTTAATGCCTGCTACAGTGTTTTGATACCTGCATAAAAGTTTTTTACTCCAGCAATAAGCATAAAAAATGGAGCATCATTTTAAATTAATTTAAAATTTAATTTATTTAAATTAGGTTAAATTCAAATTAAATTAAAGCTTACTTAAAACTAAGAAAATTAAATTAGAATTAAAAAATATTAAATAATCGTACCTTGCGTTAAATTATTTAGATAAGATTTCTGACAATAATTTTATCTACATGTCAGTGTCTGATTCAATGTTGAGATATTTGATAAGGATTTTCATCCATACTTTTTGTTTTTATCAACGTGTCAACTTGTGATTCAACGTTAGATATCTGATAAGGATAAGATTTTATATCAAGGTGTCAATTTATGATTTAACATTGAGATATATGATAAGGATTTTTATCGATAATATTTTTTTATCGAAAATTAATTTATCTGATTTTTTATTTTGCTCGTGATTATTGAACATGTGTATTTAAATTGAAATTTGTAGCTATTTTAATAGTTGAATTTTTTTGTACCATTGCAAAATTTGAAAATATAAGCCGTTGGGGAGAATTGGGAAGGACAAATAGACGTTTTTAAATTTCCAGGCAAAAAATAATGCCCCTTGCTCGGGCATTACTTTTAATGCCAAAAAGTGTTGGACTTAAATTTAGGTCCAGTGATAGTGCCTCTGCTGGAGCAGATTTTGACATCATTTTGACCTTTAAGGCACTACATTTGGCTTCGATTCCCATTGTTGGAGTTGCTCTAAGAGATAGGTTACTTTATGTCAAATCAAAGTAGAGTTTGTATAGGTTTTGTTTAGAGATAAGAAAATTGTTGTTTGTTTGGCTTTTGAGAGAGTAGTTTGAGAAAATTAATAGATGAAAATTTTATTTCGGAAAATAGAAAACATGTTTGTTTGGCATTTCCCAAACCCGAAAAAATTCTGGGAAACGCCAAACAAACAGGCCCGAAGACTTTGTGGCTCTAATTTTAACTAGAAGATATTAAATCCAAAATGAAATTGTTGTACTTAATCAATATTCGAAATTGATTGGTTTTACTCAATTAACATTTGGATAAATATATATTTTTTTTTATCCTTCCAACTATCCAGTCCAATCATATAACAATAGTTTTATTTTCTAATAAATTGTGTGTAGTCAAATTATCTTTTATGTCATTGCAATAAACGTCAATTTTGTATGTAAGTTCTTAAATAGTTGGGTGCTACGCTAATTAAGTTTGAATTATTATCTTTTTATGTCACTATGATAAATATCAATTTTTTAAAAAGTTTTTAATAGTTGTGTGCGAGTGCGACACTAATTAATATTGGATGAAAAAGAATTGATTGCTTATGAGAAAGTGAGAAAAATACACCAATGAGAAAGTCTGAAAGTGTTGCACCGATTTATTGAAATCAAATGCAACAAGTCAAAAGTGCCGTTTGGCATTTAACCTCCCGCACATAATGCATTCGAATTCAGTCACATTATAATTTAATCTTCAGCACTAGTATCAACTATCAAGTATCAAGTCACCAACCTTAGTTAGTTTAGTGGGAGAGATTAGCAACACAGAGTGACGAATTCGGGTTCGAAATTTCATTGTGAAATTTTTTCATATAATATGTTTAACGCTTCACAAAAAAAATTAAATCAAATCTAAAACTTGAATATCTTTGAAAAACAGAAAGAAAAAAAATCATCAAATTTACACAAATTCACAATTATATTTAAATTTATAAAATTGTGATGCAAGTAAGTCTAACGACTAAAATTGGAAATCAAATTAATCTTCAGCTAAATTTTGATCATAAAACTTTTGAGCTCAATTCGTTATGATTGACAAACTAAGCCCTAACTAATATTCAGAGATTGATAAATTTTCACCTTTAACTAGAATTCAACTTGGTAAATTAAATAATACTTGCTCTCTTAATTTTTGACATAAAAATTTAAGTAAAGAGTACATAATGTAGAAGTTTTACATATTTTTATATTATACCCATAAAGTAGTATGATATAATTATAAAATTCTGAAGTCATTTAAATTCAACTTGCACGTAAATAGAAGATAAATTATTCAAATTTTATTGATTAACAATCAGTTAAAAAGAAACGAATTTCGAACTTGTAAAACATTCATTTTAAATTTGATTTAGTATGTTGTCTGACTATTAAATTTTACACTCTTAAATCATAAAAGTTATTAAAAGGGCGAATAAGTCACGACCAAATGCGCCAATATTTTTTTTTTTTTTAAGATGATGAATATTTTGTTACATCAAACACTATATTGAATCGAAACTATTACAATAAATCACGATAAAATGCGCCACTAATTATTGAAAGGAAGATTAAATTAATCAAACAGGGTGACACGGAATGTAAAACAAATGATTAAGACACAAAGTCATGTGCAGCAGAAAACAGTGCCACGTGACGAACAGCTTTGCATTTATCAATGTTGCTGTACGCTGTTGGTTGGGGGAAGAATTAATGAAAGGTACATATTCCAATGAGTGAACAAATTAAATGTGAGAATTTTGCCCTAATTTTAATTAAAAAATACTAATTACATTCACCTTCCCTAAAATTAGATAAAATCACAGAAAATTTCTCTCAAGTTTCAATAACTACAAAGACCTCATATGCTGTTAGTATTAAATATAAATAAACATAATTCATATGGTACTACATTTTTGTTTTAAGTAAAATTAAATTAGCTAACTATAATAAAAGCCTAAATATAATTTACAAAAAAATTATAATGTGCCAAATAATTCAAAATACTAGCTTAAATTTAAGTTTTTCAAATTAGCTAAACGAATCAACCCAAACAAAACAAGTTGACCCTAATAAAAATGAGTCAACTAATTTAACTTGTGTTCCCAAAACACGTTAAACAAGAATTTTCGGTTCTTGTACATAGTAAAAAGGCAGGCATATTCCCAAAGAAAATTCCCAGATTTTGTACTAAAATAAAATGATCACATAAACAAACTGAAAAAACAAATAAAATCGAAATAAATTGTATCTCACATCTTCTCAACTTTAGTACATCTCTAAGCTGGTAAACTGAAAATTTTGTTAAAATGTGAAAGTCAATATTATAAGAAATGAGAACAAAGTCTATTTATAGAAGAAAACACAATACTCTAATTACACAGCCTTGAATATGTATGCATGAAAAAGCAACCAAATTACAGAATGGACAAAGGTGTATGATCTAAATACATAAAAATTGACAACAAATAGAATCCTATATTAACTCCAAGGGTCCTCCCATCCTTTGGGTCCATCTCTCCTTATAAAATCCATTATAGCTTGGGCAGCCTCCCCGGCTCGGTTAGCTAAAGAGTGGTTTCCGTGTTCAATTTCAACTTTTTCCGCGCCACCCATTGCCATACACAATCTGGACATATGTATAACACGATGAGAACATTAATCGATCGACTTAATGTTATAGGATGAAGAATCATCAACATTATAGAAATAGTAAAAATAAAAAGTTCTAGTTCTTGCCTATCCACCAGTGCTTTCTTGTCCACATATTCCGGTACATATTCATCGGCCATGGAAAACATGACCTACAAAAAAGAAAAGGTCATAAATATTAAATTAAATACCAACTTCTGATGACATTTTAAACACTCACTTTAAGTATAAGAAACCTACCAAGGTAGGTGTGCTACACATGTGTCCAAGTTTTTGTTTTAATTGGTATTCACTAAAGTCAGAACTGAACATGTCATCATCTCCGTTGTATGCACAAAGTGAATGATATCTGCATCCGGAAAATGAGGTAAACAAAAATCAGTTAATAATTTAACCTTTTATCATAGTTAAAAGGGAAAAGATGTTTTCAAGAGAACCTATAGGCGGTAATTGGAGAATCTGGATTGGCTTCCCTGGGCATCAATTCCGAAGCTCTACCGTCATTTATCATCTTTGACGCCAAATCGATCATTGAAGCAGTTTCTTTGAGAGTGGCTTTATACTCTCGGTCGCTAACTGGAGCCTGAAAACAGCCAATCATCATTTAAAAAGAATGAATACAAGGTAAAACAGCAATGTGATACATACATATATATGTATGTACATTATATACTTGAAAATTACCTGCAAAATGGCTGCACGAACTGCTCTGGAACATGCTGCATTAGTACGCAAGTAATATACAATATCCTACATACAAAATAATATGACCTTTAGTTAAATCGTGCTCTCATAAAGTGAAGGGCCATGTTTTTCTTATTTTGGTCAATTGAACTTTTACTTAGCAGAAGCACATCAAAAAATTTGATAATCCCGTGTTCGAAGAGAATAAAAGCAAGTACCTGACAGCCGGTGCTGTGTCCAAGTAGTATTACACCCTCGGAATCTTCCTTGTTTATCAAGTAACTTATCAATTGATCAAGCTCCAAGGCATCCTTCAACAAAACAAAATGGAACATTATAACTTTTAGCTAAAAAGAAACAGCTACATATTATCACTCAAACATCACATTTTACTGGTACTAGAGAAGGCATACAACAGGAATTTAATTCATATAGCAGAAGTTATGCTCCTGGTACTAATTCGAAGTAATAAGGTTATGATGTATGACAATAATAACTCAGATAACAGGATATGGAAAAGAATAAGTTACTTGTTTCAAGCTTGAGATGCCATATCCACTATACGAAGATGAATACAGAAATTGAACTAATGACCAACGCTCTTTCTCCAAAGCAATTGCCAGAGGCTCCAAATATCTGAAAATTTTAGAATCATTTCTGTTTAGGATGAAATTGGTATAAAAGATATACATGTCATATAAATGTTTATAAGTCATGTATACATGTTTCTAAGGTGTAAATGCCTAGCACTTATGAATTCAACACATTTCTTACTGTACTTGAATCAACTATGACCTACCGCGGGGTAAATTTAAATTTAGTCTAAATTATGACTCCATAAACGAGACAAACTAGTATTGTTTTCAGAGTATTTCCTTATATTATAATAACCTAAACCATCTGTAATGTGAATCAGTCAAATAAGAAAAGATAAAGTACTACTTAGATATTTTAGGCGATCATGTATAAGCTTCTGTTGTTTTCTGGATCAAGAATTGGCTAAGAAGATTAATGAACTGTTTTAAAATCTGGAATTTTCTTATTGGAAACATGTTTTGAGTTTAAGAGTCTCCATTTAGGAAAGCCTTTCACACTATTTGAAATCCCAAAAAAAAAGGAGATTTCCAAATCAACATAGGACAATGAACCAAAGTTGGATGACATACTCAGTGGCCAAAAATCCATCTGTCAGCCCCCCAATAAAAATTACTTGTTGTTTAAAATCACCTGTCTTAAATGCAACCTGTACCAAACGAAGGAAAAAAGACGATATCAAACGATAAACAAAGATAAATCAGAGAAAAAAAAATGCATGTTAACATTTATATTTATGTCAAAATAAAATTTCAACTAGGATGATGGCATCTCATTTGGTGGGTAAATATATAAAGAGCAAAAATCAAAGCATGTTAAGATTCTAATCTTAGAGTCCAATAGATGGAACTCACTTGTGGATTTCTCATACTGAAATGTGAGCTGTCTAGTTGTACTTCTTTAATATTATATCATGGCAGAGAGAACAAAGTAAAAAAGCAAAAATAATTTCCACTCAGAAGTACTATATCATAACAATCTAACTCCTAGTTGAAATAGCAAAATATTACGAGGCTCTATAAATATATGTAACGTTTGAGACATCAAGTCATAATGATTCCGTTAGGTGCTCCTCAATCAAAAGCCATCAAGCAAATGATGTATGCCAATGACAAAATTATGAGAACTCGAGAAATCTGCTTTCAAGTCAAGTTGTGATTATAAAGATAAATACCAACCGAGAGCCCTTGGTTAAAATTGCTGAGTCGTGTCTCCCTGTAAGGCGAATAAGTAGAAAGAGTTCGGCACAAACAAAATAAGAATTTATATTAGCTCGACTCATGTCATCCTTTAAAATTTAGAAAAGAACACAACATACCCTTCTTCTAGTACGATCACTGGAACACGATTCCATGCTTTCCCGACTAATATATGACAATGGAAAAAGTTATTCTAAATGGTTTGTCCAAGCCCCTCTCTTACTGAACCACTGTGTTCGTTCTCACTAAGAAAGCCCAAGTAAGAAATTCTTGGTTCTATTTCTTTTTGTTTAGTAATACTGTTAGTATTCTGAACCTTATAATTATGATAAATCTAATACACATTCCAGATTAGTAATACTAATCATAATCAATTATAATTAAAAGATCCAAAATGACGATCTCAAATCCTGATCTTTTACTTACTCTCTTCAGTTAATACGTCTTCAACAACGAACTAACTAAATCAAAGTCCACCTCTTCGCTTAACTCATTATTCAAATTCAGCTCAAACCAGGAAAACTACAGAAACTAAAACTTCTAAAAGAACTAAATTTATCAAAAAAAAAATACTTTTACCCTCACCTGAATTGGTTTGGGGCCGTACTTGAACATCACCCCGCGAAACTGATGCTTCTTGTTGATGGGCCCAAAACCTCCTCCGACGCTGTCATCGACGGCGGCGGCGGAGGAGTTGTTGGACATCTTCGCGGTGGCGGAGCGGCCACGCACAATGCCGGAAAACCAAGAAGTGGCAGAGGACGTCGTTTGTGAAGGGACAGAAGATGGCGTGGACAGATTCATATCAGAACTCTCCACTGCAACCCAGAGAACCCATTGTTAGTAGAATTTTCCCTTTTCCCTTTTTTTTTTTTTTTTTTGGGTTCAAATGCCCTTTTTCTTTTTGAAAATATACGTTTTTATTAGAACCCCACCTGTCTCAGTCTGGTCAAAGTTGAGAAACAACACAGTCTACCAAAAAAATTTATTACTATTTCTTTTGACCAAAGGACAAAAATTGTTTTAGGGCATGACGGCCGGTGAGGATCCTCTATACCACTATTAGTGTACCATACTTGTGTACCACTAATAAGTAATTGCCACATGTACATGTAACAATTATAATAATTGTCACATGTACATGTGGCAATTACTTATTAGTGGTACACAAGTATGGTACACAAATAGTGATATAGAGGATCTTGAGCCCATGACGGCATGTTATGTTTTTCTCGGGTTTCTCAAAGAAATTTTAGAAATAATTCAGTTTTAATTTTTTGTTTGAGTCTTTTGATATAAAGTAAATTTCTGATAAATATTTTAAAAATAAGTAAGTTCTTTTTAGAGATTATGAAAGTAGAGAAATATTGTAAGAATATATTATTTTATGTCAAATTATATTTGTTACGAGAGATAGGTAACGTAAATTTTCTGATTATATCAAAACTAAGGGATATTTTATGGACTTTGATGCACTAGGTGTAGTGATATGGTATATTTTCATCCAAAAAATCTAAGAAATATCTTATAGATATGATCTAGTCAACCAGTGTAAGAGATAAATTAGTTTATTTATAATGAAAGTAAAGTTCTTTTGGTTTTTTTTCTAAAGACGAGAGAATTTTTTTGACATGGGATTATTTTTTAAATTGAATGAATTTTTTGGAAATTACTATTTTTTCGGAATATCACCGTAAGAGGCGGAGGGACATGGGCCCGCACCGACCCGCACCCCCCTGCCAAAAGTCAAAAATCTATTGTGCATCAGTTTATTCCAATTACCTCATCCCTCCTGTCAATGGGTGGGCTTTTACCCAGCCCACCCTACTACCCGCCCAATACCCACTCAAAAGCACCGGGCCCAAACCCGGTCGGAACCCGACCCGAACCCGAAAAAAATAAATGGGTCAAAAACCCGATTCGACCCGACCCGAAAACCGATTCGACCCGACCCGACCCGGTCAGTTTTTTTTTTTTTTTTTTTTTTTTTTTTTTTTTTTTTTTTGGAAAACTTAAATTCAAATGTATAAGTTTCATCCAGTAACTTCCCACCAATGCAAGTTGACATTTTGAAATTTACAATAATCACTCAATAAAAATATAAATAGATCCATCAATTAAATATTATCTTAGAACGAAGATATCATCATAAAAATGCTATGATAACAATCTAAAATTATATAACACTTCACAATATTCATTAAAAATAGAAATATATCATATGCACTCCACTTGAGTTCCGAAAAAGTCCGACTCCACACCGCTTGAACCTATACAAAAAATATCAAGAAAAAGTTAAATAAATTAAATTTAAAAAAATGAAAAAAAACCAAAAAAAAAAAAAAAAACCTGCTAGTTCAGTCAATCAAATCAGCTGCGACTATCAATGCCTCTACTACGTCCGGAAGCAAACAAGCACGTGACTCATCTAGTACTCTGCCTCCAACACTGAATGCTGCCTCAGATGCCACTGTAGTAGCTGGCACAGCCAAAATATCACGGGCTATCTTTCCCAAAATGGGTAGTCTCGGACTGTTAAGTTTCCACCAATCCAAGACATTGAATGTATCTACTCCTCTGGCTCTAGGATATCTATCCTCATCTAAATAAGTATCCAACTCTGACTTTTTTACAGCAGAAGAAATACGTGATTTATCACACCATCTATCAAACCCACTTAACTTAGTCCGCTTTTCGACTATAAAATTACTTGACGTGCCAACTTCATTCGATGAAGAATTAATATTACCTCCATATGAGAAGAACAAATCATCTAAGGAATTACGAACTCGTTGAATGTACGGAAGAGCATTTGAACCATAAATCTCACCATAGAAATATTCGACGATTTGCATCTTAAATCTTGGGTCAAAAACTACCGCAACTGCCAAAACCAAACTACATTCATCCCAATATTTATCAAATTTTTCCTGCATAGGACCAGACATTTCTTTAAGTAAACCAATCTCACTATATCTCCACTCCATCAATTTCACTTTAATTTCACAAACATCGGGAAAAAAAACATTTGAAGTGGGATACTTCCTACCACTAAAATGGCAAGTGGCATCATAAAAAGCTTGTAAACACTCCATTACAATTTGAGCTGTTTTCCATTCCAAGTTAGATGGATTATGATGATATTTGTTGTCCATCAAACTTAGACGAGAAAAAGCATCTCTCAGAGGCAATGCCGTCTCAAGCAATTCATAAGTTGAGTTCCACCGATTAGCTACATCCATGGCAATCGACCTCTTATCCTCTAACTTACAATGTTTTTTTGCCGACTCAAATTTCTGTTATGCGGCAGGGGATTTGTTTAAATATCTAACTGTTGCACGAATATTTTCGATCAATCCTGTAACTTGACAAAGTCCATCTTGGACTATCAAGTTTAAAACATGTGCACTACATCTAACATGAAGTAACTTTTCATTAAAAGGAATGTATGCATCACAAAGCCAATCTTTTAACTTTTTAATCATAGAATCATTGGCGGTAGCATTATCAACTACAACTGAACACAATTTTTTATCCAAGTTCCACAACAAAAGCATTTCGGACAAGAGTTTTCAATATGTCTTAAGAGAGAAGAAGTACCAGTATTATTATCCCAAGCCATTCGTCTCTGGCAGTGATTGCATATAACATATTGTTTACTTTCTTTGGTTGGTTTCTTTTCAACAGTAAAATGGTCCCAAACAATAGAGGGTTTTTTTTTCTTACTTTTAGTTTGATCCGGTACCTCTTCATCATTTGGTTCTTCATTTTCGTGTTCTCCAGTGTCGTCGGAAGGATCAACAAAGTGATGTAGATCTGAGTTATCGTATTCACTATAAAACATCGACATTCTCAATCTGCATTAGAATAAAACAATCCATCCATGAAATATCAATCTGCATTAGAATAAAACTACATATATTATCATAAGTCGTGTTCAGATTTTCTCAACTGAAATATTTAAAAACATGAAATATAAATGAAAAAAATAAAGCAAGAAAAGTAAACTGTATGTATTCATTTTCCAATTGATATGATTTGGGGTACAGGTAGCAAATTGGTAGTTGGGTCTAAATCAATTAAAGGAGGTTCAACATATAGCTATATCTAATAAATGTGTCTGAACTGATTTGTATTCAAAACAGTGTCGTCTTCATATGAACTGAAATGTATGTATTCAAACATTATCGTCTTCATAAGGTTGTCATCTAAAGAGCATATATAAATCCAAACCAAATTTTGTTCATTGTTACTTAAAACAAAAAAGGTTCAAAATTATCCTAAGGGTCAATTTAAAAATGGATCTTTTTGGATATATATATATATATATAACCCAATAGATAATTTTTAGAAATTTGGGTTATATATCTAGATCAATCAAATTTGAGTATAGTTAATATCATTATGTTTGAGTATAGTTAATATCATTACCTTTGAATCTGAACAAAGAGGCGGCAGCGGCGGTGGGAGGAGGAGGAGGAGGCGGCAGCGGCAGCGGGAGGAGGAGGAAGTGGCAGCGGCAGCGGCTGTGGGATGAGGAGGAGGCGGCAGCGGCGGCGGGAGGAGAAGGAGGTGGCAGCGGCAGCGGCTGTGGGATGAGGAGGAGGCGGCAGCGGCGGGCAGTGGTTAAGCTTTTAGGTGTTTAGGGTTTTAGATTAACTATGGGCCTCTGGCAAATGAAGGTCTTTTTTTTTTTAACAGAAGAAAACACTCAAACAGTTTAAAAAAAAAAAAAAAAAAAAAAAAAAAAAAAAAAATCGGGTACCCGGTAACGAGCGGGCCCGGACCCGACCCGGACCCGTTGTTTATCAAGGACCGGGTCCGGGTCCGGGCCCATACCCGAACCCGATCGCCTGGCAGCGGGCCTAAGCCCAGTGGGTAATGCTTGGGTTAGGGCTGGGTAAAAACCCGCCCATTGACAGGCCGCTCCATCATCTTTTTTTAATCTTTTATCAAGTGTCTTCATCCTAGCCCAATTATCCAGGCCTTTAAAGTGATTTATCAATTGTCACTCGGCCCATTATACATTAGAAAAAGAGCCGTACAAATTTTGCTTCGGAAGTTGAATTAGGAATTTATTTTCATGTCTTTAAAGAGGCGTAAATTTCTATTCAATTTTTTGTGAATTTTTTGTTCAATCATCTTCAATTTTTCATGACAATATTGTGATCCTATTCCAAAACTTCAACTCATGAATATTTAAATTTATTCTTAATTTGATTATTTAGATTAGATGAATTTAATATGATGTTCGATGACTTGCTTGATTATTTTTCTTTTATAATTTTCTAGACAAACTATATTGGTTAAGTTTTTCTAGAAATAAGTTCATCCAATGTTTATTTTTAATAAATTTCAATATTTGTAGATTTAATATATAAATTTGTACAAATTGATTTATCACAATTATGAAGATAAGTGATTTTTACTTCAAAAATGTTGTTCTTAATATGCTAGTTTTCCTAATCTTGAGGTTTCTGCAAATAATTGTGACCCATCTTCAAACTACGAGTTCAGATTCTTTGTGAACAAAAGTTTCAAGGCTCTATAAAGGACCAAATCGAAATGAATAGTACAATAAAGAAAACTAATGATATCGAATTACCAGGTAGATAAGAGCAATGAAATTCGATGAGCTAATTCAGAATATCGTCCTTATCAAGTTAGCCTACCAAAATTTAATCTTTTTTTTTTTTTTGTAAATAATCAATTTATAAATATAAATAATATTCACTTTAATCTCGCTCCCCTCGATTAAATTCCTAGCTCTGTCCCTGATCACCGTAAACATACAAATTTTGTTTCCAACTAACTAATGTCATGTATTAAATTATAACCAAGTGTCTAAGATGGTTTGTCTTATCAATAAAAAACATGCAGATGCAGATCTTATTAACTTATCTAGTTACAATGGTATTGGTGGGAATGATCCAATCTTTTCCCCTATCAAGATCCCATACATTGTTCTCCCATGCATCGTTTCCTCAAGGCCTCAACATTGATAGCCATGTGAGAAAGAAAAGAACATGTTCATTAGAAAGAACGACCTCCTTAATATTCAATCGAAAGAGATCCTCATGCGATTACTAAGAACAGTGAGAAGTAAAAAAATCAAGACACGATACAGGAGTGTGTGGACAAGACGAGATGTAAAAATACAGAGAAAAAGAAGATTATCCTACGTGGTGGAGATGATGGGGTCGTCCATAGATTTTCCTTCCTTCCTTTTTTTTTTGCTCAAAGAATTGAAGGGAGATATTTCGGATGGGCCAACTTGATCCTCTTCCATGGGAATTTCAGATGAGGACCCCCGGGAGATTAATAGATAAAAATGGAAGTTATTATTGAATTTGGGTCGTCAGACATATAATATATGAGAACCTTTTACAACAAGAATTCGAATTTGAGTCGCCACTTTGGGGTACAAGTCTCTTCCACTATATAAATCACCAGTTGGTCGTACTAACTAATTCTAATTAACATTGTGTGCTACTATTAATTAATCCTAAAAGTTATAAACAATAAGATTGGTACATCATGTATAAATTCGATAGAGCTGAAGACATTAGATTAATTAAGTTAATTGAAGTGGGGGTCATTTGGAATCATAAAAAAGTGGAGCTAAACTAGCAAACGACCCTTCAATAACTAAAACAACTACAAATTACTCTTAAAAATGGTTCCAGCACGGGGGCTTGTTGTTGTATATTATATATATAAAAATGCATATATTTAACATCATTGACTTGCTAATGATTGCTTCTTATGATTTTCTTAATCTAGAGATATTGATTCTCAAAGATAAAAGTTTCAGAATTTATTAAAGATCAAAAGTCCAACTGAAGTGACTGATCGTTTTCATTATACAAAGAAAAAAAAAAAAAAAAAAGTCCTTGATGCGTATCCTTTTTGTGAATTCTTTGCAATCTTGAGTTATTTTGCTATATCTGAATTACACAACCACTAAGAAAAATTGGAACACTATTATAAGATTTGTTGAAAAATGAACCAAGGTTTCTTTGTTTTCACTTTAGGTCCGGATTCCAAATACAGAATATATATTTCAAGGTAAAATCATCAAGAAATTGAGCCACTTATAGTGTCTTTTATTTGAACGAGCGAATTTCAATTCTTACACAAGAAATTTGAGCCAACGCATTTAATTATCTCCCCTTGATTCGTTTCTTCAACAAGTCTTTTAGCACACACAAAGAAACCTGCACAAAAATCACATTTGAAGGCATAAGAATTGAAATACACAAATTATAATCAACCGGACTTACAATAAGAAACAATATAGTCTAATTCCACAACTGAAATCCACATTCCAATACCCAAAAAATAACATGCATCAAAATTGTTTAATTTGAGAAACGCCTTCAATGTAGTGAATATCAAATTAACTTCTTGTGTTATTCTAAATAGACAATTTAACTCTGTGTGACAAATAAAAGTGTAAAATACCTCCATGTGTTTTATAAAAGAAGCATATTGTCTCCCTCTTGATTTTTACGTTTTTACAAAGGATTACAATGCCCATTATGCAATATCACAGGAAGTCAAAATGCCCATTTACACATATCACGTGGAGGTAAATTGTCTTTTTACGCATATCACAGGAGGGTAAAGTGAGGTGAATATGTTGTCAAGAGTAAGGTTAAATTGGTCATTTTTTTTCATGAAAATGAAGTATCAGTCGCATTATAAAGTGTGTGTGCAACAACTTCACTAGCAAGGCGGTAAATTATTCATTTCATACCACATGGAGGTAAATTGCTCAATTTTTTTATATCATATGGAGGTAAATTGTCTATTTTCATATCACAGAGAGATAAATTGCTCATTAAACATATCACATAGAGTTAACTTGCCAAAAACCCCCTTCATCGTGCCATGTTTCATCAAGGGTATTTAATCGAACACATGAAGTGCGATTTAGGATAAACATACAACAACAAAATCATGCCCCCGACTTGCCATCTACTTGTAAAACGGAAATATAAATCAGTTGTTTTTTCAACATAAACATGGTGAAAATTATGTGAAACGATGTCATTTCAATGGTCTAATGTTGGAAAAAACATGGAATAAATAAAAATGCCCTATTCCTAGTTTGCTAACATTCTTCAGTTCGTATCACAATAATTTATTTCCAATTCATAGTCAAAGATTTTATTCATGATAACACTCACTTAAGTCCATAGTTACCTCAATCACTCCAAAAAAGGATCCTCTCTCTATCTGCATTTTTCTTCATCTAAAAGTAAAAGGGGAGTAAAAGATATTAAAAGAAAACGGATCCCCAAAAAAGTAAAAGAGGACATTTTTCTAGTAGCCTCTATGCATATTTTTATTAGTGAGACAGTAACCTCCCCTCTCCACATTCCATTCAAGATTTTGGATTGGGTCGGATCGACTCATATAGTCGACCCTCTTTTGCCTAAAAATACTCACTATATGGGTCGATCCTACTATATCGGTTGATTTGATGAAACCATCAAATTAGGTCAGAACTAATTAACTCGTGCTTGAATAAGGTTCAAACCTATTATCTTATTTTTTCCATCTCAAATTCAATATAAATTATTTATTTGAACCGGCAGTTTATTTTTCTTCGAACCCCCAATCAACATCACATCTCAATTTTTGAAAACCCTTAAAATTCAACATTCAAACTCAATCAAAATTGTATTTAAGATGTTTCGCCAAAACCACCCAAACCAATATTCTGAAACCAAAACTTATTGATAAAAAGCTATCCATACACACCCTTTAGTTTCTACTTTTCTCATTCCAACAGTTCGAAATTCGATAATGCTCAAGTCCTTTGTCCTACCTCAAAATTTTCTTACTTCCTCTTCACATATAGTTCATAGAAATGATACTATACGAACTTTACATTTTCATCTCTAGCTTTTTTATCATTTGGGACTAATAAAATTATTTACCCAACCCAGCAACAACACATCACTCTTTAATTTGTGATTCAATTTTGGCTTTTTCAATAAAAGTAGTGAGCAAAATTCTTTGAGATAACAAAAATTACTAATCAGGACAAAAAGTTCTGCGGATTAGAATATAATCAATTGATAATTAATGATGGGATACTTGATTAACTTATAATTACGATATAATTATATATGTATATGTACTACTAGAAATTATTCTCTCGACGCTACTTTTTGAAAAATACAACTTGCCCACCTAGTGCTTATAGTGTGATCAGGGCTATATATTTTATGGCAAGATAATGTCAAACTGAACAAACTATCAAAAGAAAAACATATGGAATTTAATTCTTTGGAGGAGCCACAACTCCTCTTTAAATTATTTCATTAATATTAACTAATCAACTACTCGTATATTAAACACTGTTAGTTTAATATGATACTATATTTTTATTAATGTATGTATGTGTGTGTTGATTCTATGAGTTCAAATGATGAAGAAAATGTTGGGCTCACTCTTTGTTTGTGTTCGCATGTCATGATCCATGAATTCTTTCAGTTTTTTCGTCTTCTTTTCCTTTTTCTCTTTTTTTTTTTTTTTCAAATATGTGGTAGGTCTAAAGTTACATATTTCAATGTGTTTGCAAAATTTAGGATATACATTGGAAGAAAAAGAGAAGCAAATAATTCCACTTTTTGTTGTGTTAACATCGCCTTGGCGTGCTCTTAAGATCATCATAATCTGCTTTATGAGATGAGATGATATTTTGTTAGACTTAAGAGGCCAAAGTACGTATCCGTACAAATATCCGCTTTCTGTATAATTATAATCTACTGATTTATGGTTCTGAATCTTATGGAAATTATTCAATAAATTTTTAACATCAGCAAATGATAGATGGAATATGTGTTAATTCAGAAAACATGGTGTCAAATGTGGTATCCCCTATTATAAGATAAAAAATAAAAATTTCCTCAAAATTAGTGTTTGAATCCATCGTGCAATAGAATGCATGCAATGTCTTTTTACTAGAAAGATACTCACTTAATGTGTTTCTGAAGGAATAATCTAGGAACTAAAATGGAAGTACGTAGTTTGACTGAGTTTGGTCTCAATAATTGGTTTAAGAGGTTTCGGCGAGACCTTTGAAATTCGATTTGGATAATGGTTTCAGTGGAATATTGAGATTGTAAAATATTATTAAATAATAGTTAGTGAATTTTGAAACTTTGAGATATGACTTGGATTGAGGTTTGGCTGTTGGGGTTTGGAGGAGAAAAATAGGTGGTAGATGTCAAATCAATAACTTTATGGGTCTATTTTGATGGGTTTTGGCTCGGTTTCGCTGGTCTTGGTTTAAAAATATGGTTTCGATGGTTTCGATGAAACCTTTGAGACCTCATTTGGATAGG
This sequence comes from Penstemon newberryi var. newberryi, assembly GCA_030819805.1. Taxonomy (NCBI): domain Eukaryota; kingdom Viridiplantae; phylum Streptophyta; class Magnoliopsida; order Lamiales; family Plantaginaceae; genus Penstemon; species Penstemon newberryi. The sequence continues at coordinate 45,981,606 of JAUALY010000001.1, forward strand.
TTTTGGCTGTTGGGTTTTGTGGTTTGAATAAGTTGAAACTCCACTTGGATTGGATTTGGATGTTGAGGTTTAGGGGAAAAAATAGGTGGTAGGTGTCAAATCAATGTCATTTTTAGTGAAATTTGGGGAAAAAAGTAGGTGGTAGGTGTTAAATCAATATTTTATATGTTTGAAGAGTTTAAATGTTAGTTTCTGAATAGATTTTTTACGGTTTTATGGGTTTGACGAAAACTCATTTGAAAGGGTTTTGGCTCGATCTCGCGAAACCCGCGAGACCGGGCCAAAACCCATCCACGTGCACCCTATAGGTCTCTAGTAGGATTGTGTAGGTTTCGATTTGTCTGAAACTTGAAGTTTCGCCTGAGACCTCTTCAAATTCTTTACTTGATGGGGTTTGATCCGATTTAACTGAAACCAAACCAAAGCAAACTAGATCCATATACAGCCAAAATGTTTTTGAATGGAAGAAAAATAAATGAATGTAATTCAACTAACATCGCTAACTTTATCTTGGATGAAAAAAAATCATTCTGCAGTTAGTAACAGTAGACACGAAGAAAAAATTTCGGCTAAATCAAATCTTCAACATTGAACTCATAACTTTCCAAAATTTTGCAATATACATCAATGAACTATTCTACAACTAGGGTCACTGTCAAAATTCAAGATTCATATACTACATATTAAATTGAAGCTATATGCGACAGAGAGAATAATAGATTTTACATCCTTTTAATTTTTATTGGTCCACGAGACCGGGACACTTAATTTCCGACGAGCATATAGAATGTACTAAGCTCACCGAAAAATTAAATATCATGATCTCGCGGACTAGTGAAAGTTAGATGACGTATAAATGCTTTTTTTTTTCCCACAGCTTTATGCATCGAGACGTGTAAAGCATTTGAACCCCTTGTTAAATATGCATGGCTTCCACTTTCTATCTCCATGTATAAATACTTCCCCACTTCATAGAACTCTTCAAGTAATCTGAGCTTCGATGAAAAACATACGTTATATATAAATAAAGTTGGTTTCATTTTCCCAAACTATCACTTTTTTCATATACTTTTGCGTCTTATCATTTATATTCCAGCAGAATAAAACATCAATCAGAGATAATTAATTTCTGCTTCCTAATCTCTTAATATATACATCCATAATCAAGAAATACAATTGAATCCCATAACTTTGTGCTGATTTAGTCTCTTCTTTTGGAGTTCTTTTTCAAGACAAAACAGAGGAAACAGAGAAGAAAACAGAGTGTGTGTGCAGAGTTCGTGTTTCTCCTCAGCCATTCGCCGCATCTTCTTTATATATAAAGGTACATGCATAGTGGTCCAATAAGATAGGATTCCTAGTCGGTTATATTTTCTTCTTTTCTTTGCTTGTTATGGATTTAAGAGAATTTGAGGAGCAAAATTAGTAATTTTTAATTACACGCCATTCGACGCTCATCATTTTGGGTTCTACAATTTACAAAATCTCACTTTTGGTCATATTTTCTAATATATTTTGCACTTTTTGTCACATGGGATAGTCTAAATATAACATTTTTGGTCCCTAAATGAGGTAATGAGACCAAAAGTGCATAATACTTTTAAAATCTAAGATCAAAAGTGCAATTTTATAACATGCGGAAACAAAAAGGTTGAGTCAAGTGAAACAAAAAATGCAAATTTCTGAATTTTCAGCAACCATTATTTGCTCTAAGTCAAATTTCTGAACTATTCTGCCAAACATTGTTAGTTGAGTCTAACTTGTTCATTGTTTTATTTGCAAATGAAATAGGTCTTACAGAAATTAAACTATGAGGATCTCATTCTCCGCTTCCTGCAAGCAAGCACAACCTCTAGTGAACTTCCCAAGTGGCCTAATAAACATGGACAAATTCATCATTCCACGGCAGCGCCGCAAGGACAAAGTCGTGGTCGTAATTGGCTCCACCGGCACCGGAAAATCCCGTCTTTCCATAGACTTAGCCACGCGTTTCAACGCAGAGATCATTAACTCGGACAAAATGCAAGTCTACAAAGGCTTAAACATTGTAACCAATAAGGTCACCGAAGAAGAGTGCCGTGGCGTTCCTCACCATTTACTAGGAATAATCGACCCCGAGGCCGACTTCACGGCCGAAGATTTCGTGTATCATGCATCACTAGCGGCAGAGGCCATAACACGACGGGGCCGGATACCTATAATTGCTGGAGGATCCAATTCTTGTATAAAGGCTCTTGTAATTGATGACATTGAGTTTCGATCAAAGTACGAGTGTTGTTTCCTATGGGTGGATGTATCGATGCCCGTTTTGCATTCTTTCGTGTCGAAAAGGGTTGATCAAATGGTGGATTCTGGGATGGTGGAGGAAGCCAAAGAGTTTTTCGAGCCTGACGGAGACTATACAAAGGGAATTAGGCGGGCCATTGGCGTGCCAGAAATGGACGAGTTTTTTAGAAATGAATCTATTATTGTTGATGGTAACACCAAGGCCAAGTTACTTGAGAGGGCTATAGAACAAGTTAAGGCCAACACTTGTAAATTAGCTTGTTGTCAAATTGGAAACATATTGAGGCTAGGTGAGCAACTGGAATGGAGGATGCACCGGCTTGACGCAACGGAGGCATTTCTTGGGCGTGGTGTGGAGGCTAATGAGGCTTGGGAGAGGTTGGTGTCAGGGCCAGGTGCTAAGATTGTGGGCCGGTTTCTATTTGATCAAGATCACATAGATTTTGTACCAGCACCAACCGCAGCAGTTATTCTTGGACCCACAAACGTCGCTGCCGCCACCCGCTGAATTGGGATTCATTTAGCAACAAACTTTTTTGGGTCATTTTTCTATAATAATGAAAATGGTTGTGTCATTTAGCATTTTTGACACCGGAGGTGGATCTTTGAGTGCCACTTGGATTGTTATGGAGCTCCCACGTGGCAAAGCACTCGAATCGACCTTTTATTTTATCTATATATAAATTTATGAATTTGCTAAGTATATATATAAACAAAAGGTAAGGTATTGAAGAAAGGTGGCTAGAATCTGTTGGAAAAGGCCTAAATTTGGTACTAATTATATAAAATGAATAAAACCCCACCATACACTGGAAAGAGCCAAAGGAAGGAGGGAAGGAGTAGCATTTTCAGTGTTAATTTGTTTGGATCTTTAATTTAGTGGTAGTCTTTAATTTTTGTTTGCATAAAATAAAGGAGCCAGTCTCTTGTACATGTACTATATAGTATTATGTTGATATATATGAGCTGTATTATTCAAGGATTCGACAGAGTAGTTCTGCTCCAAATTGGTATCATATTCTTCATATATATTGGAATCCAGTCCAATTTTACCTTAGCTAATCATAAAAATACAGGCGATCGAAATGCCAGAAATGCTAGCTCTTGATTCTAATTATCAGCATCAACTTTTAATTTAGTGATAATTTAGAAATATGAAGATATATATATATATATATATATATATATATATACTTGGTGCTTACAATATATTTGATAAAGATCGAATAGCTATATAGTTCTATACTGTATTTTAATCACATTAATTAATTAGATGGGGAATATATGTATTCAGCTCTCTTTTTATTTCCTAGTTTAAATTAATCACTTTTAGGCTTCAAAGAATATATAGGAATTGTCTTTTCAAAAGTATTATTTACTTGTTTTGGCATTTAAAAGGAATTTAGCTTTTCAAACAAAGAAGTTCCGATCCTAAGCCAGAAAAACATTGACTTTGAATTTTAACCTGAGCAAGCTTGTAACTAAAAGAAACTACTGCGCGCACCAAATTAACCTACGAATGATAAAGCAAATTTGTTCCAATTGGCCGGGGTCGGGGCGGGCTCGGGGGTGGGAGGTTTCGCCGTCTCCAGTGGAGAGGGTTACGGGGCGGGGCGAGCCACGGCCCGGGGCGAGCTTGGGTTCTAGGTTGAAGAAGAGGGGTTTAAGTCAGGTGGCGTCAATGTTTTTTTTTAAAGTTCTTTCTTTATTTTTTTTAATGTTTTTAAATAGAAACAAATTAAATATCTAATAAAATTAAAATTTCGTTCTAAATTAAATTAAATTTGTAGCATTTATTTAATAAAATTTGTTAGTATATTTTGCTAGTATTTAATAAAAATATATAATTAATTGTTTAAAAAAATATGGAGATAAAATATTTGCACATAATTTTTTTTTAATTTAACAAAAATAAAATTTGTTAGTATTTAATTGAATATGCAAAAATTGGGCTTGTCCGGAAGCTAGAGAATTGGACTGCATTCGTGCCCACAGGTCGCGGGCTCGCACAAGTCTTGAAGGTCCAAAGTGAATTTTGATCCATGATTTGTTTTGGTAGCTAGATTGTTATATCACTACACTGTCAAATCATATATAAACCTCAAGATTGTTTCTTCCAATTCCAATGTGGGATAAAACCACTTCTATTTCTTTTCTTCAATTTCAAAGGGTGGTCTTTGAGAATCAATTTCTCATTCACCCGAACTCTGATTTGGACATACCTTTTCCCTTTTAATCTACTAACGGAGTAGAATATAATTCCGCAAAGACCCGAATGAATTTTTATACTTATCAAATTTATTTTATTGTAATTAAAAATTAAATAATTTAATTACAATATATTTATAAAAATATCGAATTAGTTGAAATAATAATTAAACACTTCACTCTCTATGATTTTAATATTTAAATGGAGCCCTTCCATTGGAGATGACCAGGCAGGGCTAGGGACAGTGGTAGGGGCAGCTCCGGAGCCCTGGCTCTGCCCCTACCATTGGAGATGACCTTAAACGCTTGATCATCTGAATATTTATGTTAGAAAAGAAACGTTGTTTACAATTTCACCACCAATGATATAGTTTGGTCTTGATTTTCTAATTCTAGATCGGTTTTTGGTCCCATGGGTTAGGTTTTTATTGTACAATTTTTTTATTTAAAATTAAGGATGTTGAAGTCTGATTGATTTGGATGAGTAACAAATATGTTAGGCCGTGTTGATCGAGGTTCAATTCCACATCTGTGAAACTAATTTTTTTTTTTTTCCCCCAAAATTAAATTTGCAAGAACAAACATCATGCGATAGATAGAAGAACATGACTTTACAGCAAGAAATTAAGAATCTATCGCTTGCGATTAATGTGATGTCTCAGTCCGCAAATATATATACATCTCAGGACATATGGTACTTGTACGGACACATGATGAATGACAGCCAAATTGCCAAGATGAATATATATATATATGCCAAATCATACATACATATATGGAGACATTTAATTTGATGTAGAAGTTCATGGAAGTCTCTAATGTTTTTTTAAGGTACCTGTAAATTATTCTGTAACATGGGAATCAAAGAAAATGAGATGCAAATGGAGTTAAATTAATTGGTTTTCTAAGAAAGCACTATCAAATTGTTATTTATTAAGATTTGTATTGCCATTAGAGACACCACTTACATACATGATACAACCACCTGGGAGGATGAGTCTGATGACATATATAACTGGTATTGGTCGATTTAAGAACTCCGCAATGCACAAAGTCGGGATTTTCTTTTTAGGATATATCGAGATTATGTTTAAACCTAGTTTGATATTTTAAAACACTCAACTAAATATATTGAATGAGTTCTAAAAGGAACTCGAGTTTCTTGATAGTTTCATATGTACATAAGTCGAGTTCAAATTATGATTCAATAAATATTTAACAATAAATATTTTCTTTAAGTTAATTTGATATGTTAATTAATAATTATCCGCACTCAGTCAAGCTTCGAATACATTGATTTCATTTAAACCCTGTGGGATTAGGAATTCGTTTGGTAAAAAGATCAAAATAAAAATAAAAATCAAGGGAAATGGGATAAAGGGCACAAAACAGTTGTACTGCTGCTATAATAGGACCCATCCACCACGAAAAAGTTCCGTCTTCTTGTGCATCCAACATTATTCCAACTAGTAGTATTAATGTTTAATTACGTGAAAAATTGATAGCCTTAATAAGTTATACCCGGCCCACTCACTACCAAGCCAGTGGGACCTGCAAATATTTAGACAAAAAGACACATGACCTGTTAGTTTGGAGTTTGGGAAAGTAGTGGAGATTTGTTAAATAAGCGATAGATTATTTTACCTCAAATCAGAGTAGAGTTTGTATATGATTTGTTTAAAAATAAGAAAATTATTATTTGTTTAGCTTTTGAAATAATAATTTAAAAAAAATTGAAAGATGAAAATTTGTTTTAGAAATTAAAAAACACGTGTGTTTGACATTTCCTAAACAAGACATGCCCATCATTTTTTATGTCAAATTGTGGAAAGAAGTTCACAATTTAGTTGTCAAAATCACTTTTTTTTGTTGGCATTAATACAGTTGCATCCCAGATTGGAAAGGAGACGAATAGAATGAGTTCTGAACCTTCACGGGAACTGATCTTCACATAGTCACCTTGAAGTCATTCACGGAGTGAATAAAATAAAGTACTTCTATAAGAACAAATTCGTCGAAAAAGAATTTGAATTGTTGTTATTTTCTTAGATAAAAACGAAAGTTATATTGATAGTAATTCCGATAAAACAGATTTCATAGTTGTCATAGGTAGTACAAGCCAGCGGTCTCATTGTATTGTCTTCTAATGTGAGTCGCTTGAAAAGAATCAAAGTGATATACATATCTCTACATCTCATCTATTAACACCCAAAGCTTCGTACGTACTTTGCAATCCCTCGAAGAACAATGTTTGGCCTTCCCGACAATTTCTCATAAAAAACAACTACCAGAGCATATGACCGCCAACAACGACTAGAGCTTGGTTTTCAGCCATTCATTACCTTGTAGGAATGATATGAGTAAATATTCATATTGGAGACATTCGAGAAAAGAAAAAAAAACACGCAGGAAAACAAACCTTTTCAGTTTTTACATTTAAATTAACATATCCTTAAGTTGGGTCAACACAGACCCCATGAAAACTAATCTTGCAAATAACGAGTTGGGTAATGGATCATTTTGAATACAAAGTGAAAGTTCACACATATGAATCCGCTCCACTCCTAAGGCTTTAAAATAAAGGAACATCTGCTACAAAATTGAATAGGAAGACTATCGTCTTATTGGCAAATAAATTGATTAAGGTCAATAACAAATTTAAATTATTGGGATGTTAGAGAAATGTGTGAAATAAGACCATCAAAATCAATTTGGTAAATGGCCATTAAGTTTTAACTGCAATTTCATCTAAATAGGAAATACTAATAACATATATTACAAAGACCCAGACGAAATTTGTGTTTTTTGTTTGCCAATATTCAGATTTTAAAATGTCTAATGCTTCGAGACAAAAGGAAAATAACATAACTTGAAATCAAAATAACAAATTTTGTTAAAAAAAGAAGTAATTATATCAAAGAAAATGGATCTGGGCCTCACTTTTCGGGCTTCGGCTTTCAAAGATGCACAATATTGAGTCCCATATTTAACTATTTATCTAAGATCCAGTGTTTATAGCCCATTTCAAGTTGAGCCCATTTTCTTTTTCTTTTTAACTGATTTCCATATGATCATGGACGAACTGAAAGATTCTGAACCTCATAGGAGAATCTAGGGTTTGAAAATGGCCCTCTTATGCAATACCAAAAATTTGTTCCCTTCACTACAAAGAAATCATGCAGCTCAAAAACCCTTTTTATCAAGCACCTCAAATTTTACAACCTTGAAGTTTGAATTTGTAAGGCCTTCAGTTTTTGCTCCAGTTAAATTCATTAATACAGTCATTCTGAACCATAAATGTTGCTCAAATTTGAGCTCTCCAGATGAATTGGAAAAAGGGTCTCTTTCTACTTCCATAATCTTCATCAAAGGTACAATCTTTCATTAGTTTGGTTATTATATCTACTAATAAATCATTTTGAATATTATTCTTTATTTTATGTATAATTAGTATGGGAGCTGATAGGGAGTGGGACATTCAAATATATTACTGTATCATTTATTATTATATGTTTATCAGCCTCTGTAAACCATTGAAATTATAAATATGCAAATTGGCTTAACAGGACTGGCTCAATCAACCTCTGAGAAAGGATTGAAGATGGCATTTTCGCAAATTGGAGAAGTTAGTAGAGGTTCAACTCAGTTTATATCTTAAGAAGAGCTTCTGTTATGTGCATATTCAAATGATAAGATAATAAAAGAAGTTCAATTTTATGTGGTATGCAGTAAAATTGGTATATGATAAGAAAACTAAGAAGCCTCTAGGATTTGCTTATGTATGGTTTACAAGAGAAGAACATGCACAAGCTGCTGTGGAAGTGATGAATGGAAAGGTGTTCATTCTCTAGTTTTCTTTATTTACCTTGTAGCTTAAATGTAATTTTTTTTTTACTTGGAGATAATATGTTTCTTGCTGTCCAGTTTTTTGATGGAAGATTTATATACGTGACAATTGCTAAGCCGGGATCTTGCAAGCCTCGTCCGAAGCCTACTCCATACAAGTTCTAGCCAAATGGACACTCAACTACACAAGCGCAAAATAAATGAGGTGTATATATTTGATTATTTGTGTTGGTTAAAAGTAGAATTTGTTATTTGCCAAGTTACTTGTACAGTCTATGTATTTAAATTGCATTGCTCACATAGTATTATAAAGTCATTGGCTGTTTTGTGGTATCATGACTTGGACATGCAAATTTGTATTGATTTATTGAATGTTAGATGGAGAAATAAGCTGATATCCTACAATTGGGATTCAAGTGAATGGAATAAATGAATAGTACAAATAAAAATGGTAACCATAATATATTTATAATCTTAAGCGTAATGTTCTGACATTATGAGTTAGATTCACTTGACTATAAAGTCGTTTGAACTAATATATTTTTATGTTGATTGAATGCTAATTATTCTTCCAATAATTTTGTTTTCCAATTCTAGTCTGCTTGATACTGAATTGGATGGTTAATTCCCAGCTCCCTCCATGTGATAAGCTTAAGTTTCAATTTAACTCCTTGTCATACAAAAATAGGCAAATTACCCCCTGTAAAAATTTTAAATGATCATCACGCCTCCTTCTGCCATGCAGTGTTTTTGACACGCCTAACATTGCAGTTGGCAGAAAGACAAAACTGCCCCTCCACGCAGATAATAACACGGGGGACAGGGGGTGGTAAACTGCTGTACATAGAATACCACAGGTGGTAAAACTGCAACCCATCTCATAACACATGGGGGTCATCGCTACACGTGTAATAACAAGGAGGGAGACATAAATAATGCTAACAGTGAATAATTGGGTGTTGAAGGCATACATAAGGTGTATTCATCCCTCCACATTTTTTTGTTGGCATATTCAACTTTTTCAGTATATGTGAAACTGATGAATATGGTTGCATATTAAACAAAATTTGGTATATGTAAGAGGAGATAGTTGATGAGACTGATGAATTTGTTGATGTACAAAAAAAGGAATTTCCTTGTAGGTCTCATTGGTAAAGCTGTGTGGTGATTGTGAATGATAAATATATATAAAACATTATTTCTTGTTGTGGGATACGCGTGGCAGCGGCTGCAACTGCTTCATCAGTTGCACTAGCTCTCCATCAATTCGGAGCTTAACTGCCCAGAAAAGGAGTCGGTAAGTAAAGTATTTACTATTATAGAAAGAAAGTAGCTCTTATAGTACTCTAAGTTCTTACATGTGTGTTCAAATTTCAAAATTAATTTGGTTAATTATAGAAGCATTAAAACCAGTGAAATACACCAGAGTGACAGTGAGTGTGGTTGTAGAATTTTCTTTATTTTTTTTTTTTTTTCCCGTAATAGAACCTTCAGGTTTAATACTCTAGCATTACATATTAAGAGCATAAATTCGAAGAATACTTTATATTCAGAGTATATATATATTTGAAAGATTCATGAAATATATTGGAAAGCATTACACCCTCTTGGCACAATAACTTAACCAGCAGATGTCTTATTATGATTTATCCTTCTAATTTTCCTCTAACTTTTATAGCTGTTACCTGAGTGCAGTGACCTTCTAAGCTTCAGCTTTCACTAGAACTAGTGAATGAAGACAAATACATTTAACTATATAGTCACGGCTTCAGGATAAGCTTTTGCAAAATTTCCTTCTGATTACATTTCCGAAGACATTTACAAGGATTAAAAAGTTTAATTTTCAAATCCCACTAAGAAAATCGAAATCAAAAATTAATTAACTCATCCAAAAAAGATTAAATGAAAAAAATCCAAAATCAGGCCAAGCTCTGCTTCAGATAATTCAAATTCCAACTTGAATTCATCAAAATAAATGTGAAGTTTTCACTTAATGTGATGAAAGACATGGTAATCAAGGAACAACAAGAAATCTTGGAAAAGTAAACTATCCTTCAATCTTAATATATTTAAATCATTAAACATGTGCACAACTATTATGATGTTTAACAATGTCTTGCATTTAGTTTTGCTCAAATTTACACTTTGATCACTGATTGCAGTTGCTGTCACCTCTGATTTTCTATGAATTTCAAACCTGTTGGCACTGATTTTTATCTCCCCATGCATTGAATTCACATAATCCTTGTGCAAACCTTATTAAACTCATTAGACATGGCTTGACTCTTTCAAGGGTCTCAGTGCAGCACTTATCCCTTGGGGTCGACTCCTCTAGCGGATCAGCTAATTCAGCCTCTCGGATTGAAAGATAAGGTAATATTTTTATTACTAACTTTTAAATTGGATTATTTTCCATGTCAATGATCATGAAAGCTTATGCCTTCCAACTTCCATCGGATAAGAATCACAGAGCACCTCCATACGATGTAAACCCGCGTTCTCTGCTCTTGAATGTATCGCAAACACTTTTTCCATAACCCCGCCTTCGATCCCATTATATATTATTATGCTCTTCCAATCAAGAATCAATTAATGGATCAATCCCTTCTGGAATACAAAAATGAAAGAAAATGTCATACACTCTGATATGTTCTTGGTTTTCATGAACTGGTCAATGATGAAGCTTATTCTGGAAAATAAATAAGAGCTTGTATTGATGAATATTTGGTAGTTTAGATATAATGAATGTCACAAAGCTGTAGGAATATATATATATATTTATGTATGTATGTACATATCGTAGTATTATATATTATCTTTTTGAGGGTTGAAGCAAGATTTATGTGGTGGTTGAGGCCTGATTGATGAATTTGTGAAGAGGCACAACTGGTAAAGGGTCCCATTGTTTGGAAAAAGATGAATATGCATAGTCATTACTTTGTCTCCCTGCCAAACTCCATGGAAAAGGACTTACCTCTTCATATGGTGAAACTTATTCTTTTTTGTTTGTCTCAAACTGTAGTGGGGAAAATCTATATTGAACTACAAAGCCCTGATTTTAAGGCACCTGGTATTTGGATGCTAGTAATAATTAGTGTCTGTGTCTGTGTGTATATATGATTGTGAGATTGAGATATTTGTGCTGTTTGTGATAACATTTGCAATTTTTGCAGTAAATGCTTATGTTAACTCTCCTGCTGTATTTTTTCTCATTCTAGATTTTTTAAGAATATAAAGCCTGTTCATTAACTTCAATATATTTGGTTACATTGATGATGATGGGATTAGGAATTATTAAACTAAACAAAAAGAGATTAGATTAGCAAACAGATGATAATTTTAGGGTGTTTGGTGGATTTTTATTCTTCTTCCAAGTGATGGATAATTATACTGCGGCTACTGCCAGTTTGCCATAATACTTCTTCACATTTTAGACCCTTCTATTATTTTTTCTTTCTTAGGATTGGGCCAATTTAACTAAATAAATCTGGTTAAATCCGACGTAATAATGTATATCAAGCAGACCATTATTAGGTTGTCTCAGATAATTGCAAGACATTAAGAAACATGCACGAAATTTGGCATAATATCTGCTTTTTCCCCAGGTTTTCTATTATTACAAAAGCTGTATAATATCTGCACCATCTGTAACAGGGCAAGAGCAAATCAAGAGTTCAATAAGCAAAAGCAAGAAGTGGTACATAAACACTGGAAAGTTAAACTACCAACAGAAAATAATTAAAATGAAAATTGTGCCCCATCCCCAACATACCTACCCAAAATCATATGTCTGCTGTTGAACCTATTGTATTTGTTGCTCTAAAGGAGAATATTGTGATGGAGGTGTATCAGTTAGTCACATCTATCTATCTATATATCAATTCAATTCTTGATAAAACTTTATGCATTATTATTAATAACAAATAATTCCAAAGCTTAAACTGCAACAACAATTTGATCCCCACCAATCTTGGATTTTGCCCCCCCAATATTTTTAGCACCAATAGTAGAACTGTAGAAGAAGTAACACTTGTTCACCAAGACACCACGTGGTCTCTTCTCATTGGACAGTGGGGCCCTATTTTTGATCTAAGATGTTGGACTAAACTCACAGAATTGCATGAACTGGTCCAAATATGAGACTTCTATAATGAGTTTATGTTAGCTGGATATAAATAATTGTGTAAATTAGGTCCACTTTGATCATATTATGTTGTTAAAGATCTTATCTTTGATTCATTTGCTGTAACTTAAGATAAGGTATATATTATGCTGTGAAAACTTTTCTTTGCCACTCTTTTGCATGGCAATGGGACACAAGTTCACATGTGAAATTGACATTTGATTTTGACAAAAACTGCTGATAGAAAACTAAGACTTTGTTTAGTTCTTATCTTGACAAATATGGGTGGATTTAAGACATGGCAATTTTCAATTTGTAACTGTTTTTTCTTAGCTTAGGTATGGCAATTCTTGTTAAATAATGTGCTAATTATGTAATACTTCAAAAGGAGGTGATGCGGGTAATCTTCCTGCGGGTTGGATGTCGGATCCTTGCACCGTTCTATCCATAATTGGGTTTTTGTATGGTCTTCTCCGGCTGGTTATACAACCTCAAAACAAAGTAAAACCTAGCCCGGACAACTTTGGATACATATACCTAGATATCTTTCATAGACAATTTTAGGACATTCCAAGGTTTCATGTCAAGTAGGAAGTGTTTTCAAGGGCATAGAGAGAGAGAGAGTTCCATAGTTGCGGGACAAGGGTCAACATAGATAACATTAGCCTAAGTACAGTCATAAGAAAGACAAGCACATCTCGAAACTATTCGTTATGGGGGAACGATATGAATTGGATCGCTGGTAACGATCGGAGTTGCGTCTCAAAGATCGGCCTCCTTATTGGAACTGTGACTTGGTCTCTATTGGACTTAGACTAGGCTAGTTCGGATTGCTTCCGAACCCGAATTGATATTTCCCACATCGATGAGTAGGAATATTACAAAACTTAGCAATGCTAGCTAGTATATCAAACAGAAAAAAAGGATTTGATTAGTGAATGCTAGCTAGCTAGCTGTGGCCAAGCAAAAATGGACACTTGACAACGATTTTCAATATGAGGCTCTCGTTGAAGGCAAACAGTACTGTTTGGGTCTGAATTCTTGAAACAAATAGAAAAATAAAACTTATGTCCGAGAAAAGATTATAAGGTAGGGTCTAAAACACCATAATTACCTAGCTAGATCACATCAATGATCACACGGTTGACAATTAATGGCTAGCAATATTAATCTGATGGAGAAGTGTTGTAATTAATGTGGAGGATTTAGATAGGGTTAGTGCACGTGATGTTTGTGTACTTTGAGGGTACAAACTGTCCCTACATTACTTGTGCATGTGGATCCAATGTAAAGCAAATTTAACTACTTAAGGAAGAAATTCTCATATTTATATAATTAAGAGATACAAAGAAATATTCATGAATATATGGGGAGGAGAGTTGAGAAATGGAAAAGAATGGTGAGACAAATGAAGGGAAAGCTTTACATTATGAGAGTTTGCATTACTATGCTTCTTTGTTGGAACAAGTATTCTTCAAATTAATTTTTTTCTTATGTAAGTCTTAACTAGTTTCTTGTTCTCGACTTAGTTGTACATAAACCCTTTTCTTTTCTTTTCTTTAGCTAGTTTACACTTACAGCATGGTATATGTATTATGTACTTTATTAAAAATTACTTCTAATTTGTAACCAAATATAAATTTGAGACTTATGTTTTCGTAATTCTAGCTAGTAGATGATGAATATTGAATACATTATTACATCATTCAGTATATCAAAACATTTATGTGAATTTATTTCAGTTACTATTGAAGTAGAAGATAATTTAAATAAAAATACTAACATTAAACTGGATAAGTATACACATAGTGAAAACTGAACTCATGACCTCTTGATCAATCCAGCAGTAAGAGAATTGCTCTAGCATAATGCCCAATCTATGAGAAGTTATTTCATGTTGTGATTGTGTTAAGGGGTATAAGTGAGCCTGTAGTGTTGAACGACACACTATTCAAACTGAATACTTAACGTTATATTTTTCTATGTCTTTTGTCAAATTTTATAACAAAACTCGAGTAACTTATTTTGATGTTCATTGTTCAGTCTTAATTGAGTATGATGTGTGATGAAACCAATTAAATTTATTTTTGCATTACATAAAGAATATCAAATAATGAAGATTGTTTAATCTTATCAGTGTGAATCAAAAGTTTGCGGTAGATTCACAGAATAATTATAAATTAAATTTTATTAATTTGTTGACAATTGAAATTGAATACCTCCCGTCCCAAACTGAATACTTACAAAACTAGATCGAAATTTAGATAAATTTTCATCCAAAACTTTCTATTTTTTGAGTCAATCAATATGAAAATGTAAAATGATATCTACTATAATAAAAATTTGTTTATTTGTAATTTTTTAAATGTTTTCTGAAACTTCTTGAAAAGTTCTCAAAAAATTATAATATTTAACTAACCAAAAGTATCCTAAAACGAAATTTCAATCCATGCTTACAAATTACACAATCAAATTATTTATTCATTTTTAGCAATTTTTACAAAATCAAATTATTGTACCAAGTCTTACAAATTTTAACATAGAGTACAACACTATTTAATATTCAAAAATAATCTATGTACACGTTTTTAGCCACACATTAACAAGTGAAAAAAATCTCTTTTTGATATTAGTATATTACTAGTAAAATATACTGAACTATATGAGTCATAAATTTGAATTTATTGAAACACGTCTCTGGACTCTGATTGATCATCGACATCGAGTACAATAGGAGGAAGCAAGACTTTATCTGAAGCTACCAAACATTCAAAATTCAACCATAGCTAAAAAATCATAATCCCATCTAGAAATAGAGCGAAACGATGTCGTGTTTGGCATCATGTTGTGTGTCTATGACCTGCGGGCTATGCACATCGGTGGCGTCGGGAATCACAAAGCGATCCGCAAGAATTGCTTACTGCGGTCTGTTTGGTGTTTCTCTAATCGTTTCATGGATTCTCAGACAATTCGCTGCACCACTCCTCAAACACTTATCTTGTATGTCGAAACCAAAAAGTTGAAATTTTTTTATTGGCTGAAAGATCAATGGTTGGGGGTTTAGATTTTGTTGGGATTCTGTGAAGTGGGTCCCTTACTTTGTGAGAAATGCTTAGTTTCTCAATTTTTTGGTGTTTATCTGTGTGTGGGAGGTTTACTTGTAGCTGAAATGGAAGGGAAAATTTTAATTTGTTTTTGTTGTTTGAGAAAGAAAAATGAATATGTATTCATGTAGTATTATATTGATAATCGGAGACTTAAAGGTATCATGTTTGTCCCCGTTTTCTTGTTTATAGTTGTAGATGCATTACGAGAGATGATTTGGACTTGTCCACTATTGAATTTCATTTTTAGATCAGGCATAAGTTGTTGGATTTCATAGAACTATTTGTGTTGAATTCCATTATCTTCCTTTTAAGTATATGACTATTTTGAGTAAGACTGCAGTTAATTTGGTTTGCAGGGATAAATACTTCAGACAATCTCTCTAATGAATGGTTTCAAATACAAGCTGTTCTTCGTGTGAGCATGGGGAATTTCTTGTTCTTTGGAATACTAGCTCTCATAATGATTGGGGTGAAAGATCAAAATGATAAGCGTGATGCCGTGCATCATGGTGGATGGATTGCTAAGATTATCGTTTGGACTTTGCTCATTGTCCTCATGTTTTTTGTCCCTAATGTCATCATAACAATATATGGTCAGTGATTGTGCCCATATTCTCAAAATATGTGCTATCTAAGAGTGTGTAAATATGTATATGTATGTATGTAGGTATACACTTACAAGTGTTCGTGCGTGTGTGATTATGCATTTGTAGAGTTATAAAAGGGCAATCAATCAAGCGTTGGTAGTTCTGGATAACTGAAAAATCTTAATTCACACAAATAAAATTAACTTAGTAACTCAAATTTAAGTATTCACAAAGCAAAATTTTTTTGATTTACTAACTTAATTATTATTGTGCTTTTATGCCTTCATAGTGATTTGTAAGAAATCTACTCTATTGACCTTGGTTTCGGGAGAGATAAGCAATTGAGCAAGAACCACCTCTGGGAACTTTTAATCTGGTATATTCTATGCATAATTGGAAACATATTCAACATGGAAATCTATTTTGTGGTGATTACTTCTGTTTCTTTATTTCTACAGGTCAACATTATGCCCAAATGTGTTATATAATTCTATCAGAAGTAATAAATATTAGATGCCTCTCTTCTAAGTAGATGAAGTAGTCACTCAATATGGCACAAGAGCCAGGTTAAAAAGAAGTTTTATATTCGAATCTCTGTGTAAATAGTTACACGTGTTACGCCTACAAATGAGAGTTTTAAAAATGGCTCTCTTCTCTATCAGCTTTTAGATGAGGTGGTAAATCAATGAAAATCTTGGCCTCATTTTCTAATATAGCACCTTCACTAATTTTCTTTTATAAGTCCAAGTATACAACTGACTTCATTTAATCAGGATTAACTATAGCAAACTTGTGTACATGTATGTAGGATTTCTTTCGAAGTTTGGAGCTGGGTTATTCTTGTTAGTCCAGGTTATAATGTTGTTAGATGCCACTCATTCATGGAATGATTCATGGGTTGCCAAAGATGAACAGAAATGGTAGGTTTGGTTCAAATTGTTATGTATTATCTTATTTTATCCTTCACCTGGATAAGGTGTTTGATTATATTGCCTGTGGAGTTTGCAGGTATCTTGCCCTGCTTGCTGTATCAGTAGTGTGCTATCTTTCAGCATTTACATTTTCTGGACTCTTATTCATTTGGTTCAATCCCTCTGGCCACGACTGTGGTCTTAATGTCTTTTTCCTGGTGACGACCATCATTCTTGGATTTTCTTTTGCTGTTATTGCGTTACATCCCAAGGTAAAAAAGAAGGATTTCTATAAATTCATTCATTATTCATCCATCGGAAAAGCTCTTATTATTCTTTAGCATTGATTGATTTGTCTAAATGGCAAAACTTATAGATAGACTTTGTATTAAATTTAAACAGGTTAACGGAAGCTTGTTGCCTGCTTCAGTGATATCGATTTATTGTGCTTATGTTTGTTACACTGGCCTCTCTAATGAACCTCGAGATTATGTGTGCAATGGTCTTCACAACAAGTCCAAAGCTGTATCTGTGAGCACCCTTATTCTTGGAATGCTTACGACAGTTCTATCTGTTCTCTATTCTGCACTACGTGCTGGATCATCAACTACATTTTTATCCCCGCCTTCTTCACCCAGATCAGGTACTTAAACCGGTGCAAGCTATAAATGTTCTTAATTTTCTTTTTATTTTGCATTGTGTGAATTAGTATGATATACATTTTGATGCATAAAGATGGAACCAGGACGCTGATACTATAGGTCACACAAGATTTGGAAATGACCCAGTCTTTTTTTCCATTCCTTTTGTCTTTCGGGGCTTTTTTCAAGTTCCTTATGTAAGCGTAAGACACTGGTGTTCATACATGGTAGGTCCTACTCTTTTGGGGGCCCCGGGTGTAATTCAAAATTGAGGCCCTGTGTCAGTAAAAATTGCATATATTGAAGTAAAAAACTTACTTTTCTTGCTTTTATTGGTACAGAAGTATTGATTAAATATTTATACTATAGTTTTTCTAACATGTTTTTTCCTATGATAAAATGGTCCATCCAGATAATCTCTCTTGCGGCTTAGTCAATTGTAAATATGTTGTCAATTACTAATTTTGAAATTCTTCTATTTTCGGGACAACTATAGTGACTATATATATATGGAATAAAAATTTACATCATTTCATGTTGAGATAAGAAAAACAAAAATACATTCCTGTGTAAAAATAGGGGTCCTAGACATATACCTTAAGCTGTCTGGGGCATCAGTCAATATTTGTTCTAGTTTGTTAAAAGAGTTTTAAAAACATTTTGTCACAGGAGACAAGAAACCTCTTCTCGATTCAGACGAGCTGGAAGCTGGTAAAGGAAAGAATGAAACCGAAAGTAAACCAGTCAGTTACTCTTACACATTCTTCCATCTCATATTTACTCTGGCCAGCATGTACTCCGCCATGCTTCTTTCAGGATGGACCAGTAGTTCCGAGAATCCAGACCTCATAGATGTTGGTTGGACATCAGTTTGGGTTCGTATATGCACTGAATGGGTTACTGCTGGATTATATGTTTGGTCCCTCGTGGCTCCTTTGCTCTTCCCTGATCGCGAGTTCTATTAAATCTGGATTCAAGATTGGTTGGTATGAGTTGTATTAGCATTGTTATACTATATGATATTTAAGTAATCTATATGTATAGAATGTATAGTTAGAGTGTATTCTAGCAGGTGTCTTTACTATTCTATGTGGGAATGGTTTTCATTCTTTTCATTTGGTGTGGAGGGTTATGATCTGTATGTTACCTAAACAAATTCACTTATGTTTGAATTTGATATAGCACTTGTGTATGACTCAGAATTTCCTCCGTAAAAGTAATTCAAACTTACTAGTAAGCACATAAAAAAAAAATTAATTTTTTTTGGTCAAAATGCATAAAAGCACCTTTAAAATGGAAAAGGCCTAAAGGTTATATACAAATATAAAAGAAGAGCAGAAGGAAGAATGAAGGGAAATTACCCTAAATCATGATATTGCTAATTATGTTTCTTGAACTAGTAAATTACTAGTAGTGAATGCTTATCAAAAGTTTTTACTAAATTAATCCAACCATTAACACTCAATTCATCGGCCAGTTGTCAGTACCTAGAACTAATTTTTTATGTGCCATTAATTAACACTTCCAACTTTGTGAAGTAATCAATGATTGATTTTGAAGTTTGGCGAATTTTAAGGTGCCATACATTAATTTTTCTAGATAGAATTTTTCCTAAATATTGACCCTTGATAATGTTTCCATTAAAAAAAGAAAAAAATAAACTTATGTTGGAAACTTATCTACTTTTTTTTTTTATAACCAGGTGTCCAAGCTTACGCCAGACTAATCCTGGAAACTTATATACTTCGTACCAAATCAGGTGAAAAAACTGAAACAGAAAAATTAGTAATATTGAGATTATAGTACCACTTTCATTCATATATTAATTCTGATGACATACAAGGTTATTTAATTTATGGGTTTCTGTAAGGACACGATTATAGTGACTAGATAATTGTGGAATCTGTCAACTGATCGATGGTTCAAATCTCGATCGATTTCATTCATACACGTTTCTTGTCGGTGGATCCTTTGTTGTTGTTTTCATTTCATTTGTCAGCAATCCCTATTGGATTGTCTATTTTTTTTTAAATTCTTCTATAAATAATCCAGATGTTTCTCTTCAGTATATGCCATGCATGAGCTAAATTAATTTTTTATACCACAAACTTTTCTAGACAATATACTAGTAATTAACAAATTTGTTTATACGTCCTAAAGAAAGAAGCAGAGTATGAGTAGAGAACCGTCACACTTGAAATTTTGAAAGAATTATACAAAGAAATAAAAAATCAAATTGACCTGAAAGCAACCATTAATCTAATTTCATAATATTCCTCTGACGTCAGAGCTTATGCAATTGTATATGTCCCCATCAACACACACAACACAAACTGCAACATATATACATTAAAGATTTGCTATAAAAAAATTCCCAAAATTCCAAGAATAAAAATGTCAAGTAATATTCTGCAGTGTTGTGAAAACCCTCCAACTCTAAGCCCAAGCAGTGGACATGGGCAAGTTCGAGAAATTGGAGGCTTCCACTCCTATGTTTCGGGCCCAGAAGATTCCAAACAAGCCGTCATTTTAGTCTCGGATATATATGGTAATTGTCTTTTCTGATCGGTTGGCATTCATGTGGGATTCGGACATTAATTACTAGCTAGTTGTTTTTACTTGTTCTTGTTTGAACTTTTACCCAGATATGTATATAGTAGTCATTTTAATTTACATATAGTAATTAATTGGTATGATTGATGCAGGATACGAGGCTCCTAAGTTGAGGTATTCTCTCTCTCTCTCTCTATACATATATATATACTGTTTAGCCTCTTTTATTTGAAAATTGATATCTGGCTAGAAATTAACAACATTTTCATTAAAGTTATTAATCAAAAAGCATCTGACGACTGAGTTTAATTCTTATGTTCAAGCTCATGTTTTTACATACAGTAAACGGTCTTTTTAAGTGGATAGAAAAGGAGAAAAAAGACATACTATATATATGTGCAATTGGAATTTCTACTAATTATATATAATGACATATTGTTTTCTTAGACGTCTGATATAATGTTAATATTTTTTAATATAATTATATATAACCATTGCATGCATATAGGAAACTTGCTGACAAAGTCGCAACTGCTGGGATTTACACTTTGGTCCCTGATTTCCTACAAGGAGATCCATATGTACCTGAAAATGTTGAGAAACCTTTCCCTATTTGGATTAAAGATCATGGACCTGTAAGTTATATATATATATATATATATATATATATATATATCCTGCACGTACGTCTTTAATTATATTAGAAATTTTCCCTATTTTGCTTTTATGATCTCTAGCTAGATTCAGTTATGGTTAAATAATTTTCGTAGGATCAAGGATTTGAGTATGCAAAGCAAGTTATTGAAGCTCTGAAAACCAAAGGCATAACCAAAATTGGAGCTGCAGGCTTTTGTTGGGGAGGTAATTAATTAAGATACTTTATTTTATTTTTTTCCCTCCTAATTAAATAAATTAATTTAATAGCTAGATTATCATGACATGAATTTTGTTTTAAACTTAAAAGCCAAGGTGGTTGTGGAACTAGCAAAGTATGCTTACATCCAAGCTGCGGTATTGCTACATCCTTCATTTGTATCTGTAGAAGATATTCAGGGTACGTACGTACGATACCATATGTATTAATTAATTGCAATAAAGAAATTAAATGGATCTATCTATCTATCTTTTAATTATGTCTTTTGATCAGGAGTTAAGGTTCCGATATCAGTACTTGGAGCTGAAATTGACCAAATGTCTCCACCGGAGCTTGTGAAACAATTTGAAACTGCCTTAAATGCAAAGCCTGAGGTCGTAATAATTGTTTGTATGAAGATACTTATTTTCGTAATTGATTGTCAAAATATATGTATATATGTAAAT
Organism: Penstemon newberryi var. newberryi; assembly: GCA_030819805.1. NCBI lineage: Eukaryota > Viridiplantae > Streptophyta > Magnoliopsida > Lamiales > Plantaginaceae > Penstemon > Penstemon newberryi. The sequence goes on from JAUALY010000001.1 coordinate 46,003,188, forward strand.
GGTGATTGATTTTGGATTTGCAGCAGGTTGATGGTTTTGTGAAGATATTTGGAGGGGTTTCACATGGGTGGACTGTAAGATACAAAGATGAAGATGAATTGGCTGTAAAAAGTGCACAAGAGGCACACAATGACATGTTGGCTTGGTTTGTTAAGTATCTTAATTAGTTAAATTGTACTATTATTTAGCTTATTGTGACCGGCCGGTTGTTTTGTTTAGTATTTGAATGTCTTAAAAGGATTTGCATTTTACTGGACCTACCATATGAAGATATATCCCCCCCAAAAAAAAAAAAATTATTTACTTACCAAATAGTAGGGATACTCTATTATGACTCACCGTCCGTAAGAGTCATGAACCAAATCCAATAAAAAATTGACACGTAGGCAAAATACAACACCGGTACGAACCCACTAAATTTGAAAAGAAATAGATTGTGACAGAAAAGCCCTTTTATTTTAGTTTATTAAAAAAAATGAAAATGAAAATATGAGCCTTTACCCCGCCTCCCCCACCCATTACCGAACAGAACAACGGTGCCACCTCTGTTATGTTTAATTTACAAGAATTATTTTTCTCATAATCTAAATATTTTCTACAAGAATTATACATCATTAAGTATTTATTATTTCAATGCCCATTCCTGAATTAGTTCCTAAAAAATAGGTAAAATATTGTTTATATAATTGAATATTTAAAAAAAAAAAAAAATTGGGTGGCTGCTGGGTGAAGAAGCTTTCTTCACCGGCGAAGAACTCTCACCGGTGAAGAATGCTTCAGTCATAATTGATTTTTCTTTTTAAAAAAAGAAAGTTAAAAACAAAAAAATTGGGGCTCTCTTTTTCGCTGGGTGCAGAATTGGGGCTCTCTTGACTCATAACTGAATAATTTAAAGAATTAAATGCTTAATTGTGGGATAAAATATTCAGTAAACTCATGTAAATATTGTGTAGGCCGTAGATGTGCTTCTGGAGATTACTTTGTGTAATTGGTATTATAGGAAAATTAATACATTTCAGATCTGGTAATATGCACATCTTCAGTTGGAGATTGGAATTTGTTCTTGAAATTTCGTGGAAGCAGGTTTTCGGCGAGCAGGAAAATTAAAAAATTAGAAAAAACATTGAGGCTCTTCATCTTTGCTGGGTGAGGCTTTCTTCACCGGTGAAGGTGGAGAACTCTTACCTCTGAAGAAAGCTTTACTCCGTTCTGGCGGCGGTGAAAGTGTAAGGTGTCCAAAATGGAGTTCACCAGTGAAGGTGAAAAACTCTCACCGGTGAAGAAAGCTTCACTCCGTTCTGGTGCCGGCGAAGAGTAAGGTGTCTAAAATGGTGTGGGTTAGGGATGGGAGAGAAATTGAGGGAGATGAAATGAGAGGGGTAAAATGGAAAGAAGAAAGACTTGTAATGGGTATTTTTGTCAATTTGATGTATACATGATTTTTTGTTAGGTTCATACATCCATACACCCCATACACCAAAATAGGTATAAAAGCTTATGACTCTTGAACATTTGAGAGTCAAAATAAAACGTCCCCAAATAGTATGGTTAAAAGGTTTCTCCACATACATAATGATCCATTGTTTATGCTTAAAAGGTATTCTATTGCCTTCATTATGAAATTTGAATTAAGTCAAGATTAACTATTAATCATTTTATAGAGGTAAGGTTTTAAAGCAATTAAATCTGCTTTGGCACCAATAATTGGTGGTTGATGATATCGTCACCACGTGCATATGGTAATATTGTTACTTACTCAATCTTTATGCACGAGAAACTTATTTCAATTGTAATTTACTCGAGCTAAGATATGAAAATATATATGAAAATGTTTTTCTTAACCTACGATAATTCAATAGTATAATTAAAAAGTTCTCAAGGATAAAGAAAATAAATAACAGTTTTTACGATAAATTTGCGTTTTGTGTTGCAAATGAACAATTTCTCATATCTAATCCTTTTTTAACAAAAAAGAGGGAATTGCACTTTTCATACCAAACATTTGCCTACTTTATACATTTCATACCACACTTTTCAGAATGACACATTTCATACCAAAATCAATCAACCTTTTTCAATTTCCATACCACCGTTAAATTTTGGATGGAATCGGACACGTGCGGCGCACGTGTCCGTTAAGTCACAATTTTGAATTCTTAGGGGGGGATATTTGCAATTGGTCAGGGGGGATTTTTGCAATTATTTTCCACCACCTCCACCACCTCCACGTAATTTTCAATTTCCCGGTGACTCCGGCCACCATTAAACCTCTCCTTGGTGGCTACGGCTTCGTCTTGACCTCATCTACAAAGATCATACACTATTTCGTTGTTTCATATCGATCCCGTAGCTTGTATTTCAAATCTAAGAATTTTAGTGTTTTCGGTTTTTGCTCCGCCGCCGGCGGAGGAGGTCGACCCACCGTCTAACACTTAGTTCCGTTCATTCCCCTTGGTGTAACGGTTCTTTTGCCACCAACCTCATCCATTTTCATCAAGTATTGAAGAAATCCCCAATTTTTAAAATTTAGGTTACTATTCATCATCTTCCACATTAAGAAATCTGGAAATTTTTTTTTCCTTTTTTTTTTTTTTTTCCTGAGAGTTAACGGACACGTGCGCCGCACGTGTCCGATTCCATCCAAAATTTAACTGTGGTATGAAAATTGAAAAAGGTTGATTGATTTTGGTATGAAATGTGTCATTCTGAAAGGTGTGGTATGAAATGTATAAAGTAGGTAAATATTTGGTATGAAAAGTGCAATTTCCTCTAACAAAAAATAATGATAAATTTGTGACAAGTTATATGTGAATCATTTGTCACAAAATAATGTCGCTAATTTTGGTGCCAAAAATAAATAATTGGGGCCAAAGTTTTGTGGCAATCTTGCGACAGACTCAGGTGTCTATCTCAAATGCTAATCACTGTTTTGTTACAGATTCTGTCGCAAAAAAATTTAGAGGGAAAAACACTTTTGATACCAAACTTTATTCCAAAAAACACATTTGGTACCAAACTTTTTCAAAAAACATATTTCATACCATGATTCACAAAATCTTGACACATTTAGTTTTGCCGTCTATTTTCGGATGAAATTCAACACGTGCCGCTCATGTGCTCGTTAAATTGACTATGAGATTGAGAATATCACGGGTTTTAAAGACCCACACATGAACGATACGTGCTAAATTTCGTCTGAAAATTGACGGCAAAACTAAATGTGTCAAGATTGTGCGAATCATGGTATGTAATGTGTTTTTTGAAAAAGCTTGGTACCAAATGTGTTTTTTGGACTAAAGTTTGGTATTAAAAGTGTTTTTCCCTCAAAAAATTTATGTAGTTCCTAGAAATTTCGTCACAATTTGTGACAAATGTCATTAGTTGCAAATTTTCCATTGTAGAAGCTCAAAATTCTAGCAGTGATCCTTTATTATTTGGATATAAATGCTAAATTTCCGAATTTGTTTTTGACAAAGTTTGAATTCAATCTCCACTTTCTAGTTAAGTAACTAAATTATATGCCCGCCTAGATATTGTGTGTACATAGATTTGACTTCCCACTTTTGTCATTTTATTATAGATACCACATTCATTACATTTTTATTTCAGTTATCTTAATATAGAAAAAGATTAAGTTGATACAATGATTTATTTGAATACACAATATACAATTCGCAAAATAATAATTACAATATCCTCGCCTAGAATTTGACAATGATGGTTTGTGCCTATATATATATACTCTAATTTAGGTCCTTACACAAAAACCCATAGCGCTTCTTTTTCTCTAAAACTAGTCATTTTTTTGTTTTTTGTTGTTTCAAAATTACATTTGCTTTTTTGTTGTTTCAAAATTATCTATTCTCCTATATAATTTTTTGTAGGTACAATCATTTTCAAATTTAAACATTCAAAATACTAAAGCAATCTTAGTTGTATGCAAAAAAAAAAAAAATAACCACATATAATAAGAATCATGGCAAACAAAAGAGAAGAATCGTCTCTTATGCCCGAAATTATGTTCAACATTCTCACCAGATTACTGGTTAAGTCTTTATGCCGATTCAAAACAGTTCACAGCGACTGGAAAGCTATGATTTCAAGTCGTGAATTTGTGAGGGAGCATCTACGTTGTGCTAACGACATACATAGTTTGACTTTCACAAATTCATGTACTTCAAACACCGTTTCTCTACCCAATGACGTATTTCCTCAAAGTCCTTTGATTTCAGCTCTTTTAACCAAATGGCACTCACTTTGCCTTTCTCTAGTAACTATGTCAATGCCGAGGTAGTTGCATCTTGCGATGGCTTGTTGCTCTTGTGTAGAGGTAACAAGAGTACAACTAATTATGTCTTGTGGAATCCTTCAACTAGACTTCACAATGAAATTTCCGGTCTCCACCGCAATAGAGTAATTCCTTCTGGCTCTAGATTGTATGGTATTGTCTACGATGTCTCCTTTGACACGTATAAAATCATAGCCGTTGCACGCATAAACAATTCTCGAGAGGATCATACCATAATAACGGTTTATAACTGCAAGACATTTCTTTGCACTTATTCCACTGAATTTCCATATTGGATTCCTAGGAATGAACAAGGGGCTTATGTTAATGGAGTTCCTCATTGCTTGGTATCTCATAGAGAAAAAATGGGTTGTGCTATCGTATATTACGATTTAGCCGAAGAGACATTTAAGGAAGTGCCTAAACCTGATCAATGGGCAGAAAATGTGTATGAGTTAGATTTGAAGGCTCATAAGGGATTGTTATGTTTGGTTCAGTATAATAGGGGCGCTATGCGGACATTTGGATAATGAAAAACTATGGGGAGAGAGAATCTTGGACTAAGTTATACCCTTACGTGCGTTGTGTAGGTGAATTCAACATGAGGCCGTTGGGTTTAACTCATAAAGATCAAGTCGTGATGGAGGTAGATCGGTCTAAGGTTGGCGTATACGACCCTAGTACCCGGATATTTTCCCTTAAGAACATCCATACTTACCATAATAATGGTTTTAATGCTACCACATATGTGGAAAGCTTAGTTTCACCAAGGTGCAGTGTGTGACAAATTAACCATAATTATATTGATGCATATATGTAAGTGGAAGAAGGTAACCATCATTAATTATATCTATCTATTTATTTTCTCTTGCATTATCATTATATCAATGTAACGTTAATTTTTGTGAAGTTGTTATTGTTATGGCGATTGCAGAAGATTTAGATTCATTCCCTTTTTGTCTTCTTTTTATGGGTGTTGTTGTTTGGTTTGATTGATGAAGGTGGCGACTTCATTGATACATGAGTTTTTGAATATTCATAAATATATTTAGTATTTCTTTTCTTCTCTTTTATGATATTTAACCAAAATATATCGTCAAAACAAGAAAATCAAACATTGCTTTTTCACATATGCGCTACGGTCTTCTGCAACGGAAAATTTAAGACGACATTCATAGTTGCGACGAAATTTCTAAGAGCTACATAATTTTTTTTGCAACATAATCTGCAACAAAATAATGACATTTGCGACATACACCTAAGTCTTTTGCAAACTTAGGTATCTATCGCAAGTTTGTCGCAAAACTTTGGAGTCAATTATTTATTCTTGGCACCAAAATTAGCAATAATATTTTGTGACAAATGATTGTCACAAGTAACTTGTCACTATTTTTCTCTAAATATTTTTAAAAAAATATTGCGACAATTGTGCATCTGCAACCCTAATCGGTCGCAATTTATCGCAAAAAATATTGTTTATTTTCTTCATCCACAAACGTATATATTTTTCCATGAGAAACAACATTTAGTGCATATTAACTTAATTGAGACATAAAATATATAAGATAAATAAAAAAAACTATTAATTTTTATTTTTTCTTTACTTAAATGAGTTATATATCAAATTTCTGTATATCAACTGTGATCTAGTTTAATACTTATATTGTTATGGACAATTAAAATATATTGTTCTAAATAATAAATCTTCAGAAATTATTAAAAAATAAGAACTATATTTAATTACATGCAAAGCAACAAATTCATGAATAAAGTATGTTCCAAATACGAGTCACTTTGTAGGTAAATGTGTGATATGATATAAAAAATAAAAATGCTTTCATTATGGAACTTTATTTAATAATATAATTAACCTTTGTGCCTATTTTGGAATTTGATATACAGAGAAAGAATATTTGAACCAAAGTTTTAATCGATGAACTTTCGGTCGAATACTACATGTGTAAGTTTATTTATTAAAAAAATATTTTCTCTCTCATTCAAAGGATTTAAGATGCGAGCATAGAGAGTAGAGACCATGTGTCGTGACCACTAAAAAAAGGCACACGAAAGTATTTATGAGAATTTATAATTTAGTGAGGTAAAATTGAAATGACTGTCATATTGGATTGTTTGAGTTTATATTTATGCTTTGAGTTATTGTATATGTAGAGATTAAACGGCAATGTGCATGTGCTATGTCATAATGAAAAGAAGATAACTTCAAAGTCAATATAACACAAGCAAATCAAGAGCTAGCAAGGGACCCTAGTTGTTACAAGCTATGGGAATGGGCTCTTTTTGCATATTGAAAGACTGGAAAGTATGGAGATTGAGCATATGGATATGGAGTCATTGTGCCGGATTAGAATGCTACGTGGGGTTAGTCATTTAACAAGTAATTGGTTTAGAGAAAGAGACTAGTCACTACAAAATATCGAACCTACGTATGAATTCCTATTGGAAGAGATTCTCACTTAGTATGCCTAACTGTCTCGAAAGAGATTAAACATTTGGGTCTCCTTGAAGCTCATACTAATGTTGGGTGTTTAATATATGGGGTCTTATGAGAATACATAATTTTAAAGTTGTAAGTTTCGAAAACTTGAAATAGTGAAAATGGACACGAATTCTTTTTGTTCGAGTTGAATATAATCTTTGAAACTTTAAGGTAATGATAAAGTACATCATTACATAATTATATTAACACATCGTTTATTATCAGAAAATTACAATGAAAACAAACCACAATGATCAAATAACTAACAATGCAAAGTAAGACTTGACACTCTTCAAGTGTATGCATCTTAAATGTATGTGTGAATCCGTAAAAAATTTAAATGAATAAACTTGTCAATAAATATATATATTGTATGATAAAAAATGTTAGCTTTTTTTTTTTTTTTTAAAGAGTCATTATTTTCATTTCTTGGGTAGTTGAAGGATTACGAAACAAACCACTCTTCCCAAAATCCTCTGCTCTCTTATTATTTTACATTTTGTTTATCAGAAATTATCTCTCTAAACTTTCACTTGGCATATTCTTTTCCCTCATTCCATATGATATTTCATTTGCTGTAGAGATCATCGCCAAGTATTAAGCAAAACTTCCATTTTCCAGCTAAATATTCTCATTTCTCATATACACTTCGCCCCTCTGAAAGAAATCTGTTTTCCCCTTAAAAAGGAAGTCTTTATCTACGAAAACCCATCAAAATTCCAATTTTTACTGTCAAACGAATTTGTTATTGACAGTTTTCTAGGAACCTTGTTCATTTACAATCAAACTTGAGGGTTTCACTTGAGAATATCATCTGAAATTTATTTGAATTTATCTTTTCTTTATGTTCTTGAAGTCTTGTTCATTTTTCGATCCGAAAATAAATTTCAGTCTAGTTGAAAAATCAACATCTTCTGGTTTCTTGGTGATCTAAACTTGCCAAGTGTTCGCACAGATTTGTTTTTAGATGTTATTGGGCTAAAATATGCAGCCCGATCAGAGGAAAAAGGTACAAATCTTAGCTTGAATACAATATTTTACTGGTCTGTGTGTTCATATATTTAATGGTTTCTTGCATTTGGTATTGATATCTGAATGTGAGTTGAAATGACCTAGTTTGGAGTACCTGCTTATGTGATTTTATCAAACTGTCCCCTCAAGTTTTGATTACATTTTCTTGTATTCTTTGTTAACTTTTGGGATAATTAATTCACAAGACATTCAAGAATTATATCAAATACATGGATTTAATATGGATGACTTTGACTCTGTTGGTTTCAATTTTTCTGGGTACTTTTAGTCTTTGTATATCATCCTCTTGTTCCCTTTAGTATATCTTTTTCTCACTTGTTGGGTAGCTTTAGCCTATATATACTAATTATTGTTCCCTTTAGTTCTAGTTGCATATGTTGTCTCTTGTTATTGCTATAGATATTCATGATTTAAACTGATTAATATATTGGTTTCCTCTTAATGCCCTTGTTCACCTTATAGGGAAGTTATAATTACATTTAATGGCATTTTTATGAGCACTCTGATTTCTGATTAAAAAGTAGTGTTTTTGCTTTGATTGGCTGTAATGATTTGAAAAGGTTATTTTTCTACAAATATTGCCAACCCTTGCTTCTGATGCAGAACTTACAAGAAACTTTTATTTAATATTGGTTGTTGTCACTCTGTTTGTGTTGAGAATTTAATAACGAAGAATCCGATTTTCCCATCCTTTCCACCTATGATTAAGTTATGACTTATGTTATTATTATTATCTAATTGTAGGGATCTGCAGATTTAGATTTCTTCACTGAGTATGGTGAAGGAAGCAGATATAGAGTTGAGGAAGTTATTGGCAAAGGTAGTTATGGCGTTGTCTGCTCTGCCTATGACACTCATCTTGGAGAAAAAGTTGCGATTAAGAAGATAAACGATATATTTGAACATGTCTCTGATGCCACAAGAATTCTTCGTGAAATTAAGCTTCTGAGGCTTCTTCGACATCCCGACATTGTGGAAATCAAGCATATTTTGTTGCCTCCTTCTAGAAGGGAATTCAAAGATATATATGTAGTGTTTGAACTTATGGAGTCGGATCTCCACCAAGTCATTAAAGCAAATGATGATTTGACTCCAGAACATTACCAATTCTTTCTTTATCAGCTTCTTCGTGGCATGAAATACATACATACAGGTCATACATTTGAACTCCATTGACTTGATTTTGTAATTTAAGTTTCAACAAGTAAATTGTTCAATTTCTTTTCTTTGATACAAATAGTTTTCAGAAGCTCAGTTCATAAGATTTGTATTTTTTAATAAATCTTCATCTTTGGTGCAGCTAATGTGTTTCACCGAGACTTGAAGCCAAAAAATATTTTGGCGAATGCTGACTGCAAATTAAAAGTTTGTGATTTTGGTCTTGCAAGAGTGGCCTTCAATGATACTCCTACTGCAATATTTTGGACGGTATTGATATTTCTTCTTTGTATAATTGTGAATGTTAAAGGAACATGAAATAAGTTTCTTTATATTTGATATTCATTCTTGTAGGATTATGTTGCAACAAGGTGGTATAGAGCTCCTGAATTATGTGGATCTTTTTTCTCTAAGGTATAAATCTCTTTGAAACTCTGTTCACTTTGTTGCATATTTATGATATATTTAATCTTCTTGCGTCCTTTGTGATGAAGATAATATTATTCTAACGTATATCCCCCAATGGTCTCTTTTACAGTATACGCCTGCAATTGACATTTGGAGTATTGGCTGCATTTTTGCTGAACTTTTGACGGGCAAACCTCTATTCCCAGGAAAAAATGTGGTTCACCAATTGGACCTCATGACTGATCTATTGGGAACTCCGCCTCCTGAAACCATTGCAAGGGTGTGTTTCTCTGACAGGATTTCAAATAATAACTTCCAGTTAGATTTTGCTTTTGCTCATTAACTATTTTTTTGTGACAGATAAGAAATGAAAAGGCTCGGAGATACTTAAGCAGCATGAGGAAGAAGAAGCAGATTCCTTTGTCCCTCAAATTTCCAAATGCTGATCCCCTTGCTCTTCGATTGTTAGAAAGGATGCTCGCTTTTGACCCTAAAGATAGACCTTCAGCAGAAGAGGTTGAATATTGTTTTATTTTTCCTTTTTATTCGTTTGTTATAAAAGAAATTGGCATGCCCCTTGTAATAAAAAATTATTATTGCTGTGAACTTTCAGGCTCTTGCAGATCCATACTTTTGGAACTTGGCTAGAGTTGAGAGAGAACCTTCTGCACAACCAGTCACTAAAATGGAATTTGAATTTGAAAGGCGAAGAATTACGAAGGAGGATGTTAGGGAATTGATATATCGAGAGATTCTCGAGTATCACCCGAAAATGTTGAAAGAATTCTTAGAGGGATCTGAACCTACAGGGTTCATGTATCCAAGGTAATTTCATCACATCCAAAAATCATTCTGAAATTGAACTGTAGTCCAATCTTTTATTATCATCTTGGTTTACAGTGCTGTGGACAAATTTAAGAAGCAATTTGCGTACCTTGAAGAGCATTATGGGAAGGGAGGTGCTGCTACTGCTGCTGCTCCTCCAGCCGAGAGACAACATTCATCATCTTTGCCCAGGTTTAGTTTTTCTATTTTTGCGTATGGATATATACATATTGTGATTGTGGCCACTTAAAGTTCTTTTTTAATTCAGACACAGGCCATGTGTGTTATATTCAGACAACTCAAACCAGAAATTAGCAGATGATCTATCTAAATGCTCCATTAAAGAAATTGAGAAGCCACAACAAGTGGACCGTTCTTCTGTATTTCCAATGACAAGATCTCCCGTCCAAGTTCCCCCAAATATCCAAGGTATGTATGACCACCCACCAATTATGCTGGTTTGGTTTTAGATTCACTATTGCCCTTACATCATTCACCGATTTTTGGTCTGCAACTGACGATGATGGGTAATGCAGCAGGGGGGGCTGCAGCACGACCAGGTAAGATGGTTAGGAATCCAGGTCAGTATATTGTTCCTGGTTCTTCTTACCCGAGGAAACAACACCCGAGCTGCAAGAATGAAGATGGCACTGAAGGGGGGCTACAGCCCAAACCCGACCCTTACATGGCTAGGAAAGTTGCTGCTGCTCAAGGTGGACAATGGTACTAACTTCATCGTATCTCTTTCCAAATTAGTTGTTCTGTTGTAAATTCGATGCACACGAGGTGAGGATTTCAACGCAAAAGTCGATCGATCAAACATAAAGTGACTAAGTTAATGGGGGTATTGTACTAACTAACTTCCAAGTTATTCAGATGACCGTTGACATGATTGCACAGTTCAGATATTTCTACAGTTTCGGATATTTTCATGGATGACATTGACATGATTGAAGTTGAAGATTTGCATATCAAAAGAGTTGAACCGAGTAGACATACTCAGTGGCTAAAAATCTGGTTGATGATTCTGACAAAATTGATAGTGTTTCTGTAATTTAGCAAGTGAAGTGAGATTAGCTAATCGATTTATGAACTTGAGTAGGACAGTCCAGTGTCCAGTCCATATGGCAAATAATGACCTATGATGATATCTTGATTTTTAAGACTTGTTGTAATGATAAAAGCTACTGAGACCAATGTTATATGGTATTAATAGTTCATGCTACCTCACATCAAGACTCCAAAATTGCTCATATAAGTAAAAAATCATTTCAAGAAAAAGGGGATCTATTATAAGGTCAGCAGAATTAGAGAAAGTAGTTAATGAGCAATTACATTACTTAAAAGATTTGATTACAAATCACAAAGAAACATCAATTACAAAAGGAAAATGAAAAATGAAAAAATCATCTACAAAAACTTTACATATAATGAAAAGAATATTTGATCTATAGTAACAACAAATAAAATCCTTCTACCCATCAGAAAATAGAACTCTATGCATGCAATTTCTCTCTTAACACACTCCTGGAACTGTCTACTATTTCACAAAGCAATCAATAAATATCATTTAATAATACAAATTCATCATCATGTATATAATATAATAGAACAATGATCATCTGTTCCTGAAGAAGTCCCAACGACGTAGCAAACCGTCCATGATATTGTTTGTTGGGTTTTTCTCAACTTTTACGGTGACCCTAGTACCATCCACCACATCAACATCACACGATCTCTGGTTGCCAGATGGAGGAATATCATTAGCGCAACTTGTTTCTTCTTCCACGGGTCGTGAAGCATAACTGCTTGTAGGGTTCTTTGATGCGTCATTAGGAGAACAAGTTTCTTGGGTTTCTACTTCTGAAGACAAAGTACAGTTAGGAGGAGATTCTAATAATAATTGTATTGAATCTGGAGGTGTCGTTTGGGATTCCAGTTTATGCTCATCGGTTTCTGAAGTGGAAACTAGCTCGGTTTTTATGGAGTTGGTTTTAGTAGATAAACAATCCTCTTGTTCATTCTTCTGTGATGGTTCTGAGGCATGGGAGCGTTCCACGTTTAAGTCCTTTAACGACTCTTGTACTGCTTCCATCAACATCTGAAAATTTTAGAAAATAAATTTTCGTTTCAAGATTGAGAAAATTAGAAGATATATGGGACAAATTTGACAATTTTTTCACCCTTTCTTCTTCTTCTACGTTGCTTGGGAAATCTGCCAAGGTATCGAGAGAGTACTCCACATATTCGTCATCGTCTATTGACGCAGGCACAAGAGAACCCTGAGGAGTACCATTTGATAGTTCAAAGCTGATCATATTAGACGATGATGGATCAGAATCCGACCCCCTACTTTCTACCTGCACATATATGTAAAACAAACAAAGACCTTGTCAAAATTGAAGTAATGTTCAACATTGAACTATACAAGGAAACTCGGCACATACAAAAATTTAGCTGTGCTAATACAAGTGGAAGGTACCTGGGAATCAGGTGGTTTATCTGTAGATGACATTCCTGATGGAACCTGAAGAATATATTAAAAAATATATATATATATATATATAACAATCAGCCGATATAGAATTGGGAAAGTTTGAGACAAAAAAGATTATTTCATTAAGACAAAATATGTAACTGATGCACAAATAACCACATGATCTAATGAGATCTCTAGCTAGTGCAGGTTTTTACTGTTATACACTAGACCATTTTAAAGTAGCTAAACAATATTCCAGTTTACATTGACATAAAGATAATTGGGCAACATATTTCAAGTACAATGCCGAGAAAAGCATATCTTACCACTATTGTACTCATAGGTATTCGGGATCGAAGTTGCTTAATGGCGTCTTCAGCACTACTAGCTGCTGGACCTGAATTTCACACAAAAAAAATTGCAAATACCCCTATTAAAGGAGAGAGCAATAAGGATTAAATAGCACAAAAGAAAGAGTACAACAAAATATTAAACACACACCGGAAGGTGAACCCGATAGTTCATCTGGATACTCCACTTCATGGAAAGTGCTCCAACTATCCTGGAGGTCGTAAAATAGATGACAAAAGCGGTGTGAAAAGTCAGATGTAGCCACCACCAAAATCAAATAAGGCTTCATATAGAGGGAGAGTTTGGGAGTTAAGTATTTCAAGTCCACAAAAACATATCCTTGCTTTAGGTCATTTCGACTTTGTATGAATTTCAAATCCTTAAGCAACCATTTTGTACTATTATTTTTTAACCAAATGATTGATTTGAAAATCCTTCTTCAAATCCAAATCCCTCTTGATCCAGATAAAGCCTTAGTAAAAACGTAGCACTTTACCTTGCCAAAATAGTCCTGATTCAAGTCAAAGTATGTACTCCCTACTTCATCCTCTGGAGGTTGTAATACATTGTTGAAAAATATACTTATAGAATCGAAATAAAACTGCGGGCGGGGAGAGTTGTGATCGCCCTCAAATTTGATAATATTCTTGTCCCCCTGCAGAATCAGACATCCATAAATATAGGGCAGAAACACAAGAAATGGAAAAGGAGCATGGAAGAGCTGATGCAATGTAGCAAAATCACATTGCACATGCGAACACAAGCCTATTTCGCAGTGATCAGTATGATTTTTAGTGATATGGCTGATAATCAATATTTTATTTTATTGATATAAATATTACACCTAAGTTGTAACTAGTTGAAATAATGATGACTGATGCAAATCTTTTAAATTAAAGAATTAATCTTTCTTTTTTTTGTTAATCCATCCATTCACACCCTCTGAAGAATGAAGAGGGACGTGACTCATAATTGTGAATAACTAACAGTAACAATTCCTACGAGATTCTTTCAGTAAAACTTTTGAGAAGATTGAAAAAGTACGAGGAAATTATGCATCTTGAATATGGAACAAGTGAAAAATTCTCAAAGAAGGTAAAATGAATGAAAAGCCCAACCAACCGCAAAGGAAACAAAGGAAAAAAAGGCTATATTCCAATTTATCCCCTCCAACTATCTCTGATACCCACTTTGCCCCCTCAACTATTGCTTCACTCTGCCCCTCGACTATTATATAAGCTTCAATTGCACCAAACCATTAGTTTTGACTTTGGACATATTCCCATCAAAAGGCTGTAAGAAAAACACCTAGACTCTCTCCTTCTGCCCTTTATTTTAGCCCTTTATTTTAGAATTACTGAAAGGGCCAAAGTGCTTTTAACAAATATGAAGGGACGTTTTGCTAACATCGGTGTGGTGCAATTAAAGCAAGGGTAGTTGGAGAGGGTAAAGTGATGCAATCAATAGTTGAGGGGGCAAAGTGGTCACCCACTCACCAATGATAGTTGGAGGGTGCAAAGTGGAATTTAGCATAAAAAGAAAAAAAAAATTACCACATAAGCATCAAATATACGATCAGAATGATGAGGTTGTATGAAATCATCATCAATGGCATGACCAAACAAAACTGGAACGAAGCAAGATTCCGCAACCTGAAAATAAGTAAAGGAATTACTACTGGTAACAGTACGAATACATAAATAACAAGTTTTACTCTAAAGATACCTTGATTGTGTTGAGGTCACTTATGTCAAATTTTGCTTTTCTCTGAATTGCTCTCCGCATATACTGAATCGCAAACTTAACAGTGAATTTGGGGAGTCGAATCTTGTAAGTATCTACCAATTCCATCATCAAGTCCACCAAATCAGAAAAGGGACTATCAAGAACCATTCCTGCAATCGAAGGATCCTCAGCTCCATACATCAAGCTGAATGAAGAAAAGAATGTCTTTTAAGTTAGCCCATTGAAAAAACATACATAATCAAGACACTTATTAATTATAAGTACTAACTATATCGAAATGACAATTATTATGGAGAGAAAGAAATACTAACCTAGTAACAGCACCCATGGAACGACCCCACAAACCAATTAGAGAAACTTTCCCATCTTCACGTAGATAATTCACAACAGCTCTGAGATCATCCTTCTGCAAAATCAAGACTCGACATATAAATTCTGAGTAAAAAAATATAGCAAGATCATCTACAGCAATTATTATTAAACGAGGTTAGATAAGATAGAGATGTAAGTAACTTACTTCATTCCAGCCGAGAGTTACGTGCTCTCCTCCGGAGATTCCAGAACCCGAGAAATCAAGAGTAAAAACAGTTATATTTGAAGGCAACAATATAATAGCAGCTTCACTCGCATCTGTTCGGCAACCACTGAGAAAAAAAAGATCAAGATAATGAGCTATATAGTAACTATATTGGAAGGAGATTTTTTTACAAGTGTACTAAAACATCAAAATTACTAACCTATTACCATGGCAATAGATTACACAGGGCAGAGTATTTCCTTCTGGAAGGACAATAGGCATGTAATGACTACATTGAAGAACATCTCCTCGACTATTTACAACCTGCGGGATTAAATGGATGGACAAATCATTATAGAAAGTAATTCACTAGTATAAAATTTCATTTATCCATGTATAAAGAGCACAAGCCTCTTACCTCCACATCTTTCCTCTGGTACCACTTGCCTTTCAGCACAAACTCTTGGTCCAATAAATCATTTTTTGGATTGTATTCAGCTCTGCAAATCAATGAACAAAAATGGATGGTTATTTTAGTCTATTTACATAACCAGATAATCACAAGCATGCATACATCCGAACATATTTTGTAAGGCATGGTTTTTTATATTATCTCCAAATCTACTCTTATGCGATGACACAAGTTTCATGACTATTAGCGTCACAAGAAAGCAAGATTACTAAATGATTAGAGAACCCATTAAAATAATTTAGAAAAGGCATTTTAAGGCATATTTAGATAGCTCTAGAACTTGTAGCATCTCATTTAGAAATTAACTCACAAATTAGTAATGAAATCCAGTTTATCTTTCTTAGATAATGAAGTTCTGAACATGAAACAAAAAATGAAGTATATAAATGGGAAAGAGAAAACTAACAGATATACAAATTCAACATGAAAGGAATGGTGCTGCATACTCAACATGTCAACAGCTCGCCTACTTCACCACATTTAAAAACTTTTTCCATTTGAATAAGCCTTCTGAATGATGCCAGATTTATTGTTAGAGAAGTCACTTAGTAATTCTATTGAGTTGAGACCCTTTGGTTTATGATCTAAATGAAATGTGTCTTGGCTTAGCAACAACCTAATTCATGAACGACGGTTTGAAATAGTTACCAAGAGAAACTGTGAATGTGAATTTGAACCTATTTGGTCTACTTTTCTACTGAGTTCCGATCCAAAAATGCTTTTCTTCACCGAACAAAGTTTTAGTGATCAAGCTAAAGTTCTTAGTTTTCCCACTTTTCCATGTATAGCAAATAAAATGATCAGATGTATATAAAATGCCTAGCATTCATTCAGTAAATCCAAATGTTCCCCTGAGCATCAGAAGCTTCAAGATTCATAAGAACATAACCCCCTTTCTCCAAAACTCATCCGGTTACTAACCCTCATAAATATAGGAAACTCGTCACACATTAGTCATTACTCACATACACACACTAAACCTTCCACATGCTGACATGCTTACTTCTTACCAATCCTAGTTACGGAGCCCAACTAGTTAAACTCATGTAACATGGAAGTTATAAAAAAAGAACTGAATTTTTCATTTAGACAGACACCATTAAGCTCTAAAACAATAATCATATGAATTTCTTCTTTTTGATAAGACATGAAAGTCAAATGATGAGTTACATCAAGTCCAGATATAAGAGCAACGAGAAATTTTCAAATAACTTAATGAGAATTTCAAATTAAAATCAGGAAATAGTATTGTGGCATAGGATTTGCACCCTCATCCATCCAAAAATTTCTCAAAATATACAAATAACTTACCCAAAACCTAGAACCCACGAGTATTTCTCCAAAACTACCTCAGAATTGGAAAAAGATTCAAACTTGAACATAAAAATTAAGAGATAAAGAGTTGAACATTCGAAAGAAACATGATTTTTCTTACCTGGGTGGTCTTATGATGAAGTTGATAAGCTGTTCCATAAGCAAATCAAGATCTTCTTTTTCTCCACTATTTGTTCTTCTAATACCAAGTAATAATAAATAATGTAGACAGCAGTCTCTTTTTCTATCAAGAAACAAATTTAAATAAACATTTTTTAACAAGTTAGAGGAAAAAGTGTAAAAACGTTAATAGTTAATACTAAAAAAACAAGCAGCAGTACAGAGAGAGAAGGGTGATGATGATTAAATTTTTTACTTTTTTTTTTCTTTTATCAGAGAGAGAGAGAGAATCGAAATACATTTTTGTTTATTTCTATAGTTTTTTTTTTTTTTTTTTTTTTTTTTTTTTTTGACCCAGGTTAAGTCCTGGACCACCCATCACTGGCCTCTCAGCAATGTGCGGAAGTAAATCGAGGGATGTGCCTGAGTTGGTCAGGGTTTGTTAACTCTTTATACTCCTGGCCCCCAAGGGAGCCTACTACCATGGAACTTACAACACCAAGCTGCTCCATCATCCCTTAAAGATTTTACAACACTTGGCTGCTCCTCCCAGGATTCGAACTCCCCACCCTGGGGGAGTGAGCCCCGGAGTTCACCTCCTTTACCAACTGAGCTGTGCCCCGGGAGGCTGTTTATTTCTATAGTTGTTGACCATATACGGTGCACTTGCTAATTTTTTTCAAAAAAAAAAAAAAAGAGAGTAGTCTTGGTTGTCTTCCACGTGCCGAGAAGTGTTTGGTTAACCTCAGATACTTTGCTTATTACAACTAGTATATTTTATTCAAGACAAATGAATTATTTCAATATGAACTTATGAAGTGGTGCTACAAATTTTGTTTTGCCAATTATGTATGAATCAAATCATAATTTTTTTGTATCTTGTGATTTTATATAATTTTGATTTTTAATTATAATGTTTCGTATGTGTAATAATTTTAAAGGGAAGGTTCCTTCGTCACACTTGGGTGTTACATTTTGATGTCACGTGATAGATTCATCCTTCAAGTGTATTTTCAAGTGAATTTCAAAAAAATACATTTGTCAATAAATTTATATATATAACACAAATATGTGACACCAAAATGGAAAAGAGGATTATCACCTCATTATATGTGCTGCATTAAATAATTTTCTGATAATATAAATATTTAAAGGACATATAATAACAATTATATGAAACGTCTTGATAATTATGACTTCAAATATTGACATTAATATTGATGAAAGGTTTTCAACGCAGAGAACTCTTGAACCATAATTTATACCATTAAATTCATAGTTGCATGTGTCCGAGTTTTTAGATTGGTTAATATTTTGTCAAATGATACAAGTGGCTGGATTAATTGGTAACCTCTTCTTCTTTATAATGCTTAAAAGTGTTGGGTAGTGGTCAATTCCGAATCACAGGTGTTTAGAAGTTCTTAATTGACATTGCCAGTTGATTTTTGCATTTTTTTTTTATTTTGTATTTTTTTCTTAGACGGTGAATACATTGTTACATCAATTACTATATCAAATCTATTTTATTGCTATTAATAGACAAACTGTAAAAATACACACATTAGTGAGAGTGATATCATGGAGCCTCAACCTTACCAACATGCTGCAACTTCAGTAGCTGATTTTGCACTTTTTGTCTTCATTTTTGTTACTCATAAGGTAATTTGTCTTTTTTTGCAATAAAGACTTGCCAATATGTCAAATCAAAATTCAAAAATTAAACTGAATTCTTAATATTTTAATTGATCCAAATTAACCCAGGAGTTTGGAAAAATCATATCAGAGAAGTTCACAAAACTAATGATAATGTCCGGAAGAAATAATTAATAAGAATAATTTTAGTTGTACTGTACATTGCACTAAAATGGACTAATTTCATGAAGAAATCTCTAATAAATTTTACTGTCTAAATTTCAAGTGGCAAACTACAAGTTGCGATCATGTCAAATTTATCAATATTTAATTATAAATTTTGTGACAATAATTCAAATTTTATCATTAAATTAACTTTTATTAATATATTAATGACAAAAATTATTTTCGTTTACCTCTTAAACTATCGATTGCAACACTTTTTAACCGTTTAACACGTGCACATATAACCCATTTTCCAATGAAATATAAATTTTTATTTCATAATTAATATATTTCATTCCAGCTCTTAATTTTTCAATAATGTGTTAACTACATTATTAAAGTAGAATATTATCTAATCAAAGTAGAATATTATCTAATCAAGATAAGAACCAAATAAATAAGGTAGCTCATTCTTTAGCAAAAATCGTGAGTAGAGTAGTTATAGCCTTATAGGTGCTTGATTTGTTCGTTTGATGGAAGCACACAATTTTATAAACGTTGATTTGTCTTGATATGTCGAAATGAAAAGTTTGATTCTTAAATTAAAATAAAATTGCTTAAATATAGACTATTTGTGCATGAGCGATACCTCAAGTGATGTAACAAAAAGAGTAATTAGTACGGTCTCATATTATGCATAGATTCCACATTATGTAGTATTATAGTAACTACAATAAAGTGTGTATAATATGAATTCACATAACACAGTATTGGATTCATATTTAATATGGTCATATATTGTGTAGTATTTATTCCGAATTACATAATATTATCATTAATTTATCACTCAATGTGGTAATGTGAATTATTTGCATTACAATATATTATTCATTTTCAAAAGTTAGTGTTAATTATTCAACAGAAAATATTATATATTTTCATTCATTGAAAAAATGTTGTACATTAATTTATTTATTTTTCATAATAAATATTACAACGGAGTGTGATAAAAAACCTATTGAAATGCCACACCATATTTTTGACCTTTAAAGCCGCCAAGAAATTCATCACATCAAATTTCCCTATATATTCAAACTAAGATTTAATTTTGTCTACAAATTAATACACGAAGGAAAGCTTCTTAAGCTAGCTAGTTTAGAGTTAAACTCCACTCCACTCCACTATATATATATATTTACCTTAAGTTTAGCAATTGTTGTTTTACCACTAACTTAAATGCATACTTTTTTTTAAATTTAAAACTGGTGATGTTCAGTTCATCATCATTTTAATTAAATGTGATTTTGAAATAATTAATTCGAGTGACGCCATCTATTCGAAATATACTATATATCAATGAGATAATTGCATTTTTGGCACAGAGTTATAGGTCAATTCCCACTTTTGGTACATAGCTTTATGTGTCCAACACATTTGGTACAGAGCTTTAACAAATTGTGACACATTTGGTACAACCGTTAAAAATTGCCGTTAAGGGGTGACGTGGCAGTTAAGTCTAATTTGCAAAGTTGATGCCATTACTTATGTTGACTGATAATTTTACCCCATAACATTCCAGGTTACCAAAAAAGCCCCACATCTCCAAATTTAGTGACGATTATAGTCCACATTGTTGCCAAATTTCAAAATTGACTCGAATAAGACCACGTGCGGACCAATTTGAAAAGTTTACTTATTTTATTTAAATAACTAATTTGATTTATAAATAATATTAATAAATTAAATAATAATTTAACATAAATATCACCAAAATTAAGAAAACGTATTCTTTTTA
Organism: Penstemon newberryi var. newberryi; assembly: GCA_030819805.1. Lineage (NCBI taxonomy): Eukaryota > Viridiplantae > Streptophyta > Magnoliopsida > Lamiales > Plantaginaceae > Penstemon > Penstemon newberryi. The sequence goes on from JAUALY010000001.1 coordinate 46,023,987, forward strand.
AATATAAGATTTATATAATAGTATTAATATATTTAATATTTATTAAAATAATAAATTATATAATTAAAAACTATTTAATATTTATTAAAATAATAAATAATAAATAATTATAATTTAAAAAAAAAATTCCAACCCCACCCACCCAACCCAACCCACCACCCCTCCCCTCCCCTCCCCTCCCCTCCCCTCCCCCCTACCCCAATTGGCAGGCCGCCGGTGGCCTGGGTCTTCGGTCCCAGGCCACCGCCGGCCTAGGTTCTATTCTGCTACAGAACCCAGGCCATCGTCGGCCTGGGTTCTCCGATCCCAAGCCGCCTGGGTTCTCCGATCCCAGGCCACCACGGCCTGGGACCGAAGACCCAGGCCGGCGGCGACCTAGCAATCGGGGTAGGGGGGGAGGGGTGGGGAGGTGGTGGGTGGGTTGGGTGGGGTGGGGAATTTTTTTTAAATTATAATTATTTATTATTTATTATTTTAATAAATATTAAATAGTTGTTAATTATATAATTTATTATTTTAATAAATATTAAATAGATTAATGCTATTATATAAATTTTATATTTAAAAAGAATATGTTTTCTTAATTTTGGTGATATTTATGTTAAAGTATTATTTAATTTATTAATATTATTTATAAATTAAATTAGTTATTTAAATAAAATAAGTAAAATTTTCAAATTGGTCCGCACGTGATTTTTTTCGAGTCAATTTTGAAATTTGGCAACAATGTGGACTAAAATCGTCACTAAATTTGGAGATATGGGGCTTTTTTGGTAACCTGAAATGTTATGGGGTAAAATTATCAGTCAACATAAGTAATGGCATCAACTTTGCAATTAGACTTAACTGCCACGTCACCCCTTAACGGCAATTTTTAACGGTTGTACCAAATGTGTCACAATTTGTTAAAGCTCTGTACCAAATGTGTTGGACACATAAAGCTATGTACCAAAAGTGGAAATTGACCTATAGCTCTGTACCAAAAATGCAATTCTCTCATATATCAATTGTGGTTTTGATATAGCTAGCTAGTATTTCGATCATAATTTTCCTTGGGGTGAACTTATTTGCTACTCTTCCAAATTAAGTTAATTCCACATATATAATTCAATCCATTTCAGTTTCCATGCATCACAACATGACATCAGAGATTAATGCATGGAACATACTATAATGGTTTTTAATTTGGTAGAAAATCAGAATGCGAATTTTTTTCCTATATGGCATTTTACACAAAAGTATTTCCCAATATGACTCAAACTGAAAAGTATTTCCCTAAATGTACCTTTTAGGTAAAATCGTAGTTGGCAACATCGATGTTAAGGTAAAATCGCGACAGCCAATATCGATTTATCAATCATATTCGATAATTAAAAAAAATTTAAAATAATAAAAAATTGAGGTTACTAAACTCGATTCTTCTTAATTATATTAATTAGCCGCTAATTAATTTAGGGAAAGAATCGGTATTGCCAATATCGATTCTTCAGAAGAATCGCTATTAGCAATATCGATTATGTGCCCTAAGTTATTAACGGGTATCCCCCTTCCCATTCAGTCCAAATAAAACATACCATTCAAGAAAAACCCCTGTGCACCGTCCGCTGCCTCTGCCGTCCGATTCACCGCGGTTTCCGTCCTCCGTCCTTCGTCCCTCCATCAATTAATCAGGTAATTAGTTTGATTTGTTTGATTAATTTTGGAGTATTAATTTGTATTAGATATATTGGGTAAATCTTATTTGAGATTAATACTCTCAAATTAAGAATCAAATCTTAAGTTGTAGCATTCGGTAAATAATGCTTATTTGGTGTCGATTTTGTTGGTATAAAAATTATAAATGCCTTTGTTTTCATTGAAATTTGAAGTTAAGAGTTTTATTCGGTTTGTATTCTTGGTGAAATTCGTCTCTGGACAGAAGGGTTTTTAACTTAGGGCACAAAATCGCTATTGGTAACAGCGATTCTTTCAAAGAATCGCTGTTACCAATAGGGATTCTTCTGAAGAATCGATATTGGCAATATCGATTCTTTCCCTAAATTAATTAGCGGCTAATTAATATAATTAAGAAGAATCGAGGTTAGTAACCTCGATTTTTATTATTTTAAATTTTTTTTTAATTATCGAATATGATTGATAAATCGATATTGGCTGTCGCGATTTTACCTTAAAATCGATGTTGCCAACTGCGATTTTACCTAAAAGGTACATTTAGGGAAATACTTTTCAGTTTGAGTCATATTGGGAAATACTTTTGTGTAAAAGGCTATATAGGAAAAAAATTCTCAGAATGCCTTCACCACTTATTACTACCAATATATATATATATATATATAAATTAATGTTTCTCATGTTGTTAATTGCCTCAACACAAATTCATCAGAAACGGTTAATCTTCCACGATTCCGTTAACGTTGGGCTTTCACCTACAAGGAGGAAGGAGTCGTTTAACACAACCATACGTTTTAACGCCACCAATGTTGTTTGGAAATAATTTTTATGTGAATTTTGTGACGGCTATATATAAAGGTAAAAAATATATATGGTGTTGCATCCAAAAAGGTATAAATTATTGAATGCTATGTGCAGAGATTTGAAGGTTGCATTCTTGTATAGTAGAACGTTAGCCAGTATATTTATATAAATATAATGGGTTTTATCTTCAGTTCTTCATATAACATATATAGTTAATTGATATCATTTCCAAACAAATATTATATATTCACTAATGCCCCGGAACCAAGAGGTCCCAGGCTCAGATCCCGTTAATGTAAATTTTTTTCCTAGTTTAATACTAGTGCTTTGTAGTAGATTTTCTTTGTGTTTTTGCTGTAATCAGATAAATTCTTTGATTTAATGATACTGAGGTCCTATATTTAACAAAAAACCATTTGAGGCATTTTATAAATGTTCATGTTCTAGTTTTGCTAATATATTTTTCTCTAGACAAATGAAACTATATTTGTTTTGGTAGAGATAGTCGTAAATATATTTTTGTTAATTTTCAATTTTGAAAACCTTCTATCACCAATGTTTTGTTACTCTATAAACCTATATTTTGGGATGCAAAGTGTCAAAATCCCATGATTTCATGGTGCAAATTGCCAAAATTGGTGGAAAATGACAACTCTACCCCTCCACAGCCAAGTTTCTTTCGCCAAACGATACACTATGGTGCAAAGTGCTAAACACATTATATTTCCAAGGTGCAACGAGCAAAAACGCCTATTAATTCAGGGCGAAAATTGTCAAAACTCCTATTAATGCAGGGCGAAAAATGTCAAAACTCACCAAATTTTAGTGTATTCAGGTTACATAGTTAAGAAAATTCTAAAATTAATTTTTTTTTTCTTTCTTCTTTTTGATTTGATGTGGGCAATTATAGATGACAAGGTTAATTAAGCAATTTCTAAAAGAAATTCAAATATCCTTAGTTAAGCCCATGTTGCATAGGTTGGTCTACAACAGGTTGTGTAGTTGTTGCGTTTGACTACACCCACCAACAATTATTTTTGTTATTTTTGTGATTTGATGAATGTAGTAAAACTTGATTTGAACAAAAATTTCCATGCCCACAAATAATAATGGAACAATAGTAAAAAGTGGGGTAAATGGATCGAGACAGTGTTTAGAGCAATATATGTGACAACTTCAAGCGCAAAATACAAGTCTTATCCCACCACTTCATTGCACACTATGGTTAAGTGGAAGAATTAATCATAAATCTATAAATTTACAATGCCTTTTTTTTTATTTTTTTTGAAATTATAAATTTACAATGCTAAGATAGGTAAAAATTCTAGAGAAACTTTTATATATAGCTAAAAGAAAATTATTAACTAAAAGTAGATAGAGAATTAATAAGTAATAAAATAAGTAAAAGATACCAATTAAGATTTTTGTGAAACAAAATAGCTAAAAAGATTACAAAAAATATTCTACAAATTAAAATAGCATGCTTGAATATTTTCCCAAAATCCTTCTACATCAATTATCTCAATTACATTCATAAAAAAGATACCATATATGGTGATCAATATCATGTTGAGTTCATCATCATGGAGACCCAAGGTCTACCCCGCCAACCCACTACCATCGGCGTAGATGAAGAAGAAACTATATGCTCATTTCCGGCAGTAGATTGTTTCATTAAAGTTGTAACGCGCATAATTGGATGGACGTTTATGTTAGGAATTACTGGTTCATTTTAAATGCTTGTGACTGATCGGCATAGGGATAACTAGTCCTGATTTCATAATGGAACATTAGTTTCTATGTCCAAGATTATAATGCATTCTCCGAAACTAATTAAATTTCAATATTTAAATGTTTCAATTGAGTGTCTGAACGCAGATCCATTAATAGTGGTTCTTCCACTACTTCACCAACAATCTCGCAGCAGTGAATCGTTTAATTAATGCAATCATAAGGGATGTGCCTTGGCCACGTTTCAATACCACAAATATTGTGCTTCACTTTGAAGTGAATTTCTTGGCCGCTGTAAAGTACACATATCCGGTGACTGTTAATTCAGGTTGTACCTCTTGTATTTTCTCATGTAAGTCTTCACTATGAATTATTTATTTTATTTTGGTCATTTACAATGGGTCTTTTACTTATAGTATTACACTTTAGTTCCTCATAAATTTGTTTTATATCAATTTAGTATCTCTTAAAATTAATTCTTTATCAATTTAGTCCCTCATAAAACTGTTTTTTTATCAATTTAATCCTTCATAAAATTATTTTGACACTTTAGTTCACCTTGGACAACCTAAAAATGATCAAAGTGAAACAAATAATTCATAGTGGGGACTAACTTGGGAAAAAATACAAGAAGGACCACTCTGTAAATAATTAATAATAAGGAGGATCATTAGTAGTGTTTACCCCTTTAACTAATTGAATTTACATAAACTCATATTCGCTTCACATATTTCTAATCGTAAAATTTTATAATTAAAATAGATCCACCAAATTTCTAATCAATTTTTTTTTATAATAGATCAAGTCGAATTCGAATCGAAATCTCACAAATTGATAGTGATACTATATATTGTTAACCGACCCGATGTGACTTGACCCGAACCGAAAACCCAACCACCGACGACCCCAAAGTCTTTTGAAAACAATACACTCCACCTCCCCAAACTTTTGTCGAGTGAGAGAGAAACGAAAAGAATTTCTAGAAAGAGGGAGAGCAGAGGCCAAAACTAAAACGTCGTCGCAGCTTAGATCTGAGAATCATGTTCGGCTACACCGGCGTGAGCAGCGACGTCACTGCCGCGAAGAAAGACGGCGAAATTGACCTTGAGTCCGGAGATGTGTTGTACCCTGGCATCGGTTTCGGCGAGAATCAGCTTCGATGGGGGTTCATACGCAAAGTGTACGGTATATTGTCGGCGCAGATCCTCCTCACTACCGCCATCTCAGCCGCCACTGTTCTATACGCTCCAATCAATGATCTCCTTCGTGGAAACTCCGGCTTACTGCTTTTCCTCATTTTCACCCCTTTCATATGTGAGAATCCTATTTTAGTACATAAAATCAACTTTTGATCTACGATGTTTCATATGCAGAATTCTCTTCCATCTTAAATGAGAATCAATTCTAGGGTTTTGAAATTGTTTATCATTTACTGCCGCCATTGATCTTACGTATATGGATTACATTGATTTATTTGATGACTTGTGCTATTTGATCATTGTGGTTAATTGTTCTAGGAAAATTGATTTGAAAAATCTGCCCATGTCTCTTTTTCGATCAGTTCTGGCATGTAAATAAGTGGAAATATTCTTGGCTACAATCAGTGTGCTGACATCCATTACATGGAGAAGATTTACCATTGTGATTGATGTGCGCAAGAATTTAAAGTCAATACATATGATGGTTAATAGTTGTAGAATTTGAGTTTGCTCTAATGTAGGTAAATGTTGTATTTTTTATCTTTTTGTATGCATCCTGATACTTAATGGGTCTCGTTAAAAATGTGTGAATCAGGTTTTGCCATCTAATGAGTTACAATGTGATTCTTCGATATGGTAATCAAGTAAACTGTTATTCAAGCTAAAATTAAGTATTACCTAATATGATATCACTATTATGTATTAACAATGACCCTAGTAATATTGCTGGCACCTGGTCTGCTGCCTACTTGTATACTATTTGTTCATAGGAATTTTATGTGTACATCATGAAGTTCCATCTGTTTAATATTTATTTACCTTTAGAGCATGAGGGTCAAAGGAAATACTATATTCTCTTCGGACGAGAAACAATCCTGATATGTATGGAAAATGAATATTAGTGATAGAAGAAAGAGATGATAATTCTCATTTCTCCTGTGATATTCATCGAACAGTATCACTTGCAGTTTCATTACTCTGTGGCAACCATGGTTTATCTGTTTGTTTTCCTTTCTGCCTTATTGCCTTTCACGTCTTATTGATTATTTTAAAACTTGAATAGTGCTATGGCCCCTGCACATTTATCAGCAAAAGCACCCTCTAAACTTCATTTTCCTTGGGTTGTTCACTGCCTCCATGAGTGTCACCGTTGGTGTGAGCTGTGCCAATACTGAAGGTATGTAGTTGTTGCACAAATATTCAGATGAAGTCTGGTGGATATTTGCTTATTTTGCTTTTTACCTGACACCTGCTTCCAAATTAATTCGCAGGAAAAATTGTGCTTGAAGCCTTAATCTTGACATCAGCCGTAGTTCTAGCTCTGACTGGATATACTTTCTGGGCTGCTAAGAAGGGCAAGGACTTCAGCTTTCTCGGACCAATCTTGTTTACTAGCCTTTTTATCTTGATTTTGACTGGTTTTATTCAGGTTTCTCTCTTTCCTATCTCTCTGTGTTTGTGTTTGTGTGTGTGTGTGTGTGTGTGTGTCTTTTATCCTTGTTATACCTATGTGTTATATAGAGGACCATGACTAAGATTATATTTATCATTGGTGATGTAGATGTTCTTCCCGCTTGGATCCACCTCGGTTGCCATCTACGGTGCCATCAGTGCTATAATTTTCTCAGGATACATAGTTTATGACACTGACAACCTGATCAAGCGCTTCACGTACGATGAGTATATCTGGGCATCAGTTACACTTTACTTGGATGTTCTCAACCTTTTCCTCACCATTCTGCGGATGCTGAAACAGGAAAATTAAGCCTATTATGTGCATCGCTGCTTACACTCTGTTATGTTTTAGAATCAATTGTCTGGTGTTGCTTTACCTTCTCTTTTTGTATTTATAGAGACAACTGTGTTGAAATTGTACATCCCTGCACTTGCGACTCTGATTGCTAGTTTGTTGGGTCACATACTCAAATGAAGTGTTTGTTAATCATAAACATGCTTAAGTCATGTAAATAAAGAGTTTGCTACGGTGCATTTGTGTGTAGTGAAGATTTAACTTGTAGTCAAGTATTGACAGTTAACTTTATGTTTGTAGTAAAAAAATCTTTTGTATGTTTCTATTGTATTGTGTATTCATGAACAGTTTAGCTTTTGTTGTGCTGGATTTTCTGGAAAAATCTATGTGATGTGCATTGATACAGGGTGAGACCGTGATATTAACTGATTTTTATCATTCATCGTTAATTTGATGCATACTTTATGTGATGCACCAAATCATCAATAATCGTTGGCGCTCCTGGGGTCTTTCTATGTTGGAACTAAAATGACCTAAAAGACGCCACAATCTAATCAGCACATTGAAACTCTCGAGGTCTCACCCGTCAAGTATTAATGAAAATGAATCAAATAAAGTAAAATAACATATTGTTAAAACTTCTTTATGTTAAACTTTTTTATCGAGTTAGTGATTGCATTTAACTTGGTTTTAACAATTCATTGAAATATGGGATTTTAATACCAGAGTCTGAGTTCAACAAGTAAATCTCTTGTCGAAATCTAATCAGCACATTGAACTTCTCACGGTTGAGTACAAATGTCTCTGAATAAAGATAAATAACTTTGTTCCTGGCATCTATCAATTCATGTTCTTGCAGATGTTAGGATGATTTGAATTACGAAAAACTATGTGTGTGTAAAAATATGGGACCTTAATACCAGACTCAGAACATAATAAGTCTCATTTTAGCCGTTTTTATTCGAGCATAATATATCATCTTATCAAGTGAACTGTATATATCAGGAAAGAACAATAAAGAAAGAGACTCACCAAAGCACTTACAACCCTGTCATTAGAAGTGCATCTTATTAATTCAATCCAAAGCTGTTTCAACTAATTGCACAAGATGTAATCGGCCAAAGGAATAAAACTAGAATTGAAGATGATATCAATGTCAAAAGAATCTAGAAGAATATAGATACGAGCCAAGCCAAATGAATTGTGTCGAACAAAAACTAAACAAATCATTCGAGCATTACTAAACTTCAAAGAAATTATACCAATAGTACATCTATAACATAAAGGACTTGTCAGATGTGATAACCTTAAAAGTCCGAACATGATAATTTTCATATAATTGGGTTGAGAAGGAATACCAAATCTAGACACGACATAACCATTTAAACCGTGTCTGCCATAGAAAATCACTATACACAATGTAAGTATAAACCGGGAAAAAAAAAAGGGTAAAGGAAACATAAAGATGAACACACTTGCAAATCGACTAGATATGCAAATCCTTGAACCATATATAACCAATTCATGACTTGATAGGTTGATCGTCATCCTCGATATCCCAAGTCAGTTCTTCATCTTCTTCAGAAGCACTTAACCTCTTGTTAGTGCTCCCATGATCAACTACCTTGCTCTCGTATCCACTATCCTCAATCTCGTCCCAGACATAGTCATCCTCAACATGTGATGACCTTTGACTTGATATAACTGAAAAATCACTTTCAACCTTCCCTTCCGAGCCTGCTTTCTCATCAAATTTCAACCCTTCTTCTAAATTCTCCTCACACACAACCGGAGCATCATTCTTTGTCCCCGAAACACCAGCTTCATCTTCATCAACTCGTAAATTCTCCACTCCTTTTCCATTATCTTCAATTTCTTTTTGTGACATATGCCCATCATCATCATCAACATCAACATCATCATCATCCACATCCCAACTCAACTCCTCTTCTTCTTCGGCTAAAATCGCTCTTTTCACAATCCTCACTCTAGCCTCCTCGGCTTTAACTACCTTATCCACCCTATAAAAATACCTACACCAAAAGGTCTCTTCATCAACTTTCTTAGGCACAACCTCATCGAAAATTTCCTTAATCACTCCGTTTTCCATGACCAATTTTTCGATTTCCTCCCTCATTTCGTCAAATATAAACCCCAATTTCCACTCGCCATAATCACTCTCCTCCACTTCATCACAATAAGTCCTAACATTGCATTGCATCCCACGAATCATCGCCTCTATCCTACTATACGGCTTCGCATTTCCACTTAAGTCTAAATCTTTACCATAATTAGCATCATCAATTTCATCCAAATGGGCATTCAAAAACCCATCATTAGAGGTGAAGTTCAAATCTTTACCTATGATTTCGGAGACAGTGGACCCCACGTTGTCGATCGCCTGCCCCACGGCTTCGAGAGACTCCTGGGCGATGGCGGCACCGGACTCAAGTCGAGCCGGTAGGTCCTCGACGACTCGGCTTGCGGCTTGGCGTATGACGGAAGTCTCCAATTTCAAGCCGGAGCTAAATTCTTGGAGATCTTTATAGTAGTTGTCGATTAAAGACTCTGATTTTGAGGCGATGGTTTTGATCAGGATCGACCCGAATGCCCATGAGGAGGTTGGGGGAGGGGTAATTTGGGGATTTTCGGAGGTGGGAGTAGAGGGAGGAGAAGGGGTAGGGGTGGGGGTGGGGATGGGGGTAGAATCTGGGAAGACCGATTTGAAGAAGTCCATGGAAGAGTTTGAAAGGGGCAAGGAAGGATTTTAGGGAATGGTTCTTGAATATGAATATATAATATAAAGAGGCCAAATATGTATCCGTTGTATATATCTATCGTATACGTGTGATATGAGTGTATCTCGATGTGTTTATGTTGTATTTATATACTAGAAAACCGTTATGGCATTGTGTTTATAATTATCGCCTGAATTTTTCCTTAACAATAAGAACCAACTTTAAATGTGACAAGATAAAATTTCGGAAATCTATGATCTATGGTTTTAAATTTAGTTTCTCATAAAATTGCACAAAAATGAATGAGTGATGACAGTACAATATAATTTATGTAGTCATAATTATTTTCAAATAATTAAAACAAAATAGCAAAGCTAAAATCTATCATTATTTCAAAACTATTATTATGAAATCTACTATTTTTTTCTCATAATCTTACTTAATCTAGAACTAATGTTACAAGATCTCATAACTACTTAGACACTGAATTATAGTATTTGATTACCATAATTTAAAGTAGGGATTCTTTAATCTCTTCGAATCTCTACATTTAATTTTCATTTAAGAGTTCCATCTTTTCTTTTTAAGGGCTAAAAATTATTGACCTTCTTTGAATTCTCCTTTTAACTAATACAAAATTACTTACTTATTTCCCCCTATAACAAAATTTAACATTTAATTTTAATATCACATGTTTTTCATATTATTATATATATAGGAGTATATGAGAACTCTTGTTACATAACTTACATCACAGACCATTAATTTAAAGTTTACACAAGATATGATACAATAATGATTAAATATATGAACTCCTATCATTTATAATAAGTTTTTTGCACTCTCTACTCTCTAGTATTTTTTTTCTTCATGTTTTCGTACTTATAATAATCGTATTCCTTTTATGAGTCTCACATGTCATGCCTCACACATGTTATACCTCATGTTCTGTCTTTTATTTGACAAATTACTAAGGGCCTGTTTGTTTGGCGTTTCCCAAAATTTTTTCGTTTTTGGGAAATGCCAAACAAACATATTTTCTATTTTCCGAAATAAATTTTTTATCCATTAATTTTCTCAAACTACTCTCTCAAAAGCTAAACAAACAACAAATTTCTTATCTCTAAACAAAACATATACAAACTCTACTTTGATTTGACATAAAGTAACCTATCTTTTACACAATTTATCTCACATAACAAACATGATTTGATATAAAGTCTTACACATCTTACACCTACAACCCAACTCTTCCAAAAAAACCTACACCTACTTTATTTCTCAAACCACTCTCTCAAAACCCAAACAAACAACATTACGCAAATCGAGATTATTTCACAAACCTCCACTACTCTCCCAAACTATTTTTCCACAAACAGGCCCTAAATGTTTGTATGTTTTGTAAATTTCTCAAGTATAGTTATATGGAAACTTGCTTTCACTAATTGTTTTTTGTTTTTTGTGCAACATTCTTCTAGTTTTTTAATGTCATATTTATTGTGAATAATGTGTTATTTAATAAAAACTTAATAGTTATGATAGAAAAAGAAATTAAGAACTTAATAGTTAAATTTTGGGATTTTCTTTTTATTTATGATTCTATGCTAAACATTCGTACTAAGATTGAAAAGCTAACTTGAAAGAGGGGAGGATGAGAGAAAGGATCCATAGTTTGTTATTTTATGTTCAATTTTTTTTGTACGAAATACTATCAAACTTCTATATCTATGACACACAATTAACAAAAAAAAAAAGCCTTAACATGTCTATTTTCTATATTTCGTAAAAAAAATCCATGAAAAACTTGATGTTGTGCATGTCTTAATATTTTTTTATATATTAATGTGCATCAGATTTTTTGCTGTTGGTGTGCAGTGCAGTGGTTTACACCCCCATTGTTGGCACTTGTTTCGTGGATAGAGAGTAAAAAAGTCTAAAAATATGTGTTATTAAAGAATACAATGGAGTGGAGCTAGATTTGGGTTTCCAATGTATCAAAAGCACTAGCTATAGCGGCGGAGAAACAATGGATGGTCGAGATGGTAAGGGGATTGCAAGAGAGTTTTGGACAAACTAAAGAATCGAGAATTTGACCTCTCTTCGACTGAGCTTATCATTGATGACATGAAGAGATCAATAGGTAACTTTGATGCGATAAACTAAATATGTGTTTAAAAAAAATAATAAAGTTGGCACTATCTTGCAAAGCTCTCTGACAATTTTTTCTAGTTTCTATTCATAATAATTATATTAATCGATTGCTCTTCTTGAGTTTATGAAATCAATTGTCCGTTTTATTCTTTGGAGAGTTATCTCTCCAAGTCCTATCATAAATTGATTGGAACATAATTTTTTTTTTTAAATTTTAACGTTGAATACGTTAATATATTAATCATTGTATTCAAATCTTTTCATTAATTGAAAAATATAAAAACAATCAACTACAATTACTAATAAAAAAGATTAAATTAGGGAGAATCAAATTGAGGACTTCAAAAATTTGAACTTTTTATTTCCTCCGACAATTCCTTTATTTTTTTAGTAAATCTGCTTCATCAGTTTCCCAAATTAGAAACAAGTTTTCTCCATCCATCTAAAAGCGGTAGATTACGCGCACCTCTCACCTGAAACTCTCACTCTCTCACACACACACGCACACACTTTCAGACACATACGCGAAATTTTCACTCTATACAATCTGTTAATACAATACAGTCGCTGAACAAATCTTCGAAAAAAATTGTCTGGTTAAAAGAAAATCAGGGGTTATGATCGAATTAATGCGGTTCTACAGGAGGAATTGCTTCTGGAAATATTCCGCCACGTGGATTCCAAGTCGAGCCGCGATGCCTGCCCTCTTGTTTGCAAGCGGTGGCTCAGCCGCGACACCATTCGCGTCGCCGCCTCCGCCTCTCCGGGTAGCCTAGTCAAACTGCTGAACCGCTGTTTTCTTAATATTCGATGTTTATTTATCGACGAAAGCCTCTCCGAATCACTCCCTGTTCATTATGTAAGTGGATTTAGATTAATTATATTTTGATTTATGGCTTAAAATTGATGATAGATCTATTTATATGTAAATTTGAGTGTAACTAGTTGTAATAAAATTAATGTTATTAGATTATGTAAGTTAGGAGACTTGAATTTTGTAGAAATTTTACTTTACTCGTTTGACTTATTAGATTATGTTATTTACCTGAGAATGAATTTGAGGATTTGGTTCTTTTTTTCTTTTAACTGTGGGACATGAAAATGAATGAAGGATGAGTTTTGTTTTTTCCTAGATTTTTGTTGTGTTTAGATTGCTTTGGGCAATTTGTGGCAGTTTATTTTATTTTTTCAGTTGATTAGACAAGTTAAGAAGACTATTAACTAAAGTGTGGCCTTTAAATTTCTGCAAATGCCCGAGTTGTTTTAGTTTTGTCACTTGGCCGACAAGGTTATGTTTCTTATGTCGTTTAAATGATGATATCCGATGGATTACATGATATTACTATCTTTATGGTGGAAAATTCTTGCATAGACCTGGTCTATGAGCTTTTCATAGACTTTGTGATTGTAAATGCACCACATCATACATTGTGAGAGCATGACATCATCAAAATGTATTATGTGGTGCATTTACAATCACAAGGTCTACGACTAAGCTCTTAGACCTTGTCTATGTAAGAATTTTCCCTTTATGGTGGACTGATTGATAAATATTGATCTTTATAAGGAGAAAATGATGTTATCTGGAAGGGGTTAAAATTCTTAGCCGTCCTTTTTGCAAGGTTGGATGAAGTTAAGCTTATAAGAATATGGTTGACCAGTTACCAACAAATATTGAGAAAAACTTGTTTAAGCAGCGCCAATGGGCTAGGGAGAGCTTTAAACATCCACATGCTACCTTTCCGCAATTAATGTTGCATGCCTCTTTGGGGTTAACAGAAATGTGTTCTGTCAGAAAGCTTTTCCACCTTTTGAGAATAAAAGTGCAATTTTTTCTCCATAAAGATTTCTCAATATCTGCAGGATTTTGATTTTTGAGAACTTAATGGTATAAGTCCCCTCTTCCGTTATTGGGAAAATTTGTAAAATATATTCCTGCTTTTGAAGAATAAAAGCCTACCTATATTCTAACATACGTTAAAGTTCACTCACCATTAAATGCGCACACGTGTAGATGGTAGTTATCAACATGTATCACGAAATGAATGCAACATAGCTTTTTCCATAATGGGAAAGGTGTTCAGCCAAATGTCATCCTATCATATATTAAAATTCAATTGTCATTGAGGTCATCGAACCCTGAGTTGTGGTTTTCACTTATTTAATACACTCGACCTTAGGAAATATACTCTTACATACAATTTCAAGAGACGAAGAAAGATGATGGAAGATCTAATAAATTCTAAATTGCCTGATGATCAATTGATAGAGATTTTCAGGCGTATAGATTCAAATTCTGACCGTGATTCTTGCTGTCTCGTTTGCAAAAGATGGTTTCATCTTGAGAGACTCAGCCGGAAGACCATCCAATTTGGCAGATCTGGCCGGAATGAGTCAACTAACCATATGGTGAGGTTGTTCTCTCGTCGTTTTGTGAATGTGGAAAATGTGTTCATCAACGAGCTCTCTGTTTGGACCTCCACTAGATTGGTATGTAAGTTCTCTATTAGAGGTAGTTTAACAAAATTGGTAAAAAGAAAATTTAGATGGAAATTTGATAAATGAACTAGATTTTGGGAAAGTTTTCTTGATTATTGTTTCCCATTTTTGTTTCTTAATTTTTTTTTATGTTTAGACAACTGTTTCAATATATTCAGACCTGGCATCAGATTTAGTAATTGGACAATAGAGTCGACAGTGCTTGAGGAAACCTGCGATGTTAGCTATGTCATTGATTGCATGTACTTTTGGCTGATTTCATGTCTAACTAGTTTTATTCATCAAAAAAAAAAAAAAAAAAGAGAACTGATTTGCTGATGTCTGAAACTGATTCTAATTTGAAGTTCACAGATTTTAGCATTTATATTGCCAGAAACTGAAGAATTGCTGCTAATTGATTATTTAGATTGTTTATTGGGGAAAATTACATGGCTTTGTCTATGGTTAGATTAATGTACATTTTCCATAATATCTAATCTGTAGAATTCAAAACTGAAACTTTCTTTGGAGTAGGTGAGATGCTGGTACTGCTTATTACACATTATGGAATTTCACGTTGCACAGGCAAATTATGAGCTCCATTCTTATTAACCTGTTGGTTTCACTCTCTTGGAATTATCTTCGAAATTTCATTGTTTTCTTCTAATTATGCAGGGAAAAAGACTTCCAGTTCATCGTCGTTCAGCATCAGCAGCTAGTTTTCCCCATGGATCTGATGAAAATATGTCCGATGAATATGTTATCAAAGATTACTGTTTATCAGACTCGGGGTTGGCAGCTGTCGGGGCTGGCTTTGCAAAACTAGAAAAATTGAGCCTTATATGGTGTTCGTGTGTAACGGATGTAGGGCTACGATCTTTTGCTGAGAGATGCAAATCACTTAAATCTTTGGATTTACAGGTGATTGCCAAAATAGCATTTTTTTTAACCTTCGTTGTTGTCTGAATGTCGTTCTTGTATCAACTTTACCCTGGACCAGATCAGCAATTTACCTCTCTCCCTTGAGTAGTTTAGTAAATCTGAAGTTAGCTGGTCATTTGCAACATCCTAAATCCCTTTTGAATTCAGGATTGCTAAGTACTTGTAAAAGTTGTGGAATGAAACAGGGGAGAAAAAATACTAGAGGAATCTTAAGTTTGAAGGGAAAGTGAAATTATGGACTTCCCTTCAGATAACACTTGTCAAACAAATTGTTGCTAAAATGTTCTTCTCATAACTAACAAAAAGAAATGTTTTTCCTGTGATAATATGAAAAGGTGTTCTCACTCTTACTACATTTTTACCCTTCCTTACCTCATATGAGAATTTCCTTAGGCTTGTCAGTGACATGGATTATGGTTTTCGTGTCATTGTGCTTAAATTATTTGTATTTGTGTAACTAAACTTTGTTACATCTTCTCTTGAAGGGCTGCTTCTTTGGGGATGAAGGCTTAGCTGCTGTAGGAGAAAGCTGTAATCGTCTTGAGGATCTCAATATGCGATTTTGTGAAGGTTTGACTGACATGGGACTGGTTCAGTTGGCTCATGGTCGTAGGCAGACTTTGAAATCGCTAGGAGTTGGTGCTTGTGCAAATATTTCCGATGTATCGTTAGAAGCTGTGGGATCTCACTGCAAATCTCTCGATACTCTGTCACTGGACTCAGATGTCATCAACAACAAAGGCTTGGTTTCCGTGGCCAAGGGATGCCCCCTGTTGAAAGTTCTGAAACTACAGTGTGTAAATATTACAGATGAGGCTTTGCAAGCGGTTGGTCGTTTCTGTTTATCATTGGAGTTATTGTCATTGCACAGCTTCCAGAAATTCTCTGACAGGTCAATGTTTCCTCTCTGGATTACTTGTTATTTATATTCATTAGAAAATTGTTGTATTTTGGCTTCAGCTATAGGAAAAATATACCGTTGTCCCCTTTACCCTCTTCCCTATGTAAGCTTGAAATTTATACACTTTACTGTCATTGCATTTATGTTCAAGTGAGTCGTTAATACTTTACTTCTACCTTCATGTTATTTGGGTGTTTTGTAAATGACAGGTGCTCTCTGAAGCTAAAACTAGGGAAAATTTACGGTGTGATCCTTGGTTTTTCTGTGGTGAAGCTTCTTAATAGTTGTTCATTTGGCTGGTGATTTATTACGAGTGCCGGTGATTTAAGCTTCCAGATACTTGTTTAATCTCCATTTGCACATTAAAAAGTTTAAATTTGTTTTTTTTTTTTTTGTTAATTCTATTATATTCCGGAATACTGTTCTGTGGAATTGTAGTGTTATCCTGATTTTATTGGTGCATGATGTGTGTGGTATGTAACTTGATGTACTATCTAGATCCTCATAGAGATTGTGGATCTTAATGTAACTTCTTCTATCCTAATCGAGCAATAGCAATGTTGTGTTTCCATCCTTTTCTTCTTCCTGCCTCATCTTTGCTCCAGAATGGGGACTTTGAGAAAATAAATGGAGATATATGTTAATTTATATCTTACTTAGAGTCTCTCCTTTATTCTTCAGCAGGGGCATGTATGCCATTGGGAAAGGATGTAAAAGGTTGAAAAGCCTTATGTTGAGTGACTGTGACTTTCTAAGTAACAAGTGTCTCGATTATGTCGCTGTCGGTTGCCCAGAGCTCATGCATATCGAAATAAATGGCTGCCACAATATTGGAACTGCTGGACTGAAGTCTATTGGAAAATCTTGCACGTAATCATCTTACCTAAAGTCTTCTTCTTGCTTTCCCTTTCCTGCATATAACTCATATCCTTGATTCTAATTTTTGGTTTTGGATTATGCACTACAGTCATCTTTCTGAATTGGCCTTGCTATACTGTCAGAGGTTAGATAACGACGCTCTTAGTGGGATTGGTGAAGGATGCAGGTTTTTGCAAGCTCTCGAATTGGTGGATTGCTCAGGCATTGGGGATGATTCCATATGTAGCATAGCTAAAGGGTGTAGAAACCTAAGGAAGCTCCATATTCGCCGATGTTATGATGTATTCCTCTTTCCCTCTGCTTTTCCAGCTCTTAATTTTTTTTCTTCCTTCTTTTGTCTCTACTGTGAGATAAGTCTACCTGAATTCTGCCAGTTAGTTATGAAGTGTACTCTTCATTATTCTAAAGTATGTCTTCTCATGAAATTACTAATGTGGTTTTTCTTTAATTCTATTCAACCTTTTAGACTTTTTAATGTAAACTGGACATTTATCGAAAAGCCTAGAATCTTGTTCTTGTCTGTCTGCAACTTTATGGAAGTTTTCTCAAAAAATATTTTATCTGGTTGCTCATTATAATTTCCATTTTCACCATTATCAGGTGGGTGATAGAGGGATAATGGCTATTGGTCAGAACTGTAAATTTCTTACTGACCTCAGTCTCCGATTCTGTGATAGGTTGGTATCCTCCTCCTCATCTCCTTCATATCATATACACTTTAAAACAACTAACTAGACTGCCTGATATGTTATTTGTGAAATATTTCTTCAATTATGTTGACATGAAACATCTTTATCCTGTATTCTCTATCTTACACATTTCAAAACCTCGATTACCTACATCACTTGTTCATTCTTGACTTCTAATATAACTTATTTCCGTATGATTGCCAGGATAGGAAACGACGCACTGATTTCAGTAAGTGAGGGTTGCTCCTTGCATCATTTGAATGTAAGTGGCTGCCACCGAATTGGGGATGCAGGAATAATAGCTATTGCTCGAGGCTGCCCTCAACTCAGTTCTCTTGACGTAAGCGTTCTTCAGGTACTCTCTCTATCTCTCTCTACACACACGCCCACACTCACACATCTATGTTCCATCTATCTGATTAGAATTGAATTTTGGACCGAATTGACCTAATTATGCTCGTTTTCTGCATTTACAGAACCTGGGGGACAGGGCAATGATGGAGCTAGGCGAAGGTTGTCAGTTACTCAAAAACGTAGTGATATCACATTGTCGAAAAATCACGGACATTGGCCTTGGCTATGTTGTTAGGAAATGTCCGTTACTGGAGTCGTTCCATGTGGTTTATTGCCCCGGAATTACAGCAGCTGGAGTTACTACCATGGTTACAAGTTGTATGAGAATGAAGAAGATTTTGGTTGAGAGATGGAAGGTAAGTGCAAGGATCGAACGACGAGGTGCTTCCATCATTAACTATCTTTGTATAGAACTTTAAATCCTCAAATTCAAGTCGACTCAACCGTCTGAATCTGTCCGATATCAAAGTTCAACAAAGACACATATGGTTAAAGAATATGTTTCGAGTTTTTTTTTTTTTTTTATTTATTGTTTGACATGGTTTAATGCTTATTTGTTAAAACAAAAGGAGTTCAATATGGTTGTCAATTTGTTATTGATTGGAGCTTAAGCTGAATTCTGAATAGCATAAGCTTGATTTTTGCTGTAATTTTTTCTTCGGAAGTAGCTGCCTCATATTTTTATATAAATAAATTGCAGTATGAGAAACATGTGTGACTTTATTAGTAAAATGAAACCAAAAAGAAAAAGAAAAAAGACACCATGTTGCTTGATCGGCTCCAGTTCATGTTTTATGAAGGACATATATTGTTTCACACTTCACATTTTCAAACTACACCTATGTCCTAAGAAAGAAAGAAGAGAAATCAAATAACTACGTTCTCTTGCATATATATTGAACATGTCATGTGGTGAAATTAATCTTCTTTACATTCCAATTGCATGGACCTTTTGCTTTAATTAACCTTCTTAATTGGATATATTTCATTTAAATTTGTTCTTCCAGTCCCAAAATTCCCAGATCATGAACCACTAGTACGTATACTCCCCAATCGAGTGAATAGCAAATTAACTCCCTGTGTTATTCTAATAGGCAATTTACCTCCTTGTGACAAATAAAAGGGCAAAATACCTCCCTGTGATATTCTAAATAGGCAATTTAACTCCCTGTGATAAGAAAAATGGCAAGATACCTCCCTGTGTTTTTATAAAAGAAGCATGTTGCCTCCCTCTAAATTGCTCATTAATTCATATCACAGGGAGTTAAATTGCTCATTATTTCATTTCATAGGGAGGTAAATTGCCTATTTTTATATCACAAGGAGTTAAATTGCTCATTATTTCATTTCACAGGGAGTTAAATTGCCTATTTTTATTTCACAGGGAGGTAAATTGTCCATTAGACATATCACAGGAGTTAACTTGCAAAAAACCCCTCCCCAATCATTGCAATGAAATTCCTCTCCAAAAATCCTACAACAAGTGTATCATCACCAACCTTATTTGTACAAGAAGAAACTAGCTAGGGAAATTCCTAACTTTCTAAAACTTGTACATCAAACAAAAGTATAGAATACAAACATGTCCAACATACACCTCCCCTGTGCATGAGTTGTTGATCAATGTAAATGACATACATACTGGTCTTTTTCATTCTTCCAATGCAACTCGAGACGAACGATAGAGATCGTATGGGGCCCATAGGTAATCTACGGTGCATGGCCTCCTCGAGTCCAATCTCAACCATGGCTTTCCCTTTCCACTCCAATGTAAGAGACTGATGGGACCAGGGTGAAGTCCTCTACATTTGCCTTCAAAGTTGTCACCCCCTAAGCCATGTTGATTCCACCTATGATCCACTGCCTTAATGTTACCTGCAAAAACAAGCAAAATAGGAGGCAATGATCCTAAACGATAAATTCTCTTTTGCTTTTGTATTGCCATCCATTCCTCCACCTTCTGTGTGTACCCTCCTTTCCTCCATTGATCAACATCCACTACCATAACCCCCGTGTTGAAATAGCATGGATGTCTCCCCTCGAACGTCCTAGCTAGGTTCACGTCCGACCAAAAGTTGTTTGTAAAGTAAGTTGTAAAGTTTGCATGGCAATATTCGGGGGCAGCCAACACCTTATCACTTAAATCCGCCCCCCACAATTTTGCAATATCATCCACAACTATGATGTCTGAATCCAAGTATATCACACGCTTGACATCTATGGGAAGGATGTCGGCCATATAGATTCGTGCATAATTGAGGGGTTGATCCAATGCTTGCCTAATGGACTTGGATATCTTTCCACGAACTCTATTAGGATCAAAGCGGTACATTTTGAAGGTGAGGTAAGGGAAGGTAGATTTGATCAAGGAGAATATTTCGGGCTCAAGATGGACCAAAAGGAAATGGAATGAAACGTTTTCGGGGCACGTTGAGTGTTGCAAGATGGACAAAATGGCTGCCATTGTGCCACGAATGTAATTTACATCGAGGGGCATGACAATGTGGATGATGTCTTCTTTACGAGAGGTGCATGTATCGCCATTGCGAAAAGCGGGGGCCTCACGGAAGGCAGGAATATTGTTGGGAGAGGCGGAGGGGGTTGGTTTTTGGATGAGGTGGAGCCGAATAGCGGTGGTCGTGGTTGTGGTTGTTGTTGGATTCAGGAGGAGGAGAGACAGGAGGCCAACAAGGGGTAGATGAGTAGAGGAAGATTTCCATAAGGCCATCCTGTCTAACTAAAACTAGAAATGTTTTATATTCTTTTATTTGATCTTGTTAGAGGCTTTATTTGGAGGAAAAAATGTACACCATTTACCCATTTGAGGGTTAAAAAGGTTGTGACCAATGAAATTGGATGATATTGTGAACTTTTGGAGGTGAAGAAGAAAAATAGGAAATTTGGTTTGACTGAATGAAGACTGGCTTACATTTGCTAGACTGAAAAGGCCAAGGGGATTTTTATTTGACATAATTATTGAACAATAGATAGAAGATTTCCTTTTAATAGGCGTTCATCTTGATCCAAGAAAACAATATTTTATTTTAATTAATTCTTAAATTAAGATGGAAAATAATATTGCATGACTGAGCTGGACCGGGTTTTGGATGAAAGGTTCTTCCGCTGGTTCAATGATGGGAAAACTGCTCTTATTTGTGACTATGGCTCTGATCCTTGTGTATATTCTATTCCGGAAACCATTAATTATTTAACAGTGTTTGTAACATTGGACCGGACATAAAACTGAAAGTTTCACTCCAATTTTATTAAAAAGGGTGTGTTCGGTTCCGTTCATTAAATAAGTCCAGATAAATTATGGGTGCTAATTATTCTGTAAGGTCATGGGCTTATATCGTGTTCGGTAATTGACTTGTATTCTAATAACGAAAATAAATTAAGGCCTTGTTTAGGTTTTGGATTTTGATAATTAAGATCATTTTTTTTTCAAAGAAAATTTGAGAATTAAAATCTTTTGATAAATTGTGGACTTTGATAATTGACAAATGCTGAAGTAAAAAGAATAAAGTTAAAATAAAAGGTTAGAAAATTCAAAATTAATTCATATTGTTATACATAAATAATTTTAAAGCATTTGTTATATTACATAAATAAACTATCGAGTATGTATGTACTTATTTATTTTGAATTCAAATAGTTTTGATCTATATTCACTTGATACGTTTCAAATTATAGATTCTTTTAATTGGATAAACAAAATTTATCATACATTTATTTGGTTGTATGTCTTAATCATTTTTGAACAAATTTAACCAAATTTGAATTATAATCCATTTCATTGACAATCATAGTATCAATTATCTTAATTTAACAAAGCAAATGAGATATTGACTAAAAGAAAAAATGTATCTACATTTTTTATTTTGCAATTATACTCTTAACTACATGAAGCCAAATCCTCACACGTGTGCAGTGCGAAGAACCATGGTTACATGCATTAGTTAACAACTAAACCAAATCAAGAAATAATTAAAATAAAAGAAAAAAGGAAAAGGACAATCTCTTTTCCCCCAAAAATCAGAGAATAAGAGGGGAGGAAAGAGAAGATTTCAATGCTCTAAAGTTGTGAGAATATTTAAATCGGAAAAGAAAAAAAAATTACACAACCACAACTATCCATAATCTCTTTACTTACAACAGATGCTCTTAGATTTGTCTAACTTTTGATTGCTCGAAAAAGCATCAGCTCAAATCCGGTATGAATCGATCATGATTAATTATTAAAAGAACTAATTAAGAATTTCACAATTTTTGTCACTTTTGTATGGGATCTTCACCATATGCAAAATAATCGAATCAATTAATCATTCTGTTATGTTGGCTTTTCTCAATTTTGATTATCTTGATCCGTCGATTCGTTTAAATTGGTGCTATGTTGATTTGCATTGATTCTTGAGATTTTGTATATGGGTTGTGTTTGTTTTCTTCTGATTATTGATGTGCATAGTTTTGGTGCAAAAAAATTAATTATGATTTCCTTTTATGTTTAGTGAATGATGCACTGTATATTCTGTAAGTGTAAATAAACCTGATTGTTTGGTTGTCAAAATTACATTCTTGATTTGGATTAGATGTTAGTGGATTAATAGAAATTGAGCTTGATTTTAACTCAAATCATTTTTTTCTCTTGACCTTTTTGGATTTTCAGCATTGAACCTATGTTTATATTAGTTAAATCAATGTGGGATAATCTTAGTTAATTAAGATGAATTATATTAAATTTGTCTAATTTCTGAATTAGGTATGGCATCAATGGTTGCAAAGGCTTGTGACAATACTTTGGGTCAAATGAAAAGGAGTAGGAATAAGAGAAAATTCCGTGCTGATCCACCGTTAGCTGATCCGAGTAAGATTATCCCTTTACCTTCAAACGAATGCACCACTTTTGAGTTCTCAGCTGAAAAGTTTGAGGTCATCCCAAGTCATGATCATACAAATGGTTGTGATATGTGTTTTATGAACCAAGAAACTTCCGATGCCTTAAAACTAGACCTCGGTTTGTCGTGCACTACGGGAACTCCCGAGATATCATCGGATGATAACCACGATGCCGATTGGAGTGATCTAACTGAATCTCAACTCGAAGAACTTGTTTTGAGTAATTTGAACGCAATTTCCAAAAATGCAATAAAGGAAATAGTTGCTAGTGGTTATAGTGAAGAAGTTGCTACTAAGGCTATTTTGAGGTCTGGACTTTGGTACGGGTGTAAAGACACTGTGTCAAATATAGTCGACAATGCGTTATCGTTTCTTAGAAGTGGTCAAGGCATTGACCCTTCGAGGGAGCATTGTTTTGAGGATTTGCAACAAATGGAGAAGTATATATTGGCAGAGTTGGTTTGTCTTTTAAGAGAAGTTCGACCTTTCTTTAGCAGTGGGGATGCAATGTGGTGTTTGTTAATATGTGATATGAATGTCTCACATGCTTGTGCCATGGTTAATGATCCTCTGGGTAGTAGTTTCCTTGGTGATGTTAATTCGAGTGGGAATTCCTCTGTTTCTTCACAATCCCAGTTGAAAACCGAGCCCCAAAAAATTGAATCTAATATTTCAACTCTTTCTAAATCAAATCCATGTAACCTGGCTTCAATTCAAGGTGGAAGTAGTTTGCAACCTGAAGCATCTACTCTAAAAGATGGTCCTAACTCGAAGCCAAAAAGTTCTTTATCAATTAGCAATGATAGACCCTTTAGTGCTTCAGGAATATCCAATAGAAAAGTCTCGGGAATTAGCAGAAGGGAATTTATATTACGTCAGAAATCAATTCACTTTGAGAAACATTATCGTACTAAAGGAACGTCTAGATCTGCGAAACTCAGTAATTTTGGT
The DNA here is from genome assembly GCA_030819805.1 of Penstemon newberryi var. newberryi. Lineage (NCBI taxonomy): Eukaryota > Viridiplantae > Streptophyta > Magnoliopsida > Lamiales > Plantaginaceae > Penstemon > Penstemon newberryi. Next base: position 46,048,121 of record JAUALY010000001.1, read on the forward strand.
GGTCTAGTCTTGGATAAGAAACTTAAGGCAGTAGCAGAATCGACAGGTTTAAACGCTAAAAACACATCCTTCAATATTAGCAAGGCAGTTGGTCTTGATGTGCCTTTAGAAACGAATAGTGGATTCTCTTCAGTGCCAACTACATTTGGTTTGGAGACTATTAATGATGGATCATCATTACCCGCTGCTGATACCGAGCTTTCTCTCTCGTTCCCTGCCAAAACCGTTGCTAATCCAATGCCCATAAGCTACAGCATTGGTTCTTCCTATAATAGCTCCTCCCATAAGCAATGGTTTCCACAGGACAAGAAGGATGAAATGGTTATGAAACTAGTTCCAAGAGTCAAAGAACTACAAAATCAGCTCCAAGAATGGACAGAATGGGCTAATCAGAAGGTAATGCAGGCTGCACGTAGACTAGGCAAGGACAAAGCCGAGCTCAAATCACTTAGGCAAGAGAAGGAAGAAGTTGAGCGACTCAAGAAAGAAAAGCAAACTTTGGAGGACAACACCATGAAAAAACTCTCAGAGATGGAAAATGCATTGCGTAAAGCTAGCGGACAAGTAAACCGAGCTAATGCTGCTGTCCGAAGGCTTGATGTCGAGAATTGTGCACTAAGGCGGGAAATGGAAGCTGCAAAATTGCGTGCGTTTGAGACGGCTGCAAGTTGTCAGGAGCTGTTGAAGAGGGAGAAGAAAACATTGATGAAGTTTCAGTCGTGGGAGAAGCAGAAGATTATTTTTCACGAGGAGCTTGCAGCTGAAAAACACAGGTCGATGAAGCTTCAACAGGAGTTACAGCAGGCTAAGGATTCACGGGATCAAGCTGAGGTATGCCTTTATCTATTCCATGATGATTAATCTGAGCATGTATTGCTATTGAATCTCTGATATGTGCTATGTGCTATTTGGAAATATAGAGTTAATTGCAATTTACCCCCTGTGATATGCATAATGTTTAATTTACCCCTGTGATTTAAAAAAGCGCATTTTACCCCCTGTGAAAATTTTGGCAATTTACCTCCTTCCAATGGAGAGTGTAACTCACTTGCCCAAAACAGAGTGTGGGAAGTAAAAGTGTTGCGTAAAAAGTCGAAAGTACCCTTCTCCATGTAAAATAATACAGGGGGTAAAGAGCGACATTAAAATAACACAGGATGACAAACTGAAACAATAAAATAATACAATGGAGTAAACTGGTCCCTAATAAGATAACACAGGGATATAAAATTAATTTAAGTATATAGTAACGGAGGGTAATTTTGTCAAATCATATTTTTTTTGAAGGTCTAAAAATGTTAGGGAGGCTGTTCTTCTATAAGAATATATAGCTAAAGTGCACTTTTTTAAATCACAAGGGAATAGCATTATGAATATCACAGTGGGTAAATTGCCATTAACTCGGAAATAAATTTAAAATTTTGAGGGAAAAAAGAAGAAAAACTCTTTCATTCTGCATCTGATTGTGAAGCTTCAATTTCCATGTGATATCCGATCATCTTTCCAATCCTTGTCGGTTTAAATTGGTGTGTTCATATTATCACAATTACAGGCCAAATGGATTCGCGAAGAAACATCAAAGAACGATTTACTTACACAGGCCACTTCATTTAAAAAAGAAAGAGAGCAAATTGAAGTCTCCACTAAATCCAAAGAGGATACAATCAAATCAAGAGCAGAAAGCAAACTAGAAAAGTACAAAGACGATATCAAGAGGCTCGAAAAAGAAATTTCCCGACTGAGGCTAAAGTACGACTCATCAAAAATAGCTGCTCTTAAAAGAGGTATAGACGGTGGCTATGCAAGCAAAGGAGTGACCGACTTTAAAAACACCCCCCCGGCATTGAAAGATTCCGCTATGTCTTATATCTCGAGAATGGTGAAGTCAACAGATATCGTAAAACGAGAAAGGGAATGTGTTATGTGCCTATCAGAGGAGATGTCTGTGGTTTTCCTCCCGTGTGCCCATCAAGTGGTATGTACAATGTGTAATGAGCTACACGAGAAGCAGGGAATGAAGGACTGCCCTTCGTGTAGGGGCACCATCCAGCGTCGTGTTTCTGTACGGTATGCTCGATCTTGAGTGGTATCGGAGAATGAGTTGAGCTTTTTCTTAATAATGATTTGTCGGAATTATCAATAATAAATAGTGGTTTTTGGATGATCTATTGCTTAAGGTCAAACATTTAGGTTTTTTTTTTGCATTTTATGAGTGCATACAAAAAAGTAAGAAAGTGGGGAAAAAAAATAAGGTTTGTGTGAAGTCTGGGATTGTATATGCTGGTTTCTCTTATTTATGAAATACTATAATAAAAGAGAGTGACTTTTCTTATGTTTGTGAATAGTTGAATTTTCTTTTTAATCCTCAATAACTTAGAGCTTGTAACTAAAGTTTTGGTTCATTTTGTTTCTACTGGATATGTAAATGTAATCCTGTTTTTTTTACCATATGTGTTGAGATGTCTGTTACAGCACCATCCTAAGTTTCACAGTCGAATAAAATTATTCTACAATTGCCTATGGTAGAACTTTTTTTGATCTCATTTCGTTGTAAATAACAAATAAGTTGAGGTAAGAAACTTAAACAATATATAATAATTGGAAAAATGTGTATGAAAATATAAAATAGTTAGGTTTGTGTTTCATCTGATTAAACTATATTCAAACTCGGTCTGTTTTATACAAATTAAATTCATATTCTTTCTCAAATTTTGATGAAATATTTTATCTTGTTTGGGTTTTTCAAGAGTTTAATCCATTAAAATTATCATGTGTGCTTTTTCTAATTGGTAGGAAAATTCATGTGTTGTTTTTATTTGCAAAATTTTCTACCGTAAATAAGTCAATAACATTTATCACACTCATGATATACACGGGAAGTGCCTATCATAGCCCTAGATGTTATTTTTTCTTTAAAATTGTATGTGCAAAACCATTTTTCAATAAAAAAATTTACAATAACATTCTTATTATATAAAATATATATATATATAACAAACAATATGTATATTTTCAATTCTTAAAGGAAACCTTCTACCTTATTTTCTATAAACAAAATTTTTAATAGTTAATATGAGCAAAGTGATTTTGATGCGACTGCCAAAAATTTTAATAGTTAAATTAGAAAGGGGTGTATATTACTAGTAATCTTTTATTATCATAGTGATTTTTTTTTTTTTATCAAAGTTATATATCCTCATTTACTCGATAATATTATAGAAATCTTTGGATTGGTAACAAATGTGCCATCCATCCCATAGTTTTCTCTTTGTCGTCGAGCTTGTGAATTTATAATCGTTTTGGGAAAACTAGTTTAATTTTAAGAAAGAAATCTTCATTTAGAACATTTTAAAGAGAAAATAAAAAGTAATATTTTTCACGTAATAAATTACTTTTTTTTTTTTTAATTTGAGAATCACATAATAAATTACTTAAGAAATGATCCAAATCTTATATATAAAACAATCCTTTTTTTTTTTTTTTTCTCCTAGTAATACAACAAGAATATTATATGACAACTAGTACAATTTATGTCCTAAAAGGCTAAAACCAAGACATGTATATAGAGATCTGAAGCCGCAAGCATTTCCCTAAACATGCCAAGTTCCAGCAAATCATTCAATCCGCTAAGACCTGATATAACTGAGGCATTCCATCTTTGTGTCTCTTTCCAACTATGATTAAATCAAAAAATTCTACCAACAACGAAGTCTCTACCCCATTTTTTACTAGATCGACTTTTTTCCAATTCCTCCCGTACCAAGTGTTTCTTTTGAATTCAATTCACCATCACTCTTGCTATTGGCAAGAGCCTCAGAGTTAACCATCTGTCTTGCCATCATCAACAATTAAGTATCATTGAGATAATTTGTCAAGTTCTATCAGTTTTATAATAGAACAAAAATTGGCTGCGGCAAAAAGGAAAGTGGAGATCAAAGTGTTTGATATTCCAACAAGTTTGACCGAATTAGTATTGAGAGAAGTTATAAACCTGTAAATTGTTTCTATGATTTTTTTTTGTGTGTAGAACTGAGGCAAAGTGCCTTTCTATTTATAGATAAATTTCGCAACTAAAATTCAGCAATTTACGGTTCTGTTGCAATGTGTATATGAGATATTCAGATTTAAATTAAACGTGGGTTTAATTTCCTCCTTGATCTCAAAAAATAAAAACATGTGACAGTTTGAATTTGTTGGAGAAAGTCACGGAATGAAATCTGACCCAATCTCTTCACTCTATCAATTTTGTTTTATTCTAAAAATTCATAAATGTTACAGCAATTCTCCACTTGAATTTCTCAAAATAGTTTTTCATGGAGCGGTATCTACTATATAAGATTGTGCATAAAGGTGTCTTTCGACTTGAACCCTTGCGTAGTGATAATGCTTTGGATTAAATATGCTAGAGTAGCTCGTAGTTTTGAACTCTATCTCGAACAACAGTAGGATATGCTAATAAAAATTCTGAAAAGCTTGGGATATTTTTGCATTTTACTCTACTAAGTAATGATATCTTTTCATAAGGTTTTATGTACCAGTTTTATTGCAGTAAATGTGAAATTAATTGATCTTAGATCTTTACCTTAAATATTGCTCATTTTGGTGTTTTATTTTGTTTTATAGCTCAAGTCATCTTCATCATATAGTACCTAGCTATATTGACATCTATCTGCTCAATTGCATAGAGATTTTTCAAATTTTTAGTCATCTTCCCAAAATTTGGCGGAGAAATTCAGAATATTAAGTTTGATAATGGGATTTTCAGCTAATTCACAGCTTAGAATAATAACTTTTTTATATTTAAATGATCTTTTATGATTAAAATTTATTCCTATAGAATCAGAAAGAGGACTAAAAAGTGAATGTATTGAGTCCAAAAACAAATAATTAAATTTATTACAATTAGGAGAACAAGTGTTGATCTGATATACATAAGACTGTTTCACTCACACATCAAAAATCAGCAGACTAAATCAATAGTTACATAAATTTGTTAGGCGTTTGTCTATTAAGAGTATAACCTAGGACTAATTATCCAACTTAATTTATTGATTTTTATCTGGGGTTTTTATTTGTCTCGGGCCTTATTTTAATATGCTATTGTAGGAATCAAACATAAAATATAATAAACCTTTATAAATAACGAAACCAAACGTCACATTATAATATTGCTCTATCAAAAACTTTAGTACAAATATAATTTGTCGGATGAGAAACAAACTACATTAGGTAATTAGTTGAGAAAATGCACATTAACAAATGTTAAGGAACATTTTAATAATCTCAAATTCAATATAGCATTACTCAAACATGACTATAAAATCAGTTGTATTTACAACATTAAATTAGATTGAATATATCAAACGCTATCCCAATAAATTATAATTATCTCATATATACTTAATCGAGTTTATCTAATATTAATAATCAAACTAGTTAACATAATTTCTGTCAATTTCTTATCTGACAGAAAGTTTGTAAGAGTATTTTCCATTTTATTTCTTTCAACTAGGGATAACTGTGTTGAATTGAACAATATTAATGTTTAGATTTCCAAATAAGAATTGAGTTCTGCATGATTATTGAACGAATAAATCCCAAACGAGCTTTACCGATCAGCCAAAAATTCAGATTGCATGGTGTAGGCTATCTTTTTATATCATTTTTTAGGTCTTCAAAATTACTAAATGGTTGAAATTAGTTTGTGTGTGTGTGGTTTGTTATGACGAGTTCAAACGAATGTTTACCAAACGAACTCGAGCCAAAAATATCGAGTAGATTTAGCTTCATCTATTTCCCCGCAAGATGGCAGACAATTTCAACTGCCATAACATGGAGCATATATACATGTGGATGAATCTCCTACCCTGTGCAAGCACATAAACAAAGAAAAGAAAAATGCACACTCCCTACGCAGGCATTATCCCGTTCAGGTTCAAAGGGACTTTCTCAGCCTGACCTGCCCGTGGTCCTGGCCATTCGGCCAACACTCGAGCAGATACAGACACCCCTGGTGCGTTTTTTCATCAATCAACAGAGTAAAGAGAAGAGGAGCACTCAATAGAAAAACATCACAAAGATGGACATTTGGTATTTTAAACATGATCAAAATAAAGATGTTTCTCTCGAGTTGTTTAACAAGTTGGACGCTCTTATTTGATGGATACTTACCTAATGCTTGAAGACGAGGTTTCTAAAACCTCATCGCTCTCAACTTGGCCGTCCTTGCATCATAGCTCGGAGTTTATTACATGTTTCCCGGAGGAAGAAAGGCCTGCAATCAATAAGATAAACTTGGCCAGTTAAAATAGTCAAAGGTGATTAGCAAAGATAAAAGGCCATATTAGTATTATGAGTAATCTATTTCTTTAACACGAGCTCCATAGTAAGTAAAGTGTTCTAACAAAAGCCTAAGTAACAAGAAGATGATTTGTACTCACTTTTAAGTCGTTTTAGATTTTACGTAATCCTCCGGCAAGTAGATTTCGCCTCCAATCTCACCATGTTGTTCTCCACTGACAGTTTTCTTTGCAGCCAAGAATTCCGCACTCATAGCATCCATACCAAGTCGAACTGCTTCCTCATCCCCGTAACCATGCTCCTCAGCATATTTCCTTACATCCTCGGTAATCTTCATGGAACAAAACTTCGGTCCACACATAGAGCAGAAATGTGCCACTTTAGCACCATCAGATGGTAAGGTTTCATCATGAAATGACATGGCAGTCATGGGGTCCAACGACAAAGCGAATTGATCCATCCACCTAAACTCAAACCTCGCCTTGCTTAATGCATCATCCCAAGCTTGAGCATGGGGGTGTTGTTTTGCTAAATCAGCAGCATGAGCAGCTATCTTGTACGATATAACTCCAGTCTTCACATCGTCTCTGTTAGGTAAACCAAGATGTTCTTTTGGAGTCACGTAACATAGAAGTGCTGTGCCAAGAGCACCAATATTGGCAGCTCCGATTGCTGATGTAATGTGATCGTATCCAGGAGCAATATCGGTTGTCAAAGGACCGAGAGTGTAGAAAGGTGCTTCATTGCACCACTCCAGCTGTTTTTGCATATTTTCAGGAATCTTGTGCATTGGAATATGTCCAGGCCCCTCGTTCATTACCTGAATTTATAAATATATACTATTAAGTCAATAAAGAAACATATTTAAGATTGTCGATTGAGCTGTCCAATTTATTAGAATATGGTTAGATGTTTCAAAAATGGGACACGATCCAGATCTAGATCCGATAACTAGATGGATACAAATATGGATCTAGATAGATCTGGCCCTAATCCAACCGGTGGTAGCCGTAAGCATATTAAATGATGAACATTAGATACATGCAGTTGCGCTTGATAACCACTGGGAATTTGAATTGCAATGTGTAAATTGTTGCAATTAAAGATATATATTTGAAAATTTTCTTGATTACCTGGACATCCTTTTCCCAAGCTCGGCGAGTTAATTCTCCTTGAGTCAAGAGCTCAGCAAACTGAGCAGTATCATTAGCATCGTATATGGATCCAGGCCTCAATCCATCGCCAATCGACAATGATATATCATACTGATTACAAATGTCTAGTATATCGTCCCAGTGTTCATATGCAAAGTTCTCTTTGTGATAAGCTAAGCACCATTTTGCATGAATTGATCCACCACGAGAAACAATACCAGTCATCCTTTTAGCTGTTAAAGGGATGTACCGGAGTAGAACTCCAGCATGAATCGTAAAGTAATCAACACCTTGCTCAGCTTGTTCAATCAGCGTTTCTCTAAACACTTCCCAAGTAAGATTCTCAGCAATTCCATTCACTTTTTCCAGCGCTTGATAGATGGGCACAGTTCCTACAGGTACAGCAGAGTTACGTAGGATCCACTCACGAGTTTCATGAATGTGACGCCCGGTTGAAAGATCCATAATAGTATCAGCACCCCACATAGTGGCCCATTGAAGTTTGTGGACTTCTTCTTCGATAGAGCTTACGACAGCAGAGTTCCCAATGTTAGCGTTTACTTTGACCAAGAAATTGCGTCCAACTATCATGGGCTCCAACTCTAGATGCCTCTTATTTGAAGGGATGATTGCACGACCACGCGCAACCTCAGATCTCACGAATTCTGGGTCAAGTTTCTCTCTAGCTGCACAGTATGCCATTTCCTCGGTTATAATTCCTTGCTTAGCATAGAACATCTGAGTATACCTAGGTCCACCCAACTTCTCCCTTCTGTCAATCCACTCCTTCCGCAACTTGGGGAGTCCTGTTTAACCCCATCCCAAAAATATAATCAGCCGAAACAATAAAACAGTTCACCTTCAAGAATCAGCTTAAACAAAGGGTGATTTACACTCAGACCCCCTGAGGTTCAGTCATATTACAAGGAACCCCCTGACGTTTCAAAAATTACAAAAGAGACCCCCTGTGGTTCAACAAGTCTTACAAGGACACCCCCTACAACTTGTAAAAATGTTAACAAAAAACACCCTTTAAGGGGTGTCCTTGTAATTTTTTAAACTACAGGGGGTTTTCTGTAATTACGATAAATATCAGGGGGTCTGAGCGTAAATCACCCTAAATAACTCAACATCTATAAATGAACAAAGTGGGGAATATCACATAAGCCTACCAATTTGAGGGCTGATATTTTGTGGACCACTGGTGTCATAGGTGTCAAAATGAGGTTCGTCCCCTGATAGATGGATACGTCGAAATGGAACTTTTAGCAAATGACCAGATTGCTCATGAATGACTTCCCTGAAAAAGCAATAAAACTGAATTAGAATGGCATATATGCTTGACAACTCATATTATGCTGACAATTTTCATTAATAACCATAAAGAAAACGATATTATAGAAAGTTGTGTACGTGTATTCTTTAGAGCTTTTAGGGAAGCATTCTTCAAAGGACGGAAGTGGAAGAAAATCAGGAGCATTAGGATCCACCGTGTGCTTCCGCTGCTTAATTTTCTCGTTGTTGGTGGTAGGGGGATCGAAGGTTAAGGTAGCTTTTGGTCTTGAAAAGGAAGAAGGACAAATGTCCTTTCTCCGTATGCCAACAAACTGTCCATTCAGATCGGTCCCGTGCAAGAAGGAGCTGTTAGGGAAGGCTGAGTGGCTCCTGTTGTTGCACACAGCTGATGCTAAACTAGCCTGCATAGATGCCATCTCTCGAATACCTAAACCAAAATGAAAGAAAGAAAATAGCAAGTCGACATTAGTTTCAGCTAATAACAATTAAAAAGACCTTCAAGTTACACCTACAAGAAATTGAACTTCTTTTACTTTTAAAGATATTTAATCCATCTAGCAATATAAGAATACAATGGATTTTAGACAGAAACTTTACTGAATCATGGATACAAAAACAATGTAATAATAAAAGTGTAACCGAAGTTGTACATGATGTTCTTTCTATGATTCATTTCTGATAGAATCAGTATTGATCAACAAAATTCTTGACATGGTACATAAATCAATGGAGAGTGAATGCATTCATACGAAAACCTACTTACTAAATTCACATAATTTGTCTAATTTTCATTAAGAAAAAATACTCATATGTCACAATTCTCAAATAAATTTCAACACTCCCTAGTAAAAGCAAACCCCAAATCAAATATACAATAACCATAAATTCTAATCGGCAGAAAGCATACTTTGATACACATAAACGGATGACTTATGACCTCTAATATATATTTACTCAAGTGATAAAATTTAATTCATCAACCTACCTGATAAGACCGAGAAGAGAAAACAAAGCAACAACGACTATTAGCAAAGAAACATAAAAATGACACGGGTTTGGGAACGAAAAAGGGTGGTTGTTGTTGATGTGTGTATATATGTATAAAATAATAATAATATAATTGTGTGCATTAATGGCCTATCTGTATTACCAGATTTCGTATTATTAAATCAGGGGACAAAAGAGAAAAATATACTAAAAACGTAAATGAGTATAATTTCCAAATAAAATCAAGCAATAAAATTATGTGGGGGTGACAATAACATGAGTTACCTAAAATGGTTCACATTCAATTTCATGTGCTTGAAATAGGCATAAAATACTCCTATTAAATCAGTAATTACTAAATATCCTATATTTAACAAATAAGCTACGAGTTAATCATATCATCTTTTTTTTTCAAATCGAAATCAAATTTAAATTATGACCAATAAATTATCAAAAAATTTCCAAAAATTGAACGGCTTAAAATTCTTAATGGTTGCATGAGATGAGCTCACCAAAAATGGCAGCCCGGTGTTTGAATTTCAGATAAATGGAATTAACATGCAATGTAATTAATTAAAAAGACAGACAGAAAGAAAGGAAAACACGAACCTGAAGCGAAGATGTATCTTATCTGAAGAGATAATTGAGTTTGAATGAAGCAAAATGAGTGAATGAGTGATTAGATTCAGGTACACTAGTTTGTGGGTTCTTTATTATATCGGCCCAAAATGAACAAGTCACGGAAAAGATCTGAAGCTTTTCGGTTCCCAAAATATCTCCTCACCAGCGACAAAAAGAAAAATGCGTCCTCGTCTTTAGTTCAAATTTGTTACTCACATTCAACTTGAAATTTAATTTAAAATTAATTATTTGGTGATTTATGATTCGACCCCAGATGTTTAATTATCTTAATAGAAATAAATGGTATTTCAAAAATTACAAGGAGACTTCTTTTAATTTAAACTATATATTAAAATACTCTTCACAGCTTCAATAATTTTTACAAAGACAACCAACCCTTATATCTTCTAAAAATGTTTACAAAAAAACTCCTACAAGAATTGTCCTTATAATTTTTAGAACCATGGGGAATTTTCTTTAATTACAGGAAACCTTAAGGGTCCAAGTGTAAATCATCATTGATTATTTCACCAAGTTTGAACTCGGGGTGTTAGGTGTTTCAACTCAACCCGACATTTGTGTGTTTAGGATGAGTTTGAACACTCTTGCGATTTTACATTCTCAAACTTTATTATTTACTGCTAAATAGATGCATATTGGTATTTACAAAATAACAGCTAGTCACTAATTCTATAAAAATAATTATGTAGGAAAATATCATTTAAATAAATTATAGAAGGTGTAGTAATTTTACTAGTTTTTCCTCTAAAATAAAATATAGTACCAGTCTATATATTGACCCATTCATTTAGGCTAGTCATATTTGATCTTTAAATTAAGGTTTTTTTTAGCATCCGAGTAAAGAATTAAAGGATAGTTACCTACGTGTATGTTGAGATTTAGTGAAATTACATAAACCTTCTCTATGATTTCAATAATTACCAATACATTTCATATTTTAATTTTTACCTTACATATACACACGTGTCAATTTAGTTAGGGTAATGGAATGACGTCTTAGTTTTAATGTTATACCCATTTTATTCTTATTCAAGATTAACTTTAGTTATCCAAGGTGGTTAGGCCAAGTGGTAGTGACTTGCGACCCCCAAACGGGGGACTCAAGTTCGAATCCTACTGGAGATATCACACTGTGGATGACTTATACCCTTTGCACTCTTCGGTCTAGTATATAAAAAAAAAAAAAAAAAAGATTAACTTTAGTTTTGACCAAAACTTATACCCTTTGCACTCTTCGGTCTAGTATATTAAAAAAAAAAAAAAGATTAACTTTAGTTTTGACCAAAATTGTCAAAGGATGTATGTAATTACAATAAATTTGAACGGTATTATTGTAGTGTTAAAATCTTGAAAATCAAACATTCTTTAAGCTAAAAATATATAATGACCTTAGAGTTCATATACAAATATACTATATTTCTATAGTAAAAGAAATAATAGAAAATTTAATTCCTTTTTACTTTTATGGTTTTTATAATATAATCAACAAATATTAAAGTGAACTTTAAAAAATATTATTTATAATATATTGAATAAAATAAATAATCATAAGTATATTTTAATTTATGGGTAATATTAATTATTTTATCTTGTGTTTTTGTGGGTTGACCCATTTAAAAATAGGGTAAATTCATTTAGTATTTATGTATTTTAATCTTTAGTAATTTTAAGATGAAAGAGAAGCAGCAAAATATATATTTTATGCATGTCATCCAAATTTTTAACAAGTTAATTGCAGGAAAGTTGTGAATAATTATTGAAATCATATGTGAAATTTATGTAATTTCACCAAAACCTTAAGGAAAATTTAGTAATCATCCCAAAAATTTGTAAGTCATAAATAATCGAATTTTTTTACATTAGCTAAGTTTTGGTAAAATTGTTAAATTGAAATGATAAAGGACTAAAATATCGAATATATAATGAAAAGATAAATGATAAAATGTTTTTAAGTTTTTAAAAATCAATATATTACGGAATTATTAATACTAAAATATAGGACCAACATGTGATTTGTCTAGTGGAAGGGACTAGTCACTACAAAGTAGCGGACTCAGATTCGAATCCCTGTTGGGAGAGATACCCACTTAATATTTCCAACCTGCCTCGAAAGGGATTAAACCCTTGGAAAAAAAAAATACTAAAATATTGGACCATAATAGAGATAATACAACATTTTTCTTTTCTAGGGAACTATATGCTGTGTCTTTTATAAAGTACCCCAAACGATGTCGTACCTGTGAAACTTCAATCAGCTAAACACTACCGTCCCCCTAAACCCTACACCGCCGCCGTCGCCGGCTCAAGTCATCCCGTTCAGTTAATGAATAATGAGGAGAAGAAGGGGTTTGAGTGCTTCGTTTTGGTGCACAACATAGCAAAGCGGCACAACGTGGGAACACTCGCCCGCAGTGCCACCGCGTTCGGGGTGACAGAGTTCATATTAGTTGGGCGACGTGACTTCAACGCGTTTGGAAGCCACGGCTCCACCTCACATCTCCGATTCCGACACTTCCACTCCCTCTCTCTCGCCCGTTCCTTCCTCAAGGTCACTACTCTCCTATTTAACATCAATGTTGTTAATTTTCCTTAATCGGAAACCGTACTTCATTCTCATTTCAATGTGCAAACTCTCCAATAGTGTATAGACAACAAGACTTCAACTTGAATTTAAATGTTAAATTGGAACTCTGAGCATGGTGTTGATTTATGTGCCCTAACGGTTGAAAGGCCTACCGCCTACCTGCTAATAGAGAATGAAATAGTTTATTTTTATGATTTTGATTTCTCTGTGATGTTTGTGTTGAATAGGATAGGGACTGTGATATATGTGGAGTGGAGATTACAGATAATGCTAAAGCGATAAATGAGCATCCTTTCAAGAAGAGCACTGCCTTTCTTCTCGGCAATGAGGTTGGATATTCATCTTTCAATTCATTCCAATTTGCAAAATACGATTAAAAAATCTGAACTTTACATGATTAATTGAGACTTTGATGTATTAAAGACTATAAACGGCACTGAATAACGCATTTGTTCGTAGGAAATTTTAAGGATATGTTTGTTTTTAAGATCACTCGTTTAGCTATATAAGTGCAAAGAATGTGTTAAGAAATGTAAAACTTTAATTCAATACTACAATTTCTTGCAGCTATACTTATTTTTATATAGGAGGTCATTAAATTGTATGGTACTAATATGTTCAATTTTGTGCGATAGGGAACAGGTCTTTCTGCTAAGGAATGTGAGATATGTGACTTTTTCATTTATATTCCACAATATGGCTGTGGTACTGCTTCTTTGAATGTCACTGTAGCAGCTTCCATCATCCTACATCATTTTGCAGGTATCTATTCAATATTTGAGATCAACTTGCTATATTTTACTGTTGTGGGTTAATGTATGCGGCAACCTATCGGTGTTGGAATTTGTTGAGAAGTTGGTCATGGAAATTGTTTACATTTCTTGGTCCAGAGTAACTAAGAATAAAAATAGCAACGTTTTATATATAAGCAGAGATTGAAGTTTGGTTAACGTTAATCTAATTGTATGTTGGCTACTGATTATCATTTGTCATGACGTTTAATGTTATTAGTTCCTACTTTGAGTACTTTCTGTATTACCTTATATTCATCATAGTCTTTGTGAACTAGAATTGCATCACTACTATAGTCTAGGATTGGTGAAATTGTTCGATATCAATATATTGATTTGTGGAAAATCAATTCAGTTTGGGCAGGATTCCCGGAGAGAACCCGCGAAGGCAACAAGTTTGTTGTGGCTGAAAAACAAGCTAACTATATGAAGAGAAACTACTGTACAGAAACAGCAGAATCTATAACAGAGGAGCGAAAATTGAAAAAGGAAAATGCTTTAAATGGCTTTTTTGATGAACATGGAAAAGATGAAGCCCCTTCTAATCTTTTGGATGGATTGTTTATTTCATAGTTATCTACTCAATGGAATTTTCGCCAAGTTTTGCGGGTGCTTGTAGTCTGTCATTCCAAATAGGAGTATGAGATACTGATCCAAATTTCACTTGAAGAAATGCCATATATCTCAGAGAATCTCTCCCTTTATCGGATTATGTATAATGTTAGATACAGAAACGATTATGTCGAATAGTTATAATCTAAATTATTTTGTCATTGAATGCGTCAAGGTAGAGCAAACATAGCGGACCCTGTTGTATTCTCTGCGTTTGTTATACTTATGAATGAAATGTCTGTATGATTGCTAACTACATCAAATACTGTTGAGTAGGTAAGCTTAATTTGACAAATTTCTTTCAATATGTCACTCTCTTGACCTTAGTAGTGAGAATCTTTAACATTTTATGTGCATGTGTTTACTTTATCAGGAAAATAGAAAGGGCTAGATTTTTGGTTCAACAGCTTATGCTTGTTTTTATCTCATAATTGCCTCATCATGTTATCACTTATCCTGTGGCCCCTCTTCATATACTATTTTTTTTTTTTTTTTTTTGGCAAACCTCCTCGTATACAAATTTTTTACTTCTTGATAGTTTGGATTGGGAACAAAGCAGAGCATTAACACTGAATAGGAATCCAATGAAGTTTATGTCTAAAAAGAGAATCAAAAAGAAAAGAAAGAATCCTTCTTTTCTGTTCACCTGATTGGAGAAATGATAGCCCGGACCTACTATTGTAAGAGGACTTATTGAACTAATATGGAACACCATATTATTTGAACTTGACTTAATTTTCTTATTTTCTCAAGATAAAGTTTGATTTTTAAAGCCTAAACTAGAAACTAGAATATGATTTAATTGAGTTGAACAATGGTCTAGCTCATATATATTTAGTCTATTTTAGCTATTATGTCGACCTCACAAATTGACCTTGAAGCTAACAAAATGTTTGTTCAAGTTTGGTTTCTTATGTATAAATGAATTGAATGAATTTTTTTATGCAAATTATAATAGATATAGGGTTGTCTACTCATTGAATTGGCTCTTTTTCTTTTTCTTGTTCTATATTCTCAGTTCCTATTCTTTTTTAATAACAAATATTCTGAGTTCCTATTGAAGCATCACAAAGTCCTGCTTCATAGGTGGGAGTTGGTATGTTTTTTAGTCATGAAAAAAACAAGGTGAATATTAGTAATGGCCTCCATTTGTCAACCATCAACTAATTATTTTTTGGAGCAGTTGAGATTGTTCTTTTGTCTGTTTATCCACTTTTCTATCTCAATTTCCACCATTTTCATCAAGATGATCCCCATCATACATTGTTCTTTTCATATTTCATCACTTTCCATCAAGAAAGAAACAACTCTTTCTGATTCTTTTCCCATGCAATCAAGAAAACTTTCATGCAGCAATCACTTATCTTACATGTATTATGTTCTCAGCAGAAGGTTTCGCCGCCTTTGCTCGAGGTTCCGGCGGTTCACATGGCGGCGCCCGAGGCCTAGACTTTTCATCAAGAGGCTAGGCAATCTCAACTCAAAAAGAAAGCCTACAATTCATCAAAATGGTCATGGAAACAATACATTTACACGAAGGCCTATTCGACTAGCCACTTTCAATGCAGCCTTGTTCTCCCTTGCACCTGCAGTCCCAAAGGCTGAAAAATCAGTTGTTTTCATTCAAGAAAAGGGTGATTATTTAAACTTTAATAATCCATTAAACCCCGCGGCAAAAAATCGTCCCAAAGGGATACTCAAACAATCTCCACTTCATCCCATCATGAATGGATCAGAAAATGAGAACAACCTCATCAAATCAAAGCATAAAGTATCCATAAACCTTCCAGAAAATGAGATTTCTTTGGCACACAATAAGGTGATAAGTATTGTCAATGATTCTTCGAATAATTCGTTTACTTTCGACAGCAGCAGCCTAGCTTCAATGAGGTCACCGATATGCTTCCCTGCCAGCATGGCTAGTTGGTTGGCCGATTCAAGTTTGTTTCAAAACAGAACAATTTTCGATGTGCTAAAAGAAGTGGATGCTGATATTTTAGCTTTGCAAGATGTTAAGGCCGAGGAAGAAACCGACATGAGCCCGTTATCTGATTTGGCTCGTGCTTTGGGCATGAATTACGTGTTTGCTGAAAGCTGGGCACCTGAGTATGGGAATGCTGTTCTTTCCAAATGGCCTATCACGAAGTGGAGCGTTCAGAAGATATTCGACGAAAATGATTTCAGGAACGTGATTAAGGCCACGGTTGATGTGCCTTTCACAGGGGAGTTGGACGTGTACAGTACCCAACTCGATCATTTGGACGAAAATTGGAGGATGAAGCAAATTAATGCAATAATTCAAACGAACGATCGACCTCATATTTTGGCAGGAGGGCTTAACTCTCTTGATGCATCAGATTACTCATTACAGAGATGGAATGACATTGTGAAGGTAATATGTAATTCTTTTTTATTTGGTGATGGGATTCTGCTCTAAACGAGTTACTAATTGAACTTTGCTAATAGTACTACGAAGAACTAGGAAAGCCGACACCAAAAGTTGAAGTATCAAACTTTTTGAAGGGAAAAGGATATACAGATGGGAAAGAATTTTCAGGGGAGTGTGAGCCATTAGTCATGATAGCCAAAGGCCAAAGTATTAGATCGCTCATCTTATTCTTCGTTTATTAGTAGTATATTTTGTTCGGTAAATAACAAATCCTATATAAGCAGATGTGCAGGGGACATGCAAGTATGGCACTCGGGTGGATTACATTTTGGGTTCACCAGGATTACATTACACATTTGTACCAGGATCATATTCGGTGATTTCATCAAAAGGAACATCTGATCACCATATAGTTAAAGTTGACATTGTGAAAGCAGAAGATGGTGCTCAAAAGTGTAAAACAAGACAGAAGACAATAAAACAAAGAGTTGTGAGTATAACTAGATCTTGTTCTTCAAGAGGTTTTTGGGAAATAAGTTCTTAATATTCTATTTAGCATGTCAGTATTGTCTTATGTTCTACTAGTATTTAGGAAGAGGTTCGATTATCATTTACACACAGTTGAATTATCACTTGTATTGTTAAGGGAAATTTTTTGAGTTAGAGAATTATTTGATTCTGATAATTAGATATTTAGACCGTGTATACAAAAAATGACATCTAAAGATGAGTGAAAGTGAATTTATGAGACAATTTACTTTCTAATTAATCGGATATCATTACATAAAACAGTTTAATGAATACATGTTAACCATAGCACAAATAAAGTCACAATAAACTTTTTTACAAAATAATCAAACCAAATTCATTTAAATACTTCCACATAAGTCTTATATGTTCTTAAGCTGAAGTTGAGGATGGAGTTGAGTTCTGGCTATAAGGGTACCCTATACCATGGCGGTTATTAGGGAACATAACAAATATCGAACCAGAAACTGCCCCAATAACCGGAGGCAGAGTCATAAGCAAAATCTTCTGTGCAGACTCAAAAGACGGATAAAAACATTCCACCGAATTGGGATCCAAAAGGGCCACAACAGCAAACACAATCAACGAAAAGAACGCGTGCACAAAGTCACCAAACCGAAGCTTATACTTTGATAAGTCTTCTTGTGTAATGTTAGAAGGAGAAGAATTAGGCCAAAGACCCTTTTTTGTTGCAATGCCATAATGTATGTTCCCTTGGCTGTCGGTGTAGCTATCCGTAAACGAGGCAAAGCAACACGAAAATCCACATGCAACAATCAAAATGCTCGATAAGTACTTGTTAATGGTGTGGCATTGGCCATTGTTGGTTAAGACAGGGTTGAGGAACTGGAATATGAAGACAGTGCCTGTGGGGAGGAGTTTGATTAGGTTGCCGAAACCGGTGAATGTTGCTTGAGTTATGGTTTGTGTTAAGGTTCTTGGTGATGATGAGTTACTGTTTTTTGAAGACATTTTTAGTGTTTGTTTTGATGTGATTTTGTTGGTTTTTTGTTCTGTACATGGAATGGCATTGATATATTATATATATAGAGAAGGAAGGGGAGGGGGTGGGGGAAGGGGGGGAATAGAGATGAGATTGCTTCTAAGTGAAATGGTTTGAAGTTGGGCTGCATTTTGAATTTAGTATGTTTTGCTTTCACTCTTCGAAAGGGTTGTAAGACTATGCTTCAAGATTTTGATCAGAGTGCCATGAATTAAGGTTTGTTGTCTTAATTATAAGTTGAGAATTTATGTAATAAATGTTGCTCTCCCTAATGAGAAAAATGGATAATTTGCTTGAACAAGCACGAGTTTAGATGTTGTAATTATATTAAAGGATGATTGGTTTAATGGAATGTACTAGCTTCTACAATGTGGCTAACTCATGTTCGAATCCTGTTGGGAAATGTTCTCATGTAATGTTCGGCGCGTCTAAAAAATGAGTAAGTCATGTCTAAGAAATGAATATCCTTGAAAAATTAAGAAAAAAAAATGTTGTGACAATGGGTTTAAATTTCAATAAATACGAGAGAACAATCGTGGCTGTCTAGAAAATCATATTGAACTAATTATTTAATATTCGCTTGAATAGATAAAAACTTGTTTAATTCGACTCAATATACAATAACAAATAAAACTTATACAAAATAATCAATAATCATTATATTTGAACCTGATTCGATAAACTTTAAAAATCACAAATTAATTAACAAAAATTATTAGACTCTCGGAAAAGTGTGACACCTTTCAGTAATTACCAACACATTACTTGGAGCCTTTGAATGCCTAAATGATGACATGAAACAATAATGCGTATGGGACTTCAGTTAACCACTTCAATATTCAGACGATATTTGTGACCTAATATGCAAAATTTTGATAAGCAATTCCCAAAATGTTATTTAGGATATAGTCATATGACTAATCTAATTTGACAATTAGTTGGTTAGTCACTTAATTATCTGCTAATTATGTCACATAATCCTTATTTGGATTCTCAGCTTATTTAAGAAAGTTATGTATATTCATGAAGTGAAATAAAAATAAAACAAAATTATTTTTTCATATTTTAAATAGGTGTCATCGTTCTCGACAGTCCTCACATTTCATTCAAGTGGTTTCCCATTAACTATAAATTGGGCCTAGTATTACACTCAATAAGGCCCACCACATAGTTTGGTACGATAAACTCAAATCTCAATAGCAACCAGTCCATATTATTATTTCCTATCGGACTAGTGCCTAGTGGACCATATAATACAATACAAAACACTAAAAAAAAGGATAAATGGAAGATATTTTCCAAATTGTAAGAAATATGTCATTTTGGATCGGTATATTACAAGTAATTATTTTTAAATACTTAATGTTGATTTCGATGACATCATGTGAACTATTTTAAAATTAGCTAATCTAAAACGATCTATTTTGAACATGTTAGGATTTTCGTTCTAGGTTTTCCAAAGTAAAGAGGGTTCTATACAATAAAAATTTTACATGGTAGTTTCGTGCCAGTAAGGATCTTGCATTTTTTTCAAAAAAACAATATTTCCTTTTATAATTGTATTCACCATTATGTCCTTCCAAACTCCAATCTAGAAACGCATTCAAAACTCAATTTACTTTGTTGCCTCGACTAAAGCAGCAAAGACGCAATATACAAAGGTATAGTAAACATCCTCAACTCGAGGTAGACACATAATATATGCAACACGTCACTTTACAGTTATGTGTGGATATCATAACACCTAACACTTACAATATGTATAAGTCGTTGATGCGAATCTCGCAACTCAAGCACGGGTCGTATCGCACCTAGTGGCTAGGTTTTTGCCATTAGTCATGTGATACTATGGTAATGAGAAGAAAAAGAGAAATAACTAAGAAAAATAAATTATGTCACGTTGTGATCAAACTTATAACGTCTATCATTTCTAATTCAAGTGCTATAATCATCATATTGTTATCTCTTAATACATTCTATTTGTGATTTAAGATTTTCCCCAACAACTCAGTTACCAGTTCACTATTGCACTTGAATTATGGGACTTGAACTATTCCACATTTCCACTGTAAAACTCCAAATCAATAATAATAAATTAGTACGGTTATAAACTAACCATTATACCACATCTAAAAAACTACTTAATTACTAAAAAATTTTTAAATTGATTTTCTTTTCATTTTTACTCACTTAAACTTTTTTTCCCCTTTATTCTTTTTCTTCATAAAAATTATTGTATTCATTTACTTAAACAGTTATAATAACACGTGTCCATCAATCATCATACTTATTTTTTTCATTCTTCTCCAACACCAACCCTGCTCCTAGTCCTCCACCACGACCATACAAAGAATACATCTTTTTTTTTTTGTCTCTCTCATGATTTTGTTTGGATTTGCAATGGAAAGCCCTAATACCCAACGTCGATTTAGTAAGGGTTATGGTCTCAACAATCTCTCTTGCGTTAGTAGCAAATTGTATAACCTTTAGAGATAAGCGAGAAAGTATGAAAGTAATAGAAAACTCATAGTTGATGAAATGTTTTAAAGGGGGAGAAATCTGTATTCTAAAGTGCAATGTCAAGAAGAACTTTCAGGAAAGTAGTTGATCAGATTATCACATGTATCAATTCAGAAAGAGACTAGAACAAAATCCTGTCAATCCGCATTTCACAAGAAATTAGTTCAAGATTGACTCCAAGACCCCTGATCACAATAATAATATATACATCAATAAGGTACAACTTTTAATCTAATATTATTTTATTAGAAGTGATCACTCTCCATTATATGTTTCAAGATCAAATCGTCTATTAAACATCGAAATAGCTTCGTTGAAATTGCCACAACCTATTTAAGTTTAAGAAAAAACAAAATTCAATTTATTGACCACGAAATAAAAGATCTGACCCCATTGACCCTACCTAATCCAAAAAATATGCTCCTACAAAAATCATACACACTAAACCATTGGCCTAACTAAACCAATTAAAAACAGCAGCAAGCGTCGTGGTGCTTGAGTGCTGTGTGCGAACACGTAAATAATACTACACCGTAAGGAATCTCATCCAGAATTAACTGGAGAGCAACTATACATATAAAAACTAAAAAAGAGGCATTACCCTCATTTTATTTATTCTTAAAAAACCGTAAATAAATTACCTCTACTTTTTCTCTCCTCTCTCGCCGATGAGTTCAACTACATTGGCAGTGCCTTGTTGCCCTAACTTTCGTCGGAGGAATTTCAGGCTAAAAGCCAATTCACCCCGTGGGGCGTTAGTGGAGGCGAATCCGAGGTCAATTCCAGCCCTCAGAGGCGGCAGTGGTGGTGGCGCCGACAAATCCGCGGCGGCTGTTACTCTACTTCGAGTGAGAGATGACTCATCATCATCATCACCCTCGGCTAGAGATCGAGCTGATGATATGCAGGCAGAAGCAAGGGCTATGGCACGCGCCGCTAATGCCACCGTGTACAGCCCGGATCTCCTTGCCGCTAAATACGGGTCACGCCCAATCAAAGTGGTTCGAAGGGCGCTGGAGATATTTTCCGGACTTGGTTCTTTTGCCTTCAAGTTGTGGCTCGACAAGGTCACCGATAAACTCGACCAGAACCAAATACTGAGGTCAGTCGAGCTGAGAAAGACTTTTACTAGTTTAGGACCTACTTTCGTCAAAATTGGCCAGGGTTTGTCAACTCGCCCTGATTTGTGCCCACCCCAATACCTCGAGGAGCTTTCTCAGCTGCAGGTATCTATTACTATAGCACTATTCATAAAGCATGTGTTCTCATTATTTGCTTTGCGTTGAGGAGTTTACTTACCAGTTTCTATTAAAAAAACCGAAAAAGTCGAAAATATAGAGCAGTTTTTACTCAAACGTGTTTCTTCGATGTTCCAAATGGTTCCTAGAAAAGTTTCTAATATTTAACTAATCGAAATATAAATACACCACAAAAACGATTTTTTAATCCATTTTCACAATTTCAATAGGATGCTTTGCCAACATTTCCAGATGCAGAAGCATTTGCATGTATTGAGAGGGAGTTGGGATGTTCACTAGATACAATTTATTCGTCGATATCTGCATCTCCGATTGCTGCTGCGAGTCTAGGTCAAGTTTACAAAGCAGAATTAAGTTACTCTGGAAAGGCTGTTGCTGTGAAGGTGCAAAGACCTGGTATTGAAGAAGCAATTGGGCTCGACTTCTACCTAATAAGAGGTTTGGGTCGTCTTATAAATAAATATGCTGACATAATCACAAGTGATGTTGTTGCTCTTATTGATGAATTTGCTAGGAGAGTTTATCAAGAGCTCAATTATGTACAGGTTAGTTAGTTTTCACATCCTTTATTTAGCAGCTTGAAACACTGTGTACGAGAAGAAATCTAGTAGGTTTGAATGTTAATTTTTGACAGGTGTATGCAGGAGGGGCAAAATGCAAGGAGATTTAAAAAGTTGTATGCAGATAAAGAAGATGTCCTTGTCCCCGATATTTTTTGGGACTATACAGGAGGAAAGGTGCTAACAATGGAGTGGGTCGAAGGTGTTAAATTGAATGAGCAAGAGGCCATTGAGAGACAAGGGCTCAAAGTTCTTGATCTAGTGAACACGGGTATTCAGTGCAGTCTTAGGCAGCTTCTCGAATACGGCTATTTTCATGCAGATCCTCATCCGGGTAATCTCTTAGCAACACCTGATGGGAAGCTTGCCTTTCTTGATTTTGGAATGATGAGTGAAACCCCGGAACAAGCAAGATCTGCCATAATTGGGCACGTTGTTCACATGGTTAATCGAGATTACGAAGCTATGGCTCGTGATTACTATGCTTTAGATTTTTTGGCCCCCGATGTAGATGTATCTCCGATTGTCCCTGCTTTAAGGGCCTTCTTTGATGATGCACTAAATTCAACTGTGAGCGAGCTCAACTTTAAAACCATTGTGGATGGTTTGGGTGCTGTTTTATACCAATATCCATTTAATGGTAAGTATTTACTTTGTTTAAAATCATTTTGACTGCATTTTTAAGGAATAGTATGCGCGAGGATATTCTTCTAATGGGGTGGAAAAATGAACTTTTAGGGTACATTTTCTTGATATATGTGGCTGAGGCCATTGGTGAAAACCATGACTAAAGAAGGATTAAAATGTAGGAAGACAAGGGTGAGAAAGCATTGAGGCATAAAGTATTTTTCTTGTGGATTATGAATATTATCTGAGAACAGTTTGATATATACATATACATCCATGTACATACATATATATATATATATATACATATATATATATATATATAGGGGTGTTCATAAACCCGTTCCACCCGCCCCACCCGCTCCAACCCGCCCGCAACCCGCCGGTTTTATTTTTAAAATAAACAAGTGCGGGTTGGTAATTTGTAAACCCGCACGTTATGGGTCGGGTGACGGGTTTGATGGTTAAAAAACCGACCCACCCGCAACCCGCACTTAATCATCTTTGATGTACTTTTTATACATGTTTTAATAAAAGTGTGAAATAAATTACATTTATTAACAAATGAAGAAGAACAAATCAACAAACTTTCTTCAAGTTTTTTGTTTATATTAATGTTAATGGTACAAATATATTAGTACATATTTTCCTAAAGAGTTTGTTGTTGAAAAATCAAGAAGAAACTTCACTAATTTGTTATTGTTTGTAATGTGTGAGTGATGATTTGTAATGAATTTTTTTTTGGGGATTCATAATATTCTTTTTGGTGGAGATTGTTGATTTAATTAGTAAGAAATTGTTGATTATATTCTAGTTTTGTACTTTTTGCTTCTTGGATTTAATTTCAAATGTAATAGTGAACATATTTGGCACATTTTATTTGTTGTTTGAAGAACTTAAGATTATATATATGTTTAATTGTTTATATTTATTGATATGCTGCTAGTCTATTAGATATCAATATTTTATGACATTGTTTCCGTTCAACCCGCCAACCCGACCGCCACCCGCCCGCACCCATTCCACCCGAACCGGGCGGTTTATGAAAATAACAATGCGTGTGCGGTTTAAAACATTGGCAACCCGCACTTGTTGGGTCGGGTTGATTTTTTCATGCAAACCCGCCCAAACCCGACTGCGTTCACCCCTATATATATATAATCGAGGCTCTTTTTGTAATGCTAATGAGTGGGTAAAATTTGTAATTATGTAATTTTGAGGAGTAGAATGATCATGTTGCTTGATGTTAATATTACAATTTAATGTCTAAATTTAGACTCGTGGGCTTAAAATTCCATTGAGAGTCTTACATTTAAAAGTTGGATGATTTCTCCTTTTTACTATGGTTTCATTTTCTTACTACATGTACTTTGAACTTGGGGGTAAGCTAGTATTGCGAAGTCTAAAACTACCAAAATATCCTTAATCCAAAACTCATGGTATCCTAAGTAATATAATTCTAACAACTTCCCAATATAAAATAAGAGACGTCTTCATCCAGATTTTTCTTTCAACTTTTAGCCAGTTCTAGTCTGTTTTTCTATTGTTTTTATGTCAACATACTGTAGCAGGCTTGGCAATTCTTGTATGCATATGTGCTTCTAATATTTTAGTTTAGTGTCCAATTTTGGAACAAGGTTGTGTAACAAAATACAACTAGGGCAATTCTGGCCCAGATTGGGTTTGGCCAAACCCAGACCCAAAACAATCACATGGCAAGTGCAATATACTTGTTTTGAGATTGGAGGACACTTTTAAGAGGCATGTGCGATCTGGGTTAGAATTATCCCTACAATTATTAGACTTCTGCATCATTCTTGTCTAACGATTGTTGCTTGTTTCTTGCAGTGCCTGCATATTATGCCTTGATTTTAAGATCTCTTACTGTTCTAGAAGGTTTAGCTCTGGTTGCTGACCCTAATTTTAAGGTGCTGGCTGCGTCATATCCATATTTTGCTAAAAGGCTTCTTACGGATCCTAATCCATATCTCAGAGATGCTCTTATTGAGCTGCTTTTCAAAGATGGGAAATTCAGGCATGTGTTACAAAACTCAACTATTTCATTAATTTTTTAACCAGGGCCGATCCTAACCTTTTGAGGCTACTAATAAGTAAAATCTGAAATCGGGACCTAACGAATTCTAGTTTCCTGACATCTTTTTCTAAAGATAAAATGACCAATCTACTTATTTTTTTCTTGTGACTTGCGACATAGTCCATAGTAAATATGTTTATATTAATATCAATTTCTTTTTATTAAGATAAAAAGACTAAAGTACATTCACATTTATATAATTTTTAGACCCTTATAAAATAGGGGCCTTTAGATACTACCTAAATTATCTACTAGGACCTACCCTGGTTTAATGAAGAGTTACTTAGCCACCCAAGGTGGTGGCTGAACATAGCAGCTTATATTCATTGATTGTTACAGGTGGAATAGGCTTGAAAACTTGCTAGTCCAGGGAAGTCAGGACCGAGATTTCTCTGCCAAAGATGCTTTACAACCTGTGCTCAAACTACTGTTGGGTCCAGATGGTGAAGACCTGAGGGTTTTAGTAATTAAAGAAGCTGTCCGAGTTACTGAAGCTATTGTCCTAGGCTCAGTGGTTGAATCATACAACTTTATGCCTGGTTTAATACGGACACTTGTCTTCGATCCATTTATAAAGAACACTGCTGAGGAGGAAAGCATGTTGGAGCTTAGAGCACAAGTATTTAGAATATGGGCACTTTTACGAACCTCGGATAATTTCGATCCTAGTATATTGCTGCCCATAGTGCAGGTATGAAACTAATTCGTCCTTTCAGTTCAATAAGTTTTATGTTTAGTGCTGGAGATACAAACGTCAACAAATATACACACAGACACAGAGTATAGCATTTAAATGTATCATTACTGCAGTCCACTTTTATGTTCCATTCAAACATTTGATATACTATTTAACTTTCAAATTAATATCCTTTTAGAAGAAAAATTCTTGAATTATTCATGTTTGTCTTTCTTCTGGCTGGTTGGTCTTTAACGAACTGATTCATAATTATTATGTGCAAAATTTTATATTTGGTCCTCTACAGTGGCACAATAATTTTTTTGTCGGCCGTATGATAATCTACATACACTTTTGTTTAATAAATTGCAAATTTATGTCCAGTTTGGTCAAAAAGAAATTAATTTGGCCAGAGAATGTGGATTTTAAAAATTGGAGGAGAAACCGCGTGCCCAAATTATAGATTTGGGACCAAATCGAACATAAATTGATCACTTTTAAACATTAGTGTATGCAGAAATATATGTAACCATTTTAGATGTGAACAATAGCAAATCAGAGCTGCTTTAGAGGACTAAAATAAAATTTTGACCTTATTTATCTTTTCTGCCACTACTGATGTATGTAAATGAAATGTAGCATGTAGTATATAGGAGCTAACTTGGTAAGGATAACTAAACAGGTACTGCAAGAACCCGAGGCACGAATTCTTGGTGGGCGTGTGGTTGGAGGGATTAGTCAACGTCTTGCAGCACGCTTATTGCAACAAGTCCTTCGAGCTCCTCCTTCACCTACAGTTTCTGCACCAAGTTTGTAATTATTTTTATATGTATTGTGATGTTAGTGGTTCATTATTTTTTGGATAGTGGACAATATTCCTAAGAAAGGAAGTTCAAAATAACATGATTTTGGAAATATCTCGATCCTCTTTTAGGTGTTTTCTTCTGCATTAACTTTGTATATTTTCAGCTTCAAACTTTTAGAGAGTAATAGACTTGTCTCTTAGCCTTCCCTTGCATTGTAGGGACACTGGGAAATCAAATTAACCTACGCGAATGTTTGATTTATAACTAATGAAAAGTTATCAACATTCAATTTCCAGCCGTTGGATAGGAAGTGTTGTTGGCCGAATTCTGGACTTTCTTGGCAGAAAATGACACAATTAAATATTTGCTGGAAAACCAAATTTGACTATCAAATTGATGCATAATTTAGTTTTCCCTTTAGTTTTAGCTATTGTTTGTGATGATGAGTTCTTTTTGGGGTGAATCATCAAAATTTGGCTATCCATTAGCCATAGCTATATGTTTACCTTCTGTCTTAAAACCGAGAGTCGGGGCTCGTTAGGATACAACTTTTATTCATATGGTGTGTTTTGCCTTATCTCAGTATGCTATGCTCTGAGAATAGGGAAATCATGGGCAACTATTTTCAACATATTATAGGATTGTGGATCATCCGTCTTACTTTGCCTAGTATTTTTCAAGACGTGAGAGGTGATGGCGGCAACTTCATAAATGTAAAATGGGAACGTTGAGATATTCTAACACTGAAACTTTATTTAGACTAAGCCATACAGATTTACGGAAAAGTTAGGATAATTTTTTTTAAATGACTCTAATATTTATAAATTTCAGAGCGTGGTTTAACATAAAATGAATACTTAAAGATTGAACTCTAAACATTTAGAATGATCCTGTAAGTATAACTCCTCTAGAATAGTGCACATGAAAAAATAAAGTGATTGTTTTAGACCAACTGTTGAGCGCCTAAGGTACGAACCAGAACCACCCGGATAGCAAGGAAAAGACGAGGCAAAAAACGAATTGTGCAAGTGATACCAGTTAAGAGAAAGTAGTAATCCTTTAATCCCATGGGATTTGCAAGCTCAAGCTGAAGTTAGAGGCACGAGCTTTATGGCTATGAGTTCCGAAGCTACAATTCCAAAGCTGGGAGGAAAAGAAATACAAGGAAAATAGTTGGGCTCGGGAGGTTTATCTCATCTGAAGCTAATATTGTCTGGTGATCCGCCTTACACTACGTACCAAAAGAATAATACAACAAAGTGAAAATAATACAAGTTAAAAGAAAAGAATTTAAATTCAAATCTCTCACTAAAATGATGCCTTGAAGAGATAGAAGAAGCTTAGTTAAAGTTTACATGAAATAGATTATTTCCGAATCTGAATAAGTTTTCATCAATTGGATTATGATGCTGCCGCCCCCGCCAGATTATACAAGGATTCAAATGTCAAACTTATAATATACATATGAGGCTGCAAACTATGTCTATATAATCTACATTCACATACTATTAATAAAATTACAGAATATTATTTACTATTGATGGATTAGTGTATCTAATACGTCAACATTTGATGTTTGAGAATTTTTTTGTCCAATGTTTGAAGGAAGCGTCCAACTCCACAATGCTTGTGATGCCTGATCCCAACCCAGCCAAGTTGAAGCACACCCCACAGGAAACAACATATCAAGTTATCAACATGTTCTTGCTGTGAGTAGTCACAATTAATAGTCATCACAAAAAAGTTCAAAAAAAAAAAATTGAATGATCGTATAGTATATCGCACAATGGCAAATAAGAGCTTTCTGAAATATACTATGTTAGTTTAATTATCAACTATCCCTGTCTTTATAATAAATCCTTCTATCTAGATAGTGTTCCTCATATGCTAATATTGAAAGTGGTAATTAGATTTGAATGGTAAAATGACTTATTACCCTCTCTTATGGATAGAATTTCATTCATCCGATTCATGTAACTGGGAATATCAAATCAATTTCCATGACAATTAAATTGCCATATAATATATCATCTTCAGAATCACCATCATAACACTTCTCTATACTATCTTTGATATTTATTCTATCAAAAACTTAAAGAGTCGAGAAGAGTCTACCTTGTTTGCAACCTTAGCCATGGATGATATCATTTGACAACTTCGGGCAACTTTTTCGAGCTTTTATCTGAGAGTAGAGTGAAGGCCTTAACAAGCTCCTCCTTCAGCATGAAAAGTACAGATGCAGCAAAAACACTCTGCACAATCTTCGTGCTCATCCCCTTATAGAAGCTCTTTAGTCCTTCATAACGGATCATCTTAGTTATGGCATCAAGTGTACCTGTGCTATCACCATGAAAAGTACAGATGCCAGACTTGGGTCAACCATGTAAATTTTGTGCGCATTATTTCTGCTCTTTCGTTAAATTTGGTTGTTAGTTATTGTAACATGTACAAACCTGAATATCTTAGTGCAATATTTCCACCAATCTCCTGCTTTGCTTGAAGTCTTGACTGCATGATAACCAAAATTGCATTATCAGATAATAAAAATAAATAAAAATTACTGAACGATAATACTCAGTATAACATCGTTTTTAAACAGAAGACAATATGAACACGCAGAACATCATGATCATAAAAAGAAAACAAAGGGGTGGCAAGTTGGTTTGGATCCATTGATCCATCCCAAATCCACTGTCCAATCTGGATGAGGCCCAAGGCCACTGGACTCAATCCACTTTTAGAACCACCTTGAATTCAATATGGATGGAATCCACATTTGCACACGTGCATCCACAGGGATTCATTTGGATACAAACTATATCCAAAGTTCAATCTTAACTAAAATTTTGAAAAAATAGAAAATTCTTACAAACTAAAAAAGAAAAAAGATCTAAACCAGACGGTTTAACCCACTTTCTGTCAATTCAGATCTGGTCCAAGTTCCACCCCTAATAAAGATAGTGATAGTCAATCACTTTAACTACCACAGTTACCACACAAATCACTTGTGAGAAAATTGGTTCAACATATTGCTTTAATTAAACAATAGTTTCATAGTAATAGATATTACCTTAACAACTAACAAAGGGTATGTAGAAACAGTTGCTCCAAGCTTTGCCAACGCCCCAACAATAAAAATCTGTTCACATAAAGACAAGGAACTCAAGTGTTTAACAGGGGATGAAGTCAAATACAACTTGTTTATCACATAAAAATATGAATCCAGTAAAGTGAAAACGGCAAGAGATTTTCCAAGCTTGAAATACTTTTTTCATTTGGTTCATATCCAGAACACATTTTACTAAATAATTATTAAGCATGAATCTGTTTATATGGTTAGACTAATGTTTAATTGAGAATCACAAATATCAGTTAAAACATATGGTGGATTTCCAGAAAGAAAAAAATATGATTTCTTAAAGTTTTATGAAGACGCATGCATATAATCTATCATGGCTATAGCTTTTCTTCTTTTTTCCATTACAGTTTCTGGAATTGGAAATTTATTCTTTTTTTTTTTTAAAAAAAAAAGGTGGATTAAAACCAAGAAACAACCAAAATTCCTATTCTTGTGCTTAGTTTGAACATATGCAATAAAAAGATTTCATTGGCAATTAAATGAGTTGAGAAAGGAAGTCCCTATTTTGACATAATGTTGCTAACATGTGTGTGCATTTTTTATACTTGAAAATAACTATTAAACTATAGATAGAACTAAAGGTAAAAGATTGCTAATGACATCTTTTCAAGTATAAAAAAGAACAAAATTGTCTCATAAACAATTATTGGGAGGTTTAGATACTCTACCCTACAACTGTGAGTGACCGTACTTGTTTAATTTTGCGACTTTTTCAATTTCTATTCACATTAATCATGGTTTAAACAAGTACATATATAAAATTAATCTCCTCATGTGGCTCTAATCATTCCAAAATATAAATTACACATAGTGGAACCAACTTAATTATTTTATTAAAGTTGGTCTTTAATCATGAGATTAAACTCATGACCCCACAGGCTAAAAACACCTGAATCCGACATTCTACTCACATAAATATTTGAATTTCAAACATCATCCAGACATTGTTTTAAAACTAAATTCAGATTTCAGAAACATTTTTCTAATCAGCTAGCTGAGTTTTGAATTGCAATAATAAGAGTGGTGAACCAAACACAACTTTAGTTCTTATGCAGCAGTCAAAGAATTTTTCAGATAAAGAAGAGAGATAGATCACACATAAAAATTAAATTTAAAAAAAAAAATCATGTCAGTAAAGATACCTCCAAAGCTGTTATATTCTTCGAACCTTGTTTGATAGCAGCTCGCTTAGTCCTCAAATGCTTTAACAAACTCTCATAAATCATGAACTGAATTGATGGGTTGCACACCTGACATGCCAAAAACCAAATATGAGATAGCAGGAAATAAAGAAAAAATCAATTTCTGAAAAGATGAAACTGTAAGCTTACCATTATTAATGTTGGAATGATGCCTTTCCAGAATCCAGCAATTCCTGATTCGTTATAAACCTCTCCAACCTACTAAATATATTAACATAGGTCTTGTTAACAGAGGTCGCAATAAGTTTTTATTTGTTAAGCACAATTGGGAGAAGAAAAGGGTTCATTGATAAAAATATACTAATATTTATAGTATCAAACATTTGTAAATATTTTTGTTATGAGTCTTTACTAGGGACATTACTGACACGGTGAAACTTCAAATGCATTTGGTGTCCATAGCCTTCTAGGATTAAAGCAATTACTAGTTTGTAAGTAGTTTTTGAGTAATAGTCTAAATCTTTTTTCTTTGAGTAGACTTTTTGTAGTAAGAAAGCCCGATAAGAGCATGTCGTTGTTTTTTCCGACTTTTTTTGTTACAATTAATCTTATGATTGTTCTATTTTGCTATCAATGTGATTAAGCAATTCATAGTTGAAAAAAGAAAAAAAAGATAAAGAAAAAGATTCTAGTCCCATCAATTCAAACTAGCGTATATGGGTTTGGCCGAACTCAGTTTGAACTTTGAACTAGAATTACTCATAAAAGTCATTTTGGAGCATCTCCTGTAGAAATTGAGCATAGAAAAATAAAGCTACCAAACCAGGGAGAGCTGAATAAGAGGGCATATGCTTTTAAATACAAATATGTATTCCATAAAGGTGAAGAAAAAAAAAGGTTTAGTAATATTCACCGCCTGAAATGTCCCATAGGGACGAGGCTTTATTGAATCAAAGGCAGCCAATTGATCTGACAAAGAAAAATGTGACAGAACATTTCTTGAAGCTTCCTTTACTAATGCTTCCCTTTTTGCCTCCATAATCTTTCTTTCTGCTTGAGTGTGCGTCTGAAAGTGAAATATGAATATTGAACAACATATAATTAGAACACTCATAGCACTAAAGATGATCAGATCTTCTGGACTGCAAAAAGCAACGATCTAATTACTTTTCCTATTCAAAATGCCTAAACTCACCACAAAACTGTTCAATTGAACACTTTGACAAACATTTAAGAGACCACAGGAAAAAACTATCGCCCAATGGCAAATAATTTTTTTGCTCTTTTATATTAGTAACCTCAAAAGTAGAAAGTGATTGGTTAGATGGTGTCATGTCATTACTTCAATGGATAGATTACTATTAGAAAAAAATTGCAGTTTTAAGAAATAGAACATTGCTTGTGGACATCGGGGGGAAAAAAACCGTTCAACTTTATGCCAAATGGAGAAACTGATATGATAATCATTGAAGAACATAATATGCTGGTTTCGACTATATGTTCTAGATGGCGGACAAGAATTCCAAACTTTTAATAGATGAAAAACGACACATTGACCTACATAAAACAGAATAGAGTTTTCGGAGTTTTTCCTTAGAATGAATAATTTTGCCATAAATAAAAACAGCTACCTGCATACGAGTCACAAGAACCCATATAGGATTTGTCAGCAGTACATTCACCGACCTGCCATTACAAATTTGCAGTAACTCAAGAGTCGAAGAGTAATACCCATTCTTAATTACGCCCATGCTAATTGTGAGCCAGATAAACAACTACTCCATAACACACACAGAATCACCAATCAATTCATGACAAAGAAAACTAAAGAATACCCAGCAAGGGCTGCGACGATTAACCAAGAAAGCATTCCTGGAGAACCATCTCCTCGTCCTTTTCTTTTGTTTTCAGCTGCAATAGCCTCAGCTTTGTTTTTGAAAGCCTGGTAGAACGAGTAATAGATACCCTGGCAGCTTCACAAAGGTGAGTATCAATTTAAACTAATATGGCAGAATTACATCCTACCAAAATGGATTGGATGTTTTTCAAGCTTAAAGAAGAAGAAAAGTTTTGTTGATGACTTCGCAAGTCGGATTTGATTGGCATTAACTTTAGATTATGTCAATGAGGTTTATAAGAAAATTTAAATAAAAAAATGTCACCTGGGAAGCAGCAGTTCCAAGCAGAGAAGGCTTGAGGCCGCTGTAAAGTCCTCCCAAACCTTCATTTTTAATGACCTGTCAAGTATAAACCAGTCGAACAAGCCTCTGAGAAGCTTTGACTTGAAGTAAAAGGTATGTCTCTATTCAAGAAGATCCCCAAAATTTTATAATACGAGGGTATTTTCTTTATATCTTAGACATGTTATGTGCATCGGTACAGTTCTTCAGCTGGAAGAAGATCTTTAAAATTAAAATTAATGACAACATATTTAAGACCGACTACCTCACTAGAAATATATAGTAAATTGATCATTTTATCTATAAACTACTAATAGAAAAACTTCAATACTTTTGCATCAATATAAAAACAAGAAAAATATACAAAAATAATAGTAATAATTATTATAGAGGGCTCGATTTGAACAAAAGCGTAACCTGGAAAATTTGAACAAGCGTACTCCCAGCAGGAGATATAGCGACAGAGGAGTCCTTCTTAGCAACTCTTTCTGTTTGCTGTCGAGTATTCACCTGCAGTTGTAAGCAGATTTCAAGTGAAGTGAATATATATATTTTGGTGTCATCAATCCAACACCTGAGGATCTAGAGCCAGTTAAATCTCTATATAATATAGTATTCAAGTAAACCATTTTGCAGATGTCCTGGGTGTAATTTCGTTAGTTTTCCGTTTGTTTTAGAAAGAAAAAAATAGAAAAATCTGACCGATAACAATCAATTTAAAAGCCATAGTATAGTAGCCGAAGCTTGGAGCAATTAATTTGAGGGAAGATTAACAGCTAAAAAGATGAATTAGTTATAGATAAGTGAGCAAGGAAACCTAAATTACTATGGAACAAAAATGAATTAACGAAAGCAAAGAGTCGATAATTTCAGTACCGTCTGGAGAGGATAAGTGATTATTTGAGCAATAATACCTCCGCCGGCGCCGGCAATCCCATTCACTACGGCGTTCGACATACTGTAATGTAAAGTAAAGTGTAGATACTCCTTCCTCTCGAGAGTAATATCTTATCTACAAATTTTGATTTTCAATATTGAAGTTGTTATATGTTAAAAATAAGAAGACGAAAAAAAAATTAAGTTAATATAATGACTTGATTAAGTTTTGAAATGACTCATATATATTTGGCCTATGTATATTTTTTTTAACCACTTTCGACAAATTCACAAAGATTGAATTGAGTTCCCACATTGTAAGGATTAACTAGACCAATTATCTCAGGGTTTTCGCATCATTATATTTTAAACAAATTTTATCTAATGAATTTTAGGGAAAAATGCAAGATACTCATATGTATTATGCTAAACATGCAAGAAACTAAATTGTGAAATTTTTATTGCGTCAAAGTATCTTGTGTTTTAAAAAACCCTGTAAAAAACACTCAATTTGTAAAAAATAAGTTGTTTTGGATTGACATATTTCAAAAAATAATTTTAAAAATATATCACGTGAAGCTGTAGAGACCAACTCGAAGTATTTTAAAAATGATTTCTTGAAATAAGTCATTCGAAAACGACCTATTTTTTATAAATTGGGTGTTTTTTTGCAAGATTTTTGAAAACACAAGAAAGTCTGATGCAATAAAAATTTCACAGAGTAGTTTATTGCAGGTTTAGCATTATTTTGCATTTACCCCTGAATTTTGATTACAAATTCAAAACTACATTAGCTATTCATTTGTTGTTGGATTTTGATTATTTGATATCTTCAAAATTCATAATCTTTTGTGAATTTTTTTCCCAAGCTTCTTTTTGTTTCTCATTTATAATTTGGATATAGTTTTTTTCTTTTTAATTCTTTGTCAGGACGAATTTCACTTTTTGTTAAGTATGCTACTAAATTACCACATGTTGATATTTGATGTAACAATAACCTTATATATTTCATCTTTCCGACAACTCTAAATTAACAATTAACAAAAGGTGGAAAACGTGAAAAATTGGTTGCAGTCCCATCATTTTCTCACCTATTTAGCTTTATTAGTGTAAACATTCAGAATTGTATATCAAAAGATTTTATTTTTTTATCTTTTTTTCTTATCCTTTGAGATGGTGTATATAGCAAAAGAGTTGAGGTGAAGAAAAAAGAGTTAAATCCAAAAACACCCCACTAATAAAAAAATCATGTGTTATTTAACTAACAAATGCTCCATGCGTTCTTTTTGATTGTTAAAAAAGTTCATTTGAAATTCTTTCATAATTCATACATAGATTTTTGTTAATTATTTAAGTGCATAGGGGAGTTGTTGTCAGGGTATTTTTTTAGGTTAAGAGGGATATTTTTGTATCATTTGGTGGAGTATAATTGTCATTTCGGCTTGAGAGAATTTTTTTTTTTACTAAAATAAGAACGCGTGGGATTTTTGTTAGTTAAAATAATACAGGGAGTTCTTTATTAGATAGACAAAGCACAAATGTATTTTTACATTTCACTCGCACCTTTTCTTGAATATGAGAAAAGGTTATTCAAAGCACATTGGGTCCGA
The DNA here is from genome assembly GCA_030819805.1 of Penstemon newberryi var. newberryi. NCBI lineage: Eukaryota > Viridiplantae > Streptophyta > Magnoliopsida > Lamiales > Plantaginaceae > Penstemon > Penstemon newberryi. The sequence continues at coordinate 46,083,897 of JAUALY010000001.1, forward strand.
GCCGTAAATATTCAGTTTAGTAAATAATAAAAATGATGAAAAAGCATTAATGTGGGCCCGACTCATGAGCTTGGATTTGATGAAGGATTAAAAAGCAAATGAATCCAACATTTTTCAAATTTGTTATTTAGATTAAAAGAAACAAAATGGCCCTAAGCACAAAAACAGTTGTCGAACAAAAAACCATGCTAATAAATGTGGAATACTAACTAATAAAGGCAAACACACTCTGTATTTATATTAATTAATTTTTTATAGAAGAACTGCCTTTTATTATTTGGAAATATTGAACAATTTTTATTGACAAACAAAAGACACTTGCTCAAACACGTAGAAAATAAAATATAGAAATTTGAATAAGCAATTCATCTCTTCTCTTTTTATTATTCGTGAAAAATAAAAATGAAAGAAATAATTATCTTGTAGACACTCATAATGACTTGCTCAAACGAGTACAAATAATACTAAATAAAAAACTGGAGGTACAATTAACTAGTAATCATAGTAAGAGTAGAAGTGAATGTAATTATTATTCTAAGTGCCGGCATATGGAGTAGGCTTGGGCATATCGGCAACAGCACCACATAGGACCTGAGTCTCGGGAATGTTGTACTCGTCCCTCAAAGAACGGGCAGGGGAAAGAACGCTGAAGTATAGTTGTTGTCCCAAGTATGCCCTTTCCCACATATCAGACCTCAAGTTCCACATGCCCGCGTTATCGAGGGTGGTCATGATTGCGGCCCATGAGTTGGGGTACACGTGAACGGTGTGCCTGCTCACTGCGTCCAACAAGTTGTAGTTCTTCCTCTTCTCAGGGGTCCACGTCCCTGGCTCTATGGCCACAGCAAAGAAGGAGTAGCCGTCCAAATGATAAGTCTGGATGGTCTTCTCGCGGTTCTCGAAGATGATCTCCACAAAGTTTCTGAAGGTTGCGTTCACCACACTAGGGCCCACGATCAAATTCTTCCCCTGTGGTGGCTCGTCTTTCACCAAATCATATTGGAAGCTCGAGTCGGCTAAGCCAAAGTACTCAAGCAATTTCAATGGGGTTTCATGCTCAGAGTGGGAGACTCCGTTAATTGCAAACCTCAGCTTGCCGTTATTCACATAGCGGGAATTGGCGATCTTGATGGTGCGAGTGATGTTGATCTTTCCGTAGTGGTATGATCCTTGTGGGTTGGGGCGAGCGGCACTGGCGGTAAGGTTCCACCTGAATGAGCGGAACTGGTTGACAGACCATGCGATACCTGCAGTGTTATCGGGAGGGGGTGCAGGAAGCTCGGGGGAAGCTGGGGCCTTGCCGTTGGCGTAGCGGATGATGGCAACGGCGGAGAAGCCTTGCTTGAGGAATCTGCTGGAGGCGACCAAGTAGTAGTCCTTGGGGGCTTGGTTAGCGGTCACCAACACGGAGAGGCACTGGCCGACGTGGAGGTCGATAGAGTCATAGACGTTTTGTACGGTGTGAGATCCCTCCAACTCGACAAGCTTCAAGGTGTGGCCCTGGAGCCTGAAGTTGACTGAGGTCCTAAGCCCCACGTTACACACTCTGTACCTGTAGGTTTTGCCAGCCTCCATGGTGAAGAGGGGTTGGGCGTCCTTGTCGCCGACCTTACCAGACTTTCCATTGATTTGAATGCCGTCAGGTCTGCCGATGGAATGGCCACTGTCAAGGATCTTCTTGAGGGTCTTGTGGCCCTTGTTGTACCAGTCTCCAAGAAGAACGGAAAACTCGTCGGCAGGGTTGTCAAAGGGGACGGGGATCAGTTCACGGCTGTGGATCTGGATCATACCCATGCCTCCAGCGGCACGATGGAGGGCAGTGGTGGGAAAGTAGAAGTAGCTTCCAATTTGGTCCTTGACCTGGAAGCGATAGGTGTAGTTAGTTCCAGGTAGGATCGGGCACATGGTGGCAGGGGTACCGTCTTGCCATGAGTTTTTCCTTTGCTGGATGCCGGCCCAAGTGAGGATCAAAGGCTCGTCAAGCTGGTTGAAGACATTAACGACGATATTGTTGTTTGAAGTGCAGTTGATCTTGGGGCCGGGGAATTGGCCATTGATGAGGATGCCCTGTTGAGGAACGCCCAATGGAGCGATGGTGCCGTAGGTGACTTTCCAGTCAAAGAATAGATAGGGGTCCTCGGCCATGGCCACGGCTGAAAGGCAAAGGAACAACGCCACAAAGATCTTCCCCATGGCTTTACTCAAGTTGGTATTTTTTTTTTTTACTTTTTTTGATTTTTTTTGTCTTTTATTTACTTGCCAAGAAGAAGAGGGATGTCTTCTTCAGGCAAGAGAGCTCAGAATGAATGTCTGGTTTCTTTCAACCTCATTGGAGGCCTTTTTATACTGATGAGAGGGAGGGGATGACCGTCCCTTAATAACAGGATCAACTGTTTACCCTAAAATCAAACAAACCACAAAAAAGGACATTGACTCCCATTTTTGTGCTGCGTTCATTAAGTTAGTTATCCTTGACTTGTTCCTCTTCCGCTCATTCACCAATGGCTACAAATGATTGTTTTGTTTCTTAGTTGTTATATAAATACAATCACTAATTAAGAAATAAGAGAAATTACATATATAGAATATACTACTATAATAATATTAATGAATTCGATAAACTTAACATTTCAATTTAAGTTGCATCGAAAATTTTAAGTGTTCATTCAAATTACATTTTTAGGACCGCTTAGTTGATATTAACAAATAATTTGTGGACTTCTAACTACTATGTATTTACATTTTATATTACCATGATTTTTATATGCATTTTTGTTACGTATAATCCTTTATGTAAGAATCTAACATTGAGGTAGTTTAATATAAATTCAAATTTGGTAAAATATTTGAACAATAGAGTTTGAGTCAAGATCATCAAACCTGATGTTATATGAATTTAAGCAAATTTAAACTCGATTCGCAATTCCCTTAATCTCGACTCCGTAATGATTGTGAAAGTGTATTATTTTGGGAAAATTCCACTTTACCCCCCTAATCTTTGAACAATTTTTCACTTTGTCCCCTAACCTCTGTGAGTTCTCACTTAATCCCCTCAACTATTAAAAATGTCCCAGATCACTACCTTTGGAAATTCGTCGGCGGAATATGTTCAAAGGTTGGGTGACAAAGTGGAAAAACGTTCAAAGATTGGGTAGCAAAATGAGAAAACGTTCAAAGCCACATTATTAAAGTTGGACAGAATACTCTGTTAGATTCTACTTTTTTTCATCTTAGGGGGTTGTCTGAGATATATTTAATAGTTGAGGGGAGGGGGATAAGTATGAACTCGCAAATGTTAGGAGGCAAAATGAAAAAAACGTGATTTGCCAACATCATTGGGCTTAACCCTTTGATCACAAGCATATATACTTTTTCAGTACTAAGAACAACTAACTGTGTACGTTGTTACATAACATTTGTTAAGTGTGAAGTTGATAAACATGTCTCCAAATCAATAAAGGTAACATGAAGATTTAAATTCAGCAGTCTTTGCAAGATCTTCTCTATAAAGCAGTAGAGGTCGATTGAAGGTTACACTAAGTTAACCTCCATGTCATGGTTGTTCAATCATATCTCCTAAACACGAGTTCCAGAAGAACGACATGCCAAAGCTATTTGACTTGTCACATTCATCAACGTCGCCTAGTGCTTATTTACTATCAAAATTTAAGTCCCTTCATACATTGAGGTGTCATTATCATTGTCTCATATCGAAATTCAACATTTAACACCCAACCCTTCACAATTGAAACGGAATGAAGTTTGGAGGATAATTTCATGGGTTCCTCACATACAAGTTTTTAAAAATATCTTGTATAATGAAAAGATCATTCATCTCTCAAACACTGCACAGATCGCAAAGGATGAGCGTCTCAAATTAGGAACGTGGTAAGATTTCTCTCCACTTCCTTTAATTTGACGACCATCTTCTTTGGTTTGAATTTTTTTATGTATTCCAACGAGAAGGGAATGACAAAATAAAAGAGACAAATGAAATGAGTTCAGGAATGAACTAACCCAAGGGTCCCCTTAATAAAAGAAGGTACTTAAACTTAGTTCATGTTGGACTTGATTAAACATTGTTTGAACTCAATTTGTTGAATCATTAAACTAAATTCAAACAAAATTCACACTCAATTCTATTTTTAGTCCATCTGTTTCTGTCGTGCACACTAAGAAAGTCCACCGCAGTCTAACGAAACTAATCGTATAAATTATATTCTCTCACATTCTCTGGACAGCAATGGCACAAATAATTTAAACATCAATAAACTGCAGCAATAATATATATATATAAAAACAAGGTTTACTAATCGTCCGAGTAATAAGAAATCAAATAAATTTACCACTTCCATAATCCGGAAACAATTGGAAAGTATACCAATTCGATTTATTCAATAGACCACTCCCTCATAAAAAAAGGTACATACAAGCACAATGTTACTTGTTCACCCGTGTGAGTAAACAACTAATACAAGGCTGTCTTCTACAGACAGAAAGTACATGGCACCAAAAATTATATAGTCTTTCATTTTATAAACAACCGATCAAGAATCTTGTGGAGTCTCAAACCTTGTTGGAGTATCAATTCCCATCATGCAGCAAAGCCCCGATATCAAAATCACAAGCAAAACAAGTCCCTGAAAAAATTTCAATTATCAAATGTTAATGCAAAAGAAACACAAGTACCATATATGAGTAGCTAGCACACTGAAACAGAGAAAAAGTAATATATACACCTTGTTTGGATGTATTTTGGCTCACATTTCATAGTTTCCGAAAATTGGAGTAAAAATGAAATTGAAATATGGCTTGTATTAAGAAATAGAAATGTGAAGTCAATTGGTGTTCTATGTGCTTGAAATAAGAAAATACTGCCTTCAGTTCTTTAAAAATGTTTAAATAAGTGTGTTTGAAAGTGTTTCACATGTTTTGAGTATTTGAAGTACATGTGGTGTCATATTTTATTGTGAAAAATTAGAGTTTCGGAGTTTTGAATTTCGAAAACTCAAACCACTGAACCAAAATACATCCAAACAGATAAGGTTGAAATTTTAAGTAGGTTGGTATACAAAGATTGGACCATTGTTCAACTGAACTTACCACTAGAAGCCCCTCCAAAAGAGATGACTTAATTTGGCAGACTCCATCACAGGTGGTTGATTTAACTGATTCATTTCCTACAGTACCTTCAGCAAGAAATCGTTCTAGGCGTCGATGTGATGGGTACTGAATAGATCTAAGTGGATCTGAGACGTACAGAACCGTGTATCTCGCACCTAACTTCTCCGCGGAATTCAGCAGTTGAGTAAGAACTATGCCTGCATATTTAATCGAATTATAGAGTCAAAATTCGAGGTCCGGTGAAAGGATAAAGCTCATGAGACACAAAAGGTGTTTCAAGTTCAAAATCAGATATGTAGCATACTCTCAGAATGTGGTTGATCCCCATGGCACAACACAATCAGGTCTGTCTGCCCGTTGGAATTCTTTTCCATCCTTGAGTGCATGTAGTCCTATCCAGCAGATTATACTATGTTACTCAAATAGAATTATATATAGCTAACTCAATGAAACATATGACATTGTTTGAAGTACTTACTTGAACTGAGTGAATATCTTCAAGTTTATTAAAATTTTCACCATCTATTAAGCACGAACTCATCAAAGCAATATTACTGATTCCTAAATTATGCTGACAAGTTCTGGCAAACTCTGTGATCAAAGAGCTTTCTATTGATGCTTTCTCTTGTGTAGCTACGTAGGGAAACGCCAAAGAAAAGTTGGAGTTTGAGACAGAGTCCTATCCAAGAAAAAGAAATACTATCATTAAGATGTTTTAAATGATCATGCAGAAATAATATTCTAATGTCCTGCTTAAAGTTCTCAAATAAAAAAAATTATAAAAGAAATTTAGCAGATTATTGACCTTGAGCAAGCCAACAAGAGCCTGGTCTTCCTTTCTGGGCCTGGAAATATCCAGAGATTGCAACTGCACACGGAAACACATAATTCAACTACCAGAAGAAAAGTGAACAAGGAGAGTCAATTTAAAAGATATGAGAGTTGTAAATAACTATATGTTGAAGATTATACATATATATATATATATATATATATATATAATCTTCAACATATAGTTATTTACAACTCTTACATATATATATATATATGTATGTGTATATATATATATATATTAAGTTTTCCATCATGAAAAGGAGAAACATTTTTTATGCAACTTGGACTTTAAACTTCTGCAGTTGTGAAATGAGGACCCTTGGATCATCCTGCCTTCCTATGATGATACATAAATGCTCCTTAAATATTTAGCACCTAAACCCTCCATAAGTTAGTGAATTAAGAGCTTGAGTATTAAGATAACATCTAAGGAAATGTAGAGTTCAAAGAATCAAAGCCTGTAGCTCTATCTTGCATTGATTGAAGGTATTTGGTAATGATAAGAAACATATGCATGTTTATTCATATTTAGACCAGTACTGGAACAAATTGGCATTCCCACAGTAATTTTAAGAGCCGTATCATATTCGTTCATTGAAGTGTTTATAACTAACAATTACTCACAAATTTTTTTTAGAGAAATTCTCTTTACTTTCATATGGATGTGGATAAGGGCCAGGGGCATCATGAAAGATAAGTAGGTAATTATTCTCTGGAAAACATAACCCATTAGTACCTCTGTCCCCACGAAAAGAAAGGCAAAATCCTGAGTTTGCTGAGCTTCCTCTCCTGAGCACTGAAGATAATGAAACCACAAGGATTTTCTTTTAGTTGAAAGAGAGGAAATGTTGCCCTTAACAGTTTTGAGATAATCCAATTATAAACTTCGCATTCTTATGGGCCAGACATAATTTCATACTTATTTGCTGTATACATTCCAAAGGAACTAACTTGGGCCATACCAGGTAGTTTGACCATTCCCCTTCTGTCATCACAGACTTGGCCAACTCTCTTGGAGAGAGAATTCTGTAATCAACCGTTTCTTTCATTCTGGCACACAGATGCAAAGTTGTAAATAGAATTATGGTTCACAAGTACAAACATGAAGAATCCATAGATGCATCATTAGAGAAATAGTATATAAAGAAGGTTATTAAGTCTGCAAAATCAAAGATTATTATATGCGGATTGATGCAATCCTTTATTTAAAATCTTTGGATAGCTTTAGGTGAAGAGAAACTAAAGTTTCATTTGGATTGAGGGGTTTAAATTTGAAAAAGCATTTCAAATGACTCCAATATTGGGTAGGTCTCAAACCATCAATTTGGTTAAAAAGATAGTTTAAATTGGTTATTAAGAGATTTGGAATCCACACAAAATCAAAATATCCAAACAAGTTCTACAAATTTGTTTATGGATTTGAAAGACTTAGCTTTAAATCCCTCAATCCAAATGAAGCTTTAAAGCAATTTAGTGCATCATATACTGCCTCCATAATCCCACAACAGAATTAACATAAGATTGAATTCATTTGAACTAGCATGAAATGGATAACTATTAAAAAGGATATGTCCCTATACAAGGGTAAATATAGGATCTAAGTTTAAGACTCAACAGAAGCCGACAGATATGATGACATGAACAATGATATTTCCTATTAAGGTCTCTGTAAAGGATGTGCATTGGTCCGGTCCTACTTCTCTTAATATAATTTTATCAGGGATCACTAAAAACTTGTATGAAACTTTACTTTGAGTTGTAGATTGCTTCAATTCCACTTTAGAATTCTCGAAAATATACACTCCATAAAACAACATTTAAATCTACAACTATTCATTTATGTATCATGAAAAACTGCTATGTCGAATTGTCACAACAAACCAATAAATAATCTCTTACTTCAGGGACTAATATCACTTCAACTTGATTTAAAATTTTATCGATGAGCTTAAAGCACTTCTTATGATATATCCTAAACTCCTGTTTGTCTCTCTAGCTTACACTCGATCGATATTCTTATTTCTCAATCCTAAGCATCATGTACAGATCCCAAGTCCTGAAGGGCAATCTAGATAAAATCCAGATGATGATTCCACCCCCAAAATTTGTCCACACCAAACTATCTCATGGTTCTATCCTCAACTTTCTAAGCCCTAGGCCACATATCCAGTTCTCAAATACCATATATCAATTTAAAAAAAAATTACAAATTCCATGGCACACGTATGAAACATGAATTGAAGCCATACATAGTGGCAGCCAGTAATTATAGATGCAATGTGGAATCATTACCCATTCAGATGAGGTGACCATAGGAAAGCGGGCACTGTAGACGGGAAAGTGAGCCCTAACGGAAGCTGAGCCGCCACAACCAGCAGAACCGCCACCGCAATAGCTGCCATAATTCCTCCTCCTCAAGCTACACCAATTGATTGGTTTGGATTACAACGCCCCCAAGTAATAATTAAATCGAATCACTGTACAGTACAGAAATCGAGAGTAAATTATAAACAAGTTAAATCGCGAATTCTATTCGAACCAACAAATCGCTATGTTTGACAGGATGGATTGGGATTTCTATAGATCTACTATTTGTATGGATGGGTAAATACCCTTTATCACCTGCAGATGCAACAAAAATAACGAAGCGCAAATGAAATCCAAAGTCCAAATCGCAGCGCCCACGTTTTGTTAGTTTATTGTATGTAGATAGATGGCTCTGTCTTCCCAACGAGTGATGCAAGTCTATGAGAGGAGTAATTATTCATCAAATAAATGTGGTCCAAATACATGATTATTAAGACAAGAAAATATTTATTTATCTCCAATTTTACTATATCCTTTTCCTTTTAGTTTCTAATGACAATTTATTTTATTATATTATACTACTGAGTAAGTATTTTGTATGAATTTATGTCACTATTTTTCGTTTTAAATTTATATTGCAACCATAACAAAGGAAACCTATAAATTAAGTGTCGTGTCATTTGCCCTTTTCCCTTTTCTTGACCACTACTAATTTAAATGAACATTTCAAATAAATTATACATTACTTATAGTAAATCATAAGAGAATGATCCAAGGTCAGATACAAAGGTCATAATCACGATCTTCAAACTCATGAAATTAATTGCGACCTAAAAATTTAAAATTGGTCAAGATATAAAATTACGGAGTCCGTTAAGAGTAGCTCTTGTCATGGTAAAAAAATTAGAAAAATATCAAAAAATTCCTGCAAATTGTTTCTATACAAGTAAATGACGAAGTATTTTTCATTCGAAACTCTTAATTCCTAGTTTATACTTTCAAAATTACCTTTTGTTTTTTACTAAAGGATCGGAATGCTTCGTCAGGTTCACCCTCGGTCTGGTACATTTCTATTTATTTTGCAGGTTTTGATCTTATTGGAATAGACAACCTATTTGTTATCCATACATTTCAGACCTCCACCTGATCCATATGAAAATATCCACATCATTTGGTGTCCACAATAGCCAAGAATATTTCATAATAAGATGAACTTATCTTCTTTGAGGACTCAGATCGTACAGGAAAGTAGCCTAATTTGGGTTTCAAACCCTGATCGTGAAAATCAATGTAGCAGTTTACTATGTGGATAAGGACGTGAAAGGCAAGTGATTTTTTGCTAATAGCATGCTTGGAAAAATGTAAAATTAAATAGAAATCTCATATTTAACTTGGAAGTTGGTACATACCTTGTTCAAAGGTTTCGACGGATTGGATGTGTACTCATTGGGGACCCTTGAACTCCTCGCATCCGTGAGATCAACATATACGAGAATAATGTCGGTCATAAAATATATATTGGTGAATTTTGAATTCCCTTTTCCTTAAAACCTGGATTGTCTTGGAAGACCCATTAAATGAAAGTGGAGTTATTGACCAAAGGGGAAGCGGGAGAGGTACCGTGCAACTTGAAGCACATGAATGAATGGAGCCGATTAAACCAATCGAGTTGTACCCTGGAAATTTGGACAAATTGATCCGAAAGGGTACACAATTTAACCCCATTCTTGAAAATGGGCATATCACATGATGCCGTTATAAACTTATTAAGATATATCTACCTTTGTAAAAATTGAACAAACATGGCCATATTTTACCTTTTCCTTACTTGATAAAAGGCTACTTTTAGATGCCCCACCACCTCATGTTAAAGTTCCCTCCACCAGTTAAAATAATCAACAGAAGTTGCTGCCTGCAACTCGAAAGAGAAAGAGGAAAATACTTTACTCTTGTTTGTCGAATTCGAATGAATAATCATACAGGCTACAACAACAACAGTATTTTGTGAGCGGTGGTGGTGGTGGTGATGCGTTGTGGATTTTGGTGGACACAGATAGAGTCGTGGGCTCGAGACTATGACAAGATTCAATATCTCGCAGTGAGGCTAATCTATGCTCAGATTTGTTGCGGTTTGATTGGATCCCTTGGGGCTTTCTTCAACGGCGTTTTGCTTGCCAATTTAGGGATTTCACTCTTCGCTCTCGTCGCCATCGAAAGCAGCAGCCAAAACCTCGCCAGAACTTACGCCGTTCTGCTCTTCTCTTCCATTTTGCTCGACATTTCATGGTTGTTTCTCTTCTCTCACTATATCTGGTTCGTACATCACAATTTCACATTTTCTATTGTGAATTCATATTTCAGTTGTAGATTTTTTTCATTAATTTGGGACAGAATTTAAGCTAAATCAAATTGAACACCTACTTACTTTGTTTATTGTTACTGTCTTTCAAAACTGTTACAACGAACTTTCATCTGTGATTGAGAGTGCAGGCACTTTCCGTCTGAGATTTATGGAACTTCTATTAGCTTTTCGGTGAAGCTCACCCTCGTAATGCAAATGATTGGATTGTCAGTGAGGTTATCGTCTTCATTGTTATGGATACAGATGTACAGACTTGGTGTTTCTTACGTGGACAACTTAAATCCTCGAGATACAGACGCTGATTTGAGAAATAGTTTTATTAGTCCTGCAACTCCTTCAATGGTTAGACATCCTGCTGGTTCTGATGATGATGTTGTTGGAGGCTCGATATATGATCCAACAAATTATTCGTCTCTTTTCGGAGACAGCAGGAATAGCACTTGTTCACATGGGGTATGGTCTTGTTTCTCTGTTTTACTATTTTCATGAATATACACAAATGCATATGCAACCGACACACCCCCACACAGAGAAGTTAAAAGTGCAACATTACATAAAATTCTCCATTCTTCAGTCCCGTTGATCTTGAAAATGCTGGGATTGGATCAATAGTGAAGTGTGATAGTTATAAACATGTTTAGTTGAGAAAATGTTTGTTTGCCATAACCATAGAGATTTTTTTTAATTAATTACAAATTGTCAAGCTTTAATTAGAGTGCTGCATCACCATGTCTGTGGTCAAAAGAAGGCCAAAGTTATTACGCCGTGTTACTTATGACGTCTGGTGGTGATTCGCCCAATCAACGTATGATATCCTGAGTTCGGTCAAATTGGTTAACCAAGCAATTATTGATTAAGTTTCAGCTGGCATTGGAATCTATCACATCTAAAGGTTTCATTGTTGCTCAGAAGCAACTGGATCATGGATTAATAATGTAATGTGTGGCACTTTCGGCCTGTGGTTGTATTCTAATGTGTGTCATGCTTAGTGTGATGGAGTGACAAAGGTTCTGGGGCATTTATCATTGCCATAGTGAACAAATGATGGAGGATCTGAATGCAGCAGATACAACGGGATGGGTTAGCAAATGTGAGGGCCATCAATTAGATAGGATGAAAAGGTCATGTAGGGGTCTGTCTAAGGAATTGATGTCTTATTTTGCCTATTTAGGTAGTAGCCATGAAATAATAATTCTGAAGATAATTAGGCTAGAAAGTTGAGATAGCATTTTAGTTGGAAGCACTAACTCCCTCGAATGAGGAAGCATTGATCTTGAGAAAGTACCCCAAAGTCAACTTTGCTCCAATAGTATGAAGGAAGTCAAATTAGGTGGTGGTGGAAGTTAACTGTTTATAAATAGTTGAATATAGGGGTGGGCTCTGGTCATGAGTTGAAAATACATGGTTGATGACCCGTTTTTACTCTTTAGTTGTCGCTGCTCATTGAAACCCATCATTGCTACGTGAATTAAGGATCACCGAGTAAGAGTAGCAGTTATGGCCATTTAGATTTGGACAAAGATGCAAACCTATTGTGATTTGCTCAGAATAATTCCTCGTAGTGATGTGAACTTGATAACTGTAGGAGCACTACTAGGCTGTTTAATCAAAAAGCCTCTAGACAATGCAAATGTCTAAAAGATTTCCTGTTGGAATTTTGTATTTTTTTTTTAATAATTCCTTCATTTTAATTATTAGAGATGATGCTGATACTTGCATGGTGGCCTTCGTTCTGATGTCAGGTTGGTCAAAATAATTGCAGTTCTGTAGTTGACTCTATCTCTCCTTCTGAAACTTCTAGTCTGAATCTTTCCTTGGCTAGAATAAAATATGTAAGTTTTTGGCACTTGTCTGAATAAGCTACTATTTATTCATGTAATTTACAGGATCTTCTAGTAGGTATCAAAGTGAAAAACCATTTCTTGTTCCAAAACCAAACATTTTATATAAGTCTGAATATTTATTTAAAGATTTATGCGCTAGAACTTTTATTCGGATTGCTTTTCCCTCGAGCCTAATAGAGCAAAGAGATTAGTTACAAGTTATTTCAGATTCTATAATCAACTTGCTTGCTGATTATTTCAGGATGAGAATGGTGTGAATAAGCTCCTGATTGTTTGAACAGAAATTTTCATTTCTTCCAGAGGTGTCCTCCATTACCCATTTTTGTTTCTTTTTTCTTCTCAAACAGTGAGGAAAGATTTGTACAGTTCTTGTATTCTTTTTGGGGCTGAAAATGCAGAGGAGAATTGTTTGTTCTGTAAAGATTGTGATAATAATGTCGAAAGAGGATCCATAGATACCTGATTAAGGATAAGAGCTCTAATCATATTCTCAACATTCTGTTTATATGTAATCTGTAGCTATTTCTGAATTATAAGAAAAACCAATTAGCCATGATGAATAGCGAACTGCGAGATTTGCACCATTCAATCTAAAAATAACACTTTTGCACCCTCGAATTCCATTAAATTGGCACTTAGGATTCACATTCAGGCCAAGTCTACAATTGAAAAATGAAACTCACTTCCAAAGAGTGAAGTGGTAATTCATTAACTTCGCCCCAAAATCAAATAGTTATGTGAAATTTCCACTCCTTTCACCTCCTAGACCATGGAGTTGGTAACATGAAGTGTTTATTTGGTGTGCAGATTAAGAGTGTTTTTGTTCTTTATTTCCCGCTTAATCCACCAGAACGCCTCTCAATTCCTGGAATGTTAAAGCAATCCTACTCCAAAATCTTTTTAGTACTCCAAATTTTTAACTAGAGGAAAGAGGAACCACAGAATTGCTTGCTATACAATTATACATTATTAGATAGCAAAGAGTGGCTTGCTAAGTATTTTACTCGCGAAGAATGGGTCTTTGCTAAATAAGAAATTTGATTTTATGTTGTGTTCATCACTAACTTTAAAAAACAAAACAAAACAAAAAACAAATTAAGTGAGACTGATAAGACAAATTTTACCAAGCATCATGACCAGAACAATTCGTGGGAATCAATGGCAGACAAATGTAAATACGGAAAAAGATGCTTGATCTCATCACATGTTCCAAGGGCAATACAAAAAGCGATAGATAGATAGATATTGCAGTCTACGAAGTTACATAGCAAATAATGTCAGGATCCAGCTCAATAGGTTATGATGGACAATACAACACATGCAAAAGGTAGAAAAGCATTTGAAAGCTTCCAATGTTATTATGGCACCAAAGGGCAAAAATCGTAAGCAAGAAACAAATAAGCATTCATTTCCCCGCCATCCTTACTTCACAGTCACAATCTTGATAATGGATGCAGTTCCAATACGGTGAAGGGCCACAACAGCGTCTCCAGCTTTGCAAAGTCCTTTTGTTTTAGCAAGCTGAAGAGAGAATTCCAGTGCTTCCTCAGTAGACTCTTCATGAGAAGCTCTCGCAGAACCTGCACACAGAATCGGAACCAATCCCCTAAAGATAAGACTGTGTCTAGCCGGAGATTCATCACTACAAGACCAATCAAATGAATCGGTCTTGATTTCAGGAACCACAGCAGACAATATTGGCATGCCTGGCCTGTATTTAGCCACCAGCTTTGCAGTACTTCCTCCTCTAGTTAGGACCAATATAAGAGCTGCTCTAGACGAGTTAGCTGTTCTAACTGCAGATGAAGCAAGACTTTCCAATGGGCTCATGGGTACTGGTGCATTTGACATTATTCTTTTAAAGACATCGGGGTAATCAATGGTGCTTTCGGCTTCAATGCAAATCTTGGCCATTGTACGAACTGCAAGTTCTGGGTAAGCTCCTGCAGCTGTTTCACCACTGAGCATGACACAATCAGTTCCATCAAGAACGGCATTGGCCACATCTGTTGCTTCTGCTCGAGTTGGCCTTGGAGACTTGATCATGGACTCCAACATTTGTGTTGCAGTGACAACAGGCTTTCCTTGGATGTTGCACTTGTATATCATAACCTTTTGAGCCAAGAATATCTTCTCAATTGGAATTTCCATTCCAAGATCACCTCTTGCAACCATGAAAGCATCTGAATTGGCGAGAATGTCATCAAAATTTGCCACCCCTTCTTGATTTTCAACCTAATATAACACGACCAATACAAGGAAGAAATGAATATACATACATGAATTACCTTTCTGTAATAGGTTAGCCATCCCAAAACATAAATATGATAATCATGGTTTGCCATTGACAAAATAACACAACCAATGCAAGAAAGAAGATATACATACATGAATTACTTCTCTGTAATAGAATAGCCCAAAAGAATTATGAAAATCATTGTTTGCCATCGACAAAAAAAGGATACAATTCTTTAAAAAATGACGTATTGAATTTAAACACGCCTATCAAGATCTAAAATTAAGACTCCATTTTTTTCTTCTTGTTTCTTAGGATTGATTTTGTTTAAGAGGAAAAAATTGTAAAATACCTTAGACATGAGAAGGATGCTTTTGGCATGTTCCCCCAGCAACTTGCGAACCTCGACCAAATCAGAACCTTTGCGAACAAATGAAAGAGCAATCATGTCAATTTGATTAGGAACCCCCCATTTCATGATATCTTCCTTGTCTTTTTCAGTCAAAGTTGGTAGATCCACTATAACCCCTGGAAGATTGACGTTCTTTCTTTCACCAAGAACAGCAGTGTTCTCACAACGACACTGTACAGTGCCTTGTTTTTTGTCACAAGAGAGAACAGTGAAAGAAATAGTTCCATCAGCACATAGTATGACACTTCCTGGGTACACATCCTCAGCCAATTTTTTGTAACTCATGCATATCGTCTTTTCATCACCCTTGAGATCATAATCAGTGGAGATTGTGATCTCCATACCCTTTTTCAATTGGACAGGCTTTGCATCTTTCAAGAAACCAGTTCGAATCTCAGGACCCTGAATAAAGATCCTTGAATCATTGATTGATTGATTGATAAATTATGGAAGTAAATTTAGTACTACGTATTTTGAAATAAACATGACTCTAATGAAATCAAAGCAAGAAGCTCAAACAGATCAATAGGCTGAAACTCAAACCAAGTTACTCGAGTTCATACGAATTAAATCAGGCTCAAACACAATTTCAAAATTCAATACAAAAATTCAAACCTAGGCTGAACAATATGTCATTTAGACATTACTCAGGCTCGTATCATTTAGATCAATCAACAGCAGAGCAAAGACAGCACAGCAGTAGTAACAAGAAAGTAAGTAACTAAGATCCAATTAACTAACTAACTAATTAATTTAAAAAGAATAATTAATCTGAACCTTGGTATCGAGCATAACGGCACAGAGGATGCCGGTGTTCTCCATGCCCTTGCGGAGGTTATCGAGAGTCTCCTGATGGTACTCGTGAGAGCCGTGAGAGAAGTTGAACCGGGCCACGTTCATACCGGCCCGAAGAAGCTTTTCGACCATCTCAACAGACCTAGATGCGGGCCCGAGTGTGCAAACGATCTTCGTCTTAGGGCGCTTCTTCTGAACTCCTTCTTCTCCTAATCCAACAGCATAGTAATTGTTGTCTATCGCCATATCGATTTGGATCCAAAGAAGAAGATTGAAATCGAAAATTAGCGAATTGTTATATGAGGCTTGAGATTCTGACTCTTTAAGCCAACAAGAGGTGGAGAGGTTTGATTTATTATGTCGATTTATTTATTTATTCTCTTTTTTTTTTTTAATTTTATGAAAAGGGTATACACGTTGAGAGACAGCGACGTACGTAAAGAAATAATATTTGTACTTTAAGACCTAAATTTCTTCATGTTTTGTTTTTTGAAGTAAAGATTAGTTGAGTGGAGGTAATGAAATGGATTCAACTTGGGCAACAAGATATTTATTCATTTATTGTTATTTTATGTAATTAGGAAATACTACTGTCGTAGTAATGTAGGTGTAACCTTTTTGTTTGCATTAATAATTAATTCATCTCTTTCCTTTCTTTTCTTTTCATGTTTATTTGCTGACTTGGGGAACAAGGCGTTTTATGAATCGGGGTTGGACCAGTTTTCGTGCCATTGACCAAATAAGATTTCTGTTCTCATGAATTTCTTCAAATATAATAAATTTTATATGTATATATATCATTTAAAATTTCTCTATAAAAATCATAAATTTGACATCTCTCCTTTTACTTCTTAAAATTCTTAATAAATAGATTTAATTCAAATCATTTTAAATTCATAAAACTCAACATCTATATTTAATTCAAAAGTTTTTGTGCAAATAATCAAATCAATTATACAAAATCAAAATTGGACAAAATAGGATCAGCACCAAATCCAAATAGATTTTTATCATTTAATTGATTGCAAGCTAGCTATAAATTAAAGACTATTTATCTTTTCCTTTTTCGTTTGGCATAAAGTTATTAAAAACTATAGCGAATTCTTCTAGTTATTTCACATTACTAGTAGTACAGTCCTATATACATATTAAAGAGCCCATGCAAAATCCATCGTTTGTTAATTTTGTCAAGTTCAACTCGGGTCAATAGTTAGAAAAAAAATATAAGTATAACAATATCAAATTACTTTGTTTAACTCGTATTTGACTCCATTAGTGTTTCTATTAATTTATTTTGTATAAAAAGAAAGCCCACCTCAAACACTTCAAACTCGAATCGAAAATTCAATCTTTGAACTACAATTTTTCAATTAAACTCAATATATATTTAGACAAGCCAAGATGTGTTAGAATTCGAGAAGAAGTTCAAAAACCCCCAGAGAAGTACTATATCTCAATCTCTCAGCGCTAAGAACAGAAAAACATTTCTTCCAACTTAAAAAGCCAGATCAGTCTCTTTCTTCTTCTTCTTCTTCTAAGAGGTTAGAAAAAAGGCTCAATTCTATAATTACTGTCAAAATTATAAGATTTTACTATATATCCCCAAGTCCGCCAAAACACATAAATGGTATTTCTCAAAGAAAAGGGAATTAAACTTTCTGGGGAGCATACATAAATCCCAGTTCTTTTAAGATTGTCTATAGCTCATCGTGTCCCTGTGGTTGCTGCTTGTTCAGCGAATCCAATTTTTCTTGCAGTTCCTACAAAGCATTAAATCAATCAACAACTAAAATCAATAGCATAGTACTATTAATTGATGGAAAACACAAAAAAGGAGTTGCTTGGAAAAACAACCTTAAGTTTAGTGTCGACACACAGAGCAGGTGTGGATAACAATGCCAAATATCTGAAAATACCAGCCAAGTTGGAAGCTTTAGAAAAGACCAAACTGAGAAGAGAGAGAGATGGAGAGAGAGACATGATTCTTACTCGCAACGGCTTGGTTCATCAACATCCGTAACTTCATTTTTCAAACCGCATCTTAACTTGACCTGTACAGTTTGATCAACATATATTTCAAAAAACAATAGAGAAATTGGAGGAACACCATACTATACAACCGTAGGGGTGTGCACGGATTGGAAACTACCCGTTACTGAACTAAAATTTTGTTTCAATGATTGGTACAAGTTATTTCACTCCAAGCTTAATCAAAAATCAAATCCTAGGTATTTTTATTTCTTTCCCCATAAACACAGCAAGTATTTGCATCTTTAAGTCAACTGAGTTTTTAACTTGTTCAGTACTTAACCGAGCCAAGACATATGAATTGTTGCAGCAGTAGAAAGGGAAAAACTATGCTATCATGATCATATTAAGATATACCTTTAAGCTTCTATCTGGGCCATTCCAGCATTTCTCTCCATTTAAAAATTGCATGGTTCTGTAAGAGTCCTCAAATTTCTCCCAGCTCCTACACAAGTAAATCAATAATATGAGAGAAGAAAAAAACAAGATTTGTAGATATTTGAGCCAAGGAGCATTTAATTAAAATTTTACGGCAAAAAGCTACGTGTATGAAATTGCTTACCCCAAACGAGTTGTACTATGGCCCTCCTCTTGGGTAGCCTGTTTGAAAGGACAGACTTTGTATACATACCTGAATCAGTAATTTTCACCCCCCAGAATTAGATAAATAATCAATATTACTGGGCAGCATTTAATACCTCGAATGAGGTAAAGAAGAAGAAGAGATAAAAAAAAATCTAACTTATTCTGCTTGCCCTCGAAACATTTGCCATAGAATGAATAGAATTCCTTCTCTGGGCCTGTAATATAGAAGTGGAGACATAGGAATTCCTGAATATAATGTAGAAAGAAAATTATCCAGAAAATAAAAAGTAGTATGAGCAGCATGTCTTTGATATACCAAAGTCTTGCTTTAGCTTCTGGGTTAAACTTGATATCCTTGACTCTATTTTGGATAACTTAGCACTGGATTCATCGTACTCTTTGCGCACATGAGCAGCATCTACAGAATTGAAATGAAAAATAGATAAAATTATCTACTGATTTATGTCCATGCTTGTTGAAAATTGTATATTTCTTGGTACCAGATATGTTAACTGGAGTTTGGAATAAATTGACAGCCCGAAATATGCCCGTCACTGTTTGCTGCAACTTCTCCAGCCAAGATGAGCTACTTGAGCCAGTTGAATCTGCCCAATTTGGACCAAATACAAGTAACATTCACTAAGCTTGGCAATTTGTTTTCACTGCAAAGGAAATTCATCAGAGACAACTGTACCTGAAAAGTCTGATTCATCATCGGACTCAGGTTTGTAGGATGAACTTGAATCATAATGATTTTCTCCAGCAAAATCATCAACCTGGCTTTCTTCGTTGTCATCATCTTCATATTTATGCTCATCCTCCTCGGAGTCATAGCCGTTGTATTCTTCGTCATTGGTTTCGTTTGGTGTCTCATCAGAATTTTGATGATCCTTATTGACAGAGGCATCCTCCTCATGTGTTTTCTCCTCGGTCTTTTCCCCTGTCCATCGAGAAGCAACACGGCGTCCTAACTCTTCACGTGATAAAGATTCGGCATCTTCAGGTATATTTTTCTCCTGGAAACACAAAGAATAGTTAACCGCATTGCCCAGTAACATGTTGGATTAAAAGTGGCAAATGGTTTGGTTTCTGGCTGTTAATATGGGTAATTTTTAAGGGTAGAAAACATGCTGAGATAAAAATAGGGAGGGCCGACTGGTTTTCCTTTCTATGTTTGCTAATGGTGTGTATTTTGTTCAATTAGAGATTAGAAAGCATGCATCATAATTTTTTTTTTGAAAATGCAGTTTTAGTTATTCACATATAGATATATAAAATTAAGTTAAGATTAATAATCTCACTTGAATAATAAATAATAGATATAAGTAAATAGGTTCATTAGATAGATTAAGGCCCAGTAGGTCATTATAATTATAAGTGTAGAAGAAGAAAACAATATTTACAGGTTCAAATGGGGCCTGCTCGGGTTGGGAAACGTGCGACAATATCCGGAAAACAATGTTTATTTACTTGACCTATTTTTGACCCGGTTAACCCACATTTGACCCACACAACTTTTAACTCAACCCGTACCCAAATAAAAAAATTAAAGGAATTAAGGTTGGGTCAGGATGGGCCGGACCAACCCGAATGTTAAGATACATTGCCAAGTTAGAGAATGATACTTGAGTCACTGGGGCATTAAAATCTGAAATCAGTATGTTTCACATGAGAAATTGAAATGTAAAAACTGAGGGAAAAAGTACAAGAATAGAGTTTGTAAAAGAAGCATATACCAAATATATACCTGATTTCCGTTATCAATACCAGCCTTGACATCAATAGAGGAGTCTTTCTCCAGCAGTTCAGAGTTCTACACAAGACACGGGTATAATTTGAGTGTCAACGCCCAAAAAAAGGTCCTACTATTCTCAGTCTGTGATATTTCAATCAAATCATATTAAACCTGAAGAGAATCCTCTTTAACCTCTCCTACATCATCATCTGGAAGTCCTTCCTTAATCAGATCGCCACTAGGCTCAGGTTCACTAACAGATTCGTGATGGTCTTCTGTAGAATCCTGCTAAATGGCATATGCGTGAGTCCAAAGAAACTAATAGACACAAGATAAATATGACCATCATCCATAAGCAAAACTTAAACTTCAGCTTTTACAGAATGGTATGGTAAAACTAATATGTGGAAGTATGCAGAGTGATCATAGAATAAGGAGTTGGTCCTTAGTAAGACATGTCTCTTGTGAGAGGGTGGGAATCAGGTGAAATCAAACTCAAATTGTTTCTGTGTGAAATCATGTACATTATTTTTTAGGGATTGAAGGTAAATAGAAACCAAACATAATAGTCATGATTCAAAAGAAAAAGAAATAACAAGAGAGGCGATCTCAAATAGTAAAACCTGGAATGGTTCTTCTATCCCAATTTTATCATGGATATCATTCTCCACATCTTTAATATCATCAGATATATCGTCAGCCTTGGATTCCTTCTCTTTAGCTACTTCAACTTCCATTCTTTCCTTCTCTTCTTTTTCTTTCTGCAGCCGTTCTTTTTCCTCAGCCTTTTCTATCTGTTCTTTGCGCTCTTGATTGAAAAAAAGCAGAATAAGCATTCAGCTTCATGAGTCACTGGTAACAAATCTCTCAGAATGGAGCAATGAGTTCATCAAATTCATTCATGTACATATAAGCAATGTGGCCCCCGCACTTTAATAAGAACACCAAAAATTGTAATATAAAATATATAAAGAAATTATCAGTAAAAGAGCTATAATTTACTAGTCTTTAAAGCTCATGTGATGGGAATCTTCAAGAATCATCCCCATTTTGAAAAAAGCAAACTTGAAGTACGTCACCAGCAAGCTAAACCCAGCAGTTGAGCACCCACCCATCCCCACAGAAAAACATTTGAATTTCTTATATATGTCCATGTTACTGTAAGCATCTATTGAATTTTGTGCCCCCACTGATCATTAACAATTCATGTTTAAGGCACTAAACGACAAGGTCGTTGGCTTTTTTATTGTTGTTTAACCATGTACTACTTTCAAGGGCTCAAGGCAGTGAAACGGTACAAGGCATTCCTGCTGTTTGCTACTCAATTAATATTGAGATAATGAATGGGTCAGTGCCGGAGGATGCTTTCAATATTGAGATTGTTTAGGTACGGGTGTAATGAGATTTTACATAGACTTTGTACTGCTTCTCCCAATAGCCTTTCCAGTACCATTTAAGAGTATAAGAATCTCATGGAGGGTGTGTTGAAGACTCAAAAGAAATAAATGGTTTTTCGCTAACACTTAACTCTTAGATGAGGTGATCATTTAATAATGTAGTACTAAATAAATACCTTTTTCAAGGTATAAAGAAGCTTCAATGTCATAGAGGGCGGACATAAATTTAGATATTAAGAATTTCCCTGCGTGCATGCCAAGTCATCGTTAAGGCCAACACTGTGGGATTCTTATGAATGGGTGATGGTGAGATTTCATCCTAGGACCTTTGCTTACTGTTATAGCATATTAAATAATCATGCTGTCCAATTAAAAATATAAGAGTCAACAAAGAGATCTTCTCAAGCATATAAAGTTTAATTTTCCTTTTGGGGGGAGGGGAACTGAGCGGGTTTAAGCTATACAACGTTATACCCTTGAGCTGTTGAACCAATCCCTTGAGTATCTTCTCCTCATCTTTTAGCTTTGATAATTCTGCTTCCTCTTTGGTTATGGCCAATTTTGCCTGCTCGATTTCACGCTTACGTATAGTGACACCTTCCTGATATGTAATTATCTTCTTCATCAATTTTTCTCTTGCAACTTTGCCAGCCTCCCAGCAGGTATTCCGGCACTTAATTTTTCCATCATACTCATCACTCCCATCACAGCAATCTGCCTCAGTTTGTGAAAGATCAAAACTTTAGGTCCTAAGGCAATAGATATGATAACAAAAAATAATAACACGAGAAAAATAGGGGCAACGATGCCGATCATTTCCACAATATTTGTGAAACAATGAGGAAAAGTGAGGGTGAACGTAAAGAAAGTACAACCTCTAGAAACTAAGGTACATATATTTTCACAATATGGCAAACAAGATGCGAATACAACATTAAGCAAGAAAAAGATAGTAAATTACAATATAATCACAATCTCACAGTCCAGGATGGGTGATCTTCAGAACCAAGTCCATTGGCTTTCTGCTCAGATGTTTATCAATCCAGTAAATGATTATCCTTGAACATATATGATACTTTGCAGCTAGTAGTTAAACCTAAATGACATTATTCTTCATTGTTATGAAGAGTTCAAAATACTAGAATATGAGGCCGAAGAGATTGTTGGCTAAATATACAAGTGTAGGGAAACAAATCATACATGCATGCATGCTTCAACAAGAAAACATACTAAAAGTATAAACTTTAATTAAATTATTAATCACATCAGTTAATTATAATAGGCTGACTAATCAATTCCAGTTTACATATAGTACAATTTATGATGACTATGTCTCAGCTTCATGATACACTACCTATTCAAATTTCGAATTTCAGTTGACTGGACAATAATCTTTTTAATTATAAACTGGAACTACGCTCATTCGCATATAGTAGAATAGGCCATCTAATTGTCTGCAAGTTACGCTTAAGAAAGATCATGACTTAACTATTAGTACATCAAATATACCACAAGTCAATTATAAGGCATGCAACTTCGCCAGGCCACTTGACACCCTCCAACTGAAATCACTAATTCTTTTATGCATCCTTAATTATCTCTGATTATTAATATTGGCACATAACCATGGAAAGACACCAGTTGTCCTGAAAGTTAAAGACCCTTCCTGGAGATGTAGCACACATTCATTAGATTTTTATAGATTGAACAAAAGGACTTTACATGGACAACCTGAAAAAATGAGCCATGACTCATTCATCAGTACAAAGAAATGAACAATTTATCATTTCCAAATGTCTATACTGAAAATTTATATTCCATAAAGTTGATTAAAGGCTGGCAACAATCAATGTTACGGTATAGTCCTCAATCATGAGCAGTTCAACTTCAAATAAAGGGGCATGAGCTGAAATGCTTACATACCGCAGATACCATCATTGACCCTAGAAGAATATAAGACGATTGGAGAATGTCCCACATTCTTACAATAGAATTTTCCATTGGGGCAAGCCGAAGTTCCTGTAAAACGCAGCCCAAACACACTTAAGTCAGTAAAATATTTATTTCAACGCCACCCACGTACAATATAAGTATTCAATACAAGATAGAGTATGTAGACTGTACTATACAGCAAGCATGAATAAGCCAAGCTGCAAGCAAATAAAAGTAATATTGTAATATACTAAAAGAGAAGTGATTAGAGGAGTACCAGGCTCATCAGAGCCATCAAGGCAGTCACAGAACTCGTCGTTAATCTGTGAGTAGGTAAATTTCTTTGATCCGTCTTTACATTTAATCAATGATGACAGACCCACCTTGTAATAATTCTCATCTGCAACACAGCTTAACATTTTTAACTATTTAGGTAAATAAACAACAGAAAATGAAAGGACGAAAGACAAATAGAGAGTGTGAAGCGGCCACCTTCAGGGGCAACTCCGAGGAGTGAATCTTCAACGGGAAGAGATGATGCATTCGCCGATCTGACGATACCATCACTTATTAAATTATTAATAATTATTATAATGTAGCCGATTAACAATACGTTCTGCAATCTCATCTTCGAGAAACGAGCAATTATACTGTTTGCCAAACCCAATTGGATGTTAATTAAACACTATAAATGAATCTATGTAGTATTTGTAGTTACTTCTGTAGATTTTCTATAACCAATAACAACGAAAGTTAGAACTGAAATTAGAAAGGGGGAATTCAATTGACCAATGGGGGCGGGTGACTGGAAATTGCAATTCAATCAATCAATCAAATTAATTTGCACACGGAAATAGGGAAGGGATTAAACCATTGCTTTATTCAAAACGATGTCGTACCACCATATTTTCAAATTTTTTGTTGTATTTGTATGACCTTTTGATTATGTACCAAGAAAATTAGTCCAATAACTTTTGTTTCTTTAACGAATAATTCTTTGAAACTATGAAAAAGATAAAAGAGTAATTGTTTAACACTTGATCATAATTTTTGCAGTTTTAATTATATATCTTCTTAACTTTTTGAGCAAATATATTTAATTTTATAGTCAGCACTTTGAAGAATCTATGGGCCTGTTTGTTTGGCGTTTCCCAGAATTTTTTCGTGTTTGGGAAATGCCAAACAAACATGTTTTCTATTTTTCGAAATAAATTTTTCATCCATTAATTTTCTCAAACTACTCTCTCAAAAGCCAAACAAACAACAATTTTCTTATCTCTAAACAAAACCTATACAAACTCTATTTTGATTTGACATAAAGTAACCTATCTCTTACACAATTTATCTCACATAACAAACATGATTTGACATAAAGTCTTACACATCTTACACCTACAACCCAACTCTTCCAAAAAAACCTACACCTACTTTATTTCTCAAACCACTCTCTCAAAACCCAAACAAACAATATTACGCAAATCGAGATTATTTCACAAACCTCCACTACTCTCCCAAACTACTTTCCCAAACGCCAAACAAACAGGCCCTATCTTTTTGACCTATTAATAGTTTATTTCCAACTTAACATTCAGATGTATTAAATCGCATAATCAACATTTATAATCACCTATCTTTTTGGCTTACTAACACCTACTGTTTTTTTTTTTTTTTTTTCCTGAGAAACAACACCTATAGTCCAATATGTTGAAAAATAAGAGCAAATATATATATTTAAATAACAATTTATATCGTGGCTTGAAAATTGAAGGACTAAATATATAAATAATTACTTTACCCCAATACATATACTATATATTAAAAATATACTCCGTAGAACTTTACTCTTCCAATGTTTAGTTTTAATAGATTTCCTAATAAAATAGACAATACAACTAAAATTGAGAAAGAAATAAAACTTGTACTGGGCATTACAGAAGATGCAATCATTTACCCAGTTGTGGATTAATAGTTAATGGATCCGATTTTCGATCTACCAAAAAATATCCACATTATGTAGGAAATTTGATTGTTTGTTAGATTCACGAACGGGTATAAGTGAAGTGGGCCAGTTGTGAAAATGATGTAATGACTATATATTCCAAAAGTGGAACGGATGATTCAAAACATGGCATTTTCCAAAATATGCAAACAAGTTAGAATAATTGAGAGCGATCAAAACTCAACATCAGATCAGAATACCATTTATAATAGACGTCGACAATCCTTACAAATTCGACACGACCACAATCCGTTGCATCTTCTGTCCCTTTCCTCATCTCTCTGAAATGGAATCAAAACAAGTACTAGTATATGTCAACCAAACTGTCAATCTGAATGTGGTTCGAATATGGGCAATTAGAATAGAAGAATACATGGTCCATGCCCAAATAGATTCTGAAAACTTGCAAGGGAATATAGATGAAAAGATGCGGATCTTTGTTTTACCATGTTATTAATCAATGATATATAATAATTGGTGCAACAACACTGCTAATATATTTGGTACGTCTTTTTTTGGTCAGGTATTTGCTACATCTTTTCGAGGGATTCTACCAGCTAATATATCATAAGGCTGTATTTGCTTAGAATATAGGACCCTATTTTGCAAATAAACTTACGCTCTACATTTAAATCAAACAAATTCATTATTTTATTCATTTCACAATCATTTTCAAGCAGCATATCCACATCTCTTTAGTAACATTCCTCGACTACAAATCAACAAGACAACTTATTTTCATGTATGTGGTCAAATCCTAAAACACAACACAGGAACAGAGAACCTGCTTTTAAGAAAAAGACCGCCTGCATTTCTTTTGCTCGAGGGGACCAGAAGGTGAACTTCCTATGCTGCTGGCCTGCTGATGTATCTCTAATTCTCCATCTTTCTGTAAGAACAGACGAGAATGTAAAAATAACAAGCTCTATAAAAGATGTGAATATTACAAAGTTAAAAAGGTTGTGCTAGGTAAGCGACCTGCCTGCATTTTACCTTCGAATTAAAATCACAGTTGATACAAAAAGCAGCACAAACACTTAAAATGTGCCAATCCTAGAAAAAAATGCTTCCAAGGGCAGACAAATTTCAAAAGCAAATGCAGGTTTCAATACCAAGTATCTCACTTTTACTATATGCAACCTCATGACTCAAAATGTCTTAGAACTCATTCTATTGAACGAGCAATAAAACATCTGATTCTTCTTTTCATCAAAATAATCCATAATCACCAAGCTCAATAAGTTTCGAATTGGTAGTTTATGCAGCAAATTTTGCGAAATTAAATATTGTCAACCTTATACTCCAAGGAAGTTTTCCATACATGAATTCAAGTCTTGGAAACGATTCCTTTAATCTGATCATAATAATCAAATCGAAATCCACCAGAGTAGATCATCAAACCTTCAAGAGATATGGGAAGGGTTGAATGAGTAGTAAATCTGTTTCCTGAGTCTCATTAATTATGCTATTATTTCTCTTCCATCGTTTTTCTTTCAGCAGATTTTGGTGAATAAAGAATTCTTAAGCTAAGAAATCACCTAAAAAGAAGTAGGACCTGACTAGAATCTAGCAAACATAGAATATAAAACATCATTTCACGTGATGGTCAAATAAGGATTCTATATGTCGTCATAGTATTAAATATCAATGTCATACGTACAAGTTCCACTTTCCATCAAAGGTCAAGTAGCAGCACAAAGACATTGAGGAAAAAAATAGAAGCATCTCTAGATTGTGATTCCAGCCTTAATATTGAAATCCTAGATATAATATTCATTCACAAGAAACTATTCAGCATCACTCGCCAATGATGTGATGCCAGATTGTAGCCAAAAATAACTCAAGAATCTAAACATAAATCATAATACCACGGAAAATGAAAGAATAACTTTTTTTTATAGGGTTCCTTTATAACATCCTAGACCACATGTATAAAATGAAGCATTTGAAAGAGAATTAAGTCAAGGACCAGGATTCAGCATGCTTGTAGTACTTCATAACGTCACCAGTTTCTATATAAAGGAGAGGTTAGTTCCACCACAAAATAAGTATCATATTATCGATTGTTCACGCATCGACTTTGAAATGCATGGTGTTTAGCAGAGAGTTCGGCATAAGTTTGGCATGCGTCATTTCCTTCGATATTCTTCTTTGAAAGCATTTCACATGTTAAACCCTTGTTCATAGATCGTTTTCTTGGTATTGGAACAGGATTGCATGACATGTAGTCTGATACTATTTTGGTGCCTTTCGCTCTTCATCTCCATTTTCTTTTTCTCTTTCGGGGTGGGTGGGTTGGGGATTTATTGTTCACTACTAAGTTTTACCAACAACTTTTTGAGCTTCAGGTGATCATGACTCCAGAAAAAATTAGAACCAAGATTGCATCCAATAGGCCACGAGAAATGGGCCTTACTAACACGAAATATAGGTTTAGATGGACGAGGCAGCTCCATGAACTCTTTGTTGAAGCAGTTAATCAACTTGGAGGTGCAAAAGGTCAGTGTATGATTTGATATGTTATCAAACCTATGATTTCGAGATCTTAAATTCATTAGTTGATTATTTAATATTAACAAGTAGAAGCAACTCCGAAGCATATAAAGGATCTCATGGACATACAGGAAGTCACTTTGAGTCGTATAAAAAGCCATCTGCAGGTATGCCATACACATTGCTACATGGTCACTCAAAGATTTTCCCAAGTAGGAGATTGATCACTTTTATTTCAGAAGTACAGGATGAATACGAGTATCTGTGGACCAGCCAACATCATAAACAGACGCATAAAGAGCAGTAACTTCTTTGGGAGAGCAGTTACAAATGTTATTTTTAATGTAGAAAATCAGGAAAACGAGGGAGCAAGAACATTTCACCAGTATTTGAACGAGTAAGAACACTGTTTACTACAAAAAAATTTGCAATTGAGGATTGTGTACTGAATTTTTATTCCAATACTAGAAATGCACAGGTGAGCACAACGCAAAGCATGAATATTGGGATGCACAGAAGACTCAACATGTGTCCTGAGGTAAACATTCTAAAAAATATGATAATTTCAACCTTATACATCTCATATATAATGTTCTTGGAAAGTAGAAAAATTAGAACTGTAGGCTGAGTTACAACATACAAGAAGACATGGCAAACATAACAATAAGGCACTTATAGTATTAGAACAAATAATCAAAGAAGAGTAAGAAAAAGTGAAATCACACAAATTATCATACATCCTGATACTGAACAGAGTGGTCGGCCTGTTTGGTTAATAAGATTTTTTTACTAAAGCAATAATTCACTGAAAACAGTTAAGGACAAAGTTGATTTTCATCCAATTACCATACTATAATTGGAAAGTATAAGAAAATCAGGAAAAAGGAATTTCTGCAAGAGTTAAGTTGTAAGCACAAGAAATAGAATCTTGAGTCTCTATATATCACTCATAGATTCTCAATCTGCTATAAAACCATGTTACTGATTTTTGTGGCAGTATGTGTGTGAAACTCACAATTGTGTAGTGTTTACCTAATTTGAGACCAAATTCACATTCTTCTTATCTATCTCTCAATTTGAACTCCTTTAACTTTATTACTGAACAAGTTTCCCATTTGACAATGAACTTGATCTTATTGGAGTTGGAGCAGAGTGCATACCTGACCACACCTCCCAGTATGACCCAGAAGTTTACTGCACAGCAGAATCTGCAAAGTGAAAAGGCAAAAAGCACCAAATATCTTCTTCCCGACCAAGTCACCCCTGAGGTTGCATCTAAAGGGCTGAGTCCATTCCAGATGTACAATGAAACACCTTCTTACCAGCCTCTTACATTCTCTTCAACTAATTGCTTGATCAAAGAATGCCAGTACAAACTGAAGACAGACCATAGAATTCGCATCAACTTCCGTCACATGAATGCACTTTCTGCGTCATATGAGACAGGAACTTTGCATATCCTTGATACTCACCCTTCACCAAGTATCAGGGAAAGACAGACGAGAATACACAAGCATAAAAATTCGCAGGAAGATTTCATTTTAAGCTTTGCAGTTCCCGAAGAAAAAGAAATCACCACCAACAGTTTTATCAAGAATGAACTAAAAGGTAGATATGATCACAACAGGAATCATCATCTCGCAATACTTGCAGGTCAAAAACAGGCAAACAGTGAAATTCGTATGGTAAACCTTGCTAGAGAATACGGTGACGACCAAACTTCCATAGCAAAAAACATATCTTCGAAACAAAAAGGGTTCGATTTGAATGTCTTGGCCAACGACGAGAGCCGAGAAAATAATGAAATGGCTTCCGGATAATAAGCATGTCAAATACTTTGGATGTTAAATTAAATTTGAGAATAATTGTGTTTTCTATGTTAATAAGAGCTTGAAGTCTAAAACTGACATTGAAATCTCTACATTGCCATTATTCAAACTGATAATGTAAAATCAATTATCAATGAATAAGATAACCCTAGCTTCAGCAAAAGATGAATGTGTAAGAAACAACATTTCACAAATATACAGCTTATAGTCCGAGCAACACCAACATGATTTCAACTCTTTAGTGAAGAAGATCAATAAGCACTCACATTAAACACAAAGCATCTGGAAATACTAAAATCAAATAATCAATGGTATTATCAAGGGAAAGCATTCTTTCAAATTGTGAATCATGTGTTGCAATCTTCCTTCAGAAAAATGCTTTAAACTATTCTAAACATTCTATACCTGACTATTGTAGAATCAGCAAATGCTCTTTCTGCACCAAACAGTCAAATGCTACAATTCTTGTATTTACCGATATTTACAGAGAATAGAATACTTAAAATTAGTCTGAAAATGAAAACAAGTGACGGGATTAGTAAATGAGAGAGGAAATTTATAGAATAGTCATTAAAAAAAAACATAAATAAAGATCCTAGATTAAATAAGTTCTGAATTTATAGAATAGTCAATTTAACTAATCAAAATTACCAACTATAAATTTAGTTTCGTACATATCAAAATTTCTATCTTTTTCAAAAATCTCAAATCATTTTAATTTTTAAATATATAAAAACGAAAATAGAGTGTACTTCAAAACTCTTTGCATAACACGAGTCACGTCTACATGCTAATTGAAATAATTATACGGGATGATTTCTCAACTGGAAGCCTATGATGGCCTAGACAAGCCGAATTGAAAGAGATGGATTTGGCTGATGCCCTTTGATTTGTAGAAATTAAGAGGTTAAAATTTTACTTGCAATATTAATTTAAGTAAAAAGAAAATATTCTTTATAAATTTTTTATTGAACTGAAGTTGAACAAAAGTTATATAAGAGTGTTTTTTAGATTTAAAAAGAAAATCGTACGCTCCAAGTATATTATAAATGTTTATGCTAAGTGCCACATGAACTTAAGATAGTGAATGATGTAGATTTTGATTGCGGGTTATGTTTACAATCAATAATATTTAATGGTTAAGCATATATTTTAAGAAGTCCCAAAGTTGGGCAAACAGCTCATCTCATGACACTAAGTGCCAAGTCAAGTCAATCACTATTTTATAACCAAAAGAATGCCATATATGTTACTTACGGATAACTAAGGTCCTATTAGGAAGAGTTCATGTCCGGTTTCGTGGATCGGAATTGGAGTTTTACAAAACTCATGAAACTCAACTCAAATTTATTTACAAATTCATATTCTAATTTTTGAAACCCTATCAAATATTATTTGATATCTATCACTTACTTTTCTATCAAACTTTACTAACCTATCATCTTAAACCCCAATATCAAAACTCAAATTTTCACTTTTTCAAAATCACAAAACTCAGTATACAAACTCAATTTAAATGATATTTCGTAAAATCATCCAAATATTTTTTTGAAACCGAGACAAAACTCTTCAAATAAACCGCAGGTCTTATTTATTCCGCATAGTGTTAGGAGTAACTGAAAACTGAAGCCAGTGTATCATAAGTCAAAAAAGCATCAAAGCATATCATCATGTGCAAGTGACCAATTATTAAAAATACATGTTTGTATTCAAAAGTTCAATAATTTCAACGAAATGTTATATCCAATCAAAAGGAAATTTCCTCCTTTCACTGAACACCCACTACATTTCAAAGTTCAAACTATTGTTATAGAGTTCTTGACAAGTTGGTAAATTCAAGTCAATTCCAGTTGAAGGAGCAATGTGTTCGGTCTTATCTAAAGAAAATTAAATCGGTACTAAGAACTAAAAATTACACAAGTGGGTCACATGATGATACCACTCGGCACTCACCATTATGTAATAAGCGACCAGTTCGCACAGATAAATTGTCTTTCACTACAAGACTTGGACTTCAAATATTATATACACTTGGATATATAGCTTGAATATCCGTGACTGTACTATCTGTCTTCAGATGCCTACACAATCACTTGGATATTAAAAAAATGCAACTGTCATTCCTTGTGAATTTTCTTTCAACATTTGAATAAAGAAATCCACTCTTTTAATTCTTTCAAAAAATAATGTTATTCGTGGCTCTCAAGTTTCCTCGAATTACTGTGTAGAATTATATATTTGGATTTCTAACTTTCCCTTTGCAGAAAAATAGTATTTTACATCTTTTAATCTCAATATAATTTTAACCTATTATTTTCATATTTATCTTTTCCTCAGACACACTTAGTCTTATGGTCGATATTTTCAGTCATATATCTCGTGAGTATAGCAAATTTGCTTATCACAATAAAGCAGATTTCGGTGAAAATGGTGTCTTAAAACAACTTTTTATCTATACCTTTTTTTCATGTAAAAAATAAATGATTTAAGTATGTTGAGGTTAAGGTGAAATTGGTTACTAAATAAATGACTACTATTTCTAGGCTAAAAAGTTAGCATACCAAATATACAATTTTGCCGCATTAATACTCACATCACATATCGTAATTATGATTCAATTAGACAAGCAAAAGAATACGAAACCTTCTTAACAGAATTTTCTTGAGTCAATAATAACTTAATATAAAATACACAATTTTGAATTTTCGTATATGATTTCACTAAAAACTGGGAAAACAAATTACGTACTCATTTAACTATCAAGAAACAGAGTTAGAAACAATTGGCATACAATACATCAACTTGCGAATAAAGTAACTAAACTCACCTACTTAATTGCCGTTAACATTCATCAGCAATTCTTAAAGTCAAAATCTTGACAGATTAAAAGAAAGAAGAAAAAAGATGGATAAAATTTCACTTGCAAAATTAAAGTAAAATATTTCTCCTTCACCACACAAATTTGTACCTGAACATACATCACAATAGTATGGAGAGCAAGAAGAGTTAAAAGTCTACGATTTACGCGCAAGACTTTTGAAATTCTGAATCAGTGAAGGTGGTGCCCTCTAGTTAAAGGGCCCCAAACTATTACAAAAATCTCCATACACCATACAAGAATTGACCATATTCCCTTCTTATCAGGTAACCAAAATGACCCATCTCCATTAATGATTTTGATATCTCACCAATTTTTATACCTCTTCAACTCTACTTTGTCCTTTTAAGCCTCAGATTTCAAATCCGTACTCCAATATTTTGGACTCAAGTCTCCTTCTCTCTCCTTCTACTATGTATTTGGGATTTTATAAGATGAACCAGTTTGGTGAATGAAGGACAAAAGAGAAATATGATGAGGTCTGAACCAATGCTAACTCTCAGCTTCCTCTTAGTTATTTTATCTTCATTATATGTAAATATACATTCTTGCAATGAAGTCGACCGTGATTCCCTTGTATCATTCTATCGGCAAATCTATTCACCTCCCACAGCTCCTCTCAACTGGTCATCCACCGATTGCTGTCAATGGGAAGGCATAGGCTGCACAAGCTATAATGGCGTGACTCGGGTGACCCAGTTGTCGTTACCAGGTCGAGGATTGGCTGGAAGCATTACTCCTTCTCTCGGAAACCTTTCGTTTCTTTCTTACCTCAACCTGTCCCATAACCAGTTCTTTGGCCCTCTCCCTGTAAGAACCTTTCATAACTTGAATCATCTGGAAATTCTGGACTTGAGTTCAAACCGTTTTTCCGGTTTACTTCAACCGGATAGCTTCCCGGTTTACGTACGAACCGTTGATCTGTCGAGTAACCGGTTCAACGGGTCCATTGATCCTTCGTGTTTTCACAGGGCGATGAACTTGATTAATTTCAATGTTAGTAACAATAGCTTCACCGGTCCTATTCCGTCGTCTATTTGTAGAAGCTCCCCTCTTCTTGAGGTCTTGGATTTCTCCATTAATGAATTTGGTGGCCATATATTTCATGGAATTGGTGGGTGTTCTAATCTTCAAGTTTTTCGAGCAGGTTTCAACTCTCTTACGGGTTGGCTTCCTTACGATCTTTACGGTGTGAAAGCGTTGAAGGAAATATCTCTGCCCAACAATCATTTCTCAGGGCCCATTAACAGTAGAATTGTTCTGCTTTCTAATCTTAATATCTTAGAGCTTCATGTGAATGAATTGAGTGGTGAGCTTCCTTTAAATATCGGGTTGCTTTCCAGTTTAGAACAGCTTCAACTTCACACAAACAGCTTGAATGGTACTCTGCCCCCTTCTTTGACTGATTGTTCAAATCTCACAACTTTGCTATTAAGGAACAATCACTTTGGAGGAGAGATTTCCAGTCTCGATTTCTCTAAACTACAACGCCTTCAAGCCATTGATTTGGGGAACAATAGTTTCACGGGATTCATTCCCTCGAGCCTGTGCTTGTGCAGGTCCCTCACTGCAGTTCGGCTCGCGTACAATCAACTAGTTGGTGAAGTGCCACCTTGTATGGCTTCATTAAGATCTTTATCCCACCTCTCGCTTTCCGACAATTACCTGTCTAATGTCCTTGGAGCTTTGAAGATTCTTATGCATTGTGATGATCTGGCAGTTCTGTTCACGTCGAGGTGCTTCCACGATGAAATGATGCCGAACGATTACGATCTAATGCATCTAACGGGATTTCGGAACCTGCAAATTCTCACTTTTGGAGGATGTCGGCTCAAAGGTGAAATCCCTTCTTGGATTGGAAGGTTGAGAAAACTCAAAGTCTTGAATCTCTCGTACAATCAAATATCGGGGCCGATTCCAACTTGGCTAGGAGCAATGCCGAGCCTTTTCGTAGTCAACTTCACCCAAAACTTCCTATCCGGAGACCTTCCACGTGAAATTGGTTTGCTGCCAGCTTTGATTGCGGATAATTCAAGTTCGGATTTGAGTTCTTTAGCATTGCCTTTCTTATTCGACAGTAATCAGTACAACCGACTCTTTAACTTGCCAAGAGGATTAAAAGTAGGAAATAACAATCTCAGTGGTAATATCCCAGTAGAAATAGGCAGATTAAAGCTTCTTCAGGTCTTGGACCTAAGCAATAACAACTTCAATGGCAGCATCCCTGATGAACTGTCTAGTCTAGTTAAGCTTCAGAAACTGGATATGTCGGGGAACCATCTTTCAGGAAGGATTCCAGAATCACTAGTGAGGCTCAATTTCTTGTCGTCATTCAACGTAACAAACAATGATCTTGAAGGAGCGATTCCGAAGGGGGGCCAATTTGATACATTTTCAGACATTTCATTTCAAGGGAATCCGAAACTATGTGGCAATTTGCTACAGAGAAGCTGCATAGTTCCGGAACAAGTTGACACGACGCATGTTGAAGATGAGCCTGATGAGAGTAAATGGGATACTATTCCCTTTGGGTTGGGATACTTTGTAGGATTTTTTGCAGTCAGCATTACTATGGTGTTCCATTGTTCAGGGAGAAGAGAATAAGTTAACTACTCGTATTATACTAATTATCTAGAAACAAGATCTGGGCAGTATATATTGAGTAGGCTGTAACTGAAAGTTCTAGAATGTAAATGAGAGTTTATTAGTATATTGCAATTCTAGCTTCTTTCAGTACATTTCACAAACACCTGGCATGCATCAAACGAATTCTGAAAGGGAAACGTTAATGGGATTGACATTTGAAATAATGAGCAGAAATAAACATATTTTAACATGATTGCAATTGACATTTGGGACAATGAGCTGAAATAAACATAACCGAATTTTGAAGGAGACATCCAACATCTCTGGTCCTTGTGCGTCCTATTTTAACCTCTCTATCTTTTCTTTACATGAACCTACGCTCACCGATCATTGGAAGAAATTTAAATTAGCAATCACGTATAAATCACAAATGGTCTTGGTCTTGCACATAGGCATATATGGATGTTCATATATATTTATATGCATATCGGACACCCACATCAACAAATTAATAATTTATTTAAATATTTATATAAATGACATCTATATAAATAAATTAATTCTGTAAATTTTAGATATTGACTGCTGGAGTGGGTAGCTAAAACACTGTTCATAATGTATAATTTATATAAATGACCACTTATAAATGATGATGTTGGGGTGCTCTAAGATGTTAGTCACTACTTATAGAATCCATAAGTCGAATAATCTTGTTTTGTATCCTTTTTTCCTGAATTTATTAGAAAGTGAGAAAAAGATATTAACACATTAGACATATAAAAAAGTGTTTGTGATGAAGAAAATATTTTGAGGCTAAATCACTCAAAAGGTCGCTCATAAAAAAGTTTACACAATGGTTTTTCTTAAAATTTACTTTTTTACACTTTCATTCTTCAAAACCATATTTTGTCCGCCTCAAGTTTTTTTTTTTTTTTTTGTGACTTTTCAACCAAAATAAAGTCACATGCTCTACACATTACTCTTTTTTAGGGTATTTTTGAAAAACAAAAAATCCTCTAAACTTGAGTTTTAGATCCATGATCATTTTTAAGTTACTTATATGTCACATATTCGTTCCCGTGTGAAACCAACGGAAACAACAGACTTTTTTTCTTCTTCTTCCAGATTGTACAGATTTCAGCCATCTAGAAGCTGACTTTTGAGTTATGATTGACATAAGGTTTTAGTGAGTATATATCATTTAGATGTTAATTTCACATTCATAAATTTATTTGCAAGTTTCCTAGTCATGTAAAATTATTCTTAATAAATCATACTTCTATCAAATATAAAATTTTATGCTAGAAAGAATTAGATCAACAAATATTTCACGAGTTTGTCCCGGATCAAAACATTGTACTAATAGATAAAATCATCTCCAAGGGAGTCTCTATATTCCAAATTATAAGAAAATTTATAAGAATTGCAACAAAAATGTACTCCAAGGGAGTCTTTAAAAAATAAGACTATCAAAATTTAAGTTTGAACTCTTATATTTGAGAGTTCAAAGTAAATTTTTAAAAGTGAAAGTAGTGTGTTAAAGTTAGAGTGGTGTGGTGTGGTGTGGTATAGTGTAATTATTTAAAAATAGAATTTTAAAATATAAACAAGTTGTTGGAGTGCAGAGTAAAAAGTGGGAGTGTATAACACTGTTCACCCCTTAAATTTTAAGATGAAAGATCTGAATATAAGAGGTCTATTGAAAATGGTCTAATAAATTGGAGATGGCCGGGGTCGGGGCCGGCGGGAGAAGCCATCTCCAACGGAGAAGGGGCCGGGGCGGGGTGGGCAACGGGGCGGGAACGGGGCGGGGCTGGGGCTCCCCGTACCCGCGTGGGAAAGTTGGAGAAGAAAGAGGGGCGCGTGAACTAAGAGGGGGACGCCACTTGGCGTCCCCTGATTGGCTCCATCCTTTTCTTTTT
The DNA here is from genome assembly GCA_030819805.1 of Penstemon newberryi var. newberryi. NCBI lineage: Eukaryota > Viridiplantae > Streptophyta > Magnoliopsida > Lamiales > Plantaginaceae > Penstemon > Penstemon newberryi. The sequence goes on from JAUALY010000001.1 coordinate 46,121,195, forward strand.
TTATTTATTTTAATTTTAATGGTTTTAATGTTTTTAAATAAGAAAAATTAATTATATTAAATAAATATATAATAAAATTAAATTTAACAACTAAATTAAATTAAATTTGTAGAATTTAATTATTTAATATAATTTGTTAGCATATTTATTGTATATTTACTAGTATTTAATAAATATAAGTAGCCACCAATTTTTAATTGAATTATTTAATATAATAAAATTTAATTTTTTTAAAATTAAAATCATTAATAATTTATTAGAATTGTAATTAAATTTACTTATGGACAAATCATTAATAATTAAATTCAACATTTTATTTTAATTTCTTTTATTGTAATTAAAAATTTAATGATTTAATTATAATATTGGTGGTGGCTATATAATTTTAAAAATACCGAATTACTTAAAAATATAATTAAACACTTATACAAACAATTTAAATTAATACTTAAAAAATAATATATTTAAATGCATACTAAAATTAACAAGATAAGTAAATTCAAACAATTACATTCATTATTAACCGTATTTTGCATAAACATGGGCTATTAAGTCTTTTTGAAGTCTACGGTTGGTTTCTTTGGAGCGAATTGCTTAAATTTTAATATTTAAATATAATTAATAATTTAATTATATTAATAAAATAATTATTAGTATTATTAATATTAATATTAAAACAAAATTAAAAGTAGAATTATAGGTGAGAATGGGCAAAGGAAAAAAGTGGAATTAATTCCATTTCGGAACCCTGCCACTGGAGACGACCAGGCAGGGCTGGGGGGGTGGGAGGAGGGCTGGCTCGGGGCTCCGGAGCCCCGGGGCTGGCCCTCTCCATTGGAGATGACCTAATAATAATACTCCATATGAATAAATTTGACCACTAAAAAAAAGTTCCATGTCGGACTTGCCTAAAAAAAATTAAGCACGGGTTAAAACTCCTTTTTTTTTTTTTTTTTTTTTGCCCTTTTCTCTTTTTTGGTGAGATGACGGGTTTAAAACTCAAATAGACAAATACCTATAAAAGAACTGAAGCCCAGTAACGAAATAAAGCTTTAAGATAAAAATCCAGCCCAAAATTCTGTAGATGTAGATTATACGCCGCCTATCCTACAGAAACCCTAACCCTAATAAATCCCCATTCTAGTTTCCTTCCACTTTATAAATTACAACAATTGGCCCTATCTTCAAACAAGTATCAAGTTCGTCTCTCATTATCTCCTCCCCTTCATGACTGGTTCTTAATTTCTCTCGACTTCTCTTTAAATTCTTTTTGTTTTGGTTCAGATTTTTTTTTATTGCTTGAATTTATGAAATATCGGTGGCGATGATGACAAACTTAAGGCTTGTTTCTCAATACATTCGCAGTGGCCGCCTAAGTGCTTTCGCCTTTCGCCGGGCTTGAGAGCTTATGCTGTTTTATCCTTCCTTGGATGTCTGAGCCACCAAATCGACATAAATTTCAAATTAATTCTATTTATTTTATGTAAAATTGAAGCCTAATTTGCAAATCTGTTGATTTACTATGTGTGGATCAGTGGATCTATCGTTAGGCTATATTGAACCCTAATTGACGTATATATTAATTCCTATATATGTCTCTACCTTTAGCTCCGAATTTTCTTCGTAGGACTTTCGGTGACGAGGTAGAAACATTTTTGTATTATTCATAATCTTTTTTGGATCTGTAATTGATCTTTTGGTGATAATTGGGTGTGACGAAAAAAACAGACGGATTCCCGATGATTTTCCGTGATATTTACAACCAGCTACTTCTGACCCTTTCATTGTCTTGGTATTTGAAAATTGATTATGATTCGTTAAAACGGTTTGATATTGTTTTTGGTAGTCAATTTTTTTTTTGATTATATTATTTTGAAGTGTGTTTTGGTCGTTGATGTGAGAAAATATTTGCTACTCTTGATGGGAGATCTTGAAATTTCTCACTTGATGATTCATTTCCACCAAGATCTCTGAGGCCTTTTTCTGCTATTCAATAAATTTGGAAAGAACTTCGCAATCCAATTTTTTTTATAAATCTTAAAATAAATTCTGTTTCATTTTCTAAATTCGGAATCCTGCTGTGTAAAAGTCTTTTAATAAATTCCAACACCATTTTTATATAGAAATCTGCTATATTAAATAGATCATATTGGCTATTTATATTACTTATAAAGTGTTAATGTATGATGGACGAAATTGATATTAACTTAAATAAGCTAATCATTATAAATATTAAACCTTATTAAAACAGGAGCTGGACCAACCAAAATTTTGTTCAAGTTTTCGACCAAAAAAACTGCTTGATTAACGTAAAAAAAAAGTATGCTGACGGGCCGGGGGTATACTATGTGCTAGGTTGCACGGATACTCCGAAAAATGGTCCCGTGTAGTATTCAGTACTCCGGGGATACGGATACGCGTTCGATACGTGTGGGATACGCGTACAGTACACTATCTTGAGTATCCTAATTAAATTAAATAAAAAATAATTCGGATAAGGGTACAATACGTTTTTTTGGAGTATCCTGCAGGTTTGGACACGTTTTGGATACGCACTGGGTGTTTTTGTTAGTTTTTCAAAGTTATGGGTTAAAAATTAATAAATTAAAAGTTAAAAAAATGTATTTTGAATGGTCTTGGATACGGGTATCAATACTCGTGATGTTTAGTTGAAAATTTCAAATCAATTCGAGTTTTGTCTAACTTTCCCAACTTTTGATATATAACTTTTGTGTATTTTGAATGGTCTATGATAATTTTAGTGTATAACTTTTAACCCGAAATTAAACTCGTATTTTTTATATACTTTGAATATGATCTATTGCTTTTGTGGTATAATAGAAGGATCTAATTAGTTATGTTGTTATGTATAATATAAAATTATTTTATTTTATATGCGTATCTTTGCCGTATCGAATCCTATAAAATTTAAAAATTCGTATTGCCGTATACGTATCATATTATATCGTATCGCCGTATCCGTATCCGTGCAATCTAGACTATGTGTAATGATATCATCATTCATAATAAATAAAAAAGAAAAAGCCATTCCAAAGACTACACCAAAGTTCTATAGCTTTTGGTCTGCTATTTCGATCATGATTTTTCTATCCCCAGAGGAGAAGGTACTTCCATTTTGGGCCGGTTGTGGGCGAGGAGGGATTCGAACCCCCGACATCATGGTTCATAGCCACGTGCTCTAATCCTCTGACCTACAAGCCCCACCCTGTCTCCACTGGACCTGTTCCCGGAGAACTCTAAAAAAAGGAACCTTTCCTTCTCCCCAGCCATTTCGGGTTAAGAAGATGTGAAAGCGCGTTTATCTCTATAAGAACGGTGCGTTTCGAGGTATAAAGTGGGAGAGAAGGGATGTCATAATTTGGATTTTGAATAAGACGACCTTTTTATTTTTCATTTTTTTCGTTGAAATAAAAATAAAAATGAGAGCTGTTAAGCTTTGTATCATCCTGGCGTCAATTGAGACAATTGGCTTAAAGTTCAGTAATTGTATTATTTGAATTTGGTTTTATTATTTGGTGGATTTGAAATACTTACATAACTAAACTAAGCCAAATAAATGTTACATAAAACATTCTCCCTTCGTCCCATTTATTTTGTTTCCTTAGTAGGGTCAACTTGATTTAATTTATAAAAAAATATAATAGATAATTTAATTAATATATTTTATTAATAAGTTGATAATATCATATGAAATCATATTTAAAATGTTTAGTACACTACAAATTTGATATGATAAATCACTTAAAAAATCAAAAGGTTGGATCGAGTACTGTAGCAAATGGAGCAAAATAAGACGGAGGGAGTATTATAAGTTCAAAATTCGAGTCTCTGGATCCACCAATGCAAATGGGACACTAGATTAGTTTTTGAACTTGATGTTTGAATTTTGAACTAGCTTTAACATTACTTGAGGGATTTTGAGGAGTTATTAAAAAATATGAAAACTAAGTGTCTATTTGGATGGGTTTTGGCTAGGTCTCGGTTTTAAAAAAATGGTTTTGGTGGTTTCGATGAAACCTTTGAGATCTCATTTGGATGAGTTTTGGCTGTTGGGTTTGGTAGTTTGAATAAGTTGAAACCCCACTTGGATTGGGTTTGGATGTTGGGGTTTAAGGGAAAAAGTGGGTGGTAGGTGTCAAATCAATGTATTTTTAGTGAGATTTGGGGGAAAAACGTAGGTGATATGTGTCAAATCAATGTCTTTTTTAGTGAGATTTGAGGGAAAAAATAGGTGGTATGTGCTGAATCAATGTTTTATAGGTTTGAAAAGTTTGAGTGTAAGTTTATGATGTGTTTGGCGAAAACTCATTTGAAAGGGTTTTGGCTCTGTCTCGCTCTTGCGAAACTCGCGAGGCCGGACCAAAATCCATCCATATACACCCTAACAAGTGATTGGTTTAGTCGAACACACAGTGGCGATCCCGTGAATTAAAGTTTCGTTTTTTATGTATGTTTCGGTCAGCTCAATATGAGAACTTTTTGCAAAAATTTCGGAAATGATTAGGAAGATTGAGTAAAAAAAATCTTAAATTAAGAAAAAAACAAAGTTCCAAGGCAAATATAACGTTTTGGATATATACCTTATTTTCGTTTCAATTGATTCAAACACGTAAACTTTTTGATGTTTTTGACAAAAAAAAATAAAAAATTTGATCCATGGACGATCCAAGTTCGGGGAGAGATATTCATATAATATGTTCGATGCACCTCGAAATGAAAGAATTCGAACATATTAGATGAGAGTCCTAAATGTTAAAATAGTTATAGCTATATTCGGTGAAAGATACTTGTGCTACAGTTAAAATAGCCAATGATACGTTTTTTTTTTTTTTTTTTTAATAACTCATGTGTCTAAGCTTACACCAGACTAATCATGGACCCTCAGAACCCTTGCCCTAGAGCCCTGAAGGATGTAAATCACGGGATGTGCTTCCACCAAGCCTCGGGATCTCACCATATTGCTGTACACTCTGCGCAGTTTATTATTTGATATTTGAAGTTTCATATCTATTACTTGTATTGTTTTAATGAAAAGTTGAATTACATAATTATTGGGAGTGAATATCAATATCTCCATTTATATGTCTAATGGTCACAATAATAAATATTAGGGCTAAACAAACTTTTATGTTCTTTAAATATATCTTCTTAGTCTTTTAAACTATTTTTTAAGAAAAAATTGTACTTCTTAAATATTTAAAAAATATTTAAAAAAATTCAAATAATCAAATCATAATCCTTGTCAACCGTGCCAACACCTTCCATCTTCGTACAAGAGGGTTACGGTTGGATTTTTCATTTCTTTATTACTCTTTTTTAATTTATATTTTGAAAATAAGTTATTTTAGAATTTTTATTTAGATATTATTCGATAAAGGAAAATGTACTATAGTCTTTTCATGTCTTGAAATCAAGTTTTAGATGCACTTTTTCGTGTATGAACAACACTACAAGCTTTAGTGAGTCGTTTTACCTTAATTGACCATAAAAAAACCTGATTTTCGGGCTTGCTATTATTCATTAGAATTGTTATTATGAAGTCTGATGTATATCTATTTATTAGAACTAATATTGTTAATTTATCATGTCAATACGTTCCTGAAGAAATAATGAAAACTAATGAGATTAACCTACCGAAGGAGACCTTCTCGTTGATCCTTAAGGAAGGAAGCGTAAATCAAAATATAGACAACGGTCTAATAGGAGAGTAAATTACGCTGGTGGATGGAGAAGATTGTGCAGATGTAACTTTATTGAAATAGATTACGTATGCGATATGCCTTTTTGAGCTTGTGAAAGAAGACGGGAAGCTTTATATATATGTTGGTATTCTCCGTTTTGAGTAGGTCCAAATATAGATTAGCTTTAGATTGAACATTAATGATTATTTGTGGTTTATGTTTTTTTGTTAGACTAAATTACTTAATTTATTGTAAACCTTGATTATGTTATGAAGAAACTACATGGGGTCTGTTTGTTTGGTGTTTTCCAAAATTATTTCGAGTTTGGGAAATGTCAAACAAACATGTTTTCTACTTTTTGAAATAAATTTTTCACCTCTCAATTTTCTCAAATTACTCCCTCAAAAGCCAAACAAACAACAATTTTTTTTTTATCTCTAAAAAGAACATATACAAACTCTAATCTAATTTGACATAAAGTAATCTATCTCTTACACAATTTATCTCACGTAACAAACATGATTTGATATAAAGTCTTACACATCTTACACCTACAACCTAACTCTTCCAAAAAAAACCTACACCTACTTTATTTCTCAAATCACTCTCTCAAAATCCAAACAAACAACATTATGCAAATCGAGATTATTTCACAAACCTCCACTACTCTCCCAAACTACTTTCCCAAACACCAAACAAACATGCCCCATCTTTATTTTGATTGTCAATTTTGTTGATTCCTTGATTATTCTTTAATGGGGAACCCTTGTGTTCATTTTTAAGATGGTAACCCAATTTACAGGTAAACAAATAAATAATGTTCCGATTACGGTGGCAGAACTCTTGGCGGCTCAAGAAGGATTGGCGCTGGCTTGGGAAAGACGGTTCGAATAGGTGATTCTTGAGGTTGATTCAGAAGTAGTCCTCCAACTTATTCGGGAAGTCGACACTGATTGTCACCCTTTTGGCAGAATTATTGAGGATTGTAGGAGTATGTTGGGAAGGCCATGGGAAAGTCGTATTGCGCACACCCTTAGAGATGGGAATAAATGTGCCGATGCACTGGCACGTATGGGTCATGAAGTTCAAGAAATCTGGGATGAGGTTCCTAGAAATATTTTGGATATTATATTGAAGATGATGTAACTTAGTTAATTTAGTTAGCTTGTCTTACCAAAAAAAAAAAAAAAAAAAAAAGGAAAAAACCTTCTTCCCTGCTTATCCACCGTAAACCACCTACCTACCTACCTACCCATCTACCCCTTCCCCCCTTGAAGAGAATCCTACGCAATGAGATCCAATACAAGCCTGATTAATGTAAACAGGTGCTGCTCCAATCCATTCTCCATTGGTTGTTAATGGGTACTAAAATATGTACTTAATCCTTAGTCTATTGATAATTTCGTTGAGGGGAAGGATAATTGTGTAATTTAATTAATTTAAAAAGGTAACTAAAATTTTATTCATTCATAAAAATTAAAAAACTTGCCCAGCTCAAGCTCAATTACATTCAACAAAAGGAAAAGTCAAAAGTTAAAACTTAAAACCATATACAATTGGGTTGCAAGCCCAGGCCTAGAGCTCCTACGCAAACATCAGCCCAATTTGCCAATGTTTGGGCTTTCTATTTTTGGTTGGGCCAGCAAATGCCAGAGTTTTTCATTCTTGGGCCTAATCCTTGGAGTCCCAGAAACAATGGAATAGAAAAGCATTGGACCATAGGCTTTAGCACACTCTAAATAATTCAATATTAGTGTCTTCTATACACGAAGGGAACGTAGATGGCCGTGTATTGCACGGCTTAATTCTCCTAATGATACGTATTTAATTTAATTTTTTATTTTTTTAAAATTTATTTTGTTAATTCTAGTTCACAACAATAACACATGTCATTAAGAGAGTGCACAAATGCATTACACTGCGTGTATCATCTAAATTTTCGAAGAATATGCTGTTAAAAATTAGTTTATGCATCTTAGATCAAGTTTAGTCGAGAATCTCTACTATGTTTGCAATTGCAACCTTAGCAATTTCTTGATTAGTAATTCATAGCTTATAAAGAGAAATTTAATTAAAACCTGGCCAATCTTAAAGTCAATGAATTTGACATTGTGATAATTGATATGTAAACTTACAAATTACTTTGATTTTATAATGAGAACAAAACATGTTTACCGTGTAAGCTGATACTTCTACTTTGGGCCGGGCAGTCTAATGGAATAGAGGCCCATAAAGACATCACATATTACCGAAGTTGCCCTTCAGATGCCTGGAGAGTGAGTGTGTCAGCTGAGGTTATTTTGGGTATATCACTAAGAGTAAAGGCGGTGATATTAGACCTCTTGACACACGGCCTCACATCTTCCTCCTCTCTTCACCTCTCTCTATAAATCCCTTCTTCTTTCTTCCATTACATATATATACACACACAAATCTATATAAGACTCTTCCTTTCAAATTCTTAACGCTCCAAATCTCCCTCTTCTCTTATTCTCCCGCTCATAATCCTCTGTTTCTTGATTTCTATTCTCGATTCTTAATCTGAAGAGGACAATTATAAAAACCCTAGATCTGTCCAAATTGATTCACGTTTAAAAGGTTCCGATCTATGATTTAATTCTTCACATCGATAGCCCTTTCATTTATCTTATGAGAAAAAACCCGAATTTTATTTTGACTTTGATGGGTCTAATCTATTTCTTTGTTGTCCCCCTTTTTTCTTGTTGAATGAAAATTAAGACTGTTGACAAAATATATATACGATTAAGTTCATGAAGAATCATTATTTTTTTGATATATCGTACTTGTAGTGATATGATTGGGATTTTTTTAATTTCTAGGTTTTTATGACAGGTGGTAAATTTTGCTCAAAGTAGGGGAATCCATTAATTAAAGAAGATTTAATGGCAGATCCCCAGGGTTTAGAAGGGAGCCAGCCAGTTGATCTCTCCAAGCACCCTTCTGGAATTGTCCCTATTCTTCAGTAAAATCTCGACGCCCTGTTTTATCCTTTTGTTTTTTTACTGTCTTTGATGTTATTAACCACTAGCAACTACCTTTTATTAAGTAGAAGTCATGGATGGTTGGGGTTTGTTGTTATTGTCCATGGGCCTGCTGCAGTGGTATACAAGTGTGCAGTGCAGGAACATGTTTAATAATTTATGGCTGTAAGGTGTTCCGTGACAAATATATTTAACCCATCAAAATCTATTTCAGAAATTCATCAGCATCCGGAGAGGATAAAGTAAAAAAGAAACTAATGTTACTCCAGGAAACATTTTTTTGTTTGAATCTTGCTTTAGGAACATGAGTGGTATAATTGGCTTTGCCTCTCAAAACAGATAAAATCCATATAAGCGCGTCATGCTGTTGCACCTTGCTCTTTTTAGCATCTATATTGAAGCTCCTGCTGTAATAATTTGCAGCTACTCTTTGAGATTTCCGTTGAGCAGTTTGGGGATGTAGTATGATCAAATTTAATAGAAATACTCACTTTAAGGTTCCTTAATCAGCATAGCAGGCATGCTTGCACCTATCTATCCAAATTTTTCAGTGTTACAAGTTTGTTTCTGCATTGAATTTATTCAGGTTTACAAGTTTGTTTCAGCATTGAATTTATTGTTCCATTTGAACATTTGCTTTTGTGTGTGTTTGAAAATAGAATGCCTATCTATTAGTAGATCTTACCAAAAAGTATTGTGCTCGTCGCTTATATTTTTCTTTTACTCAAAATAATGGGTGGAGTAGCACCCTCATGTACAAAGTTTGTGTCAAGAATCTTGAAGTGCTATTACGTATTTACATACTGAATGCTACTTTCTCCTCATTTGTAGATCATGCTAAAATCTATACTTTTGTATCCTGATCTGGAAGGCTGATTTTTTTCTTTCAGAAACTTACATGTATTTACACAATTTAATGTTTTTTAATTGATCCACATGAAGGAATATTGTGTCAACAGTGAATCTGGATTGCAAATTGGATCTCAAAGCTATAGCTTTGCAAGCTCGCAATGCAGAATACAACCCCAAGGTTTGAACTAATTGTCCTTGACTTTTGATCTGATTGTTATCCTTTGCCTCTTGTAGCATATATCAATACCAGGTAATCAGATAATGCACTCATAGTATATCAAGCTCCATAACTTTCAAAAACATTTGTCTTCAAGTGTACTCATAGTATAATATTAGTCTATTATATGTAACCAGTTTTATAGTAAGGCAGATATGTGAAGTAGGATACAGTAAATATGTCTGTGCATTATCAGTTCTCCGGGCTATATGTTAGGTTGAAGCTATAAATCATGCAGTTAAGATTCATTTTCTTTTGGTTGGTGATAAAGTAAAAACGTTTGATATATTCCTTTTGGCCTCTATTTTCCGTTGTCTCATCTTGCCAACCACCAACTTCTCAATCAAGTAATCCAGTTGATTCCCTCTACTGGCAAATGTGTCTTGTCTGAAATGTTTAGGAAGCTGAAATTACTCTTAACTAGCTAAAATTACAAAGCCACAAGTTTTCTGTTATGAGCTGTGATCTGTCGCCGTGTTTTTCACTGATCTCAATTTGTAGTGTAGTTCTAGGAGAATATTTGGGTTCTTTGCAAAATCATGTAACCAACTTTTTTTTTTTTTTTTTATGGTTCGTTTTGTTTACCTTGTAAGCTGATACTTCTACTTTAATGGACTTTTAGCGTTTTGCTGCTGTAATTATGAGGATTAGAGAACCAAAAACAACGGCCCTGATTTTTGCTTCTGGAAAGATGGTGAGTACTAATTATTTTCTGTAACCTTAGGCAAGTTTCTTGATCTGCAAACATTTATAGATATCCTCTTACTATAGCCACTATTTTAGGGTTGGTCAAGAACCTTTTGTTCATCCATCACTTAGTTTTTACCCATTGAGGGGAAAACTCCTCTCCTTCTTACTCTTCAACTAAATTTTTTGTTCATGAAAGTTTATATGTATCTGCTTTTTTAGGTGTGTACTGGAGCCAAGAGCGAACAGCAGTCAAAATTGGCTGCCCGAAAGGTATGTGAGATCCAAGTGCTTGAGTTTAATGTATATTTGGGTGCAATTCAAAATAAGGCACCGGAGAGCTTCCACTGTTATGTCTTTTTATATTATTTAATTGATGCACATGTTGTCTTGTCCTCAAATTGTGAAATTCCCATTCGTTCAAACATTCCTAACAGTTTTTCATTTGTGCACTTTTTCCATCTTCAGTATGCTAGGATTATTCAAAAGCTTGGTTTCCCAGCAAAGTTTAAGGTACTTCTACTCATTTTGGCTGCAATTTCTTTGTCAGCTGGTTTATTCTTGTGGTTCTCTACTCTGAGATTTGATGCTTTCTTCTTTCTTATTTGTAGGATTTCAAGATTCAGAACATAGTAGGATCCTGTGATGTAAAATTTCCTATTCGACTTGAAGGCCTTGCATATGCTCATGGTGCTTTTTCCAGTGTGAGTGATTGAAATACCTGTCCTCTTTTCATCTTATGTTGCATATTATGCATAATCTGCTGTACGGGTGCACCGGGTTTGGGGGTGAAAAAAATTGTGCGAGGATTTTGAGTTTCCACACTCAACTGGTTGTAAAAGCATGATTCCTAACCGAATCAGTTGATTTTGTATTTTACTAGTCTGGTTAAAGGAAATCTATTTAACTTAGTAGTTCTAGTCAAACAACTACCTTGAAATAAGATATTTTGAAAAAATGGCAGCTAAGTTAGGAAGTGGATGAGATAAGATTTACTAATTAATCCAAATAAAATTAATAGTTGTTTGCCAAATTAACAAATAACACACGAGTATAAACAATCTGAATCACAATAATGAAGCCAAATCTTTTCAACTTTCACCAAAATCCATTTGACCTTGTCTATTAGACTACTAGCGGAGGTCAACTGACAATTCGAAAGTGAAGTGGTCTTTTTTACTTGTTGTTCTGATGTTGGTGTCAGAAGGAAGATGCCTTAGTTGATATTTAATCTCCGGAAGAAAGAATGTTGATTTTATTTAGTTTTTACCTTTGTTTATTTATTGTATTATTTGTTGGTACAGTATGAACCAGAACTGTTCCCTGGATTAATATATCGGATGAAACAGCCTAAGATTGTGCTGCTTATATTTGTCTCTGGCAAGATTGTTCTTACTGGAGCTAAGGTAGTAACTACTCTTGGTATATAAGGTGATGGGTAAGTTTATATCTTCATGCGTCTCCCCGACAAATGATTTAATGTCGTTGTTATGTTTAAACTTATCAGGTCAGAGATGAGACTTATACTGCATTTGAGAATATATACCCAGTTCTCACCGAATTTCGTAAAGTTCAGCAGTGGTAAGATTTATGTGATTTTCTTTATTCTGGTATAAAAAGGTTGGGATAACCATACACCTCTCTTAAGTAGAAAACACCCCCCAATAATTTCCTGATCTTGCTTTTTTTTATCCCACTATAATTTTTACCTCTTTAGGTGAAGACACCCTTCAGTAACACCAAAGGTGACAACTTCACAAAACTTTTGATTGGATGTCGATCTTACTTCTGGTCAATGTCAATGAGTTTTTTTTTTTTTTTGAAGAGAAGGCTAAAATTGTTTGTTCAGTTACCCTGTCAATGTGCCCTCCGTTATTTGTTTAAGAAAGTTATGTCGACATAGGAGACTGGGATTTTGCACTAGTTTTAGAAGTTAACGAGGGTTGTTTGTGATGGAGAGATGCTTTTATTCTAATTCTTGGAGTTTTACATTCCTTTGTGTTCTAACTTATTCCAGAATTGTCTTGAAGATGGATGGATCTCTTGTCCTAATCGGCATGATACCTGGGATTGCCTCAACTGATGTGGGATTGAAATTTGAATTGTAAATATTTGAGGGGGGGCATTAGATGATTTTGATGGTCTTAGACAAATTATGGCACTTGAAGAAAAGTGTGATGGAATTCTACTTTTTGGTCCTGCCCTTGAACTGTACCTGTACCACAATATTTATTGAGAAAGAGAGGCTTGTAAGCTGTTGGGTTTCCTTATGCGTCCATGTCATGTTGGATTTTTTATTTATTATGTGAGAATTTGGGATACATATAAATTTGATTTACCTATTAATTAGAAAGGCAGTGATAAAAATGAATCATACAATATTGGCTTGAAATAAAAATTAGAGTATCAACTTTGTATTTCTGCAAAATTTGAAAGTGGAGTTAAACAATTTATTCAAAAGCTTTGTTGTTGAGATACATGCTCATAAAATAAGATGTAAGAAAAGCAATTAATATTATTTTGCATAAATGTATTTTTCAACATTTTTTGAAGTGCTGACAAAAGAACTAATAATCAACTACAGATTTGATTGCATCCTAATCCAGCATGAAAATAAAACAATAATTTATAAACTTACAAATGTCTATCATCAAGACTAACCTTATATTTAGTTGGAAGGTAGAATGGTCTCGATACTAGAGGAAAATGTGTGTCGAGGTGGCATACTTTGGCTAAAATAGGATTCAAGTCCCAAACAAAATACAAAAAATAGGGCCAATTACATAAAACAAAAATAAAAAATAAAAACCAACTACAATTCGAAGCTTGACTAGCGAAGATCTTCCAACTTGGTGAACAAAAGCAAATATTTGCACCGAGGAGAAGCAGAACAACACCAGAAATAATGACGAAAGTACAAGGTTCACTGAATACAAGACTTTTGCGAACCAAAATTTATTTCTAATTAAAAAATAACATAACTTCAATGGTTCCCAATAAAAGGATATAACAAGGGTTTTGAAAGACCCAGTCATATCACTAGAAAAAAGAATGGGCTTCCAAACAAACTTCCCAAAGCGAAACCTCTACATAATCAAAAGACCAAAACAAGAAGCTTCACGGTCCGATCTAGAGTAAAACTTATGAATTAGTTTTGTAAGATGCAGACTACTATCTTATGGTTTAATGGTTTAATTGATGATTAAAACAAACGTTTTACTGTCCTAACAATCTCATTAGTATAATGAGAGGCTCACTATGTCTAGTATATGGTTTTTATTTAAATTATGCCAAAGTTTAACGGTTTTATGGATAAGTTACCTATAATAGGATGACCTCAAGTTTAGCCTTTGGTTTTTAGTCATTACTGTGTTGCAAATTATGGAAATAATCCATAGAGGAGTATAATTTTTGTGCCTCTGTTGAAGAAGGAATTGCAAATAAATTAATCAACCTATTGATTGAGATCAACTCAATTTAATGGTCAGGACTTTACATCTAGACCTTTCCAACAAATTAAAATATTCTACAACATTCCTACTACATTTTACATTATTCTACCAAGTATGTACAAGGTTCCACAATATTTTAAAGACTTCACAAACTTTTATATTATTATATAATGACCTATAATGCTGCCATTTGATCTTATGTTTGTGAATAAACTTAACCGAACCAGTTGTGTAACAATTTTATGCCTTTGTGACGGTGATGTTGTTTTAACCCTTACATTTTAATTTCTTAAAAATCCGTATTGCAGCTTGCCTGTTAATTTGTACCTGTAACCAGTTTTTGTTCAAGTGAAATAAAGAAAATACCTTTCAACTAGCTAGAGTACAGAATGTGAGGATCGGAGTGAGACAATCAAGTTCTGAACATATATTTTACAATGCCAAAACTCTTAACATTTTCATCTAAGAAAACATGCATATATGTCCAGGTTATGATATAGAATGAATCATTATTCTTTTCTCTTATGTAATAATATGCATCTAATGGTTCTTATTGCCTTTTCTTTCGTTGCCAATATTGTACAACACATGGTTAACTGCACACTCATTCAACTAGCTAGAGTACAGAATGTGAGGATCGGAGTGAGACAATCAAGTTCTCTGGACATAATTTGGCATTAGAACATATATTTTACAATGCCAAATTATGTCCAGGTTATGATATAGAATTAATCATTATTCTTTTCTCTTATGTAATAATATGCATCTAATGGTTCTTATTGCCTTTTCTTCCGTTGCCAATATTGTACAACACATGGTTAACTGCACACTCACATATACTCTTAAATAATTAATGCGAATTTATGTTGCACATTAATCTGTGATCAAACATAACATGTCACATGTGAGTACAAACAACAATGATATTGTTTGTTTCCACACTTGGCCGAACTTGCAATTAAGACACGTTCTTTTCTACTCACATTCTTTTCTACTCTTGGTAATTCGTGACTACCCTCCGGTAGCCACCATATGTCTAGGTTCCTTTTAGCGAGAGTGGGAAAATACGAGAATTAAAATTAAATAGAATGGGAAGACTGAATCATTGAACATAACTCTGAAAAGAGAAGTCTGAAGGGAAAGGAAAGTCTGAGGGGAAAGGAAAATCTGAGGAAAAGAGAAGTCTTTATCACTGGAGATAGCCTTAATGATCCCAATATCTTGAAAATATTAGCTCACGGATAGGTACAAAACAAAAATATTTTAGTTTAATTTTCACACGATAACATATTTTTTGATTTATAACTATTCAATATAGTTTTGTCCCTCCATATGGCATTCTTCCTCCTAGGATTAAAAATCTTAAGTATAAAATTATTAAAATTCGATGGTTAGTAGGGTATAGGGAAAAATACAGAAAAACTGGAAAAAAAAAAAACTCAAACGAAGAGCTGACATAAAACCTACTGGATTGAAAGAAGTTACAACAATAATCGAACAAAAGATTAAACCATAAGAAACCTCTTAAATCAACTTATAATGCAATACTTTCCCACCTTGCTTTCTAGCTCTCTTTTACTATAACAAAAGTAGGCTAGCTTTACAAGATTGGATTGTCATACTCTTACTAATAATACTTCTATAAAAGAAAGACTAAAAAAAGAAAAAAACATTGCCAACCCATAATGAAAAAATTACAAAAAAGAAAGAAAACAACCCCCTAAAACTAAAACCCCCTAATGACATGAGATCATGTTCGAAACTAGACACGGTTCAAGCTACAGCATTAGCTCTTCCCTTGAATTGCTTGGACTAGGGAGTTCATAGATTTCTGCAGCAAGAACCAAAGAGGGCGGCCCAATTCTTCATATACAGCCCAATTCTTCATAAACTAATCAAAGCATCCATGGGCCATCTTATCGAGTATCTGTCCATGGGCCGCCCTTCAGCATGGCCCAAAGTTAGCATCCATTTGCTACAAGCTTCTTCTCTGGAAGATCAGCAGATTTTACAGCCTGAACAAATGATATAGCATCTTTGTTCAAATTTGAGGTCACTTCTAATGATTTATGTGGTGACTTAATATCAACATTTGTACTTTCCTTGGTCTTCTCTTCGGCGGTTTTGCCTTCCCATACTTGTTGAGCCTATAAACCAGAGCAGGCAAACTGATGTCACTTTCACTGTTTCAATTAAATCAAACATCAACACCCATACGATAAACTTAAAATTAAAATTTCAATTCACCTGCTTTTGGAACTGCAGTTGTTTGGCTTTTTTCTCCTGAATTCTTTTCTGGCGATCCTCGTAGAACTCAAAATCATCCAGAATACATTGTTTACTCGTATGTTCTTTAAATATTTTCAAAACTTGAAGCCCATGGTCCAATTTAACCTGTAAATTAATAAACAAATCTCCCAATTAGACAAAACAAAATAAACTACAATATTTACAAGTGTGTTGCAATGGATAAGCAGCAATAAATACCTCTTGTGTGTCCCTGCTGTTAGTTACAGGCTTGTTCTCATTATTTTCAAGGGTGATGTGCTTCAACAAACTGTTAGGTAAGTCCTTTACAATGTGCCACTTAACAGGGAAACAACCAATCCATTTGTCCTGTTGCCAGTACTCAACATTCTTGTCAAAATCAACAGGCCCTACCATCTCGGCAACACCAACAAATTGACCACTAGTATTAACCTAAACATAAATAGAAAACATCAGTACAGTTAAGGATGATAACACAAACACAATCACAAAAGAGACACCACCACCAAGTTCTACAATGCTTACTGAGAAGAAAAGAAAAACAGGGCAGCCTCCAGACTTCTGCTGGGCATCCAGGTAAGCAGCGTCGAGCTTTTTATTACCATTCGGAGTGCTCGACCAGACATTGTACTTAATACTCTTGTGGACATCATCCTCACTGTATGACTTGATAATAAAAAATTTGGCATCAGCATAAGTTTCAGGAAAATCAAGTCGGTTGTATTGTTCGCGATCAGGACTACCACTCAACTTCTCCTTTTCATTATCAGTAGTCAAAGGGATGCTTTGCCCTTTGACAACCAGAGCCGCTGGTGTAAAGCCCTTCTGATTTTTAGTGTTCTTGGCTCTTGGTCCCCTGTTCAATTCATTCAATCCATCCATGCTCTCATTGCCATAACCGTAAAAACCATTTCCTCTTCCCCTAGGTCTGTACTTGCTATCAACAGACATCCAGCCACGTCCATTAATTCGTGAATCATATCCATTAGATCCATAGCCCAGACCAGATCTGTAAGCATTTCCATACTGGCCATAAAATTTGTTTGGATACATTCTATTTACATATCCACTAGCAGTGTTCATGCCAGACACCGGCCTTGGGTGGTGCAAACCCTGACAAGGAAACATGTGAGAATCCAAATGAGATAAAGGGAAAATCACAACTGAATGTTTAATAGTCATACTTCAACAAGCAGAAAATCTTACTAAAAGCAACATATGCAGTGCTGCATATTATACATACCATTAGATGAGGTCGGTAATTTTGATTCCTAGATGAAGGAACACCATTTCCATTTGCAAAGGGTGAAGTCAATGACGAGCCGTTTACAGCCCTTTGATGTCCATCTGAAAAGTATGGACTCTCCAGCCATGGTATTGCTGACTGAAAACCATCAAATCCAAATCTCGGGTCCTGATAACCAGATGCAGGAAATCCGGTAGGCAAAGCACCCCTTCCATAGGAGCCATTCGCATTAAAAGACGAATTCTGATATGCCGATCTTGCTTGTGCTGTACCATTATTTCCCTTTGCACCCGTACCATTGGCAATGCTACTAGGTTTTGAATTAGTAGAATCCGCCGACAAAGGCACTTTGTCAGCAGCTGCAGAAGTTGCCATATCACCCTTAGTAGGTGCAGCTGGAGTAGGGTATGAACCATTTGTTGGAGTCTGGTAAAAGGGAGAAGGGTAGTGATAGTGCTGAGCTCCATACATCTGCCCATCATGTCCTAGTGTTGGAACGGGGGAAGTAGCTGGTGAATAGGGGGCATAACCATATCCATGGTGATACATAAGTGATCCATTGTCCCCATAAGTACCCTGAAATTTACTCAACAGGTAAACAAAAAAAAGGATATTTAAAGGCATTATTATTATCACGTCTAGCAATCACTCGTAAAGAGAAAACCAGATGGGTACATGTCCAAATCTCCATTGAAAATGTTCAAATATGATACATAAATCAAGAGAACTTACTGGAGTCATCTCTACTCCGTCTTGGTTCACATATCCCTCCCATTCACTACCATTCCCATCATAGCCTATGAGAATGTAAAAGTAAGAGAAAACCGCAGGATGAGAATTTATAGCAAATACAAGATAGCACATCAAAATTCAGTATTAAACACAAGAGCATCTTCAATGGCACAAATTTATAGAATCCATAGGGACAAACTTACCGCCGTAGTAGTAAGCAGTAGACGGATAAGCATTCGGAAGGTACTGCACTGTTTGGTCAATAAAATCAGGTAAGATGGGCGTTACAGATCGATCTGACTGATTCCCATTAGCCATGTTCTGAGAATCAACTGAAGGCTGCACAAAACAATAAAAATTAACAGACATAAAAAAAAATGTGAGAACCCAAATACAGTAAAAATCTAACAAGTAAACCCACCTTTTTTGTGGCTTCTGGGATTTCCATATTCTTGGTCTGCGAGTCTAAAGATAATTTCTGCAACAAATCTGCAGCCTCTATAGCAGAAAGAGTGAAGGAACACAATTTTTCACAATATCCTAAGGCACCGTGATCACAAAAAATCAAATAATCCTACTGAAAAATTCAAACATCTAAAATAATCAAAAAGTATCTCAGCAGCAAACGATTTTCTTCACGAAAGAACATTTTTTTAACCATTTATAACTAGAATGAAAACAAATCTCAATAAACGGATTCAAAAACACATGAACGCATACAAAATCAAAACCAAACACAACAACATTAGATTCGACAAGCTAAGACCTACAAAAACACATGAACGTATCGAAAAACAAACTCAAAAACACACAACAGTCTGAAAAACAAATCAAGTATTACTGACCCAAAGAAAAGATTGAAAAAGGATACGATCTGGCTTAGGAGCAACAGAATCCATGTCGCTATGGATCTTAAGTCCTATGGATAGAGGTAGAGAGAATGAGAGGAGGGAGTGACAGCCGCCAAACGAGCAAAAAAAATCGTAAGGGTTTTGGTTTTGGAGAAGAGAGAGAAAAAGAGGCTGCGTCGAGGGTTTTGATCCATCTTAAATTGGTGATTCAAATCCCTCCACCTCTTCTTTTTACATTTATGTCCCTGTTATTTCGCTTATTTACGATCTTGCCTTTTGATTGATTCACCCGTCTGTGACGAGATTGCGCCATCGTGATTGGCTTGTTTTAACACGTGGACCCGTGTGATTGGTTAGCTTGCGTCACCTTTGACGCGTTTGCTGAGTTCTGGCGGGTGAAGTTTAAATTTGAAATGACAAGCATGTCCTTGTCGGGTACGATATTTTACGTGGGTGGACTTTAGGTTTACTTGGTGGACTTTCTTCTGTTCTTAGCTATTAAGGAATATATCATTTAATTCTAAACGAAGAGAATATAGTAAAATGTCATTATTATTATTTGTCTTAAAATATAGCATAAAGAAAGGGACCTACTTAAAGAGTATTGAATAACGAAAAACGCATCTCGAGTTAGGGATGTAAACCAATTGAACCAAACCAAGGCATACAACAAAATTTGAGGGTGCATGTGGATGAGTTTTGGCCCGATCTTGCGCGTTTCACGAGATCAAGTCAAAATCCTTTCAAATGAGTTTTCGTCAAACCCATAAAATCATCAAAAACCTATTTAGAAACTCACACTCAAACTTTTCAAATCTATAAAACGTTGATTTGACACCTATCACATACTTTTTCCCCAAATCTCACTAAAAAAAACATTGATTTGACACATACTACCTATTTTTCCCCTAAACCCCAATATCCAAACTCAATCCAAGTGGGGTTTCAACTTATTCAAATCACAAAACCCAACATTCAAAATCCATCCAAATGAGATCTCAAAGGTTTCATCGAAACACCCCAAACCATTTTTTTTTAAACCGAGACCCGCGAAATCGTGCCAAAATCCATCCAAATAGAGCATGAGTTATGTCTAAATCTTTTAAAGTTATGTCAATTGTTCCATGTGCATTAAGTGTGACGGTTGGATGGATTACATTTGAGCTAAATTTAGTCGGATAGAATTTGTTTACTTAT
This sequence comes from Penstemon newberryi var. newberryi, assembly GCA_030819805.1. Taxonomy (NCBI): domain Eukaryota; kingdom Viridiplantae; phylum Streptophyta; class Magnoliopsida; order Lamiales; family Plantaginaceae; genus Penstemon; species Penstemon newberryi. Next base: position 46,141,401 of record JAUALY010000001.1, read on the forward strand.
ACTGGATGAATAATATTTGAGTTAAACTTAATCGGAATGTGAGATTGATTTGTATAGTTATGCTAGATCGATAATATTTGAGTTAAATTTAGTCAGAGTTATATAAATGTGCTACGATCGGTTGAATTTATTTAATCCCAATGAGCATCAATCTTATCATATTTGAGCTAAGCCCAATCTTAATGGATTCAAGCATGTTATATTTGAGATGAACACAGCGTTTAAACTTTATTTGTCATACCTAAGGAATTTAAAAAAAGAGTAATTTCCACACATGTAACTTGTTTTTCTTATTTTTTTTATAACAATAACTTGGTTCTTCTTCATTCAAATTCTTATACTTCAAAACTGGTGAAATTATCTCAAAAAGGGGAAAGCTTGTAAAAACTGTACCATTTTATTGATACAAGAATTCTCAAGCTTAAATGAGATATATATAAAATAACAAATTGTAACAAAAACTCCACAAGTTATAACAATCATCAACCGAGGATACAAAGCAAGAACAAATGCAAGTTACAAAAAAGACATCACTTTGAACAGATTGTCATATATATGTAGCTAATAACACACATGTAACAAGGGGCTGTGTCTAACCAACCCCACAAAGGATCATTAGTGGCTCCTAAAATGAATAAATTTACAAACATTTTCTTTGAACCAAGAACTGTGCCTTCTCCTCCTTTCAATGTTAATGGGTCACAATTTTCAAAAGAAGCCTTTCATCCTTGAGTTTGGCTCTGTAAAGGCACTGCAGATTTGCAAGCACTAATTTTCAAACGAAGCAGAATCGAGATTTTGTCAAATGCAGCTAGTTATGGACATGAATCCCAGATCTAATCAGCGGCAATTGTATCCTTTCTTATCTCTAATATATCACTTGCCTTAAAAATGAGGATTGGAGGGGTAAACAAATACAATAGACGAAGCAGTCGAGGATTGAAAACCAGCCGAGTATCTCACTGAAGTCATATTAACTCTAGGAAGCTGCTGAGGACCTAAGCCCAGCGGTAAAAGCATGTACCTCAGAGTATGAGCCGATCTGGGCAGGACAAAGATCGTGTCACTGTGGGACCCCGACGACATAAAACTTTGTGAATCAGCTAATGAGTATTTAATCTCTTGCAGCAATTCTGTTCGATTCTGGATTCTAACATAATACGTAAAAGGGTTCCCAAGTATGGCATGAGGGGGGCAATCTAAACTCACAACCAGTGGAGGTAGCTCAACATTCACATCTGGTAGCCTGTGTTTTGTAATAACTTGAGATTTATCATCGGCAAAATGTCTTGAATCCCTTTGCCATTTTAGACTAACAGTCCCAATCTTTAGCTTTGTAGAATTTACCTTAGGCATGACAGTGAAAACCTTTTTAAACTCCTCCCCGGGCACGTGAACTATAGGTTCTTTAAACTCTTCTTGCTGAGGTTTTACAACACATGCACCATTACTCTCCTCCAATTCAATTGACATAGAAAGCAATCTCAGTGGCACTTCTGAACAATTTTTAGCACTAACTATAAGCATACTTGATTCATTTAAACACAGTGATGGTAACTGATCCGCGTCAGGAACTGGCTTGATCTTTGAGAGAAGAAGTGGATCCTGCCGAAAAGGAAGCATATATTTTTGGCTAATAGTAACAGCAGTCTTGCCTTCAATCTGCAAGCTTTTATGTACATGTACTTTCTGTAAACTAGGTTCACCTTTTCTTGGATAGTAACCCAATGAGACATAAACCATGATTGGTTTAGGTCGATTCCATTTAATTTTGAGTTTGCAGGACCACGTGTTTCCTTCTTCTAGAGATGGGACGGAAATCAATCCAAAAGAAGGCTGAATCTTCTGAATGTTATCCGAACGAGTCTCGGAGTGATCTTCATGTGTCTCCCAGGATATGTCGACAAGCTCAACGTGGAGATTGTCAGAAGAGAATGGTTCTTCTTCTCTTGGACTAAGCAAGCCACCACCTCTAGTGTCGACTAGATTAATCTTTAACTCACCTGAATACACTGCATGGCCTTTAGAGGCAACTGTCACAGGCAAAATAAAGATCTCTCCGACTAATGCAGGGCCAGTTGAACCTAAGGTTAAATCGACTTGTGGGTCCGGTTCTTCGACCTGTATGGCTTTCAGTCCTGAGAATGCCAGACTGGGATCTTTGGTGGGAATAGTTTCGACTAGGTTTTCGAATTTCCAAAGTGGTATATCATCCATTGAGGCAGGACTTTCAGCTCTGCAGCATATGGTGAGGTGCTGTCCTATTCTTGCAATTACATACATGCACTCAAGCTTTCCACTTTGATCTGCATTATTCATGGTATCATCTTATTTCACTGTATTGAGAATATCATCTATATAGCAATGTAGTACAAAATGGTGCAGCATGGTAAGAAATTACACTAACTGGAAAGCCAGACCAACTATATGTATCTGCAGTATCAACACTAATTATTTTGTTATTATTATCATAGATAATAATACTATGATTATTGTTTTCATTTGTTGTTATTATAGTAATAGTATATCATCATTTTCCTAATTCCTTTATTGTCTAATTTATATTGTAATAATCCTTATATTCAAGTGGTGGTGAGTCATGGAAACTATTTTTCAGGTTTTCCGATATCACAGATACGATGTTAAGGTATTGGTAACAAAATGAGCACTAATCTAATAATTCTGAGCCCCTATTACATCTCCTAACATTTTGGATTACATGGAACTTGCTCATATGTAACCAACCTACAAGAAGTTATTTTGGTAAAACACCCGGTTACATCTAATAATGTTTTAGCTAAGAAACAATTTAGGAGATTACGACTAAAAAACTTAATCAGGTTACCGCAAAAGGCTGGGACGCAACTGTTTCTTTTTAGGTTTGGTATACTTCCTTGACTATATCTGACAGACATCAAAGGTTCCATGTGAACATCAAACAGGTCTCAATTAATAACACTTTCTTTTTTACCAATCAATTAATAACACATTTCTGAGCTATAAAATCCACCTATTTAATTTTCTTATAGCAACTTAAAAGTAGCAGTTTCAGCCCAGTTACCAGATTTTATATCATATGTCAATCGCAGCCATTTGTTAGTGGCAAGAACCAGATCTGGAGCTGTCTCAACTCTGCGACCAGGTTGCACATGAGAGATTGCAGCTGTGTTTTGCTTTTGACCATTCCCAATGATAAAATTACACTCGGACTGATTAAATTGAACCTCCAACTGATCAATCTCAACATTTATCGGCAATTGAGATCGAAGTGATATTGTGATGAGAGATGGAGCACCAGGCTTCACTGTTTGTTGATGAAAAGCAACCAAAGCAAGAAGTACCACCCTTAGGGGACTGACAAGATCGATCTCAAGATAAAGAGGATAGTCACTATTTACTTTGAGGTCACTGTTCTCTTCTGATTCCCCCCTAACAACCTCAAGCGCTTCCTTGTGTATCTTTGCTCTCTGTGACAGACTTGCAGGCCCAGCTGGGCCACAATCTTTAAAAGATGGCTCAACCGCATTATTTGTCAGTGGCAGTGCAGCCATTTCAAGCGAGTATTCTATGAAGTCTTTTACTGAATTAATTCCCCTCGAGCACTCTCTTAGGTAACCCAATACCTCCCACAATGACAATACCCAGCCTTCTCGTCGATAAAGACTTGCAACATTTTCAAATGCTTGCTTTGCATTAGCGAACTCACTTACTGAAAAATATTCTTTGGCCATCTGCAACCCACAGTAGGCAGCCATTCTCTCAGCTTTTGAGTTACTGTATGCTTCAAATGATCTCTTAAGGAGAGCAATAATTTCGAAGGAATCCTGGAACCTCTTCCCTTCAGCAAGTGCATGGTTGGCATATTCATCATCGGTCAGACTGCAAGGAAATTGTTTCAAAGAAAAATTTCAATTTTGAAGGAAAAAAATGCGCACACTACAGGATAATCTTTAGATGTACTCTGGATATAAAGGGAAAACAAGATAGTTGAATCTGCTGAACTCACGCTTGCATTATGTAAGTGTTATCACGCTCAAGTAACCTGGCAAACTGACCAAGATATGCAGAAGCTACTACAGATTCTGCACTCCCATCAATTTGACCAACATTCTCTGACATAGATACTGCAAATTCCAAACACAATTTTTTTTCCTTCAGGTAGCTAGCTGCCAACTGTTTGAAGATGCCAAAAAAAAACATTAAAGTGAGAAGTCATCAATGACTAATACATGTATTTGAGCTTTCAGAATTTAGTGGACAAACACATCTGATTGTCTTATCACTATAGTTGAACAAGTGATACCAACAAACAATTATGGCTTACTTAGATTCAATGGTCAACTAACATAGAACATGGACAACTTTACTCTCGCCCAACACAAACCCCCAGCGGTTGAACCTAGCTTTGCAGTAGCTTAGCTAAAGAGACATAAAACTCAAAAAGAAAAAAATTGAAAAAATTGAAACGAATGGGAGGTTAAGTTCATAAAGAATGTCTCTCTATAATATTGGGTTTCTTTTCCTTCTCTCTTTTGTATATCTTTACTTTGCAACTTGCAAGAGTAAGAAAGGAATGATGAAATTGAACTTTCACTTCCCATGTAAAGCCAGTTAGTGACTACAACATCAAATACACGTGCTTGAATGAAAATAGCAAAAATATTTTAGGTACCGTGATTTGTGTTAAAACACATTATGTCGGAGGTAAGAGATCTTTCATCTCAGAACTCACCATTAAATTATTCGAACTGTGGTTTAACACAACTTTTTTAACTTTACAATCTTATTGGCCTCATAATGCCCTTGGACAGGATCTTTTTCCCCAATCAATTTGATTGGTCACTTTTCACTGTGTTTAGGTAATGCGGATTCACAAGAATTGTGGATTTCATCAAGCCTTTCGTGGTGACATACATTAGGACATTGACTTTTTAGTTCCTAGTGTTCTTTCACTTTCTCTTTCTGAATAGCATGTAAGCAATTTTACAAAAGAATGACTTCAAATTCCTCCAGTGTAGTGATTCAATAAGACTGATAACAATTTACTAGCCACACAATTATTATAATATCTCTTTTCCTTTTGTTTTTTAGTACACGAGCTGGGGGAAAGCGGAGAAGATTATAAAGTAGAGGACCAGTAACCTGGTAATAGTAAGCTGGATAATATTCCCATTCAGTTGGTTTGTCAGCAGGAACTGACACCATACTTTGAACATTTGGAACATTGGCTGAGCTTGTCTCCAAGAGTTGAGCAAACACCAAATATTGCCTGCCTAACCATTCCCAATGAAGAAAATTAACTTCTGGTGCTCCCACAAGTTTCCTATAATTACCAGTATGCTGACGGAGCCTTGCAATTGCTTCTACAACTCTTCCACCATGAAGCAATAATGTTGACATCTTAAAATGCAATTGTTCTGCAATAGCTTTGATCTCGACTAATCGTTGGATTGGAGGCAATCTTGTTGACGTTCCAACCATCTGCTACAATAAGTAGACAGATAATGAGAAATAATTAAATGAAGTAATAAACACAGAACAGAGCAGGTTTATTATCATGAATCTATTTTAGCGGATAACAAAAGAGTAGCAGAGAGCATATTCAGAGTAACCCACTATGTCAAAGTCTGGCAATTAAATACCCAATAAGAGGCAATATATAAAAAAAAAAGGAATTGGGTTAAAAAAAAGGGGGGGGGGGGGGGGGGGGAGGGGGGGAATCTGCTTATCTCATGTGAACTAAGTAGTACCAGGCTTCTCATTAGACTGAAAGGTTCTAAATGATCACATGATCGGCCTGTGCCTCAGGTAGTACTTAAAGTAGCAATACCAATACAATTAGGGATTCTGCTATAATGGGACACAGGAATAAATAAATGAAGGCATGTATGCAGATTTCTTGTACTTTTTCTAAAAGCTAAAATTAGTAGAGAATGAATAACATATCGTGTATGCAAACTTGCATAAAATGGCTGAAAGTTAATATTAGGGGTCAGCAAAGTATGTACTCAAAGTGGAAAAAAAACATGTAGTGTTTCAAGCAGGTTTACAGAAGTAGATCAAAGCCTGGACAAGCAATTCATTAAATATATCCCCTATCAATTTCAAATATATATAATCAGTAAAATAACTATTCTGTGTCAAAGTTTTCCGCCAAACAAACCTGCCCATCCTTGAACCCACCAAACATATAATTCGCCACCCTTATCTCATACCAATGAGCAATTATTTAACTGTTTCAGAGAGTACAGTGTGGTTTTAATTATATGCATACAGAAATATTTTCCTGAGATAATCATAGGACTACATGTGCCCAAAAAGAGTACAGGTGAGATAAAATTAGCCAAGATTCATGTAAATTTGCAATTTCAAAACAGACTCCAGAATGATTTAGACAAACTCTGCAACTTCCTCAAAATATATATGTATTCATGAAAGTACCTCTCGCAGTGCATGATAGGCATCCTCATACAACCTCAGAGCTTCAGCCCAGTCTCTGCGAAATTCTGCATATACAGCAACCTAGCAGTTGATAGCGTTTAAATAACATAAGAGAGGAGAGATGTTGTGGAACTAAAGGAGCCACATAGGAAAACAACAATACATGCTCAATTTCTTTTTCAATGTGTTTAGGATGATAAAAGCAAAGAATAAAAAAACTAGGAATAAAAGAATCAATACTGAATCATCGATTCAGAAAGAGGATAGTGTTCTACCAGATATCAACAAAAGTCTTTTCTGCACACAGTAGAACTTTTAAGTGATTAAGCCAGAAATAAGATTACTGATATATGGCATTCTGCAGTTTCCTTATATTTAGAGATAAATATCTTCTTAATTTCAGCTGGAATAATATTCCTGCCCAATCTGAAGTTTGTATATATGCTATCACTTGGATAATCTCGTCTACTTGCCTCATAAGCTCTACCTCTACAATATGTGCATAGATCCAAGGTAGAGTCTGTCTCAATAATCTGGGTAGAACTCTACTGCCTGGTTGGTGGATCATTCATATAAAAATAGGAAGACGATAAGGTTGTTTCTATATCGAAAGTGAATGTTAGTTGTGACAATCATTTCACCTCTTTCTCTGGGGCCATAACCACAGCCCAGTTATCTAATACTAACTGTTTGAAGTTTTTAAGTTATATAAATAAAATCAGAATGTTTAACTAGTAAACAATCGTTTAGTTGAGTGATCTCCTTAATAATATTCTGCCCAAAAAGTGTAATACATGATTGTCATAATTAACAATCACCCAAAGAAAGAAAGATCAAATTTTGGAACAATAGAGGAGTAGTGGACATTTAACTCCATGGTACTGTCATGCAATTAAGAAAATACATTGTTGTAATCAACAAATGCTTCACATCGACTAGAACCATGGAAGCCATAATTTTTTTTTGATAAAATATGAATAAACCAACAAAATTTTCAAGAAAAAAAAAAGCATACTTTGAAACAGTATCGGACATTTAACTCCATGGAGCTGAAGTTTTTCTTTTCAAGACGTGTTTTTATTCGACGTCCTTCATCTCTGTAATATGTGTTTGCCAACTCTGTGAATGCAGTCCAGAGCCTGCAATATACAGCTCATAGGTTCCATTAACAATACATAATAGGGCAAAAGGTTTTGAGGAAATGAAAGTACTAAAAAGAAAAATTTTGATGTTCCAATATCATTCTCTAGTCTCTGTCTTAAGGAGGTTCCTAGACATATTTATATACTAAAACTGTATAATTTTTACATAAAAGATTCTCAAAATATTTTTTCAAATCAAAAGGGGATAGTATGAATTCTGAAAAGATAAAACAATAAACTCAAAAATGCGGTAACATGCCTGCTTAGAGATTGTTTAAGCTCTAATTCGTCATCTGGAACAAATACGATAAGATTCTTTGCATCCAATTCTGCGCGTTTCCTCAAGGAAGTCATGCGATCTTCACTAGTATCATCTGCATTAGAATTTTTTCCATAACTAAGTTAACTGCCAACTCATTCAAACATGGGTAACAGCAATTCACAAAAAGAAAGATTGTAACAATAAAGGTGAAGGAGCACGAGCATTTAACATTCATGTCCCTCTTTTAATTCAAGCAAATTGAAAAATAGGTCCACATATTTGAAAAGAAAGAGAAAATAATAGATCCTATTCTGGAAGAACATTTAGGAAGCAAATAATGAGTAACACGAAACATAGCTACCATATATATGATTTGTTTGCTGTAAAACAACTTAAAGTTAATTGGAGAAAGATGTCAAATGTGTGAAACAAACATGTTTCTGTGTTAGGCATATGCATAGTTAAAACCAAAGATGTAAAGTAAAATGACTTCTCAAGCACATTTCAAATCTCACCAGTAATAAAATAATTTCACCCGAAAATCAATCTGATTTAGCTCACTACTGAAGTAAGAGAATCTACTCAAATTCCAGCTCAAGAAATAACTAATTCTCACATTCATGCAATTATTCACTTGAAGTAAATTCACAAATGTGGAAGGTCACTCACCTTTATGACCTGACTGAGTGACTACCATCACCACCACCAATTTAATGTTTCTCACTCTAATCACCGCCCTGTCCATGAATTTTTCATAGAGAAATTAAGTATAAACGATCAAGCGATTCCTTCATATACAAATATAAATAAAATGAGCAACCGAAACACGCGTACTTGAGGTTTTCGAGATCGGTGCAGACCTGGAGCCACTGAGCTGGATCACCATAGACATTATCAGAACTAAACAGAGCGGCAACAACTGCAGGGATCCTAGTCCTGTGCTTTGAAAGCCAATCTCTTCGTATAATGCCGCCGACAGGTTCCGAATTTTCTCTCGGCGGCTTTTTCAAGGGGATCACGGAGATCTTAGAGAAATCGGGTAAAGCGATTGTATTAATGGGGGGTTGCTGCGAGTGGAGGTGCGCCGTGATTAAACCGTGCACCGCCGGGCACCCGACCAGGCATGCTAAAGCTACTGGCGGCGTGCGCAGTTCCTCCGGGTAGTCTTCCATTAATGGTGGTTTGAGGTGAAAAAAATGTCAGGGTTTTTGAAGGGACCAAATCAATTTGAGGAGATGAAGACTCAGAGCATCGCGGTGGTCTGAAATTGAAAGATGGATCGAACCCGGGGTCTCGGCTCAACATTTTGAGAAAATGTTAGGCCCGTTCGTTTGGCGTTTCCCAAAATTATTTTGTGTTTGGGAAATACCAAACATACATATTTTCAATTTTCTAAAATAAAATTTTCACTTCTCAATTTTCTTAAATTACTATCTCAAAAGTCAAATAAATATTTTTTCTCTAAATAAACCCTACACAAACTCTAATCTTATTTGACATAAATTAATATATATCTTATACAATTTATCTCACAAAATAAAGATGGTTTGACATAAATTCTTACACCTACAACCTAACTCTTCCAAAAAAAACTACACCTACTTTATTTCTCGAATCATTCTTTCAAAACTCAAACAAATAATATTATTACTCTCCTAAACTTCTTTCCCAAACATCAAACACACGTGCCCTTAATTTCTCTAAAAAGCAAAAAGAAAGAAAAAAGAAGGGGTTAAAATGTTAATGGGCCTTCCAGTTGCAATCTTGGGCCTAAAACTGTTACCAACTGAATCCAATATGTGAAACCCATCTTTTTGCGGTTCAGGATAGACTTGTCAATGGGTCGTACTCGAATCCGATCAATCTAAGTCTAACTATGTATTAAGAATTAAGCAAAGGTCTTCTCTCTTCAGTCTTCAATTCCATGATCATAAAAAAATTCCCAAAATAGGTGTGTATAAGTTTGGGGTCAGTTGGGGGAGGAAAAATTATTTGATGCAGTCTGATGTATGGATGACGTGGTACAATACAAGGAATTAATTAAATTCAATTCTTAAATTTAAGAAAAAGTTGGCTCTATAATCTCATCTTCACCATGTATTGGTATGCAAACATTAATTTGACTAAATCTCAACCGTTTGATGCACCACGTCATTCATGCCACGGATGTACCAAATAATCTTTCGAAATTTAGGACACATATTAATGCTTAATAAAAAAAAGTCTATCGGTATAATTGAATGTCAATGAAAATCGAAGATTCACCAACTTAAATTACTATTGAGGAAACCTTATTTTCTTATATTGTTCGTTTCTAAGAAGAAGAAAAAACAGCCCTTTATTTTGGTAAGGTGAAACGGTGCTTTTTCTCTATTCTTTCTATTTCTTTTTGGTGATTATAGGGATCTCATTTCATTGAACAATACAATCAAGAACAAAAATAGTAAAATTGATCAAATGCTAACTAAATTTAACTAATTTTTTTCCATTTGCTTTATGGAAAAATCCAAAGTCACACAAAGAAAGTGCCACGTGGCACCACAAATTGAATTAAAATCAACGGCATACTATAGCCACTAGTCAGTCATCCCCTCTCACTGTCTTCAATCTTTCAGTTCTCAACTGATCATCCTCCATTCAAGAAAAACACAAACACACAGAGAAAAAAAAACTCCATTTTTCGCCATGTCAATGGCTTCAAGTAGCTACACTTCTTTATATTCTTCCCCACCTTTACCCACAAAAACATTCCAACCCACCAAGCCAAACCCATCTCTTTTCTGGTTGTTAAACCTCAATCACACAAAGAACCATCCTTTTCTCTGTAAATCAACCATTTTTTCCAATACCCACTTCCCAAAACCATCAATTTTGGTTGCAAAAGCTTCCGAGACTGAAACCCAATCAGAAGGAGGAGGAGAAGAAGAAGAAGAAGAAAAAGAGTACGAGGTTGAACTGGTGCAGCCTTATGGACTGAGATTTGTAAAGGGTAGAGATGGAGGTACCTACATTGATGCTATTGCACCCGGAGGTTCGGCCGATAAGACCGGAAAGTTCACCGTTGGGGATAGAGTTCTTGCCACCAGGTATCTATCTATTTAATTTTGCTACTTTTCCGTTAATGTTTGGTAAATGAAACTTAAATTTTACATCTTTATAGTTGCCATAAGATATAATTCTTGTTTGAGGCTGTCATGATGTAGTATTCAAATTGTACTAGTTTAACTTTTCAAATATACATTTTCTTTAACATGTTTTAGGAGTGGATCAGTGGATCAATGGATCAAAATTAGTGTGTGTTTAGGTCATCTAGATAGGAAACTTTTCGAGAAAAAAAATTCGGAAATATTTCGGAAGAAAGGGAAATCTGTTCGACGTGTCGAAAGGGATTAAACTCTTTGGAAACAAAAAAAATCCGGGTAAAATTGTGAAAAAAAAATAATAAATTAAGAAAAAGTGAAATCTGAATTATATTTAAACCTAAAAGTAATGGTTGAGAATTAGCAGTGTGAAATCTTTACTTTGAGTTTTATGTAGAAGGGTCCCATTTTGGAAAATAAGTCTTGTTTTGGGACATCGTAATATTGAAATGAGAATAAAATATTTGGGGCAGAGGGAGCATTAATTATCATATATCTCTTTATGTTCATATACAGAACAGTGAGACATCTTTGTGCAGTAAGTACCTTGGCCACGATCAATTTATTTCTTGTGAAATAACCTCTAAATCTCGTGATGTCAATGTATGCTAGTATACTCTGATCCTATGCTTGTAAGAATAGTATATACTTATTATTTTGGCATCATTTTATATATTTTATTTTCTTCACAATAGATTCATAGGCGGGTATTTTCATATTTACTTGGATTTTGAATTTGAACATGTGTTATGTGTACATTAGGCTGTAGTTAGCTATAGTACTATTTACACGAGGTGATATCTGCCAATAAGTGTAAAATAATGGGGTATTTGCCAATTAAAACGAACACAAGGACGTACTTTGTTAATAACCATCCAAATGTCTTTGTTTAACAAAGTGATTAAAGCAGTTTAAGAACAATAAACGCAGTGCAGTTTTTGGAGAGGAAATATGGCCTGCAGCTGAATATGGAAGAACAATGTACACCATTCGACAAAGAGTCGGCCCTCTTCTCATGAAAATGCAGAAGAGATACGGTAACTCATTCAGAAATTCTTAATATATTCTTAGTGTGCTAGTTTGTTTTTTATAGTGTCGTTTATCACTTATCAGGAAAGATTGATACTACGGGTGAATTGACCGAAAAGGAAATCATCAGAGCCGAGAGGAACTCTGGATTTATTAGTAACAGAGTTAGAGAAATTCAAGTGAGTTCCATCTTTCTCCAATACAGCATCAAAGTTATTTGTATAGTATAGTCTAATATTTAATAAACTTATTTCGAGTTCTATCAATTTAGATGCAAAACTACACAAGGAAAAAAGAACAGAAGGAAAGTAGAGAAAGAGATCTTCGTGAAGGATTGCAGCTTTACAAGTAAGAATTCTTGGCAATTCTCTTGATAATGTCTTACCTTAATCACTCATCTTTTGTGTTCTCTTTTAATGATTGATGAAGGAGCGGAAAATACGAAGAAGCTTTGGAAAAGTTTGAGTCGGTTCTAGGATCAAAGCCGGAGTATAATGAAGCAGCTGTTGCAAGTTACAATGTGGCTTGCTGTTATTCAAAACTTGATCAGGTAAGCTCATATTAAATTCTTAATCTTTGACTCGATTTGGCCGGTTAGTAATAAGAAAAAAATTATAAAGATGGGCTATAGTGAGAATGTTAATTATGGAGTGAAATGCAAAATACCCCTAAAACACCTAATGTTCTCTAACAAACGAGTTCGAGTGGGTGCAAATACTGAACATATTATGTTATCTCAGTAATCGAGTTTAATCTATGGCTTGTTGCAGATACAAGCTGGACTATCGGCTCTTAAGGACTCCTTGGAAGCCGGTTTCGAAGACTTTAAGGTGAGTTTAGGCCGAACAAGACTAGATGAATATTTATGTTCCGATAATCTTAAACATATAACATATATAATCTTAAATATTACAGAGAATTAGGACGGACCCTGATCTTGCCAATTTAAGGAAATCCGATGAATTTGATCCTCTCTTGAAGAGATTCGATGAATCATTCATCAATGAGAATGCCATCAACGCAATCAAATCTCTTTTTGGATTTAACAAGAAATAAATATATCGTATTTACACATTCAAGGAGCCTGATCTTACATTACCAGATCTGCAGATGAGATTCCAACAAAAATAACAAGCTGCATAGAGAGAGGTGCTTGTTTTTCGATTGTATATTGATTGTTTCAATTCTTGATAAATTTACGCAATCTTATGTAATTACAGAAGATATAGAAAAGATTAAAAGTTTACAATTCAAACACATTGGTTGTTTATTTGAAGTAGTTTCATCTGTTTCATGACAATGTGCTATGTGTTTGAATTAGTTTATTAAAGTTTGACTATTAGAGTAAAAGGTAAGGATACTACTTACAGAAAATGTGTTTGATTTGTGTTTTACATATATATCAACTGGATCCAAACTAGTTGTATTCCAGCTGCATCCACTGTAGATCGTATGCAGTATATCCACATCCGATTTACATTGACACCCGATAAATGAGGCCAAAGCTAAAAAATCGAGATATTGAATTACTAAAGATCTGTACATGGAATTTCATTAACATTTTAAAGAATCAAGTATATTACAAATGTCATGGAAAATAATATCTTCCCCCTCAGTCTCACCAAAGAAGTGGCAATAGCCAGTTAACTTCTTGTTCGATTTGATCACAAGAGGAACAATAACAAAAACGAATGGCAAAATCCTTATATCAGACGCATTTAATCCAGCAGTAAAATCAATATCTCTGAGTCAAATTGTTGGCTTTAAAATGAATCCAAGTCGATTCTTTTCTTTGAATCGTCTTTGTGGTAATTAACATTATAGGATTTTGATCAAGGAAGAGCTCCTAACTAGGCAGCAGTATCAGAGAATGACACAAAGACATCGGCTGTTTTCCTCTTCATTGTCTGTATCCCATGTTTCACTAAGACAAGAATCGGCATTATTAGATGAATGAATAAACCACCATGAAGTAATGTAAACTTGAAATTTTTGTTGTTGCATTTACCTAAAAGAGCAATGGTATATATATATATATATATATATATATATATATATATATATATATATATATATATATTTATTTATTTGCAGAAACTAAAGCTACACAATCACCAAATCAAAACTTCATTTCTTTGAAATGTTGTAAAAATACGCAGTTCAAGAGGGCAACACTAGAATTTCAATTCTGGGGTGCATAAATAGAAAAAGGTGTATTTTTGGGATAAAAATGCAAAATACTCATTTGAAAGATAAATCAACATAACAAATAAAAAGAGATGAAGCAATTAAACACCTGGATTCAAACTCCCTGATCTCTGTAAGTTCTTTCCCTAAATTATCCATCCATTTTACTCTTTTCTTCTCAGCTTCTTTAAAAACATCAGAAGGGACCCTTTTAATACAGCTTTTCAGTACATTCCCAGTTTCAGAAGATGAATTATCAGAAGAATCAGGAGATATAGCAAAAGCTATTGGAGGAACATTATGTGGGGAATTTTCTAATTTCAAAGGTCCTGAAGTGTAAATATGAGCAGCAGAGGGTTTACAAAAGCAAATAAATGGACACTGGATCTTGCAAATTAAAACCCTCATCATCAGTAGTTCATTTTACCTTTGAGTTGTCCATTTCTGGTAAAGCACCAAAAAAAAGGAAAAATGCAAACTTTTGATTCCTTCATAGAGGAATCAAATTGGAAATTCCAATGAAGATTGTTTCAATGAAAACCCAGTACCCTTTTCTTGCAGATGAGATCAAGATTGAAGAAAAAGATTATAAATTTACTAAAAATTTAATAAAGCAATTTCAATTTTTGAAGGTTTAATTCACTGAAAATTTAGATTTCATATTACCCTCTTTTGGGTACATTGAGAAACTGAAATAGTGGAATGTAAGATGAACAAATAAAATTCTTGATAATGAAGAGAGTAAATTTGTAAGAAAATAAAGAAGGGGAATTATACTTAGCTGGAAAGTCCAGCTATAGAAGATGATGATACACCAATTTGAAAGGCACCCTACTTGTCCAAACATTCCCTAATAATTTTAATTAGTTTTTTTGACATTTTAATAGTGACTAACAATTTTTTTACTATTTTTATATTCTTCGCAACCTTTTGAATTTTAAGGGTTCTTTCCTTCACCAACCATTATATAATATTCTTGTGTACAAGTTAAAAAAACATCTATTTTTAAATATATGTATTTTCCGGATTTTTAGTGCAACATATCTACTAATATGTTTTTTTATTTGTCAATCTTGCTTCCATAAGAGTTCAATTAGATGTCAATTTAAAATAGGTCAACTAGGTGATGGCATCACTTAATCAAGTCTATGGATGTTATAAGCAAAAGAATGACATATATTGAGGCATAAGAGTTGTCTTAGATGTGACATTACATATGTCTATATTTAATTAGATATGTCTAAAGTCTAAACTATATTAATTAAGCAATAATTTAATACCAAATGGCTTGAGATAAATCAAGTATAGTAGAGGGTATACGTTTTCTTTCCTTTTTTTCAATTGTGCGACTACGAGTATCTTTACTTATTTTTTGGTTGATACAATTTGTAATTTGTATTCGTATTTGAAAAATATAGTGAAGATACGGTTTGAATAAGGGGCCTTGTACCCTCATTTTGTCATTAATGATCCATTAGACATCAAATGATTCCAAGTATATGTTTTCTTACATGTGTATTATTTTAATCTTTCTTAATTTGTTAGGAGAACTCATCATGTCGGAAGTCGAAGCAAACAAAAAATTGAAAAGTTTAGTTCTTCTTAAAAGAAATATATCAAACTAGTGATTGTTCTAGTGGAATGAACTAATTATCACAATTTGACGAATCTAGGTTCTAATATCGGTTGAGAAAAGTTCTCACGTATTGTGTCTAATGAGGCTTCAAATAGTCTAAATCAAGTTGTCAAACACCTGAATATTCTAAAAAACCGAAAAAGAAAAAAGCTA
Organism: Penstemon newberryi var. newberryi; assembly: GCA_030819805.1. Lineage (NCBI taxonomy): Eukaryota > Viridiplantae > Streptophyta > Magnoliopsida > Lamiales > Plantaginaceae > Penstemon > Penstemon newberryi. The sequence continues at coordinate 46,157,391 of JAUALY010000001.1, forward strand.
TGCTTAATTACTACATTTGTCTTTTAACTAAGTTGTGTGTTGTCTTAATAGGCACTTTTGTTACAGAAAAACAATGAATGTGGAGGGAGAATACAAAAAAAAATCTAACTAAATACCCAAATAAGATGAATTAACTAAAATCCACATAAATCCAAAATGGCAAATGAAAGAATGGACATAGGTTGTCTTTTCTTGATCATAAGATTTGTAATCACTAATGGGAGGGTGCCACTTGCTTATTTCCATGAGGGATTGAGGGTGGTGGGACTACTGAAAATGAGAAGCATGAAATGTTGTGGGGGACAAAAAATTATGGAATTCAACTTAAAAGGCTGGTACTTTAATAAAATGCAAGGTAATTTTTGTTTCCCTTTTGTAAAGGAGAAAAGGAATAGAAAGAAAGAAAGAAAGTGAAAAGGATACAAAATAACTATCATTGAGTTTGGCAATATTTCATACCCAAAGCCAAAGATGTCCAAGTGTATTTAATTAAGGGGGCAATGCTCCTTTCTTCTTGCTTATTTGTCGTCGATCATACCTGCACCCAATATAACTAAAACATGCCTTATCAATTTTATTGCACCCAATAATTTCCAATGAATTTCAAAATTGCCCTACACAAGTAGCTAGAAGCAGCCTCTAATCAACTTCTGCTTTTGTCCAATTTTCAGTTTTTTTCCAAGATAACTCAGAAAAAATAAATTGGTGATCAAGTTCTGCTCATACAGTTTTGAGTCAAACAAGAAAGATTCAATTTGATGATACCAAAATCATTTTGGAAAATAATAAGAATGTGAATCTCTATACTAAGGTTACATTTCTAGCAGTTTATGTAAAATATATGTACCAAGGAAATAACATGTTGATTGCTAATAAATCTCCAAAATTTACAATAAAAAACTGTGCTAGACAGGAGAACAACAAAACCATATGATATATAATGTAGCAGCACCAGTATCCAAAAGTTCAGGTTTGAACGCCTTAAAGCCGTAAGAGTGGTAAAACATTTTGTAAATAATAACAAAATTTTAGGTAAAGACTAAAGACATATATGGGCAAAATAATTTATTGTGAAGAATTAACAATTGGAACAATTATTGTATAACCTCTTAATATAAAGTACACTATTGCTGAGTCTTGAGGACCGGAAATGCAATAACGTCACGTATACTCGCCGAGTTTGTCAACAGCATTACAAGCCTGTCAATTCCCAGCCCCTGAAAAATAATTTCACATGTTACTCAATTCGGCTTAAAAGTAGATCATTACTTAAAAGTACTGGATATTTCAAATTTTACTTGTTTGTTCATAAAGCTCACAAGATAATCTACTTTAATTGGGGAAATTGCTTATTAGTCCCCCAAATCTGGACCTCAACACATCTGGTCGCATACTTTGCAAAGTTGCACTTTTGGTCATTTTTTTAAAAATAATTTGGAATTTTGGTCTCGCCTACTCTTCATTCACTTTGGACCAAAGTGCAAAACCGAGAGTCCTCAGGATTGCACTATTTGAGTAACTGATCAAACTAAATTAGAACTGGAGATTTCAGTGCAAATTGAACCGAACCAAATAAATTCGGTTTGGTTTTCGGTTTTTAATTTGCCGAATTCCGGTTTTCGAATCAGTTCGTATTTTGGCCAGTTAATCCAACCAAACTGAAAAGAAGTTATAAAAAGAACCAATTATTCTTATTTTGATTTCATTTTCATATTCAAAGTTTCTTGACCATAAATAAAAAATAGATTTATTGAGTTTTACCAGTCCTAGTCCTATGAGACTGAAAGTGCCCAACATAGACTAGTTTATGGGACCAAAAGTGCAAGTATTTTCAGAAATTGGACGAAAAATGCCATTCTGTAACTTGCGGAACCAGAAGTGAAACATTTTAAAAAATTGGGAACAAAATGCGATTTTATGGAGAAGAGTTTTGGGTATAAATGTAATTTTATCATACCATTCCAGAAGCAGGAGGCATCCCATATTCAAGAGCCGTTAAAAAGTCTTCATCAAGAGACACATCATATGCTTCATCATCATCATCGTCAACTTTCTTGTTTTTGTCTTCCGTTTCTGAAACTAAAGCTGCTGCTGCTGCTTTCTTCTTATTATGCTGCCTCACTTGCTCTTCCAGCCGTCCTCTCTACAATGTACCATTTCAAATACTTAGCTACAATCAAATCAAGACTACCCAATCTTAGCACAGCCATGGTCTAATTATTTTCAGGCCAAATAATAAGAGAATTTCCGAACCAATTGCCCTGTAAGACTGATAGTTAATAAATTTATCATTGGTAAAATAGCAATTTTAAGCCCATCGGACCAGACTCTCAGCACATTCAGTCCTGCACTTTAAAAAATGCACTTTTGGTCCTGTCGCCCCTTTTTCATCCAATTTTGCACTTTTGGTCCATGGGAATAGTCTTTGTTATTCTCTTAGTATTGCGCTTGTGGTTCCAAATTGGATTGTAGGTGCAAAATATTTTAAAAATTTGTGACCAAAAGAGTAATTTTGTAAAGTGCCGGACCAAAAGCGATGATGGTTCAATCCTGTCAGACTAGAATGCAACTTCGGAAATTATCGTCTTTTAGACCAGACAAATTATAAGGTTGTTATAAGCACAGATAGATGCTAAAAGACATTGCTTACTTGGTCCAAAGGATCAGTCAATTCGGAGAAAGCATTTGCCATCTCACGACCACATATAAAGAGCTCAAATCTCTCTGTCAAACCTGCATGCCTGATGAACAGATGGAAAATAAGATTCTCCATTAATATTTTCCAAGTTTTTGTAAGAATTTCAAAATGGATCAATTTCTAAATAAACAAAGCAGCTTTACAAAGTTTTTCATTTAAAGTGACACAAAATGCCTTATTAATAGCTCATACTTTCTATGCGGTTTGGCCAGAGGAGATATTTCAATCGGGTAGTCCAGGACAAAAGTTGGCTGCAACAACTTTGGCTCTACTGCTAATTCGAAAACCTGGATGGTACAACAGAAGCAATATTCAGAACATTAGTTTAAAATCGAACAAAAACTTTTATTTTGATTCTGAAAAAAGTTGTGGAGATAAACAACCTCATTAAGCACATGACCAACAGATGGGCATGCATTGATTGAACTTTTGGTTTGATTATCAAGACCAATATCTTGTGTTTGCAAAGTAGCTTCTTTTGCAGCAGTAAGATCATTACCAAACTCGTTGAAATCAATCCCTGTTGCTTCTTTCACGAGATTGTGCATCGTCTCTCTCCTCCAGGGTCTTTCTAAGCATATCTCTACACCCTGCAAAATACAAAAATTAAGAAAAGAAATTCTGCAAGGATATTGAACACGAGGCTTATTAAAGAAATCAGGAAAAAAAACACTCAATAACTTGGGAAAATAGAACTTTGTAAAGTGGCGATTTTCATTTACAAGACTGTTAAGATTCAGTTATCATCGGGATATGTGCCAACCGCAGAATGGTCAAAGGTTGTGAACTGCAACAATTTAAAAAGTTGAGTGGCCAGTGCAAATTTTGACCCTATCTTTTTCTTTGGAAGGTCAAGAGCATTTATAAAACCCGATCTAAAGGAAAGCACATTCACATCAGCACGAATTAAAATGAAGTACTAAGGACAAGCAAATGGGACCAAATACAGAAGAGGTTTACCTGATAATCAAGGGTAAGGTTCCCATTAACAGCAAGAGCACAATGTGTTATGATCTCTTCCGTCATATTCATCATGCTTTCATAGTCTGAATATGCTTCATACATCTAATCATAAAAGCAATAAACTAAGACTTAATCACACATTATCTCAAATAATATAATTAAACAGCTTTCAATATCATGGCAATGTAATATGCACTTTTTCAAATATTTGAAAAAAGTATTCACCTCAATGGTGGTGAATTCAGGATTATGACGAGTTGAAATGCCTTCATTTCTGAATATCCTGCCTATCTCATATACTTTTTCAAATCCACCAACCTGTAATTGACAATTAAAAATTACTGGAACAAGAACACCACATGTCACAATAAACATATCATCAATAATAACATACAACAAAATTCGCACATAGAATTATTAATTAACATACTAATATATAGTCTCACCAGCATTCTCTTTAAGTGGAGCTCAGTCGCAATTCGTAAATAAAGATCTTGCCCAAGAGAGTTATGGTATGTAATGAACGGCCTAGCTTCAGCCCCTCCTGCTGCTCCCTAGTAGACAAAATCAAATCAATAACTAGCACTAAAGCAAACAAAGACCTTATGCAAATAAATTTTTATAAGAGAAAACAAATTAAAGGTATCTTCTCTTTATAGCTTCTGAGCTTAAGATTTTTAAATGAGGTGGTCATTTAATATGGTATCAGAGCCAGGAATTATGATCATATGGTATCTTCTCTCATTTTCACAGTTTTTTCCTTCTTGGGGACGGAAAAATAGAAGAAAACACATTAATATAGATATATTTGTTTACATTCTCCAAAATTTCGAGGGATATAGAAAAATAATTGCACCAGGTTTATTATGCCAGTGTTTCAGTCACGTCAGCAACTGAGTATAGGAAAACTTAAAAAATAAAATAGAAGGAAAAAGACATTTAATTAATTTTTGCTCACTTTTTTGAATATTTTAATTTCTACGAGAATAATTTAAAAATATAAGCATAAGAAATGGCTAAATACCTGAAGAACTGGAGTCTCAACTTCAACAAAACCAGCAGACTCCACTGTCTTCCGTATTTCTGATATAATCTACTAAAGATAAGCAAAAATTAGAACCTCATCAGGTGAAACTAGAAAGCATGCAAGAAAAGGACGAAAGAGAAGTTACAGAAAACACACCTTAGCTCTCTTCCTAAATATGTCAGCTACCTCAGGATTTGCAATCATATCTACATACCTTCAATAAAGAATAAAAAGCTTGAATAACGAGAAAAAACTATATCAACTATGTGATCAGTAGAAAGGAAGACTTTGCGTTAGCAGCTAAATGCTTAAAAGTACAAAATTTGGAGATGGAGTAATTATATAAGGAAAATTTGCATTTGCAAGTCCCACATGACAGAGTATTTAACACATTTTGTCCCGCGTTTTACCAAATTGCATTTTTGGTCCAAATTTTTGAAATGTTTTGCACTTTGGTCCTATCACCCCCTTTCCATCCAATTTGGGACCAGAATTGCAAAATACCTTAAGAAATTGGGACCAAAGGCACTGAGGACTGCAGTTTAGCCCAGGACTAGTTTGAGTGAGATGTCTTTCGACGTAGAAAAATCTAGGGGAAATTTATCAAGATAGGGGAGATCTCTCACCTTTGGCGATAACGCTTATCTATGTCTGTCAAGCCATGATATTTATCCGGTAAAGGAAGCAAAGATTTGGTAAGGATTGAGAATGAATTCACACAAACAGACAGTTCTCCTATAGCAAAAGGCATTAAAACAATTATCAAAAGCATGAACAAATTAATAATAATGCAAGAGATAGAAAAAAAATAAAAAAAATCTAATGCAATATCACGTCCTCAGATAATAATTCAAGTAAAACAGAGGATCTTTGCCTAAACATAAGTATAAATCATATAGCCTTAATAGAAAAGGAGAACGATAAAGTACCTTTTTCTGTGCGCTTAATTGAACCTCTGGCCCCCAATATATCACCTATATCGACTAGTGACTTCAAATGTTCGAATTGATCACTCAGAAGCCTTTCCTTCTCACAATAAAGCTAAAACAAAGGGGGAAAGTATCTTTAGTACATTGCAACAAGTTACTAAAACTTTTTAAAAGAACAAAGACTAAACAAAACAAAAAACATTAAACTAGAAGATATGAAGAAGGAAAGAACACAAAAGAGAAATCCATTAATCATGTCAAATAATTACAGAGCATTAATCTGAGCTTTAGAACTGATATTTCAGTTAACTAAGGAAATTCTTGATAAGTAACAAAAACTCGCTAAGCTCTTTTGTTGAGAACACTTTAACAAATGCAGTTTACTAAAGGAAACATCTTTGGTTATAAGAAATTGAGCATACCTGGATTGTCCCAGAGTCGTCCCTCAAAGTTAAAAAAGCAAGCTTTCCAAAGGCCCTTCGAGCTACAATTCTTCCAGCAATGGATACAAGATCGTTTTCGCTGTTAGATTCTTCACCATTTCCTAGACTCTTATAAATATCTTGCAGTTGATTTGCTGTATGAGTACGCTCCCACTTATAAGCATAGGGATCTAAGCCCTTGCTTCTTAGCTCTTCCACCTATAGATATGAAAGTCATTTACATATGATTCAGAAGGAAAGAGTACTATAATTTATTCAAGACAGAAACGTTTGCTCCTGTTATGATTATGGATTAAAATTTTGTTTTCTTAGTATATTTCAGTCAGTTAAAAGAAAAAAAAATCATTTCAAAAAAGTTCCAGAAATATTTGGGAAAATTGTAAATCAATAAACATGTTGCTCGATTTCGATTGACCCAAAAACATAAACATTTCCGTATTATTGGTGGAAAAGTATATAAATTTTAATCCATGGTTATGCTATAATGGAATATGACAAATCTCTAAGTTCTTGAAAAACATTCTTTGCTCCTAAGTTCAAAACACTGTGCAACATTTGATATTCTATATAACAAAATTATTAAAAACAAGATACATATTCACACAACCCCATATGTCCAAATTCCAATTTCTTCATCCAATTTTCTCAAAATTAAGGCAATAAGCTTTTGCCTTATTTAATTATCTGCATTGTATACGATAAAGTGTCAAAGATTAAACCTTTTTTATGCGAATGGAGCGAATTGCCTCTCTGTCAGAAGTAGAAGTCTGAGAGGAGGAGGGCCTGCGGTTGCGACCGGGCTGTGGGGGAACGGCGGCTGTGGTGGCGGCGGAAGAAGTAGAAGAAGTAGAAGAGCAACGGACTATGAGAAAGGGTCGGAATTTTGGGAAGAAAAATGGGTTTGTGTTGGATTTGGAAGAAGCGGCAAGATGCAGTAGCTGCTTCAGTCTCAGTGGCTGCAGCGCCACCTCCATTGTTGATGCTTTTGCTTCTCTTCCTTTGTTTGAGGTTTGTTATGTTATCTCCATTTTATTTTAAATTAATAATAGGTCGAAAACTATTTTATTTTAAATGATTTTGATCATTTACTAACATAATTAAATGTTTATGAACTTATTTATTAAAAGAAATTCTGTTAATGAACTTATATACTAACATTACAAAAAATCATAAAAAATATGTCAATTTAGTAAAGGAAAAAAATCCTTTGAGGTTTAGTACTTAGTAGTAGAAAATAGAGTCAAATTAAAAATTACTTGAGTTTTCAGATGTAGTTAAACAATATTATCATGACTCAATTATTATTCAATTGATAATAGTGCCTAATTTTTTAATTTAAACCAAAAAAATAAGTCCTTATTTTCTGATTTCATATGTAATGTGACAAATTCAATAGATAAATCTTGGGCTTTCTTTCATGAGGAATGGAAGGCATGAGATTAGTTAAGCCCTCTAACTTGGACAGCCCAACAAATAATATGGACTTGGGCCAATAAACAGTCCAAGAAAAGACAAAGCTGGATCTGGTGATATAAAAGCCTTTTGTTAGTACTTATTCCCATCCCTAAATTTTTAATACTATTTTTTTTTTGGAGATGTCTTTAAGTAAGACTTTCTTTCTTTAAATAAATTTATTTTTTTAACATTACTTTCTCACATAAATAATAATTTGACACCACTAACATTCAACCACTTCTTTTAAGGGCTTACATGTAAAAATCACCTAAAAATTTCACATTTGTACCTTTTACCTAAAACTCCATGTCAAAAGTGAAGGGATAAAAAGAAAGAGGAACGGAGGAAGAATATAATTTAACTCTCAGTCTCACATTTTGCTTATGATATTCTAAACAAAACTTATATATTGTTCAATCTAATGTTTTTTTATTTAATAAAATTTAGTGGAAAATCATACTTTCTTTAGTATGTTTAAATCTCAAAATTTTAGTGGTTTAGGACAAAATAGAATAATATTTCTTTTTTGATAAATTATAATCTAAAACCTCTATAACCCTATTTATTTGTGCTTACGGTTGGTCACAATTCGGACCAAAAGATGCGTACACTAGCTGGGGTTGTCTACGGTTCCTCGAGGTCGTACTTGAGGAATCGTTTCATGTGAGATCAAAGCCATTAAAAATTTAAAATCTTTAATCTAAACCATTAAACGATGTACAAGAGTGTACCATAGTCAGTTATTAAAAATTATAGTGTATGACGTTAGGGTTGATATCATACTTTCTATAATGGACATTGTACACTAGCAAAATTATCAATACACCCCTCCATTAATTAATTCGAAAATATTAAATTACGATTAAACCCTTCTCATCTCAAACCCATCTCTCCTGATATTTTCCTTCTCTACAGATAATATCAAACATCGGCAGTGTCCTCTCACACCAACGCCGGAGAATATCTTTCGCCACCATTCCTCCTGTCTCCATCCATATTCAGTCCAGCTGGCCTTCTCCGCCAACGTTTGAACCGAGAAGTGCAGATCCGACAGCCAAACTAAGGTCTCGCTTTCGTCGCGTCACCGTGTTTTTGGTGAGTTTATTTAAGACCTAGGGTTTTTATTTTTCTTTTCTCAAATAATGTCGATCTTGGTTGAAAGGAATTGTGACCGTGGATTAAATTTGCTAAACTTAGATACAGATTTGAACTAATTCACTAAACTACCATATTATTCAATAAGCAATGGCCTTCGCTTTAGTGTACAGGCATCTGAGTGGCACAGGTCATGTGCAAGTTGGATTTCCTGAATTAAGATGATTATATTTTGAATTTGTAAAAGCCAGAAGCATTTATTTAATTGTAATTCTGATTATGGCATAATCTCGTTGTCCAGTCCAATAATTAGTGTTGTATTCTTGATGGATGGTTGATACTTCTGTCTTCCTTTATTTTGTTATCATAATTGGGTAGTATGGCAGTCCTATTGCTCTAGGTTGACATCTTAGTACTCTTGGATGATTTATTAGAGGAATATTAACTATTGTATTTTTGCTTTCAGTGGTACTACTTATTTTTCCTTTGTAATTTTGTCTTGTATATTAGAAGTTGCAAATTAGTACTAGCTAGTTAGAAGAAGCTTCCCTTTTTAGTTTTAGCTGTACTTTGGTTTGACTGGCTTCTTTCTGGGGGGATTTTATCTTTCTCCAACTTTTGTTTTTTTTTTTTTTTTTTTTTTTTTTGATAAGCTCTCCAACTTTTGTTGAATGGTGCCTTTTGTTTACCTGGAGAGGGAAACTTTTTCAGTAGTTTTGTTTGTTTTATTGATAGGCTTTGTTAAATGTATGATCTATCATAAAAAATAGAAAGTTGAGTATGCTTGTGTTTGGTTTTGCAAGAATAATCTTATTATATATATACTTGATCTTGTTTTCTTTCTTAAGGTTTACTTAACACAAAACAGACCTGATTAGGTCAGTTTAGATGTGTCTGATCCTCTAACTTGCATTAATAGTATATAAAACTTAGACTCCAATTCCCATATGAATGAATTAGAACTAGAAAACATTTTGTCTGATTGCTGGACTGGATTAAGTTACAGGGTTAAAAAAATAAGCAGTGTTAATATTTTGGTTAAAGAATCACCTAGCCTATAACTTCTTTGTTTGGATTTCAGTGCTTTTACTTGAAATCCATGACGTGTAATCAACCAGTAGATTTTTGTGCCTGGTTATACTAGTTATTAGCAGTGACAGAGCATCTATCCGCTATGTTCATTGTCCTAACATAATTTGAAAGTTTTAGTTATATATGTACTTCATACTTTGAATCATTTGTGATATACTTGGTTATTGATCCTATGATGGCCTTGATTGGGTTATCATATTCTGTCAAATTTGTGATCTAATAACTTCAGACTTTCTTTAGCCTAGCTACGTCTAACTTGAGTTGTTGATAAATACTTTCAGGATTCTCTGAAAGATCTTAGAGAGAAAGAACATCGAATTGTCTATCGCCTAACACTGGTTAAAGAATGCAACACGGAGGACATAGATGCAGATGATTTTGAGCTTGAAAAGTAACACCTTTCTGCAGAAGATGCCAGCTCCACACATAAAACCATAATCATATTGAAGGAACCGGAACCGGAACCAGGATTCATTTCATTTTATGGACGTGCTAAAAGAATTGAAGATGATATTTGTGTTTCTATCCCCCATAATTTTATTTGTTAATTATTTCTATAAACAATCAAGATAAAAATTCGATGAGAAAGGAACAAAATATTGAAAACTATGGTTGTCAATGGATCAAATTTGGCTCTAAAAATTTACGGGTTCATTGGATCTTGTTAAAATTTGATATGATATCGAATCTTTTAGGGATCCAATGGATTTCCACTTTCAAGATTAACATCATATTTTTTTCTTAAAACAAGTTTGTTGATGTTATAATTTCTGACCATGTGCATAGAAGTAAAATTATTAAAAGATTTCTTCTTAAATTAATGGTAAAAAATATTAATGATACTTATCTTAATAAAATATCATGTAAATATACTAAACTCGATATTTTTTCAATATTTTGTGAAAATCATTAAAAAAAAATTGAATTAAGATAAACTAATACTATAATTTTGTCCATGTAATTCAATTTACCCACCTTAAAATGCATAACATCCAATTGAGCCTCCGTGATTTGAAAAAGAGCATTTTATCCTCCGGTGAAAATTTTAGAGAAGCAAATTTTCAAATTGAACATTATGAATATCACAGGAGATAAACTGCTATTCACTTATATATATATATATATAATCTTATTTTTGTCAAAAAATTTAAATTTAGACCTCAATATTAAAAGACTTTATGCCTAAATTCTCCGTTAGCAAAACTCACAGAAATTGTAACTTTAAATCTTCTCATAAAAATTCACATTCAAAACAATCATATGAATGAATGTATGAATATTCAGTTAGCCCAATTTTAATTGCATTTAAACACATCTTTATCAATTATCTTTAACAATACACAATTTCAATCTTGCTCGATTTGATTGTCAATACTAAGAAGCAATTTATCATCAGAAATTCCAATGTCAATCTTCACATTATTCTTATCAGCAATATTAAACTCAAGATCATCAAATTCAGACACATTCGTTTCGGTTATGGAACTAGAAACGTGATAATCAAGACTTATTTTCGACATTCTTTATTTTCAATTATTCAAACCATCAAATCTATGATAAATATGGATCCACCCCACCGATAGTGCCCAAATTATGTAGATACAAATACCAAACATCATTTTTTTAGAAAACATCTAGCCACTTTGAGTACATAACCAAGAGTAAAAAAAATTCTTCTGTTAATTGCTGAAAAGTTATTCCAAGTAAAAAATTATGTACATGTACAAGACTTAAGATAAGGACAAAAGTTTCAATGAGACATGTCCATTGACGATAGTTGTTTATTCAGCCGGCAAAACTCATTGGTCATTCATTTGAGTCAACAAGGCAACATAAAGACTTCAGGGTCAGAATTACTGCATAGAAGAAAACACACATATATCAGTTCATTCATATTAAAATTAAGTTGATAACTTCTTGATAAAAAAGAAGACAAAGACCATTCCGAAAATTATATCAAATATGCAGTAAGAGGGGTACACACACATATGATTATATATATATGAATCATAAAAATCCATAAATACCATAAATTCCACCTTTGCATCTTATGACAATTGCATCATCATCTTTTACTTAACTGAAATCTAGCTAAAGCTTTATAATTATATAAATTTGACAAGTTAGCAATACATGAGAAGAAGTAAAAATGAACCTAGTTGTTATTAAATTCTCAATAAATCATTTAAAGAACAAATGCTCAAATTCAACGCAGTCACTGAATCACCATCAAGAACTTAAACTCAATAAAATATTCAAACTAAAAGAGGACAATGCATTGTTCGATTCTACCCAATACTCAAAACATTTTACTGTAACTAAACAAATTCAACACCTTGATTGCAAATAAACAATTCAAGATAAGGAACACTACTTGGCATCACTTAAAGGGTGGAGTTTGTCCTTTTTGTGTAGAGAGTGTAAATTCAAGCAGTTTATCTTATATTTCTATTACCTCAAAGTTTCAATCTTTTCTCCATGTAAATAGAATCTTTCAGTACCAGATTATTTAAGCGTTTATTATAGAGAAAGATAAATTTACTACGATATTAGGGATAAATAAAGTGCTCTCTCCTGCAGAATCCACTAGAGAGAACAGGAATCATTGACCAACCAAACAAAATCAAAAGCCCCATCATCCATTTCCTTCTTAATATTCTTATCGCTAAATTTCCTTGCTAGAGGATAAAAGTTTAACTACATTGGAACATATAATAAAATAAGGCATTACCTGGAAAACAATAAAACCACCAATAATCGGGTTTTTCTCAACACCTAAAAGCATGCCCATGGTTATATCTCAGTTTTTTATAGCCGTATGATTTCAAATCCAACAAAGTAAGTACTTAGTTCTTTTTCTTATCTGAAGGGAGTGCTTGCCTATGGAACACGAGGAGTTGAGTTCATCTTGACTTTGTAAAATGAAATAAGCCCTAATAATTAGATGTAATCCAATAGATGAAAATTGGAAAGATGAAGAGGTCCCGATACAATTTGAGAGAAACGGGGGCTATGAAGGAGACGCCAAATGAAAAAGGCATTCACATTGAATAGAAATAGCTTCCTGAAAAATTTATCTGAAGGTACACAAAAGAAACACCTCGTCCAAAAAATCTGAAAGTGCCTTCAAAAGTGTTTCAAAAATGTAAATGACAGAACCTATTCAAATAGGAAATGAAGATGTAATTAATCAAAGCCCAAACATGAAGCCACATAATTATTAGACAAAACATTGAATAAAAATCAGGATTTACATTAATGAATAAAAATCAGCATCATGAAAGCAATAGGATTAACGTACCAATAAATCAACAATGGCCGTGGACTAAATTGGAAAGATGAAGAGGTTACAATACAAATTTGAGAAACGGGGGTCTATGAAGGAGACGCCAAATGAATTGAAATTTTGGAGAAAAGATGGACAATTGAGAGAAGGGTTTAAAATTGGGAGAACCATCGATGCAAGAGGGGATTTTTTTTTTTTTTTGATAGTTTCCTGAATTAAAATGTAATTTGTTAAACTAAAAATATTTAAAAGGGTAATAATGTCTTTTTAAATTAAGTAATCTAAATCTAAGAGTGTTGTACAAGTGAGTACGTGTCAGAATTTTATTGGATGAAACGATTCCTCAAGGAATGACCTCGAGGAACCGTAGACAAGCCCACACTAGTTTGTCTTATTTTTCAGTATAATACAATTCAGCTTTCAATCACAATAACAATATTATTTTTTTTTTAATCACTGATAAATAAAAAATAAAACTAAAAATCTCTCTTCTTGATTTGACATAACAAACAATTGGAATTTTTTATTGGATAAAGTGACTACACGTGTTTCCTCAAGTACAAATATCGATATTAATTCAATCATATTTTCAAAATTTTCAACTTCACTAACCCATTTATTAATTACTTTTACACGCATTAATTGCAGCACCCCCATTTGTTTTAGAACCACTAACCGCACTACTTAATAAAAATAGTCATAAACGATTCCATTCCTAAGAAATACAGGGTGTAACCAATCTTGTTGAAACCAAATCAAAAACATTAAGGGCCTGTTTGTCTCGCATCTGGGAAAATTATTTCCCATTTTCGAGATGCGAGACAAACATCGCAATTCATTTCCCAAACTTTCTCCATTGGGAGATTATTTCCGAAACCAACTTCAAAAATTGGGCTGCAGCCCATTTTGACCAAGAAAAAGGCCTATGCCTACACTATTGACTACTCTATCATCTCTCTCTCTCTCCTCTCTCTCTCTCTCTCTCATTTCACGGGACATGATGTGGTCCAGGTTTTTTCTCTTTATTTTCTATTTTGTTTCTTTTTTCTTTTTTCTTTTCTTCATTAATAACTAAAATTATCTTATTCAATTGAAAAAACATTGACATATTTCGTGTTGTAAATTTACAAAATGATGTTCGATTCTATTAAAATTATTACTTGCATTTTCCATGCATTATTTCTTCTTTAAAAATGTTTAATGTTTAAATTAATTCTATAAAAAATATATATATCTTAATTATTTCATAAATTATAGTACAAAATGACAATGAAGTTGCGAATTCACATCTTCAAAAATAAATAAACACATAACCACAACAACATTGAACGATTACGAAAAATACATAATATATAAAAAACCACCACTACAAGAAAAATGAAATATAGTGATAAAATATTAAGTGACATTGTTGAAATTGTCACTTTTTCATATATTTAGTGACAAGTGCAATAGTGTCAAAATATATTTTTAAATTATCATTAATAGATATTAGTGACAAGTGTATGGAACTTAAGTTGTCACTATTGACAATTGGTAACAACAAAGTGACAATAAATATTGTCACTATAATTTAGTGACAATTTTTTAGTTGTCACTTTTGGGATGTCACTAAATGTCAATAGTGTCAACTTTTTTACATTTCTTGTCACTAATGTGTCTATGTACACCATTTTAGTGATAATATATAAATTCTTATCATTTTATAATTTGGTATTTTGTTTCTAAAATTTAAGTTTTTTGTAGTGTACAATAAAATTTTGATAGGAACAATAGATTTTATAATTGTGTAAAAGAATATTTGTTATAAGGAAAAAAAAGAAAGAAAATATATAGACCACATGTCTGGACCGAGTCCGTAGAAGAATCTCCCCTCATTTCACGTGGCCGCTTAAAAAATAAAAATTAATCTACTTTATTTTTCATTATTTTAGAAAGCACAAATAATTAATTATAAAATATTATTTACCACATATACTACATATAATATATACACCAATAAATTAAATTATATATAACTAATTGATGTGACATAAAGTCTTACACTATCTTACACCTAATTAACTAACTCAAACCTACCAAAAAAATCTACACCTACTTTTTTTCCCAAACCACTCTCCCAAAACCCAAACAAACAACATTACGCAAATCGAGATTATTTCTCAAACCTCTACCACTTTCCCAAACCACTCTCCCAAAGGCCAAACAAACAGGCCCTAAAGAGCGGTCACTCGAAATATTCAGCAAACATAATAGAAGTATTTTTTTGGACCATTACATTAATAATAATAATAATAATAATACTAATAAATAAATAAAATCGAATTACATTCAATTACTTACAATGAAAATCAATAATATGATTAGATTTATATTTAAATAAAAAAAGTAGGTAGTCAATGGCTTTATTAGACAAGCAAGCACCGAGGGCCATTGACAATATTGCTTCATTTACATCCAAAAATAGATTAATCAATTGATACAATGACAAGAAATCAAAACAACCACAAAATAAGAAAATAAAAATCAATTATCATCATCATCATTAAAGAAAAATTAAGAGATAGATAGAGAGAGAAAAAACAACCAAATTAACAGGGATGCCATTTAACAGTGTATTGGTGGTTTCAGTAGCAAAGATATCTGCCAGAGTGTGGCAGGAGGTGGCGTGTCTGCCGGAGCGCATAGGCAGCCAACAGCTAATAGATCTAGTCATCTGTTTCCCTCTACAGCAGATCGGCCGATGGTTGCTTTATGTGTGGACATATCTCTGTGTCTCTTCATATCCTCATGACTATGATGCTTCATACTTCACTGATGATTCTGATGATAATGATTTGTGATGATGCGGCGGCGGCGGTGGTGGTGGTTTGTTTTCTACCAGTATATAGTTAGGTCATTGTTATCACCAAACCCACCAGCAATATGATGATTTGTCGCACCCAATTATATTTCTAACGAATTGTTTGTTAGCTTAGGTATGTTGCCTTTTGTTTTTCTTTCTTACTATGTATACATGCTTGGCCATGGTCTTAATGAATTGAAAAAGGTAAGGGGATTTTAGATCTTAACAATGCTACTTATGGGTAGATGTATGATTATAATCAAAAGCTTGTTTGAATTTGATTTACTATACAAAATAATTGAAGTTTGGAACTAACATACAAATTTATTAAAATGTATGTAACATGGGGAATTCTATGGTGACTAGTCACCGCAACAAATCAATCTCAACCCTTGAAAAAAATGAAAGATTTATATTATCCATTGATTGTGTACAAATGTATACAACCCCACATTTTATGTATTACATCAAAAAAATTAATAATTAAATAGTAGATTTACATTACTACCCTCAAATAAAAACAACAAAAATACTCATTTTTACTAGAATATCCCTCCCATTTCTTCTCCCTCAATTTATCTCCTAACCCCAACCCATTTCCAAACCCTAACCCACACCATCACTACCACCACCACCACCACCACCACCACTACCCTCCCCCCTCCCCCTCCATCTCCCTCTCTGCTCCTTAATCATACCAGAACGACGACACTTCACTCTCCGTCGTTCTGGTCGCGAAGCTTCCTATTTTTTTTCAAGACCAAAAAGGCGGCACTTTGTGTTTGCTGGATCTAACCAAGAAGCTTGCTAATCCATTCAACCAAACCATTAAATTTTGTATCTATTCTTCCACAAAATGTTTATCTCACTTCTGAGTTTCATCCATCAATTGATTCTCTGAAACTACTTGCAAAGCTACTCGTGTCAAGGCCTCATTTTCATTCTCGGTTTTGGTTAATTGATTCACCGGTGAAGCTTCTTCAAGAAAGCTTCCTCATTTTCATTCTCTATTTTTCATTTTCTAATCTTCCTCAAACACACAAAAAAAAAAGATCAAAAAAACTACCGAGCTCCGTTGGGGCGGATAAAGTTCCGTTACAGCGAAACAATTGAGGAAGTATATTATATATGAAATAGATAAAAGGTAAGTTGGGAATTTTGTAAAATAAAGAGTAAGGGTATAATGGGTATTTTTAAAGGTTAGCTGGGTTGTAAATGAATTTATTGGGATTTTAATGTGGACACATGTTCAAATTTAATTGGCCAAGAATAAGATTGTTGGTGCTCTCTATGAAGTGAGAGTCACAATAGACCATCCCATGTAACATTATCTACTTAATTTTAACTCTTACTCAATTCGGTTAGAGCTTGTTTGAGTCCATGTTCTAATGATTGAACTCGACATATTTTTATTTGGTAAATTTGGTTAATGGAGCAGGCCTCCGTATTGACTTCCATGTTTAAATATCAATGGAGAAGGAAAAAATGAATTAGCAATGCAAGAGTTGTTAATATAAGTAGAAGTTGCCGGTAAGAAAAGGATTATGAAAATTGAGAAACTTGACTTAAATGGCTTTTGACCAAAAAATACAATTTAGGAAAAAGTAAAAAGTTGCTCTGACCAACAAATAAATCTCAATTAAGTTTTACATTAACAAGGCAAGTTATGTTTTTTTCCAAATTTTAGAAACCAAAAAACAAGAAAGGGAATAATTAAAAAACACAAGCATAAATAATGTGTTTTCAATCTTCATCAATTTAAATCATTGAAAAAAACATGAAAGAGCAAAACCCTAACTAACACTATCTATATTAAAGGATCATAATAACATAAGCATGTATTTCTAGAAGTTCTCTAATCTAATCTGAAAAAATATATTTTATTGCTCTGTAAATAAATTCGATGGAAAAAATTTCATGCATCTTTGTTTAGATTTCAAAGGCCCATGCATATTCTTTTCGGATGGCAGCTTCCTCCTCCTCAGTGAAATCATTCTTGATGTTGAAAATCTTGCGAATTTCCTCCGGCTGCTCATCCTTAATTCTGTCTGCAATTTTCTGACCAATTAGATCCATCAACTTCTTTATCTCGAGATAATTCGCTACCAAAATCAAATCAAACATCTTTTGATTGTTAAACCCTTTTGCAAAATTCTCTTCATAAGCCTTGGTTTTGCTATCTTCAACCAATAGTTTTGCACGTTTAGTTAAATATTCGATCACAACTGAAAAAGTTTTTCCATCAACGTTTTGAAGCGGATGATAACACCGTCATCACCACATCCGTCGTCTAACAAGTTCTTGATGGTGATGGATTTCATTATCACCGATCTTTCAATAGAGAATGTCACATCATCGAAGGTTTTCAAGATTATTAATTCGGAGGAGGAAGTAGAAGAACTAGGTTTATTGGTGTTGGATTTTGCCTTAGAGAAAGACATAGTTTTTTTTTTTTTTGCTTTTTGGATTCTTGAAATTGAATTACAAGAGGTTTGATGCTTGGGATTTGCATATATATGTGTAGGTTTTGGAGAATTACATACTAATTCTATCAGGAATAGGAAAGTAAAAGAGTTGTGTATCTCTTAGAATTTGAATTTTAATAGGAAAGAAACTATATGTAATGTATAGGGAAAATCTCGTTTCCATAATTAATATTGTGAAATAAGTGATTTGTTTAATTATGGGTTCTTCAAGTTCTATATGTGTTTTTCTTTTGGGTTAAATGTCCTACGGCCCACTAGAATAATTTTAAGAATCTCAAGAAATTTTTAACTGAATTAATTTTTTACTTCACTAAAACAAACAGGGCACTTAGCGCCACATGTTGGGGCTCAGCTTTGTGGCCACTGAAAAAGTGCACTGTTCCATGACGTCTTCTATCCAATCCATTTTTACAAGCAAACATAGAAGATAGAAATTTCAGAAGCTTCAAAAATCTATGGCAATTGCATCACTCTCACTCACTTTCACTTCAAAAACCCTAACAAACCAGGTCCATTAATTTTCCTTTCTTATTCTTTACCATATTTTGTGAATTAATTGATTTCCTTAAAATAAATAATAATTTAAATTGTTGAATCCTTCCATTTTTCTTCAGTTATGCAGGCGAGGAGGTTCCAGAAGCAGAGGAGTTTCTTCTTCAAATCGCATTACCAACTGCTCAATAATCATTTCTTCTGATGAGGACAAAAGTAAGAAGTGATTATGCTCTTCTCTCTTTACCATTATAATTAAGATTAATGAAACTGGTTTCGTAGAATTAGAATTGATAAAATCAATTCATATTGCAATCGAATGAGCTTCAATTTCATCAAAACAATTTCAGTATAATAGAGAATGAATCGTTTCAGAGAACTCTAAGAGGAGGGCACTTGTACTTGGAATTGGAGCCCTAACCCTTAATTCGTTCATTGGAAGCCCCCTTCTGGCAGAAGGTATTAATGCTTTAGGCTATGTTTGGTTTTTAGTGAGTATGATAATAACGAAAATGGAAAAGAACAATAAATGAAGTTCAATGTTCAAAAATCAATAAACCAAATATCCGGTGATGATTTTCGTTTCCAATGTTCCACGAAGATGTATCTAAGTTATTTTTTTGTGCTTTTTCCAAATATTGTATTATACCAGGAATACCACAGAATTATGAAGCTTTCGTTGACAAAGCCGATGGTTATTCGTATTATTATCCTTCGGATTGGGTAGTAAGTTCTACCAAGCACTGAGTTTCGATTGCAGATAAAATGTCTAGTCTTTCGTAATTTACAATTTATAGTTATCCTTCGGATTGGGTAGTAAGTTCTACCAAGCACTGAGTTTCGATTGCAGATAAAATGTCTAGTCTTTCGTAATTTACAATTTATAGTACAGGAATTTGACTTCAGAGCTCATGATTCAGCATTCAAGGATAGATATATGCAATTGCAAAATGTAAGGTTGAGTTTTATACCAACCAACAAAACTGATATCCATGATTTGGGTCCTATGGAAGAGGTAATTGAACTCCACCCACTCATTTTAAATATTTGGTTATTTTTTAGGTTATATTTATACTTTTCTAACAAGATTTTTATTTGTTGGTAAAAGGTTGTCACAAATCTTATAACAAATATTTACTCTGCTCCAAATCAAGTAGCAGATTTACTGAGTATGCAGGAGGTAATCTCATGATCCTCCTTGTTTTGTTGAGTTGTGTTGGATTGAAACTGAATTGCATTATTATTAGTATGACTCAAGATTTAGTTTTACCGGAAAAAAAATTTTGTTGTGTAAATTACACGCACTTAAAAAGATAAGATAGTTTAACATTCAACGGACCAATCCAACCCAAATGTGACTGCACATTTTCCGATTCGACCGAACTTAGTCACATTCTAACCCATTGGTGGTTGTGAATCTTAAAAGACATGCAAAAAAGCATGCACTTATTGTTTATTATACAAGTAGGATCATAAAACTTAAATTATTCTTATTCGTATATATGTGATTATTAAATACCATATTTTCTTATAATTAAGGTGTATGATTCTATTGTTTAACGGAACAAAATACGTTTTATTAAAAGACTTTAAAGGAGGAAGACAACCTGCCAACACGATCCAATCGTTACTCAAACCGTATTTGACCTGCCCCAACTAATTTTTCACCCGCTCAACAACAACCTTTCTATAATCCAAGCCATCTCAACATGTGAGTGGGTGATTAGGATGTTGGGATCTTCTGTCACTCATTACTACATATATCCTTTGATTAGGACTGAATCCCAGTATGTTTTATCTGTGATATTTTACCAATGTTCTTGTTGTATGAATGTGGTTATGACACCTGCTAAGTCATATATGATCATCTTCTGAATGCAGAGGAACATCGATGGTAGAAATTATTGCACGTTCGAATACATACTCACATCTCCTAATTTTGCCCGAGCAGCATTTGCAACAATAGCAATCGCAAATGGTATGGAATTGGGTCATTCTTTTAATGATCTCTTCAATACACTGAAAACGCTTCTATGCACTACTGAACATTTACTTCTACACCTTATGTCTGGAAAAATTGTTCCATCTTCTGAGGTTTAACATTTACCAAAACATCTTTTGTTGTTAAGTTGCTGTTAAACAATTGGAGGGCGTGTAAAAGGTCCATTTTAGCCCTTTGTCAACACTTGATACTTAATTACAGAAAAATACCCTCTAAAATGTGTCTACCTTAATATCATGGATCAAATAGCCGAACCCTAATCAAGACTCTACAACTACATGCAGGGCGATATTATACATTGATCGTTGGAGCAAATGAAAGACGGTGGAAAAGATACCGGAACCAGCTTAAAGTGGTGGCCGACTCCCTTAAGGTGTTCGACATCTAAATCACAATTAATTTTACACAGAGGAGCTCTTGTTACTGTCTGCCAGTATA
This sequence comes from Penstemon newberryi var. newberryi, assembly GCA_030819805.1. NCBI lineage: Eukaryota > Viridiplantae > Streptophyta > Magnoliopsida > Lamiales > Plantaginaceae > Penstemon > Penstemon newberryi. Next base: position 46,178,642 of record JAUALY010000001.1, read on the forward strand.
TATTTTTTGTATTTATAATCAAGAAACTTATATAGTACGAATTATATGCTTTGTGGCTGTGTTGATTTTGGATACACGAAAGAATGATAGTGTTATCCTCTTCCTTTACTTGGTTGTTTTTCCTTCAAGTCAGTCATATTTAAGGGAAAGGGAATGTATATCTTCCTTGAAAGATTATAAGGCAGTTAAGAACCATAGCCAGCAATATGCTTAAACCTTAACCACCAATATTTATGTTCATCTTTTGCAACTTATCGTGAGGGCTAGTACCTTTCACTACACCGAACTTCCGTGTGTAACAGATTGCCTTTGATGCTTAAATATAATGGGCAACAAACCAGCTACTCAAGATCTCTTTGCATTTCATTATCTAACTTTTCTTGTGGGCTCTATTCCTTTTCTAAATTTATTGTGATTCACAAGCTGTTCGGTGTTGTACAAATACTTCATGATATACAACTTAACACTAGGATTAAAATGCAATTTCCTTTCCGTCCTTTCAAATGTTTTGCATTTACGATATATTCTTCGATAGTTTTGCATATAAATCTCTAACACACACCGCTCAACTACTAAATGTTGTAAAGTATAATAATTTTAAAAGTTGAGGAGGAAGTGGAAGCACAATGCAGTTAAGTAATAAAGCCTTTTCTTTTAAAAAAAAAGCTCCAAAGATAGAGGGGTAAAGTGCAAATTCACTTTTAAAAAGTCCTAGAAAAAGAAAAATCACCACCTAGCTGAGTAATGTTGTATATCATTGTCAATACTTATTACTATATTTTTTTTCCACATTTTCTTGTTTTTAAAAGAAACTATCAAACTTTAAAATCATTTGTGATATATATTATAAGTTGCCCCAATTGAATACATGCTTTTCTTCGACAATCTAAATGCTACACGGCATGTAATGCATGGACGCGACACATTTTTAAATTTGTTTTACATTTTATATTATATCTTGTTAATGATAGTTAACCAAAGATTCTCAAAAAAAAAATGATAGTTAACCAAAGAGACACATAACATTTGTAGAATGTATGTATTTGCGCATTGCACGTCTTATAATATCAAAGATTCATAATTCTATCTTAAACTGCCATATTATATGGTTAGTCCGTACAGTGTTCATCGATTTCTTTACTATACTAATTGTACTTTTAATTAAATAAATCACGCCCATAATTTAGGTTTAATGTTCTCTTCCCATTATGCTTTTCATCATTTGGAGGGAATATTTATCTAAAGAATAATTTTATAGGCTGCATAATTGAAAAAAAAAAAAAAAAAACTTTATGTGCTGCATTAATAACTTTTTAGCTTTTGACTATGCATGTGTACATTTTGACGATGAAATGTTCTTGCTGCCTTATGCATTGATCTTACTTTCTAAGTAGTACATATTTTTAAGGCAAAATTGCAGAAAACGTCTCAAACTAATTAGTGATTTTGGGTTTGCGTCCCGAACTATATCACCTCACGGAATTTCGTCCCGTAATTTAATATTTTTTCGGAATATTGTCCCAAACTAATTAGTAATTTTGGTTTTTTGTCCCAAACTATATCAACTCGCCGAATTTCGTCCCGTAATTTATCATTTTGCATGAATTTAGTCCCAATATTAAATTTTTAATTAATGGAAATGACGGTTCAATCTTGAATTAGTTTGTGACGAATTCTGCAATACTTTATAGTTGTTCATGCTAAAATTTTCCACGTCATGACACGTAAGCAGCCATGTGGCAATTTAACGGACACACGCGCGATTTCCGTCTCATAATGAATGGTGGGACGATATTCCAAAAAAAATTAAATTACGGGACGAAATTCGGTGAGGTGATATAGTTTGGGACAAAAACCCAAAATCACTGATTAGTTTGTGACGTTTTCTGCAATTTTGCCTATTTTTAACTACTAAATCAATATATTAGTTATTTATCAAAAAAAAAAATCAATATTTTAGAACTACGACTCGGATTCAATCACTACAGAACCTATTTAAAATTGGTTCGCAATATGTATAAAATAATACTCCAATGTAAGTAGACTATGTAATTTATGTCTTTGGATTTTAGCAAAAAACTTATAATATGGAAAATGAAAATGAACAAAAATTAAAGTTCATTCAATATGTATAAAATAATACTCCAATGTAAGTAGACTATGTAATTTATGTCTTTGGATTTTAGCAAAAAACTTATAATATGGAAAATGAAAATGAACAAAATCAGGAACCAAACATAGCCTTATCGCTTGTTAGCATTTGAACATTCACAATTATTCGATCAAGCATAACTTGATGAGTACTAAAAGTAAAAATATACAGTATATATCCAGTGTCAAGGTATTGGACTTGTATGTGCTTGACTTGATTAAATTTGCTATAGTTCAATTTGTTATAAAGTAAATCAATTTTCAAATACAGAATTGGTAGTTTATTTATCTTTGTACTTTTATGGTAATTAAAATATGTTCACTACAAAAAAATTAAATTTTAGTGATAAAATTTTATGTGACAAAGTTAAAGTTGTCACTTCTTATATATATTAGGGTAAATTACGAATACCCCCCTCAGGTAAGACCTAATTACAAAAATCACCCTCACGTATTGGATATTACAAAAACCCCCCCTCAGGTTTGTCACTTTCTTACAATTAACCCCTTGCCCATAAAATATTCCAATTTTGCCCTTGGGTGTTATTTATATTATTTGTAATGTCTTATAAATGTTAAAACTTGGGATCTAATTATTATATCTTATTAATTAGAAAAGAGATAATTATATATTTACTACCAGAATAATTGATAAAATTTATAATTGTCCATAAGTTTTAATAAATATTGCAAAAGAAAAGGTATTTATATATTTATTAGCAATTTAAATTGTAAAATATTAAATTAAATAGAATTTTAATAATATATTTTATAAATATGAATTGTTTACACATTAGTTAAATGAATTTATTTTTTAAATTAGTAAATATAATAAATTATATTGTATTATAAATAAGATATTTTAATTTATTAAAGTTTATATTGTATTATAAATTGAAATATTTATTGAAATTTATGCGAAATTATAAATTATATCAATTATTTTGGTGGTAAATATGTGATTATTATTTTTATATTTACAAGATAAAACAATTAACACCCAATTTTTAAAATTTATAACATATTATAAACATTACAAATAACTTCCAAGGGCAAAATTGGAACATTTTAGGGACAAGGGGTTAATTGTAAGAATGTGACAAACCTGAGGGGGATTTTTGTAATACCCAATACGTGAGGGAGATTTTTGTAATTAGGCCTTACCTGAGGGGGGTATTCGTAATTTACCCTATATATTAAGTGACAAAAACTCAAATATTGTCACTAAAATGGTTTTCATAAACATACTAGTGACAAGAATAGTAAAAAAATTGTCACTATTGACATTTAGCGATACCCCAAAAGTGATAACCACTAAAAGGGTGTCGCTAATTGTCAATAGTGACAACTTAAGTCATCATATATTTGTCATTAATAGCTATTAGTGACAACTTAAAAACATATATTGTCACTATTGCACTTGTCACCATTATTATTATGACAAAATTAATATTTTTATCACTAAATTCATACAAAGAGTGACAACTTCCACATTATCACTTAATTTTTTGTCACTTAAGCTCAATTTTCTTGTAGTGGTTTGAATAAAGGTTATGATGTAAGATGTAATATATACAATCTCAAATTAAAAAAAACAAAAAAAACAAAAACAATTCATTTACATCTATATCATCGAAAATAGGTCATGAGTTTAGCTCCTCTAATTTGGATATTTAATTATTTATTCTAGTTTATTGCTAATATTTCATAGTTGTCTATTATTTGTAATTCTATGTAGTTAGATGTTTATTAAAATAATTTATAAAGTTATGATTAATGAAGAATAATGAATGCATTCTAAAAGAAAAAAAATCAACTCTTCAAAATGTTAAATATGATTATGTGGTGATCAAATAAATCACAAGCACAATCATAGTGAATAGTGAATAGAAGTCATTAAGTCAACATTTTCCATATTGTATTTAATAACCATTGATGTTTTTTCTTCTCCAGATATATACCACAAACTTCTCAGCCAAAATAATTCCTCCTTTACTTCAACTTTTTAATATTTCTCGTAATAATTTAATAAAGAATTCCATATAATTGATTTGAGTGAAAAAATTAATTCCTCCTTGACTTCAACTATTTAATATTTCTCGTAATAATTTAATAAAGAATTCCATATAATTGATTTGCTTTAAAAGATTACTTATATATATGTCAATGGTGTCGGTCAAGAGCTTCAATATTTTGAAATGTTGTATAAATTTTATTTTCTTGTTCGGATATCTGAAAAATGATTAAATTTAAGACAAACACCCCCAAAATCACAATAAACAATACGTCCAAACCGTCAAATTAAAATAGCAATAAAGGTCCAAACATAATATTAAAATCTGATCTGTGATCAACCTTCATTTTCAAATGCAATTTTATTCAACACTGCAAGAATATTCTACCTAATTTATGACTATAATTAATGGAAAATCAAATTAAACAGCTAATTAAGAGGTATACAAGTTAATTGGACATTCGATTAATTATAACTAGTACCAAGAAAATTCAGAAATACAATAATATTCCAGCCAAACATCGCTGGTGTAAAACCAGTACAACGTATACACATATATACTGTACTCCTACGTTTGTAAATATAATTAATCCTATAACAATTAAATTCTAGCTCAAATTAATTAAACTCTTAATTGTTTGGATTTACTCGATCGATATATATAGCTAAAACCAATAATATGAAGGAAACATGGTTTCCGACACAATACATGCATTGGTTTCAACTATTGCTCCACCTTTTTCACTAAATTGAGAACACTCCAAAAATGTAAGTAGCTAGTGTTACATGAAATTAAATATATATCAAGCTAGATTTAATTATGCTTAATTTTGGTAAACCTTGGAAATGATCCATATATGTCTAGAATCCAATTTGATCATGTCAAATATTGTCTTGTATGGTAATTTTTGTTTTTGTTTGCTTCTGCTACCAACCAATCGTGTATTTTTCCGTTTGTGACCGAGGTTCTTTCCTTGCTTATCGCTTCCACTCTTCTCAACAAATGGAAATCCTTGATGCTTGTATTGAAAATGATTGTCTTCAAGCTATCTTTGAATTTAACAACCCATGGAAGCTTCCAGATTGGTCAGCTCGTGGTTTGATTGATGAAATCCGGAAATTATGGGCTTGTTGGCGGAAGTGGAGGTTATGTTTCACTCTAAGAAATTCAAATTTTGCCGCCCACAACCTTGCCGCATGGGCATTCGACTCCGGTTGGTCGGATTGGTCGATTTGTATTCCTTTACATTTAATTCCCGTTAATGTTTATTGTGATGGAGGGTTTTCTCTTTTTGACTTTGTAGCTCCTTTTATTTAATGTTTCAATAAAATTTAATTAATATATATATATATATATATATATATATATATATATATATTGCGACATCATTATAATATTAAAAAAAGTGGGATTTATTAATTACTTAGAAAAAAATTATTTGCTGCACTCGGTCTCTTGGCTCAACCGAGGGCAAATATGTGATGACAACTATTCAATTTACACGAGATTATAAGGTTCTATGTAGATCGATCAAACTTTTCAATCTTTTAAGTGATTTATCATGTTAAATTATTCACATTTGTTGTGCATTAAATGTTTTAAATATTAATATATGTGGTGTCATATGATATTATCAACTTATAGATGAAAGGTATTAATTAATTTATTTATTATAATTTTTATAAACTTAGTCAAGTTGACCAAGTGTAGAGATAAAGAATTATGGACGAATTAAGTATATAGTTTTGGCATTGCTGTAAAATTGATTTATTTGTTACTCCATAGCCCATAGGATTGATTCCTATATGCGCGCAGTAGGAGTAAGAGTACCGGATTAATTCCTTTTCTTTAATGTTGGCAGTGTGAGCAAGTCTCAATTGATAGTCATAGTCTACAGAGGTGAGGATCCTCTATACCACTATTAGTGTACCATTCTTGTGTACCACTAATAAGTAATTGCCACATGTACATGTGACAATTATTATAATTGTTATAAGTATATTAGTTGTCAATGTTTGGTTACTATATATGCGTAATGTCACGGACGTTCATTTGGTGTTTTACTTAATTGGTTGGGTGCCATTTAAATATTTCCATTTGGTTACTTTTTTTTTAAGGAAAACGTTATATAATTACAATATTGCTATAATATTGTTAAATTATAATCTTCATTCAATTACAATCACATAACTACCAATCAAATATTATTTGGTAACTTTTTCATCGGGGGTTTTCTTGTACTACTTGCTAGCTATTTAGTATTTATTACTTTTACGGATTAAATTAATTACTAAAAAATTGTGAATAAAAACACCACCATCTCTGCTCTCACAATTGGACTTTTCGAAGCACCCCATTAAAGAATTAGAGAGAGAAACAAACAAATATAGAGAGAGATGGTGTTCATTATTATTCAACACAGAGCATTGTTTCTAACAGAAATATTTGGAAGTAAGAGATTTTTGGGTATTATGGCCGCACTCTCTTCATCAAATCATTGTTGTTCTTCATCATCAGCTTATTCCGATTCTTCCTCTTTTGGGTTTCATCAAAATCCCAACTTTATTCAATCTTTAGGGATTTCTCCAAAAAAATTAGGCTCAATCCAAGTCCAGCCCGTTCTCAAATGTCATTCAAATGCAAGGTAAGATGGTTCGTTTTTTTTTTTTTTAATTAATTTGAAATGTTCATGTTTGAATTTCTGTGTTTGATTTACGAGCTTAATTGAATGTATGGATTAAATTTACTTTAATGGGTATTTTGTTTTAGCACTGATTTGCAGAAGAGATAGTTGAGATACTTTGATTATCAATTTTATTGAATAATTTGAAGTCATTCATTCCGAAGAAAAAAGAAAAAAGACCGGATTTTATACTGGGTTGAGTTCTGTAAAATTTCAATATTTGATTTTCATCAGAGTTGCACTTGAATAGGCTGAATAAGCCTCCCATTAAAACCATTCAGGTCCACCCATCTAAACATATTTAAGCTACATTTTCCAATTTTCTGCGACTTTTTGGAAAATTAGTAGTCTTTTTACTACTCTAAGGTCTTAAAGATGGGATTTTTTTGGTTTTTAAGTTGTTTAATCAGCAATAAATATCTATTTTTTATATAAATCGGACATCAATTAAAAGAAAGTAAAAGCAAGAACTTCATCAATTTACATAAGAATCAGTCACATTCTACCAAGGTCCAAGAACTTCATCAATTACATCAGAATCATTCACGTCACATTAGCACTCTATGGTCTCTATCAAGGCCATCTATCTACAAAGATTGTTCAAGTAAAGAATCCAATCGTATCTGAAGAATTTTACTTTTGCAAATAGTCTTTAAATTATCGAATGAATAATTGATTTTACTTTTAAATTCTGTATACTTCGAATTTTTTGCATTCAATGTTAATTTTATTAATTGCGTAGAATTCTTGATTTTACTTTTATTTAGTTCTTTATTCTTTAAATTCTTTGAATTAGTCAAATTACTTTAATTTTCTTGCCAATTAATGTTAATTTTATTAATTACGTAAATAGAATTCTTGATTTTAGCTTAACAATTAGTGAATTGCAGATTTTAAATTATTATAATTAAATTAGTCAATTTAAATTCCTTTAAATTTCTTGCCTATTAATTTTCATATTATTGTTAATTTATTCAGGTGAAAATGGATAAATATTTTGATGGTTCTGAATTTGCAAATGACCAGTAAGTATATCAATTTTTTTTTAATAAATTACAAATACCTTTGTGTCTTATTGGCAATCCCCTATTACACTTATAGAAATTATCAATTTTTAATTGTATACAATATATGATTTATCTTTAATGAACATGTTTCTTGGGCCTGCCCATGTGGCAAATCCTAATGCAGTGGTTGATCATGCCCCTGTGGCAGATCCAGTGGCTGTTCCTGCCCTTTTTTATTTAAATGAGGATGTCCCTGAGGCTCTGGCTGTTCATGCCCCAGTGGCTGTTCCTGCCCCTTTTGAAATTTAAATGGGGATGCGTTAGTACTAGTTTTCAGAGAATCTCTTACATGAACAGATTTAGGAGAAATGAATATTCCAATTCGATCCTACGAAGGATTTTTTCCACTCCCAGCGGAGCAAGACAGGGGATTAGATCATACTCAGGTTATAAGAATCAATGATATGCCAGCAACAGTTAGGTACTATTTCGATATTTGATTTTCATCAGAGTTGCACTTGAATAGGCTGAATAAGCCTCCCATTAAAACCATTCAGGTCCGCCCATCTAAACATATTTAAGCTACATTTTCCAATTTTCTGCGACTTTTTGGAAAATTAGTAGTCTTTTTCTACTCTAAGGTCTTAAAGATGGGATTTTTTTGGTTTTTAAGTTGTTTAATCAGCAATAAATATCTATTTTTTATTTAAATCGGACATCAATTAAAAGAAAGTAAAAGCAAGAATGTACCGTATAACAGCAATAGTAACATTTGTAAAATCCTAAGTTGAAAACTTACAATTAAAAGAAGATCAAAGTATAAAAGTAGTAAAAGAGGATGATTCAAATCCAACACCTAAATTTATTCAGCCTATTCAAGTGCAACTCTGATGAAAATCAAATATTGAAATAATACCTAACTGTTGCTGGCATATCATTGATTCTTATAACCCGAGTATGATCTAATCCCCTGTCTTGCTCATCTGGGAGTGGAAAAAACCCTTCGTAGGATCGAATTGAAACATTCATTTCTCCTAAATCTGTCCATGTAAGAGATTCTCTGAAAACTAGTACTAACGCATCCTCATTTAAATTTCAAAAGGGGCAGGAACAACCACTGGAGCATGAACAGCCAGAGCCTCAGGGACATCCTCATTTAAATAAAAAAGGGCAGGAACATCCACTGGATCTGCCACAGGGGCATGATCAACCACTGCATTAGGATTTGCCACATGGGCAGGCCCAAGAAACCTGTTCATTAAAGATAAATCATATATTGTATACAATTAAAAATTGATAATTTCTATAAGTGTAATAGGGGATTGCCAATAAGACACAAAGGTATTTGTACTTTATTAAAAAAAAAATTTGATATACTTACTTGTCATTTGCAAATTCAGAACCATCAGAATATTTATCCATTTTCACCTAAATAAATTAACAATAATATGAAAATTAATAGGCAAGAAATTTAAAGGAATTTTAAATTGACTAATTTAATTATAATAATTTAAAAACTGCAATTCACTAATTGTTAAGCTAAAATCAAGAATTCTATTTACGTAATTAATAAAATTAACATTAATTGGCAAGAAAATTAAAGTAATTTGACTAATTTAAAGAATAATGAACTAAATAAAAGTAAAATCAAGAATTCTACGTAATTAATAAAATTAACATTGAATGCAAAAAATTCGAAGTAGTTTAAATTGACAAGTATACAGAATTTAAAAGTAAAATCAATTATTCATTCGATAATTTAAAGACTATTTGTAAAAATAGAATTCTTCAGATACGATTGGATTCTTTACTTGAAGAATCTTTGTAGATAGATGGTCGTGATAGAGACTATAGATTGCGAATGTGACGTGACTGATTCTGATGTAATTGATGAAGTTCTTGGACCTTGGTAGAATGTGACTGATTCTTATGTAAATGATGAAGTTCTTGGTAGAATGCTACTGAATGTTGAAGGTTTGTGAAACTCTAAGTGGAAATTTTTCTGAAAATTGATCGGTGTAGGACATATTTCTATTTTTAAGATGGACAAAAATATAATACTTTATTTATGAGTAAAGAAACCGTAAACAATTTTAAATCTGAGGGACGATTAGTATGATTTAGCCTCATATATTATACTATAACAAAAGATCAACAAACTTATCGAGATGTTTTAGCTTCTTTGGTAGTTAGCCACATTAGAATATATTATTGACTTGCATTCTTGATTTTGCTCAATTAGCAATTCTCATGTGTTCAGCTCTCACTAGTGTGGGTATTTTCTAGTTTAATATTAGTATTTGTTATTAGTTTATCTTTGTTATTTGTTATCAATGTAATAGATTCGGTATTGTGATTATCAATGTAATAGATTCGATATTGGATTGATGTAACGATGTATTCACCGTCTAAAAAAAAACTATTTGCGATGCAATTTCTTCCTATATTTTTCCACTTGTTTTTCTTTAAGTGGAAATGTTAACTTTTATTCTTAATTTAGGTTTATTGAATTCCGTCGCCCCTTTGTGGAGTTAACTATCGTAAAATTGTATATTTAATTCCATATAATCCTCAAAACTTTTGGTCTTGTAATTTGAAATTTCCCAGCTTAAAAGGTTACATTTTTAGTCTCCCACTTTGTAAAATTGCACCTTTTATCCCATATAACCATCTCAGATTTGCATTTTTTGTCCCATATTAAATGGAATAAGGTGATTGATCTTTGTTCAATATTTTAAACAACTGGGGCCAAAGAAGCGTGTTGTAAAGTGCAGACATGAATCAAAATTTCAATATATTTCCAAAAAAAAATATAAGAAACAAGGTCAGATTGAGTCGAGTTCATGAGTTGTGATACATTATCAACTCTAATTGGAAGAATAATTCTAATTCTAAACTAACGTATATTGGATTTAAAATTTGAATGGTATTTCTTCCTTCTTTTCCTTCAAATTGGTGAATTGCATTTGAATTAAATAAAACAAGCCCAGCCCAAATACAATTCCTCGTCAATCTCCTTTCAGAAAAAAATATGTTGGCCCATATTCCAGCCCATACTCTTGGACCGTAGGAGGTTCTGAGTTCTGACCCACTTCAACTTTCTCTCTCACACACACCACCAACATCTCTGCTCTCTCAGTTGGATTTTTTCGAAGCACCCCATTAAAGAATTAGAGAGAAACAAATATATAGAGAGAAAGGGAGAGGTCACTCTGTATCTAATACAGTGAAGCTACAAAAGAGAAGAGGGGTCGTAGTATAAGCAGAAGGTATAATGGTGGTGGGGGGTGGTGCAATTGAATCTTTTTAGCTGCTGCTAACTTACGCCTTTATTTGCAAAAAGATTGAATCGTTTTGAGTTTTTCTACTTGGGTTTTGGTTAGTGGGAACGGTGGTTGGGTTAACTATAATGGGCTCCGCGCAGTTTAGCAATGGGCAGTTGAGGAGAAATATAAAAAGTGGGTTTGTTGTTGGTGTGCTTATGGGGACTGATATCGCTATCTAGCGCCGGTAGACTTTCTGGTTCAAGGCAGAAGCTTGAAGTTCAGAAGCATTTGAATAGGTTGAATATGTCTCCCATTAAAACCATTCAGGTCCACCCACCTACCCAGCACAGTTAGTATAAATGTATATATGCATTTATTATGTATGTATAGAGTTTCTTTTTGGTAGGCTTTGGAAGAATATTTTATCTGTGTTTTGTTAATTCAGAAGTGTGTGCGTGTGTGGGTGTGTGGTATTTCTGAGTTTATTGGCAAAGTTTTTGTTGTCTACATTTTGTTCTCAAACTTACTAGCAGTTCAGAAATGTTGAGGGTTTTTTCACTTGTTTGTTCTATTTACTATGATTTTGAGCTATTGAAGCTGCAGACATATTGTTTTGTTCCTAATCATTTTGTAATTATACATTTTCCAATTTTTTGTGATTTTTAGGAAAATTTAGTTGTCTTTGTCTGCTTTAATGTCTTAAAGATGGGATTTTCTTGGTTTTTAAGTAAGTTAATCAGCAATAAAGATCTGAATTTCTTTTTATTATTATTTTTTGGCTATTTTCTCTAAATTTGATGATTGAACAGAGTCCAGATGGGGATATCATTGACTGTGAGCACATCTCTCATCAGCCAGCTTTTGATCACCCATTTCTCAAAGACCACAAAATCGAGGTTCATTTCCTTTATTATTTTTCCTTATGTGTAATGTAATCTTGCTCTATTTTTCTTATGGTGGATATGGTTTCCCCCCCTTCTTTAGACAAGGCCTAGTTACCATCCAGAAGGGCTATTTAATGAGAACAAAGTGACTTCAGGGTCTAAAGAAAGAACAAATTTTTTACCCGCTCAACAACAACCTTTCTATAATCCAAGCCACCTTGACAATTGCCATCCTTAATGTGAGTGGGTGAGTAGGATGTTGGGATCTTCTGTCACTCTCACATTACTACATATATCCTTTGATTAGGACTGAATCCCAGTATGTTTTATCTATGATATTTTACCTATGTTCTTGTTGTATGAATGTCGTTATGACACCTGCTAAGTCATATTGGATCATCTTCTGGATGCAGAGGAACATCGATGGTAGAAACTATTGCACGTTCAAATACATACTCACATCTCCTAATTTTGCCCGAGCAGCATTTGCAACAATAGCAATCGCAAATGGTATGAAATTGGGTCATTCTTTTAATGATCTCTTCTATACACTGAAAACGCTTCTATGCACTACTGAACATTTACTTCTACACCATATGTCTGAAAAAATTGTTCCATCTTCTGAGGTTTAACATTTACCAAAACCTCTTTTGTTGTTAAGTTGCTGTTAAACAATTGGAGGGCGTGTAAAAGGTCCATTTTAGCCCTTTGTCAACACTTGATACTTAATTACAGAAAAATACCCTGTAAAATGTGTCTACCTTAATATCATGGATCAAATAAGCCGAACCCTAATCAAGACTCTGCAACTACATGCAGGGAGATATTATACATTGATCGTTGGAGCAAATGAAAGACGGTGGAAAAGATACCGGAACCAGCTTAAAGTGGTGGATGACTCCTTTAAGGTGTTCGACATCTAAATCACAATTAATTTTACAGAGAGGAGCTCTTGTTACAGTCTGCCAGTATATATTTTTTGTATTTATAATCAAGAAACATATATGGTACGAATTATATGCTTTCTGGCTGTGTTGATTTTGGATACCCGAAAGAATGATAGTGTTATCCTCTTCCTTTACTTGGTTGTTTTTCCTTCAAGTCAGTCATATGTAAAGGAAAAGTAATGTATATCTTCCTTCAAAAATTATAAGGCAGTTAAGAACCATAGCCAGCAATATACTTAAACCTTAACCACCAATATTATGTTCATCTTCATTGCAACTTATTGTGAGGGCTAGTACCTTTCACTACACCGAACTTCCATGTGTAACAGCAGATTGCCTTTGATGCTTAACTATAATGGGCAACAAACAATTAAGGTACTCAAGATCTCTTTGCATTTCATTATCCAACATTTCTTGTGGGCTCTATTACTTTTCTAAATTTATTGTACTTCACAAGCTGTTCGGTGTTGTACAAAATACTTCATGATATATAACTTAACACTAGGATTAAATTGCAATTTACTTTCCGTCCTTTCAAATGTTTTGCATTTACCAAATATTCTTTGATAGTTTTGCATATAAATCTCTAACACACAGCGCTCAACGACTAAATGTTGTAAAGTATAATAATTTAAAAAGTTAAGGAGGAAGTGGAAGCACAATGCAGTTAAGTAATAAAGCAAAAAAAAGCTCCAAAGATAGAGGGGTAAAGTGCAAATTCACTTTTTGAAAATTCTAGAAAAAGAAAATTCACTACCTAGCTGAGTAATGTTGTAGATCATTTGTTAATACTTATTACTATTTTTTTTTTGTACATTTTCTAGTTTTTAAAAGAATATAACTATCAAACTTTGAAATTATTTATGATGTATATTATATGTTGCCCGAATTGAATACATGCTTTTCTTCGAGAATTTAGATGCTACAAGGCGTATGAATAGGGGCGACACGTTTTCAAATTTGTTTACATATTATTTTATATATTGTTAATGATAGTTAACAAAAGAAACACATAAAGTTTGTAGGATGTATTTACGCATTGCACCTCTCATAATATCTAAGATTCAATGATTTCTTGTGGTGTTTCTTGTTTAATTCTATCGTAAACTATCATATTAGATGATTGGTCCTTACCACTTTTTATCGATTTATTTACTATACTAATTGTTTTTTTTAATAATTAAATCACGCCCATAATTTAGGTTTAAAGTTATATTCCCATTATGTTTTTCATCATTTGGAGGGAATAATTAATAGCTTTATCTGAAGAATAACTTTATGCGATGCATAATTATTATTATTATAAAATAAATAAAATAATTATGTGCTGCATTAATGGTGTGGTGACCTCCATCGTCACTAACTTTTAGCTTTTGACTATGCATGTGTACAATTTGACGTTGAAATGATCTTGCTGCCTTTTGCATTATTCTTACTTTCTAGATAGTGCATACTTTTTTGTTTTAACTACTGTAGCTTGAAATCTTGAATACTAAATATATTTATCTAAATAAGTTTAATAACCAAACAATATATTAGAACTACGACGTGGATTCAATCACTACAAAAACTATTTCAAATTAGTTCGCAATATGTATAAAACAAAATTCCAATGTAAATAGACTATGTTTATTTCTTTGGAGTTTAGCAAAATAAACTAAGGAAAAAGAAAATGAACAAAAATTAAAGTTCATTGTTCTAACATTTTATGAAAGAAACACGTTCATTTTAGTATTTTACTCACCGAAATCAGGATCAAACCAAACAAAGCCTTATCTCTGTTAGCATTGCAAATTATAATTTGATGAGTACTAAAAATAAAAATATATAGTATATGCAGTGTCAAATCAGGGTAAACACTATTTATGATCATTCTTATCATTAACTTTTTACAGAGTCATCTCTTTTAAGTTTCTTTCCCCACATTAGGCTCTACTAAGAGTTATTTGTGTCACTTTGATCCTTTCAGGTTGAGCATGGTGGATCCGATGTCACGTGAACTGCAATATAGGTTTTATTGGGGACTTAAGTGTAATACTATCGCAATAAATGGACAAAAATACCCTCACGTGCAGGTCACTGGATATCGGAACCTTCGTGTTCAGATTGAAAAAGGGTCAAAGTGAAACAAATAACTCTTACTAGGGATTAGCGTGAGAAAAAAAATTTAAGAGTGACGACTCTGCAAGAAGTTAATGATAAGGACCATAAGTGGTGTTTACCCGTAAAGTTATTAAACATGTATATATCTGACTTGATTAAATTTGCTATAGTTCAATTTTTTAAAAAGTATATAAATGTTCAAATATAGAATTGATAATATTTATTGAAATATATTTGAATAAAGTTTATGACATATGATATAATGATTGATGTAATATATACCATCTCGAATTAAAAAAAAAAATTATTTACATCTATATCATCAAACATAATCCATAATCCATATATGTGTCCAACCCATCTCGAAAGGGATTAAACCTTTGGAAAACAAAAAAAAAAGAAAAAAAAAAACTCTTCAAAATGTTAATCATACCATCATTATTAGGGAGCTAGAATGCTAGATTAAGGTATATAGCCATACACCAATCACGGCATTGATTTGGTGGGGGCACCCCTTGATTGGCCAATCAAAGGCTAAACTTGTGGTGATCAAATATATCACAACCACAATCATAGTGAAAGTGGGGATTAATAGTGAGTAGAAGTCATCAAGTCAACATTTTCCTTATTGTATTTACATGTGAAAAATGAAGGGGAAAAAATAAATATCGGCCCAACATTTTGACCATTGATGTTTTTTCTTCTCAAATATAATATATACCCAAACTTCTCAGTGAAGAAATTTATTCCTCCTTGACTTCAACTATTTAATATTTCTCGTTATAATTTAGTAAAGAATTCTGTATAAATAATTTGCTTTTGAAGAATTACTTATATGTATAGGTCAATGGTGGCAGTCAAGAGCTTCAATATTTTGAAATTTTGTATAAATTTTATTTCTCGATTGGATATCTGAAAAATGACTAAACCCTTGGGAAACCAAAAAAAAAAAAAAAAACCTTCAAATTAAAATTGCAGTAAGGGTCCAAACATAATTTTAAAATCTGATTTGTGATCACCATTCATTTTCAAATTAATGCAATTTATATAGTTCAACAGTACTGCAAGATTCTACCTAATTTATGACTATAATTAATGGAAAAACAAATAAAACAGCTAAGAGGTACTATACATGCAAGTTTGACATTCGATTAATTATAGCTAGTACAAAGAAAATTCATAAATACAATAATATTCCAGCCAAACATATATATATATATATATATATATATATATATGCATGGCTGGTGTAAACCAGTACAACGTATACACATAAAAGTTTGTAAATAATATATAATGTATTATATAATTACTCCTATAACAAATTAAATTCTAGTGCGCAAGTTAATTAAAACCCTTAATTGTTTCGATTTACTCGATCTATATATATAGCTAAAACCAAGAATATGTAGGAAACATGGTTCCGACACAATACATGCATTGGTTTCAACTATTGCTCCACCTTTATCACTAAATTGAGAACACTCCAAAAATGTAAGTAGCCTAGTGTTACATGAAATACATATCAAGCTAGTTAGATTAATTGTTTTTTGGTAAACTTTGGAAATGATCCATATATGTCTAGAATCCAATTTGATCATGTCAAACATTGTCTTGTATGTTAATTTTTGTTTTTGTTTTCTAGTGAAGACATCCACAATTAATTTGGCTCGCAATTATAAGGAATTGGCAGACCCCATTGGTATCACGAGTTGATGTAGTAAGTAATAGTATAAATTAAACAAATTATTGGTCCTGTACGTGTTTTCATAAATGTAATATTGTACATGTCCGTCTGGTATATATATATATGGAATTTTGTTTCTTTCTCTTACATTTACATGCATGGAAAAGGATCCAAAAACAGGGGTACATTAGCAATGTCGACAAAGTTTGGAAGCATAGAATTAAGATATATAGAGAGAATTTGTTCATCTAGCTCTTACAAGTACTTAGGACGACTCTGGAAAGATAGATTACAAGTACGATATATTGCATGTGTGATCATATCAAATTATAACAGAAGTAAGATAGAAATAGATGGTTGATTCCTGATGATACTTTAATTAAAAAGAACATCTATTTCATTCTGATATTAAAAAAGTGGGATTTATGAATTACTTAATTTTTCTAGAATTAATTAAAAATTGTATTTGCTAGCTGCACTTTGTCTCTTGACTTGACCGAGGGAAAATATCTAGCTAATGGCATATATTCAATTAACACGAGGTTATATATTATAATTTAAATCAGTTAAATGCAGTTGAATCAATTTTTTTTGGTTGATATCATAATTTAGTAGAATCAATTTAATTAGTTTTGGCACTACTACAGTAAAATTGATTTATTTGTTACCCCATAGGATTCCTGCATGTACGTACGTAGTAGGAGTAAGTCCAATAAAAACAGTACAGTACCGGATGAAATCCCTTTTCTTTAATTAATTAACCATACGTCACGTGTGAGCTGATGATGTATGGTGCTGCACGTGCAGTGTCCCTAACGTCTACGCTTCAATTAATAATGTTTCACTTCATTACCAAATTTACCTGCCTGTCCTTACAGTCTAATTTTAACATGAAAAATACTATATTCATATGCATTTATACCATGAAATTTGTTATTCCGCCAAGATGCGTAAAGTTTTTGCATCCTTCACCGACGTTCGTTCTTGGTGTGTGTTTTTTTTAAAGGAACGATAATTACATCATTACTATAATATTGTTAAATTACAATCAAATAACTACTTATTTGATTACTTTTTCATTGGTGTTTTTCTTGTACTATTGTCACTTAGACTTTCTTCTTTATTTCTTTTAGTTATTTCCACAAATTTATATGTATATATTCGCTAGTACAATTTTGGTTAGAGGTTGATTCTTACATGCGATGCCTTGGCGTGGTAATATACATTGTATATGCTAAGAAGAAAACCTCAACTTAAGATCAGCTTAATTTAAACATTTTGCATGTTATTCTTCTTTTAATTCTTGATGATTAATTATTATGTTCTAGAAGTAGATCGAAATCGAACTAGCTACCTGCTTGCTAGATTAAGTCATGTTCATGTTATGACTCTATAGTTCTTCTAATTCTGTTTTTTTGTCAACAACTAGCATGGCTACTTTTGTTTTTATTATTAATTTAACATACACCTCAAGACCTTAATTAATGGATTAATTTAGTCTTTTGAATTTAGGAACTTGTGTACTTACAAAACCTTGACTCAATAATATATTGTTGTACAGTAGTAGTACCAAATAACTTTGACCTCTATCATGAAAGAATCTTTGTCTAGAATATAACTAAAAAACATTATCGATATAGAAAACTCACATGAATGTTGCAGTGATTCTCTGAACATTTCTCTAATTAATGCTTCAAATTTTGTTTCGGTTACTTCTAAATTTGAGAAACAATGCATTTATCATATTTTAAAATTTGGAAATAACTTCTTGAATTTTTTCACGTGGATTAGGATGAGTCTATTTATTTGGCTTGAGTTTAACTCAACTTCGAAAATTAGCTCAAGAAGTGAGGATTGCCAAGACGTTATAAGAAAGACTTATACTTGTTTCTAAAATTTACGAAAGATATTTTTAACTCTCAATACAACTCTTTCCTTTTTCAATTAAGTGATATACTATAACATAATTAATTACGATAATAACAATTTCTCTATAAATATATACTTATAAGAAAGAGAAATGTAAAATCAATTTTAAATTTATGAGAACCATTCATCAAAGAGTCACGTGAACATGAATCATAGCTTATCGAAATCCAATACGGATCGGTCAAAATCATATATAAAAGTTGGTTGACTGGTAAATTGTAAAAAACTAAAGTTGCAAAAGTTAACAAACGTTTATTGACTAAAGAAAACAAAATCATAATTAAGCAAACAAAGTGGATTTAATCATAGTCATTGGGATAAGCCATAAGAAAAAACTGAAAACTGCATATAGTTCAAAGTGACAATTACTAGGATGTAAGGAATCAATCATATATATTGTTGAATCTTAAGTGGTTTTTTTTTTTCTTTAATTTATGATTAGTTTGATTACTACCGAGACATGAGTTTTTCTTTTTAAGGGTGAATACATCATTACATCAAACACTATAATGAATCGAATTTATTATTTGCATCAAGGTATATTAATTATAAATGCTAGCATTAAAATCGAGAAAATGCAAGTATTATTAAATTATAAAAATACCCACACTAGTGGGAGTTGAACCCATGACCTCTTATTACATTGATATGAAAGCAAATTAATTACAAATGCTAGTAGTATTAAATTAGAGAAAATGTTAGTATTAAACTAGAGAAAATACCGAGACATGAGTAAAATTGTTTTAAACAATAGTAACCAATAAAAGATATCTTAGTTTAATATTTCTATAATTTTGTGGATAATATGACCACATAGGACTTATCCATGTCGTTGCTATGTAGTTAAGAGTGTAAATGGGGCGAGTTGAATTGAATTAATTCATTATTCTAGTTTGATTTCGAATTTTATGAAATTAGATATTGGATTTAGATTTGATTTGAGTAGAAATCGAGCTAAAACAAGTTTATTTGAAAGCAAATAGAGTCTGTGTAGTTCGATTTACACATATTGTTTCACTTTTTAAACGAACATGAAAAGCTATCAAACGAATCATGGTTCTACTCTCAATAAGTTTTATTGTGTTTAACGGACTGACCTAAATCTCATCGATTGTAGGAATTCAACTTGAACTCTAGTAACTTACATTTCTTGCTGTGACCACTAACTGGTACGTCGTGTGATTTTTTTGTGATGAGTTGTTTAATATGTATTGCACATATGACTGAGCTCCATAAATAAATGGAATAAATGTAACGTGTTGTCTTCTCATTATTCTCAAGCAAAATAACAATAAAGTTTGTTATTGCCCGTCATTACTCCACTAATTAGTTTTCAAAAGTGCATCAATAATTGAAAAAAAATGTTTCTTTTTGTAATCATATATATAATTCATCACATGAAAAAATGATTGTGCGCCACTAATAAATTAAAGCAAGGATTCATAGATCGAACTTAATACAAATTAAGCAATCACCATTCATCAACCCATCTAAATCATGCAGTAAAGATCAAATTAAGTTTAATGTTAGAAAAAGAAATTGATCATATTTATCACTTCTCTTAATTTTTTTAGAGTTATGTAAAATGGTCTAGTAAATCTATTTCACGCTTAAACATTAAAATAAACCAAATTTGTTTGATATTTTGGACGAACAAAATGTTGAACCAAATTTATCCACGATACTGATAACTCTATTAAATGAATTTAATAATTAAACTGTAGTAAAGTATGTAGACCGTTGGGGTTGGTAAATAAGTCGAAGACCAGGGGCATACTCGTAATAGAGAACAATCCCAATTTCAAAACTTGAAAAGGGTAAAAACGGAAACTCGACAGACGGGTGTGGGGCGGACCCCCACCGAAACGACACAGTACAGCAGTTGCATAGGAGTGGGACGCCAAATTCTCCACACACCATCCCCTTTTTACCCCTCGTGTTCAAAAAGCCAAAATTCCCAATCAAATAGAAGTAATAAAATTAAAAAGAAAGTACAGGGATTAAATTACTAAAAAATTGTGAATAAAAACACCAACATCTCTGCTCTCTCAATTGGACTTTTCGAAGCACCCCATTAAAGAATTAGAGAGAGAAACAAAATATACAGATAGAGAGAGAGAAAGGGAAAGGTCACTTTCTGTATCTGAAACTCCAAAAGAGAAGAGGGGGTGCGTAGTATAAGCAGAAGGTATAATGGTGGTGAGTTGGTGCAGTTGAATCTTTGTTGCTGCTGCTAACCTACGCCTTTACTTGCAAAAAGATTGAATCTTTTTGAGTTTTTCCACTTGGGTTTTGGTTAGTGGGAACTGTGGTTAAGTTAACTATAATGGGCGCGGCGCAGTTTAGCAATGGCCAGTTGAGGAGAAATATGGAAGTGGGTTTGTTGTTGGTTTGCTTATGGGGATTGATATCGCTATCTAGCGCCGGTAGACTTTCTGGTTCAAGGCAGAAGCTTGAAGTTCAGAAGCACTTGAATAGGCTGAATAAGCCTCCCATTAAAACCATTCAGGTCCACCCACCTACCCTGCACAGTCAGTATAAATGTATATATGCATATATTATGTATGTATAGAGTTTCTTTTTGGTAGGCTTTAGATGAATATTTGATCTGTGTTTTGTAAATTAAAAAGTGTGTGTGTGTGTGTTGCTGAGTTTATTGGCAAAGTTTTGTGGCCTTTTTGTTGTCTACATTTTGTTCTCAAACTTACTAGCAGTTCAGAAATGCTGAGGGTTTTTTCACTTGTTTGTTCTATTTAATATGATTTTGAGCTATTGAAGCTGCAGACATATTTTTTTGTTCCTAATCATTTTGTAATTTTACATTTTCCAATTTTCTGTGATTTTTTGGAAAATTAGTAGTATTTGTCTGCTTTAAGGTCTTAAAGATGGGATATTCTTGGTTTTTAACTTAGGTAATCAGCAATAAAGATCTGAATTTCTTTTTATTATTATATTTTGGCCATTTTCTCTAAATTTGATGATTGAACAGAGTCCAGATGGGGATATCATTGACTGTGTGCACATCTCTCATCAGCCAGCTTTTGATCACCCATTTCTCAAAGACCACAAAATCCAGGTTCAATTTCCATTATTATTTTTCATGTAATTTTCCTTCTGAGTAATGTAATTTTGCTCTATTTTTCTTATGGTGGATATGGTTTTTTTCCCCCTTCTTAAGACAAGGCCTAGTTACCATCCAGAAGGGCTTTTTAATGAGAACAAGATGACTTCAGGGTCTAAAGAAAAAACAAACTCTATAACTCAGCTGTGGCATATGAATGGAAAGTGCCCTGAAGACACTATTCCAATAAGAAGAACAAAGAAAGAAGATGTTATGAGAGCAAGCTCTGTCAAAAGATATGGAAAAAAGAAGCATAGAAGCGTCCCCAAGCCTCGGTCTGCCGATCCCGACCTCATCAATGAAAGTGGTCACCAGGTAATTAAAGCACAAAAACAAAAAAAAAAAAACTTCTTCTTTTTTGGTGAAAAAAGTCCATAAATCAAGAACCATTTTTTACTAGCTTTTCTTCATTGAATTTATTCTCCTTTTTTCTAAGTTTATCTTTTGTTCTTGTAAATAGCATGCTATAGCTTATGTTGAAGGGGACAAGTATTATGGAGCAAAAGCAACTATTAATGTTTGGGAACCTAAAATACAGCAACCTAATGAGTTTAGCTTGTCCCAAGTTTGGGTCTTGGGTGGTTCTTTTGGTGAAGATCTTAACAGCATTGAAGCTGGTTGGCAGGTATATATGTATACTCGTTCAACAAAAATTAAAAATAAAAAGTTGGTTCAGTTATTCATAATCTCAACCCTTGATTTCAGGTCAGCCCAGATCTTTACGGTGATAACAATACTAGGCTCTTTACTTATTGGACTGTAAGTTTACTTATTTAGCTGTTATTTTTACTAAGTTTGCACAAAGAATTTCTTAGGTTTTTTTCTTAGTTTTATTATGTAATAAATACAGAGTGATGCATATCAAGCCACGGGGTGCTACAATCTTCTTTGCTCGGGGTTTATTCAAGTCAACAGTGAAATATCAATGGGAGCAAGCATATCACCTGTTTCTGGCTTTAGAAATTCCCAATATGATATTAGCATTCTTATTTGGAAGGTAACCATCAAATTGACCCTACTCTTGCCATTTCTAAGGTGTTAAGCAATAAGCATAATTTTAATGGTCCACTTCTTTTAAATTAGGCTGCTTTTATAATCTTTATGCCGGTTAAAGTAACCGAAAAATGTGACTAATACTACAATATGATAGTTTTCACAATTTACTCTCTTGCTTCTCGGGTCATGTCTTAGTAAATGAAGGGCAAAATTGACAAAATTGGTCCTCTATCTTTTCATCAGGCTCGTTTTGTCCTAATTTTAGCAAATTTAATCCTTTATCTTTTGAGCTGAACATATTTGGTCCTTTATCTTGCGAGCTGTCACATTTGGTCTTCTATCACTTTTACACCCAAGTTTTATTAATATTGATTGCATGTGAAGTCATATTTTAACATATAAATTTCCCTGAAAATGACCTATTGGACTGATTATGTTAGTTTTGAGGTTTGAGCGATAGATAGAGGACTAAAAAGCTCGGCAAATGGCTAAATCTGTCTAACATTAGATAAATGGCCAAATGTGTTGAGTTCAAATCATAAAAACTATTTTTGTCGCGGCTAGAGGACTAAAAGTGCTATTTTTCCGTAAAAGAAGTTCTTTGCCATAAAGGGCCTTTATTATAAACTTGTGGTTTTCTTCCTTTTAACACCTTTCTTTTTGGTACCTTATTTTTTTTTTTTTTCCGATTATAGGATCCAAAAGAGGGACATTGGTGGATGCAATTTGGCAATGACTATGTATTAGGATATTGGCCATCTTTCTTGTTCTCCTACTTAGCTGAAAGTGCATCCATGATTGAGTGGGGTGGCGAAGTAGTAAATTCCGAGCCTAATGGCCAACACACCTCGACTCAAATGGGCAGTGGTCGGTTTCCAGAAGAAGGATTTGGAAAATCAAGTTATTTCAGAAATATTCAAGTTGTCGACTCTTCAAACAACCTTAAAGCCCCCAAAGATCTTGGTACTTTTACTGAACAATCCAATTGCTATGATGTCCAACCAGGGAGTAATGGAGATTGGGGACATTACTTTTACTATGGAGGTCCTGGTAAAAACCCAAATTGCAAATGAAGTCAGTTGAAAAAAAAATGAAAAATTGAGGACCCTTTGAAGCAATGTACAATTCAGTGTAGTTTAAAGCTCCTATCTTTTTTATACCCTTTATTTTCCTTCTTTTTGTTTTAGTTTTCTTAGTCTTTGTTTGGTTAATGTAACCTTTGTAATGGGAAGTTTTGACAGTTTGTGTTTTCCTCGAAAAGTTCCACATGTAAGTGATTGTGGGAAGTGGTCAAGTTTCTAAAAAAAAAAAAAAAAAACAAAGCCTTTTTTTTTTTTTTATCTTTTTCGTTGTATTTTATCAAGTTATTATTCCATTCATGATTCTTGAGTGCATTGTTACTCTAAATGAAGAACCATACTTGGGCAAATAATACAGTAGTATCATATATTCTATCTTGGTGATTGTGGGAAGTGGTCAAGTTTCTAAAAAAAAAAAAAAAAAACAAAGCCTTTTTTTTTTTTTTATCTTTTTCGTTGTATTTTATCAAGTTATTATTCCATTCATGATTCTTGAGTGCATTGTTACTCTAAATGAAGAACCATACTTGGGCAAATAATACAGTAGTATCATATATTCTATCTTGAGTACTGCAAAAGCTGTCCATTTTTTTTTTTTACCAGTTTGTCCTTTTTAAGCAGGATAGAAGAAGTGGGACACAAAATGTGACATTTGAAAAGATTTTAGCCCATTTGGATGAGATTTGCATGTGAGTGGGATGAAATACTTTTTGAAGTCATTGGATTCTTTGGTGCAATTACCTTTATGTAAAGAAAAGAACCCACCACAACTCCTACAAATTCTTGAAAGGTATTTAATATATTTTATTTTATTTTATGTTAGTAAAGCTCCTCTAAAATTTCATCATTACATTTTAAATTACTTTTAGGCTTGACATTCAGATTCCCCCATTCAAGGTGGTTGTAAAGGTGATTCCATCTTTTGCCTTATTTAAGTAATGATAAATGTCTGTTAAAGATATTGATTAAGAAAAACATCATACATTTTTTTAGCTGACTTCTCTTTTAGTTATTTGTGTTCAATTTTTAATTGCATCTTTCTATCTTTTAACTTGTTCCTAGCTGCCAACAAGGAAGGAGAGTCGTAGTTTTGTTCTTATTCAAACCATTTATTTATAATGGTAAAATAGGTTGTCACACATGGTATTAATTAACTTGCTAGCTAGAATTGTTTCACATTATGTGATTATATATGCTGTCAAACATGAATCATCTCTATTGTTCTTTTGATTAATTTCTGGTTGCCTCTATGTAGGAGACTGAGGCTACTGCCACTGAAGAGGTAAAGAAAAGCAACCATGTTCAATGAAAAATTGAACAGCGCCAAGAGGAGCTAGCGCAAGATTGATTCATACATTTAGGAACAATTCAGTGGTGGTCGTTTATTAGCTGCAATCTCTTCACGCCCTACCCAGTGCGCCTGTGCTGATGGGTATGTGTTCTTATGTTAAATGTCATGGCAATATATACCAAGACAATATGATGAATTAAATGTCATGGCAATATATACCAAGACAATATGATGAATTAGATGGGGTCAAGCCTCATTACTTTGACTAATATATTATTGCTAATATTCATTTTCTTTCAAGGCAACAATTAACCAAGTTCCAATTAACTAATATTTTCAAATACACATTTTTTTACCAAGTTCAAAATACACAAAACTACAAAATATACCAAGTTCAAAGTTTGAGTCTATTTAAATCTCAAACACATAAAAATCATCATCTATCTTGGAAAACTTTAAGTTTCTACCACTATCGAAATTGTAAGCATTACAAATACGAGTCCACCCGTTATGATTCGCAACTTCGTCCGCGTCTTGGTTGTGGTGCATATAGTACACCACAGAGGCGATCCTCTCATTTATGGTGATATTTCGAGAATGTTCCATCCTCATATCCTACTTATGAAAGAACTCCACATATGATTGTATTGGAATGTTTAGTTCCACTAGATCGGTCCATGTTAGTATCTTTTGAAATACTAACTCCACGGCTGATTCGTTTGAATCGATATTAGGGGGTTTTGAGGAGCAGGATTATGTGCGGGGATCTTGAGGAGCAGGGTTATGTGTAGGGGGTCTTGAGGAACAGGGTTATTATCAGTCGGCCGAGGGTCAGCTGCAGGGTCAGGGGATT
Organism: Penstemon newberryi var. newberryi; assembly: GCA_030819805.1. Lineage (NCBI taxonomy): Eukaryota > Viridiplantae > Streptophyta > Magnoliopsida > Lamiales > Plantaginaceae > Penstemon > Penstemon newberryi. The sequence continues at coordinate 46,204,654 of JAUALY010000001.1, forward strand.
CTTGAGGAGCATGGTTAGCTGACCCAAGTAAACTGTCAAGTTCATGTGATTTTGTCATTAATAGAACATTTTATATTCCTTATGAGAAATTATACTGACTTTTATCATATGTGAATAATAAACAACACTAATACTATTTCATGAAAGTTACATCTTAATTATAAATTGTAGTTCAAAACTTCAAACTCAAATCGGTGCGGATCAGAGTTTTGTATTAAGAAGTTTTTATGGGACAAATTCTTGAAATAAAAATATTGTAAACGAAACATGGTTTGGAAAGTTAGATTTGGAAGAATATTTCATAGTTTAAATTACATTTGCACATCCATACCTATTTATACTTAATTTTTTATTTAATGGATGGTCTAGATCGATTTGATATTAACGAACCACAATAAATATTTTAACACGATTCACAAAAAGTTTTAGTGACTTGTCTACTTTCGACAGTTTCTTTGACATTTTAAGGAAATAATAGAAGTTTCATTGACATTTTATTTTGCAAAGGAAAATATAGCCGGCTACATTCAATGTAAAAATAGGAATTCATAGTTTAAAGCACATTTGACATCCAATTTTTTTGTTAATAAACCTTATTTTATGGGTCTTTCTAAAATAAGATTTCATAGGATATATTTAAAACCCTTTAACAAATATATTTCAAAAATAGAATAATGTTTCTCTCTTCTTAATTCTTGTCATTTTCTCTCTCAATTTTTTCTCTTTTCACCTCCATTTCCATCTCCAGATCTTCAACCCCATCTTCACCTTGACATGCGCCTACACCTTGACATGCGCCTTCACCTTCATGACTAACTAAAGAAAATCGTCCAACTATCATTTTTTTTAAATATTTTTATCTCTTCCATTTTTTTTCCAAAATTCAACCACCATCTTCGCCCACAAGATTCAGTTTCAATTCAATTAATTCATTCTTGTAAACTTCACACCGAATAAAACTCACCTTACACTTTGTGTATGGAGGAACTTATAAACATAATCTCTGTAACTATATATTCTCAAAAGAACATAAAAGCATGAAATATCTTTTGGTAGAAGCTTGATGAAATTTTGTTTTTGTTGAACTTTACTACTTCAATTCCTATTCCTTCAAATTAATTTGTCACTCCTCTGATATATCAAATTAATTCAGTACATTTTTATGTTTGTGTATAATTAAATATTATTCAAATTGTTAATCATGAAATCAATCTTTGATTTAATTATTTTCTTCTGGCCCTGGTTTACGAGAGATGAAGTGTTGCTTGAGAAAATAATGTCATTTTTGATAAATTATCAAATTGAAGTAGTCATTTCCAAGGGTTAGAAGATGACGCATGTAAATTGATAAACCATAAATACAAAGTCTGGATTTTATGTTGGATGAAGATTATTTCGATATTCAATTTTTTTTCCTTTTCTTTTAAATTTTCTTCTTTCCTTTTTATAGTTGGCACGTGGGTATAACAAATTTTTGATATAGTACAAGTTAAAGTAGGGTATCTTGGTCTTTCTACAATTAAATAATTTAAAAGTAAATTAAAATTGGACACTTATCAACGAGAGAAAGAGTATCTCACATGCTCTCCATTCAACGAAATTTCATTTTAGACAATCCCTTATTTTATATACATAAAAAAAACTAAAAGAAAAATTTAAAGAATGAAAATCACACTACAAAAAAAAGGGTCTTCAGCAACGCCATGATTCCAACGGAAATAAAAACTGTTTTTATTAGTAACGAACTTATAACAAAATACCAACAAAAATAATTTTCCATCAATAGTAGCGACAAATTACCAACAAAATATCTAAAAAAATATTTTTCGTAGTTATTCTATTGTTAAGTTGTAGGAAAAATTGATCCATAGCAACGGAATCATTCCATTGGAATATAATTCGTCACTATTTTTTTAGTCACTTACAGATTTGTAACTAAACAACGACGGAAATTATGTTCCATCAATAATAGCGACAAATTACCAACTAAATATCTAAACAAAATATTTTTCGTAGGTATTCCGTTATCTATTCGTCACTATTTTTTTAGTCACTTACATATTTGTAACTAAACAACGATGGAAAGGATGTTCCATCAATAATAGCGACAAATTACCAACTAAATATCTAAACAAAATATTTTTCGTGGGTATTCCGTTGTTAAGTTGTAAGAAATATTGATCCATAGCGACGAAATCATACCAATGGAAAATAATTCGTGGCTATTTTTAAGTCAGTTACAGATTTGCAACTGAACAACGACGGAAATAAAAGAAAATTATGTTCTTACAAAAATAACGACAAATTACCAAAGCATATAAAATGAAAAGAATATGTCTAGAAATTATGTTGTTAAACTGTCACAACTATAAACTAACAGCGATGTCATAACTCTAACAGAAAAAATTGTCACTCTTAGTAACAAATTTATAATGAATACTAACAGAATTAAATATAAAATGTCCTCATTTGGTAGCGACAAATTACTAACGGAACATCATGATATTTTTTTTTGTTGTTGTAGGAATTTGGTTATTAAGTTGTAAGAAAAAATATTCCATACGACAAAATTTTTATTAGTAACGAATTTATAACTGAATAATAATGAAATTACAAATAAAAAATATCATTCTATAATAGCGACAAATCACCGATGGAATATCATCAGAAAGTTTCATAGAAATTCTATTAAAGTATTAAATTTCCTCACTATTTTGGTGTTCGTGACAATCATGCCACTGAACGACGATAAAACAAATTATCGTCGTAAAGAATAACGACAAATTACCAACGGATATAAGCAAATATATTGTGCATAGCAATTCTGTTGTTGACCTTTAACTAAAAAAAACCGTCATAAACAACATAATTCCTATAAAACTAATGTGGTTTATTAAAATTCACAATTATCTGCAAACGGAACTAATTAATTTTCAGATTATTAAAAATAAATTTGTTTTAAAACTCTTTTGAGAAAAAGTATAAGTATTTAACAATATTCAATTTAATCTTTATTTATGCGTTTAATTAAATTTTAAAACTAAAAATAATAATTTTTTTATATATACCTGACCCTCCCTCTCCCCGTATTAAAACAATATATTTTACGATTAATCAGTATCAGACTCGCCATTTGCTCAGCTAGTACCATCAATGATCACTCTTAGATGTTGAGTTATTTATTCTATCAAATAATTGTTAGATTTTAACTATAGTTATATAACTTATATGTAAAAGTTATGATTAGTTCAACTACTTAACCCATTAAATTTGAGTTTGACTACTCTTAGGGTATTATGGTCTTTTAACATTTTATTTTTATAAAATATAATTTAAAACATTGAGAAAATACAAAATTATTATAATTTATATAAAATATAATTTTAAAGAAGAACAAAGGATAAATTCTTTTTTTTATTTATGAATCTTTTAAACAACAATTAACATATGAGATGTCTTGGTAATTATTGAAACCTCAAGAATATTTTTATAATTTTACTGAACATAAGGGATAACCATGCAATTATATATATATATATATATATATATATATATATATATATATATATATATATATATATATATATATATATATATTGTCAATTATAAATCAATAAAGTTGTCCAGCTCAACTGGTTTCAACATCTTATATATACAAGCAAAGCATGATGTCAAGGGTTCAAATCCCACCTCCTACAATCTAATTAAAACATACCGCCTAGGCGCTCAGGCGATGGTCAACTGCCTAGGCGTAGCCCAGACGATAATTGCTCACCTAGGCCTTGCCTAAGAGCCCGGGCGATAACCACACCGCTACCAACATATTTATGCCGACATAATATTTCCAACGGATTTGCTAGGCTGTTGCCTAGGAGCCCAGGCCATGCTCATAGCCTAGGCGCAGCCCAGGTGCCCGGGCGATGGTGAACCGCCTAGGCGTACGAGCGACGGGGGTTAACTGCTCGCCTAGGCATTGCCTAAGCGCTCGGGCGATAACCACACCGCTACCAACATATTTAGGCCGACATAATATTACCAACGGATTTGCCGACATAAATATAATTCTGATACAAAATCCGTTGCAATGTTTCCAACCAATTGGCGACATGATAACAAAAAGTTTAAGGCGACGGAATTCTGTTAGTAATATACCAACAGAATTACCAACAAAAAAATTGTACAACATTTTCCAACAGAGTTACCAACAAAAAATATATTGTCGCTATATTTACTAACGGAAAATTATTCCGTCACTCCATTTACCTATGGGGCCTTCACACACGGAATTTCCAACGGAAAAAATCCGTTGCTACACTTGAATACCAACGGAAATCGAGGCTTCACCAACGAAAATTTTCGTTACTGAAAACCCCTTTTCTTGTAGTGTCAATATTCTTCGAGTAACAGAACAAATAAAATTTATACTTAAAGTGCACAAGACAAATTAAGAATATAAGATTTAATTATTAATTGGATTTCCGCCATTTATCCCAACCATCTTGTTTTAACTTACTCTCCATTTTGCTTAATTTGATTATCTTCGTTCCCTTGTTGAGTTGTTTCTATGTTTTTGCTTAAGTTCATGAGGATTTGTATACTCTTGTTTACATGCTTTTTTTTTTTTTTTTGGTCAGAAAGAACATAAAAAGGAAACTAAGCAACATCATCAATTAACAGGTGGCACAACTTTATTTACTTAAAAAAAATTCTGTTGTGTGTACTTCAAAATGCAAGTACTATTCAATGTGTATAAGATGAAGTATAAATTTAAAAATATTATGACGTCGACCTGACTTACAAAATCTTTATTATAAATAACTACACTAGCGTGCAACCCGTGCTATGCACGCGATATTATGAAAATTATAAAATAGTAAATGAAATATATATATGTTAAGTTGAATTACCGCTTCAAAATTTATCCATAATTACAACTTGGGTCATGTTTGACTTTTTTTTTCCTTAATTTTATTTAGTAAAGTTGAAAGTGGAGATGAAAAATGTTGATTAAAAAGATAAAATTACTCTTCTCCACAAAAATAATATGCGGGGTAAAGAGTCACATTTATAAAAACACAAAAGGGTAAACTGATACAATTAATATAAAAATACAGGGAAGTAAATTGGTCCACATAAAATAACACGGGGGTAAATTGCTTCATTTTTTTTCAGGTTTAAAATATGCATAAATATACAGTACACAATGGAGGATATTTTTGTAAAACTAATGCACTTTTCTTTCTTTTTTTTTTTTTTTGATCTACTAGACTGTGTATTTACAGCTCGGACCGAAGAGTGCAAAGGGTATAGGTCCTCCCCAGTGTGATGTCTCCAGTAGGATTCGAACTTGAGTCTCGCCTCTGGGGTCGCAAGTCACTACCACTTGGCCCAACCACCTTGGGTGCACTTTTCTAAATTATAGGGGATATGCTGAACATTATGAATTTTCATGCTAGTAAATGGAATTAAAAACATATAATGACCATTTAGCGGGACGTTGAATGTCACTAGAATTATTCAAGATGTTACAAATTCAATTTATAATTTCGAAGGTTATCATTAATGAAGAATGGGAGCAACACGCGCGGGCATAAAGAAATCAAAATGAGCATGTCCATGTTGCTAATGTGGAGCCGGCCGGAAACAACGTCGTGTCGTGTGACAGTTGAAATAAAAAATTCAATAGTCGTCTCTTGAATCTAGCCAATAAGTCGAGGAATAATTAATGCATATTCATGAGATTTCAAAAAACTATAAATTAATATCATATCAAATTTTGCTCCATGAAACTTTCAAGTAAATTAAACGAACATCATGAATTCGATCTTTATTTGAATTCTCCTTTTCATATATGGGCAAGCCCATAAATATGATCATCTTGGAACACACTGAAATCAACAAAATTTATTAATCAACAGAAACTACAATTAAATAATTCTAATAACTCATTAACCTAACCATTCGTGTCTGCCATGGCCAATTCCTTTATAATTCCTCATTTCCCGATGGAGATTTAAGAAATGATGAAAGAGAAGAATAAAATTGGCAAAGGAAAGAAGGAAGAGAATATATGAAGTTGGCAAATTTAGTTTCACGAGATATGTCTCTTTTCTCAAAATATTATATGTTCATCTTCCTCACGAGCTACATTTAGATCAAATATTAATTGTTGATTCTCCTAAGGGGCTACATTTAGATCAATATCTTGTGGAAGACGAGGGTTTTGAAGAGGTGGCCTGGTGCCGGCACCAATGCACGTGGCATGTCATTATGATTGATAGAGATGAGATTAGGTCAATATCTTGATGCAAAGATTGAAGCACTATATATGCACCCTGAAAATAGATATATAATTCTTGGCACTTTGCACCCTACTATGGCAAAAATGTAAAATTCATTTCAACCCCATCTTCGAATTGGTGTATATTTTAGGTAAAAACAATTGACATTACGGAGAGCTATTTCTATTCTTAGGACAATTGGTATCTCTATAGTTCTTGGAAGTCTGTCCCGTCAGTGTATTTCACCATTTTTGTTTTTTACATAACAAAAGAATAAACAAGAACATGGCACAAACTATCATCAGATGCATTCATTATGAAAACCCACATCTCAATTATGTAATTCATCACAAACCCACCCCACGTTCGTGCAATTATTTTTTCGCGCTTTCAATGGTTGTCTTTGTAATTTCAGAAACAACAAGCGATTTTTCGTAATATAACTAAACTTACCCAAGAAAAAATGACAAGAATTACCAATTTAATATTTAAAATCTCGTGCAAGTTAAAAAAAAAGTTTCAGCCAACATGAGTATTGAATTACGTATACTTTGGTTCTTGAAAATGAGTGACAATGGAAATTTACTCACATGAATGCAATTTTTACTTAAAGTACTGCAAGGTTTCGATTCTTCAAAATAAGGTTTCGATTCTTCAAAATAAGTGATAGTGTGAATTTATTTACAAGAATGCAATTTTAAGTAAAGAACTGCACTGTTCGGTTTTTCAATTTGAGAAACAGGACTGCAATATCAAAAAGAAGATATGTCGGTTCTTGAAAATAAGTGATAGTGAAAATTTATTTGCAGAAATGCAATTTTACGTAAAGTACTGCAATGTTCAGTTCTTGAATATTGATAAAGAAATAAGAAATAAAATGCTCTTGGATATTGAAAAATACATTCATACCTATATATACTTAATTCTTTATGGTCTAGATCGATTTGATGTCAATGATCCACAATTAATATTTTTACACAAATCGATAAATCATAGAATGTTTTAGTGATTTGTTTACTTTATATGAAGTTTCATTGACATTTTAGGAAGATAATATAAATTATTAAATTTCATGGGCTTGTGGGGAAGGGAGAATATGAGATAGCATTTTCCTTGATGACATTTATTGATTTGTAAATATTTGACACGGAGAATATAAGTATAACACATTTTATATAAGAGGACCTTAAGTATAATATTTTTTACAAGAGGAATAAAAGTGTAAAACACTTCATATTTGAGGGACCATAAATATGACATGTCCAACAAAAAACACTCATTTTGTTACAATAAACTGGGGAATATTCATTCATTAAAAAAAAAAAAAAAAAAAAGTAATATTTAGATACAACCATTTTAACTTGTAGTACCTCAGTTCTTTTATTCGGTATAATTATGTTTTGGTATTACAAAATGCTATAGGAAATTGTATTATGAACATGTTAAAATATAATTTTAGAATAAATTTGAGAATTGAAAGTAAAATCGGTAGAAACAGAACATCTCAATGTCCTTATTTCAAGATAAAAATACTAAACCCAAGTAAAATATCTTACATATGGAAAATCTGTTAAGACTGAAAACATTTAACATTGTTTCGGGGCCATTTTCGTTTTCTTATTGATGCCGACACTCCCGTGAACTTAGAAAGAACAATCTTAAGAATACAAATATCGCAACCCACTCAAGTAATGAGTTATGTATGCTTTCTCAATTAACTACTTCATGATATACACAAAAGTAATAAGTTATGCAATTTACACGATTCCTCACTATAGTCGAAATACCATGCAACATTACATGGTTATCACATATTAGTGTTACAAAATCAAGAGAAAAAGATAAGAGCAAGTATTGTACCAAGCTCTAATGTACACTGCCATTTCTTGATGAAGATGCCTGGCCCAAGGAGACGGAGGCCAGGGACGATGCCCAAACCCGAGCATTTCTAGCCCCTTGATGGAAGTTCCTAGTTTTACAAAGCTTTAACTTGCTCCAAATTCTCTTCACATCAATCAAATGCAGCACACGCCCAATAAACTGCCTTGACTCTCCGAAAATTTCCAAATTCAGATGAGGAATATATGCTACCCACAATGCCATTACACGAGATGCAACATTTGGGAAGAAATAGAGAAAGGCCCTTGACAAGACAAATACTATAGAAAGTAGTAAATATGGTTCGTTCAAGAAAATTTCCTTCAATGACGCTCCATTCCAAAAATGGAAAAACTTTTGTTCACTCTTTGAATTACGTGATGTATCTTCAACCATATCTACAATCGGATTCAGCCCTAAGCAAATGAAAGAATTCAGGCATGAGAGGGGAAACAGAATAATTTTCAATCTCCAAGTATGCATGAGAACTATAGATATGAAAACATTGCAAGGAAAAAGTTCGGATCATGATGGATTCTTCATCAAAGGAGGCATGAAAGAAAAGGGATAAACGCAATTTGAAAGTAGAAGGCAAATCTATTTTTCTAAACTGGTTTGCGCAATGATTCTAATGCATACATCAGAAGCGCGTTAAATTTGATGAGTTCATCTATCATGCACCCACAAACACACAAAACTAACATAAGTTGCAAACTTAACTTCAACCTTAAAAATAATGAATTATTTGCTGAAAAAGATTTAGATGAAAATCTTAAGAAAATCTGCATACAATTAAAGCTGGTCGTTCAAGCGCACACCAAGTTCAAGACGAGAAAATATGTAACTCAAATCTCCAGAAGGATTAAGATCGTTTACTCAATTTTGGATTACCAACAAGGGAAAAGCATATATATTTGACGAGGTTGCATAATTTTAATTTTTACTCCAGAACCAAGGGTCATAACTATGTTATGGACAAAACTCAACAGCAAACAAAATTTAAACTTTCTACCATCGGTTGTACCTGTAGCTCTTTTGTAGAAATTTACAAGAGACGGGAGATCTTTGTGACCATAATATCTCATTCGCGTTGTTTGATTCACCATAAGTAGTGAGGGTACACTGTGAATCCCATATCTTGAGAAGATACTGCAAACAACAAACAAGCATGTTTAGTTGGTTAACAAGTAGAGACTTGAACACAGAAAATGGATTATAAACCGCCCAAGAGTGTGCATGTGTCTATGTAGAAACACCAACCTGGGAACAGATGAAGATTGTTCAACCATTAGATGCATGATCTGTGGATACATGGAACTGAGAATAGAAAGCTTTGACTGAAAATCACTTGAGAAAGGACACCAGGAAGCATAAAAAAGAATAGCAGTATATTCATTCTTCTGACTAGAGCTCAAAGAACTTTCAAGCGATTCTCCATCCACCTTGAATGACATATGAAATGTGTAAATGAATGATTGAAGAACATGGACCATAAAATATTCCAGATATCCGAATATCGAAGAGTTAAAGCAGATAAGGAAATTCAAAATCTACCAGGACCAAAAAAAGAACCTCACTCATGCCAATTAGTCCCCGCCACCCAGCATTGTCCGAATCAGCCATATCATAAGTGTAAAACATTAACGAACTGATTTGCTAACACACTCACTTTAAAAGCTGTTAAATACCCCTCTCCATTCCATTCATTTCATGAACACACTTTCTTGATGGAAACTATAAGCCAAATGAATCCCCCCGTACGACTAAGCACAGTTCATTTCAACGATATTTCTATTTCAGACCACATTTATAAGCTTATATTTCAAATGGTGGAAATGTGGATCTTTTTATTAGTGAAATGAAGCCCAATCTACATGTTTATACTGTAAGACACACAGTCCATTCGATAACTCATCTATAAACATAAACAAAGGTTACACCAAATATACTTTTGAGGTATTGCTTGGGCAAACAACAATAATTAGGTGGATTATGGATTGTGGAATGTAGTTTTTTAAGCATACGGTGATATGCAAAATTAAAATCCGTGTTCCTCTCGTACAAAGTTTGGGCTGTCAACACTTAAGAAACACACGTCATATGAAGATCGGTTGCACAAATATACTCTGAGAAGTGTTAGGGAGAAAAATATTTGAAGTATACCTAAAAAACATGGAATAAACAGAGGAAGCATTTGAGATATCTTATCATTTAAAAGGCAAGTGTTAAAGTAGAGATGTACAGAGTATTAGCTAGAATTGACTGGCGGTTTCTCACGAAGAAAACAGCAGTACTCCAATGAATTTTTCGTTCACATGGTTGTAAAACTTCATACTGAAGAACTCAGCTACAAAGGTAAGTGTTTCCACATAGTATCTCTCTCTAGGCCATTGGGCATAACACATTTGAAAAAAATAGATATTATCTAATTAACAAGTTACTTCATGCTAGCCGAATCTTGTAGTGAATTTCTCAACGAAGTTGAATCTACATGTTAATACATGCAATTTCCAAAATAGTCTGAGCTACATAACATGATTTGCCTTATGCTTCAACTTTTTTTGCAAAAGTTCATGCAAGCGACCAAATGGTATATTGTAGAACAAGTGCATGAGGTGTGTTTGTTTGAATTGCCGTACCCGAGCATTTCTGCATTCTAAACCATTTCGTTTGGTAATACCAGGTCTAACATAGAAAAAGAATTTCACCTTACCAAATTATTTCCGCAATCTGTTTCATGAACCACTACAGCGATTCTTAAGACCAATGGATCCACCGCAAACCTGTGAATCGATGGTTTGTGATACACTCTCCTTAAAATGCTTCAAAGTCCAACATTTCGGTATATCAGTATCTCATAATTGTAGATGAATTCTTACAATTTCAACATCTGCGATATGTATCTTTCTCATTACAACTAACGAGTCCAGTTTAAATGGTGTTCAAGGAATCACAAGTAATTCCACTCTCGTCTTATATGTGAAATATAATAATTCTTGGGAGCTGTTTGCCTAAGCTTGATAGTCAAGAAAACCATCTATTAAAATGACTCAAAGTTATAACCTGTTAAAAAGAGGAACTTTGCAGCTCCAATATGGTTTTGGTATTACCTTGTGAGCTCATGCTAATTATCTCTGGAAAAGTAAAAACATTGACTTATTTTCCGAAATATTTCAAGATTTTGCAGTTCCAATGAATTGACTGTGTTACCATCGTTTATAGCCTAACATTCTACTGTTGAACAAAGATCTATGATCTATCTAATCCAAAACCATAGTCTTATATCATGAGCTCCCATATACTTAGTAAGCATCCTATTGGTGTAAACTTACAACTAAAACAACTTTCAAGTATAGCCATATCCATCTTAGATACCAACTTACGTTATTATCACCAATCATATGCCCCTGAAAAACCCCAAAACAACCAACATAGGGCTTATTCAACCTAACAATCCAAAAAAAATGATGCACCTGTCACCAGCTAACAATTTTTTTTTTAACAGAAAAACAATCTATAAGAACAAAAAATGACTAAATGATGATAATTGAAAAAAGTGAAAATTGAAGAATACCTGGATTGGGGAAAAGGAGAAAGGGATCGATAACGGGCACTGTGAATTCAGATCGTGAAGAAACGTTTTGAATTCACGCGGACAAGTCAAAGATGGGGAAACCGATTGAAACGAAAACAAACACAGCAACATACAAATGCATTTCGTCATCGACACCTCCATTAACAAATTGAAAATCGTTCTAATTATCAACAAAAATGTTGTATTTCTGAAAAGATTAAAAACCTAGCTATAAGTTGAGGATTGGCTTGGCTTAGGCTTTTTTGTGGTATTTTATTACAACGTACGTGCTTAGGTGGGCCGGGGGGTGGTGTTAAAAGATAAGAAGGCAATCAAAATTAGGAATACTATTTTGTATATGTAAATTTGATATAGAAGATTGAGTAGAATAAATTTTATTTGTGTAGTATTTATATGAAAAAAATCTTTCTAAAATTAAATTATAACGGAAAAGGGATTGTTTCTCCTTTTCTTTAGTTTGGTATCAATTTGGACTGAGAAAGCAATCATTGGTTTTGTTTTTCAATATAAAATAACTAGGACAATTCATTTTTCAGTTAAGCATCAATTATAAATAAGAAGTTTTTCTTTATTTTATACTGTTAACAATTTCAATATTTGTAGTTTTCATTTTGAAACTAAAAGAATTTTTCTGATTTATAGATATAACTAAGATCTTGTTGACTGGACACAAGACATCATTCCATTACACTTTTTGTTATGAATTTGGCAAAACCAACTTAGGAACTTAGGTCATGATTTTTGTCAAATAAAAAAATTAAGAAGTTAACTCAACTAACCTATTAATTAGCTACATTACATGCAGACATTTTAGAACCTTTTTTTATCCCATACTAATTCAATGGAATGTTTTCATTGTCCCATAATGAACAAAACTTTTGAAGTTGAGTGTGAAATCAATACATACAAAACTTAGTTTATATATGTTAAAATACAATTAAGATGAATCCGTTATATATATTTAATACCACTTAAACTAATAAGTTAAAAAATAATAAATTATATATAAGACTTGATTTAATCTTAACTCTGAAAAAAAAAAATCAAAGAGAAGTTGTAGTGCTTTAATAATTGGAAAATGATTATATCACAGCCTCAAACTTCACAGCCCATTGTACAGCCCATTTTTTATTTTTTTGAAGGTAAATGTGTTACCTATTACTTGTTTAACAGGTTTCTTCAAATAATCTTTTAATCTATTAACAACCCACTCAACTTTCAAAAATTACAAAAGAGCACATAAATTATACAATATTACTCATATAAAAAATAATTCATTACTTTCCAAATGATAATTTATCATTTATCAATATTTGTATATAAAATATCTTAAAAATTACAATAAAAATATAAACTCATAATTTAAAAGCACTTGCAATGCCTATAATTTAGAGTTTATTACATAATGTTTAATTTAGGGTTTGATTTAGAGTTTAGGGTTTAGGGTTTAGGGTTTTAGGGTTTAGGTTTAGGGTTTTAGGGTTTAGGGTTTTATTTTAAAATAATATTTTTAAGTTTTTCTTGGCAAAAGTCGTAGATATGGTTTGAAATTGATGAATTATTTTATAAATAGAGTTTATTTTTGTTTGATCATTAATTATGGGTTTTTTTTGCAATTTTATGTTATGGGCTGTGATGTTGGGCTGTGATAATTGGCTGTGATGCTAGCATAGTCCTTAATAATTAATCTACTGATGCACCAAAATCATTTTGTCACAAAAAATATTTTAAATAAATATTTAGTGAATTTATTTTTATTTTGTGAGAGTAAATATTAAAGTAAGTAAATAATGGAGCGATCAGCTTCTTTTGAATGACCCATTTGCCCCGCACTGCGCCGCTGATATTTCTGCCCCAAGAAACACTGCAGTGTATAAAAAGTAGAGCAAAGCTAAAACGGTAGAAGAAGATACGAAAATGCTAGTCTTCAACATCCTCGCGAAACGAGTTTTTGCTGCTTCAACTTCGAATTTCTGTAATCGTCGAAATTTCACGAGTTGTACGCGCGCGATCAAATTTCAGACGTCGATTCTCGACTCCCCATGGTTCGCCACCCAGCTCCGCTGCGCCCGATTCTCCGGAGGCGATGTATGTAAATCCATCCATTTCTGTATTTCCTTAATTATGTCTGTGAAATAATTTGCACGCATGCTGAAATTAGATAAATACACGATGTGGTCATGAAATGAAAATGCTGAAACCCTTATTGTTTATAATTTTTCATGTGGTTATTCGAAATTCAATAGCGGTTGCTCTATGTAACGATACTACTTTTATTTTCAATACGCTTCTTGTTGAATTTGCATTTTTTTGGTAAGTTGTTGAATTTTCTTATTAAGGAGTAAATCACTGCAATGTGTTAGTTTTATGGCTATCTTCTTGTCTTACTATTGCTCCATGAGTAGCTCTAGACGTAAGCACACCAATCTTAGTTTTATCTTATTACTGGTTGGATTCGTAGTGCGGCGCACCTATCTTAATTTTGTTTTGTTAATGGTTTGATTGCCGATTACATCCAGTCAAAATCCACGAACAAAGAGTTAGTTATTTATGCAGTCAATCTAATTAACACCATAATGCCATATCCAGTATAGTAATAATTTTTACTATAATTCGTTAAGTAGTCTTCTTAACTAAATACATCCAAGCACATATCTTACAAGGGAATCATCAATATCTAGAGACATCGCTACATCCAAGCACATATCTTACAAGGGAATCATCAATATCTAGAGATATCGCACTTTTTGGGAGGTAAGTCCTCATCAGTCCCACAATCTTGCCTTCAATGAGACCTTCTACTCAACTGTACATCAACACCCCTTGAAGATCGTGACCCCAAGATAAAATGGTGACTGCATATAAGATTCCTAACTCAAGCAAATAGAAGATAAATAGTGATTTATGTTATATTTCCATCATTATTTTTATGCATTATTTTCTTCTAAATTTGTTGTACCGGGACCCATATTCCCTCCAAAAAACTATAAATAGTAGGTGTTTTGTAATACCCTTTAAGCAAATGCTTCTGTTAAGCTCAAAAGAAATGGTAACATGGATTACTCTTGCTCAGGGCATCGGTTACCTTAGTGCTCTTGTAGTTACTAGTTTACTGTTGTGGTTTCATGTTTGTAATTACACTGTGCAGGTAAGAGTGGGGAACGTTATTGAAAGAAGAGGTTAGATGTACTACGTTCATAGTAATAGTAAATGTTAAAGCCTATGTACTAACAAGTTATGACATGTTTCTTGGATGGCTGCTGATGCGATGCAGGAAAGATTTATCAGGTAACTAGTCGTATGCTTCAAACTGGTTTTTTTCTTTTTGCAATTTATTATGAAGCTGTAAAATATGCCTCAATGTAACTTGGACTGAATTTTTTTAGGTGGTTAAAGCGCATCATACTACTCAAGGAAGAGGAGGTGCAATAATACAGGTTAACGCTAATTTCGTAATATCATGGTATCATTTTTTTCCTTTATTTTGTAGGTATTGAACAATGTGCTTGTTAGCCAATGATTGTGTACTCTTTCTTTATTGAATGGTTTTGAAATTGTATGACGACGCATCAATTTTTGACCATTTGTCCTTCTCTAGTTCTGAGTTACTGGTCTGGAAGGTTAACTTGACATAAAAATTGCTTCCCTAATACTTGCTGAAATAATACTTCATGATGTGCAGGTTTCATTTCCAACTCATTCAAACGAATTATCTGTCCACTGATTCTATTCTAGAGGTTAGTCTTGCAATAAGTCACTGATTTGGGATTGTTGGAAAATTGGGAATGAGAAAAGCTTGAGCTTTCCCCATCTTCCTTTGGCCTTATCTTTAAACTATTACTTAAATCTGAAAAGTTAATAAAAAATAATAAATAAATATAATAATAATAATTGATTAAGCAAAAAACTATGCAAAGTGCGCCACAATCCCAATTTTCCAACAATCCCAAATCAGTGACTTATTGCAAGACTGACCTCTAGAATAGAATCAGTGGACAGATAATTAGTTTGAATGAGTACGCAAAGTGCACCACGCTGCAACATCAATTTCTCGTCGACAAATACGATCATTATAACCACTGTACTTTTGAACATGATTTTGATGTGGGGAGAAGGTTTTCAGTGGAAGTTATTATAATAATGAGAAAGGGAGAATTTTTTGTTGGGATATTTTTATTTATCTATTTATGTATAGAAATAACAGTTTTTGATTTAATTGGAATATGACGTGATTTATTTATATCAGTGGCGTGGACAAAAAAAAGTTATGAACTTGTATTTCTGACTAGGAAAAGCAAAATTTGATGTAATTGGAATATGTCATGATTCATTGATACCAGTGACATGGACATGAAAAAGTTATGAACTTGAGTGGTTTCCCACTCTACTTCTCTGATTTGCTAAAAGTTAATTTTTGGCCATCCAAATGGTTTGAAATCCTTTGAGCTTCGTTCTTACTCCATTCCTCTTTCCGTTTCTTCTTGTTGGTGCGAAAGAATAATTGATGATATTATTCAAGAGTTGGTGCAGGAAGACCTTAGCTATATATCATTGGGCTACATATCATAAAACATATACACTTGAATATTAAAGCTACATATACTTATTGATGAAGAAAGCTTACTTTTATATTCTTGTTTGATATTTTGCTTAGGAAAAGATCTTTAATTTGAAATGCCTGGTATTATCTAGAATTTCAGAATAATTAGTCTTTTTCTTGGTCTTCCATATTATTTATTCAGTTTATACACGCCAAATAGCATGGCAAGTATTATCTCTTTTTTGCTGGATTTATCAGTTGTTTCTAGAATTAAACTCGAGTTGTGCTTCTTTTTTCCTTTTTGGCCAAAATACTAACAGGTGGAGCTCCGCGATATTGATAGTGGAAGTAAATCAAATGAAAGGTTGAGAACTGATGAGCCAATTGAAAGTATGCATCTTCACATCATAATTCTTGTTAATATTAAAAAGAAAGATTGCCGTGTTTTTAATTTGTTTTCTACTTGATGATTCTCCTAAACAGTGAATCATATTGATGAAACTAAGAATAAATCGATCTTGATTCTTTACATCTGTAGTTTACAAAGCCTCCTGTCTGTATCCATTGAAGTTGATGCTGTATAATGAAAAGGAATACTTTGAGGCTAACATTGATATACGAATGAATTCTTTCGTCTTTTTTGAATGTGGAACTAGGATAAGTTAGCAGTAAGATGAAATAAGAAAAGCTTAATCTATAATTCATGGTGCTGCACTCTATCAATTTTCTCAATTTTGTATACTCAAACTACAAGATCTCTGGTTTATAAGTTATGGGTAAACTGCATGATTGGGTTGATTATTCTGAACATGTTTAGATTTTAGGTTTTGGCTTTAGGAAGAATGTGATTTAATCAGAATGTGTCGGTATTATGAATTCTCTTGAGATGGAAATATTTGATTCAGTTCTTATCTGCAAAATCAAGTCCATGCTTGTATAAAAAACAGAACACCTTATTCAAGCTTTTCTGAAGCAGATTCGAGCTAATTATGCTGTTACTGAGGTGCTATTATTTGTAAACGGTATATGAGATAGTTTTGAAAGTTTTTGGAATCTACTCTGAATCGGAAGGCTATGCTCTAAATTTGGATTTAATTATATTTTGTTATGGGTTTATCAGACTAAAGTGAATCAGAAGTTCTCATCTTGTCTAATTTACTGACTGACTAATTCTTATTTGAAATTGGTACGAGCTTATATGGATATGTGAAAGAGAGTGTTTATTGAATTATCAGTATGTGGTAATCTTTGCAAACTAAACCTTCAAGTTCAGTCATGCTCTCTTCTAAGTCGGGCCTCTTTGAAATATAAATCATATACTCCATTTTGACTCCAGTAGTTCACTCTTTCTTTTTTTATCTTGTTCAGAGGTATTTGTTTATGAGAAGTCACTGACATACCTTTATACTGATGATGAATCTGGAAATATTGTTCTAATGGAGTGAGTGCTTCTGTTTACTTATTTATTTTGAATTTAGCAGGTACCAATTCCAAATTTGTTGACTGGTATTTGTTTAATCTGTGTTATCTTAACCAGCCCTGAGACATACAGCCAGCTAGAGGTACCAAGACACTTATTTGGTGAATCTCTTGTATACCTTCAAGGTAATGCTATTTTCTCCTTTTTCTTTTAGTATCCTGCGCAATATCCACAATCTCCATTGTGTATATATCAACTTTAAGGATTAGGAGATAAAGGAAATTGTCAAATACAGGAAGTTTTACATTCTGCACAATATTCAAGACTTGTGATTTTTAGGATTTTGAAACTAATATAAATGCATCAAATAAGTTATTATTTTTAGTTGATACTTAATTACATGAATTAAATAAAACAAATATTTTGGCCTGCGCTTCGGAGTGGTTAAAAAAGACAAAATCGAAACGAACCAGACGCGCCTCGAAAGGAATTAAACCCTCGAGAAACCCAAAAAAAAAAAAAAATTCAGTTCGGTTCAGTTTATGTTGAACCTTTTAATTTTGTTTTGGTTATAGTTCAGTTAGCTGAACTTTGAATACCCTATTTTAGATAAGCATGTTTGAAAGTTAATATTACAAATTTTAACTCTTGATTCATCAACTGTTGTGCTCCCACTACACAGATGATATGAAAGTCACTGTCCAACTTTATGATGAAAGACCCATGTCAGCATCAATTCCGAATCGAGTGACGTGTAGAGTTGCTGAAGCATCTGATGCAGTAAAAGGAACTAGTAGTGGAGCTACACCGTAAGTATTCTCTTTACTACACCATGTCCATGTACTTGTGATAAAAAAGAGTAAGTAATGCGGGCTTACGTAATGTTGTTAATACTACAAAAACTATAATTCTTTGGGTTTTCAGACTTAACCCTCATTATCTTAGCTGGACCTTAATGTTGTTCTCTAGATTAAATGTAACATTTCCTTGACCTCATGTATTTTGTGATTGCTTCATCATATTTCTCATCAATCTTCAATTTTGCAGTTATAAGAAGGTTTTGTTAGACAATGGTGTAATTGTCCAGGTAATTTACTCTGAGAAATAATTTGTTGCTCATCCGACAACATGCATGATAGTCTTGCTTTTCATTATTCACTCAAGACCACCCAGGATCCTCCAAATCCACACTGGGTCCTGAGTAGGCCTAGCAAAGTCAGGGTCTAGACCCTGCCCAGACCCTGAAACTATCAATCAAGTTTGGACCCGACCGGTCGACAGAGTATGGATTCCGACCCGAGCAGGCCGGACCCTGCAATTATTACTGACATGTTCATGGTCGGGTCTGCCGGTCTGGGTCCAATTTCTAATGGTTGCCCGCTGAATTATTTAAAAAAATTCTGATGAGAATTTTAGAAAGAAAGGAGAAACATGTACTAATAATATTTTTAAAAAAGTACCCCACATGCTAGCTGACTCAGCAATTCCCGCACCCAACCCCTCCCCTCCCCCCCAAACCCAACACCCCGCTTTCCCTACTCCGCACCCCTCACCCCTCAAGAGAATTGTTCTGTCTGGGTCCGGGTAGGCTAAGATCCTGTCTCGAGACCACACCAATTTTTCGGGAATGCACGAGTAAACAACATTGAATTTATATCTTATTCTAGAACTTATCTTTTGTTTTTCCTCCTTGTACTGGTCAACTTGTGTTTACTATCACATTTTTGCACTTGAGTGTTAGTCGCCTGGCCTTTCCTCTTCAGAGCAGGTAGTAGCTTTGCATAACTAACTTTGTCCATGTACTATTATTATTATGTTGATTAGGTTCCGGCTCATGTTTTAGAAGGAGATAAGATTATTATCAATACCACAGATGGCTCTTACGTTAGCAGGTAATTTTCCTAAACATTTATATTCGCAATTCTCTTTATCTCTTGCTTGTGTTTTTTACAATAAGGATTATTCTTTTGGTTTCTCAGGGCCTAAACAAACACTACTTTGGTGTTGGATCAAAATAGCTCCTGTGAATTTCTAAAGCTATAATAAGTTATTTTAGTGTTATGATAATTAAAAACTTACAGAGACGAATGTCTTTATCTTAATATCTCTATTTACTTGGTAGTTTTCCCAGAAAAAGGTAAAATGATTTTGAGGACTTTGTAATTTTTTTTGCTTTCTCTACTCACTGTATTGAACAAAAGGCCAAAAAATGCTAGTTAGATATAAAGGGTCGACATTTTTTAATGACCTTTTGGTCCATAAACAGTGTGGATAAGTTTACAATTTTATGAACGGTTGGAAAAAGTAGGGTGTGGATAAGTATTTTGTTTTGATGATATATATATATATATAATTTTAAAGTAAGTGTTAGTGTGTTACACATCTCATGACTCATATCATAATATAGCTGAGTGTCTATCGATTAAGATAGTATATGAGCCGTAGTCACGTTCAAACTTGAAAATTGAGTCTAACAAATTCTATTGTTAATGAATTGAGTTTGAATTTGCGCACAATTTTTCTGAGATTGAACTTGAGCATAACCCATTCTCAACTTGAGTTAGTATAGTACGAGGAGAAAACCTTCTTTTACAAAATCATATTAATAGTCCATATATATATATTAAATCCACACCAAATATTTATCAGTTATTCAACATATCATATTGGAGTTGTAAAGAAAACTGAATAGATATTCATAAAACACTTCAGAGGAAAATGATAAATTTAGTCTTAGATTGATTGGTTTAATTAATTTTTGGGTCGATTGATTTGTATTAACAATATTATTAAATAGCCATTCAGACTTAAGTTTTTAATAATGGAACTACCAAATTAAACATGGTTAATTATAGGAATTTATTAAAAACTAAGTGCATGCAATCATATACAATTATTCTTGCTAATCAAGTATCTTTTTTCTTGGAGAACAAGAAAGATCACCAAAATCATTAATGCACTGAACATCAATCTTTTTAACTAAGGAAATATTGCTGGCTCTCCTCTGGTATATAAATATAAATTTCAAAAATTGAAAATAAAAATCAGAGTAACAAAGCTGAAAACGGAGTAGAATTAAGATACAAAAGATGCGAGTCTTTTTCCTGCTCAGCAAACGGTTTTCCGCTGCTCCAAATCCGGTTTCATTTACTCGTAGAACTTTCACGAGTTGCACCCGTGGCATGATCGAATTTCAGCCGTCAATTCACATTTCCCCTTGGTCCGTCACCCAACTCCGTTGTGCTCGATTCACCGGCAGCGATGTATGTAAATTTAAGAGCTCGTTTAGTTTGTTTTTCTAACCATTTTAAAAAATGAAAGGGTTCTCTGAGAAAATTTATAATGTGTTTGGATTATTTTTTGCCTTTCTGCAAACTTTTGACTATTATGGTATGAGTATATTAAAAAAGAAATTGGTTTGTATTTTTTTATGTGTTCCTGTAAAGTCTCTAAAAGTTCAAACAAACAAGGCCTAACATTTCCGCTATATCTTCAATTATGCGACATATTGAAAAGATCAAGATACATTGAAATTTCAATTGAATATCAAGTTAACTATCTTTAGTTACACATTTACAGTTGTGACTAATGTCGTGTTTGATTTCATTTTGTGTAGGTAAAAACAGGAAACATCATTGAAAGAAGAGGTTACATCGCGTAGTTATATACATATATTCATATATTATTATATTTATTCTAAATAATATGTAGTTGTCAAATTAAAGCCTACTTACTAATAAAATGAACTAATTTTCTTGGTTGGCTGTTGATGTGATGCAGGAAAGATTTATCAGGTGATTAGTCACAATTTAATTGTCCAGCTATAGATATATTATGTTTCAAAATGTTCTTTCATTTTATTTTATTTTAAACATTGTAATTTAGAATGAAATTAATTAATTTGTTTAGGTGATCCAAGCCAAACATAGTAACCAAGGAAGAGGAGCAGCTATAATGCAGGTTCAATTCGATGCTAATTACTTAATTTTGATAATGGTCGTGTCATTTTGATTTTTTATTTTTTTTATCATTATGGGGCCGAATCCGGTTGGGATCGGATAGGTTGGGTTATAGAGCACCCTAAATGCAAAATCTTTAGTTTGGATTTTTTAACTCGATCCCTGACCGGGCTTTATATGGGCCCCGATTTAGAGCAAATCAATGTGGCAAAAAATGTATTATTTTATATTTGTGTCACACGTATATACATGTCGATATGCATATATGTGGATTCATACGGATTTTAAATTAGATTACTTATCAATTTAAATTTTGATGCTGCATATTTGGCCAAAATACTAATAGGTGGAGCTCCGCGATGTCGATAACGGAAGCAAATTGAACGAAAGGATTGGAACCGATGAGGCAGTGCAAAGTATATATATATACTTGATAATGCATTTATCAGATCACATCATATATATATCATAGTATTTTAATTATTTCAGTATCCAGTAAATTTGATACTAAATATAGTTTTTTGATTTTATTTTAATTCAGAGATACATGTTCAGGATATTTCACTTACATACAGTTATACTGATGATGAAACTGGAAATATTGTTTTAATGGACCCTGAAACGTACAGTCAGCTAGAAATACCAAAACACTTTTTTGGTAAATCTATTGTCTACCTTCAAGGTAATGTAATAACTTGATCTTGTTAATTTATAATATATATTATTAATTGTTGATCTAAAGTTTTTACACAGATGATATGAATGTGAAAGTCGAAATTTATGACGAGAGAGCCGTGTCCGCTTCATTACCAAGTCGAGTTACGTGTAAAGTTGCGGAAGCATCTGATGCAGTAAAGGGAAGTAAAGGTCGTCCACGGTAAGTGAATCTGAATCCTCTTTTCTTTGGTTTCTTACATTGAGCACCAACCAGCTGGTCAATCAAAGAATTCTTGAATTTTGCAGTTATAAGGATGTTTTGTTGGACAATGGTGAAACTGTACATGAGGTAATTATATTTTGTTCTTGTAATTAATTAATTAATTAAAAAGATTAATAGTATAAGCTAACAATTAATTAATTAATTTTGCTCATCATGTATATATATATGTATGTATGGTTTAGGTCCCAGCTCATATTGTAGCAGGAGACGAAATTATTATCGATACCGCCAAGGGCCATTACATTAGCAAGTGAGTTCTTCTCATATATACATAATATATATTGTGTTTGTTACATGCATGAGCTAAAGCTATTCTTCTTCCTTTTCCTAAAGCTAATTTGAATCATGGTTTTTGGCAGGGCCTAAACAAACACAACCTTGCTCGTGATGGATAGCTCGTGTTTGTTTGTTTTACAATACTAGTAGTTCAGATACTAAACAACTATGACAATCTTGACTACATATTATATATGGCATCCAAAATGCAGTAATACTATTTAGTACTCCTTGTATGTGGATTTTCAAACTTTCTCCATCTCTCTGTTTTAGTGTTTTTCTCTTCTATATCAAAATAATCCTCTTAGTTTAAAACTCTTCATACAGTTTTTACCCTTTTCAAATTTAGACTAAATTAAACATAAATAAAATTCAAAATGTTTATCAATTTTACGATGATTATCAATTATAGACAATGAACTCATTTATCGTGTCGTCTTTATTATTTTTAATTTGTGATTTATATTTTATTTTATCAGTATTTTTATCCATTGTTATCAATATGATTTTGCAAAATTTATTTTATTTATTTAAAGTAGTCGAAAAGAAATCTTGATAATTTAAAAATAAATAGATAAATAACAAGTATTATTGTATATCCAATATTTATATAATAAAAAGAATATTTGGATTCCCAAATTTCGGCTAAGGTGGGGAAGGTTAGCATTTTGCACCTCCCCTTTGGTACTCCATCATTGCCTTTTTTTTTATTCAAATTGATTTAGGTCCCCATTTGAGCTCTTCAATAAAGATGCTCTTATGTAGTATATGTTCAAAACATATGGCAAATTTTAACATCCAAATGTTTCTATTTAAATTATTCAGAGAATGCCTTCTCTATTCAAGAAAAATGGCCAATTTTATTTGACTTCCATCGAAGCTCAAAATAGGACCCCAAAAATAACTCGGAATTATAATTATCAATCATATTGAGTTCATAACCCTCTAATACAGCATAAAATAATTAATCAATCATATTGAGTTCATAACCCTCTAAATTGACTTCACTGGCACTAAAAGCACCAGTAGAGATTCATTTGATGTTACTGAATTATCAAATTTGATTCATGATATTGTAAACTCTAAAATATCTTCTCAAATGAAATACCGAATGTTGTTTAAAAAAAAATACCCAAGAAAAGCAACATAAAATAATTAGTCCATCTTATTGCAAAAATACAACATCCTTTGGAGCAATTCAGAGTGCACTACTTATTTTGCCAGAATATTTTTCTTGAAATTCCATAAATAAGTAAATTCGGAGAAATTAGAGAAACTCCAATACCTATCCTAATCGAATTAGGTTCAGTAAAAAAATTATGCCTGTCATTGAAAAATACTCTCTCAACACCGAATAAAACATAGCCAAAACATTATTCTGATAGAAAAAATCTCAATCTCAATCCCAATGAAACACACCTTCGTCTCCCCTCTTAGAGAATTACAATCCAATCTTCTTCTCAAATTTCTGGATTTGGTTCAGGAATATCCAGGTCATCTGCAAAACACAAAAAAGGTCAAAACTAAGCAAAACTCGGACAAACACACACACACACACACAGAGAGAGGGAGAGTACCATGACATGAGGAGCAATTCTAACACAATATACTGGAAATCCAGTGTAGAATTTGAAGGGTCCCCCTGCCTTGAGTGTTTTCAATGTACAATCTAGAGAACCAGTGTAAGGATACTTCCCTGCAGCATCCGGCTGCATTTTCTGTATTTGAGTTTTCACATAATCAAATGGCAAACTACAAGCTGCAGCAAAGAATCCCGATACAGTACTTGCCCCTGAAATGAAACAAAAAGACCTTTAAGAATCAATCTGGAAAAACTTCTAGACCTATAATAATCGATCTTGGAGAGTATAGATATAAATTTAGAGTGTGTTCTCTCTCACCTACGACTGTAGCAGCCTCACCAAAACCGAGAGAATCCTTGCAAAACTCAACACTTTGATCATAAGAAGCAAGCATGCCCATGTTAAGTGCCATAGCCCTCACCACAGTAGGACCAGCGCCTTTCCATAGTGCTAAAACTCCTTCATCGGCTATAATACGGGAAAGGGCATGAAATGCATTTGTGTAATGACGTCTCTGGGCAAGAGGTAATGTTGCATCAGCCTGCATACGAATGAGGGCCAAATCTGCGGGACTACCGACACATGCTCCAATTGCTCCTGCTGTCAATCCACATAGTGCCTTCTGATAAAGTGGTAGAGGCTTTCCCTCATTGGCTTCGATTGCTTTATTCGTTAAAATCCTATTATTAGAAAGAACCCCAAGTAAATTAAAATGTTCATGCTCAGAATTTTGAAATCATTCTGCTTCTCTTGAAATTTCGAAAAAGGACTGAAAAGGAGAAGAAACAAGAAGGGTGATTCTAGCTTCTGTTGGCAGTTTACTAAATATGCAAACACCACCACTTGATTCTTTTTTCTGAAATACAAACTCCACCCATATGATAATACACAGCCATAATTCACATGATCGAAATTGAAAACAGAAGCCCAAGCTATCAAAAGAACAATAAAGTTGAGAAGCAATCTCATTTTTTAATAATCCTAGTAGTTATTTCATCGAATTTTTAACATGAACAATAATTTTCAAAATAACAGGATAATCTCACCTAAACGATCCAAGCCTTGCAGTTGTATATGTAGCTTGTCTAAGAAGTCCAGCAGATAAACCCTGTAAAACAACAACCGTAAGTATGTCTGAAGATCGATTCATCTTCAGCTTCAAGCACAAGAGCTTTAGTTAAGGTTTTAGCAAATGTGTGTGTGTGAGAGAGAGAGAGAGACTATTTACAGCTTAACACTTCTAAATATACTACAATCTACTTCTTCACGAATATCAAGAAAACTAAAAGGTCAGAACAGAAACACTCATATATTGAAAAAATGACCCTCATAGCTCAAACTCAAACCAACCCTAAAATAAATTATACCCCATTGCTCAAGTTCAACATTCTAGTAGCCTTTTAAAAAATCAAATCAAGCTGGAATCTTGAATCACAAAGGGCTTGTTATCTTGAGCTTAACTACCTCAGGCTAACCTTATAGCAAGTGTGTGTCTTTTTGCAAGATTATACAAACAAACAAACACACACACACCCCTATATGTAGAGAGAGAGACCTATTTATGGCTTAAAATTGAAAGACTTACACACTGGAATTTACTTCTACACAAAGTTCTCTCTGAAATGAGAATTCTTTAGAATCAAAATCCATTTTTATGATAAGTTGAGATTTCTAACTAAAGGCATTAGTCTTGGTCAATATTTCCCAACACAAAATTGGAAAAAAATTACTGTCATTTCAAATGTCACCCTACAAAATAATTTCCATAAGAATCTCACTTGTGCCACAACAACTTTTTGACCAAAACCAACTCTTTGGATTACTATTTACTAACCAGCGATGATCAAAATCTTAAGAATGATGAAGAAGAAACATAAGAGATTTTATGATTGACTCGTGTAATACAAACCTTGTAAAAGGCACCAATACCATCATTTTTAAGCATGTTCCTAGTCACCTCGCTAGCTGATCCCTGTCCCAGCTGTATCCTCACCTGCAATTAAGAACCAAACATCACAGATCAAGATCTATAACCTTCAGCTCACATACAGCAACAGAAGAACCAAATTTCATTTCCAAGTGATAGTTTCAGGATTTAACACTAAAACCACTAGCTGATTATATCTAAGGAGACCCCTCATAGATAAATCTTACAACCAAATATCACAATACAATTTTACAACCTTTTCAAAGAACAGAAAAAAGAGATCTACAACGCGTAACAGAAAACATCTTACAAGCAAAATGTAGAAATTAAATTCTAAGCTCAGAATGAAAACCTAGTTGATTTAAGATCTGAAAACATGCCAGTAACAAAATTTTCATCCAGGAAATCAAAAAAAAATCCCAAACACCAAAAAATCACAAACTTTTTCATGGTTATATAAACATTTGAGTACCTTGATCATGTCGATGGGTTGGATAACACAGGTAGCAAGCATACCAGAAGCACCGCCATTAACGAACGGCTTAACTGTGGGCCATACTCCAGCGGATTGGGGTTTAGATTCCGCCATTTTTCTTTCTTCTGGTTTCCCTTTCTCTCTAGATGTGAATTACAAACAGAAGGGAAGAAAGAGTGAGGACTGAGGGTGAATGCACTTTTTGGTGGTGAAAGAAACAAGGGTTTGTGTTTTAATGGCAGGTAGGAAAAACGAAAATGATTTTTTTCTTTATTTTTTAATTCAGCAGCCAATCAGAGATTTACTATGACGCATACAGTCCCACAATAAATTGCACGCTTCTCAATTAGGTTTGTTACATTACATGAGTTATATTTAAAAAAATAAAAAGAAAAATAAAAATGGTGATTTATTCTTAGACAAGTTTAGTTATATTAAAGGAACAAGCAAAAGACAAAAATACCCTCTATATTTTATTTAACTCCTAAAAATCCCCTGTGTTATTTTAACTCCCAAAAGTCTCCCGTGTTTGGTTTTAAATACCACACTCGACCCAAGTAGTATAAACTTATAATTTATTTTTGACTTTTGGTGGAATGACAAAATTACCTCTTTGAGTTTGTTTTTTTTTTTAAATTTATTTATTCTTTTTGAAAAATTAAGTATATACTACTTGGGTCGAGTGTGGTATTTAAAATCAAACACAGGGGGTTTTTGGGATTTCAAATGACACACGGGGGATTTTTTGGGAGTTAGACAAAGCATATGGGGTGTTTTTGTCTTTTGATGTCAGGGGTACAATTGTCACATCAAAAGCAAAATATGAACAAATACTTGCAAGTTTGGCGATTGAAACACACTCTCTTTTTTAGGAGTGTATTTGGCACTTATTTGAGATCACATGGGGTGTTTTGGGAGTTAAAATAACACGGGAAAATTTTTGGGAGTTAGACAAAGCATAGGGGGTGTTTTTGTCTTTTGCTCTACAAGGAACCCTATAACGTTTTAAAAATTACAAAGTAATAATTATCACAATATAGTGACAAAAATATAAAATTTCAACATGCCATATACAATTGTGATGGTTTCTGATATATTTATACGGAGTATATTAATAGAATGATTTTTTTCTAAGAAATGTTAATGTTGTTTTATGTATCCTTTTGCATTCTTTCCTTTGCTTGGACCACAATAACTAAAGCTTTACTTTTACTCCCTTTTTCCTTTCCATTTAATTGAACATAAACTTATAAATTTTGATAATAATAATACAAATTTCTTCTTGTTTTATTTATTTATTCATTTTAGTATCACTATATCTAGATTATTTTCTGATTTTTAGATTGACAAAAAAGGTAAGAGATTTTTTTGAAATGGTTGCTTAGGCTTCACTTTCTGTGGTGGATACCAAAAGTAACGTGACCATCTATTCTAGTAATTAAACTCCTAGGCCTACACTTCAAATTGAAGAAATAGACACTTTCCCAACTCTGCACTTAACATTTATTGAATATAAAGTTTTTCTTTGTCCTAGATTCTATACATAAAAATCCATATTTTAAGTGAATTTAGGCTCTAATTGTAACTTTTGCAAATTGAATAAACAGTAAATCAAAATAAATAAATTAAAAAAGTTAGTACAATCATCGCATTGTCAATATAATAATGTTTTCTAAATTTATAAAGTTACAATATAATTTAAGATTTTATCTTTCTCGTGCAATATAAAAAATATCACTAAAAAATATCACTTAATTAGTCTCATCATATCGTATATATCAAAAATTCAAATAATTAGTAATTCCATCATATCGTGTAACACAATTTCTTCCCTTTGGATTTTTTTTATTTTTTTTTTGGTACAACTGCCCTTTGGATTTGGAAGACTCAAGACAACCCAACTTAGTTGGCCTATGCAATTAACCTCTTTTTTCATCGTATTACCCAATTTATCCCTCATTCTGTTAAATAAATTTTAAATACCTACCCCCCCCCCCCCCCCTCTCCCTTGGGTTTGTCGTCACACGGGTCATCTAGTGCGGATATGTTATTTTCTTCTTCAGAAAAACCAAACTAAATTAAATAAAAATGGGGTAATAATATATTTATTATTTGGACGTGGAGCTCTTAGAATGGATAGCTAAGTTGAGGTCAACTAATTTTACTTAGTCATTTTCAATATTTATTTCAAAATATAACATTATGGTACATGGCTAAAATTGTATGGATAAAATCTGCTATTCGCATGACTTCAACGTTATCGTCATAAATGGAATGGATCACGATTAAGAAGAACTTTTTATTTTTCTAATCAAAACTTATAGTCTTATTTTTTGGGAGAAATTCATTCTATCAAAAATTTCTGCTAACTTTTGATTTTGTGAAAAAATAATCTATTATCAGTCTTATTTTTTTGGGTGAAAAATATTTTCCTTTTCTTTTTGGTTTATTGTAACAAAAACGTAGCAGATCTGCTTGTTAACTTATTATTGGGCCTGTTTGTGGGACGGGCTAATATAACCTGAGCGTAATGCTATGGTCCAACTGAAACAATTTGAGCCCATACAATGATCCAATGCCAATATTAACGTTGGAACTTGGACTTGCTATATGGTGTGATCAAATTCCTTACTTTTTTATAAGATAGTGTGATCAAATTGAAAAAGAGGAAAAAGGTTTTTAATACTCAAAATGTTAAACATTTTCTTACAATTACCTGCATCTTGAATTTGATTATAATTAGATGATTCTGGTCTTGAATTTAATGGTTGTTTCTACTTAGTTTCATATGTGTTCAAATATTGAGCTATATAAGAAAATTAGAACTAAAATTTAAATAAATTTATTTGAGATTTATTTTGGGTTCTGAAAATATACTTGTCTAAATCGATTGACTAAACATAACAATTGAATCTTAACCTCTTGAACTATAATGTTTTACCTTTGAAAGTTGAGTGAACTCAATTTCAATCATAAAGAATTTAAAATATACTTCAGTTACTCGATCTTAATAGATGTTTCGAGTAAACTTTTACAATTTTTTTGTTTGAACATTTCAAAATTTCCTTTACCCCACAAAAATATGAAGATATATTTGTTGTACTAAATCTATCTAGTGAAATATATATGTCAAAGAGTGAGATGTTATCATAAAATTCAATAGACATACTTAGAAATAAAAGCATGTGATGATGCCACTTGATAATAACTCAAGGCCATATGGACAATTTTATATTATTTTCTCTCAACTACTGCTCAGATGCACCAACCATATCTTCGATTATAATTTTTTCATTGCAATGTATGTTTTTCTTTCTCGGCACTCCTTAAATACGAATTAAAAAATTCCATTTGAACATTCTACTATTTAGTGAAGCGATGAATATATATTTTAGATGATCATTTATGTTGGATTACCAGCAAAGTTCAAAGAATGCCAAATAAATAATATAAACTTATAAATAATCCACACTTTTGAGGAGATTTGAACCCAAAAGCTTTATTTTCACCATCAAGTTAGGTCTCCTCGACACAAGTTTAATTAACTTGGTCAAAATGAAATTTCGGAAAGACAAAATTTAAGAGTAGTAGATACACAAAAAGATCGAAAACGATACAATTATGCTGCAATCAAATTCTCTTTAATTAAAAAAAAAATGCTGCAATCAAACTACTTTATGATAACATTGAGTTATCATAATGTCTGATGCAAATACACAGAAAACACTTTTGCCCCGGAAAAGCCATGGAAATGCAAGAAATGAAAGATTTTTTTACCTCTCATTATAATTGTAATCTTACTTGCACCACTTTCATAATATTTTATTTTCACCAGATTTATTGCCGCTAGTTTATATCCGCAATAAATTACTAATATCACCTCCATCAAACGGCCGGGCCATTAAAGGGGTGTTTGCAAATGCTTTTGAAAATTCAAAAGCAGTTGCTTAAAGCAAAAATAAAAAATAAATACTTTTATTTAAAAGCAGGAGGTGTTTGCAAATATTTAAAAAAAAATAGCTTTAATTATTACAAAAATGCCACCCTAGAAGAAGCAATAGAAATAGCATCTCCTTAGATGCTTCTTGTCAACCTGCTTTTACCTGCTTTTCAGTTGAAGAAGTACTAGCAGAAGCACCTACTTGCAAACATTATCAAAGTGATTTAAGCACAAAAAAAGCAAAAAAATACTTTTTAAAGGGGTGTTTGCAATTGCTTTTAGAAAGCCAAAAGCAGTTGCTTAAAGCAAAAACAAAAAATAAGTACTTTTATTTAAAAGCAATGAGTGTTTGCAAATAAGTAAAAAAAGCAACTTTAAGCAGTTTTTTTAATGTTTGCATTTAAAAAAAGGACTCTTGTGTTTCTAGTATTTGTAACTATTCAATTACATATTTACCCTCATTTTTTTCCAATATCAAATAGCAAGTTGATTGTTTTGGAAGAAACTTATTCCCACAAAATATGACTTCTATACCTATATAGTTCAAGGAAAATCCATATTTCACCAAAAATCCGTATTGTGGAATAATTTTTTTCAAATTATTGCAAACAATACAAAAATACTTGGGTTAATTGGAATGGATTCTCCCAAAGTGAGAGGAGCGTACAAGTAGATATAAATGAGAATCGAAAAATGATATATATATATATATATATGAATATACCTGGAAATAGAATAATTTACTGAAGACAAAATTGTCACAAACTAATTATGAAATATTACAAAAATGCCACCAAACTAAAAAAGCACCTCCTTAGTTGCTTCTTCTAAAAGTGCTTTTATCTGCTTTTCAGTTGAAGAAGCAATAGAAGAAGCATTATTTGCAAACACTTTCAAAGTGCTTTAAGCACAAAAAAAAGCTAAAAAGTACTTCTAAAAGCTCTTGCAAACACCCCTTAAAAGCCCTTGCAAACACCCCTTTTTAACTCATTAATAATTTGAACGAAATGGTAGTGAAGGAAGGCCCAAAATTTGGCAACAACTCCTTGAACGCACATGGTATACACCCTGGTCCAGACATATTCCAAGTCCCCATGTGGCAAGTGATCTGCGGCAGGGGCAGTTCTGTAATTTAGTAGATGATTTGAAGTATAAAAAATTAAATCAAACTATTCAATATTCGACTCTACCTGTTCCATAAAGAATTATTCGTGTTTGGTTCGTCAGCTATCGTACAAACTCGAACAATATTTTCATATCTTAATTTTTGAAGATCAATTCAAACTCTATTCAGTAAGCTAAAAATTGATAAAATATATATAAAAATATCAGGATGTTCGATATCTGACGAGCTCGTTCAATAAAAACTTGTGCAAGTTCGATCACTAAGAATAAAACCATCAAGCTTAAAACAAATGTTAAGTTCGATACAAAATTTAAAACAAGTTCCAACACTAAGCCCATTTTATCGGAAAATTCTTGCATAGACCTGATCCATGAGCTTTTCATAGACCTTGTGGTTGTAAATGCACCACATCATAAATTGTGAGAGCATGACATCATCAAAATGTATTATGTGGTGCATTTACAACCACAAGGTCTACCACTAAGCTCTTAGACCTGGTCTATGTAAGAATTTTCCCATTTTATCCAATCTCACGTTCTCGTACCCACATACACCCACACATACTATCATTCTCTCTTTTTTTCAATCAACATTTATTAGAAAGAGAGGGAAAGAGAAAAAAATATCCCATTTCATTCATATTGAAACCGATCTAGACCTAGAGAGATAGAAAGCGAGAAAAAGGGGTTTACTTAGCGTTGAAAATAAATTGAAGGAAAATTGTTGAGAGAAGAATGAGAGAAATAATAAGTATACATATAGGTCAAGCAGGAATTCAGGTAGGGAACTCATGTTGGGAGTTGTATTGCCTTGAACATGGCATTCAACCTGATGGCACGATGCCTAGGTATTTTTCTACATTCACCTATCTTTTTCCATGTTGTCCGATTTTCGTTCGCAGTTTTATTGATGGGAAAGTGTAAATCTTGGAGATTTTTGCTTGAATTGAATAGATGGGGTTTCCTTGTTGGTGGAACTGTATTGAATTTCTTTTGTTTATTTGTTATTTTTTGAATTTATGGTTTGATCTAGTCATTTATGTGGGATTTAAAGGTGAGAAATGTGTGCATTTGGTGGATCTGTATTTTTGTTAATTATATTTATATTTATTACCAAAATTGCAGTGATGAAACAATAGGTTCTGGACATGATGCTTTCAACACCTTCTTTAGCGAGACCGGATCAGGAAAGCATGTACCTAGAGCTATATTTGTTGATCTTGAACCCACAGTTATTGATGAAGTTAGGACAG
This sequence comes from Penstemon newberryi var. newberryi, assembly GCA_030819805.1. Lineage (NCBI taxonomy): Eukaryota > Viridiplantae > Streptophyta > Magnoliopsida > Lamiales > Plantaginaceae > Penstemon > Penstemon newberryi. The sequence goes on from JAUALY010000001.1 coordinate 46,237,846, forward strand.
GGAATTATCGCCAGCTTTTCCATCCTGAACAGCTCATCTCCGGAAAGGAAGATGCTGCCAACAATTTCGCAAGAGGCCATTATACTGGTGATTATATAGTCATCTAATATTCAGAATTAGAATTGATTTTTGTGGATAATTTTCTTATTGAAATGATTTATTATTTGCAGTTGGCAAAGAGATTGTTGATCTATGTCTAGACAGAGTGAGGAAGTTGGCTGATAACTGCACGGGTTTGCAAGGGTTTTTGGTTTTTAATGCTGTAGGTGGTGGTACCGGTTCTGGATTGGGGTCATTGCTCTTGGAGCGGTTATCTGTGGACTATGGAAAAAAATCAAAGCTTGGTTTCACCATCTATCCTTCACCCCAGGTATTCAAACTGACCTTTAAATAATTGCCATGAATCCATGATCACTAGTTTGTAGGTTAGATCTTTCAATTTTTGCGTATAATTTCCCGCAAGATGGTATCGGATGGCATCGTTTTTTAGCCATGAACTGTATGTGTACATCTGGGTTGTATATAGTGATATTATGTTATTGACATTGATATAAGTTTCAAGAACTCTCCAAGTGTAAAATGATTTTAATCAGATGTGTTCAATGTGATGGACTTGGGATTTGGTTTCAATTGCAGGTGTCCACTGCAGTAGTTGAGCCTTACAACAGTGTTCTTTCGACTCATGCCCTTCTTGAACACACAGACGTGTCTGTGCTTTTGGATAATGAAGCCATTTATGACATTTGCCGGAGATCTTTGGATATTGAGAGGCCCACGTATACCAATTTGAATCGATTGATTTCTCAAGTCATATCGTCTTTGACTACTTCTCTACGGTTTGATGGAGCCATCAATGTGGATGTTACAGAGTTTCAGACAAATCTTGTACCATATCCTCGCATCCATTTCATGCTGTCATCATATGCCCCTGTGATCTCTGCTGAGAAAGCTTACCATGAGCAGCTATCAGTCCCTGAGATAACAAATGCAGTTTTCGAGCCCTCAAGTATGATGGCAAAATGTGATCCAAGACATGGGAAATACATGGCTTGTTGCTTGATGTACCGTGGAGATGTTGTTCCCAAAGATGTCAATGCTGCTGTTGGTACCATCAAAACTAAAAGGACAGTGCAGTTTGTCGACTGGTAAGAAATTTGCCTAAAAATGCTTAATTTTTAACATTAGTTGTGTTATGTTTGGTACCATCACTCGTTAACATTTTTGAAATTTTGAAAATCTCAATGATGATATCTGTAATTAACAGGTGCCCGACTGGATTTAAATGCGGAATCAACTATCAAGCTCCGACAGTTGTACCAGGAGGTGATCTAGCCAAAGTGCAGCGAGCTGTGTGCATGATCAGCAACAACACTGCAGTTGCTGAGGTGTTTTCAAGAATTGACCACAAATTTGATCTTATGTATGCTAAGAGGGCATTTGTTCACTGGTATGTTGGTGAAGGAATGGAGGAAGGTGAGTTCAGTGAAGCTCGTGAAGATCTGGCTGCGCTTGAGAAAGACTACGAAGAAGTTGGTGCCGAGGGTGTAGAGGATGAAGAAGACGATGGTGAAGACTATTGATGAAATATGTCTGTCAAATCACTACGGGTTGGCTACTAACCTGCCCTTTTGATTGTGTAATAGTATTACATTTTGTGTATTGCTTATTTTAATGTTTTTTTTGTGGAGGAATTGTTGAAATGTTGTTGCTGATGGTTTTCTCGAGTGTTTGAAAGTTTGAAAGTGATATCAAATATTCATGTCTTCATGGTAAGTTTAGTTCTTCCGGTGATATGAAAAGATTCATTCATGCAAGAGTTATGCCTTCATTAAGTTTTCATGCAAGTCCAAATATGAATCATTCCCTATAAAGATGTGATGGCCTTAAAAGTGAAGTGCAAAATAAATAACAATGCATAATTCAAAGTTTAATTTAATTTTTTTATCAGCAGTTTAATTTCATTATAAAGATACCTTAGTTTGATTTTTAACTTCAGAACAGAAAAATTGAAAGGAGTGCTACAGAGATTCAATTTCAAATTGTGCCGTGAAAACAGAGTATTTTCAGATTTTCAATCAATCTTTTTAGATGATTAATTCTTGCGCAAATCAAATTGGCTGAACTCATGCTATTAGTACAAATATGATTGTTTTGAAATTGAACGATACTGTTTGGCCAAACTTACTAGGATTTTAGCAAGTCCAAATCTACCTTCAGGAGTTGTGAACTTACAATGACCTTTAATCCTCGATATCATGTAAACATATACCACATAAAGGCAAAGATGAAGCTTCATAAATAGTTTCTATTCACCATAAACATAACACAACTAATGTAAGCAAAGATGTACAAAAAAAACACTTCCCTATTTATACAATACAAATGTACCATTTTTCATACTTACAAGTCGACCTATGAAATGCATTTAGTTCTACCAAATGAACACCCAAAATAGAAAGAAGACAATGGCACTGAAGTTGATTCCAGCATTCAAGTACTCCAATGAAAATGTCTGAAGCAATCAGTCACCACCAAAACATTGGTATCTCAAATTTTCAGATGCAGGGTCCAACCTCTCAATGTCTCCTAAAGACCAAGATACAAACAAACATCAGCTTTAAAATAAACAACAGAAAAAGATCCAAAACTTAGACAAAGGTGATCTCACCAACCATGAGGATCCACAAAATTGGAATTTGTTGCTACAAATGGAGGTCTACAATAACTCTCCAGTAAATCTGAAATAACATAACAGAGTGATGAGTAATAAACCCAAATCTTACTAAGAAGTTGTTTGGTAGCAAAATTAGGTGAGATTCGGTAATCTATCAACCTTTATCTTTTGTTTTGTAAGCTTGATAAATATTAAATAAAATAAATTGATCCCTAACAAGTGATAACCCATCACTTTGATGCTCTAACATTAATAATATCACATGTCGAACACTATGATGATATAATCTAGCTATGGTTCAAGGAGGAATTGAAGTGATGAATTTTGCCTCAAAGTTGTCACTAATCTATGTTTTATACTACACTACCAAAGAAGTCTAATTTTTTTATTATTTTATCTGTAATAACATATTAATGTTTTCCCCATTATTTTATAGTTGCTACCAAGCAAATTTTAAAAATATTAGTATTTGATAGGTGCAAAGGGACAGGAAGCAAAAGTTAGTCCAATCTATGCTCATAAACTTGACTAGGTTCTAGCCACAGTTTTGTTAAAAGTGCAAGACGCACTACTGTACAAAAGTGTATTTAGGGCTAAATCGAATGGCGCAAAGGAAAGCAGTGTGTGCGCTTCATTGAAGGAAAGCACATATATGGATAGTTTTTTAGTATACCCAAAAAAAAAAAAATCTGTTAATTCCAACAAATTTTAGCAGAGAGCCTCGTATCAAGAAAATATAATCCCACAAGGCGGAAGGCCTGAGCTTTCTGGGCTTCAGCTACAACGCCGGCTAAGGTGCTCTTTTAACAACTATGACCCAAAAGCCTCCAATATTTTGACAGAGAAGATTTTGTGTGTGTGTGTGTGTGAGAGAGAGAGAGAGAGAGAACAAACCAGAACTAGTAGTGAAATCAACTGGCAACTCCGGGAGATTGAAACTTTGAGGAATTTGTGGCAAAAACCCGAAAGAGGAAGCATTGCCATCCAAGAGAGTTCCGTTCAAATGTTGTGGATGATCAGACTCTACACCACTGAATGACGGCACAGATGCATCACCCATCAGAAGACGTGGTTCCAGAAAAGTGCTAGTTGGACTGAAATGGAAAGGTGAACTACTACTACCAGCATAACCACCTTCGGTTTTGACAATCTTCCCATTCATATTATGAGCCAATCCCATGTTTGGGTTTTGAGGCAAGAACAAACTTGGAGAAACATCAATCTTCCTACAATGACCAGACCCGTTTGGCTGGATTGATGGTCCACAATTGTTGAAAACGTTTGAGAGCTGCATATCCTCTACTTTCAGAGTTCTCGTGTTTTGTGGAGCACAAGATGTAGAGATTTGTTGTGCTGTAATATTGAAATACTAAAATAAGTCTCTTCAGACAGGAATTTAGGCATTTAGTATATTCTGAACTATGTTCAGTTCTTAAGTTTAAGTGAGTAAAACATAAAGGAATTATTTTTCGTGAACACTAATCTTCATTTTTTATTCATAGTCAACCAAACAAAAGTTCTACCTTCCCAGATAAAAAAGATTCTATCATGCGAGCGAGTCATGTTCATTTTTCTTTTTCCCATATCCTATATATCTGAAATTTTGCAATTATAAAATTATGTGATTGGGTTTTTAATACTAGCCTAGTTGTTAAAAGCAAAAAGTGCACCAAGGTGAAAAGGTGCCTGCTGGTAAAGAGCTATAACGAAGTACACACATCATTGAAATCAAGCGGATAATAATATATTTTGTGGTATATATCAAGATTGCAGACAAATTCCATTTATTATCAAGCATAAACAGTTGGTTTGAAGAAAATTTAATTTTTTCATCAAGACAACATATAGAAAGCAAACTCAAGTTTCAACATAATCTAAATATTGCAAATTTCAGCAAATATTGGAACAAATTTGAAAGAGTCAGCAAAAATTGTAATAAATTTCAGCAGAAACAAAGTAAATTATCCTGCTTAAAGAGATAGAGATGGATAAAGAGAGAGGAAAGCTCCGTAAAAGAAACTCTGTAACTTAATAAAGTTTAATAGGTCAGTTACCAGTCTTACTTGGTGAAACATGGGATCCGTTTGAAGTGAGCACGGGGGCAATCCCAGTTAATCCAATCCGATGCATCAGGTTCACCTGCTCTGAAATCAACCTGTTGAATTCCAATATTTGGTCCTTCACCAACAATTTAAGATAATAAGCCTTGAAAAAATCTGGATTTTCTTGTTCGAGCCTCTGCCAAACTGGAAAACAACCAGCAATTTAAATAAATAAACCTCCAAAATTTGAACATACTATAACATATGTGAAATAATTCTAAGCAATTGAAATACACATATTGCATGCATCTCACCAACAAGAGTTATAGAAAAAGTGGCTAAAAAAAAGAAACGTATGCTTCAATATAAGATACTATTACTACCTAGTTCAGTAAAACCAGGTTGAATGTTTTCCTGGACAATGAGATGGTTTATGACTTCTTTTCTATTCATGTAACGCTGGAGACATCGTTCAACATGATTTTGCACCTGAAATTAGAATTATGTCAAACATGAATCAATAGAAACTGACTAATATCTTAAATTTGTTACTATTGTTTTCATAGTAGTTGTTTTGTAAATATAATTAAAAGCAAGGAATTCTAATTACAATTGATGTGATCTAAATATCTTGTGAAATAACAGTATAACCTTCAAAATGATAGTAAGATGAAATTAGAAAGAAAATGACAAAAAGCTTCGGAATTTGCAAAACTGTTCTAATCAAACCTAATGCAGGGAAAGGTTTATTAGTCAATGTACTATTGCGTCATTAAATAACAACAGAACAATCATATACTTCTCCAATTCACCTTCAAACCCTAAGCGTTTCATATCATTCCTATCTTAATAAGAAGCAGATAGGTTTAGTCATTCAAAATGATTCAAGCAAAACACTTACGTATTGTATATCTTGACTTGAGAGTTTCCTTTCCTCCACACCGGACATCTTCGAAAATTGCAACCTTTTAATTCAATATGACTAATGTAAAGCAGTTTGTTGTCCACCACAACTTGTAAATAACACCTATAATTCAAAAAATTGTCAAAGCATTGTCCATAAAACACAGTTAAAGAAAGACAAAATTAAATTGGAAACGGAAACCCAGAAGAAATTGCAAAGCGATAAGCATCAAATGCCAACGGTTTCACATAAAAATCGAGAGCACATACGACAGCAAGATTGCCATTTTCCTCAAAATTAGTTGAAACACCTATTAAATGTGTTACATCTACTCAATTCGAGATCGAATTTCATTCCCACCCTTTTAACTTTTTAATATTAGTTAATAGAGCAGAAAATGGCAATAGCACAAAATTCATCACTCAATCAGATAATCTTTCAGAATTCAATTTCTAATTAAGATAAAGCAAAATTCAAAAGAAAGCATACAAAAGAGGAAAACCACAAACCCTACTGAATGAAACTAGAAACCCCAAATAATAACCTAACATTAATACTCATTATCAATATAAATTGAGCAAAATCATAGCTTTAAATGAACTGGGCATCAATTTTTTTGACTTACCGAATCTATTTAAGCACCGGCATGAGATTCTAATGGAATTAATTGCAGGTGTAGTAAATTAAAGAAATTGAGCTCAAAAGGAAAAACTCTCTATTTTTGTTGTTGTATGTATTGTATAATAGGAGTGCTATGAAGAGAATTTGATTCAAATGTTAACTCTTTTTATTGTAGAAAGGGCAAGGCGGAATTATCAAAAAAAAAGAAAGGGAAAGGCGAATTAGTGACGTGGCTACTACATACCCATTACATGCCCTTCTTCATGCTTTTCTTTCGTGTAATTCCACTTTTCCCCTTCACTCTTTTCTTTTCTTTTTTCTACTTTTGGATTTTCCTTTTTTCCATTGATATCAAATTTCCATTTTATTTTACCTCACAAGATTTTTGTCAACAAAAAGTTGAATATATTTTATATATATATATATATAATAAAAATATAGCACGGTAGGTCTCATGTACAACGTGTTAATCATACGAAGTACAATAATAATAATAATAATTACATTTATATATGTGTTGTCTGTCGTATATACGTTTTGATACTCAATATCATTGGTTATGCAACGTGTTTATTGCATGTACAAAGAGTTGCGTGTGGCATGACACGTGTTATACATGCGACACTTGTATATTAAATATCAACAAATAACTTAAACGTGTCACGTCTTAATATATGCAATTGTATAACGCGTCAAATTTCACATGCGACGAGTGTATCATATAATATAATTTTGCTTGTATATTCATCGTCGGTTATCGCGTCATTGGTATGTGTCATGGATATAAGAGTCTCCGATAATGTACAACGTGTCGTCGCATCACATGTGTAACAAATTATGTGTAAAATAATATATGTGACACTTTTATATTCGACAACTGACAAACTATTTAACGTGACAAATATTGAATACATACAAATTGATCTATGTAATGTAGTCTGTAATGTAATATTTATTATTTTATGGAGAGTCAACTATCAAATGATTGAACATGAAAAAAAAAATTAACAAGCATACTATATATTTCTCTTTTGTATTTAATGCAGATCATTTATGCCTCATTTCAATTTTTTTTTTTGTTTGAGAATTAATTTCAACTTATAGTTAAACACTTGAAAAATTATTTTAAAAAGTCAAGGAGTTTTTCCTCCTGCCAAATAGTTTGAAGAATCACAATTTTTTTTTATGAAATTAAGGAGATTAATAGCATTCTCCGAAGCCATTTTAGTCCTTTAATTTTTGTAGAGATGCGAAAATGGGACACATATAGTTTCGGTAAACAATTTATATCATTTATGCTTTAAGTTATTGCAATTTTAGTCCTAAATTCGTCGAAATTAAAATCATTGTCATTAAATTTCTACGTAAACAAACAAATTAAAAGTTTTTGTTCCTCTGGCTTTCACATGGTGTTAATTCACACGCCACCTTGTCAGATTAGCCTAAATTGGAGGAAATATAACTACTAATTTTCCTCCATTTTTCCCACCTACTAATTATTAGGGCAAAGTGTGTCTCAGTTTATAAACAATAATTTTAATTCTGGCGAATTTATGAATAATATTGCGGTAACTTAAAATATAACTTATGTAAATTGCTTGTCGGGACTTCAAATGTTCCATTTTCGCGTCCCGACTAGGCAAAGTTAAAGTTAAAGGACTATTCTTTTTTTTATTTTTCAAGTGTTTACTCCATTTCGAAGCGTGTCGACACATTAAGTGGGAACCTCTCACGATATAGGTAATAAAAGGCGAAAATTATTGGAAGGAAAACCATTAAAGCATTGAAAGTTAATTTCCCATCTTGTTCAGACCTCCACAGGACTTTTGATGTCAATATACAAGAAAAATAGTTTATTTTCAATTAATTTTAGTCCAATTAAAAAAAAAAATATTCAAGATTTGATCAAATACTTCAATAAGCACCGAATTATATTTTAGTAATTTATTCAAATATTATATTTTTTCTCTTTAAAATCAAAACAGGTCATGTTTTCACTTTGTAGGCATTATTTATTTAGTTCATAAAATTTATGTGTATAAAAAATTGAACAAATGTTTCATTAAATATTAATAGTATTGCTCTCTACATCGGCCATGGATGGTAACCGCTTTTGCAAGCCATTTTCAGAAATAGCCGATGCAGAGCAATTCTATTACTATTTTCAGTCTTTTAATATCAAACCAAAAAATTGAGATCAAATATCTTCGCACTCGTTCCAGATCCACAATTTCGGAAGTTACCACCGCCATGTTGTTTCCTTCACGCCTTATTAGTTGGAATTTGTTACAGTAGGGGTGTTTGGAAGCGCTAGGGTTAGTTTTTTCGTTTAATTGATTGTTATTTACAGTGGGGATAATGTGATTGTGATAAAGGATATGCTAGAAAGGTAGTATTCCTATTGCCAAAAGGAAAAAGATTTTTGTGCAAGCTATATGATTAAGCATACATAGATGTTGAAGGTGAGCACTTGTACTGGCAATTTCATAGATTATTTCACATGCTTGCTATTTTCGATTGGATTTTTAGTTTTGTTAATTATGGAATTTTCTTTTATAATAGTAAATGATATGCGTGAAAATCAAAAGAAAAATAAAATACGGGGGTCAAGAGTGTCAAAATCTGAGTCTGAGAATGAACAAAGCAGATAATTGGGTGAGGGACATAAGTGGTCACATAATAACCTCCATGTCTAGGACTCCTGGACCTGGTCTAGTGAATAATTTTCCTAATTTCTGTAATTTTTTCGAATCCTGTTAGAACTTCCGTTTATTGATAATCAGAAAGAAGAAATTCCCCATTTCCAATATCCACAAGGTTTGTCTGTGCATCTTAAGTGATATCATCCGAGTGGAATAGCATTTATATTGTTTTTGTAAGAGTTTTTATTTTAAGTTGCAGTTCTTAATTGTAATTGTTTCTGCAATATCTTGAAAAGGTAGCTGTAATTTATTCATCTTGGGATATTCTCCGTGTGAGTACTGCTGCATTCCTGCTTTTGTGCTTGCATCAGGTACAGTTTTTGGGATTTAATTGTTAGTGTCTTCACTTTTTGCTAGATTTTGGTTCTTAGTATTTTTGTCAGGATTTCCCAAGGATATTGATGTCAATGAAATGCTAATAAGTCATATATGTTGCGGCATGTTAACCACTAAACTATGCCTTGAATGAGCTATGTAGTGTGGGAATTACATTGAATTAGGGTAGCAGAAACCTGCTTAGAACAATAGAACTTGGTTTTTGTGTGACCAAATATAAGGAACGAATTTTAGAAGTTTTTCTGTATTCTCGTGGCAAATCTAGTCAGTTTTGTTTGAGAGTTTTTATCAAGTAAATAAATGACATGACATCAGTTATTCTGTTATATTATGGAATCTAATTGAATGGCATTTCAGGCATTTCGGGTCTAAAAATACACATTAAGTTTGGATAATGGAATATGATGAACATTCTCCAGTTCCATTATTAATGACTATTGGGTTGGATTTTATATGTTTTGAACAGCTAATTTGTTGTGTAGTTTTAGTTAACCTTTTATGCCTTCTCCTTTTCTTAGGCATCTGCATTACATATCAGTAAATATGTGTAGTTATATGACCTCGAAATGAATGGAAGGTTGGTCTTGCAACTTGTTTCTGAAACCTGCCTAATAGATATGATGCAGTTGTTGGAATTAATTATGTAGTCTCGATATGACTTTGGAGTTGAGCTTGATTAATTTGCCCATTTCATTAAATAAGTATTGAAACGGGATTTATGTCATAATTGTAGGCATAAGAGTCTTCAGAAAAGATGAGTCAACAAAAAAAGCATAGAATTTTAATGGTGTCTGACTTTTTCTACCCCAACTTTGGTGGCGTAGAGAATCACATATATTATCTATCCCAATGCTTGATTAAACTTGGCCACAAGGTTAGTGATCTATCTTAATATTCAATTATGTATTTATTAATTTTTGTTTAATCCCTCACCCCCGAAATTTGTTTCTTTTAACACATGGCAGGATAAGAGTTTCCCGCAGTTCTAATTTTTTTTATTAAAACCGTGCATTTTCTTGTTTGCCAGGTGGTTGTTCTGACACATGCTTATAAAAATCGTTCTGGGGTGAGGTATATGACTTGTGGGTTGAAAGTTTATTACGTGCCATGGAAACCATTTCTGATGCAGAATACGCTGCCTACATTTTATGGCACACTTCCTATAGTAAGAACAATTTTGATTCGAGAGAAGATAACGTTGGTACATGGACATCAGGCCTTTTCAACTCTATGTCATGAAGCTCTAATGCATGCACGCACCATGGGGTACAAAGTTGTGTTTACTGATCATTCCCTTTATGGTTTTGCTGATGTGGGAAGTATTCACATGAACAAAGTTTTGCAATTTACTTTAGCAGATGTGACTCAGGCTATATGTGTTTCGCATACAAGTAAGGAAAATACAGTTCTGAGGTCTGGCCTGCCACCTGAAAAGGTTTTTGTTATTCCAAATGCTGTGGATACGGCTATGTTCAAGCCTGCTCCAGAGCGACTTAGCAGTCATGAAATTGTTATTGTTGTGATAAGTAGGTTGGTTTATCGAAAGGGAGCAGACCTACTTGTTGAAGTCATTCCTGAAGTGTGTAGTTTGCACCCTAACGTGAGTATGTAGTTGCCCTCTTGCCTGTTTGTGGACTCCTTAATAATAATTTTACTCACCGTGCTTGATTTGTGATAGTATTACCTCCAAAAGAATTGCATTCAAAATTATGGTGCTGTAACATAATGTGTGTTATATATATGTCGCCATTCCTATTGCTTGGAGCTCATAATCCAATATATTCTCGAGCCAACTTTGTTATATGCCCAAATAGGGAAATGAAAAGATATTGAATCTGATTGCAGGTGTTCCCCCCCCCCCCCCCCCCCCTCCTTTATCTAGCTATGCTTAAAATGAATACGATAGGGATTTATAACATCCATGTGATATGTAAAAGTTTTAAAGTTGTTTATATCTTATGCTGATGCATTTATTAAGGTACGTTTCATTATTGGTGGAGATGGACCTAAAAGAGTGCGGCTGGAAGAGATGAGGGAGAAACACTCTCTTCAAGATAGAGTTGATATGTTGGGTGCTGTTCCTCATGCTAAAGTACGGTCTGTTTTGATAAGTGGACATATTTTTTTAAACAGGTATCTTCATTTTACTTTGGTTGTTTGATTAGGTTAGTGTAACTTTTTTTAAACTTTTCTATCTGTTTTTAGTCTTTTTCAACAAATTTTATATACTTGCAAGTTTTGATACAGAAATCCTGACACCACTAATATTTGATTTGAATGTCTCAAGAGAAAATGAAGAAGTGAATTGAGCATGCCTGTATTAGAAGGTCATACAAACTTCTCCTTCAGAATTGATCAGCCTTTAGTCATGTGCTACCAAAAAATTAAAATGACTAATAGTTTACAGCTTAGGAATCTGTTCGAACTGTTGTTTCTGGTCGAGGTGGCTGTAACAGTTGCTCTCTTTTCAATATATATTATCATAAGAGGAGAAAATACAGAACTGAAGGAAAACATCCTGAATCTTTTTAATCACAGCTTATGAAGTTCTTTACAGCTAGAAGAACAAAAATAAAAGACTCACTTTGTGGCTATATTGATGTTGCTCTGGGATGTGAATGCCTTATCTTGAAGTGATTTCCAAAACGAAAAATTAATCTGTGATCAATGATTATTGTCTTCATCTTAGGCTGTCCATGGGCTTGAAATATATTTATTTACTTGAAGTTTAGGTGGTTATGATTAGGCTTTTGTTTGGACCAGTAGGTAATAATGATTGGGCATTTGTTTGGACCAGTAGACAAGCACATTATGAAACACATCAGGGTTCTCTTTTTTCTTGGAACACTGTATAGTACTTGAGAATAGCCTCTTAAAAACTACTTAAGTTTCTAAATGGTTGCATTCAAGGATTAGACCTAATGTGGTGGTACTTGGCATCAAAAGGAATATTTGGAGGTCTGGGAAGTGGGCATAGCGCCTAGATAAAAAGGAAAATGAAGATAGGAAAAGGAACCAACATGTAAATGAGAAACTTCACGTATCTCCATCTTGAATTACTATTTACTTAAAATAAATATCTAGTGCAGATGACTATAGCAATTTTTCTCTCCTATTCAGGTTTGAGAAATACTAAAGTTCTCTTGGGCCCATAAATAATCAGATACCATGCCCAAAACTGATTAATTCTTCTGTATCCGAAAGTAGGCCATAGTAAACTGGGTCTCACAGTCACCTAGGGCAATTTCAAATATGAAATTTTAAAAATAAAGATTTTATCAGAACTTGATTTAAAGTTCGTCCAAAATGGATCCATCTATTAAGCTATGAACAAATTCTATGTACACGAGATTCTAGTTTTAATACAAAATGAACGAAAGGCCTACCCGCTGGTGTGCGCATCCCTTTAACTGTTAAACTTTCTTCGAGTCGAGAGCTAAAATGAGCTTTTGCCTATGGGCATATGTATTCTTTACCTGATTCTGTATTCATTTTTTACTTTTCACAGTTCTTTAACAGAAGCATTCTGTATAGCCATATTGGAAGCTGCTAGTTGTGGATTATTGACTGTCAGTACACGAGTGGGAGGTGTCCCAGAGGTACAATCAGGATACATTTTCACATTCTCCCAGAGGTACTGTATACTTAGGATTCTGAAAGTGTTGTCTTTTGCCTCACACAGGTCCTGCCAGATGAAATGGTTGTTCTTGCAGAGCCGGATCCTAATGACATGGTGCTGGCAATCACAAAAGCAATAGACCTACTTCCGCATATTGATCCACTAGTAATGCACAGTCGAGTGAGTTCTCTAACATAAGAAAGGAATTTACATTTTCTCGATTGATGTCCAACTCTGCTGCTGGTATTATGGAAAACAAATTCACATGTTGACATTTTTATCCTAAGCTGAAATGGTATGTGCAGCCTCTATAAATGTATTTTGAGATTAACTTAATCATGAGTAAAAATCTCAACTAGACTTTATTATTGCAAATGCAATCAAAACTTCATGGTTTGAAAAAATAGTCTAATATTTGGATGGTGGAGATTCTGCAATGTCATTATTATATCTTTTGGAAATGTTATCAAAGGTTTAAATCGTGATTTATAATGAATGTGGGCCATGTATTTAACTTAAAACCAGCATCGTTAATAAGAATAAGTCAATTCCATTATATTACATGTCCCAGAAGGTTGCCTGTGTATATTTCTAGTACCTCAGCTGCCACTAACCTTAATTGCAAAAGGAAAAAAAAGGAGGCCTGATTTAAATTTTCTGGAAAGATCCATCATCTATCGAAGACATGCTAATCGAATTAAAAGTATAGCCTTATTGATTTTGTTTAATTCATTCCTCTGGCAGATGAAGAAACTCTATAGTTGGCATGATGTTGCCAAAAGGACAGAGATTGTGTACGATCGTGCTTTAAGATGTTCTAATCAGAATCTCTTAGAACGGCTGCCCAGGTTTGCTTAGAAAGACTTGCTATATTCATCTATTAAAAAGTTCCTTGCTTTTCACTATTAAATATATTTGCTATTTCAAATTCTCTACGGTAGCGATGGAATTTTATATTTCTCAACATCATAATAATATTTGTAGGTACCTCACTTGTGGTGCTTGGGCAGGCAAACTATTTTGCTTAGTCATGATAATTGATTTTTTATTTTGGCGTCTCTTGCAGCTGTGGAAGGTATCCAATCCAACCTCGTTTACCATCATTTTCACAATGAAACTTTAGTTCCATAGCTGTTATTACTTGGAACTAATCCATTTTGATGTATCAAAAGCCTGACAGGGAAATTGAGGTTGTACCTGATATTCATTTGACGACCAAAAACGAAGACACGTGGGATTCCAGTGCAGATGAAAGCATGAATTAGTTCGAGTAATATCATTTGGAAGTGGTTTTGTCCTTATTGCATTTTCACATTTTGCAGTCTTGGCACCAATTTTCGTTTGGTTCGTCCTAACGTGCAGCCGCGGTTTGTATTCAGCCTTGTTCATCCCTTGTGTTCTTTCTGTAAGGCCTGTAGTTTTTGCCGTACCAGCCCTTTTCTTCCTTCAGATCGTAGCGCGTTTAAATCGATTATTAGGTGTTTGTTTTATCCATGTTTGTAAACTTAATTAATATTATTTGGAAATTCATATACCAGTCTGAATTACTTCTACATTTGAGACTGCTTAATGATGTTGGTTATTATACATTTTTGCTCTGTTGAGGAATTGTACTCTAATAACTTCTGCTGCCATCATTTCCCCTAATTTTGGAGGCAAATTGCACTTTTGGTCTTACAAATTGGACATAGGGCTGTAAACATCCTGAGTAGTATCGAGTGACATATTCAAATTTGGTTTGAATTTGTACCGAGATTGAATTTGTGATTGAGTTGACGCGATTGTTAAGCGAATCGAACTCATGCCAATTTTTATTAAACAAAATTATTGAGTAACTTGATATTTTTATATGATTTTGTCAATTTAGCTTATCAAGTCAAGCTTGAATGACTTCAAAAGTTATCAAACTAAAAATCTACTTAGGCTTGTTTGATTTGTGTATGACGAACGGAGTTTCAAAGAGTTTTTATTGAACGAGCTTAAGTCGAATACCTATTTTTTAAAATTGATTTTTTGACCTAATTTTTTTGAAATGTTTTGTATTTCTCTCAATTGTTAAAATATTTTGTACTATTTTGTTAAACGTTTAAAAACATTAACATTGCTTAGTTTCTAGCAAACGAGGTCTTTTTTTGGTAGTAAAAGTTGACAACTCCGCCAGTTTCATTTTATTTATTTATTAATTTCAACGTTTCATTAGAATTTGTTTAAATCTTTTATTTTTTTAAGATTATTATAGTTTCACATAAAATAAGACGCATCAAATTCTGAGCTAAGGTCATAGATACAAACATGGGTTAAAATTTTATTTTTTTGGTATCTTTCTGTTATTTATTAAATCATGTGGAAAAATATACAAACGTAAAAATTACTTTAATTTTTCACTTCAAATAACCTAAAAATACTCCCTCAAAAAAAAAAAAAAAAAAATCAATAAAATTTTGAAATACACGTCTGAGTTCTTAGTTGTGAGACTGATACCGCCCATCCACCGCCTACCGTTTCCGGCTCCGACGCACGTACATCTGTAACTGTGAGGCAAGTCATTATCTTCTTAATTGGTTTAATTATCTCTATTTAGTAGTTTCCAACACGATCAAACACACAACATTAACATTACAACTTACAATCTTTTCATGCTCTGTCAAAACCTAATTAACAGAACATTCATCGTTTTAGCTTGATAAATTTGATTGATGCTTTTTTGTTCAGCAATAGGGTTCGATAGGAAGCAGTTAAATGAGACAAACAAGTCTTAATAGCCCATTCTCTGCGTATATGTGTATGTTTTCCCTTCTCTGATCCGTAATGTAGGATTATGGAGTAATTTACAAATTGATTAGTTTTGGGGTTTTTCACATTCTAGTGTTAAATAAAACTTATGTTAATTAGGACTTAATGAGTTATTCTTTTTTTTTTCTTTATCTTTCGGGTAGAGATTGAATCTCTTGTTGGGGGTTAGGCATGATTAGGTAAATATGTTTAGTATTGGAGAAATTACATGACAATTTTCCAACTTACTATTTCAATGTAATTGATTTTGTCAAATATTGAATTTGTCTCTAATTGTAAGTTCTAGTGTCCTAATGTCTATACATCAATTCAAGCGGTAAAAAAATTACAACCATTGATACATCTAGAGCGCCATCAACAGCTAATGTTTCATAGTTTTTCTGTTGATGAGCTTGAGTTCGATATTACTTTTTCCTTACTTATTTTTTGTTATTTATTAAAACACCGAAAAAATATTGGGTGCAGTACCCGAAAAAAGCTCCCCCCTCAGTGAAGTTCATTTTGTTCCGCTAATAGTTGCAGAAGAGAAGAGTGAAAATGTTTGTGAGCAGATGCCCAAAACGCTTGTTTTGCACAGCCGTTGATCCGCGGCGGGCATGGCTTTTGGTGGGATTGGGGAATCCAGGGGACAAATACCAGGGCACTCGGCACAATGTGGGTTTTGAATTCATCGACGCTTTTGCTAAATCAGTAGGGATTTCGATGGACACCCTCCACTGCAAAGCCATCTTCGGAAAAGGCTTGTTTCCTTAACCTAAATAAATCATTTAATCTTTCGTCATTATATAATACTAATATTTCTACAATTTCATCTACTTCATTCAGGTTTTGTCGATGGAGTTCCAGTTTTCTTGGCAAAACCCCAGACTTTCATGAATTTGAGCGGTGAATCTGTAAGCACTTAATAATTACACTTCTGTTTTAAATAATTGAAGGAGCTCCAGAGAGTGATTAATTCGTTTTAGGAGGTGTGTTATGAGGTCAAGATATGAATGAGTGTGATAAAGTTCTGTATAAAACTAATGAAATTTGAATTTGCTTTATGCTTTTGATTCTTTGTGTAATGAATTACTTCTCATCTGTCTGGCAGAGTGGTCCTCTTGCAGCTTATTATAAGCTTCCTCTCAATCGAGTTCTTGTGGTACATTCTTGCTTCTCAATTTCTTATATTTAATTTTGATTTTGCTGAATATTAAATTCATATAATGACTCTGAAACCTATAATTTTGTTGCTTTAGCTTCATGATGACATGGGTTTGCCTTGTGGAGTTCTTCGTCTTCACCCCAAGGGAGAACATGGAAGTCACAATGGGTAAGAAAAGAGCTTGTTTACTTCAAACTGTGATAACACTTCTGGTTAGCTTAATTAAGCAAAATTGATTAGTTTTGAATACTAATCTATGCTTACATACTGATTTATTATAACTAATTAGTGGTAAAGTACTAATCAGATCTTACTAGTGACTGTTAAATCACATTTGTGGTTCTCTATTATCCATTTTATTGCCTTCAAAATCTTGTTTGACACCTTAGTTTCACTAATGTAACTTACCTGGGAATTGGTTAACTTTGCTTTGAATCCTTAGTTTCGCTATGTGCAGAGAGAAAATTATGGCTGCATAAAAGATTATGATTGTTTTAGATGTTGAAATTGTTGTTTAAATTTTGAATTACTAATATGTTACATCTGAATTCCATCTTTTGAATATCATAGGTTGAAAAGTGTGATCCATCATTTTCGTGGTAATAAAGAATTCCCACGGTTAAGAATCGGTCAGTTCTAGTCCTCAACTTCATTTTTTTGCTGCCTCGTAAACTTCAGTCCACTATAATATATCAAATATATTATTTTCAGGTATTGGGAGGCCTGCTGGTCAAATGGATCCAAAAGCATTCTTACTTCAAAAGTTTAATGCTAGAGCTCGAGAAAGGGTACATCTGTCCTTCCTTTCATTTCATTTCAATTCATTATGCAAAGTTTATTAATACAACTTTGTTAGGTTTGCAGATCGATTCTTCATTACAGGAGGGTGTTGATGCTCTTAAACAAGTCTTGTCCAAAGGCTTTACAGAGAGTGCTAGATGCTTTAATACAGATCAAAAGTACAAACATATAAGACTTCAAACCATGCCAGTTTGATGTTATCAAAGGTACTCAGGACCTAACTGCATTTTGCATTTCACTTTGAGTTCATTTTGGACTCGTTGGTAGCAACTGTAGAATTGTGGTAAAAATGTTAATTATATCGTTATAAAGATAATACTGTATAATTTTTGGACTTGTTTGGTAGCAGAGTTAAATTATAAATTATAGATTAGTTGCAAATCAGTAAAATGAATCAAAATTCAACACCTAAATGTTGTAGTGTTGAATCATAGAAATTATATTATCACAGGGTTGGATCTGTGATAATTTTGTGTTAGTGTTGGTGCCTAAAAGAGGTGGGTTATCATTTGTTTGTGGGTCAATTCTGTTTCTTTAGCAACGGTACCAAACAAGAAATAAGGGTTGATAAAAGACCTAATCCCACAAATTATTTACTACCAAACGAGTTTGTTGTGCATAGGGAAAGTTTAGTCATTTTTCTGCTATTATATTAGTGTAACCTATTTATTTGGCTCACCTTTTGTCTGTCATTTCATTAGCATTATCTTTCCTTTTCTCTGAAATAATCACTCATTCATGATGCATTCATCAAAATAGCTCTGATTTATCTGATAATACTATTGAAACTTGCTTCTGTTATTTCATAGATTTGGATATATCAGTTCAAGTTTCTTCTACGATGAGGTGAACTCAATAGAAGACTGGTTTGGGACAAAAAATACAATCCTTGGATAACCTTAATCAACCGCAAAGTTTATTCATGTCCGGATATAGAAGGAGCCCAGTTTCATTTTTTCTTACACGAGCATGCCAAGAGAAACAGGGTTACTATATCGATTAGAGCTCTTATATTGTAAATGAGAATCATTGTGTATAATCAATTAAGAAGGCCATTATCATCATTGGAGATAATAGCTTTCATCTTTTATAAAAGGGAAATTATCCATTTCTTGTGTTATGTACATATGTTGTTGTTGATCAATTATGAGATTACAATATAATTTGAGCCATGAGATTTTCTTAAATTCAATAAGACAAAGTTTTCGTGAAAAAAGCTAAAGTGATTGATGCATGACAGATTGCTTTTGTTAGCATACAGGAAATGGGGGCCTTAAGAAGAAGAGTACACTAATATAGTATTTGAATAGTGAAATATCAAGAAGCAAAATTCAGTGGAAAGCATAGGTAAAATCAATTTACCAATAGTATTAATTTGGATATATATATATATATATATATATATATATATTGAATTTCATTTCAGTTTGATTCATTGTGCAAAATAAACTTGAGAATTTCGGTTAATAGTATGATCAAAATTTAAGAGTGCTCTGTTGTAAAGTACATGACCAAAAGTCCAATTTACCCCTTCCTTGTACATAATACTACAACATAGCAAAACTAGAGAAAAAACATGCATGCAGATCGATTTCATCATTTTTGATCAAAGGACCACATTTAATTAATTACTTTTCTCACATTGCTAAAATTAATTGGGTTAGTAAGCCTATTAAATTCACAATTAATACAAAATGGACTATATTAGATACACAATAGCTGTTCATCATATCTTCGTACGTAATTACAATTTAAACATTTTCATCTAGCTAGCTAGTAAGAGCATACGCTACATATATATATACCTCTTAAACGCAACTAACACCACATCAAAATCAAATCATTTTGTCTTTATTTATATTACATATAAGAGAGAGAAAAAGAGAAACACAATAATAATAACAACAAACCATATTTATATATTTACATTGATAGATTAATAGTAATAATTATATGAATTATTAATTGAAATGAGAAGCCCATCAGCCTCTTCATCCTCATCAAAAAACAGCAAAATGGAGTGTTGCAGTAAGGTAGGGGGGCTGAAGAGGGGCCCGTGGACGGCGGAGGAGGACAAAATGCTATCTGAATACGTAAAGAGGGAAGGTGAAGGGAGGTGGCGGACTATGCCCCAAAAGGCGGGGCTGCTCCGGTGTGGGAAGAGTTGCCGTCTCCGGTGGATGAACTACCTCCGGCCCACCGTGAAGCGTGGCCATATCTCGCCCGATGAAGAGGATCTCATCCTCCGCCTCCACCGCCTCCTTGGTAACAGGTACTACTACTTACATTACATGATTAAAATTTCGATATAAATATTTTTTCGATTGAGATTGTGATGCATGTAGGTGGTCTTTAATAGCGAGAAGAATCCCGGGGCGAACTGACAATGAGATAAAGAACTATTGGAACACTCACCTTCGCAAGAAGCTCATGAGGCAAGGAATTGACCCCAAAACTCACAAGCCTTTACAGCAAAATTATTCATCAGTTCAACAAAACTCAATATCTTTGGTCCAATTAATCTCCCCCTCTCAGAATAATATTGATCATGTACAAGAAGGCGCAGATGGTATTAAATTAGATGATGATATTGATACCTATAATTTCCTCCAAGATGATGCATTTTCTTCCTTCTTCAATTCATTGATCAACGATGATATGTTCACCAACAATCAACAACAACAACAAGAGAAAGAAACAACAGCTGGCATTAATCCATGATTATAATTCCATGACTGTTGAAAAATATTGATCAGGATGATCAGATAGCTGTTGTTGATCAATATCTTGTTTAATCTTTTGTATTACTATAAAGATTGAATTTCCTATATATATATATATATATCAACATTAATTAATTATGGAATATATAGATATATGCAAATTAATTAAGATATATTCGTCATTGCAACTATATAAAAAATGATGAATATATATATTCCATGCAATTAATTTCTTATAAATTAGTACTTGTTCTAGAAAAAGTTTGTAGTGAAAATATATAATTTATATCTCTTCTAGTGAATATATAATAAATTGGTTGAGGATTTAGTATAATATATACAAATGAAGGCAACTTAACTAACCTATCCCGTTATTTCTAATATAATAAAAAGCATATCAATTTTAAATTGACCATATATATAAATATTTATATATCATCTTAAAAAGAATCTGATATGATTGCCATGAAATTAATTAATTAATTAATTATATATAGTCTTTCAATTAAAGATGGTTGCACGCAGCAAATATATATATATATGCAACTTAATTTTTTCCTGTACACATGCATATTAAGGTCTAATTTAATTTGTGTGTGTGGAGTTTCTAGGAGTTAATGCATGCAGTACATTCCAAATGAAACAGAAAGGGCTGTATTTTGAGTTATTAGGAACAACAGAAAATTAAATGTATAAAAACTCACTAACAAGTAATTAAGAACTATTTGAGTACTCTAGAAGTAGTGAAAGTATTAGTTTAATAAGTAATAAATTCAAGTTGGATTAATACAAACAACAAAACCATTATAAGTAAGAAATAATTTAGCACGTCTCTCTAACATTTGGACTGATTAACTTTCAATATCATCAAAAGTAAAAAAAAAGGTCTTGTATTTTGATTTCCAGATGGAATTCAATCTCATATGACAAAAACGGAACTGTATTCAATTGTAGTACGTCTCACTCTCACCTACAAATTAAGCTTTCTGAAATAAATTAATTTGGAGCTGAAGAAATAGCATTTTTGGTCCCATTATATTTAAAACTTCATCTATTTCCTCAGCTTGTTTGATTTAGACGGAACCCCACATATATATGGCTGTTAAAAGTGATCAATAGCTAATTAAATTAAAGCGCACTTTTAATTTGATCCCACTGTTAGTTAATTAATGGGACAAAAATTGTAAAATTGAGTCAGTTATATATATGTATATGATCAGACTCAATTAAAATACACTTCTGAAGCATTCTCATTCATTTCATTACACCACACAAATTACTACTACAGAAAAAGATTCATGACCATTGATCAATTTCACGAAAATGAAAAGGCTCAAATAATAAGAGAATAATTAAGTCGACAATTATATTTCACATGATATACTATATATATAGTTAATTTACACATGCAAAAATCATATTCCTAGAACAATATTTAGTTTGCCAAACATAGAAATAAAATAAAAAAACTTACATTTAATTATTAGTTGATCTCATCAAAATATTTCATGAGGATTCTCTCGTCTTTCTTCAATTTACTCGATCGTAGAACGTGAACTAAGAATATATATATATATATATCCCACATCGAAACGGGACTAAAATTTGCAATGAAAGAATCGGTAGAGGAAATTAATAATTAATAGTACGTAGCTTTCTTGAATGATAATTCTTTGGTCGATGCCGATGAGCAATACATTACATATCAGCAACTCAGTTGTATATTACATATATATAGTCAAAAAGCTAATTTCTAGTGGCTTAATTTTGCATGGTTTTGTATAAATTGACTGGTAGATTTTGCCGCCATATTTTTGTATTTGTTAATGCATATATATGATCAGTTATAGCTCAAATGAAATTTTAAAATTGACATTGGCTAACTAACGTTCTTACCAGCAAGTGTTCAAGTTCAACATAAAAATGTTACCAAACTTTCTGGAATTATTGCATTTAATACATCATTGTTGAAGCTTCATGTTTAATTAATTGGTGTTTCATTTTAACTGCAATTCAAATCATCAATTATAAAAAATTAAAATATAGCTAGAATATTTTGGACCTTTAGTTGAACATGCTTAGGGCTCTAGCCTCGTGTTAATTGCCATTTAGATTTGGACCAACAATTTTGTTTTGTATGTACGAAATTTGAAAGTTACGACAAAATTATTATAAAAATCATTCACTAGTAGCTTATGTTATGTAATTGGTTCATACATTTTTCTTATTCTAATAATGTTGTGCTTATTCCGATTTTTTTTTTTATTTTAAAAACACATACCTAACTCCAGAAAAGATCAACAACCATTGAAATGAATTTAGTGCTCATTTCGAATATCAAACAACTCTCCCAAATATTTGATGGCTTGTCTATTCAATCAATTTCTTTCTTCTTTCTGCTAGATATCTCGTTCGTACACATCTTCTTGGCCATTCAATACCTACTTGTATTACGGTTCTGACACCATTAGTAATGAGCATTTGAAATATCATACTGATATATCATTAGAGATTCAACCACTGTCAATGAATATAACACAATTGAAACAATCTTCATTTTAAATTAAACATACTGTAAACAAGAAAATAAGAAATAATTAAGAACCAACATACAAAAATGACAACACACTTTCACCTATTCAACATGTGTTAACCCCATCCTTACAATCACTAGTCAAGTTATAGAATGTCTCTACCCTTGTCTTAGCTCTATAAAGAACCTCGGTATCAACTTCAACTCTCATGTAACCATCAAACTCAACCGGTCGACCCCCATTCAACGTACTTGTTTCATTGTACCATTCGCTCGTATTTCCCCACAAATAACTATAATCATCAAGCAAATGGACTTTATAATGAGATCTCAACTTATCAAAGTAGTTATAAAAGGGTTCGTTTGTCGCGATATATAAATTTCTCCACGGTTCAATTTTCCCCTGAAGTTTAGCAACTAGGGCCTCTGGAGACGTGTCAGCATCCAAACGAGGCCATAGCTCCTTATTTTGAGCTTTCTCTCCTCTGACTACATGAACTGCATCAAAATCCCAATCCATACTTCCACTAATCGCAGAAACAATATTCATTAATCTCTTTGATTTCCAAAGATCTTGCCATGGGCGATTGATATATTTAGCAGCTGGACCTTCACAAACTCTATACCAATAGTTTTCGGGCTCGGGTGCATCGAATTGTCTCCATATAATCGTGCTTTTGTCTTTCTTTAATTGCATTGGTGTTGTTTTATAGCTTGCGACTTTTCGAACGGGGATTTTCGATTTATGACTCTTATCCCATCTCTTCCAATCTTTGAGAAACTCGCCTTCTTCTACTATCGAAGAAACCTCTTTCAAATGTTCGAAATCGAAATAGAATCTAAAATCCTTTCCTTCCTCATCTTTACTACTCTTCGTGTAAGTAGAAGCCAAACACATACTCAAATCCATCACAAAAGTCCGGTTTAAATACTCGGCCTCACCAAGTGCACACAAGAAACTCCATATAAAGTGATTCATCCCTTTACAATAATCCCCTCCTCTTGAATAGTACAAGTACTTCCCCTTCTTGAAATCCGAATCGGACCCTAACACCGGAATCGTATCATTGATCTCATCATCACGAACAAATGGAGTGAATTTATCATTTTGCCCATTTCCTGTCGAACTAACTCGACTCCTAAAACGACGAGCATTTATACCCGAATGCCAACGCCCTGGTCGAACCACTTTATAACTACAATCATCCTTAAATCCCATTTTAAACCTCCTAAAATCTCTATACCTCCTCCAAGACTTTTCTTTCTTATTCCTAAACCTCCAAGCAACATCACACTCGTTCGGGTTCGATCCATTCACAGGAGTTTGATAATCCAAGAAAGCAATTGCCTTGAATGCCCTCAAGTTAAACCTCTGAATCGCGATTAAAACTCTAGGATCCGAACAATTGACTACAGACACATCCTCACAACCCGATTTCAAAGTCGTGTTCTTTCCTAGTTCCTCTTCGGTTTTCTCTATAGTAGCTTCGGTAATAGGTGTACCCATAGCCATAGGAGTTGACATTGGAGAAGTAGCAATGTCCTCACCAGTTTTGAGGACAGAAGTGTCTGTTTTAAATGTGGCATTTTCGACGTCGGTGAAAATTTTAGTTAGGGCTCTAGAAGATTCCCATGGATCAGGAGGTTGATATGTGATGGCAATTACAGTAATTATGAGCACTGAGAATACAAATACTGAAAAACATACATTGCTTATTAGCTTTATTACGTTTTGCCCAATTGGATCGGTTGGATTTGATTCTTTCATTTTAGCAGAACCCTGAATCCCCAAACCACTCAAATAGTCAAACTGAACTCATAAAACTAAAATTAAGCTCTGTTTTTACGAAATTAATCTAATTGATAGATCTTGGAGCTTGATTAGAAGAAGATGCAGAAATTGGATGAAATTGAAATGAATGTAGATGTAAATTACTTACCGGAGATCTGAGAGTGGCCCTCTTTCCAGAAACTGAATTATAAGAAATAAAAAAAGAAAAAAGATAGAGATCTTGAAGTTAAATTGAGAGGAAAGAGAGTCGATTTTAGGAAATTATACAATGAAATGGTTAAACAGAGAAAAGTTAAGATGGTTTTTTGTGAGCTGATTATTTGACTTAAAGAAGCAGCAATTTTGCAGACAAGAAAAACTTGGAAAGGTTTGAGAAGATACAAGAAAATGGTTTTTATAAATGGAGTATTATATTCCCGTCTTACTATTTCAGTAGTATTAATTATAATTATCAAATTAAAAACTGAAATAAAAATAGATTTTATTGGACTTATCCCAGTCGATGTCCATAGTGAGCTGTCGGTAATGTTTCTTTCTTTTCTTTTCACTAAATAATTTTCAGTCAATGCCACAAAATCCGCAAAATTTAGGAACCACAGCCCACAGGTGGAAATATAAAAATAAAAAATAAAAATAAAAAAAATTCACAAAAGGTTTGATATTTATAACTTCAATTTTACTTGTTGTACCAACGAAAGTATGACTCTTTAATTTAATGTAAAGAAAATCGGGTATTAGAGTCAATTTAAATTAACATTGGATCATAAATTTTATGTTATAAACTTTCGAAGCATAAAATAATTAAAAAGTAGAAGTTTGGAAATAATATAGGAGAAGCCAAGGTTTTGGTATTTACGGATACGGAAAAATGAGTTGTAGTTTAATCTTCAAAATTATTAGGTTTTATTAACAATTGGAACATTTAGGGGTTGTTTGTTTGGCGTTTGGGAAAGTAGTTTGGGAGAGTAGTGGAGGTTTGTGAAATAATTTCGATTTGCGTAATATTGTTTGTTTGAGTTTTGAGAGAGTGGTTTGAGAAATAAAGTAGATGTAGGTTTTTTGGAAGAGTTGTGTTGGTCCCAAGTGGTCAGATGAAGTTTAGAGGGGGGGGTGAATAAACCTCTTTAAAAATTTTGCCTTTTTAAAAACTTCTAACTTTTCTGTCAGCAGACTAAGCTGATCTCGCACAAAGCTTTGAACAGCAGAGTTGACCACTCTTCTAATTTTACTTAGCTGATTTTATCAAAATCAGAGTTTCAAAAATAACTAACTTGCAGCGGATTTATCAAGTGTTTTTCACAAGTAGTTTTCCTTAACTTTGAAATAGTTTTATCCCTAGTTTTTAACAAACTCCTTTAAAAACTTTTTCAACAGTTAACCTTTAAGTGTTTTAAGTATGCTGTTTTAAATATGCAGAAATTTATGCAAGTAAAAACACAAAGGATTTTTATAGTGGTTATATGGATATAAATCCTTTAGTCCACTCTTCCAAGTCACTTAGATCTTGGGTTATACTATAGTCACAAAGATTACAGTACACTCTGCTTGTGCCAAACAACAAATGAACTGGCCACAAGTTCGTAGTAGGAAATCACAAAGAAATTCCTAACCTCTGAAGTAATATTGCTCACTAAGATTGATATCTACTCCTCACAACACAATCCTAACAAAATCACTCAGATTTTACAAGTATTTTCTGTTTTCTCTCTATTTGCTTCGTCAACAAATGACTCGGCTGTTGAGTGCTTTGTTCTTGAGTTTGAGACTTAGAAGAATTCTGCTTCAGATTTTTGCTCTCAAAGTGTGTTGTCTCTGTGTTGTTCTTCTTCTTCAACTCATGAACTAAGCTATTTATACTAAGGATTTGAAAATCTGCCCGTTGAGAGATCGCCAGTTGTCAAATCCTCGAGTACTGGTCCTTTTTCTGCAGAACGGCTGTTGCGACTGAACACTGTACACTCTGCTGTACTTTTTGTCGCTTCGCATTAAATGCACCAAGCTGATACGAGGTTTCTCTTCAATCATTTGTCATAAATACCCTTCCTCTTCAACATTTATTACACCAAGTGCATTTATTACCGTTGCACTAACTTCTGATCCACTTCCACTCTGCTGATCGAAGTCACTCGTCTGATGTTTACTCGGCTGATCCCAAATTTGAACTAATCTGATTTGAGTCGGCTGATAGTCCACCAGTTTGATTCCTTCTTCAGCAACAGATCAGTAGTCTTCTGGACCATATTTGACTCGTCTGAAATACTTCTTCCTTGGTCAAATATCTTTGAAGGTTTGTACTAAGTTTCCACTTAGCTGATGACTTTGGAAATCATCAAAACCTCCCTTCACTTCAAAGTCTTCATCTTCATCCAACAAGTTGGGTTGTAGGTGTAAGATGTGTAAGACTTTATGTCAAATCATGTTTGTTATGTGAGATAAATTGTGTAAGAGATAGATTACTTTATGTCAAATCAAAGTAGAGTTTGTATAGGTTTTGTTTAGAGATAAGAAAATTGTTGTTTATTTGGCTTTTGAGAGAGTAGTTTGAGAAAATTAATGGATGAAAAATTTATCTCGGAAAATAGAAAACATGTTTGTTTGGCATTTCCCAAACACGAAAAAATTCTGGGAAACGCCAAACAAACAGGCCCTAATGTTTTATAAAATTTGAAAATAAAACTTAGTTTGTCATGATGATGAATTTCAGAAAATGTGATTATTAATTCACTCTTTTCGGAGTTTTAATAAAATGTGAAATCCACAATTTTTATTTTGAATGCAAATCCACAATTATTTAAGCTACAACATTTTTGAATTATTAAATTTAGTCTCCTTTGAGAATTAAGAAAAATGAGTTAATTAATAACTTATATATATATATATATATATATATTAAAAAAAAGAGTATCATATTTACACCCCAAATTGTTCCTCAGTTGGATCTTGAATCTTTACTATCAATGAAACGTTCATTCCCGATACTATTTTGTACAGCAAACAGGACTTATACAAAAGCGTGATCATAGTCATGGTATCGGAAAGTTTTGTAGACGAAATGCGACAACCATTTTGAAGCCACAAAGCATAGAATAGCCATTGCAACCAGACTATATCTAGCAGCAACTGATATTACACCCTGTTTGGCTGCTGCAATAATTCCAATCGTAGAAACAGAGATAATCTGTAAACCGATCTCAAGCGCGTGTAGAGCCTTATACGCAAAACTGCAACTGCTACAATTCACCGTATGTGACCAGTACCTGAAACCAATTAGGCAATGTCATGTCGACCCATTTTTGTACTGTTTGGCTCGTCTTTTGTAGTGGTTTTTATATCATCAAACAAACTAAACATATTTATTTATATCAAACTACATTGATGAGACAGGAATTAATGCTTGCTCGATATTTAATTTTTACCTGTCGAATAGCTGCTCTCTAGGAGGAGTTGGAGGTAATAATCTGCTAAAATTTGTTTTCCAATCAACTTGTGTGCCTCCATACTTGTTTAGCCATCTTCTGAAAGAAACCACAAGAACATCTGACTTTGTCGGCACATAGCATGCTTTTTGCCAATTGCGGGCTCCAACTTCCGCTAGTTTTCGTTCCTAAGAGAGAAAACATACTCGGGTAAAATTGCATGTTTAGTCCCACGAGACTGTACTCTCAGCATTTTCAATTCCGCATGTTATAAAATTATTTTAAATATTTAGTCCTATCGCCACCTTTCCATTCAATTTGGGACCAAAAGTGCAAAACATAGATTATTCCACGAGATAAAAAGTGCTATTTGTAAGTCGCAGGACCAAAAATGCTGAGAGTCCAATCATGTGGGACGACATGACAAAAAATTCCCACAAATCTATGGAGGATGACATTTTATCATCATATATAATATAAACGAGGAAGAACTCATATTCACCTCCACGTGGAGAAGATAAAGATCAGAATCAAGAATCAAGTTTTGTCCAATATGAAATATCCATCGTGGAAAAATTCGTTCTATCAAAACTGCAAAGTTTCTTGGAGAAGCAAAGATCAGTCTGCTGTTTCCCGGACTGACTGGAATACAGAAGAAAATTAGTAACGCTCGTTTCTGGGCCGGAATCGGTGTCGATACCTCCTGCATGAACGAAAACACATTTTTTTTTTTAAAAAATTGTGCACACCCCTACCCGACTCTTAAGCAATTAAAGTTTATAAAAAATGTCAAGTACTTACATCCTTGGTTTCAGCTGATGATGTCGAGTTCTTGCTTTGAGCGGCTGCTGGACTGAAATAGCCATAGTAGAGGCAAGGTGGTATGAAATAGTTCTCCCCAAACATTTGCTTTGATGTGAATCCATTTACATCCAGTTTCTGTACACCTATTTCTAGTGGTCTTCCCCCTTCCCTATCCGCCTTCACAGTGCAGGAAACAACTTACTGTTAGCCACGTAGGATTCGTAATAATTATATATACATGAAGCTATTTATGCACAGATGTACTTATCTCTCTGGCGTTTTTGCCATTCTCATAATGCCATAATGTGCATATGGTACATGAGCAGGGTCCATAAGATTTTCAATCAGAATTTCATACCTGAAAAAATTTAAATATATCAATTATCTACAACTTTGAAGGCAAGTCCAAGTTTAATAAGCTTTTGATAAACGATGATTTGGTGATTAGTATATAGTATATATTAGAAGAGAAAGAATAAGCATACCCGTAAGGTATATCTCTGCATATCATCAAATTGGTGTATGATGGATCATCCAGTTCGGGGATATAGTGAGGCTTTTTCTTTGAATGAATATTTTTATACTGTGGGTCGGAATTTGGCCAGAACCAAAGAATACCATTTTGCACACAACTTGGATAAGCAGCAACACATGCCTTATTGGAAGTGTGTACCTGCAAAATTAGTAAAAACCAATACTATTCAGTTTTAATACATTCAGTTAAGTACAATGATCCATGAGCTTGAGCCAAGGTTTCAAACAATCACAATTACATACACAAATGCAAACGCATGTGAATTCCTTAAATTAGAGGGAATAAAACTTTGAATTCTTTGGCACTAAACAATACCACACACAAGTGGGGAGATGAATAGTTTTGTTAATAAGTCCTTAAATTTACAGCTAACAGAATCCCCCTTTTTTGTGTACTCCTTTCAATCCGAATAGGTCATTTGGACACTAGTTACAGAGCCTCATGGTTGTATTTAGAAGCCATATCCTACACTTATCCATGCTTAATTCCATGATTTACATTGTTCTTAGCATTCTTTTACGATCAAAATAAAGTCGCAATAAATATAAAAATGAGTTATTGCTTTCTCTATTTTTTTTCCACCTCATCTAAAAGCTTAAACTGTCAACCGAAGAGTCGTTTAATACTTATTGTTTCTAACACTCCCCCTCACATGTAAATGGTACTCTTCTTGCTCAAGCCAAACACTTGAAACGATGGTTTCAAAATTGGGCAGCGGAGAGGTTCAATCACAAAACCTCTCGTTAGCATGACTCAATATAAGGGACTTTTTCCATCTAAAAGCTTCCGTTTTTAAAGACAACCTCATCTAAAAGCTTAAGCGTTTAAAGAAGAGAGTGATCTAATATTTATTGTTTCTAACAAAGAGTCACGGAAATGCTCCTATCCCTTATAAAAAAGCTATTTCCACCAAAAAAGAGGCACACTCTCAAGAAACATGAATTGAAACATCTCAATTTTTTTTCAAGGGGAGTTAATAGGTTCTTAGAACTTCAACCCGTGAGCATTCTTGGCTAGCATGTCGTCCCAAAGAGTTACGACCGTAATAATTCCCATCAAACTACAAACTCGAGAATTTATCAAAATTCCAGCTTATGAATTTCACTGAGTAAAATAATAAGAAAAAACAAAAATCAACAAACAAGGAAGCTCGATGATCTATAGTACTATGCTACAAAAAAAACATTTTCCTTCGCGTTTTAAAATCCAAGTACCAAACATAGCCGAAATGAACATACACCAAACATACTCCTATAAGAAACATATTCTTTAGCGTTATACTAACTGAAATCCAAGAAACAAACATTGCTTAAACGAAAATGCACCAAACACATACTCCTACAAGAACAATATTCCTAAAATAGAACCCGAAGTGTTTCATTATTTTACCGGAGGGCCATCGCGCGGTGCTTGTGGAATGAACTTGCAGTCACCAGAGCCTCCAAAGCACCAACCATGGTACACACACTGTAACCTTCCCCATTGATCAATTCTCCCTTCAGATAATGGAGCCAATCTATGAGGACAACTATCATCAAACACTTTCCATGCATTGTCATTCTTATCCCACCAAATCACTATATCCATTCCAATCACTTTCTTCCCATGTGGCCTTCTTTTATCAAGATCAATTACGGGCACAATAGGGTACCAATGTGCATACCAATCGAATTTCTCCTCTGTTTTCTCCGATTCAATTTCTTGATCTGGCGATAAGGGTTCCTCTGTTGAAGGGGCAATCGGAGAAATGGCGGTGAAAATCTTGAAATTTGATGATCTTTTTACTTGGATTGAGGGTAGAGACGGAACTAATGGAATGTGCGAAATGGGTTTTTGGGTTTTGCAATTGGAAGTTCTTGGTGAGAGTATTGGGCTGTGGAGTGAAGGAAAGGAGGAAGCTTTGAGAGCTTCCATGGCGGACAGTCAATTAAGTGATTTTTAGGACTGAAATTAGTGTCTAAATTTACGAGAGAGAATTAATTTCTGTGTGGATAAGATAGAGGATGTAAATGGTACTGTAGTATTTTCAAAATTGTGGTTTGGAATGAAACAGCAAAAGCATATTTACTACTATGCTTATAATTTGGACAAGGAAGTTGATGAATGATCTTTTATGTGTAATTGTTAAAGGTAGTAGTAAATGTTTACGTAATGACTATGGAGGGAAGTTAGTAAGGACATGTTTGGGTTGCACTTTAATTAAAAATGCAACCAAATGGGCCCCTACAATTTTGAAAATTAGATAAATAAATGTGACTGAATTAGTTCGAATTTGTAATAGAAACAATTTGATGATAATGATGAATAACTCCCAATTATTAGAGCTAAAATTAAATTAAGTTATTTATATTAGATTCAAGTTCGTGTAATAATACAATATTTGAATTTAATTGTTTTGCACATGAAATTAAATTTGAATAGTATTTTTTGTTTGACAAACTTTTTGAAACTCGACGGAATAAACTAAAAATTGAAAAGATTAATAATAACAAGTTATTCGACTAAGCTAATTTTGTGTGACTATAAAACAACATTAGACACGATTTGAAGCTCGATAATAAAATTAAACTAATCTCCACAACAAATCAGCCAACTTGATAAGTTGATAACTACTAGTATCCACACATGGTTCAAGTTTGGTTAATTTTTAACGTGAATCGAGCTTGAGTAGCTTGTAATTTTTACATATATTTTATTATCGAGTGACCACGAACCCAGCTTCAAAAGTAATAACACAAAAAATGTTGATCAAACGAGCTCAAATTGAACAACGAGTATAATAAGAAGACATTCTATGAACTAGAAAGGGTGCTCGGACATTATGGGCATTTTTATCAGAAATTGCTACAAGTTCTTTACAAAAGCAAAAGAAATCACTTGCTTACATAAAAGAGAAGATACAATACATTCCAAAATTGCATCTTAAGAAAAGTTCCATCACTCAAAGAAAGCACCATCCATGGATAAAATGACAAGGTTTGGTGCCAAAAACACAGTTAGAATTAATTATCCACTATTTCACCAAATCAACATCAGTTCTCACTAGCATTCTTCTGCCTCTATTTCGGTCACAAACTCCGTGTCATTAATGGTACTATCATGTCTAGGAAGAGTTAATCCCGATGGAGGCCGATCAACCGAAAGTGTCCCTTCAAGTACTTTCACAACTTCACCGATTGAAGGTCTCAAAAACGGTTGATTTTGCATGCACCAAAACGAAATCCTCACAAGCCTTTCTATTGCTTCTAAACTATCACCAGAGACAAACTTATGTTCTTCATTTAGGTTCTGAAGTATTTGCTCGGTATTCTCCCCTACGACTTCTCTCTTACACGCGACAATTTGAAGTAACATTTGTCCTAACATGTATATATCTTTCTCTGATGGAGACTCTGAAGACGAAGCTTCTTTCTTTGTAAAGAAGCTCTCAAGCCCAAAATCGGCCAACTTAGGCACAAAATTTTCATCGAGTAGTACGTTTTCTAGCTTCAAATTCCCATGAGTTATGCAATTTTGACATTCTAAGTGCAAATAAGCAAGCCCACGTGCCACGCCAAGAGCAATATTGAGCCTTTGCTCCCAAATACGGTCATTGTCTTCCTCCTTGGAATCGAAAAGCCATTTGTCTAAAGAACCATTTTGAACATACTCGTACACCAAAACTTTGTTTTCCAGTTCAAAACAAAACCCTTTTACGGCCATGAGATTCCGATGATGGGTCCCACTTAACGTAGTAATCGCAACACGAAACTCCTTTTCAGATACAACCACGTTCTTCAAAACTTTAGCTACTATAGGTGTTTTATTAGGAAGCACACCTTTGTAAACCGAAGTTCCAAGTTGATTGGAAAAATCTTTTGTTAGTTCCTTTATTTCATCGAACGATAATCTGATTAGTACACTATAATGCGGGTTCATTCTAGCATCCTTACCAAAGGGAATCCTCGTTTGTACCTTAGTTTTCCGCCTACGGTAAACGATCCAAAATGCTAGAATCTGCATAACCGAAATTACTAAAACGGTCATCAAAACTATCAACGCTATAGCTCCAAATAACTTTTTACGACTAAGCCCACTAGATGTGGACATAGGCTCTAAATTACCATGCCCATTTACCCCTTGAGTAGCAACAGCCTGCGGAACCGAACACACTTTCAAGAACGAAACCGAAGGAATATAAGGAGTCATGCGCCCACTAACAAAGCTCGTTCTTTTTACGGTGCATAAACCCGAACCATCGTTTAAAGAAGTTGCAGAAGTACAACCAGTGTCATTCGAGCAATATTCTTTACAAGCCATCTCACTAAGCAATATATGGACATCATTTGGTGGATACAAACCGTAAAGAACCGTGTTTTCAATTTTTAACATGGTAGTATGCATCCTACAATTACCCAAATCCACCATTCTTTTGCATCCATAACTACTCGAATCCAATTCAGAACCGAAATTACTCGATCCCATGTAATCAGAGTACAAACAGTCGCATACGGGACCTGAAGAATTATACCCACAAACACTATACAAACCACAAGAACCGAAAACATTGCATTGATCTTGGACAGCTTGCCATCCAACTTTCCATTTATAACTTACATTGTCCCACAAATAAATCCTCAAATTCCCATCTCTATCAATTCTAAGGTGTCTTAAAGTGGAAGAATTATCACCATAATCCGTTGCGGAAATAGACCAAACAACTTTGTTTTCATTGCTGTATAGCCCTAAAACACCATTATAGTCGAACATCGCTTCTTTAACAACACTAATAGAGGTAAACTCACTATTCCAATAGGTCACATTGTGTTCCCAAACAAGCGAAAGTTTACCTAATCGATTAATCATCAAATTATAGTAACTAGAAATCGAACTAGTTGAAGGGGCTCTCAAGATTTGAGGGTAATGTAGAGATTGGCCTGGAAGTAAAGTGTTTGTGGGACTACTAAAACTCTCCCAAAGAACTTCATCTTTGTTACCTAAAAGAACCAAGTTCCCATTGTTCAAAAGACCAGCTTTTTCAACACCTAAATTTGATGAATTACTACTCCAAAGAGTAATCCCACTTAGGTTGTTAATTAAAACTAATCTCCCATCTAATCCAAGCATAAAAGTTGAGTTTAAAGGGACCTTAAGCCCACCACCAACAGTCCAAACAGGCAAATTTGAAGCTTTATCCACTAAATTATACTTAATTCCAACCACATATTCATCAACATTTTCACCATCTATTTCCAAGAAACCAAATGCAAAAACCCTATTTTCAGACACCCAATTCTTATCTTTCTCAAAAGCATTAACTTTAAAACCTAAAGGGACTGAAACCATAGTAAAATCAACACAAAACCCAACAGAAAACAGAGAACACGAGAACAGCAACACAAGAAGAACCCATTTTTTACCTTTCTTACCGTTAAATGTCTTTGCAGAAGAAACACACATTGTGTTTGTGTTTGAAGTTAATTTAAGGTGGGTATAGTGTAATATCTTCGTGTAGTTGCCCTTTTCATGAGAAAGAAAAAGGAAATGAGAGGAAAGAAAAAAAGTATGAATCTTGAATGTAGAAAAGTTGTAATAATGGAAGAGGAGAAAGAAAACAAGATTCAAACACTATTTATTTATGAGATAATCAAACAAATTAAGATTCTCGCTACATGCTGAGTTTTTTCCCACTAACAACAGTAAGAAAACTAAGCTCTACTTTTCATGTGATCTTTTATTTCTTGGATTAAGCACGTCATTAGCATGCGGCTTAATGGAATAGTCAGCAGCCATGATTAAATATTAGAGTTAAATGCAAAAATGCCCCCTTACTTTCCGTAGTTGACAAAATAATCCCTATTGTTTTCATTATCAGTTGGTATTAATAAGTCAATTCTTAGTTTCTAAAGCTACATAATTAGTTCTAAAGTAATGAACAAATTTGTGTTTTCATATGTTAAGTCAATTCAACAGTTGGAAATTAGTGAATATCAATGTCAAATTTTAGCTAAATAGTTAGGTAAGTGTGTATATATTCAAATGGAACATCAATTAATATAGGTGTGTACATATAAAAATAGACAAATCTAGTTTAATTAATTTTTTTATAGTTGATCTAAGACTAGCTTAAGAACTCAATAGTATCACATCATTATTTAACGTGACAACTGTAGTTTGAGAATGAAAGAAGTTGTAAGAAATTCAATCATTTTCCCCAAACATACCAAAAATAAACACAAAAAAATAGATGTGACCCAAGAATAAAGATTGAATGTTTAAATAAAAGAAGAATTGGCCCTGAATTAAAATTGGGCTTGGCATGGTAATTTGAGATTTGGACCATTATATTTTTTAGATTTGTATGTCAATCTCATGACTATTATTCTTACTTTATTCCTAAAAAAAGAATGATCATATTTTGAAAGTATAAATCATTAAAGCCCAAATTCAATTTCCCATAACATGGGGTGCAAGAGCACAACTTATAGGGATAACAATTCTTCGAATTAAGATATTCGGAAGCTAAATATTGTTACTTTTTAAAAATTCATTTTTTATATGGGAATCTAAGTCAAAATTTAATTCTAGCTACTTCCCCTTTATGTGGTCACAAGAAAAATGAAAATGACCAATGCATGTCCAAAATAAATAAGAATTAAATAATCGGGGTCCCATAGCTTAAATTGGCTCAAAGATGAAAGGTGGCAAGCTCAAACTATCTAAACCATCTAAATTTTTTCTAGTTAAACTCAAATTTGATCATAACTTGACTATTTTCAAATTAATTCGATGAATTCAGGGGTGTAGGTTTTTCTAAAAAGTTTATTACTTTGCGAGAAGAACTGCAAAAAATAAATTAGTTAGGCACATTTCTTCACAAATCAAAATAAAATGAGAAATATAATATTTCAAAACAAGTTCATATCTACTAAAAGAAACAATAATCAATAATGATTTCACTATATATTATATTTTGAACAAAAAGAGGTAAAGCGTTCACGAGGATTTCATATCTACTAGTCTACTACAAGTTAAAAATATTGAAATCTAGTAGTAGTAGCTAGCATAGAATTAAATAAAAAGAAAAAAGACAAGCATGTTGAGTTGGGAAGAATCCAATGAAGTAATAATATAAAAGGATAAAAATAAAAATGATTTAATAAAAGGTAATTTTGGTTTGTGGGAACATGCAGGCTCCACCTTTTAAGATTTTTAGCAGTTAATTTGAGTTTTTGTTTGAATGCCAATGGACAGATGTATGTAAACAGTGTCTCATTTGTGGCCACTTGATTCTAGCAGCACCTACATATATATGTGGATCTAAATTGAATCTGTTTGGATCCGAATTCAAATTCGAATTTTCAAAGGGAGCTTCATAATATTTTGACAATCTAATTATTCTGACCCAAATTCAATATAATTGATCTTTTATTATTTCATATTTTCTCAACAACAACAAAAAAAAATAGTTTAAATTGATCGTGTCATTGTCTATATTTATACATAAAATAATGTGTAGTTAGAAAGTTGTACACTAAAGTCAATAAGTTTTTTAACCAATGCGCACAACATCAATCATTATATATTTATTAAAATTATTACATAGTTGTGTTATACTTTAACTTTATACATTGTTTAAACTTATTTACAACTCCTTTAATTTGATTGTGGTGCATGTTCTTTGGTGACGAAATGGATAAGTATCCAAAACATTTACAACCTTCACTTAAATATACTGGAATATATAGCAATAATATTTGGTGAAGAATCTTAAAAAGATGATCAACAATGATCACTTTCAAAGTTAATTAAAAAGAAGAAGAAAAAGAAAAAAAAACTTTCCAGAAAGGGTCATTATGCGCAGGCCCAGTTGGACCACTATCTAGGTCAAGTCAAGTCCAGCTTAGATATGGACTAAGAATCTTTTGGGTTTAGCCCTATAAATGATTTTAATTTTTGCACAATTTATATCAGTGTATCACTGCTTACAATTAGGGTATCATCGGATCTAATCCAGACTCAATCCAACTCCATTTATATTGTGTATGATTTAAATTGAATTTAAATAATTTAAGAATAATTTAAAGTTGAGAATTCGTATGTAGGTGCGGAACTGCAGGAGCATAGAGGTCGAGAAAGGCATATTGAGCCCGTGGCGTTTCATGATCTCGACTCGCAAGCATAAGGGGTCGATTCTCAATAGCTCAAGCACAATAGATGCCACGTGTTCAACAGTCGAGTTAGATTAAATCTCATCTGATCAAATGTACATGCACGTAAATGTCGAATAAGTGGTACTAAATATAATAGCTTTGAAATATCAACATTGTTCATTAAATCTTCTCAGAAAATCTTTCCAAAAGGAAACCAATACCAAACATATCAACTTTCGCAGATAAAAAATTCTTGATATATAATCTTACTATATTTTACATTTAGATTTGATGTCTCTTCCTATATATATATATATATCATCACAAGATTGAGATTCATTGAGCTAATTTCTATTGAGAAAGGTTTACAGATGCATGCATAGAGTATATACATTAGTAGACGATTGAAGAAAACATGATTAATCACAACGCCAGCAATGCAAATTAAATTAAGTAAAAATAATTCAACATCCACAAATGTAGCCAACAGCTTTTTTAACTTGAAAAAAAATGAACATGGTACTTGAAGAATATTAATGGATCCATCAATGATTGAGTAACTATGCAGTGCATCACAAATTGATGCATGGCGTAATCATTCAAATTCAAGTAAAACAATTTTCATGATCTTTTAGACTTAATTGCATTGGGATTTCTTTTTCAGTTCTAGCCCAAATCAAGTTGTCACGTTTAAATAATTTATTTATAAGGATATACTTTCTTCTTTTTTTTAAATAGGTGACACTTCAATTATTAAGGGAAAAAAATAGGTAAACAATACTCCTAAGATATATAGTAACAATTTACATGATATGTGCAAATATACTTGCTCTATAACAAATTTCGTCGAGTCAAGTCATGTCTATAGTTTCCTAAAAAGCTAATATTTAAAATCCTATTTAAGTTTTTTTTTTCAGAATCGTTAGGATTTTTCGGAAGACAAAAACAATTGATTGAAATCTTCTATTAAAACAAACCAATGACATTTAACTTTTTAGAAACCTTATGCTTAATTTATTAAAAAGTTATATTCAATAAATTAATTAATCCTAAACTCATTAATTTATCTAGAATATTTGGAAAATTCTTTAATTTCCGAGTTTTTCTTTTGTTTGGGAATAACTGTACTATATATTATATATTTCAGTTATTCAAAACTCATGAACTAAACCATGATTATCATGTTAATATTATTGCCAGATCTTAATGGATTATATTCTGATACTCAACTTGTTTGTACTTGTAAGTTTGTAACTGTCCTTTGTTCTGGATAATCAGACAATACAACCTGTTATATATAATATTATTAATTATCTTTAAGTATACCATGATTTATTGCCCTTAGCATCAGCAAGCAAACTAGCAAAAATTTAGATTAGATTTCATTTATTTTCATGTCTCTACTTTTTGCATATTTTGTGTTCTGTTTTCCATAACATTACAACTCAACACAACTCTCAAGATTATGCATCTTGATCAAGTTAAATGTGCACTTCACTTCTTCAATAGGAAATAAACAATTGTATTTTTTTTTTTAAGGATTTGCATTTTTCATATATGTGACTTTCGTGTGACACTTATATTAAGTATTTTGGGATTGTGTTGAGTCTCACTTCTTGAGACGGCTAACTAGTAGTCTTTATTGTTTACCCAATTTGATTTTTCAAGAGAGGTAAACTGTAGTTTCTCTCACCACTTTTTATATTTAAAAAAAACGTTGTATTTTAATAGTAAAACTTCATAATTCATTTTCTTTGACAGGACTATTAAAAATAAACCAAAAACTGCGTTCTAGTCCCTAAGGATTGGATCCTCAACACTTTTGATCTCATACTTTATAAAATTATATTTTTTGTCCCAAATTTTAAAAATGTTTTGCATTAATTTTAGGTCACAAAAAGTGCAAAATATTTTAAAAAGTCGAGACCAAAAGTGCAATTTTGTAATTTATGGGAATCTCTTAATTTTCGATTCCATGTATCATAATACAAGATTAAACAAGTCATATTCAACACCAAAACGCTGAAAATTGACTCATACTTCACCCATCAATGCAAATATCAACATATCACATTCAATTGAGACCTTTTCAAACATTCTTCAATCAAACACAAATGGAATAATTAGAAGGGAAGCTCTTAAGAAACTTAAAAAAAAATAAGAAAGAATGAACTTTTCCTTTTGAATTTCAAGGACAGAATTCATATATATAATCAAGAATATGAATGAATTAATTCCTATACTATCATATTTCTATTCACAAGAAAGAATCAACTACTCGATCTACTTCATGACTATAGTACACTAGTGCGTCCTAGAATATCGACTGGCTGACTGCTACTCCGACAAAGACTACTTCCGTTGGGCATTAATGCCCGAAAAGAAAAGTACCGGCATTGACTTTTCGGAGACAAATTTACTTGCTCCAATGCATGACACTGAAGCCCTGAAGGGTAGTCTCTCAAGCAACCGATCCTCGGTCCTGCTCCTGTACTCCAACTACAAGACAACTGCTTCCCAAGTTGAAAGGACTTTGTTCGTGTATGCGAATTTATTCTTTGGAAAATGGATTCTTCTAGAACATTCTCATCGTGTTTGTATCCATCTGTAGGTGATTCCAGAGGAAAGCTACTCGTATTTGACTCGTGTGTTTCGGTTTCACTCTTGAATAGGTTTAATGAGTTATCTGTACTTTGTATTTGAAGAGTAGCCGATTTTTGAGGCGTTCTTGGAGAAGCCGTTTCTTCTTTTCCGGAATTACCCTTATCGGAAGATTCAGAACCCGAGTCTTCAATCTCATTTTCTTTTATCTCCAAGTGATCTTGTTCGGTAAAATTGTCTTTAGATGAGTTACTTCTCGTGTATACACCTCCGGTCTTCCCAATAGATTCTTCTTCATCATCGGTTGAATCAAGCTGAAAATACGGTAAAAATTGAGGTTACTGAGCAATGTTCTATCATTTCATTCTATAGTGATTTACACACTGAAATTCAAGAACTAAACATAGCCTAAGAAAACGATAAAGGAAGCCTCTTTATACCTTAACATCATTGAGATCCACATTATTCTCTCTTAGAAATGATATGAGGTCTTGAAAATTCTCGGGTGTTGGACGATAATGCCCACTGTGAGGCCAGACTGCCTATCGAGATTTAAATTAGAAAACATGAATTAAGTTGATGTGTATAAATATATAAAAAAATCAAGAAAATGTAGAATTTTCAAGAGCTATTTCTCACCTGTAAGACGCCATTTTCAGCGACTATTCTTCCGGCAGCCAAAGTAGCTCCGCCAGCCAAGAAACTCGAGTGTTGAAACGAGCCTTTCTTTTTCTTGGCTACGTATAATGTCTTTGATGTACTAAGAACAAAAATCCACTTAGAACCTTTAGGTTCGTTTGTGGTGTTTAAAAGCTCTCCCGTTTGCTTGTAGAAGAGCTTCCCATTTTCCATGGCAACTTCATAAGCCTTTCTCTCAATCTACAGACATAAAAACAGAGAAAAATCAGTAAAAAAACTAT
This sequence comes from Penstemon newberryi var. newberryi, assembly GCA_030819805.1. NCBI lineage: Eukaryota > Viridiplantae > Streptophyta > Magnoliopsida > Lamiales > Plantaginaceae > Penstemon > Penstemon newberryi. The sequence goes on from JAUALY010000001.1 coordinate 46,278,938, forward strand.
ATTGTAAAAGTCGAATTGAATTTTAAGAATTTATGAGGGATATTATAAGGACTCACGGGACCAAGATACTTGATGCATTGTTGTTGAAGGTTCAAACGGGGGCAGTTCTCGATTAAATTAACCTCTTTTCCTTCTCCTATGTCTAACCTGCATTATTGCAATAATTAAGTTTAGGAAAATGCATATAATAGAGTTCTTGGATTGAAATAAAAATTTAAGACTTTAGAGATAATATAATTACCAGTAGAAAAATGGCTCTTTGCTTTCGGAATTCAACCAATTCATGTAATAGAAATGTAGATTGTGCCCATAACGATGTCGAGGATCAATCTGCTCATAACCAATTTGATTAAATTAAATAAATATTTATATTACTATATACGAGAAACTCGGAAAAATAGAAAAAAGATAACCAATTTACTTACAGCTTCAAGCCAATGTTGTAAAGCAAGTTTTTGAGCTTTGCTATTTTTTGATAAACCTTTTCCCACCTGTGAAAAAACATTGTAAAAATTAGGGTACAAAAATTCCCCTCAGGTACCAGAAATTACAAAAACACCCCTCTCGTTGGTTAAGAGATGTTAGCCAACCAGATGAAAATGGTGTTAAATTACAAAAATACCCTCATAGGTTTGGTTAAATTTTTTACCTTGGCGGCCCTTGTTCTAGCTCTCGACCAACGTGAAATGGCGGTCTCGTGTTTCTGAAGATGGAAGAAAGATATTGAACTATGCTTGAGCTCTGCAAAATCTAATAACTTCCACCAACTCTTCTCGATAAGAACTGCACAATCGGCAAGCTTTCTTCTAGTACGAAAGCTTTTGTAAACCTTCTGCAACTTTATTGCAGCCTCGTGTTTGGGGCTGTTTGGATTGAAAATCGAACAATGCTCGATTCTCCCTGATTTAGGCAATGCACTAACCATTTCTTGACTTTCTTTTGCACTGAACCAAACAGGCGTCTTTTGTTCATAATCTTGTAGGTTGATGGATTTTAGGACAATGGATTCAAGACCGTTTTCTATATTGCAATAACAAGCGATCGGGCATGAACAAGGTACCCCCATACAAGTTAAAAAATATAGACTAGAAATAGCCTATGAGACTTGGATTAATTGCTGCAAAGAGAATGAAACATACACATCAAAATGATTTTTTAGGAATAAATGCATCACTACACCAAACTTAAAAGAAGATCAAACATAACACAATCAAAATCACAAATAGTTTTAGTACATAAGACAAACAAGTCTTAGTTGAATAAGCTATATGAGAAAACATTGAAAAGAATTACAAAAACCCAATTAAATTCATTGTTTCAATCACAAACACATTCTGTTTAAGAAGCAATGGTCAATCAAGAAAAGAAGTATAATACACAAAAGGCATTTGATAAAAAATTACAGAGAATGCCAAAAATAACAAGAATAATAGTTCCAAAAGAAAACCGCATGAATATTGCAAAAGAGATGGGATAAGAAAATCCCATAAATGCAAGAGAAAAGGCAAATTTTTACCTCAATGCAACAGATGACTGATTGGAAGATTGGACTGATAAGAAATGAGAGTCCAAATTAAATAGTGGGAAATGAGAAGAATAGTTCAAGAAAGAGGAAAGATTTAATCTTTTTAGTGGGTTTTATCTTATGAGATGTTCCTATAAATGGAATAATAAGTGAATGTGGATTTCTTGTTCCGTTGAAGGTTTCTGCCTACGGTTTATATTTATACACAAAGAGGAGGCAGAGCTTTGCCTTTAATTGTGTGTGTGTGTGTGTGTGAGAGAGAGAGAGGGAGAGAAGCACGTGGTGACGTGGAATAGGACTTTTGAAGGACGAGGTACTTTTACTATTGTATTGTTGTTTTCCACGAGAAATTATGTTATGTTGGTAACTTTTGCAACACCAAAGAAAATTCATGAACAAGCTTTCCCACTCTGCAGCTTTGGGCTTCGTGTGCTCGAGTCTCAATTTGCAAGGTTGAACTTTTACGTATTGGACTTGTTTTATCCACATGGTAAGTCCGTCCATACATGAATTGGAAGTTACTCCCTCCGGTTCATATTAGTTGTCATATTTATCAAATTTTTATGTTTCATATTAATTGGCACATTTGGGTTTCCAATGCAAATTTTTTCAATTTTGCCCTTCTCTTACATCTAGGTTGGGAAGCTCAAGAGTCACTAGGAAGTGTATTTTTGACATTTTACCATGTAAAAGTTATTAATCATGAGGTTTCTTAATTTGTGTGAAAAGTAACAATGTGCCAATTAATATGAATCGGAGGAAGTAAGACTAAATATATCACATTAATTACTTTTTATAATATCTTGGACATACAATCCTTACATATTGAGCTAACTTTTGAAATTAATCCAATCATAAGCCATATGGACTTAACTCAATCTATATGTACCTAATACGTACTTTTTGAATTGGTGTTAAGTCCATTCCATCGATTTTGATTCTGTAAAATAAGTTTGGGTGTTTTCTGCGAAAACTTTGAAACACCACTACAATATGCATTGAATTTGGAGATTAGAGTTGGGTAAAAGAAATAGGGATTGATTTTCAATGGAACATTAGATAGATGGTTAGAAATTAATAAAATAATGTAATAGTTAGTGAATTTTGAAACTTTGAGATAAAATTTAGATTGAATTTTCGTTGATGTTATGATTTTGATAATGATTAAAATTTGTTAAACTGATAATACAATTACTTGAAATATTAAAAATAATTAACACTAATTTTTTGCTATATATATTAGCATCTCGAACTATTTCATAGTAAAAAAAATTGACCTCTTGCATTAGCAATCGTAATCTGATATACCTAGCTACAAGTATCTTTTGCAGTTGCTTAACTTGCAAGCTTGTGATTAAGTATCCCTAATTAATTTAAATGAGCACCAATTATCTCTTGACCTTGGATTAATGATGTACTTGCTTATGTTAGATCTAGAACATATATATGTACTTAAGTTGGCGATTACATTATAACTTGCCCTAACTGAATAATCATAAGTGAGGGTGACCTACGAGTTGACCAAACCATAATAATCCCATTAAAATAGAGGCTTTGATGAGGTATGAACAACAAAAAACTCATCAAAGACAACCATATAATTAAGTTCAATTGTCGAAATATATTCAATTCGAGCAATTTAACATTCTGTAAATTAAATTGATATTTTTCAAAGTTTTTTGAATCAAAATTTAAGAGTTATTAAATGATACATGGTATCTAAGTTTATTTACTGTGTAAAATGAATCAAATTCAACTACGTTTTCTCAATCCAGCAAAATAGTATGTTCATAACTTGATTCCATTATATTTTTAGTCCTAGAATCATTAACTTGTCAACAAATATAATTAATTACTCTAATGTAAGAGCTCTTGTTAGCTAAAATTTTGCAAGTCAATACAAACAAACTTGATATTAAAAAAAAAAAAAAAAAGTGTCCGAATTTAAATTAGCGGTATTACAAAGTGAGTTGTCAATAACTTTATTGGGTCAGTACACTTGGCAGATAGCAACATCAATTGTTTTTTGTATTTTAATCCCATGTTAAATAAGTTCACAAACCATATGCGTGGTAGCAGTACTTTTGTATATACCTACAAATAAAATAAAGTAGAAATTTGTGAGTCCTATGCAAGTTTATGACACGAGCAAATCGAGAACTAAATTATTAAAAATATTTCATTAAATTGAGTTTATCAATATGTAAATATATATGTACAGCTTAATTATGTGATTATTTTGTGGTTGCCAGCTTTATAAACCTAATGGTTCACTTTCCCCCAAAACCAACCAACACATAAATTAAAATAAAATATCTTCGAGCCCTAAACTTCATTTTCTAAAATTTTCTTTTGGGAGCCCTAGACAATATATTTTGAAATTAATACTTACTAGAATTAAAGTGTCTCCAAAATTTTCTATTAGCCTAGGAGTGATGGTACACGGTACACCTGATCTTGTGGGTTAGTTTCCCACTTGTGAACTTTTGGCTTGTTTAATTGGTCTGAATTTGCAGATTTCTTGGAAGACAAATTATCAAACATGCATCATTTTTTAAAAATATTTGCATATGAAAACGTCATCATTATTCTATTTAAAAAAAATCAACTTATTATATAATTTGACATCCACTAACTTGATTTCAAAAAAGTTATCTATACTAAAAGACAAATCAAATACATCATATGGGAAAGATGTAATTACGGATATTCTTTGAGTAATATATCTATCTTTTTTTTAAAAAAAAAATAGAAAAAAAATATTAAAAGCATCATCATACATAAATGCATAAGCATATGCTATATTAGTCCAACAGTTAAAAGACTAAGTCAAATACATTACACACATTTCCAGAATATCTTAAGAAAAATTTCTCATTGCTTTCCTTTATTAAAAAAGCTTACAGAAAAGCAAACTCAAACGAGCCCTAAGTAAATTTCCAAGATTGAAAATGATAAAGCATATGAAAAGATGATTACAATTGGTTGATGATTGAAAAATGATTGAGTATGTTTAGGTTAAGTTCACCCTGCCATTGTTTGTGTGATAAATCTAAGTTTGATATGAATAATTTTATTTTATTCAATCGACCTAATATCTTTTTCAAAAATGAAATTAATAATTAATATCGAGTTAGATGATGATTAGGTTGGCTTGTATTTGTGGCTAACTTTGGAACCACGGGACCACAAGTGTAACACTATCTTCCAACATGTAGAAAGATTTAATGGATCTTCTTAGATGCTACATGTAGCCAATAGCCAACTGAAGAATTCGGGGCAAATCCAAATGTCACTTAGACATAATATTTGAATTGATTAACATATATAATTACAATAATTGGTGCTTTAAGCCATATGAAAATCTTATTTGTGGGTCGTACGTGGCCTTAAATGGACCTGTAAAATCATTCTTATTTTATTATCAATCCTAAAATAGTATTTCTTGAAAAAGTACATATCGTTTTCCATGTGTAAAGAGCTATTTATCGCCTTATTTTACAAACAAACAATGTTATATATATAGGGTAAAATACAACCCAACCTAATCATCATGTAACTCGATATTAAAATAACATGCTGAAAAATAATTTTGATGGAAGGGTACGTAGGACTTGGTTTTGTGATGCGAGATGAGCATGGACATTGTCTGGCGTGGATTTCATCAAGGGTTTCCCAGGTGTTGGGGCATGAATTGACTGAGGCATTTGCTGCGAAAAAGGCGGTGGAACTTACTAGAGATAAGCAGTGGTCGAGAGTGATTCTTGAAGGGGATTGTAAAACGGTCTTGAATAAAATTAATTCTCCCGAGGAAGATTTGTCGAGCACCGGTTCTATTATTGCGGACATCAAGAGTGATCTTCATTGCTTTGCTAGTTTTGCGACTTCTTTTATTCGCAGAATAGGTAATGAGTTGCGCATTAATTATAGCAAAGTTGACATCTACATGTGAGTTGGTAGTTTTGCTTGAACATATTTGTCAGATTGTTTCTGCCGACATTCTTTGGTTAATATATATGTCGTCTTTCTCAAAAAAAAAAAAAAAGTGGGGGGGGGGGGGGGGGGGGGGTGTGTAAAGTACACTAATTATCTCCCATATAGTATTTGACCTTCAAGGCCTTAATAAATTCAAATGGTTAGAACGTAGGAGGATCGCATGGATGCAATCCAAGATAACTAGTGTCATTGTTCAGGTTCATTACAAGTCAAAGACAGATCTCCTTCTCAACCACAATTCCCACATTTGGGGAATATTAGGAACGTGCATGGTACAATCCATGATTCATGCAAATCATACCCCTAATTAAGGATTTCGAGTTTATCCAAAAGGTTCCCTCCTCAAGTGTAAATACCACCAAGGCATGACACTTGTGACCTAATATACAATTAGAGTTACCCCTTGTGATACTCATAATGTTCAATTAATCTCTCTGTGATTTGAAAAAGAGCACTTTACCCCCTGTAATCTTATAAAAGTTTCACACCGTCTCCCTGAAACTTTTATATGTGGCACTTTACCCCCATGTGTTATGATAATATGGCATTTTACCCCATTGTGTTATGATGAATGTGACAATTTACTCCCACGTGTAATGATAAATGTGGCAATTTACCCCCTATGTTACAAAACAATTTTAATGCCCCCTCTCAATTTCGACAAGTGAGTTACACTTTCTGACTGAATGAGGTAAATTGCTTCTTTAAAATTTTCACTAGGGGTAAAGTGCTCTTTTTCAAATAACAGGGTGGTAAACTGAACATTATGCATTTCACAGGGGGTAAATTGATATTAGCTATCATGCAATAAAACTTAACACAGGTGAATTTTGTGCATTTTAATTCATTAATAGATGAAAATTAAGTCTCAATCTAACCAAGCGCGAGTGGTGCACGCCTGCATTAACAGAATTGGACGGAAGGTGCTTTTCATGCATATTTTATACAAAATCAAAGAGAAATTGGTGCAACAAACTTAATACATGATAGTTTCGTGCAGATTTTCCACAACACACGGGGATTCGTCATCATTTGATCCGGAGTATATGTTTTTCTATATCAAAGGGTCGGGGTTCAACTTTTGTATGTGTCAACTTATTCAAAAACTGTAAATTAATCTCAATTTTGGTTATAGATCTCATATTTTATCCAAATTGAATAGTTTAATGGCTGATTGAATCGAATTTTTTTGGTTCTAATAAAAACAAGCATCCATATCTTCTTCATATTATTGAAATTGAACTTAGATGGATCATTGGCACCCTAACTCGGAACACTATTTATTTCAGCTTAATAATTTGATTAGAAACTCTAAAAAGTACAAATTTTGTTTACTAAAAAGTAGTGAATATTGTACGATACAAAGTACAGATAAAGTAAGTAATTAATATTAAACTAAAAGCTGTATGAATATTCGTTGTACGATGCAAAAGCGTTTCTGTAACTTGCAGACGCGTTGCCAAAAAGCCAACCCATGTTTGGGAAAAGAAAACAATGCATACATACACATACATACAAAACACACAAATATGAAATACCCATTAGTCAAACACACACAATTGGACATCACACTATACCGTCTACCGAGTACCGACTATATGTGATACTTATTCCAAAATTAAATTAAACATTATTGCCTATTTTTTCCAATCTCAAACTCTGTTGAAGTTATTGATTTACTATATGCCATCTATTTTTTCATTTTTAAACTCTATAAAAGATTTTGATTTGACATTTATGACATACTTTTTTATCCAAATTTCATCATCTAAAATCAATTTAAATCGTGATTCAAATGTTTTGTTCAAAACCACCAAATCAATAATATGAACTCAAAACTCATTGAAATCAAATCATTATGAAACGCTCAGACATAGCTGCAAAAATATGACCGTCGTCCTTAAATATGAATGCATTATTAAATAAGTAGTGAATTGAAGGAATTATTAATGTCTTTTAAATCATATAGTACTTTATAATGAAAAATGACACTGAAAATAAGACTAATTATCAAAGATAATAATAGCCAATTAAGTGGTGTCAAGATAATTGTGAAAATAATGGAAATTTAAAAACAGAATTATTGGTCATACCGAAAGAATGGACCTCCATCACTAATTTCCACATTCTCAATGAAAGGACGGTGCTTCAACATCATATCTTTGGTAGCATTTCGGTGTCAAAATACAAAAATTATTACTTAGACGATCGAGGTATAGAAAATTTATCTTCACATTAATTATGACCAGAATTATTTATTTATTCATGCTCCCACATTCCACAATAAGTTATGTAAAAAAATCCATCATATGTGTGTCTACTTTTTTAAATTTACAATTAAATTGGACTAAATTGAAAATAAAATTAACATCAAGTTTTGGAAAAAAGTAAACTAATTACATAAATGAAAACAAAAATCCTGCAATTTGATACGATTTTGACAAAAACATTAAACATAATTGAGACATGACCCATCCGTCCAATTTTCAGAATTTTTTTTTTCTTAGGCTTGGTCTAGGAGATGTTTTTTATACATTGTGGTTGAAAATGCATCACATCATTAATTGTGATGATGTGATGATCTCACATGGATTAAGTAAGAATATTCCCAAATTTCATCCTTAATGTCGTTAAGTTTACATATACGGAAGAAATTGACTCATGCTCAAAATTGTTTTCGACTCATATTAAGTTCTAACATGTGGTAGAGTTAATATGACGGTCATGAAGGCCCATCCATTGACTATTTCTTCGATCACTACATCATTTTTCTATAAAGAGAAAAATAAATACGAGATTACTAGTACATTTATGGGTATTTGATCTAGTGGAAAATATTAATTCACACAAAATATCGAATTCATGTTCGATATCAATGTATTGTGTCTGACAGTGTCTCAAAAAGAATTAAGTCAAGAATCCGAGGAAAATTTAAAATACTAGTATTTGAACTTGTAAAGCAAGTTTAATTTTCTAGCAAAAAATATACGAGCTTGTCAAGCAAGTTCATGCCTCAAATGTCAACCAACAAAGACAAACTGAAATTTGATGTTATCAACTTGGACTTCATTCAACTTATTTGGACGGAGACAAAAAAGGTACAAATATGAGTCCATATGGTTGGGTTACATTCATCCTACACCTATGGATATTGGATTATATCCATAGGTGCTGGATGATAAACACATGTGCATAAGATGACAAAAAGTTGTCATTTCATACACATTTGTCGCTTATCCAGCACCCTAGTGGATTGAATCCACCGGGGTAGGCACATTATTTCCGTGAAATTCTAGCCTGACTTCACTTGAATTTGATACTCCAAAATGATAATTTAAGTGCTTTAACAAAATTTGAATGTTAAATTGTACGGATTTTAAAAAAATAGGAAGTGAGCTTGAATGTTTAAAATAAGAGAAAAAATAACTGATAAATGTCAAATCAATGACCTTTGTAAAGAAAAATGGACGATAAATTTCAAATCAATGTTTTCGTATAGGTCTAGGATCATTTTTTTTCCCAAGATTATTTACTTCTAAGACTTGACAAAATTCCTTTTGAGACGCATCGAACATATTATATAGGAAGTTCTCTAAATGGGGAACCGAGCTTAAGTGAACCACTTTATGAGAGGTAATCCCTTCCACTGGAACAATTACCCTTTAGTGATATAAGATTTTTAAATTTGGATAGATGTGTTGAAATTGGATTACTTAATTTGGATTGTTAGTTAGAAACATATAATGTCTATCCCATCTCCATTAAACCTGAGGCACTCTCGATCTATATCACTTCATATGGTTTGATATTGCCTCAGTTTCACGATTTTGCATAATTGTGTCAACGTCAATCCAAAAAGTGTGTAGACATAGATGCACGAAATTCAAGTTCCGACTCATCTATTCAAATATAAAATACCTTTTCTCTCAAAACACAATTCAAATCATATCTCAATTTCTTTTTAAATCACAAAATCCAACATCAAAACCCATTATAAATGATTTTTCAAAAATTTCACCGAAACGATCCAGACCATTTTTTTCAAAACCAAACATGAACCAACAACTATCCATATGGACCCTAAGTCTTGAATTTATATTAAATTTGTTTATTTTGAATTTTGTAGCCTATATTTTTTACAATCTTCAATCAAGAAGAGAAATTTTATCAATTTTCATTATAGTGCAGCAGCTGAAGCAATTATTGGACCGGCTATTGTCTCATAACAGAAAATCATTCTTCTCAATCAATTAAACGTGTTGAATAAATAGTACCAACCATGAAATGGAAGTTCGAATATTCATAAATTAATTTAAATTAGCAAGTTCGATATGGATAAGGGTAAAAAAAACTCATGTCCTAATATAACAACATCAGTTGCTTTTGGAAATGGCCCTCGCCTACACTATATCAATATACGTGCTAGTGGGAGTCCACATTTGCACACCCACAACCATAAGAGGTCCTCACAACACTAAGGTCCAAACATTTCTTCGAGCGAGGTGTGAGTGAGGGTTACCAATTAGTATTGGTTAAACAAACATTAATCATCTTTTCTGCCCAATCATAGCTTAATGTTTTACTACTAATTTATATAAATCAAACTGCAAGCTAAATAATTTTGCTAATCTCAAGTCAAAACCAACTCATTTCCATCATGTGAACCCTTAATCCGTTCTCAAACACAACATACAACTATCAAGAAGCAGTTGACTTTCGTTTCTTGAAACATGCCCTTAGACATTTTATAGACCCTGTTCAAGGTCTTGTTCACATAGAAATCAACAAAAGTACCATTTAAGTCAAAGTCTAATTTGATTTTAAAAATTCCTGCAGTTTAAACTACGAGAACAAAGAATAGACAGTTTAAACATAGGAAAACTGGTTTCATCGTCTAGCATGCACATGTTTCATACACCAATTAACATACTAGAAAACCTGTTTCACAACTTGCCTGTTTGTTTACTACTAGCACTGAAATTACTGAATATTCAACTTCTGGTTCTAATTTAGAAATATTTTGTACTTTTGGTTCGATTGTTCTCTTTTCATCCAATTTGGGACCAAAATTAGAAAAATGAGACAGCCCTATGGGACGAAAAAAAATGCAAAGCGTGAACTATTTTGTGACACCAAAAATGCAAAAATTGGACGGAGAAGGGACGCTAGGACCAATGTAAGACTAAAATGCAATTTTGTCGCTTTGAATTTCATTAAGCTACTTTGATAATAGTATGAATGAACCCTCCAACGGGAGAATTGTTCGACTAGTAAGTAGATATAACATATAGAAAAACATATGATGGTAAATATGATTTAATAGTAAATCAGAAACAGTGAGTAGGTCTAGTGGTAAGCTGAAATATAAGCTCAATAAAAGAATCAATATGCCATGGATTCATAGTTTCATACCTACTGAGCCTTTTGGGTGCCGTGTGCAATTTTGCATAGGATCCCGCATCAAGTACTTAAACGATGCAGTAAATAAGATAGGCTGCTGCAAATTAGAAATAAATAATAATCAAATATTAGACCTAATCACAGCAAAAATATGGAAGTTGCAATTAAGAAATTTAAATTAAAATAAAAAGGAAAAGCTATAAGAAAGAACAATATTTGTAAGTGAATTGACACTTGATTAAAGCCTCCAGAATGATTAAAAATCAGGAAATATATTTACTGATATTATATGAGAGAACTGCACAACTACCTGCTTCCATCTTCATCATATACACATCAATCCATGAATCCATCTATAATTGCCATTAGAACGTACCTGATATTTTAAAATACATGGTGAACAAAATTTACCTACGGTTTTATTCGGTAAATAATGAAACTCCACTACAACAATAACAATGCATGCAACATGTTTTTACTTTATATTTTTCGGTTACTTAGTATTTGAAAAAAACATTAAAATAATGAGCAAAACAATGAACATCAAAAAGTCGTGAAAACAAACTCTCTGCTGCATTTCATATATTGAAAATTGAGCATCTAGATATACCCAACACCAAAATCAAGGTTGATTTATTTCTCGACTACACTATAGCATATTAAGGATACAACTTCAGATTGTCACATGACCAACTCAATAGACCACTAACTGATTTCCTCTCTCACTCACACACACAATCACAAAGACACATATATAGTGCCTTAAAAACCAGAAATTTGGTTCATATAGAATCATCAGAGTCGTCAGAATCACTCCCATCAGGCTCCTCACCCACGGGCCCTGCTTCAGGCACATCGGGTTTTGTTGAAGGTGTAGGTACCACTTGCTTACTTGCATTACGAGCATTCTCATAACGATCTTCTTCTTGCTCAGCAGTTTCAAAACGTGATAAATCAGTCAAGGAAGCGATCAGAAAGCTCAGATGCCAATGTACTAATGAGAAAATAAAAATAAAAAATTTGTGATTAAAATTCACTACTAAAAGCAATTTCATCCTCCCGTGTCATATTGAAAATATGCAACATGAAAGTAATAAATCAATTAGAGATTAACTTTATTTTCCTGAGAAATCAAGCATTTTCGAATAGCATTTGCAAATATCTGATGAAATTTCTCAGAGAGAGAGTTAAAAAAGTGAAAGGATATCAATGTTCTCAGCAGTTCCACCAGCCATGATGTTCTGCAAATCTTTCTCTACACGACGCACCACATCAGGCTGCAAAATAAGTACACTATAAGCACACGCATCCACAAGGTCTATTTACAAATACTACAAATAGAACCAAGCACTGACTATATTCAACTAGTTACTATTTACTATAAATCATGTTTAACAAGTTTGTAATGGAAATTAGGTACTGAATAGTATAGGAGTCTGAAGAATGTGTACTTGTAAAGAATACTGTACTTTGATTGTTTCAATAAATTTTTGGTTGCCTTGAGAAAAAAAAAGTTTGTAATGGAAATTCATAGCCTTTGGGGGACTAGCACGTAAATCAAATGTAACAAACTTGAGCTAGCATAAAGTCGATATTTACGTTTAGATCTGGCTCTCGGCGAAATCTTCGCCTTCGAGCATCCCTCATTGGTGGGGTAAGTCCATGTCTATACTCCACTGCTTCTGGAACACCGTCACCCTCTTCTTTCACCATAATCATCTGCCACAGCAATATAGTTAACATGATTATACCACATCTGAAGCATCCATATACTACAATAAGTAATTTGTAAAGAGAAATCAGCCTACTTGACCAATGTCTGAAGTTTTGATCAAAACATTGTCATCGTAAGTCTTGTATGACTCTACAACGGTGGGAAGATCCAAAAGTGACGCAGAGAATCGGTCATCGCCTATAGCAAATGTGCCAGTCCTCCCATCCTCTGAAGTAAAGAAAGAGTGTGAAGCACCAACGCATACATTATAGAAGGAAGAAAAGCAATGGAAAGGAAATACAGTTTGCAATACAGAAAACATGTAATTTAACAAATAAATGCAAGTTTCTATGCCCATTTGTCAAACAACACAAATTCCATTATATCAGCTACCAATTCTCAGAAAATAGCAATACTAGTACAGATTCTTGCAATCTTGCAGCCAAAATAGCACCTCGATGTTCGTTCCCAAAAATACCAACATACAAGAAATTTTAACAACATATCTATTAACAGTATTTTGCTCCCCGTATTGCTTGCATGTACGAAAAGAGGTAGTTACAGACACTATAATTATGGTTTTCATATGTGAGATTTTCTTTCATAAGTATGGCAGAGAATCGATGGTGGGCATAGGTATCACTAATCCCTCCCAGAGCAAAGATGACTTAGTCAAGATATCCGAGACAAAAATTACTCCAACAAAAAAATTCTACAATGGCGGATCCCCATGCTTATAAGCCAACTACCTCTGCAATTGTCGCATATCCGAAAGCAGGTAGTGACATACACGAACTGTAGTGAGTATGGTTTTGATAAGTAGGGGATTTCTTTAATTTACATGGCTAACAATCGGTGGCAAGCATATGCATCACTAATTCCTCAAAATGAACAGAATCTCTACATAATTACCCCAAACCATTTCAAATTCAACTACAGCAAGTGCAAGTCTATACTCTCTCGAGCGTTTTCAAAATTTCCCAAGTTGTCGACTAAACACATATAACATAAATATATATATATATGAATAACAATAAACATCAAAAGAATGGAAGAGGCGTTGGAGATTCTGTAGAATTACCAGAAAAAATCAAATCCAGGGACTTGTCTTCGGAAGAAGAGGGGGCTTCGTTTAAGAGCCGCTCTATTCTTTCGGCAACAGACGGTGGCACTCTAAGTATAAATTGCTCCTCCATATACCTTCGTTTGTTCTTGTTAACAATTTAATTCAGTTTTTCAATAACAATTGTTCTAAATAGACGTTTCTTCGGGGAAACGAAGCTGATCGGTGGTTTAATTGCTGTTAAGGCGTTCCTCAATTGATATTAGCCTAAGCCTTCACTCAGGTTAGCGTACATCTTGTGATACTTCTCGAAACCCTATAATTCTAATTCAGTTTAAGGCGGTCAGTAATTTTCCTCCTCCTTCTATGCCCTTTTCGTTTAAATAAATCATTTTTTCTTTTTAACTGAAAGAAAAAATAGTACTATCTCCGCCCCAAAAAAAAATTATATTTGATACAGTTCAACATTCAATTGACCAAAATTTTAAAAATATAATAAATTATCTAATTTTTTTTTCAGCAATAATTTTATAATATTATACAACAACATATATATTAATAATTAAAATATCTAAACGCTATAAATGTAATAAATCTTTTTGATAAGTCACTTAAAAGATAAAAAAGTTCGATTTTACACCGTAGCTAATGGAGTAAATAATCTTCTTGATAATCTACTGCTACAGATCCTTCTAATTCTCCTACCTACTTCCTACGGGAATAATCATTCATTTTAGCCGATCAAACAGTTTCAACTTATTTGAATTATATAGCTCCCGTAAAATATTTAATAATGTTCAGCATTGCCTTGAAATAAAACAAAAACACATAATATGAAATGCATCATCTTTATCAGTTTAACAAATTGGGGAAGTGTCGTCTTTACATATTAGTCTCGTACTAAAATTGATCTTAGTAGAGATGATCCTATTAAATTTGTTCCACACAAAGATCTTCACCTTTATTGGAATATTAGGTGCCCATAAACATCGTCGGTCCAAGACCCGAGGATTACTTCAAGGGCTCTATGATATGCACTTTGGCCCGAGAACTTTTCATTCTTAGTATGATACCAAACAAGTCAGTCCATGTTTCTCTTGTCCCCAGAGGATTATTATTATTATTATTATTATTATGATCTTTTTATCAAGAATTTAATCAATTTTGAGACGCGATCCCAGAGGAATAGTTAGGCTATCATTCACATGTGTTTTCCTTTAACATGTTTTCAATAGGTCTAACTTCAAATAACCCTGCTTATATAACTTTAACTTTCAATATGCAATGTTGCGTTAGGATAGGTATCCAATAACCTCAAATGTTTTATGAATTGCTCCTTGTAGAATAACTTACTATCCGATGTTTGATGATTACTTATACATTTTAGGATTTGAACATATGAATTTTAATTAATCCAAACACAATTATGAGATTTACTTTATTAATATTTAATTTAAATTATGGTGTAATGACTTTTGTGGCATGAGATTTTGAAAATCATATTATAACAAATATACTTTACGATTTTTGTTTATTGCAAAACCTACATTTTTAAGGAAAAATCAAAATCCCGGTACCATTATAGAATTCTGAAAATCATGTGACCGATTCTAACAATTTATAATAAATTTTAATCTATAATCATTAATAGATAAACAAGTAGAATAGCATTTCAAAATATCATTTAGAAAGAAATAAATAAAAAATTAGAAGAAACGGTAGAATCTCCCACAATAAATTCCAGACACATTATATTATTAATTAAATCCAGAATCGCGTATAAATAACCCTTACCCTAAATACCCTAATCAACATTAAACACTTCTTTCATCTCTACTTCACCCGCCGTCTCTCTCTCTCTCTCTCGTCTCCTATCATGATTTAATTAGGGTTTTCATTCATTGGTACAGTTTAAGATCATGTATATTGTTATATGACCGTTTATCAACCGATTTGAGAAATTATTTATTTTGTGAAATGGTGGTGGTGTGTTAATTTGTGTAGAATTAGTTTTTTTTTTTAAAGTATTGTTTTGGTGAATTTGTGGGTGGTGAAGAATGAAATGATGATTAAAATGGTTTTGATAGCTGATGTGATGGCTATTTATTATGTATTAGCTCTAGCTGATCATTCTATCTATTCATTCCCCCAACATTTTTTTTTCTTTTAAAAGTTGATGACCTGACCTTGACTTCCATCTGTCTTGAATTAATCTTTTTGTTTCTTTTATTTCGGTGGTTTTGTGGGCAATGGAGAATGAAATGATGATTAAAATGGTATTGATAGCTGATATGATGGCTATATATATTTATCATGTATTAGCTCTAGCTGATCATTCTATTCATTTCCCTCACATTTTTTAGTGTACATATAATTAAGTGGTGAACTGATTACAATGATTTTAATTATATCTTATCATTGTGCTTTGTTTTATTAAGATTGGAAGGTGAACTAAGATTGGAAGGTGAACTGGTTTGATTAATTTCAACTCATATTAAATTATCACTCTAAAGTTATGCCCTTTATCATATTGTCGATCGGAATTATTTGAGCTATTCATTTTGATAAGGGTATCTCTTTGAGTTAAAGACCACATTATTAATTTCTTGTATGCTCTCAGTTCATGTTATCACAAATGTGATGTGATGTGATGTGATGTGCCCTATGAGAATCAATCACTTATAGGTGGTAAATACAATTAAACACTTATTTTAATGAATGTGTAATATAAAGTCCTCCTGTATATTTGCACTCAAGTTATTGACACAAATCAATATTTGCAGAGGTAGTAGAAGCAAAGCAACGCCCCTTATCATCCTGCAGAGCCAGTTAGGCCAAACCCAATGCTGGGGGGTGGGGGGGAGCTCCGGAACTCCCCAGCTGCCCCTGCCTCCACCTCCAGCCCCTGCTTATCCAAATCCAATCCTGGGGCTTCCTACTCCATTTAATTTCAATTTAATTCTTCCCCACTCTCACCATTATAATAATTATATAATAATAATAACAAATACAATAATAATAATAATATAATTAAATTAATAATAATATTAAAATATATAAATTAAGAATAATAAAAATAAAAACATTCATTAAATTGCCGGAGTACAACACGAAAATACAATAAAAATATGTTTACAAAAATATACCTAATAAAGTATGAATTTGAATTTTTTTGTCTAAGTGTTTAAATTATATTTTCGAAGTACTTTAAAAATTATATTGTTCAAATATATATATAACCACCTATATTCTATTTAAATGATTTAGTTTTAATTATCATTTTTTAAAATGAAATTAAAATGTCATAAAAAATTTGAACAATAAAAGTTAAACAAAAAAATTTGAACTAAAAACTATATCACAAATTACATAAATATACTACACTATGAAATAATAACACACTAAAAAACTAAAAACTACACGCGCCCGGGGTAGCTGGGGAGCTCCTTGGAGCTCCCCAACTACCCCCAACCCCCCCTCCAGCCCCACCCCCCCACCACCCCCTCCATTAATTAGTAGCACCCCCACCCCTCCCCCTAGCAAGACCCCCCCCATTGGGTTTGGCCTTACCTTACCAAAATATTGATGCTATTATTTGTAATAACTTAAGGACAATCTGTTCTAAACATTTGTCTTGAATTGTTTCCAAGTGTTTTTTTTTTTTTTTTCAGTAAGCGAATTGTTTCCAAATTTATGTAATCCTGTATAGGATGACTTTTAATTTTTTTCCAAATGTAGCTTCATATAATTTATACTTATTTATGCCTATCCATCATTCAAACCTACATCTCAGTCACTGTCGATATGTTGCTTTCTTATTCTTATTGAAATAATGAGGTTAATTTGGAATAGAAATAAGCATGCAGTGTTGATCTTATAGGATATGTATTTTCGTAAAGAAAACATGTTATCCATCTTCTTAGATATTTTTCCTTTTGCATTTATCATTTATAAATTGTGATTTTCCTATAAATTTTTAAAATTACTGTAGTCATGCCATTTTATATGCTCCCTTGCCTAAATTTTTCAGGATGTCTAAAAGTAAGACTTTTATTTTTTAATAATCGATTGTACGTAACCATTATTTTTTAGCGTGTAATTGAGAATAATATTTCAAAGTTTCAATAATCTAATTCTAATCTCAAACTCCATTGTAAAACTACGGCGGGACGGATGAACAATAATTTAGATCATGCATGCGGCCTTCAGGCTTATTTTGAAAATAGTTTGGCCCAATTTGGATTTGGACCGAGTCTTAGCTCAACTTGTCGAAATCTAATTGAAACTTACACCTCGAATTATAATATCGTACTTTACAATTTGGTTAAATTTAAGTTTGACATCTACCACATATTTTTAAAATTTATAAAGTAATTGATTTGATATATTCCATTAATTTTTCTTACACATGCAACACGACAACAACAATTAAATTTCAATTCAAATCATATTTCAAGTTTTCAAATCCACCAACTATTATTTTATTAACATTTCACCATTTTATTATTTCATTGAATCATTGTTCGAATCAACCTTATTTTTAATAATTAAATCATTGTTCAAATCAACCTTTTCATAATAGCCCACGGGCATTCATTTCTCACATTTAGAAATAATGCAGTCTATTGAAATATAGATACGAAATGACTAAAGTCAAATTAAAGTTGAAAGTCTATAAAATAGAATTACTTTTTTTTTTGGGTCTTGTATAAAATAGAATTACTACTAGTTGGAAAAGCACCAAATGAAAGACCACAACGTCGTCGTTTGTTGAAACAGAAACTTTACTTTAGGTCTACCGAGTATGAATTTTGAAAATTAGACTGATACTGGGCTACTGGCTTCCTTTTTCGTAGATTAACCGTGAGCAGGAATGAGTAGCAGCAGCATGATGATGATGATGGCGGCGGGAGGCGGAGGTGGAGGAAGAGGAGGTGGAAGCAGCGGAGGCGGCGGTGGAGGGCGGTCGTGGCCGTCAACGACGTCGGTATCTTCGTCGGGTAAAAGAATACAGAAGGAGATGTCGGAGTTGAGCATGGACCCTCCCCCCGACTGCTCCGCCGGACCCAAAGGTGACAATCTCTACCACTGGGTCGCTACTCTCTTCGGTCCCCCTGGTATGTATTGTACCTCATGCTTCAACACTTGTGACATTCAATTGGAGAGTTGATACTTCCATTATTTCTAGTTAAATAAATAAATATGTAATCAAAATTTAGGGTTAGAGTGTTGTATGCTATGCTATGAAGATTGTGAGCTATTGGCAAACATATTAGCTTATTGATGATTGTACTAGATGCTTGGACTCAGCCTCGATTGGTAAAAGCTTATTTGAGCGCTTGAACAATATTTTCCTTTTCATGATTTTTGAAGCTTTGTTCGAGAATTAGCTAAAAATTTACAAATTATCCGCTAAAATATCAAACTACTCTATAATTGGCCCAAACTAGTTCCATAAAAGCTCATTTTTCAAGCTCGATACAAATTTCAAACAAGCTTGAACAATGTGTTGTTCGACACTACTCAATTCGTTTACACCCCTAAACTTCAGCATACTCAAATGGAGATTAATCTATAGTTTTTTTTTTTTTGTCCAAATAGATTTCTTCCTGATTTTTTTGTAGTGGCTTGACGCTTGAGACTCTTCATGTAAATATAGGGTAACCTCACAATCTTAAGAAACATTCAAGGTAAAGTTTGTTGAATTTCAAGCTACACTTTTGTTCCAGCGCAAACGAAAGACTTTGCTTTGTGCTTTTCTAGTTAGATTTTGGTTCCAGTACACAATCAAGATTTAAATATCTATGTGTTGGGGGTGGGTAGGTGGGTCTTTAGCTGTATTTTACGTGCAATATACAGAGCCTATATATAATGTCATGATGCAAAACATGGATTCGTTCCCTTGCAATTTAATAATGTACTTTGGCTTGTTTGATTGTTCATGTGAAAACGTAAAAGGTTCTTTGTTAATTTGGATGAATCTAACGAGGTATTTGTCAAATTATTTTACAGGGACACCATATGAAGGAGGCATATTTTTCCTTGATATAACATTTCCACCTGATTATCCATTCAAACCTCCCCAGGTAATGCTGCATAACCTTTTGATCATAAATTCTTTAAACAATAGAATGTGGTTAAATCCTAAAATGACAAAAATACCCAAATGAAGCATCAGAGTCTGTGTTTAACTGAATACATTATTTCATTATTTCTCATAAATTCAACTAAAATTTACAATTGGGAAAGTTCACTAATGAGCCTGAACAATTGTTGAAATTCATTATCATTACCTTTAAGGTCTTTCAATTCTATTATATTTTTTTTGTGTGTGTGTGCGCGCATGTTCAAAATCATCCTGAAATTTGATTTATTGAAATTTAAGAATCATTGTTATCTTGCTTGCTTCGGCATTTTCTTCTTTTAGTGTACTCAAATTGCCTACTATTTGTGTACTTGTATTTTTGACTTTTGAGTTCAGGCTTGCAGGTTGTATTCAAAAGCCGAATTTACCATTGCAATGTTGATTCTTCTGGAAATGTTAGTTTGGATATCTTGAAAGATGGCTGGAGTCCGGCTCTGACAATCTCAAGGGTGCTACTTGCACTCAGATCAATATTCACCAACCCCGACGCTTGTAAGTTTGTTTAATTGTTGATGATGACTTTCCTTTTTATACAAAACAGTTTGAATAAGAATACCAATAACCTTTCAAATGTGTTCCTTCTCTGCTTCTCTACAACCAAATAAATTCAACTACATATGCTTTTCATTGATATATCTATTCAAAGAAATGTGGGTACATGTGTGAATGAGCTTTAGTCTGCACGAGTGTACATATTTTTGGAAAACGTAAATTTAATCCAAAACACCTACTTGTGCTGGTTCCTGCAGATAAACCACTTGTGCCAAGTATTGCCCACTTGTACTTGGCTGACAGAGAAAAACACGATGAATATGCTGCAGAGTGGACTCTTAGATTCGCAAGGTAAATAAATAACCCCAGCAGAAAAGACGGGGACCGAGGCTCGTTTAATGATCTAATGTATATTTTCAAGCGTGTACAAATGGCTTGTAGTATAGATTTATTTCCTTTTTTTTTTTCCGAATGTATTGTCACCGTATCGCTGTGATCTTTTTATCTGCTGTGGACTATATAACATGTTGAAGAAATAATAAGTGAAGTACTCGTGTGTTTGACATTGACAAGAATAAAGTTAAGCAGTTAATGTCCTTGTTATTGTTCTTATTTTAGTAATTTCATTGTCATTTCTATGTGTTTTTAATTTTTTCATTTGGCTCGTCTTGAATTCGTGTGAAAAGTTCTTATCCATTTTAAGATTACAGTAAAAAGAGTTGATTTTTTTTAATCCCTTCTCGAATTATGGGACTTCATTGAGATGTTTGGCCCAACTTCCAAGTATTTTTTATTTCAAATTTTTTTTCTTTTTGATTAGTTGGTCTATGGATTTGATAATAAATCCATCCAATTTTTGGATATTTTCATTTTGTGTGGATTTTCAAATCCACAGGTAACACTTTTGTGATGTTCTTTTTATTTTAACAAAACTGGCGAACTTAAAATCCTCCTAAAGTTCGTGTTAACTTCAAAATATAATCTAAGTAAAATCTATCAATCCAAATGAGCATGCTAAAGTTATAATAACAATAATAAAAGATTATCAAATAATGTGCATGGATAGTGGGGGTATCATATTTATGGAAAAGTTACAGATGAGGTATTGTCTGACCTCTGTTTTTTTTTCAAAATTCTGCAGCCAATAAAAGCCAAACACAAGTCTTATTTCGATTCCAATTTTTTAAGTCTTAGTTTTTAAGCACCTATTCTAAGTATTAATAAATTTCTTTTTAAAAAGTCAAAAAATTAGAAATGACTTCCCATAAGGTGTCGGAAACAAACTCTTTAATATTATGAAACGACTTCTAAGTTGATTACTTAATAAAATCACTTCAAAATTAATTGATTTTCAGATGGGAAATGAAATTGTATTTCTTTATAATTTATGAATTGAAGGTTTCTAATAGTATTTGATAAGGCCCAGTTCGATTTCTTCTATAAGGCCAACAGGTTGACTAATCAATCAGGCCCAATATTTTGTCGGATTGCACAGTTACCTCCCAAATTATTCAAAATTAGTTATTTACACACACTTAAGACACAACAAAAAATCTCCCCAATTTTTTCAGAACCCTAGCCGTAGGTTCTTTTTCATATCAGGTACGAATCTCCATTGTTAAATGTTAATTAATCTCTTTATAAAATATCGCTTCATCACTGATAAAAGGTTTTTAATCCGTAGATTTGCAATTTACAGCAGGAAATTTATTTGGCGAATATCCCCTTCCCAGTTAAGAACCCTTCCAGGTATGTTTTGGCCTCGTTACTTGTATTAATCCGGAATTTAAAGTAAAGGGTTTTTTTTTGAGTTGTTTGTTAAGGTCGTTTTTTCTCATCACTAGATATCAAAAGGTTTAGCTATTATTGAGCTTTAAGTCTTCATTTGCAACTCTTTATAAAATTTATGACTAAAAATTAAAATTACCCAAAATAAGTAAACCCTTGCTATCAATCTTTTTAGATATCCAATTTCTGTGTCTAGGGTTTAATGTCGGACCCGGAGATTGTGAGTGAAACGGAGGAGAAACCTCAAACGAGACACAAGGGGAAGCATGACAAGGACAAGCCATGGGATGATCCAAGCATCGATCACTGGAAAGTCGAGAAATTCGATCCTTCGTGGAACGAAAGTGGCATGCTTGAAGTCAGCTCATTCTCCACCCTTTTCCCGCAGTACAGAGAAAAGTATTTACAAGAATGTTGGCCTATTGTTAAAGGCGCATTGAAAGAATATGGAATTGCTTGTGAACTGAATTTGGTTGAAGGATGCATGACTGTTTCAACTACTAGGAAGACCCGGGATCCGTATATAATAGTCAAGGCTAGAGATCTCATCAAACTTTTGTCGAGAAGTGTTCCTGCTCCTCAGGTCTAATTCTTCTTAATTTTCTTACTGAATTTTTTTTTTTATTGCTAATTTAGTTACTTAGTTTTGCTCTTTGTATTCACCTGGTGTGTTTAGTGAGCAGAACGATTTCATGTGCTTAAGATATGGATTTGTAATTGTTTGAAAATTCTGAACTTCTAATATTTAGGTTAAAATGCTGATTTGCATCTCCTTGCATTGTGATCTTACAGGCAATAAAGATACTTAATGATGAGATGCAGTGTGACATTATCAAAATTGGAAACTTGGTTCGCAATAAGGTATGTTTGTTCAGATATTAGTAACTGTTATGAAGCTTAATATGTCCCTCAAAGGAATCATGAAAACAGCAGGGTTCACTTCAGAATGCACATGTCTCTGCTCCTTGGAAATAAACTCTGAGGTGGGGTGGGGTGGGGTTGGGGGCACCATTCCATTGAAAAAAAGGATAGTAAAAGAAAGAGTCAATAAACAAAAGTATACAACAATTTGTTGACAGACGAGACATTTATTTCTCGTTATAGCCCAATCATTGTAGAAGTTGGGATTTGATTCATGGATTCGTTGTTCGTTTGCAGGAACGTTTTGTGAAAAGAAGGCAACACTTAGTTGGCCCAAACTCCTCTACTCTGAAGGTATGGTTTTTAAATTAGTGCATCACTTGCAAATAAATTGTAGAAAGTGTCCGGAAAAGTATGAGATAAGGTTGGGGTCCGAGATTGCCATATTTATGTTTGTTTTAAGTTAACTTTGATATGATGTATGCAATTTAGAAATCTTCTGTTTCTTTTCTTTTTGCAAATTCAATTATACATACCAGAAACCTGACAATAGTTAATGAAATGCAGGCATTGGAAATCTTAACTGGCTGCTATATCTTGGTTCAGGTAAACATTAACAATCTCTTTTGTTCATTTCCTACAGATGAGTACAGAATTATTACCTTACTAATTGAACTCGTGCCTTTTTTTTGGTTCAAAATTTGTAAACCACGTGTTGAGTATTTATGCCTTAAAATGATCAGGGAAACACAGTTGCGTCAATGGGCTCATTTAAAGGTCTTAAACAAGTGAGAAAGGTTGTTGAAGAGTGCATTCTGAATAAAATGCATCCAGTATATAACATCAAGGTAAATTGTCAAAATCTTGTCTGAATAAATATGATGTTATAGTTCCGTTGTACTTTTCATCTGAAGATCTGATGCTTTAGTTCAATTGTACTTCTCATTTGAAAATCTGATAATTTCTGTAACGAAATAGATTCTAATGATTAAGAGAGAACTTGCCAAGAATCCTGAACTTGCAGAAGAAAATTGGGACCGATTTCTTCCCAGATTTAAGAAGTACGTCCCATGCTAATCCATGCATACTATTTACTCGAAGCATCCACTGACATCAGGATATGAAAATTTTCCTTTTATTTTGATTCCCAGGAAAAATGTCAAACAAAAGAAAGTTAAGACTAAAGAGAAGACACCTTACACACCCTTCCCTCCACCACAGCAACCTAGCAAGGTGATTTCAGTGTCATTTTTTCGTATTTAAAGACTATTGAAATTGCTATAGTTATAAAGCTTATCATTTAGTATTGTTTTTAATCCCTGAACTAGTTGGCCTGAATAGAGACTTTATGCCTGCTGGACCCTCTTATTTATTTGAAATAAATGTTTTTATTATTGTCCCCTTGTCCCGAAATTTTAACTCTGTTTGCTACTATACGGAGCCCAACTAATTAACTTAATGAACAGCTTATTAAGTTGAATTTTTTCAGTTATGATGTTTTAACTTTTTTATATCTCATTTTATATTTATAGTTTGCTCAAAATTTGGCACAAACAAAAGTGTTATTTACTGTTTGAAATTATTATTAAAATAAATTAACTAGATTATTTATTTTCATAATTTGAAAACTATTAGTCGACTGCTTGACTGTAGCAAGGGATTAAAAAAATAGTGGGACTGAAGGAGTAATAGGGTATTAGAGTGATCTGGAATTCTGCCTCTTTTCCTTTTCACGTTTTTCCTTGAAAAAAAATTCCAGGAAATTTTCACTCACTCGTGTTGTCTTTTGAATAAATTCAGATTGATCTGCAACTTGAAAGTGGTGAATATTTCTTGAGTGACACGAAAAAACAAGCAAAGAAATGGCAAGAAAAGCAAGAAAAACAAGCAGAAAAAACAGCTGAAACCAAAAGGAAACGAGATGAGGCATTTGTTCCTCCTGAGGTTCGATACAGTTACTCCATATCCTTTGTTTGTTCAGGCATCTTATTTTCACTTTTTAATGAACTTTCATTGGTTTTTAGGAACCTAAGAAAGATAAAAGTGCACATAATGATGACAATAATGATGTGGCTGCGATGACCGAGTCTTTGAAGGTATGTCTTACATTATCCAGTAGTAGTTACTAGATTTGGAATGTGGATTTCTGTTCTAGGGTGAAATTCTGATATGGAAATGTGTGTATGCTCAAATTTCTTGATATTCAAAATTTCTTTAATTCTCCTATTTGTTTTGCAGAAAAAATCAAAGAAATTTAAAAAGCAAAAATCTGAAGAAAAGATTGATGCAGAAGCATACATTGCGTCTACGGACAGGCTGCCTGCTAAGAAAAAGAAGTCGAAGCATTATGCGACTTGACAAGGTTTCAATATTTTTCTCCTACACATAAAATTGGATCACTCCAGTTCTTAGAGAAGAGTAATGTAATTTCACTAAATTATTGAGAATTTTGTTTGTACACACATGTACTTCTAAGTTTGGATTCCCTTTGCTCGAACATAAGTTTGAGTTTCCTGTTTTAGGGTGACTTTGGACAAACATGATTTTTCTTCCTTCATCAAAATTTGACTAATTTGAATTATTGATCGTGTAAACTGTGGGAACTCGTAGTCTGAATTACTGTCATGTTCACTAAACTACTTGATTCTGTCTATTTGATATATGCGTTTTGCACAAGTTGAGGATCAATTTTGTGGAGGGTTTATGGATTTGTATAATAAGAAAATGATCATGGCTCAATTGTCGAATGACATGGTTTACATACAGATGATATTTATTTTGCATATTAATACATGGCGACGACTAGATTTTGGATATTTCTCAAAATTTGGAGACAAAAAAAAGTTGTTTCACCACGTTATTCGTGCAACGGATTTCCAGTTACTTAGAGCTGAATGTGTTTAGATGAATTATTTAAGTTTAGTATTGGGAACGTAATGTTTTCTTGAAAAAATGCACTCACTGACTTGAAAACTCAAAGATTGGGCAAAATAGAAACAATAGGCTTAAACTAAGACAGAAACCAGTTTGGTTTTATTATAGGACTTCATGCCGCGTGGAAACTAACTGGCGTTTATTAACCTGACCAGAAAATTAGCATTGTCTTTATATTATTCTGCCAAAGCATGAAGTTTCACTTCAGCAGTTTGATGGCAGGTAAGAGACCCACTGGCCACTGGAATGTTTAAATATAGATCTGAAAGCAAAAGTACAGAACATCATGAAAGGTTGCGTCAATAACCACTTAATGTACCTTATGTATACTCGTGCATACTCAGTTTATGTAGAATTGAAAATTATTTGAACCCAATTTGTTATACATAATACATGAAACTTTTAAAACTCTATTCAATAAGTTAAAAGAATGATGCCATAATATACCAAAACTAACAACTTGAGCTTAATTCAATGGAAACAGGTTCAGGCTTAGTTCATTTAGAAATCAAAACAATTTCAAGCCCAACAAGATAATTAAATTAAGTTTCAACAATGCGTTTACTCGACTCATTTACACCCTTTTAGCAGGAATTCATTTTGCAGGTTTGTAAGCCCCTCAACTTGACCATATTTTATAAGATAACTGCCTCATAGAACAACACAATTCATCACAAAAAGCAGTAAATTGTTAATAGGATAGAATGTGCATGTTATGAAGTCAATTCAAACACAAACTCCAACTCAATCATGTACAATGTTGCAGATTCTCTATCATAGCATATTTTATCCCCTCCTAAGTCCCAAGTCCAACTTTGATTTGAGGAACAATCCATCTAATGATCTAACTATAAAGGAACAGAATAGTACCAAAATGACGCACTCGAAACATGAGGGATGCTAAATCTCAATCAAAGAACTGAAACTTTTCAGCGATGACAGCAACAAGGCTAGAGAAACCAACATGTATTTATCAAGCCCATATCATTAACAGAGCATACCATATGGTCAAACGGTACTTTACAACACTTACAAGTGGCTCCAAGTGAAACTTCTTGCACTTTCCTATGACTAAACCTATACAGGTACTCTTTTTCCTCGGTAACGATCAAAAAGCTGCACAAAACACAGATTCAAACATAAGATATCACATGATGTATGATGAACACTGTGCCAAAGAATTATTAGAGTCAAATTAGGACCTCTAATTTTCCACGCACACCAAAAGCAGGTTGGCATGAAAAACTGTGGCTCAAACACATACCATTTTATGTTCTGGACATTTCTCAATATTATACAAAACAGAATATGGGACCTCTACCAGAACTTAAATTAACTCTGCTATAATTATGAATAAACAGAACCAGGAGAACCTGAATTTAAAAGCAGTACAATGTAGATTGCATAATACATACTTGAATTGCACTCTGCAGAATTCTGTTAAGCCATGGCAAGGTCTAAATCTAGAAGACTCAAACAAGACATAGCCACAGGCAATGAAGATTGTGAAGTTATCCTAATTCCTATTGTTAGCAAATTTTAACATATATCATGTTTTTACACCCAGAGTTTGTGATATGAATCAGAGTGTGGACATTAGTTTATAGGATAAGTGATTAACTTGAAGAAAAAAAATCACTTCAACAAATGATTTCATGTAGGAAACATAGATAACCACCATTGTGGCAATTAAAAGTCTATGGTAACAAATCTGAAGGTCAAAATATTCACATACAACATTCCGGTTTATATATTGAACTCCAGGGCTTTGTCAATTGAATTTTGTAAAAAAAGAAAATATATATATTAAAAAAAAAAGCCTACACCATCCCACTGGCAGCATCTTCCACCAGAACTCAAATCTAGTATCACAAATCATTGCTCAACACAAACCAAAACATAATATAAGATGTCAAAGCAGACATACCGATTTGACAAAAGGTTGCTGGAACAGCCAACCAAGAACAGGTATCTTCTGCAGAAAAACTGCTAGCGTTGGCCAAAAGCCACTGCAGAATAATAAAGTGTAAATACCTCCTTTAGACTAAGAAAATGGGAAGATTCAAAACTCAAAGATTTCCTATATGTATAACCAGCATCAAACCTGAAGAGTACAATAAATCCATATGCCTCAACGATCATTCCAAGTATGGGCCATCCAATGATGACTAAGAAGAAGCCAATACCAAATGAAATTGTACCCTGTAATCGATATGACAGAAAAAGTGAAAAATCAAAAAGTTATGTTAAAGAAACAACAAAGGGAGTGGACAACAAATTGCATATAAATTTAATAACCTAACGGAACCTTAAAATTGGAACGTTTCATAAAGAACTGCGCAGATGACTTGAGTCCAATGGTTAATGTCACCCCTGAGAAGAAGAGGATCTGATTTGGCAAAATAAGGAATAAGCGAAAAAATAATACTGTATATGATACAAAATAAGCACTCCTTACAGCACTATACGTACATTTCCCATTGCGAGCAGTCCCTTGTCGAAGAAAAAAATGATTCCCAAAAACGAAAAGAAAACTCCAAAACCAGTCAAACCCAGTCCAATTTCTGTTGCATTACACCAAAGCAAGACAACAATTACGATTAACCACATAGAAAATCTTCCTTCCATTATAATTCACCATCCAATTAACTTTATCATATTATAGCACAGCAAAAACAAACTAACTTTAGGAATTAAAGGAACATAAACGTGCAACCCAAAATGTTAATTTATTAATACAGTTTACAAATACAAATGACAAACACATCTATGCTTACTTTTAGATTTTATATACATAATGAATTCGGAAATCCATCAAAACAGAAAATCATGTGGCACAACATCAAGAATATATACAAAGCAACCATAATTCATCAAAATGACTCATAAGGAGGGAAACTCTAGCCCACATAATAAACATGCCAAACTATTGGATAACACCCCATGTAGAGTAATTAATCACAATATATCTTGTGATTGAGTCTCACCAAACTAGGCCTCAATTAGAATTTCCTCAATTTAATACAGCTTTCATCATACAACATACATATTTGCCAACAGGGATGCACACAAGCAGAATAAGAGTTCACACAATTAACTGAAGGAATATAGAGCAACTGAAATGGAATAACTTACTTTTGCGATCGTTCATCTCGAAGGGCATCATTTTTGCCGATCCAAATTCACTCAAAATATCACAAGCGAAGCCCTAACCATTACAATAATAAAATAAAAAAAACTCATTATCTCAAAATCAATCAAACACAAACGCATAAAACATAGGGTTTCAGCAGAGGAAACAAATCAACGGGAAATAAGATCCAACATACTACCTCGTCAATTTAATCACCCGAATCTAAGAATTTACCTACACAAATGGGATATATACGCGTAGAGAGATTGAGAGAGGAAAATAAAACCTGTATAATGAGAAAATTTTCAACGACTGCGCGTGATTTTGAGAAGTTCAAACTTGGAATGGAAGGAAACAATAATAGCCAATTAGCGCAATGACGTAGGTGATCTCAACTGAACGATAAAATCATTTTTCACTGTTCTTCCGTTAACGCGGACGAGTTGACTCAGATTGGACCGCCGAGGAGTAATTAGTAATTACAGCAATAATTGGGCCGAGAGCTATTGGGCTTTGTTTGATCAGGCCAGCTTGGGTTGTTAGCTGGCAGATTCGGATCGGTCAGTCTAGCTTAATATTAGCAATGATCTAATGGAATCTTCATTGACTTCGAAATATCTTTCAGATCTTATCCGGATATTGATTGCACATTAAAGTTAATTTAAACGAGGTTATGTATGAATATAAATTTATGGAAATATTTGTTTGGAGTTTCCCAATTTTTTTTCGTTTTTGGGAAATGTCAAACAAACATGTTTTCTACTTTCTGAAATAAAGTTTTCATCGATAAATTTTCTCAAACTACTCTCTCAAAAGCCAAACAAACAACAATTTTCTTATCTCTAAACAAATCTATACAAACTCTGATTTGATTTGACATAAAGTAACATATCTCTTACACAATTTATCTCACATAACAAACACGATTTGATATAAAGTCTTACACATCTTACACCTACAATCTAAATTCTTCCAAAAAAATCTACACCTACTTTACTCTCTCAAAACTTAAACAAACAATATTACGTAAATCGGTATTATTTCACAAACTTTTACTAATCTCTCAAACTACTTTTTCAAATGCCAAACAAGCAAGCCTATGTCTTGTTAAGTGAGATAAAATATTGTATACCTAATAACAATATCAATAATTTTCACATTTCTCATATTGAAATATCGACCAAACATTATGTGAAATATACTATGAAAATGTTCGAATTTGCAGAAAAACTCTAGTTCAAATTTGATTTTGATTGTTTACCTTCACTCCCAAAATAAATATAAAACATAACTTTGAAAATCCAATCACATTGCATATCTTGTTATTCCCCTAAAAAATAAATAATACTAAATTATATTTTCAAACTAAATAGTTGTTTATATAAAAAAAATTAGATTGCTATCGAATCCAACTACATTATTTTGCTTGTCTTCTTCCATAATGCAAGGCACAATGCTCCCATTTCCAAACAAAAGAATTACAATAACTAAATCACAGATTCACACTTCACTTTCATTTTGAAGTATTAATTGTCCATTCAAGACAAAATCCATCACATTCATACAAACAACTTTCATGTGCCCAACATGCATCGAAAAAGATTAAACACTTGGGAAATCAAGAATTTTTTTACAGTTCTTCATCAACCTCAACTCTTTTAAACTTAAACCACCCTTCCAACTTACAATACTTCATCAAAAAATACCATCCAACCCCAGCAACAGTCATCACTCCACTCACCAAATACACAATCTTATTAGCAATAACCATAATAAAAACCAAAAATCCAGATGGAATCAAACACATAACCACCAAAAATGGCATACTCAAAGGCACTTTATAAGGCCTCTCCTTCTGAGGCATCTTCCGCCTCAACCACAAAAAAGAAGCAAACTCCAAAAGCATCCCCAAACTATACAAAAAATTAGCCGAAGCTACTATATCCGTATAGCTCATGTACGAAACACACAACGCTATAACAGTCGAAACAAGAATCCCGACCCACGGAGTATTAAACCATTTCGACCTCGCCCCAAAAAAACTCGGCAGAAACGCCAAATCCGCCATACCCAGTATCTGATAAGCACTACTACTCAATTGTGCTTCGAATAACCCAACTGCAGACATGACCGCTCCAATCTCGATCCATATTTTGACCCATTTACCCGCAATCATCTGACCTGCATCCGCCATAAAACCCGTTTCCCATTCGTTCTGATTGACAGCCACAGCCCCAGTCACAGCCACAAGAGGGATGATATAACCCAAACAAGTCAAAATCACAGCAAAAAATAATGCTAACGGAAAAGTCTTTCGTGGGTTATCTACCTCCCCTGCCATTGTACTAACATTATCCCAAAAATTCAAGTTCCAAAATAGAGTATTAAAGAATAAATTCCAATCTTTTTTAACACCACTTTGCCCTAAACTAATCCATCTATGTGGTTTAATCTGTGGAATTGCAATTAAGGACATTATAAGGAATGGTGCAAGTGAAATAATTCCTAATGCAACAGCAAAATAACCCACTATAGCTAATCCCAAGTAATTCAAAAAGGAAAGCAATATAGTGGAAATTAAAATAGCTAATGTTCTTGGTAACCCGGATGAGAAAATTGGGAAAATTCTTTTTAAATAATCTATACATAGAGCTGGGAAAGCTGCGATGTTGATGACCCCGCTAAGGAATTTCCACGTACCCATTAAGGATCCAAAAAAGGGTCCGAAAGCGGAGTCGGCCCATATTACGAACCCGCCGTTGCCGGGGAAGGAGGTGGAGAGTTCGGCTGTGATTAGAGCTTCTGGGATACTCCATATAAAAGGGAAGATTAGGAAACCGAGGATTGCGAAGAGAGGTCCGGCAGCTTGGACGGCGGGCTCCTCGCCGTAGGGGCCACCGGCGACTTCGAAGTAGATGAGGAAGATGAGGGGGATGAGGGTGAGTTTTTTGGCGGTGGTGGTTGTCGTGGCGGCGGAGGAGGTGGTTGTGGGGAGTTGTTGGGTGGTGGTTATTTGTGTATCCTCCTTTTGCATTGTAATTGGTTTGGTGAGAGTCATGGGAGAATGAAAGTCAGCTTTGGAAACTATGTTTTCTTGTGCAATATTAATTGCTAGAAAATATTCGAGTTGATTTTAGCAATTTTATAGTAGTACTATATCTTGTGTAGTGTGTATGTTGGGAAATTCAAAGATTTTTATAATACAACTTGTGTGGAAAATGATTGTGGAGCCGATTAGTATTGACGATTTAAGTTTGAGTTGAATTTTGTATCAAGTATCAAATTGTAATTGTGATTGTGATTGAGTTTGTTTTGATTGTTTAACGAGATGAGTTTAAGTTGAGTATTGAGTAACTTCATATTTTTAAATGTACTCGAATCGATCTTTTAAAGTTATCAAACGAAAAATATTGTTCAACCTTGTTTGATATGAATGCGAACTAAGTTCAAATGAACTTTTATCAAACAAGTTCAAGTTGAGTATTAACTAACTTGATTTGTTATTTTGTAGTGTTCAATTAATAGGGTCCACATATTATCCTTTGATACAATATTCATATCCGCTTGATTCTTAGAAAAATATAATTCATTTTCACTTTATATATACATATTTTAAATTAAATTATAGAGT
This sequence comes from Penstemon newberryi var. newberryi, assembly GCA_030819805.1. NCBI lineage: Eukaryota > Viridiplantae > Streptophyta > Magnoliopsida > Lamiales > Plantaginaceae > Penstemon > Penstemon newberryi. Next base: position 46,311,620 of record JAUALY010000001.1, read on the forward strand.
TTTTATATTTGAATCTAACCTATCTCGTTTTAAATATGATTAATATTTTAATAAATGAATCGAATTTTCATCGAATTCAATTAAAATATGCTATGCTCCACTGCGGTGATAAGGACATACAAGGAACATTTTTTTTTGAATATGGGCCAGTAATTAGTCGACCGATGATTTGACTTTTTATGAATCTAGTTATTAGTCTTCTTGTATTGTATTGTTTACGTTATAAATCTTTAAGGAAGATACTTTTTTTATATTTATCGTCACTTGAAAGTTGGGGAATTAATTTTTTACTCATAATAATTGCAATTATCAATGTGATTGACGAAGTAAGCTCTGATTGGATGGGTAAAGAGACATCATCCATAACTGCTCTTTGAATTTTCCCATTAACTCTTAATTAAACACATCATTTAATTAAGTGACAATGAATGAATTACCCATTTTTTCTTTCCTCTCTAAATTTTATTTTTAGCCTTTCATCCTCTATATTTGATGTCACGGGACTCATATTTATTGCCTCATAAACTATAGTCATAAGACTCAACTATAACCTGGAATTCTTTTGCAGCCATGAGGTTGGCCCCTTCATAACTAATCCACACCCCTGAATCTATGGGTGTATGTAGATGGGTTTTGGGCCGGTCTCGCGAAACCAAACTCTTTCAAATAAGTTTTCATCAAACTCATAAAACCATAAAAAACCTATTCAGAAACTCACACTCAAACTCTTCAAATCTATAAAACATTGATTTGACACTTATTACCTACTTTTTCCCCTAAATCTCACTAAAAAAGACATTGATTTTGACACCTACCACATATTTTTTCCCTTAAACCCCAACATTTAAACTCAATTCAAGTGGGGTTTCAACTTATTCAAACCACAAAACCCAACAGCCAAAACTCATCCAAATGAGGTCTCAAATGTTTCATCGAAACCACCAAAAACATTTTTTTTAAACCAATTCCCACGAGATCGAAAAAAAATCCATCCAAATAGACCCTATATAGCCTGGTTTGTACACAATAAACAGTTACAAAGAATTAGAAATATCTCCGATTCAAACAATTTGATGTTCAAGTCAGTATGGGATTTTTAGAGAGCTTACGTGGAAGTTTTGAAATATGAACATTGTCTTTAATTGGACACTCCGAACAATTGTGGACCACCAGATCCGCTGAAAACTGAAAATAGAATATCAACCGTAAACGAATCTCACACGCCTCAATTTATTTTATCAATTTGAACGTCTAATTTATTGTTATACCGAAACTTAGACTATGTAACTTCTTTTACTAGTTTTGTAAATTTATTTACAATTACATGGAACTTTTTAAGCATGGCTGTCTTTTATTAACTTATTTAAAATAAATTAGTCAACAATACACGGTACACCAACAAGAGGTGTCCAATTGGCATGAGGTTTGTTAATATTATATATATTATATATTAATCATGAGGTTTGTTAATTTGTGTGAAAAGTAACAATGTGTTAATTAATATTAACCGGAGGGAGTACTGATTAATCTAACTTACTGCGACTCTTTGACCACGTTTTTATAAGTTGAAAAGTTTTTAATACTCCGATTTGCTTATTTAATTCTAAAGTTAAAGGTCCTGCTTTTCAGTAGAACTTTATATTTACTGTGCTCATTTGAATTGTTTATAAACTGTTGGTAAAGTCGGTCGGTGATGTTATTTGAATTTTGCCATAGACTTAATATCAGAAATGTGTTTAAAACATTCTCCTAAGACATATCGGTCTTATTAAATTAAAAGGTATGTCCTAAGAGGGCAAAATATCACATGTATTGCATTTATGTTAATTTTCACTTTGCATCACTTTATAAACTTGACCCAAAAAAAAAGAAAAGTAGCACCATATGCACTAGGGTTTAATGGAAAAGTAGCACCATATGCACAACAATTGGTACCTTTGACCAGTGAGTGGTCGATTTCTTGTGGAGTATATCATTCCATGCGTATGTTTTTAAGGGAAATAAACTCTTTTGAGTGCATGCGCTCATTCTAAATTAGGAGTATTATTGATCCAAATAATATTTGAAAAAAAAAAACATTTTCCATTTAGAATCTATGCTACGTTTTGAAATGGGCTTCAAAAAATATATTGGGCCTTTATTTTTGTTGTTTGTATTTTGAGAACCATATTGGGCCTTTTATTGCTATTAGTCTTCGACCTCCATCAACTAGGGTGAATCAATGGGTTGGGCGGTTGGATAAGGCTACGAGGGTTGATCGGGATTCAACTTTATTTTTATTTATATTGGATTGAATTTCGATCTCGCTCATCTAATATTTTCGAGATCATCAGATGTTATTCAAATTTGGTCGGATGTCATTTTTCTACAAATTCAATATAATTTTCACTTATAAAATTCACATCAATATTTTTTTTTAAACAAGGTTATTAATGCTATATATAATTTAATCTAAATCAGTACACATGTTCAAACTTTCTTTTAACTATATTCATGTTTTTAGATAACAATATGCATAAAAATGAAATTATAATCTTCTTAAACGGATGATATAAAAAGAATATTAATATTACATATATCTTAATAAAACATTATCCATATATAAAAGAAAATTATTTATTATCGAATATATATCTATAACTAATAGAGTCAGACTTATAATCATATATCATATTCACTTTAACTTCTTTCCAATCTTGATAATCACATTAGAAACATCCAATCTCTAATCATGAATCCCAATTACATATTTTTTCTTCCAAATTATTCAAAATGACACCTTCAAATTATTATTTACTCACGCTTGCAACACAAAAAATTCTCCCCAATTTTTTCAGAACCCTAGCCGTAGGTTCTTTTCATCTCAGGTACGAATCTCCATTGTTAATTAATCTCTTTAAAAAATATGGCTTCATTACTGATAAAAAGCTTTTAATCCGTAGATTTGCTATTTACAGCAGGAAATTTATTTGGCGAATATCCCCTTCCCAGTTCAGAACACTTCCAGGTATGCTTTGGCTTCGTTATTCGTATTATTCGGAAATTTATTTGCTTATTTTTTTGAGTTGTTTGTTTAGGTCGTTTTTTCTCATCACTAGATACCAAAAGGTTTAGCTGATTATTGGCTCTAAGTCTTCATTTGCAACTCTTTATAAAATTTAAGACTATAAATTAAAATTACCTAAAATAAGTAAACCCTAGCTAGCAATCTTTTTATATATCCAATTTATGTGTCTAGGGTTTAATGTCGGACCCAGAGATTGTGAGTGAGAAGGAGGAGAAACCTCAACGAGACACAAGGGGAAGCATGACAAGGACAAGCCATGGGATGATCCAAGCATCGATCACTGGAAAGTCGAGAAATTCGATCAGTCGCGGAACGAAAGCGGCATGCTTGAAGTCAGCTCATTCACCACTCTTTTCCCGCAGTACAAAGAAAAGTATTTACAAGAATGTTGGCCTATTGTTAATGGCTCATTGAAAGAATATGGAATTGCTTGTGAACTGAATTTGGTTGAAGGATGCATGACTGTTTCAACTACTAGGAAGAACTGGGATCCGTATATAATAGTCAAGGCTAGAGATCTCATCAAACTTTTGTCGAGAAGTGTTCCTGCTCCTCAGGTCTAATTCTTCTTAATTTTCTGACTGAGATTTTTTTATTGCTAATTTAATTATTTAGTTTTGCTCTTTGTATTCACTTGGTGTGTTTAGTCAGTTGAACGATTTCATGTGTTTAAGATATGGATTTGTAATTGTTTGAAAATTCTGAACTTTTAATATTTAGGTTAAAATGCTGATTTGCATCTCCTTGCATTGTGATCTTACAGGCAATAAAGATCCTCAATGATGAGATGCAGTGTGACATTATCCAAATTGGAAACTTGGTTCGCAATAAGGTATGTTTGTGCAGATATTAGTAACTGTTATGAAGCTTAATATGCCCCTCAAAATATTGGAGGAATCATTAAAACAGCAGGGTTCACTTCAGAATGCACATGTCTCTGCTCCTTGGAAATAAACTCTGAGGTGGGGTGGGGTGGGGTTGGGGGCACCATTCCATTGAAAAAAAGGATAGTAAAAGAAAGAGTCAATAAACAAAAGTATACAACAATTTGTTGACAGATGAGACATTTATTTCTCGTTATAGCCCAATCATTGTAGAAGTTGGGATTTGATTCATGGATTCGTTGTTCGTTTGCAGGAACGTTTTGTGAAAAGAAGGCAACACTTAGTTGGCCCAAACTCCTCTACTCTGAAGGTATGGTTTTTAAATTAGTGCATCACTTGCAAATAAATTGTAGAAAGTGTCCGGAAAAGTATGAGATAAGGTTGGGGTCCGAGATTGCCATATTTATGTTTGTTTTAAGTTAACTTTGATATGATGTATGCAATTTAGAAATCTTCTGTTTCTTTTCTTTTTGCAAATTCAAATATACATACCAGAAACCTGACAATAGTTAATGAAATGCAGGCATTGGAAATCTTAACTGGCTGCTATATCTTGGTTCAGGTAAACATTAACAATCTCTTTTGTTCATTTCCTACAGATGAGTAAAGAATTATTACCTTACTAATTGAACTTGAGCCTTTTTTTGGTTCAAAATTTGTAAACCACGTGTTGAGTATTTATGCCTTAAAATGATCAGGGAAACACAGTTGCGTCAATGGGCTCATTTAAAGGTCTTAAACAAGTGAGAAAGGTTGTTGAAGAGTGCATTCTGAATAAAATGCATCCAGTATATAACATCAAGGTAAATTGTCAAAATCTTGTCTGAATAAATATGATGTTATAGTTCCGTTGTACTTTTCATTTGAAGATCTGATGCTTTAGTTCAATTGTACTTCTCATTTGAAAATCTGATAATTTCTGTAATGAAATAGATTCTAATGATTAAGAGAGAACTTGCCAAGAATCCTGAACTTGGTGAAGAAAATTGGGACCTATTTCTTCCCAGATTTAAGAAGTACGTCCCATACTAATCCATGCATACTATTTACTCGAAGATTCCACTGACAACGGGATATAACATTGTTCCTTTTATTTTGATTCTCAGGAGAAATGTCAAACAAAAGAAAGTTAAGACTAAAGAGAAGACACCTTAGGCCATCTCCAATGCTGTTTGGGTGGGGGGGGGGGGGGGGTCTTTAATATAATTAATTTTTCTTATTTAAAAACATTAAAAAACCAATTTTATTAATAAATTAAAAAAAAACGGGTCCAATCAGGGGACGGCAAGTGGCGTCCCCTGTTCACGCGCCCCTCCTCTTCTTCCTCTCGCCCACGCGAGCCCCGGGCCGCGGCCAGGGCTCGCTCGAGCTCCCTCGCTGCCCAGTTCCCACCCCGAGCCCCCAGCCGCTGGAGACGGCTTCCCTACCCACCCCCGACCCCGGCCATCTCCATTGGAGATGGCCTTACACACCCTTCCCTCCACCACAGCAACCTAGCAAGGTGAGTTCAGTGTCATTTTTTTCTATTTAAAGACTATTGAGATTGCTATAGTTATAAAGCTTATCAGTTAGTATTTTTTTTTTAATACCTGAACACTATATTTGGCCTGAATAGAGACTTTATGCCTGCTAGACTCTTTTATTTATTTGAAATTAATGTTGTTATTATTGTCCCCTGTCCCAAAATTTTAACTCTGTTTGCTTCTATACGGAGCCCAACTAATTAACTTTATGAATAGCTTATTAAGTTAAATTTTTTCAGTTATGATATTTTTACTTTTTTATATCTCAATTTATATTTATAGTTGTTTGCTTAAAATTTTGCACAAACAAAAGTGTTATTTACTGTGTGAAATTATTATTAAAATAAATTAACTAGATTATTTATTTTCATAACCACCCTTCTTAACTTACAATACTTCATCAACCTCAACTCTTTTAAACTTAAACCACCCTTTCAACTTACAATACTTCATCAAAAAATACCATCCAACCCCAGCAACAGTCATCACTCCACTCACCAAATACACAATCTTATTAGCAATAAACATAATAAAAACCAGAAACCCAGATGGAATCAAACACATGACCACCAAAAATGGCATACTCAAAGGCACTTTGTAAGGCCTCTTCTTCTGAGGCATCTTCCTCCTCAACCACAAAAACGAAGCAAACTCCAAAAGCATCCCCAAACTATACAAAAAGTTAGCCAAAGCTACTATATTCTTATAACTCATGAACGAAAAACACAACGCTATAACAGTCGAAACAAGAATCCCGACCCATGGAGTATTAAACCATTTCGACCTCGCCCCAAAGAAACTCGGCAAAAACGCCAAATCCGCCATACCAAGTATCTGATAAGCACTACTACTCAATTGTGCTTCGAATAACCCAACCGCGGACAGAAACGCTCCAAACTCGATCCATATTTTGACCCATTTACCCACAATCATCTGACCTGCATCCGCCATAAAACCAGTTTCCCATTTGTTCTGATCGACAGCCATAGCCCCAGTCACAGCCACAAGAGGGATAATATAACCCAAACAAGTCAGTATCACAGCAAAAAATAATGCTAATGGAAAAGTCTTTCGCGGGTTATTTACCTCCCCTGCCATTGTACTAACATTATCCCAAAAATTTAAGTTCCAAAACATAGTATTGAAGAATGAATTCCAGTTTTTTGTAACACCAATTTGACCTAAACTAATCCATCTATGAGGTTTAATCTGTGGAATTGCAATTAAGGACATTATAATAAATGGTGCAAGTGAAATAACCCCTAATGCAACAGCAAAATAACCCACTATAGCTAATCCCAAGTAATTCAAAAAGGAAAGCAATAAAGTGGAAATTAAAATAGCTAATGTTCTTGGTAACCCGGATGAGAAAATTGGGAAATTTTTTAAATAATCGATACATAGATATGGGAAAGCTGCGATGGTGATGACTCCGCTTAGGAATTTCCACGTACCCATTAAGGATCCGGAAAAGGATCCGAAAGCGGAGTCGGCCCATATGACGAAACCGCCATTGCCGGGGAAGCAGGTGGAGAGTTCGGCGGTGATTAGGGCTTCGGGGAAACTCCATATGAAAGGGAAGATTAGGAAACCGAGGATTGCGAAGAGAGGTCCAACGGCTTGGACGGCGGGCTCCTCGCCGTCGGGGCCGCCAGCAACTTCGAAGTAGATGATGAAGATGAGGGGGATGAGGTTGAGTTTTTTAGCGGCGGTGGTGGTTGTGGCGGGGACGGTGGTTGTGGGGAGTTGTTGGGTGGTGGTTATTTGTGGTGGTTGTGTATCTTCCTTTTGCATTGTGATTGGTTTGGTAAGAGAATGGAGAATAATTTATTTGTGTAATAAATGGAATGGATTTTTTGGGAATCTTTGAATTGAAATTTTAATTGATTTTGAAGTATGGAGTTTATGAAGACATATAAGAAATTTTATAGTACTATGTATCTTGTGTAGTGTGTGTGTGGGGTTGGGGGGGGGGGGGGGGTAATCTTCCGGGAAATTGAGAGATTTTTAGTATAATACAAGTTGTGTTGAAAATGATTGGAGTTATGGCTGACCATAAACGAGATGAGTAGTATTGACGATTAAAGTTTTAGTGTATGAAGTATGAAATTGTGACTGCGTTTCGTTTAATTGTTAAATGAAATGAGCTTAAGTTGAGAGTATTGAATAACCTTCGGGGAAATTGAGAGATTTTTAGTATAATACTAGTTGTGTGGAAAACGATTGGAGGGGGGTACCTTCGGGGTAATTGAGAGATTTTTAGTATTATACAAGTTGTGTGGAAAATGATTGGAGTTATGGCTTACCATAAATGAGATGAGTAGTATTGATGATTTAAGTTTTAGTGTATGAAGTATGAAATTGTGATTGAGTTTGGTTTAATTGTTAAATGAAATGAGCTTAAGTTGAGTATTGAGTGAATTTATATTTTTATATGTATTTTGTCTTTTAACTTATCATAATCGATCTTCAAAAGTTTTGAAGCAAAAAATGTTGTTCAAGTTTGTTTGATTTGTATGACGAGTCAAGTTCAAATGTTTAAGTTGAGTATTGAATAACTTGATTTGATATGTTGGTCCTAGTTAAAGTAGAAAGTTACCTCGTTGGCCATGTTATGATATATCTTACATTTGAGTCATATTTCGGTGTCACATACATACAACTATCAACATGTATACTTGTGGTTCACGCAAATTATTAGTTTGAAATTTTGAATGCTTATCAGTAAACTTATATGTATAATATAATATGAAAATATAAAACGAATGTTGGATATGAGATCAACTCCTACATTGCACAATACTACTGGCACTGTCTTTCTTTTCTTGAATTCTACTAGTACTGCCTTACCAGTTTTTTCTTTTTTAGAATCCTTACTAGTTAAATTCAATTATGTTTAATTATTTGACCAAGAAAGAAATATGTTGTGTTTAATCTAGTTATTATTACTTATTAGTCTTCTTCTACAGTATTGTTTACGTTGTAAATCTTGAAGATAACCCAACCTTTTTGTATTGTATTGAAAGTTATTAGTCTTCTTCTACAGTATTGTTTACGTTATAAATCTTTAAGATACTTTTTTGTTATAAATCTTTAAGGAAGATACTTTTTTTATATTTATCGTCACTTGAAAGTTGGGGAATTAATTTTTTACTCATAATAATTGCAATTATCAATGTGATTGACGAAGTAAGCTCTGATGGGATGGGTAAAGAGACATCATCCATACCTGCTCTTTGAATTTTCCCATTTAACTCTTAATTAAACACAATCATTTTAATCGAAATGGATTTCCTATCGGTGTTATACTTTTGTGTCAAATCAATATGTAATTGATACGTGTCTCTCTAATAAAAGTTATTATGTATTAAATAACCTACAGCACTTAATAGATTTTTAAAAGAAAATAATTAAATTAGGTTGTAAATTAAACAAGGAGATGGCCCGAAAAAGAAAAAGAAAACAAAATCTCTGCTGCTTAACGGTAGAGACCATGGCTCCTTCTTCTCCACTTTTCTTATCAAATATCTTAATCAAAGTTCTATCAAAATTAATATGAAAGGTCAGTTTCATTCACTTCATGCGAAAATATATTACAAGTATTTTGAAATATTAATGGACATAAATGGACTTGGAGAGATATAACCTCTACGTAAGACTTGAAACAAATATACAATAAAATTTTAGGAGGAGGAAATGAATTTCTATTAAGAAAATGTGGATTAGCCCATTTTACCCAACTTAGTTCCATATTATAGGTATAATGAACCAGAATAGAACAATTTCTTTATCAATCAAATTTTAAGTGTAGGGTTGTTTTTATCAATTAAGAAAGTGTAAATTCTTTATTAAATTAAATAAGAAAAGAGATGGCCCGAGAAAGAAAAAGAATTAGATTGTAGGGTTGTTTTTTAATAAAAAAAAAAATTATGATCCAAATATGTAATGTCCGAATCTATTATGAAGGACAATTTAGATCAATATTCCAAAATACTTATAATTTGCTGCAAATGAAATTAGAGTTTTGTTTTGTATAGATCCACATATTTGTTTAGAAAGACTTGAGAGTCAACTCACATACGAGTGGGACTAAAGAAAAATCTCTGCTCAGGAATTGGCTTATAGCACTGAGTGTTTTTGCACTTACTCGTCCACCAATTCTCAAATGTTGCACAATTGGTAACTTTGACCAGTGAACAGTGTTTTAAAAATCGGGTTGGACTGGTATGTTCGGCCGATTTAATCGGTAACCGGCTATCATTCTTGTCCGGTCACTTCTCCAAAACCAATTTTGTTATTGGCTAGTTCGAATAAAAAAAAACCGATCAAAACCGGTAAAATAGATGAACCGGTGAACTTGTGGAACCACTGGTTCACTTACAACAAAAAAAATTGAATAAAATTATTTATTATCTGAGTAATAATTATTTCCACTACAAGAAGTATTTCAATATTTAAATTAATTAATAGAAACATATTTCAGCTATGTTATAGAAAAGATAAGATGAATTTTATCATTTTATATCTACAAAAAATATGTTAGAAAATTCGAAAATCGATATTTAATCGTATTTTTTAGTTTAGAAAGTAAAAATATTATATCCCCAAATCTGAACTTGTGTCGAGCCTGGCTATATATTTTATATCAGACTCAATCGATCATAATGAAATAAGTTATGCGATTTATAGGGCCTGTTTGTTTGGCGTTTCCCAGATTTTTTTCGTGTTTGGGAAATGCCAAACAAACATGTTTTCTACTTCAAGAAATAAATTTTTCATTCATTAATTTTCTCAAACTACTCTCTCAAAAGCCAAACAAACAACAATTTTCTTATCTCAAAACAAAACCTATACAAACTCTACTTTGATTTGACATAAAGTAACCTATCTCTTACACAATTTATCTCACATAACAAACATGATTTGACATAAAGTCTTACACATCTTACACCTACAACTCAACTCTTCCAAAAAAACCTATACCTACTTTATTTCTCAAACCATTCTCTCAAAACCCAAACAAACAACATTACGCAAATCGAGATTATTTCACAAACCTCCACTACTCTCCCAAACTACTTTCCCAAACGCCAAACAAACAGGCCCTATGGATTTTTTACTCATTCATTATTCCTAAATTTCAAATATTTGCATGTTTTCTTTCATAAAAGGGTTTAGGTGACAAAATATATTCAATATTTTCTCTTTTCTATAGGCTATTAGTAATAAAAATCATTGTTTTGATATGGTGTTTATCATAGTTTGAATTATTGTTTTAATATTATGTTATCATAGTTGTAAGTTTGGATATCTTGTGCATATTTTGATTTAGGTCTATGTTTTAGATATATGATGATTTATTTTGGAGTTTGTTGTCTTCTTATTGAATAATTCTTGTTTGAACATGTTATATTGGATTTATAATGTCATAATTACATGAGAATATTTTGGGCCTGTTTGTTTGGCTTTTGGGAAAGTAGTTTGGGAGAGTAGTGGAGGTTTGTGAAATAATTTCGATTTGCGTAATGTTGTTTGTTTGGGTTTTGAGAGAGTGATTTGAGAAATAAAGTAGGTGTAGGTTTTTTTGGAAGAGTTGGGTTGTAGGTGTAAGATGTGTAAGACTTTATGTCAAATCATGTTTGTTATGTGAGATAAATTGTGTAAGAGATAGGTTACTTTATGTCAAATCAAAGTAGAGTTTGTATAGGTTTTGTTTAGAGATAAGAAAATTGTTGTTTGTTTGGCTTTTGAGAGAGTAGTTTGAGAAAATTAATGGATGAAAATTTTATTTCGGAAAATAGAAAACATGTTTGTTTGGCATTTCCCAAACACGAAAAAATTCTGGGAAACGCCAAACAAACAGGCCCTTTGTTTTTAGTTACATTGAAATGATTTATTGTCTACTAGCTGCGATTTGTGAGATAGCATTTAGTATGAAAATAACTTGGAAAAGTTTAGATAAGAATTGATTTTTTTTAAATGGTTGATTATATACATTAAAATTTAAGTTAAATTACTACTTCGTAGTGACGTCACACAGGTCGAACCAGTGGTTAAAACGGTTAAACCGATCTAATCAGTAACCAGTAATGCTATCCGTTCGAAGTTCAGTCCGATTTTTAAAACATCACCAGTGAGGAAACTTTAAAACCCAATTTGAACCGTCCAGAACCCATGGACCGATTTGGCCCGCGGTTCTTACATTTTTTTTTTCCTTTTAATGTTAAAAATATTTTAATTAAAATTGTAGAGTGAGGGATTTGAACGCCTAACATCTTGGATTAAGTAAGTGATTTTAGCCATTTGGGTTACACCCATTTTTGAAACCTTTTATTCTACAAATTTATAAATTATAGATTTCTTGTAACCTAATTTATTTATAAATTAGTTTATAATAATTAACTTCAAACTAATATCTTACACATTATCAATGGAAATAATAGTTTTAGTTTTAGGACACAATTTTTTATTAATTTGTTCTATTTAAACATATATAGCTTGAGTGTCAAATGATTTTTTCGTTTATTTCTTTTTTTCAACTATATTTTTAGGATAAAGAGTTGGAAAACTTGAAAGCCACATAGAAATATTTTGTAAATTTTATTTTTGAATATTTGACTTTAGAATTAATATATACATAATCATATTCTAAAATTATTGATTTTTTACTTTGTTGTATTTGTAACTTACGCTTATATTTTTTTCAAATGAATATAATCATGATATATTTATATGGACTTATTAATTAGTATCATATTTACACTACCGTTAAGATAACATAAGTTAGATAAAATATTATACTGATTTTAATTCAAATTTATCTAATTTTTTGTATATTTTTAATCGATTATAGGATATTGCTTAAACTTTTATGTACATAACATATATTTTCATAATCAATACTTTCTCCGTCTCATTTTTCTTTATCCTTTAGTACAGTTGACCAGTCAACTTGACTAAATTTATAAAAATTATAATAAACAATTTAATTAATATATTTTACTAATAAGTTGATAATACATTATATGACACAATATATATTAATATTTAAAAGGTTTAATCTGCAACATTTGAAATGGTTATTTCCAATCTAGTTTTATTCTTCGGTCCATTAATGGTGGATGTTTTTGTCTAGTTCATCCTCAATCTAGTCCCAAGTAGCAAGACAACAACTCTCCTAAAGGAAAATTTTAGCCTTCAACGGAGGAGCAACTTGTCCCTTGAACACTATTTGGATATTTTTTTCTTTTCAATATTATCGTTTTATCTGTCCGATTTAAGGATATAAAAGTTTGGTCATCGTCTTAAAGTTATGCATTAAGCACTTAATTTCAAAGAGATAAATTTAACTCCCGAAGCAAATCCAGTGGTTAAGAATGTTTTCTAAATATGAATTTCATTTGTTCAAATTCTTGGAATTATCTACCATAATGGTATATTATTTAGTTTTTAGGCTCATAACTTATTTAAGTGACTCCAAGATTTATGGAATTACGCAAAAAATGAAGCTTACACTCATATAATATGAAAATAAAAATAGAAAGAACTCCCGAAGTCCTAAAAGAAAAATTCAAACACCTTTTTTTTTTTTTTTTTTAATTGAGTGCATGCGCTCTAAGTTGGGTATTATTTATCCAAATAATATTTAAAAAACATCATTTTCCATTTAGGACCCGTGCTACGTTTTGATATGGGCTTCAAAAAGTATATTGGGCCTTTTGTTGCTTTTAGACCTCCATGAACTAGGGTCATCAATGGGTTGGCCGGTTGGATAAGGGTCGATATAGATCCAACTTTATTTATATTGGATTAAATTCGGATTTCGCTCATCTAATATTCTCAAGATAAGTGGATCTTATTCAAATTTGATTAGATATCTTTTTTTCTCAAATTCAATAGAATTTTCACTTACAAATTTCATGTCAATATTTTTTTTTACTAACAAAGTTATTAATTCTATAACTTCATCTAATTCGGTACACATGTTCAAACTTTCTTAACTATATTCATGTTTTCAGATGACGTATATGTATAAATATGAAATTATGATCTTCTTAAATTGATGATAATATATTATTAAAATTATATGTCTTAATAAAATATTATCCATACTTATATAAAAGAAAATTGTTATTTATCAAATATAAATCTTTAATGAACAGAGTCGGACTTAGATCCATTTTCGGATCTTGGTAATCAAATCAAATTCATCAAAACTTACATCGGATAAGAATCCTAATAAATCGAATTGGGTTTGGAAGGAGTCCGCTCCATTAACCGCCCTACCTTCAACTGCTAATACTTTAGCCATATAACATTAACTTAAATCGCTTGACTTAAGAACGCGATTTGTTCCAAAAATCTTTGATATTTTTCAAAAATCTCTATATAGTGGTATAAATATTCCTCATGTGTTAGCTTATTCATGAAATCTGGCAGAAGAAAAAATGGAGTCCCTCTCTTCAAAAGTTATAGTTCCATCAATTCCCACAATATTTCCTGCAACTTACTCGATGAAACCATTTCAAATCAAAACTTTAGGGACTAATTTTCGGAATTCCTCACTCATTATCAATTCCAAGAAGTCAAATTATCAAGGTACGGTACTATGAAGTTTCAGTTTTATTTATGGAATTTTGTTGATTTAATTAAGGTTCATAATTCTGTATCCATGCAAGAAAGACAGGAAAAAATGAAATTATTGGTTTCTTATGTAAATAATTTTCCTTGTATTTCGTTCTATTAAAGGTTTTAGAACAATCGAGCTCTTAAGTTCTGAGAAGGGTCACTTTAAATAAAGAAAAGCTGTTGGAATTGAGTGTGTAAATTGTATTTGATAATTTGTGCATTTTACACAACTAATTTGCAAGCATTATGTTGAAAAATACTTTGAAGATTGAAATTCAAATAGCTCATACGAGTAATCCGGAATTTTAGGCAAATTGAGATACAATAGTGATAGTATACATATGCAGTTTTAGGCCGAGTTTTATGAGATTGATCAAGTTATTTGGAGTCTCCAAGAACTGGAAGCGTTCGATATATTCTTTTCTACTTGTAGGACGAGTTTATGAGAATGATCGAATTATTAGGCCGTTTTAAGGTTTCAGAGTTTGAGTGAGACTGAGAAAACACCGAAACCCGTTTTTGATGAAAAATACATTGATTTAGGGAAATATGTGCGACCAAACGAGGTTTTGTGGTTTGAAAGTATGAAAATGTGTTTGGATGTATAAGGTGGGTTTTTGATTAACATGTAGGGACAATATAGGAGTAATATTCTAATATAAAAGTATAATGGAATGTGTTTTGTTGGGTGTTTGAGAAACACGTGGGATTGTATGTTTGTCATCATAAAAATGTAGATTTGAAGTCTTGGACTTAGAATTGAGCTCCGAAACTACCGAGTGAGAATACATCCAAACAAGGCCGTAGTTTCCGATAGTTGAAAATATCACATATATGGCTTTCTTTTCTTTGGCTTGATTGGAATTATGTGTTAGATTTTAACTAGTAGTACTTCCACTGAAACAATGCCAAATTTCTCCTTTAGATTTTCAAGAATATGTAAAACCCTCGCGACTCTTACAAGCCACGAAAGTGAAAGTTTGTACAGATGCCTCAGTTGAACCTAGCATTTACGAGTCATTGTACAAAGTCAAGCTACAAACGAGTAAATTCTATGGATCAAGTCTAACTGACATGAATTCCGGAATTCTATTATGTTTGATTGATGAGAATGGATCCTCGATATTACAAAGATTACCTTCTACTTCAAATGGAACTGATAAATGGTCAGAAGATAAACTTGTCTCTGATACTTTGCACTTTCAAAGAGGCTTTATTGATGAGTTCGCGTTTGAAGGACCTAAACTTGGGAAAATTGTTGCTGCTTGGATCAGCTTGGAATCAGGTTAATCAATTTTTCCATTTTTCAGTTCGTTATATAACATTTTAGAGTAGTATTAATTCTCGTTTAGTTTGATTTTTTTTTTTTTTTTTTTTTTTGTTATAAGAAAATATTGATACACAACCTCCTTAAGAAATTATTCCAAAGTCATTATGTTTGGATATGAAAATTCAATCAAATTAACATATCAGAACAATGTTCATTTCTACATTATAGTTTCAGTTGGATATCCTTATTTATTAGTCAAAGAAATAATATAGAATATGAGGAGGTACATTTGGACATGACTATATTGAAATGACAATTTCTTGGACAGGTCAATGGAGAGTGGGAGGCATAAATCTGACTGTTATTTATCACTCTCAACTTTCATCAGCAGAAAATAACCAAGAAAACAAGCAGAGAGTTGGTGTACAATACAACTTTGAGGTGGATGATATCTTGCTTGGGGAGAAAAGTGAAACTTCCATGATTGAATTCAGACCTTACTCGGTCACAGAATCTTCAGACGACGAGTTTACCTCTTTTAATGAAGATTCCTTAACTGGATCAAATGAAGAAAGCATGAAGGAATATGCCGACTTGAAATTCTCTTTGTTATTTTACGACTCGATCCTTATTCTATTCGGCTCCATGATTGCGTCTTTTGTGAGAGAGGAAAAAAGTGCTTCGTACGCGTTTTTAATTGGTGGAATGTTTGGATTTCTATATTTATTACTACTGCAAAAATCGGTGGATGGATTGCCTGCAGAAGAACTCGTTCCAAGTGAAGGGAAAGGGATTTTCGGTCGAATTTTCGGAAGATTAAAGGGCCCTATTTCAATCTTAGTATTGGCCTTTGTGTTTGCTATTGTTATGGTGAATTATGGTTCAAGAGAGGATAATGCAAAGTTGACACCAATTGACTTTGTGTTTGGGATGATGGGATTCCTTATGTGTAAAGTGAGTGTGGTTTGGGCTGCATTTAGACCAATTCCATTTGGTTTAAGAGGTGGGAAATAGAGGGTTTTCATTTATTTTATTTGTGTATTGTATAATTTATATTGTACATATTTTTTGGTTTTTTGGTTACATAATGTACATATTCATATACAAAGAAGTAGTGGGAATTAAGATAATTTGCATATATAAAAAAATTGAAGAATGGCGATGAAATGTTGAAGAATAGTTATTAAATGATATGGAAGATTAATAAAATGTAAAAATATTTGAGTTTATCCGAACATTTCAGTGTCCGAGTTTAATAAAGATTATGATTGAAATTGATTTGATAGTTTAATTAACCAAGTTTTAACTGAGCTAATATGACATATTTAGAGTGTTCACTTCTTTTATATTTTTTGAGTTAAACACAGATCAAAGCTTCAAAAATTACTAAACGAAAGATATTGTGCAAGCTTGTTATTTGATATGTATGACGAACAAATCTCCAATGAGCTTTCATATGTGTTCTTGTGAGTCAATTAAGTAGAGAAGAACAAATGCAACAGCTGAAGTGAAGAGAAGAGTTTCTCAGCGTTAATTACATGATCACTTCATACAATTCCATGCACTGATAAAATAATACACGAAATCATCTTAACACAGTCCACACCAAATCGACTCAATTATGTTTGATGTTTGTCGAAATCCAAACTTCCATCCTAGTTTCTTCAAGAATCATATCATATGAAAGTCACGCAAAGATACTTGATCTGGATATGCAAAATTTTACATTCAAAGACATGAAGATATCAGTAACTAATACAACCAATTCATAAAAACACCTCAATATTCCCCATGGTTAAGAAAAGTGTGAAATATCATCAAAACATTGTTGTCTAACAGTTGGTTTTCGACCAATAATAATACTCATCTAACAAATTTAACCATGTAATAGCTACTTCAGCACAACCAACGTACTATTGAGATAACATTACTCATCTTACAACTCTTTCAATATTTCCTGTAATGTGATATGGGTATGAGAAATTGATAGTATAGTCCTCCTACAATAAAGGGACAAAATACAACAAAAAAGACGGGAAAATGGGAAAGAAAATACCAAATCTTCTGCTTCAGTGATTAGAGCTGCGACAGCCGGCAAATACTGCCTCTTTTGCAGTATAAACATGAGATTCAGGATAAGAGCTCATAAAGCACCATGTTTCTTCTCTCTTTCTACCATCCCATCATCAATAATTTTCAGTATATATTTAAACCTTTTAAGCAGCTATCAACATAAAGCCTGATTGAATGAAGCAACTCTTCCCAGCTAAATCAGAGAAAGTAATCAGGTGTTCTTCGAGTCACATCTGGCTCACCACGCCTAGGAGCTGGCTCAAACTGCAATAATAACACAAAACTCAGTATCCACCCGAGGAACTTAAATAAAGGCAAGCATGTGTTATGCTATTGTTTACTCACATATAAATGGATAACCAGGTTTTGCACACACACACACACACACACATTTATACACACAAACACAGACATGTATGATCTATAAGTCCTTTCACTCAAAAGCACCCCTTCGGAAGCCTGAAAGACTAAGGTTTGAAGAGCCTGAGTTACATGGTCAGGATCAATGCAATGGCAATTAAAGAAGAAGCATCTTAAAGGGGATTCAAGAATGTTGACTTCAAGGGGGAAGCCTTCAAAGACATACGCCTTTGCCCTTCGCAAAAACAAATACTTAATAGTACTTAAATGAAGATGTAATCAATGTGTATGTAGAGAGAAGGAGAGACCTGAATGAAAGTATGGCCTTGGCAGTCATCGACTTCCAGAATAGATGCCATATTTCCACAGCGATAACAATAATTAGGAGCACTAAAGATTGTAACCACCTTTTGTTCCTGCGAAAAGCAATGCACAGTTTTAATCTACTCATAAACTAAAACCCATGGTATATGAGAAGTTTGTTGAATTACATGAGCCCAGTTAAATCCCTCCATAACTAGCTGATGTGCTCTAGCAATAAGCTTCAAACTGTTTGTATGGTTAAACTGCTCTGATATGTCCTGTTTAATCAGAGAAAAGCATACAACTTAGTTTTCCACTTCAATCAAAATCAGAATGAAGGAGTGTAATAACTAACGAATTAGAAAAATACTTGGCCAAATGTATATCCAGCGCCCCTGGGAGAGATACCCCAACCACATCGATCATCGGGATCAGACCATAAAAGATCACACATGGGACCCTCGTGAGGAACTTCTTGAACACGGTCAAAATTACGAATATTATCCAGAGTTTCAATGGACGGTGACAATCCACCGTGCAGACAAAAGATTTCTGACTCAACCTACAGTAGTTAAAAGTGAAATAATGAATCAAATTGCGATATTGAAACCAAACTAGAAATACAATGGAGTGTTCTATTTCGAAGCCGTGTACAGAAACCATTCATCATCGTATGAAAATAGCAAGTGGACAGATTAGCTTAATCTGTTTCACATTCAGCTACTCCTGTTCCTTGCATAAGCTAATGAAGTACATATTAACAGGGCAACTATGTTATGGGAGAAAATGCAAGACTTGGAAAGCAGATAGAATAATGTCATTAACAGGGCAATAGCTAGGAATCATGATATCCTATCATTCTAGTCTTACTATTGATTTTCATTTGTTTAACATTAAAAACAAAATAGCTTAAAATAAAAAGAATTAACTAACCAATGCTGTGAGAGGAAAATAGTCGAACAAATCAGTAAAGGTCTTCCACACATTGGCACTACCATACCTGCATAATGCAACAAAATACAAACTCCAAAAAATCATCAACTATAAGGTACAATCATCCCCCTTTAATCAGTTGAACAAAGAGGTGTTAATTTATATTTTTTAAAAGCAAATTCCTCAATAATAAGTAGACTTTCAATTGGTGAGCCATTTTTGCACTCCAGAGGATCACCAACATGTTAGTGCTGTATCAGGGAAGCTGAATTTGAACGGAACACCATGCAAATGCTGGAACAACTCACTCCCCAGACCTCCACAAATCAAACCAATTAACGACCAACACCACCACAAGTATTTGATTGTTGGTCACAAAAATTACAAGCTAATTCTTCAAGTGCAAGATATAGCACAGAAAAAAATGCATATGCCCAAAACAAAAGAACTGTTGCCAGTGGTGGGGGTAATGCAGGATCAAATGCCATTTCAAGAGTACCGAGTTCAAGAGAGAGCCAAAGGGGAAGTCATGTAGACTTAAAGTGTGCTACAGCTTGATCCTACTTTTTCCATGCTCTACATAGACACTTTTACATCAGAAATTATGGCCATGAAAGGAATATAAAGAACTCACTTTCTTAGGCATTCATCATAAAATCCATAAACCTGAGTAATCTGCAAGAAATGGAATAGCTCTTTTAAAAACTAAAATAAAAAACGAAGAAGCAAAATCCAAAAACACAATCATGAATGGTTTAGTCACTTTGTAGTTAAAATGAGTCTAAGCATAACTAATAGCACATGCTAGTGCAAAATGAGAATCCTTCCATAACGAGCATCTGATAATGCAAATACAACCTACCAATCAATTTTAAATGGCAAGACAAGAAACCACCAAAACAAACTTATGGTGCAGAAGAAGATATCATCCATATAAGTTTACCTGGCGACTTTCATGATTTCCTCGTAGAATAGTAATCCGTTGTGGATACCGCACTTTAAGAGCTACCAAAAACTGAAAATAACGTATATACTCGTCAGAAAAAGAACGAACCCAAATCATACCATAGCAAAGTACACACATTTATGAGGTGATATATATTCAAATATGTATATTGTGGATAGATTACCCTTTACTATTGCTGAAAATATAAAGATATTGGATTTATTATTTTCATTGATATGTGACAAATATTGTTTGCACCATATTACATGTTCAGTATTTTTTTAGAGCATAATACAGGTGTCATTACCCAGACTCAAGAATTCTTTAAAAACAACAAATTGCAAGGCTTTTACAATTATTATTACTATAGCATCAAACTCCGCCGCGACATATCAGTTGCATATACAAGTTTCCTTGACATCAGTAAATTGATGAAAGTAAAACATATATGTGACCTCCTAACATCCCAAGAGAAAATTCCCAGCCAAAAGGTAAGAGTATGTCTCACGGGTGATAGTAAAAAAATGTCGTTTAACTACACAAGCAAAATATTAGACCATGAAAAGTGCAAACTCACCGTTACTGTCTCCACAGAGTAGTATCCTCGATCAACATAATCTCCCATGAACAAATAATTTGTGTCTGGACACTGCCAAACCATGGAAAAACTTTAATAAACACATATGATTCCACCGAAGTTGACATCTTCTTGACCAAGCATTAACAAAATGTAACAGGTAGAACCTATTAGCCACAGAAAAGCAGATCATCGTATACCTTCCCACCGATCCGAAAAAGCTCTGCAAGATCATGGAATTGCCCATGTATATCTCCACATATGGTCACTGGGCTTCTCACAGGCTGCCGAAAGGAACAAGAGAATCATTGAGCTATTTTTCAACACCAAATATAACCGCAAAACACTTTTCACAGATCAAATACATATGATGATCACCAAGCAGATCACAATTAACAAAAATGTAACTAGTTTCGTGTAAAGCCCAGTAAATATTTGGAATGATAACCATCCTCGGTCCACCAAGGCAGTAAATAAAAGTGTCTCAGATTTTAACAAAATAGACTCTGCAATGCACATAGTTCCAAAAAAGGACTAAGACCTATCACCAAAACACCCCCCCTAGTCCTGGTTTTCAGAGTTGCAAACTTACAAGAAACATTTATAGTGACAGAAGGGAACCCTGAAAATGAAATCGGATATATTCTGTCTCATATCACAGTCTCCAGAGAAAGTAAGTTTCATCTAAGGAACTACTTAGGGTATCCAAGTATTTATCAAGCCACAAGACATGTGGACCACGTGAAGAGTAAAACAACAATTCAATAAACAGAAATAAGAAGGCAATCATATTTATTGCCTGCAGTAACATCAAAACAGAATAACAGACCTGCACGTTGCTCTCTCCCATTAGAATCTCCTTGGCCTTCTCACATAAAACTCTTACCTGAAGTCAAAAAGAGAAAGTTGCTGATAAAAAGCACAATGTATAACAGAGGAAGATGTAAAAATTACAAGCTACATGGATATAGTAAGTGGCAATGAACTAGCATAAAACATAAAGAGGATTAATTATGAAACTTTCTCCTACTCCCATAACCAAAAGGAAGTTTTAAAATACACGGTTGACACAACCACGAAAAAATTATTTAGTTAAAGCTCTTTATTCAAAATATGCAAATAAGATTGTCACAAAGAGTTTCAAGTATACATCAATTCGGAAAGCGCAAAGATATTTCATAGTAGTAAGTTGAACAATTATTTGGCAGGAAAAACAAAGGCGAAGTAGGCCATAAAAGTGTCTAAAACAGAAATTTAAACTTCTGAATATCTAAACTGTCAGATATAATAGCAAAAATGGTTGGATATACATATTCTTGAGTCAATATATAATTAGGTCATTACATATAGACAAGGAATTTTAAGTAATACCATAGAACAAGGAAGTCGTAATAACATCATATATTTAAGAAGCTTGTACTGGAAACGATGTTCAGACAACGTAAAAATGTTTTCCACGTCCATAGGACTACAAAATCAAAATTATTTTTTCCTCTCTTTTTCTGAGAACACAATGGCAGCAATAAAATAATATACCTATATTTTGATATATGCTCTTACAAGAAAAGAGTGTTCTTTCTACTTTTAAAAAGTAAATTCATATACAATCTGAGCTCTTAAAAAATATTATGCAACGAAGAAAATAGGGCACAACAGCCTCCCGAATGAAATCCTAGAACTCGATTACTTCATATTTCTGAAAATGGGATTTTTGGGGAAAAAATGAGTGAACCTTCACTATCATACTGTCAGTCCGAGAAAACAGTTTCCGGGAAACCAAAGAAGCAGCTCAAAATAACTTGATATAAAATATTCCCAATGGATCTGCCGCGGATCAAATTCATCACTCCATCACTAATCTTAAAGTCAAAATCTAAAGCAGCAAATGTCTCAAATGTGTGATCGGAATTATAAGAAATCAAATAAAAAAAGAAACCTCTTGTTCGGACAAGGGTTTGCACTGCATGAGCTGAGCGATTTGCTCGTCGAGATTTCCATTAGCTCCACTAGACACCACCGTCGCATCCATCGGATATGGAAGAAACCCTAGATTTTGGGATCCTCCGGTGCGATTATTTCTTTTCACACGGCGTCGTTTTCTTGTCGCCTTGGCCACATAGGAAGAGTTAAGAGGAGGAGAGTAGAAAAGATATTATGGTGATTAAATCAACTAAATTATTGTGAAGATATTGCCCAAACTCATCCAATTAAAGCAAGTGTATTGACTCTCCTATAAAATTCATGCAATCTTAAAGAAGTGTTAGGGACTGAAAATGACTGAAAACCCCTCCTCTTTTCTTATATCAAATTACTTAATGATGTTAAAGAATAAATACTTCATAAAAATCCTAGTGTATAACATTTAACAATTATCCCATTAAGGCATAAGAAGTAATAATCACTCACTGAGTCAACATTTAAAAATTTAACATCGTTAAATTTTCAAATAAAATACAAAAAAACCCTAATATATTTAATAATATTACAATTTTTAGCCGCATATCTTACACTTATACCTATAATACCCTCATTATGGAGGAAAACCGCATCTTCTCCAGTAATTGATATTTAAAAAGACTTATGTAAACAAATTCAAGCAATTAATAATTTTTTGCATTTTTCACTTCAAGTCATTACATGATTGCTTACGGAAAAATATATTTTTGGTAGCATAAAATTACTTGCTAAAATACAATTTTATAGTAGCATAAAATTGTTTATTGAAATTTAAGTAAATTATATAGATTATTTATTTTGATGAGATTAAATAACTCTAATGAAATAGATCCGGTTAAATGGTAAAATAAGTGGTATATGTGAGTAAGACTGAAAATAAAACCAAGATTACTCGATATTTGGTTCGAGCTTCTTTGAGTTCGGTTCATTATACAAATCAAACGAGCTTGAACAATATTTCTTGTTTGATAATTTTTTAAGCTCGATTCGAGCTCGACTAGATAAGCTAAAAATTGATAAAATACATATAAACTTATCAAGTTTCGATAATCATGTGATATAAAATATTGTTTGGAGTAAGAACTTCAAACTAAAAATATACATGAAAATTGATGGAAAATAGGGTATTTGTGCATTATAGTTAAGAGGCACAGATTGATGCAAGAAATAATTGTATGAGTAATAAAGTGCGAAATAATAATGTATATATATATTTTTTTATGTATTTCTCAGAAACATACAAAAGAAAGTCAAAGAATAATAATTGGAAGTACTCCTTGCTACCTATATGTTTCTTAGTCAAAGTTGATTTGACCTAAAAATGAAGCTGAAGTTTTTGAAGCTATAGTTGTTGATAATCTGACTTAATAAATTAATTAATTAATAAGAAGTTGTATACTAGTTGATCATATCTAAATTATATTGTTTGTTGGATAGTACATTATCCATTAAAGCATCAATAAAGTTTTTATTTTTTTATTTTTATTTTTTGGAGAAGAAAACATCAATAGAGTTGGAAATAATTAATTAACACGCAGTAGTTGTCTACTCGCAGTCTTTTTTTTTTTTTTTTGGAAATCTTAATTGAAATGTAGTATAAGACTATTTGTCACTCTATTTTATTTGAATAATCTAAAAACAGAAAATAACCTCTGGAAATAAATACATCAAACGTACGGAGCCCCTAAAAATATTCGGTCCCATCGTTTATTCAGCGCAGACGCGAACATGAAAAACTTTATATATTCACGAGAGAATCATAGAAAAAGCAAAGACTATTTTGATCAGAGAAAATATAAAATCAACATTTTACAAGATATTTATGCACTTCGCATCCGATCACATATCTTCTGCACAAAATTAGAGTTTCTTTGTCCGCTTGTTCCATTACATTGTATGTAAATGCATTATTACCTTTTATATTTTTATGAATTATACTTATTTTGGTTGTTTTTTCAGAATCAACTTAATTTATTTTTGTTGTTGAGGTCGTGGATGCATTTTTTTGGGTCTTCGTTTATTGAGTTGGATTTTTATGTTCACGTGTTGCTGATTTTTTCTTTGCCTGTTTTTGGTTTGGATGGGGAATGTTTTGATCAGGATATTTCAACGCGAGGCTTGGCAGAAATTTATAACTGAAGAAGGTTGGATGGCAACAACAATTTTGGAATTTTTGTAGGACGTGTGTAGTAGGAGTTGTTTTTTTTTTTTTTTTTTTTTTATGAAAATAGGCTGTGGCTTTGAAGGTATTATTTATTAAGAGGAATTGAGAGAAAATTTTAGAAGGAAGAAGAAAGGTTGGGTTTACACTTTATTTGAATATGTCGTCCTATTCAATCGAGAGGGCTCCTGCTGGTGGTAGTGGTGCAGGGGCTAATTCTCATTTCTCTCAGTCAAATTATGTTCCACCCCATCTTAGGAATAGGCCGTCCCCAACAGAGCAGCCAGCGGCTCCAATATCTTATGCTGGTGCTGCTTTTGGCAACGACCGCCAGGGATATGGGGGTCAGCCTGGGGGTGGGATTCGTAATGGTGGTCCTTGGAGTGATGTAAATGGAGGTGGCCGTGGGGGTGGTGGGTGGAATAATAGGAACAATGGTTGGGACCGAGGGAGGGAAAGAGAGGTTAATCCTTTTCAAGAAGATGTAAATACAGATCCGGAACTTGGGACAGAGGAAAATACAAGGATCAATTTTGATGCTTATGAGGATATTCCGGTGGAGACCAGTGGGGATAATGTTCCCCCTCCTGTAAATACATTCGCGGATATTGATTTAGGCGATGCTTTAAATTTAAATATTAGGAGGTGCAAGTATGTGAAACCCACACCTGTTCAGCGACATGCCATACCAATAGCAATCTCTGGCAGGGATTTGATGGCTTGTGCGCAGACTGGTTCTGGTAAGACAGCTGCGTTTTGCTTTCCAATAATTAGTGGCATCATGAAAAGCAACATGTCTGTTCAGAGAGAAACACGTATGCCACGAATGGCATTTCCGCTTGCTCTCATCCTTTCTCCAACTAGGGAGCTCTCTATCCAAGTGAGTTTCTGTTTGAATATTTTGATCCATTTTTAGCATTTTATGCTTGAGTATGCTATATTAGATATCTAACACCAACTTGTTGTGCAGATTCACGAAG
Source organism: Penstemon newberryi var. newberryi (assembly GCA_030819805.1). Classification (NCBI taxonomy): domain Eukaryota; kingdom Viridiplantae; phylum Streptophyta; class Magnoliopsida; order Lamiales; family Plantaginaceae; genus Penstemon; species Penstemon newberryi. The sequence continues at coordinate 46,337,281 of JAUALY010000001.1, forward strand.
AAGCTAAGAAATTTGCGTATCAAACTGGTGTCAGGGTGGTTGTTGCTTATGGTGGTGCACCTATAAATCTACAGGTCCATCCCTTCCCCTTTCCCAGTTTTCGGGATTTTGTTTCTATTGCTGCTTATTCCTAAGCAAATCTCACTTATTTAGATTATATACAGGTTATATTCCCTTGTAAATAGTGCAAACAAGTCATTTCTTTATGTGTGATTGCTTCTTGACTCTTTCTGAATTTAGTTTGACTGTAAACACGAAGGTTTACTTTTTGATAGTTTCTTGAATTTATGAATGAAAAATTATAAAGGTTGTTTATACTTTATAGGATATTTAATTTTAACTGGCTTTTCAGACTATATTTTAAACTTTTGTTTTTGATGGAATAGAATGGCAACTTGTGTTTTTTATTCTTTCTATTTTTTTCACGTAGGCCTTGGTGATCAAACTATATACTGATTTGAGAGGTCTGTAATATTTTGTGAATTTTAAATTGGGAAAGATCCACCATCGTATGTTATCTTGATGCAGCTATAGTAGCCAGATACATGTTTCAATTGTGTGTTTCATTGCATGTATTCCTTTCAAATCTCTTAGAAGCCTTTTCTTTTTCAAACATGCTAAAACCTGAAATTTGCTTTATTCATCCTTCATCTCTCGTGGCGTTTATTTGATTTCATATGTGTTGCATCCTTGGTTAGTAGCACACTAGCACATTGTAAAGTTTCTTGTTCATAAAGTTCAGCTTTGTCTTTTAGTTGTAATCCTATGATTGTTTATTTTGGACAGCTTCGAGAACTTGAAAGAGGAGTGGACATACTTGTTGCAACTCCAGGACGGTTGGTGGATTTGTTGGAAAGAGCAAGAGTCTCACTGCAAATGATTAAGTATTTAGCCCTAGATGAGGCAGATAGAATGTTGGACATGGGTTTTGAACCTCAGATAAGAAGAATTGTACAACAAATGGACATGCCTCCCCCTGGTTTAAGACAAACAATGTTGTTTAGTGCCACTTTCCCAAAGGAGATTCAGGTTTGTTTTCGTTTACCAAAGGCTTCACTTCTACTTGAGCAAAGTCTACCTCAGTGTAATGACTTGAGATTCATGGAATTAGCAGCATTCTGTTTCGTACTATAGTAATGGTTTATATCAGTACTTAAACATCAGCTCAATTTTTTTGCCTAGCTGAAGTAAAGCCCGGGGGTGGTATGGGGACTTGGGAGGCAAAAAATGATAATTATTAGAGTAGTTGGATACTAAGTTTACATGGTTTTTTATGTAAAGATGTTATTTCTGACTCTGTCATTCTATAGTATAAACCTTTATAGAATGATATATTACTAAATTAATCGTTTTTACAGAAAAGAGAATACACTTTTATATTTTGTTGTACATTTACTTTTATTTATGATCTGGCCAAGTACCATTCAAAATGAAAGTACATTAAACAATAACATATCAATTTTGCCATTATCAGTCAGTCTTACATTTTAAATAAAATATTACTTGACAATATATGATGCACAAACAATTAAATACTTGTGAATAATGATCTAAACGCTATCACACTTAAATCTACTCTTGTTGATGTCCCTTTATAGTTCCTTTTGTACTTTTAGGGGTTCATACTGCTCGTGTTGCATGGGGATAATGATGAGAAAATATCTCTTGGTAAATTAAATGCATTGATTTCATGAAACTTAAAAATATTGTTATGCACTTCTCCGTAATGGACACCAGATTGGAAATCTCCTTCCCTCAACTGCTATACCCTAAAAGATTTGCATGTTTTTTTTCTATCATCACTTTGTTATATTCTGCTACCTTTACTTGAGATGCAGAGGCTTGCTGCAGATTTTCTGTCAACGTATATATTTCTGGCTGTTGGACGAGTTGGATCTAGTACTGATTTAATTGTGCAAAGAGTTGAATATGTGCTTGAGACTGACAAAAGAAGTCACCTGATGGACCTTCTCCATGCACAGAGAGCAAATGGTGTTCAGGGCAAGGTAAGATTTTGACAACAATATTTGTTTGAGTGTAGTTGTTTTCCATGTAGATCAGATATGTTGCTATTCCTACAAAAAAAAAAATTATGAAGGGTAGAATAGAGTGCTAAAAGGATTTTCCTAGATGATTTATCCAATTTATCTCATTCTCATATATTTGGGATGATGATTTCAAATAGTTTCTCCGTCTCTCTCACTCTCTGTGTATATATATATATATGGATGCAACGTAAAACATGAGAACACAAACTTTTGAGGTGGTCATGTTGTGTCTAGTTAGTAGTGTCCAGGAGTTGGAGTAGTTCAAGGATCATCTTTTCTCGAAGGAGTATTGCTAACTCTATGTAATTTAATTTGATCAAAGAAAGTTAAATTGATCTTTGCCCTAGAAGAAACAATAGCTCCATATCTTCTTTTATTGTTTGTAGAGTGGCCTTTAGAAGGTAAGTCGGTTCCTATTGTCTCAACCTGAAATTGTTGTTATTTTATGTAAAAGCTACTTGTAGAAATAATAGTTGGATGGTCCTGAACTTTTTGAATTTGTGGTTACATTTTCTTAATTATTATATCTAGTGTGCCATCTCTTTTATAATAAATCTTATATTGGAAGCAATTTTTTATGCTATGTATCTTTGTCATCTTTTTCACTGATCTTTATTTTCCTCCTACTGATTTGCAGCAAGCACTTACTCTGGTGTTTGTAGAAACAAAGAAGGGAGCTGATTCACTTGAACATTGGCTTTGCATGAATGGCTTCCCAGCCACTACCATTCATGGTGACAGAACACAACAGGTGTGTTTAACTTTTGGATATTCGGACTGTGTTGATTTCTGGACGTTGAAGTCTTGGCTTTGATCTGCACTTGCCTATCTCTTATTTGTTATAGCACAAACAAAATTGGCTATTAATTAAATAGAAGAGCACTAGTTAAGCTTCTGCCTAGTCTCTAAGCTTCTCAAGACTTATATCTTGAAGTGTTGAGATGAAACTAGATTTAATAGTTTTTGTTAATACTTTTAGTCCCATAGGACTCTCTCTATCTTCCACTTTTGGTCCCAAATTAGATGGAAATGAAGCAATGAAACCAAAAGTTAGAAATTGGGACCCAACAATTCTGGATAGAGCGTGAACAAAAGTTTCGAGGGTTAGTCATGTGGGACGACTAAAGATGCATTTTTGCCATTATTATTTATTTGTATAGTTTATTCGTTTGTTGATGAATTTAAAAAATCTGGCCACAGGAACGAGAATACGCTTTGAGATCTTTCAAAAGTGGCACAACACCAATTTTGGTTGCAACTGATGTGGCAGCACGTGGTCTTGACATTCCCCATGTTGCACATGTTGTCAACTTTGATCTTCCAAATGATATTGATGATTATGTCCACCGCATAGGCCGTACTGGCCGTGCAGGTAAATCCGGTTTAGCAACTGCCTTTTTTAATGAGAACAATTCCTCGTTGGCAAGGTCATTATCTGATCTTATGCAAGAAGCAAATCAAGAGGTTCCAGCTTGGCTTTCCCATTTTGCCGTTCGATCATCCAATGGGGGGAGGAACCGCCGTGGGGGAGGTTCCGGAGGAAGATTTGGTGGCCGTGATTTTAGAAGAGATTCGTCCTTTAATAGAGGAGGAACGGACTTTTATGGTGGGCCCCACATCAATAGTGGATATGGAGGCCCATCCGGTGGGTACGGTGGAGGTTATGGTTCTAACGTGACTAGCGCATGGGACTAACCACGTAATGTTTTCTACCTTATGGTTATTGCGTATATTAGTTCATAGTTTCGTAATTTGAAGTGATTCCGTTTTACTAGAATGTCTTTTTTGTTCCTAGTCGGGGGGTTGGCAAAATAACTAGCACATTAGAATTTACGTTATGTTCTAATTCTCGTGTTTCTCTTTTCCTAATTTAGTTCTTCGTTTTGGCGGGTTGTAGAGTTCAGTGGATGGGTAGAAATTGTGTTGGCATTCTAGGTAGTTTATTCTTTTCAAGCTTTTGATTGTAAATTCCTTCTGCAGATCTCCATTAGCCAATATTTGAACGATCAAGTTTAGATCTTTATACTAGTGTTAGGATTGACATTACGAGTCTATTTTTTCTTTTGTTCTGTCCCTTAATGACGAAATAATGTAATGTAAATATGAACTTTTTTTGATAAATAATGTAAATATGACCTTGACTATTGGTGAATTTTTTATGTTTTATCAATTTTCAGTTACATTTTTTTCTTTGGTGGTAGCCTAGTAGGCCCTTTCTGCATATCACAGTTACAACTGTTAGATATTTGTTAATTGGTATTTGATTGAATCTTTTGTTCTAGATGGATGTATTTTTCATTTATTTGCAATATTGCGGTTGAAAAATTTAGTTCAAGTGGTTTAAAATTATGTGGTTGGATAACACTTTTAAAAGAATTATAAATTCCAAGGTATGTGTAGTTAAGTTTTGTGAAATTTTTTAAGGCTAAGTTGCGTTTTGCATTTCAAGAACTATCATTTGGTCACTTCTACCTCATAATTTAAAAAAAATTGAAATAGCAGTATAAGTCAAATTATTTTCCATGGAAAAATGCATACTGCAATTTGTTTTCACATGATAAATATTTGTTATTTCTATCTTCTTCTTTTTTTCAAATACATCTGCGTACATAATTCAAAGATTCAATAACTTATGAAAAAAATTGCAAATCAATTTATTTTTCTTTTTCATTTTTTGTTCCTCTTTAACTTCTTTTGAACTTTATCTTCATAAATCATAATCAATCAAGTATTACATTATTAATTATATTTTATAATCAATTTTTTTTCTTGAAACTCAAAGTAATTGGTCTGACTTTTTTCTTTTATCTTTCTACGTCTTAAATATTATGCAGTATTTCTTTTAGGTAAATGTAATATTATGCAGTATAGCTAAACGATGAAGTAGTGTGTAGTTGTATAAGAATCCAGTGCTGCACACACAAACTTATTTGATGTATTGATTGGGCGGATAACGAAATTTTAAAATTAAGGTGAAGTTGATTTTTTATAATATCATTCTACCGTATATTAGTATATAAATATTAATTTGAATTTATCTCATTCGTTTGTTGCCATATACAATTTACACATCAAATGCACAAAATAATCTATTCACGCATTGACAAATGTGTGCAGGTAGAGGGAGTAGTTAAAATCACAATTGTGACCATCTGCTGTGGATGTAGAAAGAAAGCAGCAGCTCTTTGACATTCCAAAAGCAGCCAAAAGAGTAAGTGCGTTTTTGGTAATTGGTCACTATTTTTTACCTAAGTTATATATTAAAATCCATATCATTAATTATCTCAAAAAATAAAATAAAAAATAAAGAAATCATCATTAATATTCTTATCCAACCTATTGTAGTTTTGAATAGAAACATGTATACAATATCCATTATAATTTATAAGTCCACCCACCACTGTATTTTATGGAGTTATTTGCAAATTATTCACTTAATAATTGTAATTAGAAATTCCAATATGAAGTTGGAATGAAAGTTTGAGCCTTAATGTTTTATCTATTTTTTTATTTTTATTTTTCGTGAAGAGGGTTTCCTTCACAATTGTACCTCTTTTGTTTGAAGCTTAATGCTAGTTTTTATATATATGGAAAAAATAAGATATATTTCACACACAAATGCATTTTATAGATTACATGATGCATTGACAATTAAATTAAACACTACGGAAAAAAGATAATTTGAATGATTTTATCAAAAATAATTAATGACAAATTATGGCCTGCATATATTAACTGAGATGTCATTTTTTTGTTTGTTTTGATTATTAAATAAACTGAGATGTCAATTGGTCCCATATCTCCACTTTAATATGCAAACAAAAAAGCAAGCTTTTCCATGGACAATAAATTAGTACCGGTTTGATTTGACCTATTAAAGTAATATTCTATGTGGGAAAACATCTCGTGAATATTTTTACAAGTAGTTCGTAGCTTTCCACCATCAATAAGAGAAAGGCAAAATATTACTATTAGAATTTTTCTAGGGGAAGAAATTAATTTGGTATTGCAAGAAATTAGTGTTTTTTTCTCTTTGTTTTTCCTCCTTTTATTAACATGATACATAAAATCTTATTTCATTACTTCTTGTGGATAAAATGTAGGAGTGTATATAAGTTGAATTTAGTTAAATAATATAGTGTACAATTCAAGTTTTATTGAATTAATATTTTTATTGAGTCTCGAATTGTATTTAACTAATTAAAATAATCAAAATGAGACGAACTCTGGTCAAACTGCACACATGTGAAATTTTAGTATATTGATATTTTACTCAAACTTTGTCGTTTTTAACTTATTCAAATTTGCTTTTGTTGGTGTCTAATAATTTGTGTACTTAAATATTTCATAAAAAAAAATATTTTTAACATAAATCTCAGCATAAATAAATGTTTGATAATCTAACATAAAAAACGAGTAAGAAATACTTACTTGTATCGAAACCAAAGAACACTTCAATCAATATGTGAAAAACTAGGAAATTAAACTGAGGCTTGCCGTAACAAATTTCCTTAAGACAATATTTTCGGGCTGTCTATGGTGCACACAGTCGATCCCCGGTAGTCTCCCAAGATACAACAGTTTGTTGTTCATTATTTGCACAAATAATGAACCCACGGCGAACCGAAGCAAACAGAAAATTCAACATAAATTTAAAGTAAAGAAGAGAGTAATTTCTAATTATTATCATAAAAATGATACTTAATTGGCCAGATTAAGTCTCATATTTTTAGACACATAAATGTCTTTTCGCAAGAGACACATCGCTTGGATTGCACTGTTTCGGTCCAAAGGGTACCTCTTCAGATCGAACAGACGCGACCCTTAATTACTCTCAACTAATTTATTCACATATTAATTATAAAATCCAACAGCTTTCATATGTAAAAAGAATCAAGCTCAAAAGAACTGTTACGGATCGTACAAAACCAATTCTAAAACGATAAAACTTAACCACTATGAAAATATTATTTAGATAAACAAACTAGTGAGATTCGTGATTGTGAGTGAACCGTTCTTCTTGTTTGTGGAATGTTCAGGTTATTCTTTATCAAAGTGCGTTGAAAGTTAGCACAAATTCTGATTATATGAATGTGGTGTAAATATGTGTGCAAACTCAAATTTTCCAAACTTTAATCTTATATGTCATAGAACATTTCTTTTGTGATTTTAGGTGGAGACATTAATAGAGGAGGAAGGGTAGTCTCTATCAAATTTATTATGTTGCCTTTAAATTGGGACTTTTGTAGGCGTGTAGCCCTTAGGTTTTGTAGACTTTCCCAAAGAGTTATTTATATGATGAATTAAAGAATAAATTTTCATTTATTCAAATCTCAATTAATTCAGATGTTTTACTTCTCTAATATAGGCGATGAACACCCTATACTTGATAACTAACAATAACTCTAATGGCAAATACGTCTATTATTCATATATCTATCTCCATTTTAATTTGAAAACATTTTAAAAAAAAATTGATTTATGCCCATCAAATCCATTGTTAATATTAAAAAGCGCAAATTCTGAACAACTATTTCTGGATAACATTTTTTAAAATTATGTAAAGTTTACTTTTTCGACTATCATCTAAATTTCCGCCCGTAATCAAAATGAATCAAAAAATATTGATAAAGAGGGAGTATTAAGAAATTGGATAGCAACTTGGTCAAAATATGGTTATTTCCATTAAATTATACTTCCAAGACAATATTTGTTGTATCTACATTTAATCCAAAATTTATTATTGTGGAGAGAAGAAGAAAAAGGAAAACTCAACCAACCCCATTCCCACCTCCCTTTTTCTCTCAAACACACATTATCTTGACCCATTAATTAATGCATACATTGAAAAATCTGAACAGCTTTCTTTTCTGCAGCTAGACTTGAAATTAATTTTTTTTCCATACATTACATTACATAACAAAAATCTTAGGTGGTATTATAATATATTAATATTGAAGTAAATCCAAGTTTATTGACACTAAAGACAATGGGTCCAGCTGTAATCTTCAATTAACCTTTTTAAGTCTACAAACAAAACTACACATTTGTTTGTATTTGTGTATGTATATGTCAGTGTGTGTAATTTTTTATAGAGAGAGAAAGTGTTCAAGTCCTAACTCCCAAGCATAATTTTTTGCTGTTCTGTTTTCTTGTATGCATTTACAGAGCTAATTCAAGATTTCAATTTTGTCTGACATCAACAACAGGGTTATATTCAGATTTCAAGATTTTTAAAAGCTTTTAGAGTTCTTGATCTGAATTAGTGAAGAAAAGGGTACCATTATACATATATATTTGTTCGTATGTATGTGAGACTCAATTTTTGAAATTTATGGAGCAAACAATTGAAAGGTCTCCAAATGCAAACAGGGGTTTCAGAGTTCAGGCTCCATTGGTGAGTCAAACTTGATTTTGACCTTCTGTTGAAATTTTAGAAACCCATTTGTTTTCTGAAGATGCCCAGATGTAATTCCTGGTGAATGTGCTGTTCTTGTATAAGATTTTTTGGTCTTTTTATTTTGAGGATTATTGGTTGTGGGTTTTTCTTTTTTGAATTTTAGCATAATTAATTGTTGTTTCTTTTCATAGTAATTTTTTAATTGTTGAAGATAGCAAGCTCAATAATTTACAAAAGTAAGATTTTTTTTTTTTAAATTCTTGGACTTGAGCTATCTCTGATGCTTCTCTGAATTCTGTTTCTGTAGATGCATAACTTGTAGATTGATCTATTTCCGTGGAAATGACCTTTCTTTATCTAATTACAATGTATAAGAATGGATGAACAAAGTACATTCACCATGTATGAAGTTTCAATTTTCTTGATTTTTTTTTTTTGATTTACCTAATATGATAACTAGGCTTGTGCGATAGCAAATTCTTTTTTCTTTTTTTTAATCAAAATCTCAAAGAACTTGAATGCACAGACGAGATTGATTTGAAGTACATTATTTGTGTGGGAAAACTTTGCCATATTTCCATGTCTGTTGATCTTGTTAATGTGCACATTTCCAAATTATTGCCCATATGTCGGTTGATCTGAAAGATCATATATGCATGGACTATGGATATAATAATAATTATCAAATATTTTTGCAGGTAGATTCCGTATCATGCTATTGCAAGGTTGATTCAGGTTTAAAAACAGTAGTCGGAGCAAGAAAGTTCGTCCCCGGATCTAAACTTTGTATCCAACCCGATATAAATCCTCGTGCCCACAAGACCAAAAACTCCCGTAGGGAACGGACAAGACTGCAGCCACCACTTTTACCCGGACTCCCCGATGATCTAGCAATCGCTTGTCTAATCCGGGTCCCACGAGTCGAACATAATAAGCTCCGTCTAGTTTGCAAAAGATGGTACAAGCTTCTTTCCGGAAACTTCTTTTACTCTCTTCGGAAAAGTCTAGGTATGGTCGAAGAATGGGTATATGTAATAAAACGAGATAGAGATGGGCGAATTTCATGGCATGCTTTTGACGCTACCTACCAATTATGGCAACCTCTTCCACCTGTACCTGGTGAGTATAGCTCGGCTGTCGGATTCGGATGTGCGGTTCTTAGCGGTTGTCATTTGTATTTGTTCGGAGGAAAAGACCCGTTAAAGGGTTCTATGAGACGGGTGATTTTTTATAGTGCTCGAACTAATAAATGGCATAGGGCACCGGATATGCTTCGTAAACGACACTTTTTCGGTTCATGTGTTATTAACAATTGTCTTTATGTTGCGGGAGGAGAATGTGAAGGGATTCAAAGAACTTTACGCTCGGTTGAAGTTTACGATCCTAATAGAAACCGATGGAGTTTTATAGCCGATATGAGTACGGCTATGGTGCCGTTTATTGGAGTGGTTTATGACGGGAAGTGGTTTTTGAAAGGACTCGGTGCCCATAGGGAGGTTTTGAGTGAAGCTTATGAACCGGAGACTAATACGTGGGGCCCGATTAACGATGGGTTGGTTTCCGGTTGGCGGAATCCGAGTATTTCGATGAACGGACAACTTTATGCTTTAGATTGTAGAGACGGCTGTAAGTTGAGAGTTTACGATGAGGGTACAAATTCTTGGACTCGGTTCATAGATAGCAAGGTTCATCTTGGGAATTCACGAGCTTTAGAGGCTGCCTCTCTCGTGCCTCTTAACGGTAAACTTTGTATTATTCGGAATAATATGAGTATAAGTATGGTTGATATATCGAATTTTGATAAAAGAGTGGAGAATAATGATCATATTTGGGAGAATATTGCTAGTAAAGGTCATTTTAGGACCCTTTTTACAAATTTATGGTCAAGTATTGCCGGAAGAAATGGATTGAAGAGCCACATTGTGCATTGTCAAGTGCTACAAGCATGAGATAGGCTAAACACTATCACTATTCGATTTCATTTACTTTGTTATGCCTATGATTCCTGCATAGGTTGATTGAATATGGCTTAGAAATAGATCTTTGGGGTTAGATAATATGTATACATTCTTGAAAAAGGTGAAAAAGCTTTTGAATTTGATTACATTTTTGGTTATTTAAGTTGGTAGATTTGTGTTTCTTGTTTTATGAAATGTTAATGTAGCTTGGAGTCATTTTTGTTGTGTTAAAGTAGGATCTTGGGTAACATTAGACAACATTGTTTGTGTATGCAAATACTTGTCTCTTAAACAAAGTCTTGCCCGATAAGGAAAGAAGCTGAAATTCCCGAAATACCCTTCCGGGCGGAGTTGCTATGGGCCGGAGGGCCTCTATTTGATAAAGTTGACTTCCTATTCATTAAAATCCACAATTATTGTACTTTAAATTTTAAGCCTGTGTGCGAATACAAGTCTTCAACCACATTTGGGAAAACTTTTTTAATATGAGTATTAATTATTATTTAAAGCAAAAGGTTTCAACAATGACGAAGAGATAAAAGGGTGTTAGATTTTCTATCAGATGAGGTACGGTGTCTTTGGGAAAAGTAAATACCGTGAGATGCTTGGTTGTGAATTGTGATAAAGGAATTTTAAACATCTAGCAATAAAAATCGCATAAAAACTCAACAAATATTTTTGATGTTATTTTTTAAATTCTCAATCAAGTCTATAAAACTTATGCTTTAATAAGATAACTTAACTTTGAATGTTATATTAAGCAATAACAATTAACACTGTTAACTCAAAACAAGTACTACAAATCATGAGTCAGCTGAAAACACATTAGATATAATGGAATTCAAAATCCTTTAAGTCGAGTAGTGTCAAATGACACATTGTTCAAGCTTGGTTTGAATTTTATCGACCTTCACATTTTGTGTTTGTGCTTGATTTGATTGTTAAATGAGTTTCTATCGAACGAGCTCGAACCTAGTAACTTGATATTTTACATGTATATCAATGTTATTAAAACCGGACCGGACCGACCAGTCCGATCGGTTCGACCTCAAACCGGAGGTCTATCCGATCCGGTTAACCCCCTAAAACTAGTAAGCTTAAAAACCAGTTTGAACTGGTCCAAAACTGGCAGGCCGGTTTGGACTGGTTCAATCCAGTTATGAATTTCCCATTTTTTCTGTTTTTTCGATTTTTTTATTTTTTTAATATTAAAAATAAATTGAAAACTTTTGTAGAATGAGGGATTTGAACACCTGACCTCTTGAATAAAACATAGCATACTTACCATTTGAGTTACATCATTTTGTTAAACTTTTAGTATAGAAATTTATAAATTATAAAAAATTTATAACCAAATTTATTTATAAATAAGATTATGATAATTAACTCAAATTAATAGTTTACACATTATCAATGAAAATTAAAACTAATTTTAATTTTATGACATAATTTCTTATTAAAAGTTTTTCCATAAGATATTTCTTTCCAACTATACATTTTTAGGAAAAAGAGTGTCAAAGTTTGAAAGTCAAATCGATAATTATGCAAATAATTGATTTTGAATATTAGACTTGTATACATAATCATATTTTAAAATTTATTAATCTCTCAGTTTGTTGTATTTTAATTTATATTTTTATATTTTTAATTAAATAAATATAATCATATTATATTATATTGGCTTACTAATTAGTATCATATTACCATTATGATATAAGTTATATAAATATTATGTGGTTTAATTTAAATATATTCTAAGTTTTTGTATATTTTTAATCAATTATAGGATAATGTTTAAATTTTATGCATATTGTATATACTTTAAAATTAGATATATTTATTAGATCATTATGACGTCATCCGGTTCGAACAGTGGTCCGATCGGTTCGACCAGTAAAACCAGTGGTCAGTCGGCAAACCGGTTCATTGTTTGATCTGATTCTGAAAACATTGATGTATATATATTATCAATTTTTAGCTTATCGAGCTCGAGCCTGAACTCAAAAGTAATTGGACGAAAAATGATGTTCAAACTTGTTTGATTAGTGTGACGAACTAATTGCAATGAGTTTTTATCGAATAAGTTCAAGTCAATTATCGAATAACTTTGTTTGATTTTCAACCTCGATATATGTTTGTACTTGTCAAAATATAAGTATAAGTAAAGTAAGAATGAGTTTATTTAATTGACTGAAATTTTTTTAAAACTATATTTAGATGTTAATCAACCTAAAAGAGTGTATCATTAATCTACCGTAGTTTATAATGACGTCCGACAACTAAGGGCCTGTTTGTTTGGCGTTTCCCAGAATTTTTTCGTGTTTGGAAAATGCCAAACAAACATGTTTTCTATTTTCCGAAATAAATTTTTCATCCATTAATTTTCTCAAACTACTCTCTCAAAAGCCAAACAAACAACAATTTTCTTATCTATAAACAAAACCTATACAAACTCTACTTTGATTTGACATAAAGTAACCTATCTCTTACACAAATTATCTCACATAACAAACATGATTTAACATAAAGTCTTACACATCTTACACATACAACCCAACTCTTCCAAAAAAACCTACACCTACTTTATTTCTCAAACCACTCTCTCAAAACCCAAACAAACTACATTACGCAAATCGAGATTATTTCACAAACCTCCACTACTCTCCCAAACTACTTTCCCAAACGCCAAACAAACAGGCCCTAATATTTCAACTGACATTAGAAAAATAAATGAACGGTTGGAAGAAAAAAGGAATCTACCTTTTGCAACATACAACTCGGACAAAATTGGCTCGCGTTTGTTCGAGTTACAATAAACTAAATTATCAAAAAAAAAAAAAAAAATTACAACAAACAAATAAATGAACGGTTGGAAGAAAAAAAGAATCTACCTTTTGCAACATACAACTCGGACAAAATTGGCTCGCGTTTTGTTCGAGTCACAATAAACTAAATTATCAAAAAAAAAAAATAATTACAACAAACAATTTTTGGTACAAGAACGTTGTGGTAACAAATCATTAGAAAAATAACTCAATTTTTTTTTTTGGTATTGACCTACTTATTTTAACCTGCTTGTTTCTGCTAATTTTAAAGAAGAGTATAAGCACAAATTTTAAAATTAAATATTTTTTATTTAATTTTTAAATTGTTTATTGCATGAAATAGGCTCCAACATTAGAAAGAGAAGTATTACGAAATCTATTAGTTATTTAATTAAATTTTATTAAAACAAATTTGAAGAGGGGGACTAAACCCAACCAATAGTACACTTGATTAGGGTTTCTCCACAAAAGCCCGCCACGCTCTCTGCTTTTATTCTCTTCCTCTGTTGCGTTCTAAAAACAGATACTACACTGCTCACGAGTTTTTAACGCCATCAAATCCTTCAGGAACCTCAATCTTATTCCAAAATGGTAAAATCACCTTTTTATTTTACACATTTTTACTGCGTTTTTTGTATTGTTTGTGTTTGTTGTTTGAATTGATTTGGGAATTTTCTGTTAAATTCATCCGAAGAAGATAGTTTGCCTGCGTATTTATGCTTTTTGTGTCTCTCATGTCCGAATTGTTTTGTGAGTTTCCTATTAATCTTATCCCACGGAAAAATAGTTTGCTGTGTTAATTTGAAATGCTATTTAATTTGAAGTTTTTTCTAGGGTTTTAAATCTCCACGCGACATGCTATTGTTGGTGGGGTTTCATTAAAACTGACATACATTTAAACTCAAGAGCATTTGTCCATGTTCTGTGATTGGTCACTCAAGTGTTGAACAATCACATGTCGAAAACTTAGGCTTTGCCAAACTGGGTCTGGGCCAGAATTTCCTTTGCTATAATTACTTTGAGGGGTACTGGAAATACTTATAGGACTTTACTTAAAAGCGCGCTATACTTGAGGCTTGTATATGTATCTTTTATAAAGGCTAGAAACCATTCATCTGTCTTGTGACCATGTAGGAAATTTAAATGTTAATTGGGGTATTCGAATGCTGTCTTATAATTACTCAACCTCTCTCCTACTCGCACATAAAAGTTTGATTTATGTGTTATGTTTGTTTCCTACTCTTAAATGCTTGTTATATGTCTCTGAAAAAATGAAGTATTTCTGTTAATTTAATTTAATTCCATATTTTTACTCAGTTCTAATGACATGTTATATGTTTATCCCGGTATTTCTTGTTGTAATGATGGTAATACATCTTTCAGGCTTCTGCCAAGCAAAGGCCACAGGCTAAAAAGGCTGCTGCTGTAGAAGATGAGGGCATGGACCCAACGGTAGGTCTAATGTTTTTCAGTTCTCAATCTTGTGGTCTTTTTGTGTCATCTTTCGTGTTATCAATATAGTTCTTACAGGTGGTTTTGTGTTCCTAAAAGGGAGGCTATTGTATATTTCCCACTAAGTTCAATGTTTTGTGAGCAGCAATATTATGAAAATAGGCTGAAAGCTCTTGCAGCTCAGAAGGCAGCTGGGAACAATCCATACCCCCACAAATTTGAGGCTAACCTGTCTATTCCTGAATATGTGAGGAAATATGAAAGTTTAAACAGTGGGGATCATCTTGAGGATGTTGAAGAAAGAATAGCTGGTATGTGAGACTACTGTGATTCATGCAGTGTGTTATGAACCGAATGTAACTCATGGTTAATGGTGTGATGTTCTCGTTGTCAGGTCGGCTCATGAACAAAAGATCGTCATCTTCAAAGCTATTCTTTTATGATCTACATGGCGGCGGTGCTAAAGTTCAAGTTATGACTGATGCAAGGTAATTGTATATTTTAATAATTTGCTTTTAGCAATATGATGTTTGGAAAAAAATATCTTAAATGCAAAGGGTTGTTCAAGTTGTTACTTTGTCTTGTATTACTTTCTTGGTTTCTTATATACTTCCACTTATATATGTACATAACATCTTGATTTTCTTCGAAATATTTCTGTTTAGTTTATTCAACAGCAAGGAAATGATCTTATGGTGAATTACCTGTGGAAATGTGTAAACGAGTTCATATTCTTTGGTGTATTATTCTTAAGCCACAATGAAAAAAGTTGGTTCGAACTTATGCTAATTGAGTGTTTCTATTAATACCTTAATTTACTTATTTTAGAGTTGATTATGAAGAAAGCAACTCTTAGAGAAATTTAATAACTCAAATGCTGCATTCCTCTGTGCTATGCTATGGGTCTTATATTTTCTTCATGACATTTTCTTTTGTCACCATGAAACTTTAATATGTATGTATAGGAGATCGGATTTGGAAGAAGAAGAGTTCACTAAATTTCATTCTTCAGTCAAGCGAGGAGATATTGTTGGAATCATTGGTTTTCCAGGTCCATTACTTTAATTTAAGCTATATTAATTTATAACAAGCGTCGAATAATAGTTCAGAATACCATCCATACTGGATTTCATTTCTTTATATCCAAACTCAACTCTATTAAAGAGTTTGACTTCCTATATAGGAACCTAACTTCTTTCTGAAATTTTACTTGGTGGTATGCAATTGAATTAGGATTTTGGAAGTGTCTTTTGAGAGGTACATTTATTGTTTACTTCGAAGTACAGTTTACATGGTCCATCAAAATTGTTGAGGCCCTTGTGAAAGTACTTTTAGGCTTGTACCATGGGCATGGTTACTTATCCATTCATGGTGTGGACCTAGCTTTCTTTGTTCTTCTTGGTCATCTTATGTTTGCTGTAATTTTCAACAGAGTGCTTCCATTACTTTAACATGGTATAATCCCAAGTCGAGTGGTTACATTAAACACGGTTTTTGGAACTTCCTCAATTTTCTTTTCATAAGTTTTCCACAATATAAAACCTCCTCTTTTTTGCATTTCATTTTGTAGGTAAAAGTAAGAGGGGAGAGTTGAGTATTTTTCCAAAAACATTTATAGTGCTTTCGCACTGTCTTCACATGATGCCACGGCAAAAATCTGCTCCAGGCTCAGACAACACTAAGGTGATCCTGTTTTGTTTGCTGCATGTATTCACACGGTTTTTTCTTCTTTATTGACATTTGTTTACTTTGGACAGATAACTGATGTGTGGGTCCCAGGAATTGGTAGAAATCCTGATGCTTACATATTGAAGGATCAGGTACTACATAGCTCTTCTTCAATCACTTATTAAGTGTCTCATGTCGCCTGTCCGTGTGAAGTGTTAGAATATGAAACATACATGCTTGTTGTTGTGTCTGCATATTCATTTTGTTTGTGTATCATCTAAACACGATTGCTGTCTGTTTACGTGTCTAGTCTTCTATCTACGCTTCCATCCTTATGTATGAGAGTGCTGCAAATGCGTGTGATTAAGTGCATGTAAATAAACGTCTTATATTTCATGGCAGGAAACGCGGTACAGGCAGCGATATTTGGATTTGATGCTGAACATGGAAGTGCGGGAAATTTTTAAGACCAGGTCAAAAATTATTTCTTACATCAGAAAGTTCCTTGACGAACAAGATTTTCTGGAGGTATGTGTGAGTCAGTGTTGTATTTAATTTTAAATAATTTGTTGTTTCTCATTACCAGCTTGCTTATAATTCTTGGTTTGCAATTTCAATGTTCAATTTTTAAGGTTGAAACACCCATGATGAACATGATTCCTGGGGGAGCTGCTGCCCGACCATTTGTGACGCATCACAATGAACTCAATATGAGGCTTTTCATGCGCATTGCACCTGAATTATATCTAAAGGAACTCATTGTCGGTGGCTTAGACCGTGTGTATGAAATTGGAAAACAATTTAGGAATGAGGGGATTGACTTAACACATAATCCTGAGTTTACTACTTGTGAGTTCTACATGGCTTTTGCTGATTACAATGACCTGATGAAGCTAACCGAAGATATGCTCAGTGGTAGGTTGCAATTCCAAGTTTTTACAAGATCAAGTGATAATTTTGTTTTAGTTAGATTTTTTTTAATAAATTCCATGTCAATAGGTATGGTGAAGGAGCTTACAGGTGGCTATAAAATCAAGTATCATGCCAATGGGTTGAATAATGACCCCATTGAGATAGACTTTACTCCTCCATTCAGGTTTCTGTGCTCATGTATTCATTTGATATACTCCACCTGTGTGATGATGCCATTTAGGAAGTCTCATCTCGTTTTACTTTTGCAGGCGAATTGACATGATAGGTGAGTTGGAGAAGATTGCAAACCTGAGCATACCCAAGGATCTCTCCAGTGAGGAAGCAAACAAATATTTGATTGATGCATGCTTGAAGTACGAAATTAAGTGCCCTCCTCCTCAAACAACAACTAGATTATTAGACAAAGTAAGATATTGAGTTTCTTAAATTCCTCTATGATATCATTCATTGTGATTGCCGTATTTGCAATGTCGAAGCAGTACCTTGGCTGCTAGTTGTTTCTTATCTGCATCCTTTTGTGCGTATTGATCATTCACACTATTAAACTTGTCAGCAAGCAGAATCCATAATTATTTTCTTGTTCTGCCTTCTCTGTTTTGATTAGGTTGTTTTTATATTCTAGAAATCCACATGTCACCGTAACACCCAAATCCAATTCTATGACACCATGCAGTTTCTAGAAAATGAACCCAAATAGAATAAGTACATTTAAGATAACTCAATGGATTTCTTTGTTGTGATGACTTTAGCTGGTTCCACTTCTGTTGATTTTTTCTTAAATAAGAGATCGCAATGTTTCTCTATGCTCTCTTGTTATGAGATGTTCATGCAATCTTGGTCTATCGCCTATGTTGATATTTTGACTAATTGATTGCAACTCATTTGTTTTCAAGTAAAATCTGATTTGAATATATCAAGCTCAATATTATTAGAAATAGGATTGGCTGTTCATTTATTCAATGAAACTACTCTCCCTCTCTCTATCTCTGTTTCAGTCTTCCTCACTGTTTTGAGATGTTATGGTTTGCAGCTTGTAGGGCACTTTCTTGAGGAGACATGCACGAATCCTACTTTTATCATCAACCATCCAGAGATCATGAGCCCACTAGCAAAGTGGCATAGGTCAAAACCAGGCCTAACTGAACGATTTGAGTTGTTCATCAACAAGCATGAAGTACGTGATTTAAGTTGATCTTAGTTTTAATTTTTATTTTATTTTTTCGACTCGTGCATCTTGCTATCGTGATTTATGCTCATCGCTGTTTTTGTTTCTTTAATTTAACAGCTTTGCAATGCATACACTGAGTTGAATGATCCAGTAGTTCAACGACAGCGTTTTGCTGACCAACTCAAGGTAAGTGTATAAATTGACTTAAATGTGACATTAATTGATGATATGCTGAAAATGTTTTATACTAAAACCAGGATCGACAATCTGGTGATGATGAAGCAATGGCATTGGATGAAACATTTTGTACGGCTCTTGAATATGGATTACCTCCAACTGGTGGTTGGGGATTGGGCATCGATCGATTCACTATGTTATTAACTGACTCACAAAACATAAAGGTGAATTGATAACGGTTTTTTTTTTTTTTTTTTTGGTGATAATTGATAACGGTTTTGGTCTATAATTTGTAATTATAAATTTTCATTTACTCTGCTTCTTATACTATCAAAGTTTGATTTTTCTGAAACTTTTAATTATTCTGTCTATGAACAGGAAGTTTTGCTTTTCCCTGCAATGAAACCACAAGATGATCCTTCGACCAAAGAAAGGTAAAAAGTTATGCTCTTTAGTGGCATATATTTATCCCCCATTTGGTTTAGCTAATTATATGTAATATGTAGAAAGTATGGGTGTTAATATTGGTCATGACCCTAGTTGGTTGGAACCAACCCAACCTTTTATCTTTGTTGGGTTGGGTTGGGTTGGGTTGATTTGAAATTGATATGGGTCTAAAGTCGGTCGAGTAATAAAAAATTCAATAAAGAAAATTAGCCTAACATACTTTTTCTTTTTAAAATTATGTGATTTCTAATAGTAGGTCTTAAATGTATCTAAATCTTGAAATAAAATTAAATATTTCTCAAATTAATGAAAGAAGTGATGTCTTTTTAATATAGTTTATAAAATATAATGTTTATATACCATGTAGATCACTAATCTTGAACTAATTTTATTTTTCTATATATGAATATTTAAAACCCTGTTTCCTTTATATGCTTCTTACTGTCTAATTACACATTATGATTTCTCATTTTTAATTTTTTCTAATTTTATTCTACCATTTAGATCTCCTTCAATTTAATCCTCCTAACTTACTACCTTAATTTTGTAGGCCTTTTAATTTAATATTACTAGGTTGATTACTTTTAATTTATCATTAATAATGTGGGATGTTTTGGTATAATCACTAATCCTAACTTTCTTCAATTATTTTACCAGCAACAAAAAGTCCCAGGATGAACCTCCCTCGAAAGGTACTTGCATTTTATTGAGATTTTTATTTATATTTTCCATGAATACTTGGTGTTTTAGTTTAAGTTTGACTAATTATTTCTACCTTTTAATTTTACACATTCAGAGTTGGAAAAGATCGTGTCATTATCTTGAGAATATTTGGCGCCAGATAAGAGAGAGTATTTCACTATTTCTCAATTTTGTGTGAAAGAGAAACTGCATTAGCATTACTATTGTGTTTCGTATGTCCTTATTTGAACAAAAAATATTATTCTGACCAAAGTCAGCTACTTCAGATTTGTAATATTACCGTGAAATTTAAATGATGCACAAGGGACTGACTTAACTTTGATACTCTCTTTTTTAAATTATGAATGTTTTATTATGTGATCGATGTTTTTGGAAATTTCTAGAGATTCTATTGTTTTAATTTTCGAATTCTGGTCATAATTTTTTGGTAGATAAGTACAGTACATCTGTTATATAAGCTTGGAAAACACATTTGTTAGAATTATTTTCTTCTAAAAAATGATGGCAAATGATTTTGAATACAAATCGAGTTTGAGTAACATGATTAATACGTTTTGTTATATTCTAGCTTATTAAGTTAGATTTAACGAGTGTTTTCCAATCTTAAAGAAGTTCGAGTTCTACATGGTATGCACATGAACTAGTTTAAAAAATAAAATAACAATTACATTTTAGCCCATTTTTTAGTATTTTGTTCATCAATGGCTTGGGAGAAGAAGATCCTTTATAGGATTAGCTGCGTGTCGTACACGTGGAGAGAATGACATTGATGATAGTCGACAGAGAGAGACTCATTAGCAGTCTTGCATTTTTAAGGAGAATATATTAATAAATGAGGGAGACAAATTGTATTTATTATAATTGGTTGGGGGAAAATGCATATTTTTGTTCACTATGAATAATATTGTCACAAAAATAGTTGTTCGTGTTATTTTTGCAATTCGCCGCAATTGATCATATTATAAAAAATCTAATTCTTTATCTTACGGGTCATGACCGTTCTGAACTAAATGCTTATAGTGATTACATCCACCTCACCCTAATCTTGAATTACTAGCATCCACCTTCCCTATACCTCATAAAATTTACAAAGGTAAAAGTTGAACATTGGTGAGAATTTCTTGATGTAACATGGGAGGATCTTTCATTTCTTTTCTTTTTTTCAATTTTTGAACCTTAATATGAACATGAAATGAGAAAAAATAAAGAATAAATAGTACTATGAAAACCTTGATGACAACAATTTCATTCATCTATAAACATATTTATTATTTTGATACATTCTAAAAGATACATGTCAAACAGAGTCCAGAAGATTAAAATTTTATTTATGCAGCAAACCAATAACACTCTGATTAGTTCACTAAATTTTGATAATTATACTACACGATTCTCACCACCATATTATATATGCTAAAACACAACCGAATTAAGAAATAATTTCTAACATAGATTTAAATGCTCAAACGAAAATCAAGACAATCTTACAACAGTAAAATTTCAAACTTGTTAAAAATGCATCCAGCCATACCAAAATCAAGGCTTGACGGTTCTAATCCAGTCTTAGATTAACATTCAGAAGATCAAAAGATAGGCAACAAATCTCAAACATTTAACAAAATTAATATTCAGTTCCACAAATCATGAAAGCATATTACCTTCACATTCTATCTTCTCTTCTCCGTGGAGCACATGTGATTATTTCATCGACCCTAAGAATCATTTCAGCAGCTTCAGTTGCTGAGAGCAATACAGCTTGTTTCACTTTGAATGCTTCCGATATTCCTAGTTCACTCATATCTCCAACCTGCAGGTAAAAATGGCAGAATCCCAGAATTAAGGAACAACAAATGGCCAAGTACAAAAAAGTTCAATCCCATTTTGCATTAAGAAAGACAAATAGGATCAGGAAACCAAAATCTAGGCCCGTAAGTTGAAAAAATAACACCGTAAAGCTGTGTTGCTATGCAAAATAAATCTTATGGTCCATTGTCACTGAAACCATAAAATGCAAGAGCCACTATTAGTGATTGGAAATTCTTAATGAAGTTTAGTTGCAATTTGTTTTTAAGACATCAAGAATTCATACTGAGAATAAGGAAAATCACATTCAGTTCCAATCCGGATCATACCCTCGGCCCTTTTGGTCCAAACTTTACAAAAATTGCACTATTGGCTTTATAACACCTTCCTCCAATCAATCAATTTTTCTGCATTGGTCCCATAAAACAACTTTTGTTTTGCACTTTTGGTCCCAATAGAAATGAGGCAGCAAAACCAAAAGTTAAATATTCTAAACTATTTACGGCTAAAAGTGCATTATTGATTAGTCTGCGCCAAAAGCAGGACCAAAGTGCTGAGGATAGTCTACTGTGGGACTAAAAAGCAATTCTGCTGCCACTCCAAACTTTTGCTATTGTATTCTTAATGGGATGTCTCAAAGGCTCCACTGTGACACCAATAATTGGAATGGGTCTAGTTGCGACAAAAACAGAAGAGATTTTCCAAAAGTGTAAAAAGAAATTGAAACATGTGCATTCCACAAGGTAAGTGAAAAGATTAACACATCTTACAAATGGATCGTTGTTCAACTGGATGACATAAATAGAAATATGCATCAATCAAACTAATTACTATCAAATGAGCATAATTGGTACGGAAAAAACAACCAAGGAAAAGAGCACATGAGTAAAGCAATTTATCATTAAATTTCTGAAGAATGAGTTACTTACAGATCCAGAGATGACATCAATCCCAGCAGTGCTCCCCTCCTTGTGGTGCTCTGCACGAAGTTGAGCAATCAATTCTGCGCTGTCCAAACCAGCATTGTCTGCAATTGTAGTTGGAATGGCAATCAGTGCCCGTGAAAAAGCTTCAATGGCATGGGATCTTTTGCCAGGAGTCTTTCTGGCAAGCTCATCAACTGCCTTTGCCATCACCATCTCAGGCCATCCTCCTCCAAACAAAACCCTGCTGTCATTTACCGTCTGAGATAGCACGCACAGGGCATCATGCAGAGATCTTTCAGCTTCGTCCAACATATGAGGGCTGCCGATACAACAGAACAACTATTAGAATTCCTAACCTTTTTTTAATACTAAAACGTGTAAACTGAAACACACAATTTACATAAATAAAACTCATTACATAGACAATCATCAGTTACTTAGTTCACAAACTTATGATCCACAAAAGAGTGATATCACAGTCAGAGATGCATCAAGCTATTAAAGTGGAAAGGCATTGGTGCAAACATTGTCAGATACCTTATTTATTACCAGCCTTTTAGGATTGATAACCAATTTAGTGGCCTAAGAACATCAGACAGATCAGGTAACAATCTAGAAGATACTCATAACATGATTATGCATCCTTAAAAACATATAGCTAGTCATGGAATTGAGTTTTCAATAAAAACGTAATAACTGCGAAGAGCAAAAAACTAAGTATTGTCTTGAGAGAAAAAACACGGGCGTCAATGAGCTTCAAATCATGGGAGTATGAGAATTATATAACAAGTTCAGATAAAGCAATAAACTGGATTAAGCCAAATGGAAAAGGTCAAAATTGCTTAGGAAATTTCTAATTGTGAAAACCTTTTAGCTGATGTGGCTTAACAAATGAAATTAAGTCTGCGATAGAACTTATCAAAGATATGACTAAAAGACCAATGCTTGAACAAGGCAATCGACCAATGTGTATGGCTCCGAATACTATTTTCTAGCAATGGATAAGTGCAAATTTTAAGAAACGTTAGTTATTGCGAGAAGAAGTACCTTGCACCTCTCAGCACGATTGTACAGGCCTGGCCCATTGCAACACCAGAAAAGTGGATCAACTTGTCCTCACCAATCATAATTTCCTCAATGAGCTTGCAATGCCCAAGCTTAACAGACTCGGGATTATCAAAAGTTGATGCTATCTCGCCTCCAGTAACAAGACCCAGTCTCTCAATACCATCAAAATCAGCATGCTCTATTGCAAGTACTCCAGCATCAGCAAACAGTTCTTCTGGGAAATTGTAAATCAATTGTCTGTTAACAAAGCAGTTTATCCCGTGATTAATAATCTTTTGAACCTTCTCTCTCATCTTTTCCTTTTCAGCTACTTCAATCTCAGCAACCTTAGCCATAGAATCAACGCGAACACGTGCCCCATAAATTTTTACTTTATCAGTATCCATTGCAGTATTTGCCACCAAAATCTTTGCATTCTCAATTCGTTTTGGCTGGCCAACACCGATTTTTTTGTCTAGAATAAATCTGAAAACAAATAAAAAAAATGTCCACAAAAGAAAAAAAAAACTGCATGAGTAAGCTGCCAATTAAGCACAACGAGAATCAATATGATATCTGTATAAAGATAAAGACAAAACAGATAATTGAAGTATCAGACCCCTGAATTTTTTGAGTATATCATTCGCATATATTTTAGTTACATGTGATATATCTCTACACTAAACATTAAGGCAAAATCCCCTCAAGATCATCATCATTAAACATATTAAGAGGAAAAGTATAAAGTTAGAACTAGCCTCTACAGAGTATTTGATCAGAGCATCATTTACTCTGACGGTAAACCAGTCACTTTTCATCCCTCGAATCCAACTTAATTCAGGTTATATGCCGTAAAAAAGTTGCAAATCTAATTCCTCTCATTTATCATTCCCACATAATTTAGTTAAATGTGATATATCTCTACACTAAACAGAAAAGCAATATCCCCTAGAGATCATCATCACTAAACATATTAAGAGGACAAGTATAAAGTTAGAACTAGCCTCTAGAGAGTATTTGATCAGAGCATCATTTACTCTGACGATAAACCAGTAATTTTTCATCCCTCAAATCCAACTAAAATTCAGGTTTTATGCCGTAAAAAAGTTGCAAATCTAATTTCTCTCATTTAATTTGGAAGAAAGCATCAGTTATTACATGGAGGCTTTACAGAATTAACCTAAAAGAAGGCTTTCTCCTTTATAAATCAACAAATCAGAATTGCACCTTTCTGACATGCAACATGAAACCTCAAACAAGGGGGAACAAGTAAAACAAAGATAGATCATAGATGCATGGTCAATACTTTTGTGTTATAAATGTTAACTGCCTTACCCCTCATCCAAAAATGAATCTGTCAAAGAACCTCCAGGCTTCTTTATAATTTGAATTGACTCCAAATTTGTGCTACCCTGTCATTTAAAACCTAGAGTTTAGATCTACCCAGAAAATCATTTCATAGTAAAATGATTAAGACAAGTCAAAGGCCTCAGTAATTACACCAATCATACTCTAAGATACTAAATATAATGATAATAGGTGCAAAGTAGAAGAATGTCCAATAGCTCAATTCATTACAAATTACATCAGT
This sequence comes from Penstemon newberryi var. newberryi, assembly GCA_030819805.1. NCBI lineage: Eukaryota > Viridiplantae > Streptophyta > Magnoliopsida > Lamiales > Plantaginaceae > Penstemon > Penstemon newberryi. The sequence goes on from JAUALY010000001.1 coordinate 46,362,426, forward strand.
ATGACCATGTAGATACAAACAATGCCCCAGAACTCCCTCATAGACTAATTCAGCACAGGCAGAATAACAGCAAATACACATCATAAATGAAGATGTTTCCATGGACATGCCTGAATCAACTGTTCGTGGAAGATATGATAGAAGAATTGGACAACTAGGCTCTTAGGCAGCTTTTGAATCAGCCAGAAAAAAAGAGGGGATTTTTCAATTTTATACATATTATATTCTAGCTTATGGCATCCCTACTATTGATCAGGGCAGAGAGTCATCAATGAGGAAACTATACATAATAACAAGCTTGCATGGAGGTTGCACTTAAGTGGACAACTGTCTCGTATATCACTTGTACATTTTAACCAATAAATATTGAAGGGATGTCAAAATCATCCTTGCCCCCCACGTCCCAAGCTCACAAGATAACAAGTGAGAAACTGATTTTACCTTTAATCTCATAACCGCGTCAACGGCTAATTTTGCGAAATGTTCTTTGTCCTGAGATAGAATTTTGGAACTCAAAGTAGTCATTGCAATCTTCATCAAGTCGTCTTTGAATTTCTCTGGAAACAAAAAAACCAAATTTATTACACGAACAGCAAAAATTGAATCACATCTGATGTAGCAAAATGAAGCCTAACGTAGTCAGTCACTCAGTCACTGTCTCTTGTATTAGACTACAAATACTACTTCAATTTATTACACGAACAGCAAAAATTGAATCGCATCTGATCTAGCAAAAATGAAGCCTAACGTAGTCAGTCACTCAGTCACTCAGCCACCGTCTCTTTTATTAGACTACAAATACAACTTCAATATAACATTCTTAATAGCCTATTAGATACATGTTTTCCATGCAATGCCAATGGGCAACTATGAGGGGTTGCTGACATGAAGGCATGAGCACTGCTATATAAGCAATGGAAAGTTGTCTTGGATCAACAACGGAATGAGATAACTATAGTATTTACATCAGAACCATAACTACTAAGTACTGCTATCAAAGGCAGTGAGGCAAACAAAAATAATCACCTGCATCCAGTTTATTATCCACTACCTTCTCCAACAAAGCATTTCTAGCACATTCAGCTGCCATACGATATCCTGATGAACATATAGAAAAACACACACATTATTCTGGAAAAAATAATTCAAGTACGGAGAGCTTCACACAGTTGGTTAGATTTGATGTATTGGGTTAAGAGAACAAATATAACTAGGGTATTTCAGAAGCATGAGACAAACCTGAAATGATAGTCATTGGATGAATCTTTACATTTACCAACTTCTCTGCCTCCCTCAAAAGCTCCCCAGCCAAAACAACAACTGAGGTTGTCCCATCACCAACTTCATCATCTTGTACTTTTGAAATGTCTAACAAATAAAATTAAGGCTTGCCAATGGACGCAATAATATGATTCTTTAACTAATCCCCCTTTAGCTCCAATAAAATTTACCTTCTGAGTAAAACATGATTCTCACAAAACTGTACGCAGGATCATCTCGTGTTATTCTACTTAGAAAAAGCTTCAACGAATTAACAAAAAGATGATTATGAACTGACAAATACTAAAGAGAAGAATTACATTGTTTTGACATCCAACTTTTCATGTTAAGGTACAGAGCTGGGGCAGACAAGATTAAAACCATAGCGCATTTCAAGATAATGATAGATCACATCCACATTTATCTCAGAGCATTCAGCAATAGTTACAGGAACGATTTTGAAATAGTAATCAACAAGAACAAAAAGCAAAAGCTATGTCAACAGAAATAGATCAATTAGTCAATACTATAGCAACACAAGAATAACTAAACACCAAGGATACCAACAAGTACTTTGGCTGCAGGATTGTCAATGTGCAGAGACTTTAAGATGGTCGCCCCATCATTCGTAACAGTGACACTATGCCCTCTTCCAGTTGATTGCAAAATTTTATCCTACAAAAAGAGGTTATATATTAGAACTGAGGACGAACAAAAAGAATATATTCCGTACTGAATGCAATGAAATTTAGAGAAATAGCTCTTTTACCATCCCTTTAGGTCCCAAGGTTGTCTTAACTAAGTCAGCAATGGCCATTGCCCCAATAAAGGATGCCTAATATAGAAAGGCAAAACCTAATTGTTAGTACATAAAAAAATCAGTCATATGTGTACACTTTAGCTAGCTGCCTAACTCTAGTCACACAATGTACACCGTGACGTGCAAATAATATAAAAAATGCTTAGCAGTAGCCAAACTTAGATAATACAATACTAACCATTCTGGCACGTTCACCCTTTTCTTCTGTAGCTTCATCTTTAAAAAGGCTGCCAGTCTAGATACTCAAAAAACAAATAAAACTTGAGAAAAATTAAGAGATTAAAAATAAAACAGCAGTAGCTGAGTTTTAAAAGTGGATAAAGCATTTCACGTACCGCCATGGGTTAGAAGTCGAGAATAAAGCACTAACTCAAAAAAATGATTCTCTGCAAGAAAACAAATGATAATAATTCTATCATGGCATATCCAGTTTGAATCTCAGTTTATCTGGTTCAAACATGTGCACTATGGTACAACAGGTGACAGACACGGTAAACTCGTAATCTTAAAACCTCTTCATACATTTAAGAACTGAGAATCTTCATGTGGATATAATTTTTTTTCCATAAATGGGAAGCTAACAAGCCAAAGTAACTTCAGTTGCATGTAGACAACTCCGAATTACACGGTTACCAATTTACTCATTAAATCTCCTACAATGAGAAATCGTAACATTGAATAACATATTCTAAACTACTTAAATACTATAGAACTAACTAACCATCACAAAGTTAGAAATCACAGAAACAATGATTTGTAAACCAGAAAGAAAAAAAATTGAAAAAGAATAAAATGCATACCTGAAGTAACAACCAGCAGAAGATCTGTCCCGCGGATGAGAAATAGTTGATTGGCGACGGCGATTACCGGTGTAAGATATGGCAGTACACGGTGATTTCAGGGGAGAGATTCCAGAGATCTCGAGAACGATTCAATGAAATGATTTCAGTTTTGGGGGGAAGGTTTTATTAGGGTTTTAGTGGGTCGGGAATTTGGGCCAAGCCTGTTAGCCATTTATTGCGCTATGCGTGGTTTGCATAGTTTAATCCACATATGGCAGGCCTGTTTCATAGTATGGGCCTTTTGGAGCTTTTTTCTTTTTCTTTTCTTCGAATTTACTGTAGTTTCCTTTTTTTTATTTTTTTTATCAGTTTTGTTATAATCTAACAAATTGCTTGCGGGTTTATTATGGTTCTTACAAATATAAAACCAAATCCAAATGATGAACTGAAATTCTTTTAAAATAAATTTAATTTACAATACTTGAATGTTAGTTAATCATATGTCTTTTTTATGTCGTTTCCTACTAATTTGTCATTTTTAAGGAGATCTTGTCATTTTAGAGATCTTTGGTTCGACTATCTTCAGAAGTGTGGATATTTGTACAATTTTACACTAGTCTATTTTTATATACTCCTTTCGTCTCATTATTTTTACTCCATTAGTTACAGTGTCCGGTCAAACTTTTTAATTTTTAAGTGATTTATCAAATTAAATTATTCACATGTGTGATGTATTAGACATTTTAAATATTAATATATATATATATATATATATATATATATATGTGGTGTAATATGATATTATCAACTTATTAAAGAAATATATTAATTAAATTATTTATTATTATTTTTATAAATTTAACAAATTGATTGGTCAACTATACCGAAAATATATAAAAAAATGTGGTAATAGATACCACGGTTTATTAAACCTTTTGAAAATAAAAAATGCGTTAAAAAAATAACATAAAAGGCCCAAAAGTGACCTAAAAACGTCTCGGTCTTGCAAAGAAAATTAAAAAAATAGCTAGCTAGAAAATAAAACACTCACAGTGAGCTAAGCTAATTACTTATAAGTGTATTTTGATAGTAGTCAAATAAATTCTCTAATGTAATAATATTAACTGCTACACTCAATAACAGTATTTGTCATCTAATATTGTAATGAATAGTAAACTTATGGTGAGGATGGCTCAATGGTGGGAGCTCTTAAAAACACTTCTAGACCTCTATTGTGATTTTTGAAGTGTTTGGCCCCAATTATCATAATCGTGATTTTAATGGTATTTGGTCCATAATATCATAATCACTTTTGGGATATTCAGAAGCTAAAAATCAACTTATTTTAGAAGCTACTAAAGTGTTACTTTTGCAAAAGCTATTATCCAAAATCAATTATTTTATAATTGAATTTTATCATAATCAATTATTGTCAGAATTCATTTTAATAAAATTACTTCTCATATAATTGATTTTTGAATCGCTAGGCCAAACTCACCCTTAGTAATTGTGTGTGGTTTGAGTTTTGTTGGTTGCTTTGACGGCTTACGTTTCATCAACATTACACTAATTTGTTTGAAAATGGTATATTCTACATTGACAAATGATAATTTATTTAAGTGTGACTAAAGAATTAATAAATGGGTATGAAGTAATACGATCTTAGTGTTATAAAACTTAGGATAAAAAGGGATGAACAAAGTAATATGTAAAGGGAGATATAAGATTATGTGGTTGTTCTTGTTCTTATTCTTACAAAATGATGAATGAACTCACCTATTTATAGGAGTTCAAGATTACACATGTTATACAAAGAAGAGTGATGGGTGGCTTCATACATGTCTTACAAATGAAAGTGATGGGTGGCTTCTCATGCATGGTGATACATGGCTATACTTAGAAGCATCCATTTGTTCTTGCCTTGCCACACTTATTCTTGCTTTGACACATATTTGTGTTATGTGTTAATTCCTTATGCAACCAAGTGCAAGAGTATTGTCTTGACATCACACAACTTGTAAATTGCAATGGCATCCATAACTTAAGTTAAATTTCATAATACTCCCCCTTGGATGCCCATTGCTTCTGGAGTATGCCTCGTTAAAACCTTGTCAAGAAAAACCCATTGGGACAAAAACTTGGACGAAGGAAAAAGAGTACATATCCATATGGGGCTTATAAGCGTGTAACACTGCCTCGTTAAAACCTTGCCAAGAAAAACCCATTGGGACAAAAACTTGGACGAAGGAAAAAGAGTACAGTGTAAGTGTCGTTAATTACACGCTCCCCCTGATGCTGACATAAGATCCACAAGTCGCCGCATTCCAATGTTGTAAACCATCTTTCTGAATGATGTAGTTGGCAATGCTTTAGTAAATAAATCAGCAAAGTTGTTACATGACTGAATCTGAAGAACGTCTATATCACCCTTTTTCTGAAGTTCATGGGTAAAGAAAAACTTTGGTGATATGTGCTTCGTTCTGTCTCCTTTGATATATCCATTTCTTATTTGAGCAATACATGCGGCATTGTCTTCATATAATGATGTTGGTATATTCTTTGTTGAAGACAACCCACAAGATTCTTGAATATATTGAACCATTGATCTCAGCCATAAACATTCTCGACTTGCTTCATGCAATGCCAAAATTTCAGCATGATTGGAAGAAGTGGCTGCTAGAGATTGTTTAACAGATCGCCATGATATTGCTGCGCCACCACAAGTAAATACATATCCACTTTGTGATCTACCTTTGTGTGGATCAGAAAGATAACCGGCATCTGCATAACCCACTACATGTGGGTCAGAATCTCTAGAGTAAAATAAACCCAAATCAATCGTTCCACGAAGATAACGCAAAATATGTTTAACTCCATTCCAGTGTCTTCGTGTTGGTGCAGAGCTATATCTTGCCAGCAAATTAACTGAGAAAGCGATATCTGGCCTTGTACAATTTGCAAGATACATCAAGGCTCCAATTGCACTTAGATAAGGTACTTCAGGACCAAGCAATTCTTCATTTTCTTCCCAAGGACGGAAAGGATCTTTCTTTATATCCAAAGATCGGACAACCATGGGACTGCTCAATGGATGAGATTTGTCCATATAAAATCTCTTCATAATCTTTTCTGTATATGCCGATTGATGAATAAATATTCCAGTTGATAAATGTTCGATCTGCAGGCCGAGACAAAACTTTGTTTTCCCGAGATTTTTCATCTCAAATTCTTTCATCAAATAGTTTGCGGTCTTTGTGAGCTCTTCAGGAGTCCCCACAAGATTTAAGTCGTCCACGTATACCGCAACAATGGAAAATCCATTCTCAAATCTTTTAATGAAAACACATGGACAAATTGGATTATTAACAAATCCTTCCTTTACGAGATAATCACTGAGCCGATTATACCACATCCGGCCAGACTGTTTTAATCCGTACAAGGATCGTTGCAATTTAATTGAATACAGTCCATGAGACCTTTGATTATGAGATCCTTCAGGGATTTTGAATCCTTCAGGGATTTTCATATATATATCACTATCAAGTGATCCATATAAATATGCGGTAACCACATCCATGAGACGCATGTCCAGTCCTTCAGAGACTGCAAAGCTAATCAAATACCGCAACGTGATTACATCAATCACAGGGGAATATGTTTCATCATAATCAATTCCAGGTCTTTGTGAGAATCCTTGTGCAACAAGTCGTGCCTTGTATCTCACAATCTCATTTTTCTCATTCCGTTTTCGTACAAATACCCATTTGTACCCGACCGGTTGCACGTTTTCGGGCGTGCGAACTATCGGTCCAAAAACTTTGCGATTTTCTAGCGAGTTCAGCTCAGCTTGAATTGCATCTTTCCATTTTGGCCAATCATTTCTATGTCGACATTCATCAACCGATATCGGTTCGGGATCTTCGGGATCCTTATTTATAATATCTAGTGCGACCCCATATGCAACGACATTGTCTACAATTACTTTCTTTCTATCCCAGTTTTCTCGGGTATTTAAATAATTCAAAGAGATCTCTTCAAATATCGCCTCTTCAGGAGCATTAGTTTCATTTGCCTCTTCCGGGGCTTTTCTTAATTCAGACTGATCAGTTAATTTTTCTATAGCGCTTTGTGTTGAAACAGTTTCCTCTCCAGGAGGAATACATACTTCTGGTATCTTTTTCCTTCGGGGATTCTTGTCTTTTGCACCAACCGGGCGTCCACGTTTCATTCGTGGTTTTTCAAATTGTCCTGCAGGGATATGTCCTTCAGGGACGTCAATCCGTGCTGGTGCATTAACAGCCGGTATATAAGATTTTGTTATTTTCTTTGTATCAACAAATACATCCGGCAATTGATTTGCAACATTTTGTAAATGTATAATCTTTCTTACTTCTTGCTCACAAGTATTTGTACGTGGGTCATAATGAGACAAAGATGGCACATTCCATTCTATTTCACGCCGTTCTTCAGGAACTGGCTTCTTATCTCCCCCTAACGGCGGGAAAATTGTCTCATTAAAAATACTATCAGCATATCTTGCTTTAAACATATCACCCGTCAGGGGCTCAAGATATCTGATAATAGACGGGGAATCAAAACCAATGTAGATCCCAAGTCGTCTCTGTGGACCCATTTTTGTTCGTTGTGGCGGTGATATTGGAACATATACCGCACATCCGAAAATTCTCAAATGAGAAATATCAGGCTGCTAGCCTGTCACAAGCTGCAATGGCGAATACGCCTCGAATGAACTTGGTCTAATCCGGACCAGTGAAGCAGCATGTAATATTGCATGTCCCCAAACAGAGGTGGGTAAATTTGACCTCAAAAGTAAAGGTCTAGCAATTAATTGCAACCTCTTTATAAATGACTCAGCCAGGCCATTTTGGGTATGAACATGTGCAACAGAATGTTCAACATTAATTCCAATTGACATGCAATAATCATCAAATGCCTGAGATGTAAACTCACCGGCATTATCAAGACGGATTGTCTTTATCGGATAATCAGGAAATTGTGCCCTCAATTTTATAATTTGAGCAAGAAGCTTGGCAAAAGCCATTGTACGCGTTGATAGTAGGCATACATGAGACCATCTTGAAGATGCGTCTATTAGGACCATAAAATAACGAAAAGGTCCGCAAGGTGGATCTACAGGCCCACATATATCTCCATGAATTCGTTGTAAAAACATTGGGGATTCAACACCAATCTTCATAGGAGACGGTCTGATGATTAATTTCCCCTGTGAGCATGCCACACACACATTTTCTTGCGGCAAAAGAATCTTCTGGTTCTTTAAAGGATGCCCGCTTGAATTCTTTATTATTCGACGCATCATAATTGCTCCCGGGTGGCCAAGTCGGTCATGCCAAAGCGAGAAAAGTTTTGAATCATTGAACTTCTGGTTCAATACAGCATTTGATTCAAAAACTCTTATGGTCGCATAATATAAACCTGATGAGAAAACTGGGAGTTTTTCATTTACATGCTTCTGGCATGAAACATGCTTCTGGCATGAAATCATGGATGTGATACAAAGATATTCCATATTCCCCTCATTCATGGTCTCAATATGAAATCCATTCAAACGTATATCTTTGAAACTTAACAAGTTTCTTTTGGATTTCGGAGAGTACAACGCCTCTTTTACCAAAATATTTGTACCCCCGGGCAATATTATATTTGCTTTTCCGGAGCCTTCAATTAATTTTGTAGTACCACAAATTGTACTTACATTAGCCTTTGCTAATTTCAATTTTGAGAAATATTTGTCATCTCGAAGAATCGTGTGTGTGGTTCCACTGTCAACCAAACAAATATCTCCATTGTTCACGCTCACATCAACGTTATTTTTCATTTTTTCTATAACATAAAGATAATGAGATATAAGTTAGAAAACATGCCTTTTATACATAGGTCAAAATTTGTATATATTTAGATATATATATACACATAATAAAAAAAACATTAAGATACATAATACAAAATGACAAGTTCATTTTCTATTGCCATCAAGTAATTCATCGTCATGAGCACTGCTGGGCTCAATGAGAAAATCGGCAACATCCAAATGAGTGGTTTCAACTGTATTGATAAAATTAGCTTCTTTTTCTTTTTCTTTTATTGAAGCTTGATAAAGATCAACAAGATGTTTTGGCGTACGACAGGTACGAGACCAATGTCCTTTAACTCCACACATATAGCAAGTATCATTTTTGTACCTTTTAGTACCCTTCCCTTTTTCATATTTAACACCACTATTGTTTCCCTTTGAGTGGTACGGTGCAGTCCTTTTATTAGGACCACCTCGGTTCCTTCCAGAGCCGCCACTATAACCACGGCCGCGTCCACGACCACGACCACGACCACGATAGTTTCCATAATTACTTGCATTCACTTCTGGGAATGAAGCATTTGCATTTACTTCTGGAAATGCTTGGGAACCGGTGGGGTGGGAGTTGTGATTTTTCATCAACAATTCATTATTTTGTTCGGCCACAAGAAGGCATGAAATCAATTGAGAGTATTTCTTAAAATTCCTCTCACGATATTGCTGCTGCAGGAGCATATTAGAGGCATGAAAAGTAGTATATGTTTTCTCTAACATATCTTCATCAGTGATATTATCTCCGCACAATCTCAATTGAGATACAATTTTGAACATTGCGGAGTTATACTCATTCACTGTTTTAAAATCTTGCAGCCTCAGGTGCATCCACTCATATCGAGCTTTTGGGAGTATCACACTCTTTTGGTGATCATATCTTTCCTCCAAGCTCTCCCATAGGGCAGCGGGATCTTTCATCCCAAGATATTCAGATTTAAGCCCTTCATGGATGTGATGGCGAATGAAAATCATAGCCTTTGCCTTTTCTTGTTCGGTTGCCTCATTTCCTTTTTTGATAGCATTTCCGAGGTTCATTGCACTCAAATGAATGCCAACATCAAGAACCCATGTCAAATAATTCTTTCCGGAAATGTCAAGGGCAGCGAACTCGAGCTTGGTAATATTTGCCATTTTTCTATGGCATAAATATAGTAGGTCCAAGCCGAAAATATACTCAAAACTTCGGGTTTGAGTTTTTCGCCTAGACTTTCTTTCAAGTCTAAGATTTTCGAAGCTTTCTTTCAAGCTTAAACTTTAAAGCTTTATTTCAAGCTCAAAACTTATTAGGCTTTCTTTCAAGCCGAAAACAATTTGTTCATATTCGAATTTCAAGTTATTTATACTACGTATAATAAAATATGCATATTAATTCGAATTTCAAGTTATTTATACTACGTATAATAAAGTATGCATATTACTTGTTTGTCGATTTTAATCCTTTCGGATAGAGGCAATTGTTACTTTCCTCAACCCCTTTTTTTTCGTCAACTTCTGATGGATGCCGTGTCACCTACAAACGTTGTAAGGACGATCCGAACGGTCAGAATGAAGAGGCTGGTGTGAGGAACCTTCGATTAAAATTTGAGGATGATCCAACGGTGGAAATGGTCGGAATGGGTGAAAAACAGAAGCTGTTTTGTGCAAATCCGAAAATCTGCATTTCAAAGTGTTTGCCTCATTTCTTTCTTGTTTGTGTGATATATTTTAGTGGTCAAGCTAAACTTCGGGAAATCGAGTTATGGAGCAAATTCGTGCTGATAACGTGTTATAAAACTTAGGATAAAAAGGGATGAACAAAGTAATATGTAAAGGGAGATATAAGATTATGTGGTTGTTCTTGTTCTTATTCTTACAAAATGATGAATGAACTCACCTATTTATAGGAGTTCAAGATTACACATGTTATACAAAGAAGAGTGATGGGTGGCTTCATACATGTCTTACAAATGAAAGTGATGGGTGGCTTCTCATGCATGGTGATACATGGCTATACTTAGAAGCATCCATTTGTTCTTGCCTTGCCACACTTATTCTTACTTTGACACGTATTTGTGTTATGTGTTAATTCCTTATGCAACCAAGTGCAAGAGTATTGTCTTGACATCACACAACTTGTAAATTGCAATGGCATCCATAACTTAAGTTAAATTTCATAATACTTAGTAGATTTATCTCTTTATTCTTAATGTCACTACCGCATGTTTAATCTTTAAATTGTATTGTCGTGATTAAAATGTCGAAATCAATTGCTCTTTTAAGTAGATGAGAACAAGTAATTTTACTTAAATACTCAATTGCTGCAAAATGAATAGAACAAATATCACTCATTTAAATGTCATTTATGTTTGTGTCTCTTGTTGAGTATTAAGGGGTAATGAACTTCTTCTTGTTGAGTATGATAAAAAAAGACCCAAATCCTGACTTTCGAGCTATTTCCTTAGAAATCGGTTTTGAATCATTATTTCACTCCTTTGCTTTTGCAAAAGAATTCCATAGAAGACTTGTGATCTCTTGTTTTAGAGACCATGGGATTTGTTTTGAAAAAAAATCCCTTGTTCTTCTAGTTACTGTTTTGGTTCCTCTTTTTGTGCCTCATCTCTTGAGTTTAATTTGTCAAATATCATCAAAATTGATGTTGGTAGATTTGAGTCTTTAATGAGATACAAGTTATAAATATACAATTAATATCATAAAATAAAAATGTCATTTATACTCGATTTACGAGACTATTTAAACGTTACTTGATAGATCTATACCAATTTTTATAACAAATAATTTGAATAATTTGTGAATTTGACCAGTTAATACACATGCATATCTACCTTCAACTGAATACATCATATCTAACTTCTTCGATTGTATGTCAATGTGTATTTTTTGTATTTTATTTAGCAAAAACTCCAATATATTGAAAGACAAAATTCATTATCATCATATACATGCGTACCGGTAAGTGATTGTTCGGGTACGGATCTATAACAAAGAGATAAATTTGCTAATTAAATAACACAATAGACAATTTAGAAATAATACAACAAAAAGTAACCATAAAGAAATCCCATCAAATCGAAATGAATCCTAAAGACTTAATCACACTACGCATACATTCATGGGTCTCTGTACATAGACAACTGTTCATAAGCAAGAAACCATAATAGATTAGATTTTGTTTAAAGGACAATCATACCGCAAATTTCAGGGGGGGAAAAAAGGAACAAATAGTTAAAGAAAGACTAGTGGGCAAGTTGAAGAAAAACCACAGTGAATAAGAGCCCTGAAATCATTTCAGTCCCTGACCCTAACCAATTCTTTCTAATTTTTCCTCCATCACTCTTTTGAGTAGCGGCTGTTGTCCTCCCACTTGATGAGTTTGCTTTGATTGAAACATGTTTAAAACAAAGGGAATAAAATGAGATAACCACGACACCAAACACGTGTCATACAGTATACCAACACAATTGTTACATGATTACATGACAGATGAGAATTCACTAAAATGATCACAAATTCAGCCCTTAATCAGGAAAATTCTTATTGAGACCTGGTCTAGGAGATATTTCTTAGACCTTGTGGTTGAAAACATACCACATCATCATCATTGTGATAGCACCACATGATGTGGTATGTTTTCAACCACAAGGTCTAGGAAAATCTCCTAGACCAGGTCTAAGTAAGAATGTCCCCCTTAATCACTATAATCCAACTACCCATGTAACTGGTGAATTTTGCATATTTTACTGACCCATATTTTGTTAAAAGAAAAACTGAAAAATTACGTACACTTAATTTTTCAGTTTTTCTTTTAAGTATTTAAGTTTTAGGACATGATTTAATAATTTTTTAGGTACTTAGATTCGAACCTGATCTAAACACATAAGGAAAGCTAATATCTTCCATTCGATAAGACGCTTATTTTTCATTTACGGATGATTTGATTTACACTTATTTTCCAATTACGAATGATTTGTGTCTAGGATTTCACGACTCTAGTGCAGCCGAAAAAATTGAAAAGAAAATTCCGTTACAAAATAATTGCGTCAGCTGTGTTATCTTACCCACAGCAGGCGAAGAGGCAGTAGCATTAATGTTCTTCCCACTGTTAGCAAAATCATCAAACACCTTCCTATCCGGTGAATTCGGTGCCAAATGCAACAACGCTGTAAACAACCCAAACCAATACCAATCAGTACAAAAATCAACCTATAATTTTCACAAAACACTCAAACAATTCAAACTCACCATAGATCAAAACTTTAAAAAAAAAAACCACAAACTCGATTGCGCAACTCACCTGGACAATCAGAGATATTAGCCGGCGCGTTACAGTGACTCGGTAAACTCAGTGCACGAGTCGCGTTAATTTGAAGGCCGAGGCTCGGATCATTCCGATCCTTCACCAACAAACAAATACATTCAGGACTCTTCTGTAACACTAGTTTAAATCCAGTACAACAGTCAGTTGGAGGTGCGTTTGATTCGCCGCTCACGTACGGAAGACATGTTGCTAAACCTACAAGTTGATCTGCACATTTTTCTTTATCTTTGTCCACATCACATTTTGCGGAACAGAACAACAGTGCGAGAATGAAAGGGAATAGTACTACAGAGTAAATGGGTTTGGGGTTCATTTTGGAAGAAAGAGAAAGAGGTTATGGAGAAATTACTCAGTTTTGGAGAGGTGCTCATGCTTTTTATGCCTTTTTCTCGTATGGGGATGTTGGAGATAATTGAAAATGAGAGATTGGGTGGGTGGGACCGTGGGAGTTGGAAACATTAATTCATTTGGTTAATAATATTAATGGTTATGAGGGATACATTTTATGGATACTTATCATGTACTGCCTACCTCAGTACAACGTATTAATAGAAATTGATTATGGATCAAAATTTTGAAGTGTGATGATGATACAACAAAATCTCATCCCCACAGTTTATTAAATAAAATTGAATTAGTTACATATCTTCCATCAAAAATATCACAATAAAATTGAATTAGTTACATATCTTCCATGAAAAATAACAATTATACCTCACCATAAAATACAAAAACACCTCTATTCTTCTAAAATATTTATTTATCTAAAATATTAACGAAAATATCTATGTTAACTTTGAAAATTAAAAATAATTTTTCTATTCACTTAGAAATTGACAATAACCTCCTATTGACTTGGGTATTTCAACTAAGTGCAGTGAAGTAATTATAAAATGTCGATACATGAGTTTTTTGCTAATAATAAAAAATACAGAGTCATTTTGTTGATAACAATAATACGGGGTTTTGCCAATTTGACAAGGACATTGGGTGATTTTGCATTTAGCTCTTTTTGAGTGTAAATCATTATTCAAATTCATTATGTTAAAAAGGGAACATAACATCCTTAACCACTAATCATGCTATTAGAATTGATTAATCGAACAAAAAATAGTCAAATTTTAGGTGTTTTAATATTCTACCATACATTTTATTTTTTTGACCTGTATAAAAGAGCTTCTCTATTTAAGTTAAATAATAAATGTTGGTCGTGTTTGAGTTTTAATAGAATTTCATTGCTATCAGATACTAATAAATATATTAGGGAAAGACAAAAATATCTCCTATACTTTGTCTAATTTTCAAAAAAACTCATGTGTTATTTTAACTCTCACACCCTCCTGTGTTTAGTTTTAATTATCACACTCAACCCAAATAGAATTTGACTTTTGAATTTTGGCGGAATGACATGATTACCCCTATGTATTAGTCTTTTATTTATTTATATATTCATTTTGAAAACTCAAGTACCTATATACCACTTGGTCAAGTGTGGTAATTAAAACCAAACACAGGGGGGTGGGGTGTTTGGGAGTTAAATAACACAGGGGTTTTTTGGGAGTTAGACAAAGTATAGGGGTATTTTTTGTCTTTCGCTCGACAATCGTAGTAGCCTACCCTCAGGGGAATTCGAATCCCCGCTGCCTCCTTGAAAGAGAGATGTCCTAAACCACTAGACGATGGGGGCCAACTTGTCCAATCGCCCTCATACTATAGATCATAGTATGATCATTTTTTTTTCAAATTGTCAATATAATGGAATGGTATGATTAGATCCGAGGGATCTTTCCGTTTTCAGAATTATATAGAATTTTTTGATTCGTGATTCATATTCATGAATCTAACGGAAGCAGCATAAATCAGTGGATTCATGATAAGTTCCTCATACCAACAAAAAGAAATGGTTAATGATACAATCAACGAATCAATTATAAGTGTCAGGGGTAAAATTGTCATTTGAAAAGAAAAATGTTAACAAATACTTGCAATTTTCACGTTTGAATCACACTCTTTTTTCTGGGGGTGTATTTGGCTGTGACTTGAGAACACATGAGACTTTTTTGGAGTTAAAATAACACATGAATTATTTTGAAAGTTATACAAAGCATATGGTATATATTCAACTTTTTATTTAAAATGATATTTTATAGATCAGATTTGATCCAGACAATTCGACTATTTTAGACCAAAAATACAAGTTTCCAACACGAAAATATATTGTAGTGAATTCTTGCCTGGTTTTTAGTGTTAGGAAGTGGGTATTGGGTGTAAACAAATGACGTTTGTAAGGTAATAGTATGAAATCCCGTGATAAATGAATCTTATAACAACTCATCTTACATACATTTCTGTGTTGTGCATGGCCCGTGATAGATTTCTGAGTGTCCGTGATTGTATTGTGATTTGTTTACTAACGATTTTAATCGTGGATTACAGTAAAAATATTATTAAAACAGAACCAACACCACTCTCTTGCAGAATATAAATTGGAGCCCTATTTAAGGTATAAAATTGGTCCCCTGTAAAATAATATATATCGAAATGTTCTTTTTTTTTTTTAATTTATGCCAAAAATATGAATTCATTACTTTTCTAATATATTTTTTTTGAGATAAATTAAATAAAAAGTTCATAATTTCTCATGTAACATTATTGATTGTAGATATGTTCCTATTAGTTGTGATTTGAGTATTTTTCTTTCAGTTTACGAATGCAACAAATTCTACTATTTTTAATAATTGCATGTAAGTAAACACAACACTTAAAACGTGTCGACGCACCTATTTCACTCGTTTACATGGAAATATAATAAAAGACACTATCTCTTGTTATAAAATATGAGTCAAGCTCACTTGATACACGCACATGTATACACACACATAGCTTATTGATCGTTGATCTTGCATGACTTTAAAAAAGAATTGAAGTTGAAGTTTGGTTTGATATGTAAAGTGAATTGAGTCCAAAATCAACTTTTTTTTTTATTGAACTTAAATCGAATATTGAATAGTTTAATTTAAACTTCATCTTAAGTAGAATTGTTCATCCATTTTGATTGTCATGTGAGCTCCTTTTATTAAAAGTTCATTATTATAGATATTAGCTAATAATTGATATTAACACAAATCAAATCTCATACTGTACTATGCTAATACACGTTGTTATGTAATTATATCCACTATACTTTTTATATTTTTTTATCGTTGGAAGTTGGTATTCAAAATCGAGAATTTAATGGATAATACATATTTACGAATATGTATGTCAAAGTAATTAAGTGAATTTATCAATTGATCTATCTTTAAGAAAATACATTTAGCTTAGTGAAAACACTTTTGTATTTTGAAAAATAAGCAAAATGAATTTTGTATAAGATTTCTTTATAAAATTGGGCCCCGTGCTTAGTAGGATCTACCTTGTTCAACTTATAAGTCGGAACACAACCAATTAAGGATATGAATCATGGATAAAAAAGTTTTGTTTCTTATGTATGTTTCGGTCAATGAAATATTATAATTTTTTTTAAAAATTTACGGAAATATTACGGGAACACTAGGAATAATTATGAAAAAATTTAGTAAATTAATAAAAAGAGAAAATCCCAAGGCAAATACGTAGTTTCAAAAATACATCTTATTTTCGTTTCAGTTGATTAATAAACCTAATTTTTTTGATGTATTCGACGAAAAAGTTAAAAATTTAATCAATGATATGCATAAAGCATTATTTAGAAAATCAAAATTGACTATCACATGGAGTATTAAATATTTATAAAATGACATTTTTTTTTTTTTGATAATTTTATAAAATGACATTTTCAGTGCTATGAAAAAAAGGTGAAGTTAATGGAAATTCAAGAACATAGCTGTCTGTCATTGCGTGTGTAAGCAAAAAGGTGTTGGAGTCATTCCAAAAATTTATTGAATGTAAACCTACCACATAGTCCAACCTTAATATGTTCATATCAATTTAACTCATTAGAGGATTGCGAATCTTGACTTGCCAAAAGTTGACTCGTTAGATGTGTGCTACTCAAATTGATTTAGGGTTGGTTCTGAGTTTTTCTTCTTTTAATTTTACTGTGATTTTTCAGTATTTACATTTTCCAACGTAACTTGGAATTGATTTAGGGTGCTTTTCAGATTAATGACAATTTTGTGATTAATGGGAACCTGATTTTGACATTTATAACAAAAAAAAAAAAAAAAAAAAAGAAGGAATTGATTTGCAAACACTTCCTTCTTAAATTTGTCAGCTTATATTTTTTTTTGGTATGGGTGTTTGCCAACACCCTCAATTTGTGAAAGAACACTAATGCCTTATTTAAAGCAACTTTCGTGCATAAATCGTTGGCGATACCTTCTTAGCCACAAAGAGATAAGTACCTAGCTTTCAGATTTTGTATTCCTTAAAATTGGAAAGTAATCGTTTCTTTTAAGAAGGAATTTTAGAGTTAACTTTCTCCTTTCTTATACTAGTTTTTAAAAAAAAAAAAAAACCATTTTTCTGCATCATCAATTAAAATATTATGATATTCTTTTATTTAATTTGACACTAGTAACAATTAGCTCCAAAAAAAAAACAATTAAAATACTAAATAATATTATCTTGAACTGCTTATATCACATAAAATTTACTTGGACTTGACATAAAATAATATTTAATTGAACTACTTATAACACATAATAAACAAGTGACCCATTTTTTACGCTATTTTCACAATCTCTAAAGAACTTACTCATTTTTAAAACATAAACCCACTAATATTTTATTTTAAAAAGTACAAATTTTAAAAATATAGGAATCGTCTAAAATGTCAATTTATTTTCAGAAAAAAAGAAAATTACAAGGAAATCAAGAGCACCAGCCCAAATATCCAATTGTCTTTTCACATCCATTGAATTTCAGTTTATTTAATGACAGTAATGCGTAACATGTTGTTTATACGGGGATAATTTGTAAATTATTAGCTAATCCACCATGATAATAGATTCTGGGATGCTAATCTAGCTAGAAATTTGCTTATTACCGGCAGGCCAATCAAGCACAGGTTACATTTTGAATTACAGTTTTAATATATCCACAATTCGTATGGAACGACCCAAGTCCTAATTAATATTAAAATATTACCTGAAAAGTATTATCAATTATAAAATTATGCATAGTTTATTTGTATGATAAAAGGGCCAAATTTGTGTGTATTCAGTTAAATATTGATTTTATAACTCCATGAAAGTATTATTAATGCAATAATCTCTTAAGATAATCAGACAAGTGAAAATAATAATAAATTAAGAAGCCACATAAGAATGTTCGTTATTTCGGGTTTTTTGCAAGTTAACTCCCTGTGATATGTCTAATAGGCAATTTACCTCTCTGTAAAATAAAAATAGGCAATTTAACTTCCTGTGAAATGAAATAATGAACAATTTACCTCATTGTGATATAAAAATAGGCAATTTACCTCTCTATGAAATAAATAATGAGCAATTTAACTCCATGTGATATGAATTAATGAGCAATTTAGAGGGAGGCAATGTGCTTCTTTTATAAAAACACAGGGAGGTATTTTGCTATTTTTCTTATCACAGGGAGTTAAATTGCCTATTTAGAATATCACAGGGAGGTATTTTGCCCTTTTATTTATCACAGGGAGTTAAATTGCCTATTTAGAATAACACAGGGAGTTAATTTGCTATTCACTCTCGTTATTTCGGATTAGATTTATTTAATACATGTCGGTGTAAACACGATTAAAATGAATTAAATTACTCAAAACTTAATGAATGAAAAATTGGGCCGTATATTCTTTTAAAAATAATAAACGAACTAAAGCCCAAGACCAAGCTCATATGGTCAAGGATGGAACAAATTTTTAATTAATTTACCTGAAAAATGAAAATAAGGAAACCCTAAAATAAAATACTCACTAGCAAATAGGGATTTTTCTCACTAGCGAACAACCATGGCGGAACAGGTAACCCTCTATTTCCTCACGCACAATCTTTATCTGTTTATGGTTACGTATTTACGCGCCAATCATTTTATTTGGTAAATATTTGATGCATGGGATTTTTTTTCTTTTGGATTTTCAGACTGAGAAGGCGTTTTTGAAGCAGCCGAAGGTGTTCCTTAGGTAATATTTTATATTCGTTACTAAGAATTATAACTGTAATTTTGAATACTGTTGAAGTAAAATGTGGACTCTGCAGCTCGAAGAAGTCAGGGAAGGGTAAGACACCAGGAAAGGGAGGTAACCGCTACTGGAAGAGCATCGGATTAGGGTTTAAAACACCCCGCGAGGCCATTGAAGGTCTGATTTGTTATTTGTATTTGTTTTTCTCTTTTCTTTTTTCTGCTAAACTGTTTTCTATTTACTGAAATGTTATAGTTGTAATTTTTGTAAAGTCAATCTAGTGTGTAATTGTGATTTGTGATTAGTCGTGAATGTGATATGATCAATGTGCTAGAGGATAAGGAATTTAGACCACATACCTGGTCCGGTTCAAATCCTATATGCAATATAGTTGTGATGATTTGTAGCATTTCAAGTAGGATTCGGTTGGTGAGGTTCTGTGTGTGCCTTAATTTTCCCGAGGAAATGTTGTTAATCATTTTTTCTCACTAAATAGAGCCTGTCTCGCATAGGTATTTATTGATGTTCCTTGATGATTTAGTTATTTGGATGTTAACTGAGTATTTTTCTTGCTTTCTTCTTAGAAGCATAATTTTTTTTATATTACGCAGTAACTGAAATTGCAGTAATTGAGTGTTCTCATCTTTATAGGCTTGCCCTTGAACTTTGTAATATCAGTCCTATGGGAGTGGAAGTTCATGTTTTTACCCACATTACATCGATACAATATAGTTCATATGATTAACCTGAGGAAATGCTAGTAGAGTTCTGAAAAGTTGAATTTGATGAATCTACTGTTTGACTACCAAATAGAGTGGTAAAAAAGGATGATCCGTACATTTTCGAGTAAGTTTTGTCTGTTTTAAAGCCATTGCAACCTTAGATTTCCACCCTAACCGCCGTGTTCGGTTTCTAGTCAGAATCACATGGATATTTTGGGTTTTATGCTCATCCCTTGAATTCCTCTGTGAATATTCTTAAACACTAACTAGAAATTATGTTATGTAATATTAATTACTTGAATTAAGTCTTATGTCAATGCTTTTAGCTTCCTGATCTTTCTACTGTGCTTAGATTTGTGGGGTGGTTCTTATGTTTTTGCATGGTAAAAGTGGAAAGAATACTTTATGTTATCTGGGATATATGTCTGGTGTCCCTGAAGTATATTTGATAAACGTGGTGGTGTTGATTTCCTTGGTACCACCATAATTTATTCTTCCCACATTCTTCCTCATCCCCGTATAGTATTATTCCCCTCGACAGAATGCATCTCATAAGTCCCTTGTGTAGTATGTCATATTTATTGCAACAACTGCTGTATGCCTGTTTCAATAATTATCACTGATACCATATCACTCTTAATTTTTATCAAGTTAATTAGTTATTTAGGGATCTATGATGCATACCAAAAAAAATTTAATCGTTTATACAAAAGCCAAATCTTAAGTTAAAGGTGTCTATGGATGGCAGAATTATTCAAATTATTTTCCAGGCATGACACCTTGTGAAAGAAACTAGATAATTTGTGCCATACCGGTTATTAGACTTCTACAATTAAGAACTGCCTCATTTTCAACTATCACTGATGTTATACAGTTATACTGTTATGTTTGGTGTAAATGGCTAATCATTTGTCTTCAGACAACGAAAGCAACACAATTAAGATCCAATCTTCTATGATTTACAAATTTGTATCTCATCTGATATTTTTATATCTATCTTAATATTGCTGTAGCTCAATTTTCTTACTTCACTTATGTCCAGCTACATATATTGACAAGAAATGCCCATTCACTGGGAGTGTATCCATCAGAGGCCGTATCATTGCTGGAACCTGCCACAGTGCTAAGATGGTGAGGACAATCATTGTTCGCCGGAACTACTTGCATTGGGTAAAGAAGTACCAAAGGTGCAACTTCCTTAGTTCCATTTGGCGATGTTAGTATTACATTCTTGGTTTTATGTTTTCTTTAATTAACTAATTTTTAGTGTTAATTAGATATGAAAAGAGGCATTCAAATATACCAGCACACGTTTCACCATGCTTTCGTGTGAAAGAGGGTGACCATGTCATCATTGGCCAATGCAGGTTAGTATCAACATTTCCATCACATAGTCTATGTCTTCTTGGATTAAGCGATTAAATGAAAATGATAAGAAAATAAAAAAGAACAAAAAGAAAAAGCTCAATGTTCCGTCAGATTCTAAAAAAACATTTTCCTTGGTATTTTGTTTGCCAAAATTCAAGAACGAAACTTAGTCTTAGTTAATTGATAATGTTTAGTATTTGTTTTTTGTTAATGCTCTTTATGACACTGTGCAGGCCTTTGTCAAAAACTGTGAGGTTTAATGTTCTTAAGGTGATACCAGCTGGTTCGTCTGGTCGCGGCAAAAAGGCATTTACAGGAATGTAATTTAGGCAATCCAAATTTCTTTTCTTTTATGCATTGCAAGCCTTGTCTTTCTTCAATTACACTCTTCACTCAGAGGGCTTAATTTTGTTCTCCTTGTGTACTTGACTTATTTATGTTTTCATACTCAATTATTAGCAGTCCTAGACATATTTTCAATAGGGCTGACCCGACGTATTAGGGGACATAAGGTAAAATGTAAAATCGGGCCTCATTCGAAAAATCGATTTAACTTCTTTTTCAAATCGTAATATGTTTTTATAACATATAATCTAAAACCCCTCATTCGAAAAAAGTAAATATTATAAGTATTGTGAAATATAACTATACAATTAATATATGTTAATTCTTTATTTGTTAAAATCAATAAATAGATAAAACATTAAAGTAATGTGTTTATGTTTTCGCAATTATATCACAAGAGATACATAAAATTTTAAGCTTGATAAAATTTAAATAAAGTTTGAATAGTGTGTCGATTGACAATACTTGTCTTGCATGCACCCCCATGTGACTAGATTTATTATTTTTGTTAAATATATAAATCAAATATTTTATCACATGTACTTAAGTACAACAATACAAGGTACAATCTTTTATCTTTCATTAAAGTGATGCATTTATTAAGTTTGGTATGAAATTTATTTATAAAAAAAAAATTAAAGTGACGCCTTTTGTTTTCTTCGTAACCTAGGCTGGGCAACAAATGCAATTCTAAATGACGCATTCAGCCAATGCTAACTGCCCAACTCATATAATATCAAAAGAAAACAAAAAGGCTGCCCAACTCATATACTAAATTTTTTTTTTTTTTTAAATTCCTTTAGTGCAAACTTAAAGTTTTTACATGATTATTAAATCCAGTTTTTTTCATAAACGAACATATTATGTTATTAAATTATTATAAAATAAAAACATCAAATTATTTATTAATTTTCTGAATTTCGTCTAGGTGGATCATATAAAGAACAAAGAATTATGGGATAGAGGGAGGGAGGGAGTAGAATGTTATTTCTTCGATTATACGGGTATATCAGTAACTTAATATAGTTGGTACCAACTCACAATAATTCTTACTATAATCATCCAACTAAATTTTTTTGGGTTCATATTCATATGTCACTCTAAAAAACTCCACAGGATGTTTTTATTCTTTTCATTTTTCCAGTTTGATTAGGACTTATATCATGATTGGTTATTAATAATTGTGAAAGCAATTACTAATTTTGGTGTAACTTTGCTGAAAATGATATAACCAATTTACATAGTAGTATTTTTTAGGAGAATAAAAGTTATTAAAAAAATTATTTCTGGATTTTTATTTTTATCAAACTTTTAATTTATTTTTTTTTCAAAAAAAAGTGATCGGGTCGTATTAGTCAAATTTATAGAGAGTGAAATCGTGAATATATACAAATATGTTAAAATTAAAAAGCAATCCCCAAAATGGGAAAGAAAATGTACAACTAAAAGCAGCATAAAACCACATGTTAGGAGTTAGGACTTAGTACTAGTACCTTCTGTTCATCCAACTCAAAACCCTCAACGAGATACCGCTTCTTTCTGGTTATACCCCGCGTTCCTCTTCAT
The DNA here is from genome assembly GCA_030819805.1 of Penstemon newberryi var. newberryi. NCBI lineage: Eukaryota > Viridiplantae > Streptophyta > Magnoliopsida > Lamiales > Plantaginaceae > Penstemon > Penstemon newberryi. The sequence goes on from JAUALY010000001.1 coordinate 46,385,630, forward strand.
ACAAATACGCATACTTTCACCGTATATACACTGAATTTCAGGTATGCTTCTACGTTTCGTTGTTAGGGCAGTGATTGCGATGGTTTCCTTGAAAGCATTTATGGTGTTTGATGTTTTGTTTTGAATTGTTGATTTTTTAGTGGAATACATAGTAATGTTTTGACCTAATTTTTCAGTGCTAAAAATTTTGCTAGCTCTTGCATATGGCTTTGATTCTTAATGTTTTTGATTCAGATACTTAGAAAAGCTGTTCTTCTTGTTCACGTTTTGTTCTTAATTCTCTGCATTCAAGTATCATTACTTAAAACTAAAAATAGCATCATTATGCCCTTGATTGAGTTCAACAAATAGTTTAAGAGGGAACACAGTTAGTCTTCATTCCTGATTCTACATTTGCTAACTTTGTTGTACATGTTAAGTAGCTGAATTTGGAATTCAGCAGATAAGTTACATATTTTGATGTCTTTTACACCAGTGACCAAACATTGTTTGTTTCGAAAGTTAGTTTATTTAACCACGACTCCTATGCATAACCATTTGTTCAAGAAATTTAAGTGATTGATGGAGCATGCTTGCAGATCACGATGGGCACTGAAGTTGAGCAAGCAGCTGGTAGTATTCAGGACATTGTAGCAACTCCTCCTTCCACAGCATCAACAAGTGGCCCAAAGACGTCCATGTTCGCCAAAAAATCAGGATTTGTCATCCCAAAAAATAAGCTACTAGGTTCATTTGTTCCTGTAGTTAGAGGCACTAAAAAGGGAGATGGCGATTCAGTTAAAGAGGAACCTATTCAGGTGCAGAGAAAAACCAAATGGGGACCTGATCTAACACTGGATACCACTGTTCGGAAAGCGAGAACATTGGCTTATCAGGTATGTCAATTCTGGTTTCCTTTTTTAATATTTGGTTGGTTTTTTTCCTCAATGAATTGGGGTTGTATGTATACATGCTCTCTTTACTTCTTTCTGAGCCATAGTGTTTTGGTTTCGAAGATTTTTATGGTTAAGTAGGATTCTAATTAATAGATTTAGGTGGAGACACTTATAATCCCTATTATGTGGAAGGAATTTTATTGCTCAGTAGCAATTAAGAATTCTTTTTCGCATTGGGTGCAAAAATGTCAGTGTCTTCTTTGTGAATGGCTCGCATCAACTTCACATTCCAGGCGACGCTAAGTGATGATATTACTGCCTTTGTGGTGGTACGTATTTTGGACAGACTCGGATCAAGCAAATTTCAGAACAACTGACTTTAGGGGCACTGGAAATTGATGACAATCAAGACTCTTTATCTACGTCAGAATTTCACGATAGGAAGTCTGATGATCATCAGTTTAGTGCTGAGGTCAGTTGATTTTTTGCTCTCCCTTTTGTTTTTACATTTTACTTCGTATTCATGGTCCTTACACTGAGAGATATATATGATAGATTTCGGAACAGCTGGGACTTGAAAGTCGTGAAATTATTGGTATGTCAAAAAACAGATTCCACAGATATATCTGTAGTTTTTCAAGTATTGTCTACTTAAATTGTTTATTGTTTAATTTATTTCAAGGTGAAATACTCAAATTAAATCCAAGCTATAAGGCTCCTGCAGATTACAAACCTATACTAAAAGAGGCGAAAGTTCCAATTCCTGTAAGTGGATATCTTAACTTGCATTTGCTTTTTATTTCCTTCTAGTATGCTATATGGTATTACGAGCACACTCCAAGCATGGCCAGCTGTAAGGTTTTGGACATGCCATTACTTGGTTTTTGGATGGAATCATGTCTTTGTTATACCATTGCAAAAGAAAAGAAAAAAGGTTTTATTCTCCACTCAAATAACATCTACTTTGAAGATGGATCATTCAAGGCGCTTATAGTTTTTCTGGAAAGAAGTACTATACATTTGTCTTCCCGTAGTTTAATTAGTTCAAAAGAGATGTATTCAGGGATTTAAGCTGTGATTGGTTTAATGTTTTCATGATTTAAGCAGGGAAACAAAATCTTCTGCTTTATGAAACCCTATTTTCCCCATAAGTCAAATATGTGAGCATTTGTGAAAATTATAAAGGATGTATAGTCACTGGATGCTTTTCCTTTCTTCTAGGTATTGTCAGTTTAAAGAGATTAAAAAGTCACGATCAATGGTGTTATCCACATAATTTACCATCATAAGAAGCGAGTGTTAAAATTTTGGCGGGAAGCTTATAAAGAATTGGGCATTGGACTAGCAGGATGACGTTTAAACAATGCGTCTGGAAGTTGTTCTTATTATGCATTATTTGAGATCAACACATGTTGGAATCCCAGTTTATTCTGAATTTCACATAGAGAGAATGTAAAATATATCCATGTTGCAGAGATAATCGATGCATAGAAAAAAGGATTACTGTAGTTAATTCCTTCAATATAAGGTTCTATATCTGATGTTATGAATTCTTATGAGAGCTTGTGTAAATTTGTGTGTGCAGATCAAAGAGTACCCTGGGTACAATTTTATTGGTTTAGTATTTGGCACTGCAAGTGATAATCAAAAGCGACTGGAAAAGGTATCTTCTGTTCATTACTTATTTTTGTCTATTTGTGTTGATCAATATCACTACCCAAAATATGCAAAAGTTCGAAAATAAATGTTGTTCTTGCTTTGTCATGGTAACTATGCCAATTAGGAAACAGGAGCGAAAATACGAGTCTATGGCACAAAGGCAAATACGGGAGGGAAGGTAATCAAAATATTCCTTGTTTTACCATTTCCTCAGTCAATGTCATCAATGTGGCATCATTTTTGTATTCCACAACTAATTTTTTCCTATAATTTTCAGTTTGAAATAACTCCAACAGATGGAAAGGAAACAGACAATGCTTATGAAGATCTATATGTACATGTATCAGCTGACACGTTTGAGAAAGTTGATGCTGCTGTGGGTTTGATTGAACTATTAGTCACTCCAGTTTCAGTAAGTTCTAAACCACAAACCAAAAGATTTAGCTTTTCTAGACTTTTACTTTGTGTTCTTATTGGTATAGTCACGTTGCTGCTTTATATTAGGTGAACCCCGTGTCCTCTTCGTCATCGACCACAGTTTCTGGTGTAATGAATAATCAACCGAGTCAAAGCACACCTAGCTCCATTGTAGCACCGATAAACCAAGGAATGGCACAGCCATATACTGGAACTTTACCACCTCTACAAGGTCAAATTCCACAATATCCTCAACCATGGTTATATCCACAGTCTGGATTACCCTCCCCTGCAGTTTCTTCTGCACCATTACTCACTAACCCTGTCCAAGTATCTTCCTCACCTTTTCAACCCTCAAACACCCCGTCGTTAATTGGTCCAGGACCAGTAATGGCACCGAGTTTCAGTTCAGTATGGGAAAATCCTTCTCTTCTTCATTCCAGACCTCAGTTACCGCATGCTTTACACTCACCACACATGCAACAGGTGCCTCTGCTAGGCCAAACTGGTGGACCAAGAAATACTCTTGGGCCTCCACATAATGTAAGGCCATTCATGTCAGCATTGCCTCAGGCATCTACTTTTGAATCTAATAGATGGCCGCAGTCACCAATGAGTACTTCAGCATCTCAAGGTCTAACCAACTTCATGCCAATGACTCAGCCAATGGCTTCACAAAACACAGTCTTCTCTGGAGCTTCTGCATCCGCACCTTTTGCAATTCAACCTCCACAAGTAGCAATTCCAAGACCCCAGCAACCGAATTCTGGTGATTTTACTTTTCAGCCTCACCGCCCACCTAATGCAGCAGCTTCTCAGGTCGCCTGGCAAAGCAGTCAACATGCTCATCATAATATAACACCTCAAAATCAATCTGGGCAGGCACCACCTCAGCCTCCATTTTTGAGGCCAGTGATGACTAACAATTTGAATTCTTCTCCCGTTTTCCCGAGGCCTCATATGAATCAACCAATCCAACAAGTTTATACAAATTTTGCTGGGAATCCAATGGGCCCTCCACCTCCACCTAGACATCCAGCAGTTCAAGGTCATAACTTTCTTCCGCCTCACCCTATGAATAATTCTGCTGGCCCTTTTCCTCCCAGACCAGGAAGTCAGATGCATCTTCAACAAAATCACCCGTTTGGATCAAATCGACCACATATGTTTCCTACTCCACATCAACATTTTGGGAATCATCCCTTAAGGCCATTTGGTAGCTCTTCTGGTGGTCAACAAGTATATGATCCTTTCTCTCCTACTTCAACGTCTTTCAATCCTCGAATGAGCGGTAATGCAGCAAAGCTACAAAACGAAAACGACCCTGAGTATGATGATTTGATGGCTTCTGTTGGAGTTCAGTGATTTATAAATAAATGCAGTATTTTTAAGTTGATGGTGGATGGTTCATCTATGATATCTGTGGTACATCCGGAGATTCTTTTATCACTCATGGATTGTACCCATGGAGATAGCAAAGTTGTTATCAGGTGATTGTAATTGTTAATCTGTACTGTTACGTTTAACGTATAGAGTGTGAAGAGAGAGTACTCTCCAGAAGGGAACTTTTTACAGATTTAGGAATTATGCTTGTTAAATGTGGTGACACTTGAGCTTACACAAGTCTGTTTGAATAAGAATGTTATTTCTGCTAGGAATTTGATTATATGGGATGGCTTAGTTTTTAACGTTTTGCAAAAAATAAAATTTCTTAAATGAGGAATGTTTATTATAAAAGTATTAGAACGCGAGAATCAAAATTGAAATTATGATTTATTTCCTTTAATGTGTGTGCATTGCACGTGGGGGAAGGATGAAATAGGAGAGTACACAACAAATTACCTCCTCTGGTTGGTTAAATTTGGCAAATTTTAATCCGAATTCAATCCACATTGACTGATTGTTTAGCTCTTCATCTAAGTCGATAATTAATTATTTCTATTCCAAAGCTCAGTGCAATAAATCAAATGTTTACGGAATTAATGAATTTACAACATTATTCCATTAAAGATGATCATTGAAGAGTAATTTGCAAATAACTTTCGAAATAAGATGATATGTTGATAATAACTACTTTGACTGGGTATGTAAAATGCAGCAATTTCAAAATAGGAAATTAAGTTTGAAAATCTGTGAGCCAGCAACATGAGTGTTTCTATCCGTGGTAATAATATAATATATACAATACAAAGATACTCAAAGTTCAAACAGAAGGACCAGATCTAAGCACCCTTTCAAGTCTCTCGGCCTTAGCATAATCGTTTTCTGATAGAGGGCCAGCCGGAAAAGGAGTGATCTCCACCGTTAAGTGAGGGGTCGGGAGCTCATCAAATAAAGCGCGGACATTATTACAACATACGCTTTCTCCATGAGCATTTTCTCTCCTAATTTGACACCCCTAGAGGAAGAAAAGATGATAAAATGTAAACGTAATTAGAAAGATCTAATAACTTGGTATCCAAAACCAAATCTTTTATGGTGGAGCAATGATGCAAAGAATGATTGACACAAACCAATGAAACATTTTCTAATATATTTTGCAATTTTGGTCCCATCTTCTTTCCTTCCAATTTGGGACAAAAAACTGAAACAGTCCATTGGGACCAAAAGTGCTAAACAAATATCATTATATAGAACCTAAAGTACAATTTTGTCAAGTGCGAGAACCAAATTGCAAACAACATTGAAAATTTGAGACCAAAATTGCAATGTTATAAAATATGGGACTAAAAATGCTTAGGTCCAATACTGTGAGACTAAGGATGCAATTTTTCCTAACGAATCCACAACACTTGTTAGATCATTTTGATTTCCATATAGATTTCAAATCTTCAAGTAAGCATTCTATACTATTCTCAAAATCTTTTTCAAATCAAAATCCATCACTCCGAGTTATTACCTTGTGTGATGTGGCATCTCTAAACTGATCATCATCTGATAGTAAGGATGTAATGGCTTTAAGTAGACGTCTTCCTTCGGATTTAGAGGGGATTCTGTAATTTCGCCTAAGGGTACCTTTTGTTGTGGGGTGCCATTTGCTCACTAGTTTTCTTCTGTCAGCTGCCTCTTTTTCTGTAAAAAGAAGATAACAATTTGGATCATGAATCTTTAAACATTAGAATTTGAAACCAAGAGAAAGTACTCCAGTAGTTTGTAAAGATGATAAAATTTTGTATTTCCAGTGAGCAAGATTATCCCGAAGTAAAAAAAAAGGAGCTGTTGTAGTAGTCACAAGACAATTATGTGCGCAGCAAATAGTGAAATACACTCCCATTGAATAAACTAATAGTACATTCTAATATTCCAAATCAGTCGTTCCTTTCAAGCGTGACAATGAAAAAGATTCTTGATTATTATTTCCACTTTTGGATACGAGTTCCCTCAAAATTACCACGAATGGATGGTCACGAAAATCTAAAACAGTTCTTGTGCAGGAGAGAAATCAAGAAAACAGGAAATTATTAATTGTCTTTTGTACGTTAAGCCTATGCCGGTATAGCATAAATCAAAATAAAGAGAGTAGCTTTCGATATCTTTTAAGCAAACAAGTTCATTTTACCCGAACTAATCAAGCTAGAAATCGATCCTTTTCATTGTTTCTCCTACCATAATCAAGAGGTTATTGGTCTGACAAAAATACGGTTCAAGCAAATTACTAAAATACAGAATGACAATAATGAGGTCTTATTTCAGTATTAAATATATTAGAAAATTTCTTAAGAAAGTTGATTGAATATGTTCTACACTGTAACAAGTGGCCTTCTATGAACTACTAAACACACTTTTCTTCTACATTCAAAATCTTACTAAGAGACGAGGAGAAAATAAAGTTGAGCATTGCTCACTCAAGAGCAAACCAAGTAAAAACAGCACATCTGAAATCTTGCAAAACTCAATTATCAAATAATTATTTCCATATACACAATAAGAACAAACAAACTGACAAATTTAAAGAATTAGAAAAAAATTAAATCCTAAAACGGTCAAACCTGGTTTGCTTAACTGATCAAACCACTTAGAGAACCCCAAATCATCAGCTCCAGTTTCCAAATCTAATCAACACACCAAAAAAAAAAACCTTCTTTTATATTTCAAAATAACACAATACAACAAAAAAAGACATCTTTGAAGAACCCACAAAAAATAATAATCTAAATTTAGTAATATTTGATAAAAGGGATACATAATAAATGCTACCTGATACAAGTGGATTAGTGGGAGATCCAACCAAACCAGCTTTTAAAAGAGCATAGAAAATGCAAAGGCGTCCAGCCCACAAAAATGGGGCCTCAAGCAAAGTTGCACGAGGTGTTGCTGTTGATCTATTTTTACAATTGCCATTACCATATAATGAAGTGTATCTTGATTTAGTGTTTCCAAGATTAAATCTTTTATCAAGAAGAGGCAAAAACAGAGTTTTGGGCAAAGAAAACACAGATTCTTGGTTCAGATTCTTCGAGTAGTGATAATGAAATTGTGATTTGAAGGCGGCGTTGGTGCTTTGAAGAAGCATTTCTGTGTATACCTTTTTGGATTTCTACTTTCTTTAGTATTTTGTTTGTATTTTTGCTCATGAATATCGAGCCAGGAGGTGTATAAGGGCATCTCCAATGGTGGGCTCGGGGCGCGCGTGAGGGCTGGGCTGGGCTGGGGAATCGTCTCCAATGGTGGTCCGGGGCGGGGCGCGGGGCGGCACGGGCTGGGCGGCGGTCGCGGGCGGGAACGGGCTGGGGAATGGGCGCGCGTTGATTGTTGGGGAAGAAGATGGGAGAGTGCTATGCACTCTCCCCTCTTTAAGTCAGGTGGCGCCACTTGGCGCCACCTGACTGGTTCCTTTTTTTTTTTTAATTTTTTTAATTTTTAGTTGTTTAATTAATTGTTTTAATTATTTTAAATGTATAGAAATTGTTTTAATTTTGTAATTAAATGTTTTAATATTTGTTAATTTTATAAAATTTGTAGTATTTGTTTTAATTATTATTATTGATTTTTAGTTACAATTCTAATTATTAATGGTTTAATAATAATAAAATTAAATAATGTTTGTAATTGTTTCTTATATTCAAAAAATAGCAATTAAAATTTGTAAATAATTTTTTAGTATATTATTTGATAATAATTTGATAGTAAATAATTTGATTTTAATTAAAATTCTAATTATTAATGATTTTATAAGAATAAAATTAAAATTTCCCCATTAATTAGAATAAGAATTACTTGAAAATATCATTGCACACTTAGACAAACAATTTAAATATTATTATTATAATATTTTTAAATTAATTATATTATTAAAATAATAATAATAATTATTATTATTATTAATATCAATATTAAAAACAATATTAAAACTATTATAATAATGGTGAGAGTGGGGAAGAAAAAAAATTGAGAGAAATTGAGTGCTGGAGACCACCACTGGAGATGATCACCCAGAGCTCGGGCTGGCTCGGGGGCTGCCCCAGGGGCTGCCCCGGGAATGGCCCCGGGAAACCATTGGAGATGGCCTAAGGGTGCCACGACGTCGTTCCATGGGGACATTATGTAATCATATCTTCACTCTAAGATATTCAATGTGGGGGTAATAAGATAATGGATAAGGTTCGAATTTTAGTATTTTGATATGGACTTGTCACGTGGAAGCTTTTAAATATTCAATTTTTATTTGACTATAATAGAAATTAGTTCAAAAGATTACTCGGATTTTAATTCGTATTCAACTTGATTAATGCTTGTACAAATTTTATTTGTTTAACAATCAGTTGGAAATTTAATACATCAAAACAAATTTCAACAATATATTAGTAATTTAGCAACATATTGATGGGTTGCAAAATCAAATGGAGTAAGGAGAGAAAAGAATAGCTAAATACGAAACCACCCAAAATTTGATCAAATAAACCTTACCTAGTAAAAGATTTGTTAATTTCAACCTCACTACTTCAGAATGTTTCGTGTATAAAAGAGAGAACCTCAAACTTTCACTACAGAAATCAAGATACAATTACATTAATGTACAAGCTGAATGAATATCTAGCTTACTTAACACCAAAACTTCCACGAACAAAATGATGGACATCGTTCAAATCTTCACTAATCGAACATCGCTTTGACCAAATGCTGTTCCACAACCGGGACACTTGCGATGCCGTATTTCTAAATTCTTTTGGATGCATTGATTGCAAAATAGATGGAAGCATTTCAAAATTACAACCTGCCAAAATCGAAATAGAACCTCAATTAGCCAGCACAATAAAATATGTAACTTTTAAGTACAAAAGTTCAAGACCAAATCAGATGCACCAAGAATTCAAGGGTATGTTGGTCGTTTCGAAATCAATTCAAGGGAGAACTCTCAGTTCATGAAGCCATCAAGACGAATTAGTTCTCGTAGGTCAGAAGGACAAATTTCAAGAACATAGAATGATCAAAGGCAATTTGGACATTTAACAATAGTTATGATAGAATAACAATCAACAGATTTATATGATGCTTATATATATATTTCCTTACAAAGCAAAAAACAAGAAGAAGAAACTATATTTAGCATGCTCCTTAAGGAATTCATAAGTCAACAAGGATAATAATGTCATACCTCTTTAGGCCGATCAAAGCACACGCCACACTTAAGAACACCCTTACAATCTTTAATCTCTTCTTGGAGTTTCTGTATTGCTTCCTCCCCGGTTTCAGAAATCAGCTTATCAACTGTTCTATTCAACTCCATCATTTCTTCATCAAGCTTCTTTCGCTCGTTTCTGTAATAAAACCATGTTAAAAAAATTTAATGGTCTCTGAAATAGAATTTCAACCAGCAAGCTCATAGATCTAATACATGCGTAATTCATCCTTCAAATGTTTATGGTCGCATTATTTTATATTGAATGACCAACTCATCTAAAAGCTTAAGCTGTTAGAGAGAGGAATCATTTAATATTTATCACCTAACACGCCCCCTCACGTGTAGGTATTCGTTTACTCAAATTAAGAAATGGGTGGCGGAAGGATTCGAACACAAGACCTTCTTTTGGCCTGAGCTCTGATACCATATTGAATGACCAACTCATCTAAAAGCTTAAGCTGTTAGAGAGAGGAATCATTTAATATTTATCACTTAACATTTTATACGTGGATGTTATCTAAATATGTGAAAATTTTGAGATGATCCAATACAATAGCAGACAAAAATGATCCAATAAACAGGCTACCTTTCACTATCTAACTCCTTTTGAATATCATCTATTTTTCGTTGGATCTGCTCATGTTCCTTCTCAGATGACAATACAGAGGATTTCAGCATCTTCAGTTCCTTTTCAGCATCTCCTAATTCCCACTTCACAGCTTCAAGGCTTACGCTCATGTGCCTGTCTTCTTGAATAGAACTTAAAGCTTCTAGGTGGTGAATTTTCATCTGCAGGTCTTATCTTGATTTGGATGGGGTAATTGGAGAAAAACAAGATTGCTTAGTATAGAGAACAAAATTACCTGCTCCTCACTTTGAGCGATTCTTGACTTCAAAGATTCAAGTGATCCATTAAGCTGTTGAAGTTGCTTTGCTAATGCCTGCTTCTCAGAGATTAATTTGTTATGTGATTGCTTTGCTTTCACACTATCAGACACAAGCTGCAAAATGGAAAGCCAAAAATATCAGGAACAAGGTTTCATCACTTACCAAGAATAAGTGGATTGTATTTTAGAAGCTATCAAAGAAAGGAAATAAAATGATACTCGAACGACAAAAGATACTTAAACGAGACCTTAATATTATATTCATCCCTTTCAGTCACTTGCTGCAACAGATGCTGGTTTTGTGTCTGCATGTCTTCATAAGCTTGACCAATAGTCTGTAGGTAGAATTGCATAATTAACAAAAGCACCAAGGAAAGGGGTAAAAAGGAAAGCTCACATATTCGAAATATTAAACAAATTCAAGTTCACAGATGGCAATAATTTGGCACCTCCATTTCGGATATATAGGACTCTGTCTCTCCTTCTTTGATCTTTATTGCTTCCTTGAGCTCTAAAACATCTCTGTATGTAAAATAACAAAATACCTGTCAATTATAAGCTGAGAGAACTTGCAAAAGAGCATGAAGATTCAAACCGAGAAAGTTGAAATTGAAAACAAATATACTTTTGCTTGAACTTTACCCTGTGTTGTTCTTAGTTTACATTTTTTCGATGTTGTGGGAGGGGGAGCGGGATCCAGGATGTGGGTTGGGCTGGGAGGGTGGTAAGAGACTTACTAATACGGTTACATATTAAGATGATTCAGCAACGGAATCTAATCATCTAGTTTGACAAATTAAATTGCAAGTATGAACATTTTCAACATCAATTTTTGCATATTGAAATAAGGAGAAATATTCCATTTAATCATTCATGCTGCATTTCTCTTTCAGAAAAAAAGATGATAGAACTGACTAGGACAAAAGGACACTACTTCTGGCAATGATGCCTCGGGGTGTGGGTCCAGCCACTTTCTTAATAACTAGGCTATAGGCCTATATAAATAAAATCCTTCCAATTCCTCCAACATAGGAGGCATCAGTAATCATTTGAAAGGAGTTGTACACAGGTAGCAAATTTCTTTTACATCAACTGAAGTCTAAAGCACATAATTAAACATTGGCCCTGTTTGGATCCATTTTGGCTGAAGTGTTTTGTATTTTCACCGGACCAACCATTGTTTGGAACAATTTTCACCGACCCAAACTCACGAATCAATGTTTCAGCTTAAAATAATAATATTTTCAACCAAATCAATTACCATACAATATAATACTTTCAATTAATTATTCAGAAAAACATGATTTGACACCTGCCACCTACATTTTCACCCCAGAACTCTAACATCCAAAATACATCCAAACCACAACCCACATTTTCAAACCCCGCTACCATCTAATTAACATTATTTTACATTCAAAAGATTCTAACCAAAATGCATCCAGATCATGTTTCAATTGTTTTGCTCAAATTTTAAGAAAATCTTCAAAATACCTAACCAATTTTTTTTCACCCAAACCAAATGAAATTGGGCCAAAATACATCCAAACAAGGCCATTATGATTGGCTTATCTCACTTTCATCTGAAACAGTAACTTCCCAATGTTAGTATGCAATATGCATGTGTAGATATAGAAAGCATAGTGAAAAGAGGAACCTGTCAGAAGCATCTAGCTCGGCCCTTAATTCAAAGATTTCGGCTTCAGCAACAGAGAGCCTCTGCTGGCATGCTGCCTCAGCTTCGTAAGCTGATTTTACTCTTAGTTCCAAGCTATGTTCATTTAGAGCATTCCTTAAAGTCTCAGCTTGCAATCGAGCTCTATGTTCTGATTCTTTAATCTCCGACAAGCCTCTTCCTCAAAAAAATTTGAAAAAATCTATGTCAAGAGATGTAGATTCACATGCAAAGTGAGATTATGTATGTGTGTGTATGTGTATGTATACAATGAAAGTTTCTAGACATGCACATACAAGTATAGCCACAAATATCTATGTGTATACGTATACATTTAATAATAAGCCTGTCTTGAAATGACTATCTTTCCCGTATTTTTTCATCTAATGCCTGGAAATAATCTATATAACTACCTGTTATCATAAATATGCTGACCCAGCATATCCACAAAAATTTCCAGCTCTTGTTTTTCCTTCTGCATCTTTTCAGTCTGCACAATCCAGTTCTCTCAAGTCAATGAAGTATGGTTATAGATTTCCAAGAATACGAAATATTTGACAGGGGAAGAAAAAAAATACAATGTTCTTTAAAGACTTGATTTCCCCCATCTGCCGTGCACATTCATCAGCCAAAGTCTTCGATTCAGTAGTCTGCCAGCAAGAATCGGTTCTCTCAATTAATAACCGTGAATCAAGTTCACTTGTAAACAATACTAATAAAGCGAGGACAATAAAAAACATGGTAAAAAATGACCATAGGGCTTTCTTGCTACTGCCAGGAATCCAAAAAGATCTTGATCCAAAAAACCTTTTGGGCACTGTAATAATGCTGCCGCTAAAACCTCAGAGAATTAGGAGTTTGATGCTAAAATATGGATCAGTAAATAAAATAAATACAAATGATGTGGTCAATGTCACAGTCAACTCAAAAGGATTTACTAGACAAAGGAACAAGATTGCATAAGTTTCACAATCACCAACTCAAGAACTTGTAGATGAGCAAGCATACAATTTTGAGTTCAAGAATAAAATTTGTTGAAAAAATTCAATTCACATGGTTATTTTCTTTCTTTATTTAAGTTTATGGTGTTGCTGGTAACAACAATATTTATTAGAAAAACTTCACGAAACGAGTTAATTTATGCGGCCCCTTATCTAACATAGTCTACATGATTGCTTCTATTTGCAGAAGCTAGCAACATAAACCAAAGAAACACAGCTAAACTATTTATTTCCCAATAAGAACATGCCGGTCTAAGACAGCAAAGCAATATGGATTAGAGCAAGGGCAAACCTTTATGTCTAGTAAGGCACTGAATGATTGTGCTTTCTCGTGCAATGAGACGGCCTCTTCAGCTGTTGTCTTCCACTTGTTCAATTGGCTTTCCATCATGCCCATTTCTTTTGACAAAGCTGATGACATTACCTGAAACTCTTCTTTGACATCTTCTTTTCCTGAAAAAGAGACGACTTTTAAACCAGATTGTAAGCATCCACATATACAAAGTGTAAGTAATAGTTGATCAACCTGAATCTTGCATAGTTTCTTCCATTTTTATCTCCAATTCATTCTTCTCAATGACACACGTTTGCAGTTGATTCTGTAGTTCTTCAACCTTTGACTCAGAACTATCAATTGCATTCCTTGCAGCATCTAGGGACTCTGCTTTTGCAATCAAGTCTTTCTCCCTTCGCATGATGAAAGGCCTTTCAGCCTATAATGTTGCTTTTAGCAAACATCATATAGTTGAAACTATTGTAAAATTTTAATATGAACTAGCTTACTTGCAACGATTCTGTTAACATTTTATAGCGTTCTGCCTCGGCATTCCAGTGCTGGAGCTGATCATTCAGTAAGGAGAAAGGGCGAGATGCATAAACATGCTTGTCCTCCTTCAATTCATTCTGCATAAACAAAGTATTTGCATGTCACAGATTGGCACCATTATAAATCTATGTACAGGTCAAAAGAGTTTCTTTTTTAAACCTGAAGATCCTGGAGCTGCTTGGACAAGGTTAGATTGTCTTCACGTGCGTCTTGAAGCTCAGAAAAGCGGTCTTCTGCCAGTACCTGCATCGTGTTTAACTTTAAGAAACCATGCTCATAATCTATCACACAATTATGAGAGGGCAAGAGCAGATTGGATTCAGTCAAAGGATGAAACCTTAATCTCCTCAATAGATTCTTTTAGTTCTCGTACACGCTTTGACCTATCGGCTGGTTTTTCAGGAGACACAGTTCCATTTTCAACATTAGGAACTATAACTGGAACAGGAATTGGAACCTGCATTCCGGAAACTCCAGCTTTCTGCATTTTCAGATTAATTAGTTTTCTTCTACTTTCTTCAAGTTCCGCCATGCTTTCCTCCAGCTCACCTACAAACACAACAAAATACTAAATTTAAAATAAACCCTTAAATATCTTAGAGTTCAGATATTACACTTGATATGCATATTCGTCCATACATACAAAACCAATACTCGGAAAGTTGGAGCTATAAATGCACTATCTTCAAGACCTTTGATACAAAGATATAAGCAAATAGAGTACACTACCAGCAAGTCGTTTTATCTCTAACTGATCAACTGAATGGTTGTCAATGTAAGTTTGAATCTCATCAGCAAATTGTTTGTGTTTGATGTTAAGAACACCAACAATCTCATGCAATTGACTAGCTTCCTCAGTTATCAAATCCTCAAGCTTATGCAACTGGATAATAGCATCTGAAAATAACAGAACAACACACATGAGTAATATAATTTCTTGCACAATATAAAACACTTAACAGCTTTTGCGGGCATGTATGTGAGCACACATATTTATGCACCAATTGACAAGAGGAACAAAGATATAATTATCAGTCTGCTTGTCTTGGACTCTAATAACCTTCTGAAGATGGTTTCCCCAGCAGAACCTGAGCTATGTCCTGAAATTTAGCTCTCTGAGAATCAATAGCATCTTCTAGTAATTTCATCAACTCCCTTGTAGATGTCTGGCGCGATTCAAGAGCTTCTTTGATATAACCAATTGGCCCATCAGTTTCACTGGTTTCAATAGCATCTGCTTCTAATAGCCTACAAAGAAATATATCCTCCGCAGGACATGATGGTATAGAGCCTAATGGGAAGTCAGTACTTTGAAAATAGAAGTAAGATACTGTTCAATCAGGAACCAGCGAAAACCAAATATTACCTCGAGAAGATTCTACTCTATCCAAACTTTGTAACGCACATTGGCCAGCCCCAGCTTGTGCGCCAAGTAAAATTATATCGTCAATCAACTACACAGATTCATATATTTAATTAATAAAGAATGCTATTATAACGTACCATATAATTTTACAAAGAAAAGAAAATGCAGGAAAGAGATTTGAAATGGGTAACCTGGTTCCAGACTCCGTTCACTTTTATCAACATGTCATCATACGAAACTTGCTTCTCTTTTAATTCTTTGATTTTAGATTCAAGATCATGTAAATCTTGCTTCTGTGTTTCTAATTGCTGAACAAGTTTCTGGTTCTGGTACTGAAGAACTGCAGCATCAACCTGTCAAAGAATAGTTTGACGAATTGGTGTTTAGTCTACAGATAATCCAAATCAATTTAAAGAATTTACTCAGAAGATATCTTATTGATTGATCATTTCAGGAGCCACATAGACGGATGTTCATGTCTGAGTTACAAAACAAACTCACAGGAGGCAATATATACAACAGTTTTAAGTATGAGCTGCAACTTTTGGTATACAACAGAACCACGAAATTGGAATAGTATAAAATTGTTCAAATTTCTCCATAATTTCTATTTTGAAAGAGCTTGTTTTAGCTAATTAAATTAATACCGATACTGTCTAAATAGGCTTAGAACAAAACTAAAGAGAAAATACAGTGTGTCTGGTAATCAAAGATAAAGCATGGAGGTTCAAGGGAGACCTCGAGAAAGAGACTGCAATGGTAAGAACTCACTGGACAGACTGCATAAGGATTTCAAATTACGCTTATAGGCAAATAAATTGATCTCCATAACACAGGTCAATGCTTAAGAAGGTTGAAATTTAATTTGGCTTTGGTATATGCATAGAGATCCATGTCTTACATGCTAGGAAGTTAATAACACAAACCTGATAGGCAATTACATTGGCATCGTGACCCTTGAAATAACAGGATCTAAAACTTTATCATACAATCCACATCATCTTAAATACATGTATTTGGCCTTCACAACAGTAATTCAAAAACTTTATTAGTAGCCATGATAAATCTATACTCACTATGTGAAGAAATGGCATGTGAAACGAATTTGTTGGTTGCAAGTTATTCCATCCTATGACATGTAATCTACAGGACAAATTTTGGAGCCATAATGACATAAATTCTTCAAATTAAGCAATTCATCCTTTTTTGGAGGTAACTTAGAAGCATCTAACAAGGAATTTCTTTTGAAACCATATCATCTAATCAACAAAAGAGTCAGTATCTCTTACTCTAAAATGTTAACTTTGAATTCTCATACCAATGATGCAACCTGTCAGTCAAACAAGCTTTGCACTTGCTTAGTGGATTGTATGTTATATGACAGTAAAAAGTAATCCTCAAAGCTTCATGCAGTGAATGAGAACTAAAGGTTCCATTTTCTTCATTAACCTTCTAGTATTTCATAAATAGGTACCAAATTACATAGAAGGGTTTCACACGTGAAATCCGTAGATGCATATTTCCCTGCTTTACTATATTTTTCAAAAGCCACTAAATCCACAAACAATTTACTTAATCAAGGACATCTCTTTATTTCAAAAGCACCATGTAGTTCTACACCAATAATTACAGAAAATCATAACCACATTATTTATAACTATACCTTTATATTTTTACAGGGCATCCATTTTCGTTGTAATTATACTCCAATACTTACAGAACTTCAATACCACATTCTTAATAACAGTAACTTCATCTTTTTATGAGGTTCATCTTCTTTGTAATTTTAGTCTAGTATATCATTACCACGTCCCATTTTCAATAAATCCCCAAATAAATCACATTTAAAAACAATTCAAACTTCAATAATGGCTGTCATGATAGCCCATGATTCCCATCCCAATAGATCATAATTCAAGAAACCCCCAAAAACACCTTTAAAACCCTAATCCCACACTTAAATCTTGATTAAAATCCAAAATCAAGGTTCTACTTAAAAAAAAAAATCAATATCCCCAAACAGACACAACTAAAAATTAGAAATACAAAACAATACTGACACTTGCATAACAGAGATAACAGGTAAAATAGACGAAATTAGCAAACATATTACAGGTTTGTTGTCATCAGATGGAGGAGGAGAAGAAGAACTGCGAGCCATTGAAGAGTTGTTGTTGTTGTGGTGACGGCGCTTTTGCTGTGGTTCTTCTTCTTCTGGTTCCATTTAAATAATAATATATGTAATCGCCTCAACCATTACATGAACAATTTGATTACCCTATTTAATGTTCCTAAATACTACATATATTATTGTGCTGCGTGTAGAATTCAACAGTTAGTGAATGGAATGTCTAATTGTGGCCCTAGACTGTTGGGGAAGAAGACTGAACAAGTAGAGTGAAAAGACAACTGCAGCAGAAGAAGTAATTTTCTGAAATATGTTCAATTTCTTTACAGTGATAATAACAACTGCGTATTGATTTAGGAAGAATTCAAGAAAAAATGAACAATTTTTGTGAGTATGCGTGTTTGTGTGAGAGAGAAAGTTGAAGTGGGTCAGAACTCAGTTTGTCCAAGAGTATGGGCCAATATAGTATTTTGAATTTGAAAGGAGATTGACGATGAATTGTAATTGGGCTGGGCTTATTTGAGTTAATAATGACCAATTTAACTAAAAAGGAAAATAAAGAATAAATACCATTCAAATTTTAAATACAATAGACGCTAGTTTAGAAATTATAATTATTCTTCCAATTAGAGTTGATAATGGATCACAACTCATGAGTCAAATTCGACTCAATCTGACGTTCTTATACTTTTTCTGGGAAATTCAGTCAGAAGTCAAGTTTGATCAAATATAAAGTATTCACATCACAAGTGCAATACACTTATTTTTGGAATTTGATGTAATTTTTAGGAGAACAATAAGTGACCAATAACAAAATAAATGCAATACGTTTGTCTTGTAATTGGATGAGACTTTTTTTCCCTCCTCAAGTGAACAAAATTTTAAATTAGGGAGAGTTAATGTTTAGTTGGATCAAATTAATAAGTAAACAAGATATCTAATGTGTTTTATTAGTTTCACGGGATTGGATCCTCAACATTTTAAATCCCACATTCATGGATTAAAATTTTATTTTCATAGCACGTTTGGTCTATTTATATTAAGAACTCTTTTTATTTGAAACATTTGGAAAAAATATATACCCAAGAAACATGTTCAAGTATAAAATATTCTGTATTTTGTTTTCATTTCGATTGATCAAAAAATATAATTTTTTTTGTGTTTTTGCTAGAAACGTATCGAAATTTTGATTCATGCCCGCACTTTGTAATCACCCATCTTTGGCCCAATTGTTTAAAATCTTGAACAAAGACCAATCACCTATAAACTTTTTGGCGTTTTAAACGTATCGAAATTTTTATTCATGCCTGCACTTTGCAATCACGCAACTTTGGCCCCCAATTATTTAAAATCTTGAACAAAGACCAATCACCTCATTCCATTAAATATGGGACAAAAAAATGCAAAACTGAGATGGTTATATGAGACAAAAGGTGCAATTTTACAAAGTGGGAGACAAAAAATGGGGAGGTGGAGTTTGACAAAAATAACCCCCACGATATACTTTAATTACAAATGATATCCCGTTATAGTCCCAAAAGAACCCAAAACATCTACGTATTTACATTAATAATTGACCACGACGATTTCTCATTTTTTGAAATCGGTTAATGATAACATCGTTTGAAATACTACTAAATATGTCTCTCTCTCTATAAAGACAACTAGGCTATCATTTAGCCATTGAACGCCCATTCGGTTACGAAGTCGTTTCTTTACTATCTTCATAGCCGAAAAAGCTCTCTCCACTGATGCAGTTGCAACGGGTAGAATAAGTTTCAATGTCACAAGTTTGTAAACCAACGAGAATGCGACATGTCTTTTAGTTGCAACCATCTTCTGAGCAAGATCATCAATCTCTTTCAAATTAGGAAATTCATCACTTGATCGAACATCCCAAATATAATTTTCAAGTTGATTCCGAGAGCTCAAGTAAAGAGAAGTCGTATGGATTGAAGATTTGAGTTTGGAAATGTTGGGAGCTGGGAGAAGATTTGGGCTTTAATTGGGACTTGAGTAAAGTTAGGTAATATTAGAGTGTGTTAATATTTGGTTGAATTAATTTGATTAATTTTTTATTTGGGCTGTGAAATTGTTATTGAGTTAATTTTGTGGACCTATTCTTTATTTTTATTTTTTTAGACTACTATACTAAAAAAAAAATTTGAGGGGATCAATAGCCCCTCTCTCCATCCGCCAATAATGTATTAGAGGGACGACCGATCTACATAATTATTTCTCTACAAAAGATAAATGCTAGCAGTAAATATTTAATAACTACTCAAGGAGAAAATATATTTATAACGTCACTTTCAAAGTTTCGTTGTGCACTGGGAATATTGACCAATGTATTTAATTTGAGTTCACTTTAAGGCGGCTTGACGACCATCTTCTTAATACAACGACAAAAGTTGCACAAATTTAAGGTGCTTTCTAACTTTTATTAAAACTTATAAAATATATTTAATATTTATTAGTTTTAAAATTTTAAACTTTTCTTCACATACATACTCTCTTTTTTCAGAAAGATATATAACACTATACTTAATTGTTTGTTGTATAGATAGCGTTGTTAATGAAATTTGAATATAAGTTCTCGAAAAAAAAAAAAAAAAAAATTGGATGCTCGATTGTTTTTAACTCAAACTCATTTTGATCATAAATCCAAATTCTAAGTTTTTCGGATGTCCAGTTGATCTTTCCTACTACAAACGCATAAATAACGTTGTCTTCTTGACTTAAATTATTTGGTCTTCTAGAAAAATTGAATTATTTAATTAGGGGGTGTTTGCAATAGCTTCTCTATCTGAAAAAGCAGTTGATTTTGCTTAAAGTAATTAAAAAGTACTTTTAGAAAAAAGCATGGGGTGTTTGCAAAATAAGGTAAAAAGCAGCTTAAAGCAATTATGTAGGTGTTTGCAATTTCTGAAAAGCAGAATATAGTAAGTCTTTTGTTTTATATGAATTTTATTACAAGTCCTATTTTATCCTTAACTTGGCATGTTCATACATTAATTTTATTTTAAATGAATTTTATTACAAGCCTTATTTTATCCTTTACTTGGCATGTTCATAAATTAATTTTGTTTAATTTTTTGAAAACGTCTTTTTGTAAAACACACGTCTTTTAGCAACTAAGATCAGAACAAACAATGTTAAATTATATATATAAACCATTGGCTAAACTTTATCAAATCAAATGAATCAAACAAAATTATTATAAATCATCAAGTAAGTTTATATTTAATTATAATGAATCAAACATAACCAACTAAATATTAACTAAGTTAAATCAAATCAGAATGAATACTTTAGTAAAATAGAAATAAATCAAACTAACAATAAGGTATTAGTGAAATCAAAATAAACAAACAAGTTGAGCATAAAAAACTAACTAATTTCAAGTTACCACTATAAAAAAACTTATAATTAGCGAACAAACAAAAATAATAAAATCCTACATAAAATTAAAAATGGCCACAACAATGCACAAAGCTAAACTAGAAATTAAAAAAAAATTATGAACAACATATTATGAATCGAAGACGACACACAAACAAAAATAATTATTTTGTTGTAAAAAATGAATATAATATTTTTTTATAGTCATTACCCGCAAAAATATAAATAAAATTGTGAAAAGTAAAAACATAAAATAGAAAATGAGGGTATTGTTGGAATTAAGAGAAAATATTAAGGATATAAATGTCACAAAACTGCTTCTATTTTATTACAAGAATGCCATCAACCCCAAAAGCAGGTCATGACATGCTTTTCCAAAAGCAGCTTCTAACTGCTTTTTTGTTGAGAAGCAAAAGCAAAAGCAGAATTTGCAAACACTGAAAAACCGCTTTACGAGGAAAAAAAGCTGAAAAGTACTTCCTAGAAGCATTTGCAAACACCCCCTTAATCTGTTTTCTTTATCTAAGATCATATCATGGTAAATATATAGTTTTCAAAGTGAGGTCCCAACACCCGTACAGTAATTAAGGTGATTACCTTTTTTTTTTTTAATTTTAAGAAAAAAATTAATTTAAAAAAATATTAAATCATTACATTAATTATTGTATCATTAATTTATTCAATCGCTATCAAGAATTTTCGCCATAAAGAAAAAGAAAAAAATAATGATGATAATAAGAAGAAGGAAAAATAAAGCACCTATAATCACTTTTCTTAAGTGTAGATGTACAATTTACAAACAAGCACAAAAGGGCTAGTTACACCCTAAGCTAAAAACAAATCTAATCAAACCAAACATACCAAACCACTTGTTTTCTCTTTCGTCTCCCTTTTGCTTATGCCACATGAGGCATTTTACTTTGCTAATCCAACATTACTACAACCTTAATTAATCAAAGATATTGGTAAAAGGACATCCACTAAAGTAAATCACATCTAATTTGTACATTTACGTAACTAATTAAACCAAATCTACTTTTCACCTTCTACCTTTCTATGTCCATTGGAGCAAATGATTTCCCAATTTGAAGAAAACTCATTGGTTCTCCTATCTTACTATTATCCTTCTTTTGTGCCTCAATATCATCGTCGTCGTTTTCCTCATCTTGCATTCCAAACTTCGTTAGCGTATGATACTCAATTTTTTCAGAATACAACTTAATCATGACCAGGTAAAGTATCATCGAAAAAATTATCGTCCCTATGACATACCAACTAAATTGAATATTTACTAGCGATTTGGCACGTTCTAAAGCCTCATTCCCATGGCACCGAACTACTTTATGACCTTCCTCCAAGTTCATGAAACAATCCTTAGGGATTTGACTTGGGGTCCATAACATGAACCCCATGACCATAAGCCAAACCCCTTGGCACATTATACTAATTGACCTCACATAGCTATTCAAGAAACTCTTGGGATAATTAATACCTAAAACGGTAGTAAAAAGTGAGATGAAAATCGCAATTTGGAGTAGCCAATGGTATTGGCCCTCGACTCCCATGTGATCTGTAGAGTGGAGGTGGAAGAGGAGGAGTTGTTGCCCGAAGGCCACCGCACCTAGGAAGTTGGTTAGCCCATACTGCGCTGGTGGGGCAAATTTATCAAGTATGATTGAGAAGAATGCGTACGTAAAAAAAGTTAAGGAAATATTTGAATGTTCAAAGTTGTGGAGATGGTTTGAAGGGATGGACCCATCCGAGTCGAGGGGTTGGTGTCTGTCGGGTCCGATAAAAAGCTCCATGGCTATAGACATGGTGCAAGTTGCCATGATCAAATATAGCTCCATATACTTGATTCTTGAAGTGGGAAACCATGGTGAAGAAGTGTAGAACTTTGGATTAATAGAATGGAGTTTGATGTTGTTGAAAAGGTGCCATAATCCAATTATAAAGAAGCCAAATCCAGGTGCAACATGACCTATAAGAGTGCCCATGTTATAAAGTTTTTTTTTTTTCTTGTTAAATATTGTAAATATTTTGCTTTATATTTGGAGGGAGTGAGAGGGAGAGAACAATGAAATTAGGAGGGAAAATTGAAGTGGGTGGATTGGGTGAGGGGATTTTATATATAGGAAGGAAATGTGGTAAAAAAATGAAATTTTTATTCGATCGAGAGGGTTCTAAAAGAATTGGAAGTTTGACAATTTGGTGAGAATTAATTTTGATTAATTTACTTTTCTATACAATGGGATGAAGCTTGGGGAATAAGATATAGAAGAGTTGACCATAGGCTGAAATTAGATGTTTAGCTATGGGATGACGTGCGCATTTAATTAATTAGCAAAAGGAAGTTAACTGGAATTTGGATTTGGCTTTGTCAATGGAATTCTTGTGAAAAAAGTAACGCCAAACAAGATCCAACAGATGATCAGGTGGGGGTGAGGGGGAACTGGATTGGAAGCAGCAATGTGAAATTCTAAAGTCAAAATTGACCTTAAATAAATTTTGGTTGAAGAAAAAGATAAGTATTCAAGAAATTATTTGTCAATGTTCCCCCTTGCTATATTCAGGCAAAGTGAAAATTATTCTTTTGGCTCAATAGTTTTGGGCCTGTTTGTTTGGCGTTTGGGAAAGTAGTTTGGGAGAGTAGTGGAGGTTTGTGAAATAATCTCGATTTGCGTAATGTTGTTTGTTTGAGTTTTGAGAGAGTGGTTTGAGAAATAAAGTAGGTGTAGGTTTTTTTTGGAAGAGTTGGATAGTAGGTGTAAGATGTGTAAGACTTTATATCAAATCATGTTTGTTATGTGAAATAAATTGTGTAAGAGATATGTTACTTTATGTCAAATCAAAATAGAGTTTGTATAAGTTTTGTTTAGAGATAAGAAAATTGTTGTTTGTTTGGCTTTTGAGAGAGTAGTTTTAGAAAATTAATGGATGAAAAATTTATTTCAGAAAATAGAAAACATGTTTGTTTGGCATTTCCCAAACACGAAAAAAATCTGGGAAACGCCAAACAAACAGACCCTTTGTATTTGATAAGGATCTAATTTTACTTGATTTCATAGAGAGTTCTCAATAGTCAGACAAACCAAATATATGAAAATCGATAATACTTCACAGATTTCTCAAAAACATTCTGAAAAAATTCAAACAAACAGACTCTTATATTTTAATTTTGAAATTATTATTATTAGATTATATAAAAATGGCCATATAAGATTCAAAAGCAATTCACAACTTCAACCCCTTGCAACCTCAACCGACCACACATATTTCTCAAACCATACATTTATTATTTTGCTTTCAAATAGATTTTATTTCTTTGGACACTCAAAAACTTAATTAGAATTTTAAGCCATGCAAACCGGATCTTCGGAGTTAGGAGCCAAATCCTTTTTCCTCCTTTTAATTTTTATAAACATATTCATCACCAATCACTACATCAAAAATTATTTCAATAATTGTTCAAGCACAAAGAATTACCAACAAAAAATCACTATATATTAAACACTAAAATTAAACTAATGAAAAACCAATATTAATTAGAGTTGAACTCAGAATCTTGACTTTGCTAGTGACTGTCACTAAGTTATGAACCATTTAACAATTTTCCTCGTTTGTTTGAGGTTGGACAAGTATATCTAAATTACTCGTTTCTATTTGATTTTACTATTCATCATTCCTTAAACGATTCGAAGTGATGATAATAGTACTTGGACTTTAAACTTTTTACTAGAAAAACGTGAAACCGATCAAAGTATTTTGGTGCGTGCTTGTCAATTTAAAAGACGTTTGATTAATTAAACAATAATATAATTTCTTAATTTAATCAACCAACCGAAACCAGCATACATATCCTCATAACCACATCCAATCATATGTCTATACATATTAAATTATATATAGTAGTCAATTTACACACCGTAAAAAAAAAGACCAAGTGTACCCTTAAATAAAGAAAATTAACGAAAAAACAAGACTTTAAATTCATCTCTATGTCCACTTATAATGAAGTCATGCAAAGTGAAAAAGTTGGATAATAGTGGTTAGGGTGTGTACATATTTATTAAAGTTGCACCATACAAAATTTTAAATTTTTTTCTTTTTCCTAAATTTGGAGGTTTGGTATACGGAATATAGTTCTGAATTTAGAAATTAATCTGATCATATATACCTTTGAAAAGAGACATTAATAAAAAAAAATTATCCATTAATTTGTAATTGGACTTTATAACTATTTATCTAGCCTGTAATTATTATATATGCATGGCCCATTATCACTTCTGATTTTGCTGCATGCAACTGAAAAACAAAATATGTTCAATCAGAATCCAACTTCATGACAAAATTTGATTTTCATTTGTTAAAAGCATAAATAAATAGTAAGATCTTAACCAAATTTGTTTGTCATTCAATTCTATTTTTCTTTTTAAATCAAAATATTTATTGGCTTTTGTTCACCAAGCTATTTAATGTAAAACTCAATAATTAATGAAAACCATTATTTTATTTCTCTTAAACAAACTATCACCAACTCATTCTAATAAGAAATATGTTAGTTTTGCCTACTAAAAAATCAACAATTAAAGGAATATAACATGAAAATGTAATATATACTGTATTGTGAGTCTAAGACATACCAAATCGATTGTGGTGTTATGATATTCAAAAGTTTGGTTTAATATCGAATATCTAAAACTACACTAACTGGTATGATACATATATCAGTTTTAAAAAAAAACGTAAAGTTGAACCATATGCACCTTACTCATATGACCTCTGAAAATCAACAGATAATTGGTCTAATGAAAAAAACTAGTCACTACAAAGTAGCGAACTCATGTTCGAATCCTTGTTGGGAGAGGTATCCATTTAATGTGTACAACCCACCTTGAAAGGGATTAAACCGTTGAGAAAAAAAGAAATATGACCTCTAAACATTTTTTTATTGTTATATACTACCCTCAGCGAAAAAAAATTCTTACACAAACTTGATTTAAATAATCTCACTCAACCATATGATAAAGAAAAATATATCCATGACTGATGAATGATCATGATCATTCAAAGATATTGTATAGCCACAAATAAATTAAACTTGTTACATAAATACTTTATAATCGATCAAGTTGAACTTGAAGATGGCTAATTTGACAGTTGGAGAATTTTAAGAATAGAAAAAGTTATTCACACCATGATGTAATATGTACGAAAGTCGCTGGACGTATTGCCGTAAGATTCAATAAAATTTGTCATGCTTGACGAGTAAACATCTAGCTTTCGTATACGTACACGTCACGCTTAATTTAATATCAATGTGGCTGTTTATTTATTTAATAATAGATAAGATACGCTATGATTTTCTACATAATCTATTTGTAAAGTAAACCACAAATCATTTTCTAGGAAAGAGTGATTGGATTGGAGAATTTATGATCCAAATTATGTAAACATTATAAAAAGAGTGTCGAACCAAAGTTTATGTTATTATTATACATATATAATTGTATAATTTCAAAATAGTTGTAAAAAAGATAAGCATAATATGGGCCTTCAATTTCCCTACGGCCCGGCCCACCTTATTGGTTGGCACACAGTCTACAAAACAAACCAACTAAAAAGTACATCTTTTTGCCCTAAGGGCATACACGTCATTCTAATGTTGATATCAAAATTTATTATTTTTACCTCTTCAGCCGTGGCCGAGTTCCACCTCGATCGTTGGTTCGCTGGTTCTCGTACTAAACATTGTTTTAATTATAAATTTTTGCCTTTTTAAAAAAAATAGGGTAAATTACGAATACCCCTCTCAGGTAAGTCTTAATTACAAAAATCACCCTCACATATTGAATATTACAAAAGTCCCCCTCAGGTTTGTCACCTTCTTACAATTAACCCCTTGCCCATAAAATATTCCAATTTTGCCCTTGGGTGTTATTTGTATTGTTTGTAATGTCTTATAAATGTTAAAACTTGGGATCTAATTGTTATATCTTATTAATTAGAAAAGAGATAATTATATATTTACTACCAGAATAATTGATAAAATTTATAATTGTCCATAAGTTTTAATAAATATTGCAAAAGAAAAGGTATTTATATATTTATTAGCAATTTAAATTGTAAAATATTAAATTAAATAGAATTCTAATAATATATTTTATATAATGAATTGTTTACACATTAGTTAAATGAATTTATTTTTTAAATTAGTAAATTTAATAAATTATATTGTATTATAAATAAGATATTTTAATTTATTAAAGTTTATATTGTATTATAAATTGAAATATTTATTGAAATTTATGCGAAATTATAAATTATATCAATTATTTTGGTGGTAAATATATGATTATTATTTTTATATTTACAAGATAAAACAATTAACACCCAATTTTTAAAATTTATAACATATTATAAATATTACAAATAACTTCCAAGGGCAAAATTGGAACATTTTAGGGACAAGGGGTTAATTGTAAGAATGTGACAAACCTGAGGGGGATTTTTGTAATACCCAATACGTGAAGGGGATTTTTGTAATTAGGCCTTACCTGAGGGGGGTATTCGTAATTTACCCAAAAAATATATTTTAGGCCAACAATTTGATACTCCGCATCTATAAGCAAAAATATGAGGTAAAGAAATTGTTAATTGTTTAAATTAAGAACAAAAATTCATTAAACATGACATCATGGTAATATTCCAAACCAAATTAAACCGACATATACTTGTTTACATGCATTCTTTCACTTCTGAAAATGTTTGGAGTAGACATCAAGCTTGTTTTCACTTTTCACATACAACACCAGTACTGCATTCTTTCTCATCAAGCATTGTATTTCCTATGATTCTAAGTAAATATTTGTAAATAATATTATATTCCACGTTCATAAGCAAACAATGTTGTGAAAAAATGAGACTAATTAATTTTTCAAGAATTTACATCATTTTATTTAAAAGATCATTATAAAAAATTTAATACCTGCTACCCCGAAGACTTGGAACAATTTAACTGCTGATAGTCTTGGTCCTCTCTCGACTCTTCAATTTAAAATCCTAATTTATTGACAAAATTTTTATTTTGAACCCATCTCTATATTTCTGGATAGACATGTTTGTTTTCGTGTATGTTAGTTTCACTTTTTAGAAAGCAAGCATTTTGGTATCTCGAAAAAGTTAGACAAATATATTTTTTTACTTTAATAAATAAATTTATCTTCTCTCACTTTAGTTTCTTTTTTAAAACATCAATTTATTTACGATAGAAAGCAAGCATTTTGGTATCTCGAAAAAGTTAGACAAATATATTTTTTTACTTTAATAAATAAATTTATCTTCTCTCACTTTAGTTTCTTTTTTAAAACATCAATTTATTTACGAAATCACTTTCAGAAGCGCGAGATAAACATACAGTGCACTCTTCACGTGATTTCTTTAACATACAGCTTATATAAATCGATTTTCTTCTTAATAAAAAAATATGGGACAACTTACAAAAGCTAATTCTTCAAACTTTTGAGGCGTGTAGCGGTGCCGGTGCAGACAGCAATTATTATTTTGAGAAGTACGTGCGGATATCTTACAAATAATGATGGCTAGTACCATACTGTATTAATTATATATCATAATGTTACTAGAGTTTACAAACGGGACGTATGTTTTACTAAAATCTAAATATATATTTATTCTAAATTAGTCATAAAATTATTTAGATTGAAATTAGATTGATTGTTAAACAATCGAATTCAAATTGATTTTAGTCGAACGAAACATTGAACTCAAATAACTTGATGTTTTTTTAATATATAATATTTTATCATTTTTAAGCTTGTCAATTCAAATTCGAAAATATTTTTTAAAAATTAACAACAATATATGATTTTTAAGAAGATTTTTAACAAACATAATTTGACATAAAGTCTTACACATCTTACACCTACAACCCAACTCTTCCAAAAAAAACTACACCTACTTTATTTCTCAAACCACTCTCTCAAAACCCAAACAAATAACATTACGCAAATCGAGATTATTTCACAAACCTCCACTACTCTCCAAAACTACTTTCCCAAACGCCAAACAAACGATACCCTTTACTTTTCACAAAAACAATAATATATTTCCGAGAAAATAGTTGTTGAGTTCAAATCTAAGTGGACCTAATTAATTATTTTCTTCACTCTGTAGATCTCAACCTTCAAATTCAACTTTCCAAAAGCAAAGTCTTGGTCATTGTGCTATAAAACGTACACATACGCACTTCACTTCATTCTATTATAGAAGCTAGCACAAGAAATTCCACAAGCATGGCTAGATTTCTCTCAGATCCATTAATAATTTGCATTATTACCCTCTCCCTCCTATTTTCATCAACACTTTGTCAATCGACCAACAAAGTCGATGACTTTTTGGTCGAGCTGGATAACAACAACTCGATGAAGGAAAAATTTAGTCATTTTCGTGTATACTGGCACGACATCCTTAGTGGTCGTGTCCCGACATCAGTTCAAGTCGTAAAATCACCCCAAAACGTGCCCAACGGCTTCGGAGTGGTCAATATGATCGACAATCCCTTAACCCTAGGGCCCGATTTGAGTTCAAAAAGCGTTGGAAAAGCTCAAGGTTTTTATGCATTAGCTTCACAAGAAGAGATTGCCTTACTAATGGCCATGAACTTTGTTTTCACACAAGGGAAGTACAATGGTAGCACGATTACGATACTAGGGAGAAATTCGGTTTTGAACAAAGTAAGGGAGATGCCGGTGATTGGTGGAAGCGGGCTTTTCCGATTTGCTACTGGTTATGCACAAGCCCGAACACACATGTTTGATCTCAAAAGTGGTGATGCCACGGTTGAGTATTCTGTCTATGTCAAACATTATTAATTAATATATGTTTATTATTGTCTTTTTCCAATAATAATTTATGAATTCAAGACTTCTGAGCTGTCACCACTTTTTAATATTATTATTGATATGAGTAGGATATGTTTATTGATACTGCATATTTATTTAAGGAATAAATATATTGATGTTACTGTTAAAAATTACGGATTACAGATTTTTATAATCGGATCAGGTCCATCGAATCTCCAATCGGACAATTATCCT
Organism: Penstemon newberryi var. newberryi; assembly: GCA_030819805.1. Classification (NCBI taxonomy): domain Eukaryota; kingdom Viridiplantae; phylum Streptophyta; class Magnoliopsida; order Lamiales; family Plantaginaceae; genus Penstemon; species Penstemon newberryi. The sequence goes on from JAUALY010000001.1 coordinate 46,415,604, forward strand.
AATAAATTGGATCGGATTCGGACGGATCCGGATTGAAATCCGCCCCATTAACATCCCTTGTCTGAGCATATACATCACTTACAGCCCTTGTCTGAGCATATACATCACTTATATCAAAACTATGGTTCGCTACTGGGTAGCCTGCTGAGAATAGAGTGTTCTGGTTTGTGTTCACATTCAAAATCAAGATGAACAAAAGCCCTTTCTACTTCAGCAAGTTTTTCGATCTTTATTTGTAGAGTTTCCCCTATTGCGTGAGCTTCCTTCAAGGGCAGATCTTCAGGGAGTTCAATATCAACCTGGTTCAAAATTATGATATTACAATTAATAAACTTTACTATATGTTTGGTTTTCAATTCCAGTAAGGAAAATGAACAAAAGTTAAAAGCGTATAGTTCTACTAAAAAACCAAAAGCATATATTTCTACTGAAAAAACCAATATCAACAACCAAATATGTCTTCATTAATTGTTTTTAGATAAAAAAGTGGTACTTCTTACTACTGCCAGTTATGGATAACTAACCTCAACAAAATACAAAACACCAAAAGTGTATGCACGGACTGTGTCAATGCGCTTCACTTGAGGGTGCCGTATCACAAGATATGTCAATTTTTGTAATACTTCAGGAGGAGCTGATTGTCCCACTAGTGACACTGAATCAGAAGAAAAACAAACTTAGGTAAAGAGGAATGCTAATCAAAACACACTACTCGATATTCAACTCCAGTTAGATCCTTAAGAGTGATTAATTCGATGTTGCATCAGTGGATTTAATTTACCGGTCCATGAGAGGACAAAAGGCAATGTGTCATTCATCATTCAACTGAGGTAGCATCTAACCCATAATGACTTGATTTGATATACATATTTAACAAGTTTGATCAACATATCATCGTTTGATAGTTTTTGAATCTCGGTTCAAACTCGACTTGATACATCAAAAAATGACAAAAATATAAGTAAAAATATCAAGCTACTTGAGCTCGACTCATGTTAGCCTCAATTGATGCTTGGTTGAGCTCGAGTCCTTGAGAAAACCAAGCTCAAAATACAAATCAGCTCGATAAAAATCAAATAACCAAGCTTGAACCAACATATAGTTTGACTAAACTCGACTATATGGATCCTTACTTAGGCAAGAACAACTATGGAAAATTACGAACATTAAAGTGAAATCTTCCTATTCATTTTGGAAACATCTAAAACTATAAAATACTCTGCAGTTCCCAAGAACCATCATAAACAAAAGGAAAAGGAAACAAGGGGGTCGTTGACAAGGTTAGATAGTCGAACATTTGTTTTCCATAAAATCTGGAATCTTTGTTACCCCATACTCACATTTAGATAAGATTATAACTATTAACTTCTTGACTTGCAAAATTTACTTAGACCAATTCAAAAAGACTTGAAGTAAAAAAGAACAATGCTGAAATGAAATTGGCACCTGCATTTTCAAAAACTGTTTTAGACCAATTCATAATCGTATAAAGTGCAAGGATAATAGCGCCAACTGGATCAATCCACCAGAAAAATTTATCACCAAGAACAGCAGCAACTAATCCTACTACATTTGTCACCACATCGAAATAATGATCCTGAAAAAGTGCCAGAGTATGTTAATATGCAGTCTAAATAAAAGTTCTTATCCTAAATATAGATAGATAAGATATATACATATACCTTCGCATAGGCACGGACAATTTCGTTTTTAGAACTTTTGCAGTAAAACCACAGAGCAAGTTTTACTACAGTAGCAGTGATCATGATTGAGTATAACCAAAATAATTGGCCCGAAGACATTTTTTCAGAATGTTCATTTTCAACCAGCTGTTCTACTGCCTGGATTAATACTTGAAAGCCTGTAGGATACAAATGCCAAATCACCATTTATTTTTTAGGAGTAGATCCTTCAGTCATGAAGTACTTAACTTCCAAAAGCAAAAGTAGATTGCATCATCATCACTTTAATGACGGTTTCACAAGAATAGCACATATCAAGGAAATGCTTAGCCTGACTTAGGATCTACAAGCCTTTTGATTGCTAAATTGAGAACATAACAATCCATATAGAGTTCACCTACCTAATTCAGTTTAGTATCCTAAAATGCATATAAATTTTTTGACACCATATATGGACTGATACCACATATTATTAATTCTGAAGGCAATCGAGTAGGTAGGTTCTTGTAACTTGATACAAACTTTTTCACTTAAAGAAGAATTGTTTTCACTTATAATAATCATAGAACTTGCTTAAAATAGCAACTACACTAACGGTGAGAATATAAATTATGTCGTTACGAATAACATAGTATAATTTTGGACTTGTTGTGAAAAATTTCTAAGCATAAATGAGGCAAAATTCACCTTTGTTGTTGGCCTCTTATCATAGTATTAGACTTGTTATAATTATAATCTTAGTACCTAATGCGGCAGGTTATTACTTTCGATTTATTTATTTACACTACTAAGAGATAAATGTTGATAACATACATAATCTCACCTAATCTTTGCAAACGACCATATGCCCTGTTTATGTCAATAAAAGTTTGACATTGTTCCTCCAGGACATTAGCATGTAAATTCAATTACCATAGTTCCTCAAAACATGAAAATCTCACTTGTGGTTTACAAAACTACAAGTCCAGTAAAACCTTGAGACTACCCTACCTGGAGGCTTACAAATGAAAAAGTTCACTTAACAATAATGCTTACCGACTTCATAGAGGTAACAATTAAATCACTCGTGCAATAAAAATATTTTTTGAAAATAACGAATTTTGAATGAGAAGTACATACCAAGTGTAGCCATGATAGCGGCAAAGACGATAATGCCAACTGGCTGCACTCTCAACTTCCCGATTGGATATTTGTAAATATTTACGTTTTTCATCGATAGGTGGGTAAACCAAAGTATGCCCCCAGCCATTAGATCAAGTAAAGAATCCAGGGTTGACGCAGCAATGGCTAGTGATCCACTCTTTATTGTAGCATATATCTACATAGTAGTAATAGTCCAAAACCACCATTCATTAAATCTTTCATAAACACACAATAACGTAATTCTTTTTTCTCTATGTATAGTCAATAGCTAAATTATCTTCCATCATAAATTATTAGCTTACGGATAAAGAAAATATTTAAGCTGAGATAACAGTATAACACCTTTAGTGCCAGCAGTAAAATATTAGCATAATTGGAAATCATCATAGCTCTCTCATGTTGTGCACGCTCTTCTACATCTTCATCAAATATAACATCTTCAGATATCATTATAGAATCTACCTCCTCAAACGATTTTAAGGTCGCAAATTGTGTTTCATAATATTCCTTTTCTCCTATACAAAAAAAAAATTAACAATTAAATCCTGAGGACATTCGGATCATTATTAAAAAATTAACTCACCAATGATCAAACTTCTCAAGAATACAATTCAAATTTATGAAATTTCACTTCACATGAAAAATCAAATTATTTTTCATAAAAACCTCGAATATCTCAATACAGAAGAATTCGATTAAAATACCTAGGGTTAAGCCATGCATTTTGGAATGATCAATGAAAGAAGTGGATTCGGGGTCAACTGCTGTCCGGACTTTGTCGGGCAACCGGGAAATGAAATCGGAACGGAGTGAGTTAACCGAGTAACGGCGGCTGAGCCTACGACTGAGTCTGCGGCTGAGCCGCCCACTGCTACCACTTTTCCACCGTTCCAAGAGTGGGGATTTGCCATCACTGCCGTTATCAGTACCGCTATTGGTTTCTGCTTCCATCTTTTTTGTTAGTTCCACAACTATTCGTTTGTATTTGAGGCACTGAAAGTCTGAAACGAGTCATCGTCTCTGTTTTTTAGCAATATTCTATTTAAGTATCTTATCTAGTTAAAATAATAGAATTATTCTTGTTGACTTAGTTTTTTTTTTTAATACATCTATTTATTTATTTATTTGTATTTTTTTTTAGAAAACATATCTTTCTAAAAGGAGTGGCATGGAATGCAACACAAGTTACACAACTAAGAATATGGGAAAAGGAGAAGGGTGAGGCCGGTATGCGGTTGTGTGTTCTTGGGGGTGGGGATGTGACACATCATGTTGGTTTGATTGTCAGTTTAACAAACTGAGTTCGAATGAGCTCTAACAGAGTCGAATATGAGTCGTAGTTTGATATGCTTGAATTTTTTTTTGTCATTTTTTAGCTAATTGAGTCAATTTTCATCAGAACTTTTCCAAACTTAGCAAAGGAAAAAATATTAGTAAAGTTTTTTTGATATGTACAATTTTTTTTAGTTCAAACTAGTTTATATTGAACGTGTTCAAGTCAAATCGAATAACTAAATTTTCAAGGCTCATTGAATGATAGAACTTGCTTAAAATAATTGATGGTCTCTTTCTACCTCTTCTTTTATTTTTTGTTGACTTTTATTATACTATGATGTTGATCATTCATCTACATAATTACTATGAAATGTGACCATTGCATAATAATCCCAAATACTCCACCAGCATAAATACTTATATCAAACAATAATGCAATATAACCAGTTCTTGTATGATGCAACCATAAACATGCCTCCTATGTGGAAAGGGACGCATGCTACATTTTTAGACTTATTTTATGTTACTATACTTTAATTATTTTATGAACTTTATGTAATTGTTAAATAAGTGAAAGTATGATAAGCTTTAATTAAGTCGAGCTCGAATAATTTAACATGTCTATATATAAATTATAATGCATATTTTACAACATGCATTCAAACTGATCTTTCAAAGGAACATTGTGAAATTATACGACTATTTAGCGATTGAACTCGATAAAAAATGCACTATTGAACAACATGACAATAGAATTATGAAAGTGCAAAATTGAATGTTGTCGTCGAATTTGAATCTTCATGAGTTGATAACTATGACGCCAAGAAATATGCTTTTGTTTTCATTCTTTTTTTTTTTTTATCTCAAACTTGGCCTTATAAATGAAATTTGGATCTACACTATTTTTTTCTAAAATCATGTGTTGACCTTTCAATTGTGGTTCGATATTAAGGCCTATTACTATTACATTGATTGACTTTAAATGGAATGGCATGGATTGCAACACCACAAAAGTCACTTGCCTTAAACAAATTGATGTTTCTTTCTAGTTTCTACTACCTCCCCTTTTTGGTTTTCTATTTGGCTTATGATGTTATGTTAATAACTCATATAGTTAAATATTTGATGTTCACTAATGAATAAATAAAACTTAATGACAAGATAGATTGTGTAATGCATGCCTATAAGGCAACAAGCACAACACACGGGATTGGCAGTTTATTCAGTGAGCCTATAAATACAGATCGAGGATTTAATCTACAATTTAATCGTTAATCTTTCGCATTTTTTAGCAAACTCGCAACATTCTTTATCTCCAAAGTTCGGAAAATTCTTATATAGACCATGTCTATGAGCTTAGTGGTAGACCTTGTGGTTGTAAATGCACCACATCATACATTTTGATGATGTCATGCTCTCATAATGTATGATGTGGTGCATTTACAACCACAAGGTCTATGAAAAGCTCATAGACCAGGTCTATGCAAGAATTTTCCCCAAAGTTCCATTAATATGACTCAATTGCTCGGAAAAGGAAAATTTTCTTGTTGCAAGAAAGAAGGAATACTCAGCAATCGACTTTACAAGAACGACATCTTAGAATGTGGGTTAGGCATGAAGAACTCAAGGATCGGCAAACTAGGTAAGAAAGAAGCACAATTCGAGTTCGCTTTAGTTCGATCATTAGGTTGTTGGACAAACCAAGTTCGAATAATGTGTTGTTGGATACTACTCGACTTGTTTATATTCCTCATCTAACTCTCGGCAAGATGAAAAATGCAGAAATACAGAGACAAATTCAAGATGATTTGGCCATTTACTTCCCTTTAGCTTATCAAAGATAGATATAATTTCATCAATTTCAAATGCTAAAACTTCATTATAACCTTAAATCAATAAACTAAAATATAAGAATCCCAAGAAATTTCATTTAGGAAGAAGATTCAAGAGTGGATACTTTTATTGGATCTGTCGAATCGGAGTCCACATCAACAGTCGATATTGAAGATGCCACAAGAGATGCTTTTGTCGGGTTGCTTTGTTTCCTCTTATTTTCAGTACGGTTCTTCTTACTTCTAGCTCGATCGGCTTTAGAGACAATTTCAGACACTGTAAAACCTGCTACTTCAAACTTCTGTGATCTTTGAGGAAGCAAGGCATTTCGAACTATTACATCAACTCCATCGTACGTCCAAACGCCTAACCGAGCCTCTCCTTTGAGTCCAATGGCAAACCAACCAAGACCTGCAGCAGCAATATCCACAGAACTCGAATCCCACCAGCTACCTCTAACACAAAATTCCCTTTTCACCCATTTTCCGAGCTCCTCTACTCTACCCTCTCCAATTGGAGGCTGCAAAAAGGAAATGTAACAATAAGAAAATTATATGTGGAATTAAGACAAACTCCCAAGGAACGGATGTAAAAAACGATGAATTAAATCATTAAAAAAAAAATGGTACATTAATGTTTGGAAATTTACACAAATCACCTGAGGTCTGAAACTCACCTACAATCTTACCGTTTCAAAAACCCTAAAGGTTTAGGTGGAAGTACATAAACTCCCACATTCTTATTCAGAAAAAAATGAGGTATGAATTTCACTACATTTACAACCTTACCGCTTCAAAACCCTAAAGGTTTAGCTGGAAGTACATAAACATCCTCATTCTTATTCAGAAAAAATGAAAAGCAAAGAAAATTTGATTGTTGATTACTTTTAGACACCTCCAACTACACGTTACTAAGAAACCCTTAAGACACTCTTGCATGAGAAACTTATAAAAAAATACCCCTAAGGTATTCCAGTCCACAAAATTGAGTCAAAATTTGAACTTGTTGGCCGAGAGTATTTTTGGAAATTCAACTTGATTTCTTGATAGCATCATCAATAACTGTTAAAAGTTAACAAGATAAGGCTTGTAAATGCAGTGAAATTGCATACTTCAGAGATGGTTTGGGTAAATTTCCAAACATGAGGGAGATCGATGGGGGTTGTTCTTGTAATCTACCCAAAAATAAATAAATAAAAAGTACATTTAGTCGCCTCATCATGGACGGCAGAGCAAGAAAAAATTAGAGGACTTCCCAGTTCACACAACATCAATAAATTAGGAAGCATAATAATTAACAATTGGCTCTAACATACTTGCAACTGACGACCAAAATGTTCTTCAACCATCATGCAAACACTCTCTGTCTTTCCCATATGCAAAGGAATCAGAGGCGAAGCCCATACTGTAACATATATAGAATCGGCCGATGATTCTTCTATATCCAACCTCAACAATCCTCCAATATGAACTGTACTTCCTGCCTGCCAACATCACATATACAAGATCATTCAACACATACTTTGCTCAAATTAATCAGTCAAAGGTAACACGAAAAAACAACAGAAATTCATTAGAAGAACTGATATGAATTAAGATAACTAACTTTAATTCTATAAGTCCTTGGCTTCAACTCTTTCTTAATATGAATTAGCCTTTGCTCCTCATCAGTCAACCTAGTCGAAATCTGATGAGGATGCAAAAGCCCCGGAGTATCAAACAACTTAGCTTTACCCGGAAGCACTCCCTCTACCCTCAAAATTCCGAGTGTGGTACCAGCCACTGGTGCCTCAGTCAAATGTGTCGCATTCGTGCCAACACACTTCCCTATTGCATTAATCAATGTACTCTTTCCAGCATTCTGAGCCCCCACTACCCAAACATTTCCTCGTTGACCAGCAAACTTAACCACATCGTCTACTAAAGTCTTCAGACCCCAGTCTTTCACAGCACTGATTAAGTGCACACTAGCCAACTTTCCTGCCCCACCTTCTCTAGCTCGTGTCCGAACCCAATGTTCAAGCCCAGTCGGGGATATGTCGCTAGGCAAAAGATCAATCTTCGTCACCACTAAAAGTACCCTCGGTACATTACCCGACTTCCCTTCTTTCCACGACTGTTCATTCTCGTTAATAATCTTCGAGACCAAATTTGCCACCTTCTTAGGAAAAGAACCGTCAAAATCCGTAGCATCCACCACCAACAAAACAACAGTTCTTGCACCACTTATAGACATCAACCTCTTCCCAACAGTGTGATCGAAATCAAAATCCGGAAGCAAGTTCTCGACACTTGGATACTTCACCTTTGAATGATACCTCAAATTGTGACACCTTGTACAGACAATGGGCTTCTCACTACCCTTTTTCTCATTATGGCTTTCAAGATCTTTTTCTCCTCTCTGAGACATTTTATCAGACATCTTATCTTCATTTTCAAAATCCTCAAGTCTTTGGACATCTACCATGTCATTTACGATACCCCTTTTGAGGGAGTCCGAGATTTCAGACTCGTCTAAAATAGGAATCATTTTCTTGAATTTCTTGTAATTGGGGTCTTTGTTTGAGGGCTTAACAAAAAACCCAGGTTGCTTACGGTCAAAATCTTGCAGTGTGATACCACAACCTGGGCATATGGGGAAGGCTCTTGCAGCTGATTCATCATAATTTCCGTCCCTTGTCAATGGAAAAATTGATAAAGATCGTTCTTTTACGGGTTGCGAAGAGAAAGGTTTGGTGAAAAAGTGAAACGGTGACGTTTTATCAGGGTTTTGGGAAGAGAGGGAGTGGAGAGAGTTGGATACAGGACTTGTGTATGTATATATAGTGGGAGAAAATGGAGATAAAATCCTTTTGAGCTTCGATCGTGAGAGAATTCTCGCTATCATTTTCTTTTCTTTTGCCTGTGATTTCTGTCTGATTTGAAGTCATTAGCTATGGAGGGAAATTGTGATCAAATTGTATTTTGACTGCTGCAAAAAATTGAGGCAAGTCGTTGGACTTCATTTTAACTGGTTCTGAGTAATTGGCATTGAGTTGTTGGCTTATAATTGGCATGTAACTATAGATTTAGAACTTATTAAAAAAAAAAAAAAAAAAACTATAGATTTAGAAGAAAAAAAAGAAAAATCTCTTTTATATTTTTGGATAAGTAATGATCGAAAATGAATAGTTTTACTCTACGATTTCATTTTAATTGGATTAAAAGTGACTAATGTTTTACACTACATTGATAAAAGGGACGAATCTACTACGAAAAATTTAAGAGGGACAAATGTGTTACACTAGATCGATAAGAGGGACGTTTACACTACATTGATAAGAAGGACGAATCTGCTACAAAAACTTTAAGAGGGACGAAAGTGCAAAAATTAACCTATAAGGAAGACCAAAAGTGCAATTTACTCTTTATTCTAAAGTAATTTCTACCTGCAACTTTTAAAGGTTGATTAGTGTACAGATCTGGAAAAACTGTCAGGAATCAGCCCACATCATTATGTATTTCATACTACATACAAATAAAAGAACACCTAAAGAAGCAACCATGAATAGGAAAAATACATTTCATCCAAACGAGCCCTAAAAACAATATATTCTCCTATGCTTGCTCTTTCCATATACGTCCAGACACTTTCAGCTTCAGTTCCTGCCTATTACCTCCGGAGAAAAACAAAGCTAAGTTTCTTTGAATAATTAGTCCATCCATACTGTCTCTAACTTTCAAATGACTATCGCGAATGCTCCTCGGAACTCCTTGCCACGTCATCTTTCTCCCGTTTGCTCCGACTTCTAAAGTATAACTGAACATTCTAGCATCTTGGTCGTCGCCCATGAAACGAATGAATGCCATGTAAACCGGTGCCATTCCTATATTGAACGCCTCAAAGTGCAAGCAAAATTGGTAGCCATAACAATTGAAAATCTGCAACCAGAATCATGGTTGAAAATCAAACCAAACTATTCGATACTTGAGTTATGATCTGCAAAATTTTGTGTGTAGAGAGAGAGAGCACTTACGGTGAGCATCCATGTAGCATTTTCGACATCATGGGGATTGGACTTGACATATCTATGGTTAAAAGTAGACCCTTGATGCATATCAACCTTGTGATCGTTCATGAGGTGTGCCATAAGGAACGGAATATCACCCGTGACGGGGCATTCTGCCCCAGCATAAGGACAATTGTAGGGCCGAAACCTGCAATTTTGCTCGTGCCTCAGCCTATCATTGTAAGGGAATATGTCTTGACAGCCTAGAACTTGGTATCTACACGGCAGCTCAAGTGATTCAGCAACTCGTTCCAATGCCAAGCACCTTATATTCCCAAGATCATGCCGACATATTGGGCAACAACGTACCTTCGACTGGCACTTCGAGCATAAAGTATGGCCGTTTGGACACTAGAATGGAAAAAAATGATATCATATAGTCAATGTTAGCAACAATTTACGTTAATAGATACACTAAGGTTATGGTCGGTTCTTGTATTTGAAAGAGTAAAATGATAAGGAAAATGAAAATGAACAAAAAAAATACAGCTCAATGTTCTATTATTTGATACAAGGAAAACAATTTACCTAATGTTTTCCTTACTGAAATCCAAAACCAACAACCTAAATAATAAGGAAACGAAAATGAAGCTCAATGTTTCAAGTATTTGATGCAAGGAAAACATTACATGCGTTTTACTCAAAAATTTGAGAACAAAAACTAGCTGAACGTTTAAGTTAGTTAGAGTTAAGGGTAATTAAGTCATTGAACTATATTTACTTTATTGTATAAATACATACTATGGTTATGATATTGAATACAACAATTATAAGGAAGGGAAAATTGCACTGTGCCCCTTAACTTCAAGCCATTTTACAATATCTCCTAGCCATTTTGCACTTGCCCCCCTCAACATCTTAGATTTTTGAAGTTCACAACCTCAGCGGTGTGAACATATAACGATGATGATTATAGACTAACAATCATGTAAAAGAAAATCCCACTTTAACCCTCTAACCTTTTGAACATATTAATTACACTTCACTATTAACAGCCACCATTTAACGATCATAATATCATATACTGTAAACTCCAAAAGTGTAAAAAAGGGTTAAGGACTAAATTGCAAAATAGCCAAATGTATGGCGACAAAGTGCGATTTCAACACCCTTAAAAGCTATTACTCTTTTTTTTTGTTTTTGTTTTGAGAAGCTAAAAAGCTATTACTCTAGGACTCATAGAGACATAGTTAATGAAATCCATCAAAGCAAAGCCTGCATTTATAGAAGTAGAAAATATTTGTAAACATAAGTTGAAATACAAGAGAATTTACCTGGTGAATTGGAGGATACATCACATTCAAACAAACAGGGCATTCAAGTAGTTCATGCACAGCAGTATTAGATGATATGTCACGCTTCAGACTCGAAATCTTTCTATAAGGAGATGCTCTGAATCCATCACTTTCAGGGGCAATACCGTAATCTGCACCGTGGGACTCGTTTATGCCCTCATAATTGCTACCTCCAGGTGTCATCATTTTCCTTCCAAATGGTAGTATCTCGAATTCCTGTCGACATAGCCAATGTGCAAAAAAGTTAATTCAGCAAACATAATCAATTTTATTTGAAATGAGTAAAGGACACTCATCTTTCAAAATCAATATCGTAATAAGAAATTTTATACAACCAAGAAGATAAATACAAAAATCGGAAATAGCCAGGACACGACATTTTAGTGCTTCTATGTTGATGACTTCATCCAAACATTTTTGTATTATTTAATGTTTTCTTATAATATAAAGTAAATACCACATATCGTATAGATACTACTTGTTAACATATAGGGAGGAATACAAAATAAAAAATGTATTGATCTTCATAGCCATATAAACGAATAAAAATTTAATGCTCTTCAGAGCCATGTATACTAAACAATAAGATAAAAGAACATGTGCTCGTATAAGACTTTGTAAGTTTCTTTAATTTTTAGAATCTAGCAGCTAAATTTCATTACAAAGATACGATGCACGCCAAACAAACTTGGAAGAGATACAAGTGTTGATTTTTATACAAATGGCAATCAAAAGTACTAAAGACATGCACAACTTCATCTAAGTTCAACCTTTTTTTGTATCTTAATCTAGTTACATGGGAAGAACATAACAAGATTAAAGTTAGGATCAAGGAGCCATGTGATGAAGTAACTAATCCGAATAAGGTATCTAAGTGAGGTAAGAATTCGATTATTGTAAAGAAGCTGTTATTTGGACTGCGTTGCATCTACACGAAGCCAAGACACAAAAATAAAATATAAATAAAAGCTCAAAAATAAATCTTTACATACCTAATCACTTTTGATGAAAATACAAATCCAAGTGACTCAAAAACACATCTCAATGAGAAGTTATGGCCATAAAAAATACCAAATAAGAGAAATGGTAAAGTATAGAAAGAAGATAAAAACTTAACACCAAGAGAGGAATCAAATTATGATGAAATCTCTTGATTTCTTCAGTATCCTTTTTTTTCCTTTTTAGGCCAATGTGATAAATCACATAATAAATTTTCCAGTAGGATTCAAAAAAGAATCTTCCAAACGAGTCACAAAATTTAAGAACATTGACCACATACATAAAAATTCAAATCATAGGCACCATATCTAAATTGATGCCTCACTTGTTGCATATATACACAAGGCTTTTCCAGCATTTATTCAAATTAAAAGAACACTTAATCAAATATCACATCTCTACGCCTAAATCATCCTTTTATCCACACCAATTTGGACCAACATTTTTTTTTGAAAAAAACAAAAAGCTAAATAGTGATCCACACAAACTTTAAAAGAACTAAAAATCAGAACTTTATTTCTCAAAACTTCAACCAAGTTCACCTTTTTTAGTAAATACTGAACCCCACTCAAAATTCTTGCAATTTCGTCCAAATAAACAGCAACCCACAAAAAAATATTAAAAAACAATAAATAAAAGAAATTATCAGATTTAATTTTCTTTATTATTCTTTCAAAACGGAAAAAATTGAAAAAAAAAAAGCACCTTTAAACAGGAAGAGAGTGAGAACAGAGACTAACCGAAGAAAACCCAGAAGAGGATTTTGCAGGCAAGCAAAAGGCGAGAATTTAAATGGTTGAATCAAGAAGCCATGTTCGTAATAATCAATAATTGGATTATGAGTTCGCATTTAGTGTAACAAGACAAAGAACAGGGGAAGTTGTGTGTTGAGGTGGAATTCAATCCGTAAAACCCGTTTATTTTTCCTATTTAACAACGTGTCTCTCTATCTTAGACTTATTTTACGACTCCAATTTATACGTAAGTGTATGTATCTAATAATCTCTCTCTCCTTGAATTGTAAAGAGTAAAATGCAACAAACCCTATATTATTTATAATTGATGGAAAGCGCACCAAAAAAAAAAATTTATAATTGATGGAATGCCCCATTTATTAATATGCATCGACCAAAAAAAGGTGTTCTTTCCTAGAAGGCATTTTTTTAAGTAAAATCTCGTTAAATAACAAGTCAATTTCGATATTTTAAGTTTACATGAATGGCATTTTTATCCAAAGAAAAAAAAATAACATTTATGGGCATATTTATTACTTTTCTTATAAATCATGAAAAATACCCGCACTTTGAGCGAGATAAAATTTTGTGTCTGACCTTGGATTGATTTCTTAACGATAACGAATCAAGCTCAAACGAGCTTTTATCGAATGGGCTCGAGCCGAGTATCGAGTAATTTGATATTTTACATGTATTTTTTCAATATTTATTTTATCGAGTCGAGCTTCAAAACTTATCAAACGAAAAATCATGTTCAAGTTTGTTTGATTTGTTTGACAAATGGAGCTCAAACGTGCTTTTATCGAACGAACTTGATGCGAATATCGAATAATTTGGTTTGATTTTCAGCTCTGTTAGTCATTATCTAATTTGTAATTTACCTATAAATACAAGACATGTAAATTGAAATTAAAAAATAATATTTTATCATTCTTTTTTAGCCTCTATTTTTCACAGACAAGCCATTTTGTTTTTTACTTGTTACATACGAGTTGATAAAATAAAATACTTTTTATATTTCTAAATAGTAGTTTGGAATTAGTTATCATGTCATTTGTTATTTTGTCTGAGATTAGAGTTATATAAGATTTATTTTACTTTTTTTCACAAATTTGTATCTTTATACTACTAAACACACCCTCAAAGTTTTTTTTTTTTTTTGGATAATTCACACCCTCAAAGTTGATAAAATGCAATTGTGTGCATTAAATATGATTTTTGTGAAATGACTTGATTGGTACAGCTAAGCAGTAATTTTGATGGGTTTTGTGTTGTTTTCTGTAAAATTATGTGGGGTTTTTTGGTGAAAAGTGTTACATTTATTCACACGCACACGCAAAGTTAAAATATTAGTAATTGAATGAATCAATTTTGGGACTAGCTAGTTACCAGTACCACTCCTATCGGAGTTTGGATTGGAACTTACTTACATGATTGTTAGATATATGATTATTAAAATAAGAGTTGAATCGTTGATTGATAGCTTTTGGAATGTTCATAACTTTTGTGTTGGGTGAAAGATGATGTTTAATGGAAGAGGAAACTTTTTTAACAGTATTGCTCAAATTATTGTTAGATCTCGTTTAATTTATTAAAAAAGTAATACATTTTTTATTGAAATGAATAATTTTTTTAGAAACATGATCAGTTATTTAGTATTTATAAAGAAACTTGTTTTATAATTAGATGTATGTAATTTATTAGATTAGAAAAAAACATATTTAACATCTCGAAAAAGATCGACCAATAAGTATTTAAATACACACTTGTAATAAGGTGTATTCGATTGATTGGGTTGGGATTAGAATTCTAATACGACTTCAGAATATTGCAATTAAGAATTTAGTGGATTAGAAATATACAAGATTTGAATCATTGTAGATTATAGAGAAAACTACACTAAAAAAAATAAAAATAAAAGCTTTCATTCAATTAATTTTTTGATTGTAGGAGAAAGATGTAATTGACTATCTTTTAGGACCGTTTGTTTACTCGGGAATGACATATTATTTGACAATTCGATTCCTTAGAATCAAATAATATTGTTTGGGTAGAGTTTTTGAATTTTGGAAATGTAAATATAGTCCTAAAATAAAAGAGATATTGTTAACCATATAAACTTGTTTCTTGCATTATTTCCTTCTCCAACTGCCATAACTATTGGCACACAATTTTTTTTGTGGTAGGTTCATTCTTGGATTATTATGATATATACACAACTCTCCTCTAACACTGATTTTTTGTATGTTCTTTAATTTTTACTACATGAATTACATTATATGATATAATATATAAATTAATTTTTAATATTTTTTTAAAACAATATATTATAAGTAATACTATATAATAAATGATGTTTCTAAATAATTTATATATATTATATGGGTGGGGTATTTTTGTGAACATTTGAAAAGAATTTCGATTAATTTTCTTGGTACAATCTCAAATGATAACCAAACACTATAATGAAATCATATTTCTGAAAATCAGATTACTAGAAATCAAATACCTATAATCGGATTACATTCCCGTTAAACAAATGGATCCTTATACTTTTGCTAGTTACTCCTATGCAATCTATAATTATTATTATTTGCGCGTCAAAAAAATATTTGTTTATCATTTTCTCACAGTAAATGTTTTCTTTTACTTATTTACCACAAAAAAAAAAAAAAAAAAAAAAAAAAAAAACGGTTTTCTTTTACATGACCAAGAAAACTGAATGTGTGTTGTCAAGTTAGAGTATGTTTTTATTGTAATTAAAAGTATGCAATCGTAGAAGAAACCCAAATAAACCCCACTTAGATTTTCTCAATCAGAATTTAAGAAAAGTCACAAAAAGTGTAGAAGGATTTGACGCGCTTTTCTTCTTTTTTCTTTTTTATTTCCGTCTTCCTCTCATTCTGCATCGCCTTGTTTTTTTTCTTCTCTTTTTCCCATCATTGCACCAATCTTAGTTTTGAGAATTTTTTTAGGCGGGATTGTGATTTTTGTGAAATAAGTAGGGGAGTTTTTTTATAACTGATCCGAGATGTTAGGGGGAGTGGAGTTTAGATTGTTTGAATTTCTTTTTTTTTTTAGTGTTTTCATATATAAAAGAAATTCAAATTTCTATAAAATTAGCATTTGGTCAAGGTTTTTGCAATTGAGTCAAATACCGCTGCGAAATATTTTTATATATATTTAGATGTAGATTTAGATAAATGCCAAATGAATTCAAAAACCATAAAGCGGTATACAGGTTAATTAGTGTTGTTAATTAAAACCTTTTCTAAATCTCCCTTCATTTTAATTTAAAATCAAAATAATAAAAATTCAAATTCATGCCAAATTGAATATCTGAGTGACGATCTCATATTCTTTCGGAAAAAAAAATGAAAAGAAAATAAAAGATAATGCAGATTTGCTTACGGAAAATTTGGAAAGTTTGAATCGTTTGATGGAATATTATAGCTTGTTTGGTTGTATGGAAAGTGAGGGGAAATTGTAGGAAAATGAAAAAGAAAGGAAAGGAAAAGAAAAGGAAAAGAAAGTCATTTTTCTCTACATGTTTGGGGGAAAACTATTTTCTTGCAGATGTTTGGTTGTCAAGAAAGTTTAGAAAAAGAAGTAATATTTTTTATCTATATATATGATTAAAATCTTTAACTTTTTCTTTGGTTGGGATTTATGTAAAATTTACTTGATATTGTCTTTTGCAATTTGTACTTTTCTAGTTTCAAGATAAAAATTACATTTTCTTTGGGTTGTTTGCGTCTGAAATGGGTGTTTTTGCGATATTTTGTGGGGGTATAATTGCTATTATGACTTGAGGGAGTATTTGTTTGCTAATAATAAATAAGCACAAAGGGAATTTTGGTAAAAAAAAATCACAAATAGGAGGTTTTGATAGTTAGACAAAGTGTTAGGTTGTTTTACAATTTACTCTAAGATTTTCCCAGCATTTCCCCATCAAATTGGTGGGGAAATTTTTTCTTCACAAAATTTTGTTGCAGGAAAGTTGAAGAAAAATAGTAACTTCCTTTCCTGCTATCCAAACAACAAGTGGGAGAAAAAAAACTGAATTTCCTTCACTTTCCCGACAACCAAACAATACATTAGGGTTTGGAGATGGATTGGTGCTGCAATCGAACGAATTGAATTGATGAAACGACAATGTGCAATCTTGGATCTGGATGATGGAAGTTGCTTTTTTGGACTAGTGCTGGGCCTTGGATTCAGGAATTGGAAGTTGCGGGGCCGTTTAATTAAGTAAATGGAAACTGCTGGGCCGCGTTTGATTATGGGCCCATTTGACTAATATCGAATTTGGGCCAAACATTTTAAAGTTGCACTTGCAGAAATCATTTGATTTATCTCAATTTTCAGAGACTATATTAGTATTTTCGTCAACAGCCAAATAAAAAATTCAAATGAAACTGACCTTATAAGTTTTTCACTCGATTTCATTTGCCTTTTGGTTGACTCAATGGCTTCTCATTATATCACTTGAACTGATTTCGGGTGAGTTTGGCCCAGCGGTGGGAGCTCTTAAAAGCACTTCTAGACCTCCATTGTGATTTTTGAAGTGTTTGGCCCCAATTATAGAAATTACTTTTAGTCAATCGTGATTTTAATGATGTTTGGCCCCTAATATCATAATCGCTTTTGAGATCTCCAGAAGCTAAAAATCAACTTATTTCAGAAGCTACTAAAGTGTTACTTTTACAAAAGCTATTATCCAAAAGTAATTATTTTATAATTGAATTTTATCATAATCAATTATTGCCAAAATCCATTTTAGTAAAATTAATTCTCCTATAATTGATTTTCGAATCGCTAGGCCAAACTCAACCTTCTTTTTATCTTATTGAACTTTAATTCGATTGATGTCTCGAAACTCATTGGACTTCTAATCGGCTTGAACTTTATACATGTGATTCAAATCTTGCTAAACCTGACAGTGAAACGTCATATGATTATGACTTATTCTATATTTCTGGACTTATGAATTTGGATTTTGAGAATGTGATTATATAATAGAATTTGATATATTTTTCTGGAGAAATTCTTATTCAAACTGGGTTTGGCCAAACTCAAAGTAACTATATGGAAAGTGTAATACACTTGTTTTGAGATTGGATGTAACTCCTAGGAGAGTGACCAATCACAAAGTAAGTGCAATACACTTGATTGGTGGTTGGATGGGTTCTGCCAAGCCAGACTTGGTCAATAATTTTCCTTTTTTCTAATACTTTTGGGCCCCGGGACTGCGGGGCGGCACGGGCCATCGGTGTATGTTATTGATCCTACCATCCAGATGCCGCACACAGTCGGAGGTTGGTTTTGTTCCGTGATCTAGATTAGCATGTACCATGGCATGCTATCTTACAATTACAAGGTCGCTCCTCGACATGAGATATAAGGTGGTTTGTAGGGCTGGGCATTTGGGTCGGGTTTTTTGGGACCCGTCCCGACCCGATCGGGTATTTCCAGTTTGGGACTCAAAAATGGGTTTTTTGACATTTCGGGTTCGGGAATATATTTTTTGGTTCGGGTTTCGGGTATTATATTTACACCCGAACAGGTATTTCGGGACCCGTTCGGGCATTGAATAAAAAAAAATTGACCTAATTTATTATATATGTGTCTATTGTAACTTTTAATTTGATTGTGATATTTTGATGCTTGGAGTTTGATTGTAATATTGTTGAATGTTGAAGACTTACTTGTATGTTGTGTTTTGTTTAGGAGTTTTTTATTGTAATATTATTGAAGACTTGAGACTTTTGTGCTGTGTTTGTTTTGAAGTTATTGTGTACAATTCAATGTTTGAATTGATTTATTCTACAATTCTACATACATATATGTTAAAAAATAAAATTTATTGTACATTTATTTACATATATATATTAAAAAAAAAATTTGGGTACCGAAACCCAAAACCTGAAATACCTAAAAATTTCGGGTACCGGACCCGAAATACCCAAAACCGTAAATACCTGACCCGCACCCAACCCTAGTGGTTTGTATAATTGGGACTCAAAAGGTTGCAGTTTAATCTATATTCGTGCTCATATCTATCATAATTCCGTTCATTTACTCTAATTGGCTTGGAAGTCGTTCTATTTCTGAAATTCACATGTCAACCGATTTAACTACTTTCAATCTCTAGCATGATCTTATCTTGGCCCATTTATACGACAGATTTTAAATTCACAAATTTTTATTAAAATTTTTAGTTTTTGTAATGGACAAATTTGCCCCTGGAATTTGACAAGTGCTCTCAAGGCCGCCTCATGTTCGCAAGAAAAGTACATAGTAAAACAAATATCTAATAATAGGGACTCAGGTGAAAAAAAAAAGGATGACTTGCCAAAATTTATACTCCTTCCGTCCCATTTATCTAATAATATAATTGAATTAATATCTTCCATTTAATTAATATTGTTTGCACCTTTGCATGAATAATTTGCACAATTTGATCGATGCACCCACCCTTCGAGTTTTTTCCCCTCTGGGCCTTTCCCATGTTTATATAAAATTGCTAGGCTCTGACCCATTTACTGATTGGGTCATAAAATGGGGGTCAAATCATATCCACTCTCGGTCACTAGGTCAGTGTTTTTAATAATGGGTCCAAGTATTTCTATCTAAGAATGCAGCCCACGAGCGCATGAAAAACTAATTTTTCAATCTAAAATTCTAAATCACATTTCAATATTGCATCTTTAATTAGCAATGCAAGTATGTATACTGTTCTGCTTTGGTGTAAATGGATTATGAGAAAGAGTTTATAGAAACAAGATTATTGACAAAATTGTACTCAATAATTGAATTGTTGCTATTGCCTATTATTGATACACAAAAAGTGACATTTTGTTATTAGATTGTAAAGAAAATGCGTCGCTAATTAATTATAGATAGGGACAAGTTAATTTTTTTGATGATGATTAACTTAATTATATGAATAAAAGATTTCCATTTGGTAGTAATTCTTCACCTTGAACTTATAATCTCGAGTTGGGACAAATAAATAATTTCCTTAGACCCACAAAAAAGAAAACCATTAATTATCTCGAATGAGTTTATTCAAGAGTTAAAAAAGATATAAACCAGAATTTACTTTATCGTTAAACATAGGATGCCTTTACAATTTTACACTCGATCACTGTCTCGGCATGCGATTGACGGATTGAGACAGCCTCCTAGAAATACAAAAAGGAAAAAAAAGAAGAATAATCAATAATGATGTAAACCAATTCTACTTGTGGCAGAAAATGCTTTTGGCAATTTGACATGATTACCCCACAAATTAATGTTTATGATGATTGAGTTTTTCCCCTCTTATCAACTTGTCTACCTCTTATATATGTTTCTTTTTATTTTTAAATTTAACTACCATTTTCTTTCTTTAATTATCTCCTTCTTTGTGTGTGGAGAAGAAATGTGTATAACTAGGGTTTGATAGTCTTTAAACGATAATCTATAGAATTATGTGTTCCATACATTTTATTTTACAAATTATTTTGTCGATCTTACTCATTATTAGAGTTATGAGTACTTCCATATATTTATATTATAAAACGCCCAATTATCTTAGTTACATAATTTAATTGTTAACCCAAAAAGTTAAAAGTACTTTATTTTTTAGCTAGCAAGCTTATGTTACTAGATCATTTTTGTTAGAGTATACATCAGCATTTCACGTGAAAATGACGGATGACTTGGCGGACACAGTGGAACAAAACCCCAATTCAAGCTGAAAGACTAGATTGTCAAATTATTTTAGTTACATGACTTAATTGCTAGTCCAAAAAGTTAAAAGACTATTTTGCAAGCGAAGTTTAATTACGGGATCATATTTGCAATTTTTTTAATATGATATGATTTATTTGTGCATGAGTGATAGTTGAGCGAGTTGGAATAATGCAATAACTATGAATTACTATTAACTAGTTAGAACAGGAAAACGTGCAATGACTACAATTGGTGCATGGGGACAAATGGAATTCATCCTATTTCAACGATATATTGTGTTGGAATTAATTATAAAGGGAGGAGATGAAAAGATAATAAACTAACTAAATTTGTTAAAGTAGTCTCATTATATATTTTGACGTAACACACAACAATAACATTATAACATGAAAAATATTAACAATATCAAGAATATCTTGACAATGTGTTCTGACAAAATGGGTTCTTAAAATTAAAACAAGTCTCTCTAATTAAATTCTAGACTTTTCGAATTTTTAATTCCTCAAAGGCTCAAACTCTATCATACTATTTATCTAAATAAAAAATTCACAATATTTTTTCAAAGTTAATAATATTAGAAAGATCACATATATATTTTTAACATATAAAATAATAAAAAATTGTCATGCACTACATGCATGTATGTCTTCCCGTTGACTAGAGATATTGACCGATCTAGCATGAGAAAATTATTTTGTTCTTTATTGGATGTAAAAGGGGAACAATGGGAGTGGGAAGAGGAGGTGGTGGTGGAAAATAACATCATGCCAAAATACTATAATTAATTTACTTAGATTGATAATAATAATTATTGGGGAGTGGGACATGTGGACCCTTTACCAACATTTAATCATAATTTTCCGCTAGGTGGCCACCGTCAATCTTTCCAGCTTTTCTAATTCAACTCGTTTCTTTTCAAAATTTCGTTTTAAATATTTTCTCCATTTGTTGCTAAGCAGTTTTGTGTATATTTTAACACTTAAGTTTCAATAATTTATAAGAAAATTAAATAAGAACTATCTAATAACCACTATTGTTTATACGATGAGTATAGAATAAATTATTTCATTTGTACATAAGTTCGAATCCTGCAACAAAAATTATTTTTTGGTGAAAGAATTGCAAGTTGAATGTAAAATTTTAAAGAGACGTATTATTTACGAACTGCGATAACCTGTATTTTTTAACAAAAAGAAAAGAAGATATTGAGATATACTTATATTTTTTTTAGAAAATAGTAATTGAGAATTAATATTTATGTACCATTATTAATTTGTATTAGTTTACATTTGTTAGAAAGTAAAACTCCTTTTTTAGGAATTAAAAAAAGAGCTACTACCAATAGGTGGAAGGGACTAGTCACTACAAAGTAGCGGACTCAGGTTCGAATTCCTGTCGGGAGAGGTACCCACTTAATGTGCCCAACCCGCCTCGAAAGGGATTAAACCCTTGGGGAATAAAAAAAAAAAGAAAAAAGAAAAAAGAGCTACTCTTTAGGACGTGTTGTTTTTAGTTTCTACATGGATTATTAAATTTTTCATAAGAAAATCGGATATTTTTTTCTAATAAGATGTCAAAGCCTTGTAACTCTGTAATGGAAATTTCTAACATATATTATGTACTTGATTTAGAAATAAATTATAATTACACCACATAATTTATTGTGAGAACATGATATTACCATAATGATAATGTAGTGCATTTTTAATTATAAAATTTATGATTTTTTTCGAAACATGATTTAAGTAACAAAATTCCATCCGTAACTTTATCTTATATTTTTTTATTTACAAGAACTTTTTAGTTTGACGAATTAAATGAGTCTCATAGATAATGTTGCTGTCATTTGCCACCCGTTAAATTTTGAGTGCCCCAACCAATTTAATAAACTATTTATTTATTTACATTTATTAAAAGTATAAATGCTAAATCCATCTTACCCCACTAACAGATTTATCTTTGTCGAGTTTGGTAGTCATGCCGAGTCTTTATCAATTGGATCACCACCCATCTCTTTTATGATATACTTGTACCTTTGTCTAGTAAGGTTGTACCAATTATATTCTTTAGTACTAACAAGAAATAATTGATTTATTGGCATTCATCCAAATATTACTAAATTATTTGGTTGTGCCATCTCCTATTATTATATTAACACAAATAATTAAAAAACTTTTGAAGGATTAAGTGCAACAAATTTAAAATATCAAGATTTGGACTTAACCCCAAAATTACACTTCTACCCTAGTTGAGACTGGAGCATTATATGATTAGCCAAGGGGACAAAGAGTAAAATGTCAAAACATAATAACGACATTTCTTCCCGCTTTTTTTCTTTTTATCTTCATCAACTATTCATTTTCCCTATTTTCCACTACAATTCTTGACTTTCATCAAACAAGGAACCAACCTTTACACACACGCTCTAATTACCTTTATTTGCGCCCCTTTTGTATGCACAAATCTAGCAAATAATTCTATACCCAAATTCAAAAAAGTAATATACAAATACAAATTATATTTTGGGGGAGAATGAGATGACCCACAAAAGAGGCCCCAATGCTTTGGACAATTTGCAATCTATGACTTGATCAAAATCTCTCACAAAAAATGGCCAAACTTCTCTCACTTACACTCTGTCTCTCTCCTCAAAATGTTTCATTCATAATCATCCAACATTCTTTTTTTTCTCTCTGGCATTTTTACAGTCACCTTCCATGGACAAGCATCTTCCGCAACAGCTGCCGCTGGCAAAGTGCGGCCGACAAGGAAACAGTGAATGGTTGGTTTATTCATTTTTGTTATGCTATCGGCTCTGTTTATGAGTGTGCATTTCATAAAAGAAATTGGGTTATTTTCTTTTTTTTTTTTTAAGAATTGTTTTTTAAATGTTCTTTTGTGAGTGTAATTCTTTTTGTTTGTTGTTTTTGGTATATAAGCTGTTTCATGGTGCTTGTTACCATGAAAAAAGTAGTTCGAATTTTTCGATTTTGGTTTAGCACTTGTTTTCCATCTCCGTTTTTCTTCATGCAGTTTAATAAAGGGATTGTAGAAGGTGTTTTGGTGGTTTAATAAATATAAATGTATGCTCATTTCAGAGAACTTGAGTGTCCAATGATCTAATTATCTTCTTTAGGAACATGCGGTTGCCGTTGTACTAAAAGCTACGACTGATTGTACAATATAGCACTGATGCAACTCAAATCTTTAAACTTTTACGGCAGCTCAAGAGCCATGTGTTGATTAGACCTGGAAATTGTTGCCATCTCCTAGTTGAACATAATATTGCTAACTTGTGATAGTCAATTTTAAATAGATCAAGATGACAAGATGTGAATACACTTGATAAAGATCCCTTTCATTTGTCTCCAACTTTCCATATATGTGTTCTTGATTTCTCGAGTCATATGTTGCATTTTAACACTAATCCCAGAAGTATGATGCACTCTAACGCTAAAAATTTGAGCATTAAATAGATTTTACGGTACTTGGGCAGTGCCATTTGTGTGTTGTTTTCCTTCTTTATTCACTATTCTTTTTTTGGTAATTGTGTTGCTTGAACTCCGCGTACATAATTGAAAAATGTATGATTTGTTGTCATGTTCAATTTCTTTTATAGGGTGTTTCGAGATGTTCCAAGTGATATAACTATTGAAGTAGATGGGATTGCGTTCTCATTGCATAAGGTAAGGCTCTGATTCATGGTTACATTTTTTGGTTAATTCCTGTCATTTAGTTTTGAACTTTAAAACGGAAGGGACAGAAATGTCCATGATGATTGTTTTACCGTTTAGTTTCTGTGGTATTCTTCTGCTTTAGCTATCTATAGCTGCCCAAAAATGTAGATTGACCCTTGTATCCTTATAATGGGCAATATATTGCTCTTTGATTATTCTCAATAAATTAGTGTGTTTAAATGCAGTTCCCTCTTGTCTCAAGAAGTGGGCGAATCCGAAAGTTGGTTGCAGAACACAGGGACTCTTCCATATCTAAAATCGAGCTTCTTAGCCTACCCGGAGGTTCCGAATCTTTTGAGCTAGCCGCCCAATTCTGCTACGGTGTCAACTTCGAGATAACGGCTTCAAATGTCGCTCAACTATGTTGTGTTTCTGATTACTTAGAAATGACCGAAGAATACTCAAAAAACAATCTTAGCACCCGATCAGAAGAATATCTCGATAGTATCGTGTGCAAAAACTTAGAAATGTGTGTAGAAGTCCTTCAACAATGCGAAAACCTACTTCCACTTGCCGATGAACTCGCAATCGTCACCCGTTGCATAGATTCCATAGCTTCCAAAGCTTGTGTAGAGCAAATCGCGTCAAGTTTTTCACGTTTGGAGTATAGCAGTTCGGGAAGACTTCATATGAGTAAACAAACAAATTGTGAAGGAGATTGGTGGATTGAAGATCTTTCGATTCTTCGTATTGACTTGTATCAAAGAGTCATCTTAGCAATGAAATGCCGTGGAGTTAGGCCCGAAAGTATCGGTGCTTCACTCGTAAACTATGCTCAAAAGGAGTTACTAAAGAATTCTAGCTTATGGAATCAATCCAATCAACCGAAAGTCGATCTTGGATCCCTCACTAGCGACCATGAAAGGGTCGTAGTTGAGACGATTATTAGTCTCCTCCCGGTTGAGAAAATCGCGGTTCCTATAACTTTTCTTTTCGGTTTATTAAAAAGTGCGGTGCTTCTTGATTGTTCAGTTGGAAGTAGGCTTGATCTCGAGAGAAGAATCGGGTCCCAATTAGACATAGCTACACTTGATGATCTTTTGATACCTTCGTTTCATCATGCCGGGGATACATTGTTTGATGTTGATACGGTGCATAGAATATTGGTGAACTTTTCTCAGCAAGAAGATAGTGAAGAAGATATGGATGATGGTTCGGGTTTTGAATCAGATAGTCCTCGTTCGCCTTCACAAACGGCACTGTTTAAAGTGTCTAAACTTGTGGACAATTACTTGGCCGAGATTGCACCCGATGCTAACCTTAAGCTTAACAAGTTTGTAGCTATTGCAGAAAGTTTACCTGCACATGCGCGTACCGTCCATGATGGGTTATATCGAGCCATCGATGTCTACCTCAAAGTAAGTACTATAACCCCATTCATTTCTATGAGAATCTGGTGTTATATATCTCTTGTATTACTGAATTCAAAGTGATGTAGTTGTAAATTGTTCATGTTTGAATTGAGATTGAGCTCTGCACCTAGTCTGCATACAACAAATGATTACGAAACCTGAAAATATTTTTTGTTCAAACTTACATTCAAGTCATTAAAGTTTAAAAGGTTTAAAATGATGAGAGAATGCTAGAATGTACATTAGTGAGCTTATTAGGGTGGTATTTAAATTTGAGTGAAATGCAAAAATACCCCTTATGCTTTGCCTAATTAGCAAAAAAACTCAATTATTTTTATTACAAATAACCACCCTTGTGTTATTTTTTATTAGCAAAAAACCCTCTCCCAAGCAGGAGTACATATTTTGCAGATTAAATGACTATCCCCATAAAAAAAATGCAAAAACACCCCTATTCACCTAAATAACTGACAATAATCCCCCTTTTAACTTTGAAAATTGGCAATAACACCCTTGTTCACTTAAAAAATTGGCAATAACCTCCTTATTGATTTATGTAGGAGTTTCAAATGGGCTTTTTGCTAATAAAAGAAAACACAGTGGGGGGTTTTTGCTAATAAAAATAGCACAGGGGGTTTTTTGCTAATAAAAATAATACAAGGGGATTTTTCCAATTAAGCAAGGTTAGGGGATATTTTGCATTTAGCTCTATTTATATTTGTAGGGTTGACAGTTGAAAATCTACGTATCTTGTAAATGTCAGAAATACCATTGTGCAGTATACATCATTAAACATGAACAAGGGTAAAAAAGTCATTCATAGAATGCTTACCGTTTTCATCTTCATCGTAATTCTATTATTTTAGTATTACTTTTGAAAAGTGAATTTCCAATATTACCCTTTAAGAAGAAATTCATAGTTTCATACTCATCAGAAACCGGCACATACTAATTACCAAAACCATGTTTGCAGGCTCATCAAGGATTAACAGATCAAGACAAAAGAAAACTATCAAAATTGATCGATTTTCAAAAACTATCACAAGAAGCCGGTGCACATGCAGCACAAAACGAACGACTTCCTCTCCAATCAATAGTTCAAGTTCTTTACTACGAGCAACTAAGGCTTCGCAATGCTTTATATTGTTCGTACCCCGATGATGATCCTCCTAAGCCTATGCACCAATCATGGCGTATAAGTAGTGGAGCTCTAAGTGCTGCAATGTCCCCTAGAGATAATTATGCTTCTTTGAGACGTGAAAATCGAGAATTGAAGCTTGAGCTAGCAAGGTTAAGAATGAGATTAAACGATTTGGAGAAAGAACATGTTTGTATGAAGAGGGATATGGAGAGGTCCGGCTCAAGAAAATTTATGAATTCGTTTTCAAAGAAGATTAGTAAGTTGAATATCTTTGGAAATGGTTCTTCGAGGGAGTCGAGTTCTCCTTCAAAGCAGTCTCAGAGAACTGAGTCTAAGTTTACAGAAAGGACATGACAAGTATGTATATATACTTTGTGTTAATGTTTTTCTTTTTGAAATCTTGGACTCGTAGTGATTTTAAGGTGGTTGCTTGTATATCTTTCTTTTGTCAGAAAATTCTAGTTCATATTCTGTTCTTTTTTGTTTTTCTATTGAATACTATGTGCATTATTTGTTGGGATTTACTTTGCCAATAGACATATTGAAAGGTAAAAGGAAAAATATGAAGAGGAGATAGGACTTCAGCTATACTTATATGTGATCTTGTTTTCATACCTTAATTCTAAACTAAAAACTTGAATTAGTTTTTAAATATTATCAATTGCATTATTTTCGGATGAGATCTGATAAATACTTTAATGTAGATGGTTAAATATATCGATGGTTACTTTATTACATAATAAAACTAAGTGCAACGAAGAAAATTTGAGCTCATAAACGATTATATCGTATTATGAAACTTGTTGTAGACGGAGATAATGACAGAGATTTGAAGATTGGAGATTTCGATGGAGTCGAATTTCAATGGGAAATGCAACCAGGGGATGATGATAGAGATTTGAAGGTGGAGATTTCAGTGGAGTCGAATTCCAATGGGAAATGTAACCAGAACCAAAACTTCCAATGAATCTGATACGATTTGACATGATCAAATTTAGAATTGACTCGATTCAAGACAGTTCTAGAGTCGATTGATAATTACAATCAAGTCCAGATTACATTTAGCCACACCGCTACAAGGGACATTTTAATGATTAATTGTTCAGCATGAAACCTTCTATACATACAAATTTTAACAGCTTATTTTCTACTGATGGGGGGTTTTCGTATCAAATATATATCACATGATAGTTTTGTGCAAGTTTTACATGACAGATGAGATGATAGTGTCTTCCATTTTCCTCTAATATCTGTAATAATAATTGTTTAATGTGAAGTTGAATGTTAGCTAGACTGTGTATAGGTCGCTGAGATGGGAGATTCCCCTTCATTTACCAACTTAGCTCAACCATTATTCAATAGACTCTTAAGACTATCAGATTGTTATTGGGTTTATTCTTGTAACTCTATATAATTAAAGATCATATGGACCAAAAATAACAAATTTTGAAAAGCTTTTACATGCATCAAATCAAATGGATGAATCACATTTGTATTTAATTAGCTCATTTTTCTTCACTCTAATATTAGTCCTATGCTCCTCCTACTTTGTATGGTTTCTCACCTCAAACAGCAACAAAAATCTACCATCCTCACCACCAAAGCTCCCATTTATGGGACATCTCCATCTAGGAGGCTATTTGCCTCATCGTTCTTTACGATCTTTATCCAACAAACACGGACCACTAATGTTTCTTCAACTTGGCTCCATACGGGCGCTCGTAGTTTCATCAGCAGAGATAGCTAAGGGAGTTTTAAAAACTCACGACGCCTTCTTTGTTGATAGACCTACACCAAATGCATGTAAACAAGTTTTTCGCCACTCAAAAGACGTGTTATTTAGTCCCTATGGAGATCATTGGAGAAAGTTAAGAGGCATACTTGTACATCAACTCCTCCATAGTAAGACAGTGAAGTAGTTTACTTCGATTATCGAAGAAGAGACGGCTCTTCTAGTGAAAAATATCACTAATAATTCTACATCACCAATTAACTTGAAAGACATGTTTATGATGCATACAAGCGATGTAATTTGTCGGTCAGCGTTCGGTGAGAAGCTAAGTGAAAAAGAGCATGTAAAAAGATTTTTAAAATTGATAAATGAAGGGATAGGATTGGTTATCAATGTGACAATAGGGGAATTCATTCCTTGGATGAATCGGTTAAATGGTTTTGATGCTGCAGTTGGCAAGATTGTTCAAATAATGGATGAGGTATTGGGTGCAATCATTCAAGAGCATTTGGATAGTGAAACTTGTGGAAATGATGGAAATTTGATAGACACTTGGCTTCATATATGCAAGGATGAAACTCCTAATGCCTCTATTGACATGGACACTGTAAAAGCACTAATATTGTTAAGTAATTCTATTCTTAAGTTATAGTTAGCAAGTAATGTAGTATGTTTTCTTATTACAACAGGATGTTATGGCAGCTGCAACTGAAACTTCAGCAGTAGCTCTGGAATGGGCAATGACAGAGCTTATAAGACATCCCGCTGTTATGAGGAAACTAAAAGATGAAGTAAGAGGAAATTCGAACGAAAAACAAAACATAACAGCTCATGACTTGGAGAAAATGCATTATCTGATCACCCTTCAATCCCACTTTATAGTCGCGAGTCTAGAGAAGATGTCGATTTAATGAAATATACAATTGAAGCTAAGGCATGGGTCATAATTAACGCATGGGCGATTGGTGGAGACCCTGCCTTCTGGGATGAGCCAGAAAAGTTTATGCCTGAAAGGTTCCTGAATTCCTCTGTAGACTTCAAGGGATTTGATTTCCAGTTCATCCCATTTGGAGCTGGACGAAGGAGTTGTCCGGGGATTTCGTTTGCGATTGCATCTATCGAGCATGTCTTGGCAAATCTTATTCACGAGTTTGATTGGGAATTGCCTGATGGTGCGAAAGGAGAAGACTTGGACGTGACTGAAAGGCCGGGTCTTTCGGTTGGAAAGAAAAATCCTCTTATTGTGGTTGCAACTAAGAAAATGTATATTACTTAGTATAAAGGGAAGTCTATCCTGTACTCTTACTAATAATCTATCATGGAAGTTCTACTTCGGTTATAATAATGTTATGTTGGATTTAATTAAAACCAAGTAATACTGTTACATATTCATATTATTTATAGGTGTAAATTGAAATATTAGCAAAATTTCATCACATTAATTCCGTGAACGAAAGGAAAATATTACAAACATAAATAAGATCCACAAGACTTTAATTACAAAATAAGACAATAAGAAGAAAATATAAATGTGTCCTCAAATACCCATAGAAGGTTGAAACATAAACACACTGCAATAAAGATTTTAGGATAAAGAAACTTATTACAGATACAAGAAAGTGAAGAAGTATATACCTCCTCTTCTTTAAGCCTATGATTTGGAATAGAAAGCAAAAGCTACATTCAATATAATAAATGGAACTAAGAACTGGAAAAACTTAATAATGAAGGTTTTTGTTTTGTCCTGTTTGTTGCGGTTGGGATCAAGTTGCAGCTTTGCAGGAGCATATTCGGTTTTAATGTTTGATTTATCGACATCTCCCACATACAAACCCCCCAAAATGTGCCACGCCTCGTGGCTATGGCCCACGTCATCGAACTCAGCAGTTACGTCCTTCCCTTCAAATGAGAAAACAACAATGTACAATATATTTTAAACGGAAAGTAAATCCGACAAAGTTATATATGTGTTACCTTATCAATATCCTATTAAGTTTGGGAATGTGGTATAAAAGTTACCTGTCGATTTCAATATAATTTCATCGCCACCGGGATGTTCTTCCAAGAATTTTGTTGCGTCATATACCTATTCAAAAGAACTCAAATCAGTTAAAACATTGGAAGTTCTTGAAATTATGTTCATTAATAGAAAAATAATAAAGTAAAGAAAATATCGGTTTTATTCTCAAAAGACTATTTTGCCCTTGATACAGGTTTAAATTATTGTGCGGTACAAGTTTATTTGTAACGTGTCGCAGGTCGTGAAGACACTTTCTTCCTGCTATTACTGTAAATACTCTTTTCTCATTCAGAAGAAAGATAGGTTCACTATTTTACGTTCTGACATTATCTCATTCTTTTAAACTCTCGAACTCTTATATTGAATTGATCAATGAAAGGATTGAGTAGGGAACACTTATGACTTCCCTAACTATTCATTATGTACCGAGAAGGTCCAGTTCGCAAATTATATATACTGTCAGTTATCGCTAGACGCTAGTGAAGGAGCAAAGACATAGATGCTCACAATTTGTATCCAAACATTTTTTAACTACATCATAAGAAATGTCAGAGAAAACCAAACTGAACTTCATATTCCGAAAATGGAGCATGGAGAGAGTATATATATATATATATATATATATATATATATATATATATATATATATATATATATATATATATATATATATATATATATATGGTCACAAAAGAATCAAACTTCATCAGAAGCTCCAAAAATACGGAAAATCAATTAGGCAATCTTAAGGTTGAACACAAAGACCAATACATACTTGACAAACAAATGTTATCAGAAAGTATTAGCATCGAAGCCAGCAGTACTTCTAGAGCATACAATTTAGGCAGAAATCCTCGATAAAATGAACGGATTAAACACATGGATTGGCTAAGTTCACCTAAATGAACTGGGCCTAACATAAACTTAAAGCTAGCTTAAAAGGTGATGATTGCCCAAGAGACTATATAGGGGTTGATTAGTCTTGATATCCAATCCATGTGAGACTTTTATTCGCCATAGCAAGCAATCAATAATTTTAACAAAAGATTGTGCATTCTCACAAACTTGAAAATTAAAACCCAAGTTATCTTAATCCAATTCTATGCCAAAAGCATCAGATTGCATACTTTTCCCCCCTGAAATTTAGACTGCAAGTACCACATCAACAACAAAGAAACCAAAAACCCAGTTCATATACTGATCAAAATTGAATCTTTAACACAATTCATACACCCCAAACACAAAAAAAAAGGACACCCATTAAAGTATACAAAAAAGGGTACAAAATTTTCTGCATAATTATCATCAGAATTTCAAATACCTTTCCAAAAATGACAACCCAACAGTCTTCCCTGCTGTTGTGTTGAGCAACTTCATCCAAAGTAAAAAGTTTACTCATTTTCTTAAGAGGCTTAATTACTATACTTGAAATGGGCAGAGCTATAATTGAGTAGACTCAAGGTTACAAATTCACAATGCTTGAAAAAGGGCTACCTTGAAGAGTGTGGGGTGGGGGGAGGGAGATAAGGGTTCTTGAATGTGTGGTCTTTGGAACATGGAGAGTGTGGCATGCATTGCGATGATACAAACCTCAATTTTTCTTGTATTTATGCAATTTTTGGTACATACATATTTGCACGTGTCTGTTCAGCTCCTCTTCCACTTCTTGTAGGGAATCAGTGAAAAGAACAACCCAATTTATTACTCCATTATTATGGTCTTTATTTAGTTTCTTTAATTATAGAGTATAATAATTATACAATTAATTGAGTCGGTTCTATTCAAGGCCTGGTGACTCAACTCGATTATATTTGAGTCGAGTCTAATTGATTGTGAATCGAGTTGTGTTTAACATTTTGTATTATACCTGAATATTTTACTAGTCAAGATCAAACTTAATTTTGATGAGCTTTATTATAGCCTCTATTTGATCTTTAATTTTAGATATTGTTTACATACTTTATATTATGCACTATAAGTATGAAATTCATATATTATTATGTATTAAAAGAGAAAGAATATACTCCTATAAAATAAAATAAAAAATATATTATTTTATATACAATATTTTTTTTCTTTTCTTTTCTTAAGACAGTTTGGTTGTAAATGAACTGAAAATTTGTTTTCAAGAGAAAAATATATAAATATTCAATGATTGCCTCGTGGTACATGCGCATAACAATTTGTGGCTGCAAATATTCTTCACGAGTATATTAGATAAAAACAGTTACTTCCCTTGAGGTTTCTGCATCTAGTCTTTCTTTTTATAACCTTGACCTCCAATTAGTGGATGCGATGCAATGCAATAATAGAAAGAGAATTTGGTTGATTTTTTGCATATTAATTATTGATACTAAATTCTGAAACTCAAGTCCTTTTCATGATGAAATTAACTCCTTTCTTTTAGTTGTCCTGTAGTATTGATTGATGTATACAGTATTGTTTCCATGCAATCATAATACAGTCTTTTTTATTTCATACAAAAAGGGTGCAATCAAAGAAACATATAAAGATAAGACTCTAAAGTTGGGCCTTAATGGTTCATGAAAACGGGCTAATGGGTTGTAAACGAGTGCAAAGCTATTGTGTGATTGAATAATTATGTTTAAGACCAAGTTCAATCCAAACTATTATTTTCCTATTCTTGGTCCTTGCTATTCTTCTTGTAAATTTATTCAATAAAACTCAAGTCACTAGAATAGTGCCTCCATGATTATTTCTAAGAATTCTTAAACCATCTGCAAATAATCACTATTTATACATTAAATTATATGCAAATAATAATGAATTTCATCATATTATCATGCTCTAAAAAGTCTTCATTTCATCCCATGACTCACTAGTCATGGACAAAATATTTCCCAAAAATATTGACTAAAAAAATAACCTAATTCATGAACAATAAAAAGTTTCTCCAACAAAAATAAAAATAAATTAGAAATTGCATTCTCAAACACCACAAAAGTTCAAATAAAACAGTATGTGCCTTCAATTACATAATGCAAGGTGAAGAAAAACACAATCTTAATCCCTAATAAATTTATTGCAAAATAAAACACAATTTAATTATAATTTAAGCAGACGATTTGGTGTAGACTCGGATTCCGAGAGCCACCCCCAAGATAATCAAGGGAACTAAGAATTGAAGGATTTTGATTATGAACTCCGATGTTTTGTTCTGATTGTTATTCGCCAACTTCGGAGGGGCATACTGATTCTTGGTCGGAATGGTTGAAGAATTAATGTCGCCTACATAGAATTCCTCCAACATTGCCTTAGCTGTGGCACTGTGGGCAACATCCTCAAAATCATCAGTTGCATCCTTGCCTGAAAAGAAGAAACTATTACAGTCGAGAAAATTAAAATAACACGGGTGTTTTTACCTATTAGAATGAACTAAAAGTGGTGCATTGCAAATAATTCTTTTATAACACGATATTACCTGTTGCATTCACCAAGACTTCGTCTCCACCGGGATGGTCTTCCAAGAACTTAGTCACGTCATAAACCTATTCAAAGTGAGGATACCTAGGAATAAGTAACGTATGATGATATAATGTATAATCTGACCATAGCGTAAAATAGTTAGTTAAAACTAATCATACGTAAAACAGTAGAACTAGCTTTAACACGGTTAATTATTACGATTTTACTTGGAAGAGTAAATATTATCAAGAGAAAACTGCGTGCAATTCTTCTCAACTAAAAGCTCGTATAAAGCCAACAAGATTAACTAGACGTCATACTTAAAGGGGGGCAGAATGAAAACAAGACGACTATTGAAATACAAGTCAAATACTCAATTCAATTTGGCTAAGACAAAATCAAATCGTCATAGCAATAAAAATTTAAAGAATATATAGTAGTACTTTAGGAAAAAAGTATCATTCTGTCGCTCATTATTATGTTAATAATTAACAAAATGACAGATAGGTACTCCCGACATAGCCTCACGATGAATCTTTGCCTTAATTCCATAGTATCTGACATAAATTCCCCTTATATCGAAACAAGACATACCAAAGGGTACTAAAAGAACTTGTCCGTGTATTCTTTCAAACGACATCAATTAGACAATCATAAGGTTGAACATAAAACAGTCAATGCAGAGCAAAGCAAACTTCTCCAAAATCTCAGCATTGAAAGAGTCTAAAGGAATTTTTCCTCAATTCCATAGAATCCCACATGAACTTTCCCGCTTTTGAATCACGAAACAACAAGTGCAATCTTAGGATTGATCGGAAAAAAACAGTCACATGTAGAACAAAGCAAAATTTTCCGAAACCTCAGCACTGAATTCGACGCCAATGATTTAGAAAAAACATGGTACATTTAAATGTACTTGAGAATCAATTCCAAGTTGGTCTCAGAAAAAAGAAAACAAAAATCAATTCTAAGTTGGTCTCAGAAAAAAGAAAACAAAAATCAATTCTAAGTGCCAATAAATCTCAATTTACTTTATTTGTAACAACAAAATATCAAATTGTATTCTTTTTTTCTTTCTTTCTGAATTAGAATGCTAAAGTCAAGATCTAATGAAAGCATATCAGTGCATTCACACAAGAATCAAATTGAATTTCACAAAGGCTACAATCACAATCAAACAAGACAATTCAAATAGTCAAAAACAAGATATGAAAAGAAGAAAAAAAAAAGGAACAATTGAAAATCCACCAAAACTGATCATAAACTACACATACAACAAATAAAAAGATACCAAGAACCCAATTCAAGAACTGATAAATCGAAGCTTTGACAGATCCGCAACCCATGAGCAAAACACAGAATCGACCCCATTACTTTAAACCGAAAAGGGTATGAATTTTTCAGCAGAAATCATGAAAAAAATCTATTACCTTGCCATTAATCAAGAGCCAACAGTCCTTGTTGGTGTTGTGCTCAGAAATCTCAGCTAAAGTAAAAAGTTTAGCCATTTCAGAAAAGGATTGACGAAAAGGGAATTTAGAAGAAAAAAAGTAGAATTGAATACGAATAGACTCTTCTTCAAGGCCTACAAAAAGGGCTTGAAGAGTGTGGTGATGGTAGGTGGGAAGGGGGTAATAATCAATTAAGGCAGATTATATATTCAAGTGGTTGGTCAGAAAAGGCAAAGGTTGGGTTGTCAACTTTTCAAAAAATAGGTGAGAATGGTAAAAAATGCATTTTTGAGACTTTTTTTTCGCATTCAAAAATAGTCATTTATGTTTTTCCCCTTTGCAAATTTAGGATATTTTCCAGTATTTCGGAACACTTTATTCCCCGGCATGTAAAAATAGTTCTTTATGCTTTCTCCAATTGCATATTTAGGACATTTACCCGCGATTTTGGGATACTTTTTACTTCGGCAAGCAACAATAGTCATTTATGTTTTATCCGATTGCATTTTTTTTTTTAATAATTTTGGTAATTATTTTAAGAGATGTGGAATTCGATACGAAAATGGGTGCATAAATTTGTGTTTTGTAGGATGACACGGACGTGAGACGCATATGTCTTATTCCAGCGACTTTTTTTTCTTCGAAATGTACCAAACTCACTGGTAATTGTCCTAAACTTTTAGACGGAGAAAACGTAAAGAACTATTTTTGCACGCCGTAGAAAAAAGTGTCCCAAAATTGTTGGTAAATATCCTATATTTGCAGACGGAGAAAACATAAAAGACTATTTTTGCATGTCAGAGAAAAAAGTGTCGCAACATCGCAACTTGGAAAAAAATAAAGGATTAAAAATGCAATTTTGCGTTTAGAATGCTTCGCTGTGCAGATGATGCAATTTTCAAATTTGATTAATCCTAGTACTATAGTTCATGGCAAGATTTTGTAAAATTTAGTGTTGTGTATAAATTTTGATTCTCCCTTTAGGTTTTGTGGTATTATTGTAATGTCATGTGGGCCACTTTTCATTATGGTCTACATATTTTTGAAGAGTTTCTGGGCTTGTTTGTTTGGCGTTTGGGAAAGTAGTTTGTGAGAGTAGTGGAGGTTTGTGAAATAATCTCGATTTACGTAATGTTGTTTGTTTGGATTTTGAGAGAGTGGTTTGAGAAATAAAATAGGTTAGGTTTTTTTGGAAGAGTTGGGTTGTAGGTGTAAGATGTGTAAGACTTTATGTCAAATCATGTTTGTTATGTGAGATAAATTGTGTAAGAGATATGTTACTTTATGTCAAATCAAAGTAGAGTTTGTATTGATTTTAACCATCTCCAACAGACCTCTTAAATTTTGACCTCTTATCTTATAATTTAAGGGGTGAATAGTGTTATACATTCCCACTTTTTACTCTGCACTCCAACAGCTAGTTTATATTTTAAGATTCTACTTTTAAACAACAACACCATTTCACTCCAATATCTAGATTATATTTAATAAATTATTTTTAATTATGATTTACATATAATAATAGTGATATATATATATATATATATATATATATATATATATATATATATATTTAATATTTATTTTTAAATATAAGATAAAATTTATTTAATATAATAATAAAATATTATTATTTTGAGAAAATAATAATAATTTAAATTAAATAATTGTGTTCTATGAATTTAAATTAAATATTTCGTGAAAGTAATATAAAATTAAAATATTATTATTTCAAAAAAATAATATGAATTACTATTTTAAAATATTTTTAATTTTCTACGGGAAAAGTACAAAAGATTTGTACTTTCAATGCAAAAAGGGCTTTTAACAATTAACTTTGGCCTCTTATATTTAAGAGGCCAAACTTATAATTTTTTGTGGGTCTTAAAATATAAGAGCTCTCTTGGAGCTCAATTTTTTGGCAAAACTTATATTTTTTCTTATAATTTGAGTTATAAATGGTCCCTTGGAGATGGTCTTAGAGATAAGAAAATTGTTATTTGTTTGGCTTTTAAGAGAGTAGTTTGAGAAAATTAATGGATGAAAAATATATTTCTGAAAGTAGAAAACATGTTTGTTTGGCATTTTCCAAACACGAAAAAAATTTGGGAAACGCCAAACAAACAGGCCCTTTTATTTTTAGCCTGACAATATCTAGTAAATTATGGATGTCATTAATCTGGATTGGATTATGGTTTATTTACTTTATTTTCTTTACTTGACTCCTCACTGAGAGAACTATAATCTAAAATAAATTAATTGTAGGTCTAATCGTAATGATTGCAATTTTCTTTTCTTTTAAACGTTTAGGAGATCCATATAAGATATTGTTAAAAGGAAAAGACTTTGTTTGAAATAAATAAAATATTTTAAGTAACTAAAAGGTTTCATGTCATATTTATTTCCTTGTAATTAAGGGTCTCTCACAATCTTTCTTGTGGTTTACACGGGTTGGGGGTAATGAAGGAAAACCAATGAATCAGATGGGGTCAATTTGAAAATATAGTAGAAGTATGTACTGCTTTAGAAATATTAAAAATTGATAGGTAACTCAAATAAAATATTCCATGGATCACACGAGGTAGAAGCCGAAGGTCAGGACAAAAGATTGTGGCTGGAAATACTCAGAATTGTAGATTCAATAAAATAAATATTTTATTCCCTCGCGAATTGAATATGCATAAAGTATTTTTGCTAAAATTTCTCCCTAAAAGTTCATCAGGGATGATTCAATAAAAGGGTCGGGTCGAAAATGGGCCAGATCAAAATTGGGTTGGACTAGGTCGGCCTATTTCATATATTTGGCTAATGTTGCGTGTTTTACTAATTATAAATTAAGAAAAACACACCAAAATTTGGAGGATTATTTTAATATTCAGGTGTAACTAAATGAGATTAGTGTAATATTAAATATTATAAATAAAAGATGGTTGACCATTAGACACAAAAAATTAAATATATTTAATATAGCAATTAAAATTTTCATAATTTAGGAGAAAAAGATGAAACAATACTTTTAGTCAAAATTGAGTAGTTAAATGTTAATTAGTTTATCATAATTTGTTTTTCTACTTAACCAATTTTGACCAATTTACAAACACATTGTTAATAAATATAATTGTTAACTAAATTCAATTCTAATTCAGGCGGACCAACTCATCATGATTATAAAAGATATGGGCTAAAACGAGTTTGCGCAGGATCCGTTCCAAGCCAAGCCATAAATCAGGCCCATATGCAAACCTAACCTTTATGTAGATCTTGTTTATTGGGCTTTTGGGTGGCCTATAAATTGAATTGGGCCCGTTGAATTTAGTACCATATATTCTATCTATATAAAACCCGCTTTCATTTATTTAACACCTCAGAGTCTACAAGATCACGATTTTCAATACACCACATATCTAAACGTTAAGAATTTTTTTTTTTTTTAATATTTGCAAAGCAGGGAATAAAATATATCGGAGTTGACTAGAGTAGGAATAAAATATTGTTAATTGTGTTACATTTGATTATTTTATCTAGTTTGAGATTGTTTTAATTTTGATTTTTTAGCAAGTTTATTTTTGTTGAGTTTGATTTTGAATTTTAAACAATCAACTACAAATAAGCATTGATCAGGTTAAATAGTCGAAATCGAGATCAAACCGAACTCAAATAAAATTTCAATATACAAATATATGTTATTCAAATTTAATTTAATATACCTTGTAAACCGAGCTGAATCAAGATTTTTCCTTTCGAACAAGAATTAAATATCAAACACTTACAAATTAACTGTAAATAAACTAATTAAACCAAATCATGTTCCTTTACAGCTAGAATAAAAATTGATCTTTATTTTGTTTGGCCTAAGAAATGATGGATTTTATGGCACAATCATGACAGTAACTTTGGGATGTCAAAAGTTAAATCTTTTCCTTGATGTAGAAGACAACTTTAATTATGAAATACAGTACACACCAAAGATTGAAAATGAGGGAGGCCTACAATTAATAATTAATTTTTCTGTTTGATGGATTCATTATCAAGCATCCTATGCACAAGAAAAGACTAATGCCGTCTTGAAAGAGAATTTTCGATCAAATTGAAAAACAAATCAATCAAGTTCTCAGACAGCTAATGAAGCATGAGGAGAACAAAGGGGTGTAAAAAAACAATGGTGTTTAAAAAAATCACACCATTTGAGGAAAAAAGCAAATGGGAACAGTGAAAACAAATGACATATCATAAATTGGAGTGATTCATATGCCAAAAAATTGAAACTTCACTTGAATTCAATATTCAAAAAACATTCTATATGAAAATATCGATCAAGTTACTCCATCATCGACTCGAGCTCGATTCATTTAACAATTAAAAAAAACTCAAATACAATTTTAAACTCAGGACAAAATTCAATTAAACTTGACCAACGTATTGATCAACACTACTCGTATCATTTACACCAAAAGTGCAATTTGGGGTATAAAAATAGCCACTCACACTGTTAATTACTAGTCGTTACATAGCCTGATAAAAACAATCAGCTTTCATGATCACTCATTATTAATTCTCTCCTAAATAACTTTTTGATTTTCTATCACAACATGCAATGCAACGGTCAAAAGTTCACTTTTTTTTTGTAATAACTTTACTCAACAGCTTAATTTATCTCCCTCCTTCCTTCTCCATTTATCATCTCTTCATTGTTCATTCCATTCTTCTACATTTTCCGAAGAATTATATATGTTATTATTCCTAAATTCGAGTTATTAATTAGATCTTATATTTGTAATTTAAATCTACAATTTAGTTTCTGCACATGGAGCATCACAATTTCAAGTGGTTCAACTTGTTACTATTTTCAGCATTTTTTAGACTTGCCCTCAGTTACCAAGATGGTACGTTATGATATTAACTATAAGCTTACAAAATTCATTTTTTGAATGTCCTTCACATTGTCTCCTTTTTGAACAATTCATTTTTCTTATTATGTTCCTTGATTGCATCGTTAATTTTTACAGGTTTCCTAAGTTTAACATGTGGTGGAACGACAAATTACGTCGATTTCTCGAACATTCCATGGACACCCGACACGGATTACGTATCCACGGGCAACATAACTAAAGTCACTTTCCCCGAGGGAACTTCCTCAACTCAACTCCCGGTCCGTTTCTTCCCCGACTCTTCAAACAGAAAATGTTACAGACTCCCAATACAAAATACATCGTCATTGGTCCTAATCAGGACAAAATCCGTGTACAAAAATTACGACGGTCTTAAAACACCGCCTACATTCTCTATATCCATTGGCACATCTACGGTCACTACGATAAATCTCACTAGCATTGATCCATGGATCGAGGAATTTGTGTGGCCGGCTAACAAAGAAGTCATGCCTTTATGTTTTCACTCGATTATCGGAGTCCCCGTTATTTCATCGCTAGAACTCCGGCCACTACCACAGGGTGCCTATGGTGGTGCATTTGGAGATTCTGTGGGGATGCTGCTAAGGAAGTCTTATCGTATTAATTGTGGTTATACTGATGGATCATTGAGGTAAGAATTTTCTTTTTTTGAACTTTTTTAATCGGGAATTTGTTTTTTTTGGTACAACAGCATATTTTTATAAGTGGCACTTTAACCATATGTGTTATGATAATGTGGCAGTTTACCCCCTATGTTATGTTAAATGTGGCAATTTACCCCCCATATGTTATGATAAATGTGGCAATTTACACCCTATGTTACAAAATACTTTTTCTCAATTTTGGCAAGTGAGTTACAGTCTCCGGTTGAAAGGGATAAATTGCTTCTTTAAAATTTTCTTAGGGGGTAGATTGCTCTTTTTCAAATCATAAGGGGGTAAATTGAACATTATGCATTTTATATGGGGTAAATCGCCATTAACCTCGGAGAAAAATTGTGCTTGGTATGAAAATTGCAATGGTACCAAAATGGCAAGGTGAAAATTGCCCTCTTACTTTGATTTGTTACTTTCAAGATAACGCATATCAATTGATCATTTATTTTTTTCAATTTAATGCAAGGTATCCTTTGGATGAATATGATCGAATATGGGATGCGGATGAAGATTTCTCTCCTTATCACGTTTCATCTAGTTTCGACATTCAAAGTAATTTCAACATATCAAACATCAAAGAAAATCCTCCGACGCCCGTTCTTCAAACTGCAAGAGTTTTGGCTAGACAGAACAATTTAATTTACAAGCTTCCATTAAATAATAATAATAATAATAATAATCGAGGAGATTATTATATTGTTCTATACTTTGCTGGAATTTTGCCAGTTTCTCCAACATTTGACGTGTTGATTAATGGGGGAGTGGTTCAATCAAACTACACCGTTTCACGTTGGGAGGCTAATATGTTGTACTTTAATGTGAAAGGGATCGATCAATTGAATATCACATTGAAGACGATTAAATATTATCCTTTGGTTAATGCTCTTGAGGTTTATCAGATTCTTGATATTCCTTTAGAATCTTCTTCCACTACAGGTTTGGATTTGTTTTATGCTAATTTTGCCATTTTTAATTTGTCCAATCCTAATATTTTTATTTTTATTTTTATTTTTTTAGTTTCGGCTCTTCAAGTTATTCAAGACTCGACAGGCCTAGATTTGGGATGGCAAGACGACCCTTGCTCGCCTATACCTTGGGAACACATTGATTGTGAAGGAAATCTTGTCACTTCGTTGTATGTTATTTCTTTATTTTAATTATTAATTATATTTTCGTATTATTCCACATTCAAAATCAAAATATGTTGATAAATATTATTAATTCTGGATTTTCTCAGGAAGCTTTTTGATGTTAACTTAAGGACAATTAGTCCTACATTTGGCGATTTATTGGATCTTAAAACACTGTAAGTATTTATTACCTTACCACTCAACAAATCTCAATTCATTTAGTTACAATTTATTTATTTATTTTTGTCAAATGTTTTCTAGGGACTTACATAACACATCATTAGCTGGAGAAATACAAAACTTGGGCGGATTGCTGCATCTTGAAAAACTGTATTATTTTGTATTACCTTTATATATGAACAAAATAAATTATGTAGATTCTACTTTTCAAACAATTAATTGATCAACTTAATGTTTACAGGAATTTGAGCTTCAACCAGATAACCTCCTTTGGCTCCGATTTGGAAGATTTGATCAACATTCAAGTTTTGTAAGTTTCATTAATCATATTTGAAATAAGGAAAATTGCCGTTTCCCCCCTTAGCTCTGCCTAATTTTGCATTTACCCTATAACCCGTTTGGCAAATTTTGATTGTAGATAAAATTGGTCAAATAAATTAAAATTTTGATATTTATATGTAGGGACCTGCAAAATAACAGTTTGCAGGGAACAGTACCTGAGAGTTTAGGGGAGCTAAACGACCTTCATTTATTGTAAGTTTACAGACACAAGCTTCTCCTTCTACATTTATTGTAACAACCCTTTCAATTTTTATTTTTATTTGGAAAAAAAAAAAAAACACTTTATTCTGGAATTTAAGGAATTTGGAGAACAATAAGCTACAAGGGCCACTGCCACAAACATTGAACAGAGAAAATCTACAAATCAGGTATGTGAATCAAATTGTCATTTCTTTCTGTTTCATATAGGCTAAATTCTCCTTTGCCCCCTTCTAACTATCTTCAGTGCCCCTTCAACTATCAATTGCATCACTTTGCCCCCTCCAACTATCATTCATCATGCTTCAATCGCACCAGGCCAGTTAGCAAAACACCTCAAATTTCCTCTTTTACCCTCATATTTGCTACACACACTTTGCCCCTTCCAACTACCCTTGAA
This sequence comes from Penstemon newberryi var. newberryi, assembly GCA_030819805.1. Taxonomy (NCBI): domain Eukaryota; kingdom Viridiplantae; phylum Streptophyta; class Magnoliopsida; order Lamiales; family Plantaginaceae; genus Penstemon; species Penstemon newberryi. The sequence goes on from JAUALY010000001.1 coordinate 46,459,028, forward strand.
ATATGAGTGCATTGGAAAATTTCGAGGCGTTAAGCTGACGTTATGTTGACGAAAATATACTGAAACTATTGGTTTGATGCAATTGAAGGATAGAGGTTGTTGGTGGGGGAAAAGTGGAATTTAGCCTTTCATATATCTACAAACATGTTAAGTCGAACAAAAAATTGTTCAATCTTTTTTTTTTCTTTGTCGAACTTATATTTGTATTTAGACTTCAGACCAGAAGATTTGAACCTTGTTCCTACATTACCTGATCAATTCAATCAAAAGTAATGAACCGGACTCATACAAAACTTTTATTAATGAAACTCACATCCAACTCAAGAGTATCTTGGTTGGAAAAATGAAATTCTTGTTCAATTTCAATGTATTATGTGCTATGAACCGAACAAAAACAAGTTATTAATCAACCTCGAGTAGTTTTGTTTGATAATATAATAATTGTTGTTCGAGATTGATTTGTTATGTGTAACGAGTCGAGTTCAATAGACCTTATATCAATTGAACTTGACATGGATCTCGAATAGTTTGGTTCAAACAAGCGATAAATGTTGTTCAAACTTATTCTGTTATGCATAACGAACAAAACTCAAGTACATATTGCTTCAAATTTTCAATTTTTATCCATTAATCCCATCTCAAATCTTTTTTTGTTTCCGTCATCATGCAGGGCATCAGGGAATCTATGCCTTTCCTTCACATTAACATGCACAGAACTTTCAAGAAATCCTTCACTTCAGGTTCCACAGGTCACTATATTCACCCCAAAGAAACACAAAAACAGCCACATAGCAATTCTACTTGGTGCACTTGGAGGAACTGTCATTACTCTCTTTGTTATCACATTCTCAATCCTCTTGTACACCAAAAGAAACAAATCCAAGAACACATACGAACCAAGTATGGAAATATTCACAAAATTCAATTACATAAATTTCTTAAATAAGTAGTTTAGTTAATTGAATTCTCTTTCCATTACAATTTTTTAGGATCTGAGATGGATATGAGTTGCTGGAATTCAGCAAAAATCTTCACTTACAAAGAGATTAAGACAACTACGAATAACTTCAAAGAACCAATTGGTCGAGGTAGTTTCGGATGTGTGTATGTTGGAAAGCTTAATGATGGAAAATTAGTTGCTGTTAAAGTGAGGTTTGATAAAACTCAGATGGGAGCTGATTCTTTCATCAATGAGGTTTGACTTTTAATTTTGATAATATATTGTTTACGTGGATTTCATGTGGATACTATGCTTAATCGTTACATGTTTGTATGTGAATAAACTTTGTTAATCATCATTTCTTTGATTTATTTTTTTCAGGTGTCCCTTTTATCACAAATTCGTCATCAGAATCTTGTAACTATGGAGGGATTCTGCTGTGAATCAAAGCAACAAATTCTTGTTTATGAATATCTATCTGGTGGATCACTAGCTGATAATCTTTATGGTAATTTAGTTAGTTTTGTAGTCTTTAATTTCTTCACTTTGCTTTTCTTCAAACACTAAGCAATCAATCATTAATTCATAGGTGCCAAGAGCAAGAAATTGACACTCAGCTGGGTTCGCCGGTTAAAAATTGCTGTTGATGCTGCTAAAGGTAAATATTTCTCCAGTGACTTGAGGTTATTTTTGAATTGTGTTCGTCCTAATTGACTATGTATTACGTTAAATATCCCCCAACACATCCAATTAAACATATTATTTATTTCAAAATTTCAGAGAGTTGAGTTGAGTTAAAGTAATTAAATAAAAGTATGACTCGAATTGGAGAAAAAAGGGATAATAATTTTCTTCAAGTGTAAAAATAAAAATGTATAATGATATTTTTGGTCTGAAAAAGGCGCGTGATAATATTCAAACGAATTATTGCGTATATATAGTAGAATATGGACATTAAGAAGTGCTTTCACGAATAAAAGTGAATCCATTAGTCGCGATTAATCATAATACATGAGTTTAATAGCATAGAATGGTTTCATTTGTACGTTTCTTAAAATAGAGGATGATATATGCATATTAAAAAACACATGGGTGTATTTGCCAATTAAAATAATATTTTATTAATAACCTTTAAACTTGATTTGATTGTTGAAAGAAATTATCCAAATGAGCTCGAATTGAGCCGAAAATGAACATGAGCTGAGTTCTTATAACTTGATATTTATACACATACTGTCATTTTTAGCTCACCTGGTTGAGCTTGAATCAATTTTAACGATGAATATTATCGAGTTTGGTATGTTGTATAACACGAACCCAACTCAGACAAGTTCTTATGCTTCGAATCGGACATGGGTGAGCTCTAGTAGCTTGATCCTCTTCCATATAAACTTGGTCATTTTTAGCTTATCCAGCAAAGCTTCATTGAATTTCCAAATTTATCAGACGATAAAAGTGTTCAAATTTGAGTTGTTTTGCAGCTTCTCAAATCTCAAGCAGTTTGTTAGATTTCCAGCCCTGTTACAAAAACCTAAAATCCTGTTTCTTCATATTTGGAATAGGTTTGGATTACCTACACAACGGAAACGACCTACGTATAATACACCGTGATGTGAAGAGTAGCAATATTCTTTTGGACAAGGATATGAATGCTAAGGTCTGTGATTTTGGCCTTTCTAAACAAGTAACACAACCAGATGCATCACATGTAACTACTATAGTTAAAGGAACTGCAGGATATTTAGATCCAGAGTAAGTTTCAGACAACTTTGTGTTTTTTGAACTACTTTAAAATTTAAATCCTTATGAAACTCTTTTATGTAATGTATTTTCAGGTATTACATTACTCAACAATTGACTGAGAAAAGTGATGTCTATAGTTTTGGTGTGGTGCTTTTGGAGCTGATTTGTGGTAGAGAGCCACTCACTCATTCTGGCTCTCCAGATTCCTTTAATTTGGTCTTATGGGTAAGTAACTTTGTTTCTCACTTGTGCTATTGTTCAACAAAATAATATTTCTAGCAATCAAATTCTCTAAAATCAGATACTGATAAGTTGTGTTTTCATCTCACTTTGGAATTTTCAGGCAAAGCCCTACTTACAGGCAAATGCATTTGAGATTGTGGATGACAACATTAAGGGTACATTTGATGCCGAGAGCATGAGAAGAGCTTCTTTGATAGCTTGTAGATCAGTCGAAAGAGATGCATTGCGCAGGCCAAGTATTTCAGAAGTACTGGCAGAGCTCAAAGAGGCCTACAGTATTCAGCTTGCCTATCTTGCATCTTCTGATCTTGTAAATTAATTAAGTGTTCATTAGTATTTTTTTTTCTTTTTTTTTTTTATGGTGTGAGACTATGTATTTAAATGGTTTATTTTGTGATTTTCACCTTTGTGGAGGTATGAAGAGGTATAATTATATGGGGGTATCAGAGATATGTTGCTGGGATAATAGAATGGCCAAGTAATGTGAACGATCATATGAAAAATACTAGTTACTCTATATTTTCTGAAGGAGCTACTCTATTAATAGCTAATAATAGTGCTATAAATTTTATTTTTAATGAGCAATACTTATATATTATGTTAGAAATGTGCATGCTTGTGTATATATCATAATCATACTGCAATGCATGATGAATGCAAATGGAAAATCAATTAGTATTTTGTTATGATTTATGAACAAGTGAAGCCTCAGTCAGATTGGAACTGAGAATGAACAAATTCAAAATCCGTGCAAGCTAAGCCACCAATGATGAGGAAACAATGGTGAAAATGTCCCACAAATGCTCGGTACTGTTAGTTCAGTAATATGAACATTTGATCCTAACTTTTCTAGACGATTTACGCTTTTGGCCAATTGGTCCTATCGCCTCATTTTGTGACCACTAGTGCAGAAGTAAAACAATCATATGTGACTAAATTTACAAATCAATGACAATCTTATGGGACCAAAAGTTCAAAAATTGGATAGAAACCAAACGTGCAGAACATTAAAAAAATGGGACCAAAAGCGTAACTTCATACAGCACGGAATCAAAAATGCTAAGGGCAGTGGACTAAATGCAATTGGGTGGAGGAAATGAGAGTTGTCATAACCTTAGAATACACAAAATACTCCATTTCATTCCCCGAACCTCTTTATCATAATCAATAAATTTACATCAAACATTCAAGATAACAGATATTTCAATTTTGAGTATAAGGACTCTGAAGCCTGAACTTTTATTGACTGTTAAGTTTCAGCTGAAAACTGGAAGAAACCCATATTGCATGAAATGCCAGCATTCACATTATTAGCTGCACAAGTTTGATTCAAATGTAATACTAATGTTTTTCCATAAATGATACAAAAATATAAAACAAACACTGTATGACATATCTATGCACTTCAAACTTTTTTCCTGTATTGTAAATGTGTTTCTATAACTTCCAAAAATGGTGAATCAAATGAAGTATTCACAAACAGATATCTAGCTCACACCACAGTGAATAACGCATGTACCTGGAAAGCATTTTCAACCAAAGAAACTTTATACAAACAGGAAAAAGGAGCAAAATATTATAGAGAGAGAGAGATGACAGAACTTACCTCAATCTCAACGTTGGGAAAAGCCAATCTCAGCCGCGGTTGGCAAAATGATGAAGTAAACATCAATGTATTTGGAGGGTCATAAAGGAAATTCTTTGAAATTAGTAACTGTCAAGTTCCGCGGGGTATAGGTTTGCTATTTCGAAGCCAACAACTTCTAGTCCCCTGTCATTAGCAAGTAATTTCGTTAGTATCTCATGTAAATATTTCGTGCGGAGAGTTAAACCAATAATAAAAACTAGCATTTAAGCTTCCCAAGAAAAAAGGTAACACTGCATTTTAGTCCCACGGAACGGGACCCTCAACACTTTTGGTCCCGCGTTTGACAAAAATTTAGTTTTGGTCCCAAAATTTAAAAATGTTTTGCAATTTTTATCCTATAACTCCCTTCCCATCCAATTTGGAACCAAAAGTCCAGAATAGATAGTCCTATGGGACCACAAGTCAAAACTCAGATTATTCTATGAGATCTTAAGTGCAACAATTAGATGTAAAGAAGAGCCATAGAACCAAAAGTGCAAAGCATTACAAGAGTTGGAACCAAAGTGGGACTTTCTAAAGCTCGGGACCAAACGTGCTGAGGGTCCAATCTTGTCAGACTAAATATACAATTTTGCAAAAAAAAAAGGTTTTAACATTAGAAAATAAATAGACCCCACCTTTAAATTGATCTCCTTTATAGTGTCCAACGAATCAGAAAGTTCCATTTGTTTTGATGCTGTTGCAAACAGTGCCTATACATAACAATTTTGGATCAGGTGCTCACAAATTATACAATAAAATGTTTTTATTCAATGTAAGAAACTCAAAATATCTTACTTTCCTTGTCTTCTGCAAGTCATACTCAATGGATTTTATCCGCTTTAGGGATTCGTGAAGTATGTCCTCTTTTTCTTGTGGAATTTTTGCAGGTTTTTTTAATAGTTCAGTTACAGCATTCTCTAAGTGCTGCAACTTCTGGCAACATGGGTGGAGAAGCTCCCCGGTATTTGGCTCTGCAATGTTCTCCTGTTGAGAATTTGAATTCGAAAAATATGTACTTCCATGGTTTTCTGCTATCATTTCTGTGTTCTCCGTCTTGAATAATCTACTGACCAGCCAACCAAACATAAAAAATATGCATGCTAGTAGTCTGAATATTACATCAGTCACTTTGGTAGAAACTGATTCCATTGATAGACTTGTTTCTGGTATCAGCGTTTTCGAAGCTATTGCAAGGTCCAAATAAAAATATTATCAATGATACAACACAAACATAATCAGCTTGTGCACTTAGTTGTGGAAAATGCAGCATGCTGTTCATATTTTTACTTAGTTTTGGCCAACAGCATATAGTTTCTAGCATGCAATTATTTTTAAAGAAAATAAATACTAAATTTTTTGTCTGCAAAAACTCGAGGTCCATGTGAACATAAAACAACATTGTTGTTGATGCTCGATAAAAAGAAAAAAAGACTAAAAGTCCAAACACAATTTAAAAATGTTAAACCCATTCTATATAAAACAAAATGGGCATCATCGCTGCCATTATATTTAATGCATATCAGTACAGTATTCAATAGTAAGAATGGAAGTCTTAACTAAATAAGAGCGTAGCCGTAGCATGTCATATTGGCTACTTACTTGCTGGATGATGATTTTCAGCTCTAGCCAAAATATATGTTTCCGATCTCCTTATTGTCTCCTGAGTCAGCACAGTAAGAAAACGACAAGACAAGGTATTAAAATATTTACGAGGAAGTTTATTAAAAAAGGCATATATATTTCAGGCTTAGACTTGTGCAAATTACTTTTCTTTTTCACATTTGACAAGAAAAGCTTTAAGCCCAACTTAGATCAAACTTATGCTTCTACTCTGTAATATTTATTAAAACAAAAACATAGAAATTAAGTATATCTTTCAATAACTAAAAGAAGCCTTAGTCTACAGAACCTAATACAAAAGTTTTAATTTCACAAAGTGAAAGTGAAGTACAACTTCGTAAGAGCCATAAAGTAATCTATAGATGATCCTTGTTAATACAGCAGTTAGCAAAGTATAGATCACCTACTAAGAAATACAAAAGGATATAATTTAATAAAGTAAATGAACCACCAAATTTTTATTAATTTAGGTTCGAACCTTCTCAATATTATATTTTGAATTTAACCCTCGAATATCTTATATTCCATTTAATAAACCAAGGCTCCTCATTTGATTTATCAAAATAGAGAACACTCACGAGATAATAAATGCAAACATGCACTGTTATTCAATATCCAAATTCAGAGTTAAGATCTTCTCAAAAGTATTTTAATTCAATTGATATGAAGTTTTAATAACATGCAAATTACCAACAGGTGATTGGTCTAGTGGAAGGGACTAGTCACTACAAAGTAGCGGACTCAGGTTCGAATCCCTGTTGGGAGAGGTTCCCACTTTATGAGCCCGACGCGCCTCGAAAGGGATTAAACCCTTGGGAAACCAAAAAAAAAAAATAACATTCAAATTTACCTGGCATTACATGCATAAGTTGATAACTGTAAGTAGTCTCCTTTTAAATACTTGACAAGCATATTGATATTCACACCATGACACGAAATATCAGAATAGAATAGCAAATGTGCATATGAAAAGCTACAGTTAAACAATAAGACAGTGTGACACAAAAACAATATAGGAAGCTTAGCAAAAAATGATGTTTCCATTAATACGAATAAATTTATTTGCTGACAACTTCAGAGAGTTTTATATCTACTAAGTCAATTCAAAATATATACTTTCTTTAAAATAGTCTTAAACCTTACCAATCATTAAAAAAAAAAAAAAAAAGGAACTGATAACTTAAGGTCTCTTACATCACTACGAAGTGCTGTTGCTTCTATAGTACCACGAAAAGAGGTTCTTGAACCAGAAGCTGGAACAGTTTTACGCCTTGGGTCCTGGCAGAGAAGAATAGTGTTATTCCGGAAACGTCACAGAAAACCTGAAGCTGAAGTTAGTAATCAACTTCATCAGCATATTACCTTCATATCGATTAGATTGACTTCAAAATCATCAATGCCGGAGAAGCTGACTGGAACAATTTCTCTACTTAAGTCCTGTACTAAAAAATAGTCCCAATGTTACATATGGCTTATAAAAGAAAAAAGACAAAAACGTTGTCATCTAAAATTTCAATATACCACCTTAGAATCAACTAGCTTAATTTCTAAATCATCATTTTCGGAAGAGCTGGCAATCTTTCTTGGATCTATTGATTCACCATCACGTAAAGCATGTACCAGCTGCAAGTAGGAGTTGGATAACCCTGATTAATGCAAAAGATAGAAAATTGATGCAGAAACATATAAAAAGTACTTCATTCTTAGACATCAACATGAATAAATGAAGAGATCTAGCAGTGACAAGATCAATACCTTCATCAGATGTGGATCTTTCCAGGGTCCCTTGTCAGATCCAAGACACCCACCTTCATTTGGGCATGAGCAGGATCCACCCAGAAAATCTGGTAATTGACTGTTTTAAAGCAAATAGTTAATCTACAATATAAAGCAAAATCTTTAAACATTTTGTTGCTCCACCAAAAAGACAGATCCTCACCTAGCATCTATGAATTCCAATAGCTTATCCTGGTACGAAGTACCCAAAACCTGTACGAAGAATACTTTTGTTAATGGAAACAATGTTTTGCTCCCAAATCTATACACTTTTAAAAAGATGCAGATGCTTTACATGTATTTTCACAGTTGTCTTTGGATCGAGAAAGCCTTTTACCCAGTTCCATAGATACTTAAATCCACTACCAGCATTAACAATAAACATATGATGCAATGTCTGAAAACAATGAGAATACTTGATAAGTGGATTAACCAAACAAAAGGATAATTAAACTTAATCACTTCTAGGAAAAAAGAAGGGGAGGCACCTCAGGATAGTTGTTTCCGTCTATTCTCTGCATGCGCATTACTAGATCACGAGCAACCTTTCCAAAACTCATCAAATTCTGCATTATGTGATTATGCATACAGAATATTAAAAAGACACTTTTCAAATTGGCAAGAACATTGTGATATAACATTTAAACAAAGAACAAAAACTTAAATTCTGGGTCGGAACAGACCAGCCCATGTACATCCAGGATTGTTATTGTTGAATCAATATGACGCTTGGCTGCAATTGAACATGCTGGGAATCTTTCTATGAAAGCTTTTTCAAAACCTTGAATATGATATTTGAGGAACCTATCCACAGTGGTTACACTCATAAGCTTGCTAGGTTCAACTTTGCCGAGCCTTTCAATGTATACAGGATGCCCTTCTTTATCTACACCATGGTAACCGTGAGGATAATATCGCTGAACTTCTTCAAATTCATTATAATTGAAATCCTGAACATGTACAATTGTTATACGAGCAGTAAGAATCTCAAAAAATACAATTATATGGTTAGCAAGCTGAACAAAATTTATCAACTAAGAGTTTGGATATTTTGGAAACCAGCAGATGTGGTTCTTGAGCCCTCTATAACAAAATTAGAATTGTATATACAGAAAACACATACTCTAAAAGTTTGTGTTAATATCTTGAGATATCAAAATTTTAAGAGAACTTCCACAGAATTATCCAGCACAAAGCATGTTTCGAGGAAGTTAGCTGGTGCAGCAAAGCGAAAAAGAGAAACAATAGTTTGCTGGATCAAATTCAACTGATTGTCATGAACAGAAAGTATATGAGAATAGTTATTCACATGATTATCGAACATGAACAACTTCGAATTTTAACAAACATCCAGACACATGCAAATCAATTTTGCAACTTTGACTAAGTCGACAATCTTTTCACTTCCACTATGATTATTGTTCTCATCTCATCAGCTTATTAGCACACATTTATCAATACCATTAATGTCACAAGAAAAGAAATAAAGAATTACAAACTAATACTCTTATGATGGTGGCATAATATACCTGAATAATAGAGTCTACACCGTTCTCTTTCCTCCAGTTCAACATTTCTGCCCACATATTGACGGTTTTATCAAGGTCAAATTTCCTCGCTTTCAAGAATCTGCAAAACTATCCATTTCTTTATCTAGTGATGAAAACATGAGAACTCACTTATTTGAAATATTTCAGTTGATATGTATGATACTGATAGTTGATTAAGAGACAAATCAAAAATAAATTCTTCACAAACGTAGTTAGAAAAGGCAGTTTCTACAGTAGTAACCAAACAACTCAGGTTGTTTGACAAGGATAACAAAATTTACTGCCCTCGGCCTAAAATAAGGAAGGAACATGGAACTTTAGATAGTCTCATATAGAAATATCAATTGTTATTGTGGTGATAAAATCGGATGATTTCGACACAGTGTTCTAGAACTTTAGGCAGAGATAACAAATAGAAAAACAGCATGCCCCGCTGAGCAAAACAGCTTCATGTGCAAAACTTGAGTTAAAAGAAGAGTTGAGAAAAACATTATGCAACCAATTATCAGCACAAGCTTGACACATGAGCACTTTGCAGTAATTTTGGATAAAGTAGATTGCACCAAAAGGGGTAATTAATGACTATTTTGGTCTGCCACTAGAATATCATATATTTAATTATGGAGAGGCTATTGCATTGACATTTAGAGCAACGTAAAAATGCAAAGAGAGTTTTACATGGATACCTGAATAATTGACAAGTTTTTATATAAATTGTAGAGAGAGTAAAAATGTAAGAATCAAATAATCAACAAGTGAGAACCTAAATCCATGCTTCTAAAGACTAGTGAAGGTAAGCAATTTCTGCTTCTTATTTTCATGAAATGCACATCTATATATGCTATAGTTGAAAAAAAAAGGATGGGGAAAAGGTATCAGAGAACAAACAATATCAGCATCAACATCAAGTCTCTTCATATACGAAAAAGCACTCCTTTATGTGAGATAGTAAATAACACTTTATTTAATAAATAAAGAAGAAAAAGCAAATAAGAGATTTACTTTCTCAGTATGCAAAAAGTTTCAAATTTAAATCAAAAAAAGATCAAATTTAGACGACTACCTCAACATAATATGGTAATCATCGTGACGAGCTGGAAGCAGGTCTTTTTCAATCAAAACCCGACGAAATGCATTGACAGCCTTCTCTTCCTCCTCATCCCGAAATTCTTCCATAGAGATTGAGGCGAATTGGCAATGTGCCACACGCTTACTGTTTTTCCTTAAAGGTGTTATTTTCGTCGAAGCATTCATTGCCTTTCTCCTCAAAGATCTCATCCGACGTCGTCTCTTCTCATCCTCGGACATTAATTCATGATCAGATCTTTTCCCCCTTTCATCTTCGCTACCCGTAACTATTTCTAATCAACGAAATAAACAGAAACAGTTCAAAACATAAAGTAAATAAAATAAAAAAGTCTAAATCTTTGCAAGGATGAACGTCAAAGTACCTGGCATTTTTCTTCTTCCGGTATTGCAAGAGTTACAAAAACTCTGCATCAATCAAGAATTTAAACCTGGTGAATTTCAAATAAGAGGCGCAGATTCATTAATACCAAACGCGTGATAAATCTGAAGCAGATTTTTCCTTTTTTTCCAATAAATATTCCAGATATGCAGTTCAGATTCAATGTCCATTGAAACAAACAAAAAAAGTAAATTTATAAAAATTCAGTACATTTTCACTCTTTATAAAAGGAAATCAAAATCTCATCAAATCAATACAATCTTAATACACTGAATCGTGTACCTTCCAAAAACAGCAGCAGCATTAAAATTCAAAATCAGTCGGTGATCAGCTGACGATCGGCTTTTCTCTCTCTGCGTCGGTATACACTAAACGTATAAAATAAATATATACAAATAAAGATGCGTATAAAATTTCACGTAGAGCGCGGGGATTAGTAGTTAAGGTAGATCACACTCTGTTTGTTCGTTAATTTTCTCTTTCTAGAAACACAATTCTCGTGAAATCATCGACTCCTGCTGCACTGTTACATTTATATATACATACATACATACATACACGTATGAGAGAGAGAGAGGAGATTTGGTAGAATTTATATCGGTGGGGTATTACTCTGTAATTTATAACGCTGGTCTGGTGTGAGAGAGGATGGAACGACGTCGCTTTCAAGGATACTTGTAACGTACAGTGAAGGCATGGGGAAAGTTCCGTCACGCTGCTTTTTTAACGCCGGCGCTTTCGTGTGACTTTTTGCTTTCGGACGAAAGGCGGAAGAGTTTAATAATACTTTAGTAATAATAATAATTACATTAGTATTATTAAATTAAGTAATAGTAAAAGGAAGAATATACTGTTGATAACGCCGTCAGTATTAACGGACATGAAAGTTGAATAGTGTTTTGATCTTTTGGTACAGAAGAATTGGCCTGTCACACCTAGTACATACAATATTAAATGAAACTTCACACTTTTTATTCAAAAGAAATATATATTTAATTTATTTTTCTTTCAAACAAAAAGTGGTTAATTATTCTAGAGATATTAAAGGCATTTTTCATTAAATGTGGATATATTATCCCTCCAAAGTGGGAAATTGTTGGTCCAAACTTAATTTCCTAGTGTTTAAACAAATCACAAATTAAGAATACTTCCATGTATTAATAATTAGTTGTTTTATTCAATTGTTAGCTAAACTAAGAAAAGTGTAAATACAAGGACATCAATTTCCGGTCTAGTTAATTTAACATTTTTAAAAGGTGGTGACTAGCCATTCTAATCAATTAAAAGATGATTTGAAGTGAATTAATATATATATCTATACGTTCTCAATAAACCTATGTTATTTTATGTGATCATTTGTAACTTATAATCATATTTTTAATTATCTGTATTTTATTTTATTTTATTTTATTTTGTAACTTCACAAATATTTTTATTTCATAATTATCAAAAAAAATATTGTTATTTCATACTTATTATGTATATATAAAAGGGATATTATCAGAGAATAGAAAGAAACAAAATCGGGACCTTTTACTTCTCGAGTGAGCATTTCATGTGTCTATATATCAATTTCATGACTAAAGAATAAAAAAGATGAATAACATGAAGTATATTCGGATTTAGTTGAAAAATGCATGTGTCAACATAAACACCAAGTTAATTATTCTATTTAAATTAGCTTTAAAAGATTTATTCTTTCATATCTATATATACATCAACATCAAAATCTATTTGAAATCGATAAATTAATTTTTTGGAGTCACTAGGACAAACGCGCGATTTAATATTGAAGTACTATATATGTCCTAATTCTAATTCTATAGAGATAGTGGACTTAGTTTGGTCTCCACGAATATATTCCACTATTCTTGTGCCATGTGAAGGGAACAAGAGATTGGTATTTTTATTGAAATAAAATATCAATAAGTTTGGAGATTATCTGTTTATTTTCTTCTTCTTTAATACTTACTTGGTTGACCAAAATTACAAGATTGCTAATTGTTATCATAACAAGAACCTAATTAAGTAGGTTTTAGGTTAAACCAAGGAAGTATAGAAATAGATAATACGTGAATTTTAATTTTGTAAATATTTTGTGTTCGAACATATATAATAATAATTATATATGTAGACACCAAAATGATTTTCCAGCAAGAACTAACTATGTTGAATATAAAATTTTGTAATGAACTCAGTTATAGCTATGATTAAATCTTTATTTTGGAGTGGCAAAGCAAGCATGTGAAGAAATAAGTACTACGATGAATCCTTTTTTAATCTTAATAAGAGTGGCACTCATCACCTAACTTTAAATCATTAATTAAGACTTCAAGAGTGATTTATTTATACATAGTGATGATTAATCATGATGCGATCATGCATGTTCAAGTATCAGAAATAATAATATGTACAATTAGTACAATCATTGGCTTATTTAAGAAAAAATGAAAGAATTTGTATAATCATTGCGCCCACTAATCAACAAGTACATATACTGATCACAACTCAGTTAAATTATTACATTACATATTAAAAATACTCAATTAACAAGATTTTAAGTAATCCTTCAGCTAGCCTAACTTGCTTTTTACAATTTATGTATTTTGATCAATTGCAATTTTCTTCTGCATGCCTAACCTAGTTAATTAGATCTAGACTAGATTTATTTTTATTTTTATTATACACAATTGTAGCCTTGTAGGTATAATAAATATAGTACTCTTACTTTACTCATTAATTAAAGGAAAAAAAAGAGCTGCTAGTCAATCCACATTTGTCTAACAAAAATATTTATCAGCAAATACTTCCATTATGTGTATGAGAGTTGTTGAAAATTCTTTGACAACTTGATTTATAAAAAGAAAATACTACATATGTGAACTCTAAATAAATATAAATAACTAACACTATCAATTTGACAAAAAAAAACAAAATATAATAAGAGATCATGAATTCATTCTCTCGTCGGCTGATGCCTCACTTGGGTATTTTGTCTTCATTTTCAGTATATTGGTCCTAACATGAAACATGGAATTACACAAGACATGCGCCTCAAAATAAGGTACAAAAGACATTTGACTTTTCAATGGGTTGGATCTTTTTGATAGATTAAAAGCATTGTAAATTTCATATACACTATTTTATTTTGCATAACTTTTTAATTAATTAATAAATTATATAGTTCAAATTAGATTCAAATAGTAAATTGACCAACTAACACCCCGTAGTTAGCACATCTCAAGTAATTAAGTATCCTAGAAATTTCTCTAGATATGTTTGGCTTGCTTAGGTTAGAAATAACTGAGAATTAATTTTGCGCCTTGATGTGGAACTTCCTAACCAATTATACAAATTAAAGCCTATGGGCATGTTTGTCTCGAAAATTATTTTGTGTTTGGTAAAAACGAGACAAATATATTTTCTATTTCCCTAAATAAATTTATCTTCTAAATAAACAACAGTTTTATTATCTCTAAAAAAAACCTACAAAAACTCTACTTTGATCTGATATAAAGTAACACATCTCTTACACAAGTTATCTCACATAACATATATGATTTGACAAAGTTTTACTTATTACACCTACAGCCTAAATTCTTCAAAAAATATATACATCCATCTTATTTCCGCAACCACTCTATCGAAACTCAAATAAACAACATTACACAAATCGAGATTATTTTACAAACTTTCACTACTCTCCCAAACTAGTTTTTCAAATACCAAACAAACATGCCTTATTTGTCTGGTTTTTTGGAAAGATTTTTAAAGATTCAAATGGAATATTCTCAGTTTTCGCACTTTTTGGAAATCTGTCCCTTGGTTTTCCTACTACTCTCTTTGTTTTTTTTAATACATATATATACTTGAACAAAATATCATCTTTTAAATGAAATTATTTTTCGAAAAACTATCCTTACATAATATATAATATAATAATTTAACATTTAACACCACGTATTATCAAGCACTATTTTTAACGACTGAAGTGTAGAGATATCTAAAAGTCTTACTCCCTCCGTTTTATATTAATTGACACATTCTTACTTTTCACACATATTAAGAAACCTCATAATTACATACTTTTTTATGGTAAAATGTTTCAAATACCCTTTATAATGATGATTACTTTTTGATTTTTTATTAGTGAATGGTGACCATTGAGTTTCCCAACTCCAATGAGAGAAAGGGGCAAAATTGAAAAAAAATGTTTTGAAAATCCAAACATGTCAATTAATTTGAAACAAAAAAAATTTGACAAATGTGCCGATTAATATGAAACGGAGGGAGTATCTTTTTGAACTTTTTTCCTAAAACTTCAAGCTAAAAGTAAAAAGAGCAAAACATAACCAAAAAAAGTACTAAAAACATGTAAACTTTTTTAAGAAAATGACATATATTAAAAAAATTCAACACAATTCTCAAGAAACGAAAACTATTTCTTGTTTGAACTTTAAGAAAGTGTCAAGACACCCTAAAATTAAGAACTTATATAGAGCAAAAGACAAAAACACCCCCTATACTTTGTCTAACTCCCAAAAACCTTCCTATGTTATTTTAACTCTCAAAAACCCCATGTGTTCGATTTTAAATACCACACTCGACCCAAGTAGTATAAATTATACTTATAATTTTATTTTTGACTTTTGGTGGAATAACATAATTACCCCTATGTGTTTGTTTTTTTTTAAATTTATTTATTCTTTTTGAAAAATTAAGTATATAGTACTTGGGTCGAATGTGGTATTTTAAATCAAACACAGAGGGTTCTGGGAATTTAAAATGACACATATGAGGGTTTTTTCGGGAGTTAGATAAAGCATAGAGGGTGTTTTTATCTTTCGATGTCAGGGGTACAATTGTCATATCAAAAGCAAACTGTGAACAAATACATGCAATTTTGACGTTTGAAACACACTCTTTTTTGGGGGTATATTTGGCACTTATTTAAGATCACAAGGGGGTTTTCGAGAGTTAAAATAATAAAGGGAATTTTTGAGAGTCAGACAAAATATAGGAGGTGTTTTTGTCTTTTGCTCAACTTATATATTAATGTGGCGTGCGATGTAAGCAAATAATACTTTCTAAAAATAAAACAAAGGTCTTCATATATATGAGACAATTCTAATTATGAGTTTAATCGAGTAAATATCATACTCCTGTCCTATTTTCATGCCCAAAAACTAAATTCCAATAATACACACTTAAATGTTGACTATTAATTATCAACCACTACTTTTAACATTTAAGTGCAAAAAAGTGAAGATACCTAAGTGTTTTATTTTTCTTTAACTCTTACCTAAAACTGACAACGCAAAAAAGTAAAGATACCTAAGAGTTTTATTTTTCTTTAACTCTTACCTAAAACTGACAACTAAGATGCTACACGCGTGCAATGCACGGATGAATTCTCCTAATGGCACATGAACCATTTTTATTTTTATTTTTAAAAAATATACCTTGTCAATGTTAGTTTACAACAAGATCACGTGTCATTAAGAGAATACATCCGTGCAGTGAAAGGCGTGTAGCATCTAAATTTCCCCCAAGACTTCAAGCTAAAAGTGAAAGGAACAAAAATATTGGGCACCATCTTAAATTGAAACTATTTATAATAAGATCCAATTAGGAAATGAAATCAAATCTCCATACCATTATTTCCTTTACTCAGTAGTCAGTACCACCTTGGAATTTTTCACACCAAATCCTCCCCACATTTTCTAATAGCTCCAACAGCCCTACAAAAACAAGGGTCGAGCAAACAAACAACGCAGCACAAAATTAATTCTAAATGGCAATAATATACAAGTTGTAGAGGCTCATGACTCGTGGATGATCACGCTACTTTGATAAATACTGGCTAGAGTATACACAAGAGACTAATATTCACAAAATTCCACAGCCTTGGGCCATAACAATGATAGTTACCCCTTAACATATGGGTAACAATACTCGACTGATCTATGCAGGCTGAAACAAATACGGCCCCTCCTTAACTGAGCAAGAAATAATAAGGGCATAAAGACAAGGCAACAAAAGGAGAGATAAGACCCTATACACCTACCTCTATTATCTGTCTCTACCTTCCCAAAAAAATTGACCCGCCCAGCGTATCTTCACAATTGGTGAAGAACTCTTAAATTTGACCAACGTTTCACCTTCGTGCCCTTATAACCATGAGCTTCACTGAAAAAAATGCAAACCATAATCAACCTAGTGCAGTTACTCACAAAAGATACAAATGAATTCGAAACGAAAATGCATGTATCATAATGTAGCAGGGGGGAAAAAGGGGAGATTGCTTTCTGATGGATCATTCTCAAATTATAGCATACCATGGGGCATGTAAACAATATTAAGAAGCAGAAGTGTTCCATGAATGTCAATTAATGTTACGTGTATGAGTATAAATAAAAAGATGACTAACCTGTACATTAATGTCTCATGAGTATGTTGATCCAATATGAGCAGGATCAACCGTTGCTGAAACAATCTATGGATTATGTTTCATTCCAATCTAGGTTCGCTGGGCTTACCATGCAAATTGACATTCCCTGCTTGGACAACCTGTGTCTGTTGATGAGAATGTAGAGATGTAGGCAGCGGTTTCTTCTGTGGCTGTGCACTAGCATCATGCTTATTCGGGAGTAAGTCGGCTGATGGTCTTTGGCCCATCCCTTGGCCCGCTTGATTCTCAGACTCGTTCGAGTTCGGGGGTGTAGACACCAAGGAGCTCAAATTTGCTGCAGAAGCTAATGCTTTTGAATCCAATAACTGTTCTGAAGCTTGACGTTGAGGAGCGATGGAAGGAGAAACAATCTGTACCGTGTTGGTTGCAGTATTAGATGCCCGAGGCAATGCTGCCAGCGTATCCATCGCCGCAGAGCTGCTGCATGTTGGTTGTAGATCAGTATCGGAATCTCTGGCATGTGGTTTATTTGACGGGTCAGAATTTATCTGGCGATTTGGTTGAACCACTCTCTGAAGAGCAGGTTGATTTTGATTCACTAACTTTTGATGAGACGGTACCTGTTTGTTGCTTGAACTAGCCATGGCCGAAGATGGAACAGACTGATGGCCAGCAGACAAACCAGGAGGAGCAACTGGCGGAACATGTCCTTGGCTGCTATTATCAGAATGAGAAGTCATTTGATTCAAATGTTTTGATGACAACGATGATTGGCCAGAATACATCTTTTGCTGAGGCAATGACGGATTAGATGATTGAGAAGACATGTACTGTCTTGTTGGTTGCACAGCGTGATTCGCTGTACCAGTATATAAGCCCTGGCCTTGAATTAAATGTGCTGGTTCTCCTTTCTCCGAACCCTGATTCCCTGGATTTGTTGAAACTCCATTTAAAAGGGAGGTATCCATAGGGATGTTCTGATGCATCATCTGGTTCCCTCTCCCGACTCCCTTAGCAATCTTAGCATGCTGTTGAGCTTGTGACTGCTGTCTCTGCTGAGGATGTTGCCTATTAACCTGTGAAAACTGCTGCTGTTGCCTTTGCCGTTGCTTGCCTGTCGGTGGATTGGTTGTCCCACTACCACCAACTTGTGCATTCCGTACAACTCCCTGAGAAGGTGCCGAATGTTTAGGCTGAGTCATTGAATTCATTGGAGAAGCTGGTGTTAGTGGAGAAACTGAGATTGGTGAACTTGTCTGTGGTTGAACTTGTGAACTATTTTGCATAGGAGATGATAAAGGAAGTTGAGGCTGTGACTGTGCATGTTGCATCAAAGAATTAGATGGAGCAAATTGTTGTGGTTTTTGCTGTTGTTGCTGCTGCAAGAAACGATGTTGCATCTGCCTCTCTTTAGCCAAGCGAATTGCATAAGCTTGTTGCTGGGGGTTAGGGGAATGATGTGCTGGTCCTTGATAATGTGGGTGATGAGGACTATGAACTTGAGGCTGCTGTGGAGATATTGGATGAGACATCTGGTGATGGACAGGGTATGACACTTGAGGAGTCTGGTTAGGAAAAGGGGAACTTAACCCTCCAAAGTGAGACACTCCTTGGCTGTTTACTGGAACCTGAAGGTCAGGCACCACCATTTGCCTCTGAGAATCCTGACTCACGGGGGGCTACAATACCAGAAAATCATAGATTATTAAAGATGAGGCAATATTCAAATTTGAAAACACATCAAAGATAAATAAGACATCCTTGATAAAGCATTAAGGTTTGCCAACAGTTCAAGCATCTTTTAATTGACTGTGGAAGCTTGATTGATTATTGCTGAATAACATCCTTAAGAATCATGAAGCTGACATGGAAGTATTCCGGTTCAATGTGACACTATGTTCCCTTGAGCACTTAGACTAAGTATTGATATTAATGCAATAGATAACTTCAACCTGTATAAAATTAATCTGACAACTTGATCGTAGTAGAACATGCTTTGTTCATGAAACTGCTAAATTGATGTAAGATGTCACGTCAGATACTGAAAAGTGTATTAGCAAAAAATGACCTTGTACAAAATGTTTGACTGAACTAAAGTACAAGCAACAATGAGATGGGCGGGTCAGAAACAGTGATCCCTTTCTCACTCTAACAAGAAGTATAAAGCTTAGATTACAGAAGTACCAAAGAATAGTCAAATAACACCATCCTAACACCAAATTGCAACAATAAAAACACTGCCAGAGGTGAGAATAAGAGCTGTGGAGAGAAAAAAAGGGAAAAATATGACTCAACATTATAAGCATCATCGGAAAAAGCATCTATGTCTCCGAAGGGGGGTGAATATAAACTAATGGAGTGCTCCTTATCTAAATATTCCTAGGCCGTCACATGTTCAAAATTGACAATGAAGTTCAATTAGCAGAAGAACGAGATTATAAAGGAAAAGTGATCATATATGGCTTACCCGTATCATGTGCACAGCCTCACGAGGTCTCAACATTGAGCTTCCTTGACCAGAGCCTACTCCAGAGTGCATTGTTGCTGGCGGTATACCAGGGGAAACCATACTCACGGAATTTACCATAGATGATGAAGCAATTCCTTGGAGTCCAGGTCTCGCCATTGGCATGCTTCTATTAATGCCACACACCATGCCCATGCCATTGCCTCCGGGAAGAATACGAACACCACGGTCATTTCCTGGAAGTGATCCAGGAGCAGAGATATTGGGGTGTGATATATTTCTACCAGATATCATATGATTATACTGTTGCATTCTCTGCTGTTCATCAGCAGATAATGATGAAGATCTAGGAACCACATATCTACCATCCCTACTAGAATACAAATAAAAAGATGTCATATATAAGTCAACAACAATAGAATCAAAATCAAACAGTTGAGCCTGACATCTCATTACCTGACAGAGGAATTGAGAGGGCCTGGCGAGGACGGAAAATTATTGCCAAGCATCATATTTGCAGATCCTTGCAATGTAGAACTTGAACTAGATGCAGAAAGTAATGGAGTCACAGCACCCTGATTTGGATTTGCTAATCCGCTAGAATGTGGCCCTTGATAACCAAGAGAAAGTATATCAGGGCCAGGAATGGTGGCATCACACAGATCCAGAGGCCTTCAAGAAATAATGGTGGAAATTTGAGAAAAGAGAAAGAAATTAGCCACTTCACGAAAGAAAGATCAGAAATTTATGACAATTAAAATCTTACGTTAAAATGGGCCCTCCACCCAGGTTATTTGGACATGCTTCCGAAAGAGCAATTGTGTGAGAGTTGTGAGGTGGCTGTAGTTGTTTTGGGTCCTGGTTAACATTCCCAAAAGAAGCCATGTTAAAAGATAAAAATCGTAATCAATATAGACTGAGAAAATTAAACAACAAACATCAACCAATAGTCTAAATGCTTCAGATTCATCATTTCTACAAGTTGGGAAAACAGAATAGATCAATTAGTTGTCACGGATACGGATACAGATACGGCGATATGAACGGGTACGATACGGACAAGGCGATACGGATTTTCAAGATTTATAGAATACGATACTGCTAAGATACATGTGTGTATATTTAAAATCTTTAAAATTAAATAGAAAATATGTAATGCATACTTAGTTCATTTTTTATTCCATCCTGAAATGAACAATGTTTTCTTATTTAAGTGTTCAAGTAAACCCATACTGTTAACAGTTAACACCATCTATAATGTTTTTGGCCTTTTAGAAATTTCAAGAGTTTCATAAAGATCACTTTGATAATATATATAATATAGAAACCATTTCTAGATATACATGTCCTTAAGTATCATGAGCATGTGCGATACGTCATCGGGTGTATCCAATACGGTATCCTTTTTTTTTCTTATTTCTGGAGACGCCACTATGGCGTAGCTGATATGTATTGAACAAGTATATAGGTATCCGATACTGCACGGTATATAATTTTTAAGTATCCGTGCAACCTAGGCTGTGTTAGAAGCAAAGTAAGAGATTTACCTTAAAAAGTACCATTTAGATTGAAATAACAAAAGGACTTGAGAATTGACAATTTAAAAGGCATGGGAGTCTTTGGAAAGTATCACATTTAGGAAAATAATTCAAACAATACCACAAATATTTTATATGATAGCCCCATCAGAATTTAATTGAACTAGGCAAGTCACGTAGAAAATTCCAATACGAGGAACATTTTTTTTTGGTTTCCCAAGGGTTTAATCCCTTTCGAGACGGTTGGGCACAGTAAGTGGGTACCTCTCCCAACAGGGATTCGAAACGTATGTTTGTCTCACATTTCTGAAAGTGATTTCAGAAATAAATTGAGGTTTTAGAAAACTTATTTGTGTTCGTGATGTTGTTTGTTTGGGTTTTGTAATAGTGGTTTCAGAAATAAAATTTTGTAGGTTTTTTTCAAAGATTACGGAAAAAAGAGAATTGATGTAGGAAATAGGTTACTTCATGTCAAATCAAAGTAGAGTTTGTGTAGGACTTTTTCAGAGAGAAGAGAATTTTTTTAAGATGAGATTTGCTCGTGAAAATTGAGAGAGGACAAGTTTATTTTTGAAAGCTAAATATGTTGTTTGTTTGGCATTTCAGAGAGCACTGAATGCTCTCTGAAAAGATCGACAAACAAGCCAATGTGTTTAACTCCAAAGATCTCACCTCATATTTTCCCTACCATAATCTTAAAAATGAACTCTCATGTCCATAATGAATGCATAATTTTTTTCCAAACCCCAGTAAACAAATGGCATTGCAACTGCAATTACAATCCCCCTTCATCGCAAAGACACAGGCCAAACAGAGGAATTTGAATTATTTAATTAAAAGGTGAAACTTGAACCAAAATCTTAAAGCCCCAAAGACTCTCAAGGAGATTACTAAGGGTGCGTTTGCAACAACTTAGGAATAAGTTGAAGCAGAAGCACCTTTGGAGGTGCTTATAGCTTATCAGGTTATTTCAGTTTATATTAAGAGAAGCAGAAGTTAAAACACCTCTTGCAAACATTCCAAAACAGCTTCTGAGCAAAAATAAGCTGAGAAGTTGTTTTCAAAAGCTGTTGCAAACACTACTTAAGTGGTGTCCCAATCAGGCAATATCAGGAAGAAGCAAAATATAACAAACAACAAGCATATCAACATAGCAACATTTTATGAACCAACCAACAATATAGACTACAAATGTCATCATAAAGCTCTAATGCTTAAAAATGGAGTAGATCAGACCACGAGATTCAATAAGAATATCCAGCCATAGTATTACAAAAAGATTCCAAACAAGTGTAGGCAGACAATAATGAAAAATGTTCCAAACTACATTTAGACATGAGTATATGTTTCAATAATATGTTGAATTACCTGAGTCTTCCGATAATGTTGTTTCTGTCCAATCGTTATGATCTTCTCAAAGTGAGATTTAAGGGTATCCTCTTCCATTGGCCCCTGCAAGCGTTGAAACAACTGCCTGGCGCTTCCCTGTATGACATGCAGAAGAAATATCCATGGAAAAAGGCTATCATATTGATGATATGAAAGTAGGAGTTGGCTAGTAGTATGGTTTAAATTAATATATAGATGAAAGTACATGTATTTTATTTTATTTTTGCAAACGAAAGTACATGTTACAATCATAAGAGGATTACATAAGTAAACGAGAAACCAAGGAAAAGCATAAGACCTTGGGAATGCCAGGTAATGTAGAAGGATAAGGTTGTGAAGACCCAGAATCTTCAGCACTATCAGCCCCATCAACTGATGTTCTATCCATCAAAAAATTATGGCGCTCCTTGCATTCTTTAGCTTTTCTGAATATGCACTGATATGTAGAACAATATAAATCACTTAGCATGAATACTTTAAAAAGAACAAAAGATTCTCAAAAACAAATCATAATTAGTTAAAAACCAAACAAAATATATGTATAAACATTTCAAATTATCCTACCTTGAAATGCAAAGTGCTGTTAATAGCATCACTTACAAGCTCCCAGTTTGGCCCCAGGTCATGTGCCAGGACAACAAGTGCCTAAAAAGTTGACAAATATTAATTGTATAATCATTTGTGCCACTAGAAGTTAAAAAAAAAAACCATATCTCAAGTTTCAGAAGACATATCTATCTATATGCCAATGTGTTCATATGTGTGCAATATTTATATATCAACCTGATCCTCAAAAAGCGACCATGCAGTTCCTGAACCTGGTTGCCCGGCAGGCATCTGATAGAAATCAATGTGCTTAGTTAAGAATCTGTACTATATTGGGAAATATGAACAAGTGAAAAATTGGAAAGGGCTAAGTAATGGCTCTGTATTATTACCTTTAGCGCTTTAGGTTTTCTACCTCGATCTCGGCCACCGAGCATTTTAATAAATTTATTTGGATTAGACATGTTACTCATTTGGGAGGCTACTGGAGACGGACCAGACCCACTAATTGGAGTAATATTGTCAAAAGAGTTATCCTGTGATTGCCGTATAATCTTCGGCTTCTTTGTCATGGGATGACCCAATAGACCTTCACATGAGATATGTGAAAACATAAGAAAAAATAAAGAATGTATTCTATCAAACAGCAGCACTAACTTTTAAGAAAACAAGCCTTACCACTGCTGCCATTTGATTCAAGTTGATGACTCTCTGGTCTCTTTCTGAAATGATCCCTCTGAAGCTGTGAAATGGAGTACACCACACTTATCCCGGGTATGACGAACAACAAAAGTGAAACATATATGCAGAATTGCAGTATTTCTTTTTCTTGCCTTGGCATTTGAGTTGAATATAGAGATGGACAAGGAATTCTAATAATAATAATGGTAAATCCACAAATACTAGCATGTTAATCAATGATTTACATATGACATGTACTAAATCACTTTGTAAATTGTTTAACCATGTAAGGAAAACAAAATCCAACATTTTTTTACCATAGTTTTCATTCATAATAGCTACAGCCTTCCAAAACACTGAATTCTAAGTTTTCCATGGTTCAAGAATATCTCAGATAGCAAAAGAAACATTCTGACTGTAAACATCGACTCAGTAAACTGCTGTGTATCTGCAGCTGACTTTTATGTTATATGCCAAAAAAAGAGAGATGAGTTACCTGTTCATGCTGGAAACTGGAATCAACCTGCCATCTTTGTTCGTATGCAGCATTCTGCAACAAATACCAATGAGAAAGTCTATAACTTGGCAAGAATACAAATATCTCAATAACATGTTGGAAAGTGCATGCAATGTATACCAGATGCTTTGCTTTCTTCTTCTTCTTAGGTCTTGTCGACACTTCTACAGATTCAAATTGTAATTGCTTTTCAAAGTCCCCAGTTGACTCAATGTCTAAATTATTTGGAACAAGTGATCCACCATGTAGAGTACTCTGATCGTCCTGAAATGAATTTGTATCACCACTTGAAGCATCTGTTTGTTTAGGTACTTGAATGCATCCAGATGTTCCTGCACTAAAAGGGCTTATAACTCTCCTGGAAGCAGTCCGCACACGTTTTGTAGGGATTGACGCATTAAGACTGTTTTCTGGCCGTTTTGCTAGTAAAGAAGAATGTTGGGTCACAACTATGTTTCCAGTGCACTGCATCGGTAACAAATCAGAGCCTATTTCATATGACCTCGGACCATATGCATGAGTCAAGTGTTTTCGCTTCTTTTGGCCAAATCTTGAAGATCTGCTACCTTCATACGCCACTGACATGTCATACGTACTTGTTTCCCCGTCATCCTCCCCATATGCATTGTCTTGATATTCAAAATCTGCAGTATGAAGCAATCTCGTCAACCAATAATTGATCACAAAGCAACACAGAAACAAGCAGCACCTATATTAGAAGTACCTATGGCAGCATCACATGCAGATGTCTCCACTTCCTCTTCTGCAATACTTCCAAACCTCTGACAAAGAATATGAATAATTTCAGAGAATCAATATAAGGCAGGTCAGACACCAGAAAGTTTACAAATAAAATATGAATGAGTTTTAATTGGAATTCATTGCTTGGAAGACAAAACTGGTTATAATACGCGTTCTTTTACTTTTCTCTCTCGATGTCTTGGTCTACTGGATGTGTCTTCATCTTGTTTATATGGAAGTGTATTTTAAAATTTTGGAAAGTTAGTGGAAAACAATTATTCACATAATATTTAAGTTCATCGCAGCAATTGCATTCAGAGTTGTACAATCTTGAACCAGAAGTACGACGAAACATATACACTGCTTTCTACAATTCTGCTCATAAAACCCCTAGTGACAGCCGCTGAGGCAAAATTCCTTATCAAAGTGACTTATAAATAAAGATACAAATGGCATCCATATTCTTATGGAAAGCACAGACCTGCTGGCTTTGTTCTTCCTTTGATAAATTCTTCATTATTGAAAGTCATGATTTAAATATGAGTGTTATTCAAATGAATTGTAGGGACATAATGCATACACAAGGTATACTATTCACTTAGACAATTCATCTTAGAATTGCTATAGACCACAGATATCCATAAAAAAAAATTTATGGACTTGTTTGTATTAACAGAATAATAAAAATGCACAGGAGACCCTATATCTATTGACACTTCATAGTAAAAGTGACCAGGATATCAAAACTAACACGCAAATAAGTTAGCCCTTAACTCGGAGAAAAAGAAAGATGAAGAAAAACAACAACACAGTCTGTCATGGAAATTCCAATATTAATCCAACAAAACTGCATTTTACACCCTATATTAACCTAATAATAAAGGACAGAAATGGAATATACAATAAAAAAGAATGATCCACAAGCAAAACCTCTCTGCTGGATAAAGAGTATATTTATGTTCAAATAGCTTGAATAAAATACTTATTTGAACAAGTAAGGCCAAGTACAATCCCGCATATCATGGACTTCAACATGTTATAGATTTTATGATCTTATCACTTGATGAGCATATTCAAAACATGTTTAAGTAATCCTCACCCATTTAAAGCGCCCAATAACACGAATTTTGCTATTTATTTGAGAGAGTGTTAATAAACCATGAAGCAAGCAGTAAAATAAAGTAGCATAGTTTGTAATTCACAGAAATTGAGCAACGTATTTACCTCACGCTGAGCCACATGAGATTCAATTGACTTTCTGTAGGTCTCCATAGCCCCAGGGGGAATTGTGTAGAAGAGAATTTCCTAAAATGATATTGGACAGAAACTAATAGATAAGTAAACCAGGCAAGTTCATAGCTTTATGACAAATTACCCTCAAGAGAATATTCATACAACACATAACATCAAGTTAATATTATCCACACACATGAAGCATAGCTAGATCAGATCTTCTGGGAAGCAGAAAAAAGTCGTTGGGATTTTGGGGCCAATGCAGGGGACAGAAGGGGATAGAAAGCAGAATAATGTGAAACAAAATACATCATGATATTCGTTGATGATTCATACTTCTGTCAAATTATCCTTCCATGACAGGTCCAGGATTCCCGAGTCAGAGATTCTATCTGGTGTTAGTGGCACCACGGCTTGGTCTTGGAAAATGTGGGAGTTGTTATATTTCAGAAATCTCACTGCATAAGCCTGAACAGAAACTGCACCATCCTTTTGACCTTGTTGCTCAAGTTCTTTGCTTCTTTCCTGCGAAAACCATCAAATTGGTAAAATCTCATAATATGAAGAGCAAATTTCTGCCACTTTTCTGCCCGCCGGAGAAAGAGAGACCAAAGATGTCTTTAGTTATGTAACAACAAGGAAAGATGACTTTAGTGATATAACAATAAAAACATGGCTAGTGACTTATTTGAAATAAAACCCACTGGTAAATTCAGAAACCAGAGAGCAGGAGCTCTGAACTCTAAATGATAAAACTGGTGTCACCATTGTCAAATACATTCAAAGAACTCAATCATTTGCACAATCGTGCATTGTTCGACTATGAGGAAAAGGGGTAATGCAGCGTCCATACAACATTGAGAACAAAACCCACATAAGTTCTAAGGTACTAAAGTACTGTTTCAGTCACATTGATTACATAATTTTGGTCTGGGCAATGTTATAACCCAAACTTCAATTAAATGTTAAAAGTGAAGAACAGAGCTGGAACTACAACCAACAGCTCATAATGGAATCAGAGGAAACAAAACATTTAAAGTAGAGAATCCAAATCCACAAAAGGAACCATGCAAAATTCTAAAACAGAAGGAAAATAACGAAAAGAGGAAGGATCAGAATAACAAATTTTGTACCTCAACTGAGTGCCAGAACTCCATCACAGCTTTTGCCAAGGCATGAGCAACTTCCTTCACCGCTGTACCAGAATGTTTTCCATGTTTTCTCAACTGACAAGTAAAAGCAGCCTGATTGCATATTTGGGTTGCAGAAGCTATTTTCCAAATGCGCTCCTGCATGCACAATGCAAAATAGGAAGCCTCTTAAAGAATAATCCAGATTACATCCAGAAATGGAATACACCTAATATCTATTCCAGATGAATATGTACAACAATATGCTCCAAAAGAAGAGGTAATGATCTTTACTGGAAACAAAAGGACTAGAATATTTACAAAGTCAAACCTGTGCAAAATCATTTGCCAGCCACGCCATTTCTTCAAGCACATAATTCCAATGAGATTTCTGACGAATCTCTGTTGCATAAGTCGACATGGATAACTCCGCTATCCTCTTTCGCTTTGCCTATTGACCATATTACATTAGATCTTCGCCCCAACACAATACCTAAAAATACTCTTACAGCAAAGAGAAGAGACTGTTTAAACATGAATGCAAAAGAATAACCTCTATGATTTGTGCTTCTTTCAAAACTGAATCTTCATCAACTTTATCTGTCAATTTCGAGTCGGAAACAGAAGTTTGTGCCTCAACAAAAACTGTAGAAACCCTAGACAATGATGCAGCATCATGGAGATCTGAAATTGTGGTATCAATAGAGTCATTATGCCTAAAGTCGCAAGAAATTTCATTCTGGGGCGCAGGAGTCTGATCCAATGGCTCGGTAGGTTTTCTCTCTGATACTGATCCAGCAGGGCCACGATCTTCAACTCCTTTAATGATAGAATAATCTTTCACCTCGGTTTTCAAAGCATATTCACTTTGCTGTAATTCTTCCTCAGGTTGGAGTGTAAAACGATTCTCCAGCTGGTTTTGACTGGCAGACACACTCTCCAAATTGACAAGAGTATCACTATCTATACCCTCGGTCTCTTTCTTTTCTTTTATAGATTCACCCCCTTCTATAATTGGGTTCTTGTCTGATACTAAATTTTGATTCTTAATAGTCCCATTTGAGTCAAGATTTCTCATTTTGGTACATAATTCACTGTCATTATTTCCATCAATATTGAGGTTAGTTTGGGTGCAAGTTGACTCAGAATCCAAACCCTTCATGCCACGTGAAGCATTGATGTTACGAGCAACATTCGTCATCCCTACCCCTTTTTTGCGGCTGAAACCATTCATCTGACAGGAACCAGATTGATTCTCAACTTTTGTGGCAGTGAAACTTGGCTGACACTCAATAACTGCAGAATTCATCTCTTCCGTTGCACGGATTGCCTCAGGTCCACCGGAATCCATTTCAATAGGAGTTTTTGCAGCACCTAAGAGCGGTTGTGGGTTAAGTTGCTCATCCAAAGGAATTTCAGAACAAATAGCATCCGGAGCAGAAATACCTTCTATCGGGTCTTTGGTGGATTCAATGGCATTTGAACCGTCCAACTCCATATCCTGCTGACCATCTGTCAATACAGTCTTATGAAGGGCATCCTCTATTGAATTTGTTGGCTTCAAGTTCTGATAAGATTGTACATTCTGATTTTCAGCATCAGATACTAATCCTTTTACATCCCTGGGGCTATGACGAGAAGGCAAAGAAGACCCATGATTGCCACGATTTGGATTCACATCATTTGAGCTTGACCTAGTTACATCCTGATTCGGGCGAGACCTGTTCCTTCTCTTATATGCTTTTCTAGGGAGGCCAAAAGCAGCTGAATTTCCATGTTCACGAGCTTTATGACTTCCACCCATCTGGGATGACTGTTCAGATGGCAAAATGTTACTACTATTTGGATGTAATGAATTCCGATCACCTTCAGAAAATTCACGCTCAGCATCTAATAAAAAGAGATTATCAGCACTATTAGGTTCAGAAGGAAGTTCCCCAGGTCTACCGCTGCTTTCCACAGAGTCCCCGTGAGGTGACGCATTAAATGGAAAACTACCTTTTGCTTCGCTGCAAGTTCGGGGAAAAAATAACAAAATTTCATAATTTGAAGCCAATTACATAACTAAAATACCAAACAAGCTGATGGAAAATACCCGGCCACGAACTGATCGGGATGTTGATTTGTAAATGATGTTGACTGGACACTAAGTGAAGCAGCATTTCCAAACTTAAAGTCTAGGGGGTTTCCACCCTGCAACCAAAAATGAATCATGCACTGCAATATGTTCAATGTATGTTTGAAAAGTAATCACGGTACAACTCCATACTTTTTCAAGAAATTCCAACTCTCTTTTCCTTTTCTCCCGAACATCATACTCTTGCCTGTTATACAATTGTTCATGTCCATCAAAAGAATATAAGAACAAGAATGTGTAGTAAACCTATAAAAGCCGAGCAACATCCTCTACCTCAGCTCTGCTTGAACCTTCTCAATTGCTGCTCGGCGCGGAGAAGTTTTGTTAACAATACCAACTCCTCCTTCAACAACTCCTCCCATAGAATCAACTTCGGCATTGACTACGAGCACATATTTTGAACTACTCCATGCATTCCTCACCTCAACAGCTACTGATAATTCCCTCCATTAACAGAGTGGAAGTAAACTCCTACTAAACAAACAGAAAAAGTATTTGTTTATAATATAAGAACTACAACATAACGGAGAAGTGACAAGCTCATAGCAGGAAACTGACAAGCTATCTTTCTCTGCCTCAGCTCAAAGGTATCAGAGAGAGTTAGATTTAAAATTCATATATATGTTCAATAGTGACTTTTCTCTTTAAAACAAGCTTGTTAGCTGGTTTGGTTACACAAGCTGCCCCTGGGGTGCTTGTATTCTTTATTTTTAATTAAAAAAAAAAAAAGACTGGATCATGGAAGCCTAAAAACCTTGAACATCATCAAAAGCATGTCAGACCTACTACCATTTTTGTTTGTCATGATTTGGCTTATTCCCGAATCAAGTCTGGTGAGATGACCTTTATACTGGCAGTGCAACTTTCAACTAAAAAGTAACTTCTCACAAGTAGCACACATAGGACTTCTCAGTCAAGTAGTCAACAATCATCAATCAGAGTGAAACACATAACGGATATA
The DNA here is from genome assembly GCA_030819805.1 of Penstemon newberryi var. newberryi. Taxonomy (NCBI): domain Eukaryota; kingdom Viridiplantae; phylum Streptophyta; class Magnoliopsida; order Lamiales; family Plantaginaceae; genus Penstemon; species Penstemon newberryi. Next base: position 46,489,750 of record JAUALY010000001.1, read on the forward strand.
TAGAATTTGGCAGGGAAGAGGCCCCTTTTTTGGGTATTGGTTTTTTTTTTTTTTTTTTTTTGGGGGGGGGGGTGTGGTTGGAAGAATATCCTGAGGGCTAAAGCAAACGCAATTTAGAGAGCCAGCAACCTCGAGAACAACTTTCTGATGTCCAAGGAACTTATTAAACATTGAGGTTGGCTTATTTTATTAATTGCTGATTGCCAGCATGAGCCTTGATCTTCAGCCACATTTCATGGCAATTATACTAATATTCCAACTCATAGTAACAAATGAAGATAATACTAGATAGTTATGACTAAATTCACAAGACATGTTTAACTTGAATTCTTAAGTGTTGATTAGTCCAGAACAACAATACAATCATCTTGACACTGCTTTACGAACCACAATTTCTGAGTTTACAACGTTAGCTAATTGCGCTCTAAAACGTATAATGATTTTTTAATAAAGTCTTATAAAAACATTAACCAATATATAACCATTGACAACGAGATATGCCACCAAGGTCTTGACTTAATTGACAAGATCAATAATTAGAGACAAACCTAACATTACCGGGAAAATCAGGATGCTGAATGGCACTGATGCATGATGCCTCCAATGAAATTATATTAAAAATCAAGAAGAGTGAATTTTATCTAAGTTTAACAGAAAGGAAGCCGAAATTAAAGACAAGAAACAACTTATTAATATCCAATCAATACTTTCCTATTAATATACCATTTGATGCATGATATCGAAGTTGCAAAGTAAATGCATAAAGATACACGACCCAGAGAACACACTCCTTCAACACACATATCACATAAGCACATCCCGCAGCAGAAACTAACAAATAACATAATAAAGTATGTACGGAATTTCTCACAGCCAAAAGGTGGGGCATACAAAGACAACGATGTCTTCCCATTGGTCAAAAGATTGATGCCAAAACATTTGTAAATTGCGACAAGATATGGTATCCAATGCGCAGGCCGCATTTGCGTTGATACATTTCCTACAACGTAAAATGATGGTACTGTGTACATCACTAAACTCATCTGACACGTGAGTATTAATTGGATGAGTTAAAATTGAACTAGATAGAGTCTGTATCTTCGTGAGAAGCTGTATGAATGCTGTAAAAGGATTATTGAATGTAACCTCAAGAACCTTCCTATCCATCCCAACATATTCACATTTCATTCACAACGACTGAAAGCTTCAGAAAAAAGTAATAAGAAAGCAGTATCATACGAAATTCCCAGAAGTAACCAAATGCCAGTCACTGGAAAACCTCACATGCGCCATTTCAGGTCGACACCAGACACCCTACTGCAGTTCAACCAAAATGCATGAAGAGAAACACGTATACAACAACTAAACGCCCAATTCCCCTAAACTAAACCCCAAATTCAATCGAAAAAAATTCTAGGGTTAGAGCGAACTTGAGCAGAGCTCAAAATTCTAGGGCTTGTAGAGCTGGGAACGCAGAAAATTACCTGAATTGAGAACGAATTTGCAATCTAGGGCTGAGAAACTTGATGCCTGTATGAATTTTAGTTGTGGTCCTAGGGTTTTGCTTATGATGCACAAGGTACCTCAACTCACAGCAAGGGGAAAATGTTTTGCCCTAGAGTACGTAAAATTATCAAAGCATTCTTCCACCTAAAATATGAATATGGAGATGGAAAAATACGTATAGATACGCGTATGTATGTTGTGCGTGTGATTTTAATGTGAAATGATGTTTCAGGTTCGTTCCCCCTTCGTGCTCGTTGGTTGTCTTCACTTTCTCTCTCTAAAAAGGTTTGCAAAATATTTTTTCTCTCTCTAAAAAAATTTTAAAAAGTAAAAAACAATTTCGAGCGCTCTGTGTGTGTGTGAGAGAGAGAGAAAGTGGGCTGGAGCAGACAACTGGTAGAAATAGAATAGGGCCAATTTCTAAATTTGGGCCTAGATTTTGTTTTATAATAAGACTTCAAATAAAAGAAAAAACTACATCCAAATTCGAATAGTGCAAGTAATTAATTAAAGATTCCATTTTAAATGACGAGATGACACTCACTTCATATACTTACTTTTGTGTATTCATCAAATTGAAATATTGATAGTAGATTATATTACTTCCGAATCTGAAGATTTTGTTATTTATAGACCACACAGTTGGAGTCGGAGTTGGAGTAACTATATACTAAATCATTTTAGCATTATTCAGTATGACTATAATAAATAACATTAGGTAACTGTTTGTAGAATTTTAATGATTTTATTTCTTTATATTATAATAGTTTTTACTCTGTAATCTTAATGAAATACTACGAGCTTTACTTAGTAATTATTTTTGTTCTCAATAGAGATTATTTGGGGACGTAGTTGTTGTACAGACGACGTTGTGCAAAAAATATTTATTTAAATTAGTTTATGAATATTACAAATACACAGTAAATAAGAGATCATGGAGTTAACTTTTTATTAAGTATAGGGATTAAGTAAAAAAAAAAAAAATCATGTATAGCACCACGTCATTCATACAGCAAATGCATCAAATTATTTTTTCGTTTGGAGGCTTATTTCTTGAGTAATCAAATTCCAAATTAAACTAACTTGAGATTAATGTTTTATGTTTTCTTGATAAAAATGACTAGTATGTTTTTATTATAGAGAAGATTGTTTGATAGACAGATAAGAAGAGACTTGGAATAATGTGTTGGGTTAACTCCTGCGTGATTAGTGGGGTTTAAATCGTTAGAAGATGAGAGATAGAATCGGGAAGTAATAAAATATAAAAGTAATGATCATATTTCTTGTTGGTTGAAGTTTTATTTTCTCTTAAGACGATATGCTTATTTCCAACACTGGTCCGTTTATCTCAATTTTCTCAGAGTTGTTTGGACAACAAAAATTAGATTTTCGTAATTTTGTTTGTTTGGGTTTTAGGAGAATGGTTTGGAAAATAAAGTAGGTGTAGATTTTTTTTTTAAGGATTTAAGTTGTAGGTGTAAGACTTTTTGTCAAATCATATTTGTTATGTAAGGAAAAATATTATTTTATGTCAAATCAAAGTAGAGACTGAGTTGGGTTATTTTAAAGATAAACAATTGTTGAATAGTAGTTTGGAAAAATTGTAAGAGAATAAATTTATTTACTTAAATAAATACCGTGTTTGTCTCACTTTTCTCAAACACAAAAAGAAATAATTGCAGTGAATCAAATACATCCCAAGTAGTTTGAGTAGTTCTCCCTTGTAAATAAAAATAAGAAGTGTTTGAGATAATGTGAATAATAAATTTACAAAGAAAAATCCTTAAAATAAAATTAATTACTAAGACCCTTTTTTTTTTTAGTGTTAAAAATGCTCCCATAAATTTGTAAACAAAAAAAGGCTTATGTTTTTCAGGGCAAATTTGAAAGAAAAAAACATCCCTTAACTTTCACAGGTCCATTTTGGGACACTTTTAACTCCGGCTTGCAAAAAATGTCATTTAACTTTTACAGGTCCGAAATTTTGGAACACTTTATACTACAACTTGCAAAAAAAAATATCTTAACTTTTGTAGGTCCTCAATTTTGAAACACTAGAAAAAGTTCTTTAACTTTTATAGGTCACAATTTTGAGACACTTTAAACTTCTGCAAGCAAAATATGCCCCTTAAATTTTACTGTTCCACAATTTTGGACACATTATACTCCGGGAAACAAAATACTTTTTTTTGTTGGAGTAACCATTTTAGATGGGATCAAAAAATGATATTTTGTTCTTCTATAAACAATTTTTTTTTTTTAATCTCTGCACAAAGAGTCAATAACCAACGATTTTTAATAATTTCTTTGTAGTGAAGCTAAAATTATAAATAAATTCAAAGTGAGACCTTTTTTTTATGGTGAATATTGTTTATTCAGTTGGATAAGAGTTTACGAGATAAATGCTTGTATAACTTTTTATGGTGAATTTTGTTCGTTGTAACCATTATAGATGGGATCATAAAATAGATAAAAATGTTTCTTTTTTCTATAAACAAAATTTGTATTTCTCTGCACAAAGAAATTTAGATCAATAATCAAAGATATTCAAATAATTCTTTCATCGAAAAGTTAAAACTCATAAATAAGTTTAAAAGCGAGACTTTTTTTATGATGAATATTGTTTATTTAGTTGAAGAAGATTTATGTACCCGCTAAAAATGGATGGGGTGTACGGTGATTTGGAAAATATTGACATGTGGTGTTATTTTTTATTTTATTTTATTATGATATGACAAACTAAAATTGTGATTTTTTTTAGTATTGCTTATTATAAAAAAAAATAAAGGATGTATTTTGCTTGATGGATTATAAAGTGTGCATGAGTATAAAAGTTCAAAGATTATGGACTAATAAAAGTTAAGAGACATGTTTTGCTTTTTGAAATATAAATATCTTGAAATTGTGGACCTGTAAAAGTTAAGAAATTTTTTCAGCTTGCCGTAACTCGTAAGTATAAACACTCATTGGTTGAAGATGTTGCTTTCTACTATAACATCGCCCCCATGTAATTTGACTTGTTCATGATGAATATTCATTGAGAATAGATTTGTTGTACATAATAAGCCAATCTCGAACAACATTGATAATTTAATAATTTTGAAAACTCTCATACTGCTTCATCTCCAGTTATATTAGACTGAATTAAATATCATTTGATGTTTTATTAACAATTATAATAAGTTCAAACATAAGAAAAAAATAAAAAATAAAACTTGGTAGTATTTTTTTTTACATAACACTATTATTTATCTTATTGGGTTTCCTATTTCCCCATCAAAGTGATGGACCACGATGACCCATACCCATCACTGTGCCGTGACACGGCATTATGCACGCCACAAGCACGACCTAGAAGGCTACATGACATAATAAAGTTTCATTGACTCGTACATTTAGAAAAATGATGGTTGTAATTTTGGGACTTTTACAAAAAAGTGAAAGACCAAAACACTCTCATGTTTTGTTTAACTTTAAAAAAAAATTATATGGTAAAAATCACACTCGATTCAAGTAAAATTGACTTTTAGCTTTTGGCAGAATGACAAGATTACCTCTATGTATTTTTTTTTATTTTTTTATTCCTTTTGAAAACTCAAATATATACTACTTGGGTTGAATGTGGTAATTAAAACTAAATACAAGGGTTTTTTTGGAGTTAGACATAATATGGGGTGTGTTTTTGTCTTTCGCTTGTACAACTAAGTGTCAAGGGTAAAATTGTCATATCAAAAGAAAAATGTAAACAAATAATTACAATTTTCGTGTTTGAATAACACTCTATTTTCTAGGCCTGTATTTGGCGGTGACTTGAGAGTACATGGATGGTTTTAGGAGTTAAAATAATACATAAATTTGTTTGGAAGTTAGATAAAGCACAAGGGTGTTTTTGTCTTTCACTCCTTCCACAAATTGCATAATATTGGGTCTTTTTGAAATTATATTTGAGTTTAGTTCCAATTATGTAAAAATATTTATTTGTTTTATACTTCATCGTGAAACAATCTAGATTCATTTAATTTTCAGTTACGATCTATTGAAAAAAAAAATCATAGACATGATCTTTCCTTTTCGTATGAGACATTTCTTATTGTTTTAACACTACATACAATAAAAAACTATAAGTATATGGTAAAATCCAATTTAACCACTTCAACAACAAGGTATATATTATTTCGTCTACTAGAACTATTTAATGTAACAAAACACCTTCTCGAATTGTCCAATATAAAAAGACCCCATGTTCCAACAATTGAAATCAGTGAACTACAAAATTTTGTGTATTAAAATGTCCTTAAAAAAATATAATTCACTCTAATGACTACAATTCTCTGTAAATCTGCACACAATTTCACATTTCCATCAATACGAAAAAAGCTTCAAAACCCCCCTACAATGAATTAAGTTCATCTTGAAGCTCCTTAGCATGTCTACTCATTCCACTAATCCTATAAGCTTTAATCATCGTTCGATAAGTAATCTTATCAGGCTTACAATCTCTCCTCTTCATCATCTCAAACACTCCTTTCATCTGAGCACAGCACCCCATCGTCCCATACGCATCAATCAAGCAATTAAAAAATACGGTGTCGAGCATTACATCCGAGTTCTCCACAAACCGTAAAACAGCTCCAATCTTCTCGGCTTTTCCAGCATGACCATAAGCTCTTACGAGTGAACACAAAGTAACACAATTCGGTTTTATCTTTTCAGACTGCATGAGTCGAAACAAAAACTCCATTTGCTTTATGTCCCCCGCTCTTCCAAACGCGTCTATTACGATGTTGTACGTGACTAAGTTCCACGAGAAGTGATATTTTTGCATGTATTCCATTACGGCACTCATTTTTTGATAGTTTGAGGTTTTGCCATAGGAGTCTAGGAGAATGTTGAATGTTTTAATGCTTGGCTCGATGCCGGAGGATTGGAACTTGTCGTAGCATTTCTCCATCATTTCGATTTGGCCACTGCCGCCAAATGCTCGCAGGGTCGAGTTCATGGTCCATACGTCGGGTTCACAGTCTCGTTGCCTAAGCATTTGGACAAGTAGTGATTCCATCTCCGTGAACCTATAAGTAAAATAAAAACAAATAGTTTAACCGGTTATTAATCGAATCTAATATGCCTTTTGAAGAAAGAAACAAAATCGAGTAATTGGCACTTTGCACCCTCGAATTGCATATTCTTTGGCAAAATGAAATGCCTATTGTTTTTAAAAAACAAATAAAAAACTGGTATTCGGTATAGTTTGATAAACTGGATCAGATTACTGATACTGAACCAAACAAAGGTCAAGCAGAAAAACTAATAAGGATTACCTAACCAAAGTTCCTATACGGTAGGCAATACATATGGAACTTCCGATACCAGTTCATTTGGCCAGTTTACCGAACCATGCACACCCCCTAAAAATAGATAGAGATTGAACTAGAAAAGGATAAAAGGGTTATTACTTTTTCGCTTTTCCATAGGCATCAATGAGAGTATTGTACGTAATTGTGTTGGCCTTGATTCCCTGAACAGCCATATCTTTTAGCAGAGCTTCAACTTTCCCATATTCATAAAACTGGAGGCATGATTTAAGGAGGATTGAATATGTGTAAACATCAGGTCGACAATTAATAGAGTTCTTCATTAATTCGAGAATTGAAAAAGCTTTGTCAAAAAGGCCAGTTCGGCTATATGCAGACAAAAGAGCAGTATAGGCTTCATGGTCCACAATACAACCTTCATCAATCATTGCCTGAAATAAGGTGTGAGCTTTCTCTGGTTGTTTACATTTTCCAAGCATTACAATTAGCTTGATATATATACCGGAATTCGGCTTGTACCATAGTTGCTCGCGGAGGAGATAAAAAACCTGAAATAATATTGTGAAAAAGGGAAATATTCAATCAGCCGAGTTATTGTCATATTAATTGCTAAGAGCACTTGTATATACAAAAGTTACGAAACTTTGATTATCCACTATACAATTCAATAATATGACAAATTATAACGAATTCTCATTACCCAACTTGGTCTGCAATGCTTTTCATTGGTACAATTGCTTGTAATGTCTATGAGATTTCTAATGATAGAATTTTTAAGATTTGAGTTTGGATCTTTGATTTTAGTGAGTGATGCGCAGATAATTTTTTATTTTATTGTAAATGGCAGAACATTGAGCTTCACTTTTGTTCATTTACATAGCCTGAAGAAACTGATTTGGCAAAAGCATATGCAAATTGATTTAACGAAAACTTGAATTATGTTAATTGGGTCAACAATAAATTATGAGATCAACTTTCACTTGTCTAGTCCTTCTGCCGCCCATCAAAATGGACGGAATCCCAAAAATAGAAACGTAATTCTCATTTAGATCTAGGGATTTGGAGCTATAAATTTCAAATCCATAACAATTGTTTGGATATTTTTTGATGAATTTCATCCCTAAGTACTTACTTTGTGCTATCCATTTAACAAAAATGATGAATTTGAAATCCACCCAACAATGGAGTCATCTGGAAATCACTTCTCCAAAGTCTTCATCTTATCCATATCTATCAAAATGCATTCTTCATTTTTTAAATGAAGCACGAAATTTAAGTAGTAAATTTACGTAGTTAAATAAGAGGCAACCTAATTCAAAGCCATGAATACCAATTCTTGGTGAGAAAACGACTATTCAAGAAAAAATAATACCAGCTCACACTCAGCCGTTACCTCATGCACCTAATGCCACATTCAGTGGTGGAGAAGAGAAGACCCCAACAAGTTTCAGAAAACAATTGAATATAGTGTAAAATGTTTGATACACACGATTTTGCACTCTATAACATTTCCAATTTCTCCCATCCTTTAATCAGAACCACAGACCTTTCTCCTGGCCCGTTCAATAATGAGACATACTTGCCTCTATACCACAACTAAATTTGTATTCAACTATAGCAGGTAAAATTATGCAATGCATATGTATTTTGTGCAACACGCAATCAAATGTTAGATTCCCCCAACTTATGTGACACAAAACTCTACCTATTCATTAAAAAAAATGGAAATTTCTGCACCATATCATAAGATACCTCTGCATGAGAATAACACTAGTTTCCCCTAAATTATACTAACAAGCTGCAAGCATAATAGTATTACAATACAAACAAAAGCTAACAGAGTATGTAAACACAGATAGGTCTCAAACCAACCCACCAAATATTACCACACTAGTAACATTCTCGAGTCTTGCTCTTTATTCTATAAATGCTAAATATCACAATATTATTTAAAAAAAAAAATGAATCTTTAAGCTCAAATAAGGGCACTAAATAAAAAACAAAAAGGGTAACTGTAAAGAGAGCAAAATACCTTGAGAGCAGATTCCCAGCGCAAGGCGGTGATACGTTCGTGAAGGGCTTCAAGAACAGTTCTGGGCAATAATTTCTTGGAATTATTCCCCTTTTTCTTTTCGATAACTGCTTTTGTTGCTTCTCTTCGCAGGATAATGGAAATGGCTTTCTGAGATGCTATTTTTCTGTTTGTTTCCTCTTTTCTCTCTTTAACTTCTACCTCCTTCAGCTGCGCAGGGTCCAGTACTCTTCTTTCAGTTATGGTATCGAGTGTAATTCTGTTGTTCGGGTCATATGATGTTTGTGGTTCGGGTTTGGGTTTGTTTCGGGTTTGGGTCTGGTGGTTGAACGGCGGCGGGAAAGGGTTGGTGGGTCCGGCGAGGGATGCCATTGTGCACAGAGAAGGTGTGATATTGTTGTTCAACGAAATTAGATTAAATTTGTATAATAAAATTCAGTGGATAATTTATTTTACCAAATACCTATTAAAATTTATATCGATGACGAATTTGAAATGACATTATAATTATGTTATCTTGCAATTTTGACTACTAGTGGGGCTGTGCAAATGAGTTGTACAAAATACTGTAAATTTTGGGATGTTATATAATAATTTTCCCGAGGAAGATTGGGGGTTTTGCTTCTAAGACCTTCTCCAAGGGAGTCCTTATATCCCAAAATATAAGAGAATTTATAAGAATTGCACAAAAAATAAACTCCAAGGGAGTCCTTAAAAAATAAGAATGCCAAATTTTTATAAGTTTGGACTCTTATATTTGAGAGTCCAAAGTGAAATTTTAAATGTAAAAGTAGTGTATTAAAGTTGGAATGGAGTGGTGTGGTGTGATTATTTAAAAGTAGAATCTTAAAATATAAACAAGCTGTTGAAGTGCAGAGTAAAAATGGAATGTATAACACTGTTCACCCCTTAAATTTTAAGATAAGAGGCATGAATTTAAGAGGTCTGTTGGAGATGCTCTAAAGTCTAAACTAGGTAGTCCCATAATTGAGTGAAGAACTGAAGAGTAAACTTAAAAAAAAAAAAAAAATAGATTATTATTGGTACGTGAACCTGGTACGGTAATGTAGCTCATACCGTATATGGTATGGGTACCGAAACTTCAATTTCGGTAAGGTTCGATCGGTTTATCGGATCGTGCACAACCCTAATTTTGAGTTCGGATACTAAGTGATGTTTTCAAAAGCTCATAAAATACTTTTTTTTTTTTATCCAAAAGTTTTTAATGGTGTGTTTTCAATTTCAACTTTTTTATTAGATTCTCTAGAAAAAAACTAAATGGTGGTTTTTTTTTCCATCTGAATTTGCAAACACTACCCAATAAAATATTTTTTCTCTTAAAATGCAACACCTATCACTTTCTATTCTCAACTACTTTTAAGTGATTTTTCAAAAATCTTTAGTCTAAGTTTAAGTTCATGCATTTGAAAATATCACCTAATAGTTGAGGAGACATAGGTCCCATTACCTAGATGTCATGGGTTCGAATCCCACCAAATATATGAATTTTTCTCTGATTTAATATTAGTGTTGTTAGTGACTATGTTAGTTAATCTTGCCGCTTGGCGTTTTCTCGTAGTTCGTCTTTGTGTCTCTCTCTGGGTTGTTTACCTATTACTATGTTTTGTGACGAGGGTTACCCTCTTGTAAACTGGTTAACTTTTATATAATTTTATGTATTTGTTATTTATCAAAAAAATAAATATATAGGATTGTGCTATGCCAGGTCAACTCCAACGAAGCCAAGTGGAGCAAATGCAAGATAATCATCCGTGTTATGCGACTCCACAAAATTACCTTATGAAATATTTATTGTATAGAACTCTTCAATGTATTTCTAAAATTTCAATAACAAACCCGCATAAGTACAAAATAGGTCATTTAAATACCGACATATTACAATAAACCATTTTTTAAAATACTTCATGTTAATCTCGTCTCTACAACTTCGCATAATATATTTGTAAGATCTCGTCTCTACTCTTCAGTGTACTTCCCATGTGTATTTTTTTGAATCCTAGTTAGTAATAACGTAATAAATAAAAATGTCATTTTTCATCAAATTAAAGAAAGTAAATAAAACTGACAAGCAATGTATTTTAAATATTTATTTTGCTTAAAGTGAACTCGAATAATTGGCACATGGGAAATGAAAATTGTGCTACGTAATTGCTTATGTCACACTAATAGGTTAGAGATGTAGACGAAATTTAAAAAAGTGGGCACATAAATTGTTTAGTATAAATCTTCACTAAGAAATATTATTGGTTAGGACTTAGGAATATGATTATATGACGCAATCACAGTGTTGAAAATCTACCAATATTTTAGGTGGTGTCTTCAAATGCTTATACTAGGTACCAATGGATATGCTACTACATTGAGAACACGATGAGATGCTATAGTGAAGTAATATCCATTGGTATAACCAACAAATAGACGAGATGGAATGAGACCATGACTAATACTCCGTATTCCATCGTTTTGAGACTTGTGTAATCATCATTGAATAAGATCAACTTTCAGATCGACACGTAAAAATTCGAGAGTTTGATCATTTCATAATGAATCTTCTGTGATCCATGCCTAAAAATTCGCTTCATGATAATGCAATGAAGCATATATAACATCCATCCAGTATGAAAACATGAACAACGAATAATTAGGGGCAAAATACCTGGAAATCCTAACAGTTGAGCTAAGAGAAGATCAAACCCTGATACCACGACACAATATAAGAAGTATTATCCTTACCAAGTTACATATCTTAAGCCATTTTTGTAGATACTTTCTTGTTATTTGCTCCTAGTTACAAGCTGTCCTAAACATTAGAACAGTATGACCAGAATCAATCGCCATTGACTATATAGCCTAACCATTGTCTTTGTTGCATACTTTGATTCAATCAAAGAAGAGGATCATCCATGCATCGAATCCATTCAAATCCGACCCATTAAAAACATCATACACCAAATACTCACTAAGAAAAAAAGATTCGACTACACTTAATTATTGAAAATTCAATTAGAATATTTATTCTTTATAAATTAAACAGCTGACTGGACCAAAGCTAAAAATCACGTTCACCCAAACCTGTTTACTGAAGGAAGTACACATGAAGTAGGTGAAGATAGTGGGAGTTGTTTTTTTGTTGGTTAATATTAATAATGATTTGACATTGACCCAAGAAGCAAACAAATCGTATTATAAAGGTGCTAGTTAGTATATTTCTCCACCATATCTGTCTGTCATTCATTCTTCCCAAGTTAGTTAAGAAATACTAACACAAATTAATTATCAACTGTTCTGTACCCAGTTCAGACCCAATGGATCCGGTGATAAGAAACGACCCAATCAGAACTAGCCACGTGGTCGCCGTACCTTACCCCGGCAGAGGTCACATAAACCCCATGATGAACCTCTGCAAACTCCTCACAAATTCGCAACCAAATCTGCAAATCACCTTCGTAATCACTGAAGAATGGCTCGGCTTAATCGGCTCCGAAGATAAGCCGCCGAGCATTCGATTCCAAACAATCCCTAATGTTTTGCCTTTGGAGCTTAATCGCGCCGCCGATATGATCAGCTTCGTTGGAGCAACTCAGACTAAGATGGCTGAGCCGTTTGAGCGGCTGCTCGATCGGCTCGGCGCGCATGTGAATTTGATAATTGCTGATACTTTTTTGAACTGGGCGGTGGATTTGGGGAATCGGAGGAATATTCCGGTGGCGTCGCTTTGGCCGATGCCTGCTGCGGCGTTCTCGGTGTTTTACCATTTTGACCTCCTTGTACGGAATGGTGATCATCCGTTTGAAGTATCTGGTGAGTCCATAATGGAGTAGTAATTTCGATCGGTCAAATTGATTCTTTAATTTTTTTACTTATTAGTAATATTATTTTTAGCTTATTAATTATCACAATTAATATTGTTTATTATACTGTGATTAGATGAGCAAGTGAGTCGATCAAATATCACATGATTTAAGATTGATTTATTTGATTGTGCATGTTAACTGATTCCCCCTTTTAATTAAACCTAACACTGACACGGATTCAAACATTTTGATATTGTACCTATGTAAAGGAATACTTACCTACACCGGTATCCTTGAAGTTCAATGTCGACATTGACCGAGATAAAAATATATATATTTCCTTAAAATTATGTCATGACTCAAACTAAATGGCAGAGGGATGTTTGTAAGGTGCAACATTAAAGTAGGTTTTTGGTAATTATTGAAATCTCAGGAGGTGAGGTGTTCATATAATTTACTCAACATCAAAGATGTTCCCCTAATTTTACTTAACATGAAGACGTAATTCCAGGTACTTATCCATATTTTCTGTGTGTATCAAATCGAGCTAAAGTATATATGTCCCGCGTCTAGTCTGTTATGTATTATGAATCATATGAACACGAGTTTTTAAGAAAGTGAATTTTAAAATAATATGTAGTTCAATTCACATTAACATTATACTAAACTAATGGTATCTTTTTGCTCTTTAATGTGATATAGAAAAAGGGGAAGAACGAGTGGACTACATCCCGGGGATCTCTTCAATTCGTTTGATGGATATTCCAACAATTGCGTACATGAAAGATCTAAGACTCTTTCATCTAGCTCTTCAAATTTTCCCCAATGTCTCCAAGGCACAATACCTCTTATCCACTTCAATCCATGAGCTAGAACCTCAAGCTATAAATGCATTAAAACAAGAATTCTCATTCCCGGTATACACTTTTGGCCCAACCATACCTTACTTCAATCTTGAACCACCTCAAGAAAACAACCATGACCACTACTTCCAATGGCTAAACTCCCAACCCCAAAATTCAGTTTTATACGTGTCGTTGGGAAGCTTTCTCTCGGTTTCAAGTGCCCAAATGGATGAAATAGCCGATGGATTGCGCGAAAGCGGAGTCAACTTCCTGTGGGTGGCTCGTGGGGAAGCCACAAGGCTACAAGAAAGATGTGGTGATAAAGGAAAAGTCGTGCCTTGGTGCGAACAATTGAAGGTTTTATGTCATTCTTCGGTTGGTGGATTTTGGACTCATTGCGGATGGAATTCTACGGTTGAAGGTGTTTATGCGGGTGTACCGATTATTGCTTTCCCTATTTTGATGGATCAGAACACGAACCGTAAGCTCATTGTAGAGGATTGGGGGATTGGATTGGATGCCAAGAGAGATTTGGGAAGTGGAGGATTGTTGATGAGTGGAAAAATTGCTGAGATTGTGAAAAAGTTTATGGATTTGGAAAGTGATGAGAGGAAAGAGATGTGTGGAAGGGCGAAGGAACTTCAGAAGAAGACTAGGGGAGCAATCTTGGATGGAGGATCGTCTATGACAAACTTGGATTCTTTTTTGAAAGATATTACATCATCCAATTGAAGATAAAATGTTGTTGTTGTTGATCTTAGGTCTACATTGAAACTAAAATGAATTTGCTCACAGACTTCAAAGATCCTTGATGTATCTATTGAGCATTTCATGTGTAATCTTTTCAATCGATTAATTAAACAGAGAGACGTCTCTTTCCAATAATTGGGCAAGTAAAGCATAAAAGTTGTGTTTTTAATCCCAGTCAAACATTTTCTTATCTGAAATTGATAAAAAAAATTATACTTTTGGTTCTATTTTTTCTTAATCTTAATCTGCCACTTTATATCCAATCAATCTCTAAACACCCAAATTTTGAACAGAGGATAAGAAACGAATCCGATCACTCTCTTCACATTCAATTTTTGTAAAGAAAATGTGAAACTCAGACAACTTTTATCCAAGTTGATATCCACTTGGGAGAATTATCAGCTTGGGGGACTGATACCGAATCAAACTAATCCGGATGTGAATATACTTAAAACTTGTTTGATATGAATAACACACTAAACTCAATTGAAGTTTAACCAATCAAACTATTAACAAACGAGCATCCAATATAATTCACGCCGCTCCATCGTTAGACAAAGTGAATTTTTCCGAACAAGTTATAAACTTGAATCTTCTCCAATGATTCATTCAATCTTATTGCAGCTTTTGATGGCCTCATTTGTTTGAACTCAACCACAAATGAAAAGAGTTTTATGTTCAAGCACAACCTTCTCAAAAGATCTAGCTTTCTTGCCTACGACAACTCTTATCCATTATCATATTCACGAAAAACACAGATTGATATTCAGTTCCACAACTGATTCTAAATAAACCAAGCAACATCATCATATGGAGAACAAAAGGAACTTTCATTTCAACTACATGATCAAGGTTCATAAGCCAAATGGACATGCCACAACCAAATCTTAAAAGCAAAGTTGCTAATAAAACCAAACGAAAATGACACGAACACACAACCACAGAACTCAAATCCTCTAAATCTGATGATCCATCAACTCCTTCAACCTATACATACACCATCATCCTATTATATTTCTATTTCTTTTTGCTATTTTTAATACTATCACCTCGATTGTCATTCAATCCTTTTGCAGCTTGTGCCGCTTTCTTCGCTGTCTTTTCTTGAAGCGCCTTTGCGTCCCTGTCCACAAGGAAACATCACACTATAAGTACTACATATGATCAATATTGCAATAATAAGATAATGACAAAGAGGTAGTAGTGACAAACCTCTCTCGTCTCTGTTCAGGGGTCAAGCCATCATTTTTGGGGTTCCTGGGTTTGCTGCCAGTCCTGGCTTGAGCTCTTTCACGATCACGCTCTCGTTGATTGCCGCGTTAGCTTAAGTTAAGGAATGAAACAAAATACAAATCAAGTACTAAAATAATTCCTTAGTTTATTAGCCTCAATTTACATTAGACGCATAAAGTTAGAATGAACTATTACCCTATATGTGGTTTTGCAAATGAGTAAAATACATTCATTTGAATAAAGTGCTTCGATATTTGTCCATTTTCATCACCATTTAACACTGAAAATGAATCAACACCCAAACACAACCTTGAGGCCCGACATTGAAAGGGTTGATTTTGTGAAGAGAAGTGGAAACCTCAATAATCCAAAACTGAAATTTAATAATTAGTTCACAATAATATCGCGAGAAACACCAAAAACAGGTAATCTTAAGAAATTTATCCAATCGCGATAAAGGTCCTAATGCAGTTTGTCTTGTAATTGTTTGGATCTGGAATTAGGGTTAGAATTTCCCACAAACAAATATGCCTGAAGCTTTAAAATAAGATCAATTAATTAATAAAATTAGAAATTAATAAATCAGATTATGATCTAAAATCAGAGATAAGAAACATATCGAAGGATATGACTCATTCTCGATTCTTCGAACAGCCAAACAAGGATCGAGAAACAATTAGCTACGAAAATATCCTGGGCACCAAAAAAACGTAAATAAAATATTTTAAAAATCGTTTAAAATCAAGAAAATCAGGCCAAGTAATAAGAATATTTTAGAGAAAAAAAAAGTGATGAATTGTGAAGAAGAATTACCTGATTGAAGCAACCACGCAAAGAATTGACGAAAAGGTGGAGAATATAAGAAAATTGATCGTGGTTGGTTGAAGAAAATCTAGTCCAGTCTAGGATAGCGAAAAACTGAGGGGGAAGGCTCTCATTTATACGTAATAATAATAATTTAGTCATGTCCCTACAGAAGGATCCAGAAGCCGCTAATTTCTTTTTCCCTTTTTTTTTTTTTTTGGACCTTTTTCTCCTTTTCTATAGTTATTACTGTATTATTTATTGGAGACCAATAAATGATAATCTATTTTAATTTGAACAAATCAAATAAGTCAAGATATTTCATGTTTACTCAATGAGGAACAAAAAAATAAGTCCCCCCTTAATGCATTGATGAAAATTTGCTAATATTTGTTTTAGAATTAACCATTTATTAATTTTAAGTAGATAAGTATGAATAAATACATGATAAATGAAATTGACTCTCTTTCAGAATTTAGAAATTTATCATAATTTTCTAGAGACTAAAATATCTTCTAATGTTGTTTAATGATCAAGTTTGAATTAGTACCAATCTGAGTAGATGAAATCTGCAATTAATTAATTTATCACTATTTTTAATTTAATAAGATCTTCAACATAAAGATTTACACCATTGATCATCGAATCTGCAACAAGTTTCTTGATGCAGCAAACTTAGCTCAGGAGCTAAATATCTTTGTTGAACTAAACTATAACAATAGATAAAATAATCACATCTAATGATAAATGATCAAATTTTGTTGAAAAATAATGTAGTGAAATTAATTCATGTAATTGATGGTATTTGAAGCAGAAAATGTATATCATGTTGCTGATTTTGTATTTGACGATATTAATCATTAATACATTTACCCAGTTGGATTTTTAAAAAAAAAATAATAATAACTCATGATTTATTAGATTAACAATAAAAGTTTGTCAGCGTAGTATATATAAATAAAAAAAACATTGTCAATACATATATACAAAACTTATTATCGAATTCAAAATTCGTAACCAATCCGTTCAACTTATATTCATATAAACCTTATATATCACGAATGATATTTCTCAATCAAAATTGGATCAAATTCAAATCAAAACTATCCATTAACAATTTGAAATTATTTAAGTTCTGGATTTTGGTCTTTTATTGGGCTCCAATCCAAACAAATTATGGTTTGTTACATATATGGATCCCATTCCAAGACAGCCTCTTTCCTTTATAACCCAACATTGTCCCTTTACCATTGGGCTTTCATACGTCCCAATTACAAACATTTCGGGCCCAAGAGAATTGGTTTACTCGGAATATAAATCCGAGTCATGAGTCATCCGACTCAAATTCAGTTTCATTAATTAGTAAAAATAACCATAGGGTCTCAAAAAATAAATAAATTAAATGGTACAAAATCTCAAGCTCTAAGTATCTGAATTGAATAAAAATAATAATTAGTGGAGTTGAATAAAATAATATTTAATTGAGTCGAACATAAATAATTCTAGTAATCGGTATGATACGTTGAAGACATTAATCCGTCATTAAATAAAATTTAAACGAGTTATTATGTAGTAACAACGAATACTGCTTATTCATGCCAGCTCGCGTGTTTGCTCATTCGTTCATTTATCATGCCACGGCTGAACCTTTTTTAATTATTTATTTATGTTGTAATTTGTACGTACGTGTAGCTTAACAACTTTGTTATATTGAATTGTACCAAAAAAAAAAAAAAAACTTTGTTATATTGAATATTTAGATACGAATTTATTAAATGCATTAGCTAAACAACTTTAAATGCCTGACAATTGCAAACGCCAAAAATATATCACTAGTTCTCTACATTTAGAGGGACATTTGGTTAAATAAGAGAGATGATGTCATTCAAGAGACAAAATTTTATTTTTTGCCCTCTAAAGTGGTTGTGTTTCAAAATTGACACTTTATTGTGGTACCTTGATAATATACATCATTTATTGTGTAATCATCATCAATTTCAGTCCTCATTGTCGGAAAATTTTAATTATCGCCGGAAATCATCAATTTATGCCTATATTGTTTGGAAAATTATTATCTTTTTGGCCGAAAATCATCAATTTATGTCTAATCAAACCGAAAATTTTAATTTTAATCAAAAATATCATTTGTCGAGTGACACTTAAAAATTAAGAATTTCATATTCTGGCTCCACAATTTGCAAGTCTAAGTCATGTGATAGGTCAAATATGACATAAATTGATAACTTTTAGCGATAATTAAAGTAAATCGGTGACAAGGACTTAAATTGATAATAATGATACAATAAATGACATATATTGTCAAGGAACCACAATAAATAACCAATTTTAAAACGCATCCACTTTAGTAGACTAAAAATGATATTTTGCCTCAATTACAAATGTCACTCCAAACATTAGTTGATGAAATTAAGTAATCAACTTAACCACTTCAAGAGACGATAAATTTTACTGCCTCCGTCTTTTCTTTTTTCTTTTTCCTCACAGTTGAATAAGTCAACTAAATTTTAAAAATTTATAATTAATAATATAACTACTTTATTTCAATAATAATTAAATAATATCATACGAAAACACGTATATTATTATTTAGAAGGATTAAAACACAATAAATGTAACCAATTTAACTTGAAAAGTTACTTATCAAATTGAAAAATTTGACTTCGCACTATAGCTAATGGAGTACAAATTATGAGACAGAGGGAGTATCATGCAATAATTGTCCAAGTGTCCGTACTGTTGCTGATAATACACAATAAAGATGAAATCTTAATTTTTTTTTTGATAAATTGATAAAATCTTAGAGTATTATTGTTCCGTAACTTCGAGGAACAATTAATGTGCACTTATTTAAATTTGGGCAGCAAATAAAAAAAATAGTTTCTCCAATAGACTCACCAACATATCTATCTAATTTTATTTATTTACCTAAGTAACATATAAATGGAATAATTTTGTTTAAAAAAGGTCTATCATAAATCATTAACAAATTAACATTCTATTTTGATGTGGCAAGGTGTAGATGTATTATTTTGGTCATAGGTCTTAAACCTGATTTAATCTCTTTCGAATCGCGTCGAACATATTACGTGAGAATCTCTCCTACAAAAAATTAAACCTAAATTCATTCCACTGTACCATTCACCCATTGATATATATATTTTTGTCAAATTTGTCATGTGTCCACACCAAGAAGTTATGAAAATTTTGTCATGTGTCCACACCAAGAAATTATGAAAATTATAAGATGCGTTTGATTTGTAAGCAAATCCAATTGTTTCCACACACACACAAATTACAAAGAGAGAGAAGGCAAAGACCTACCTTTTCACTTCTATCTTTCCTCCTCCTCCTACATCCCCTTTTGGCTACCCCCCACCACACCATTTTCTTCTTTCTCCAACTGTCACGAAAGGTATCCAATATCTACTTCACTGTTACAAAGGTTCTACTAGTATTTTCCTCCATCAACTTTATTTTTCATAACATAAAATAAATAATTTTCGGTTTCCAATAAATCTCAAAACATCTCCCCATAAAAGAAGCTTCACATATTTAAATTCCCAAGAAAATTTTAAAAAAAAAAGACCTTTTTATTTATTTAATTCTCTCTGAACTTCAACTTCTCACATTCAGCTTTTACTCATTAGTTCCCTTCTCACACCCAATCATCGATGGAAACCGACGGAGGAGGAGTCAAGAAACTCGACTCGCAGAACCTTCGAGATTTCCTCCGAATTAAGCAAGAAAATTACCAAAATAACCTCGACCGCTTCACCGCCAACAACCTCACCGGAATGACATTAGACGCGTTGCTCAGTGAAGAAAGAGCACAGATCCGACCGGGAAACGAAACACCGCAACGATTACAGCCGAACAGGACGCTCTTAGACATTATCCGTGACGAACCCGGCGGTGCCGCCCGTAGAGATAGTCAGAGGAGGTGGCGGAATTTAAAAAATAAGCTCCGTCTCCACCGCAACGACAGTAGATCCTCTTGGACCTCCGGTATTTCCTCTGCCACCGAAATTCTTACTAACAATCCAATCAACAACCGGATTCTGATAGAGCCGGCGGAAGAAGAAGGCGGCGGCGGCGGAGAGGAAGGGCCGCAGCCTGTGAGGATGTCATTGATGGCGTTACTGGCGGAGACGGATATGAAAATGGGGTTTGACGAGGAGGAGGAAGCGGCGGAGAGTTGTGGCGGAGTAGAGTGTAACAATTGCTGTGTTTGTATGGTGCGGAATAAGGGTTCGGCTTTTATCCCCTGCGGTCATACATTCTGTAGGCTGTGCTCCCGGGAGCTGTGGGTGCAGAGGGGGAATTGTCCGATTTGCAATAATATCATAGTGGAAATTCTTGATATTTTCTGATAAATATTTACAGAGTAATTATATCTTGTAAAAGAGTTTATCCTCATTTCTTAATTTGCTTTATTGTTTGGGTGGTCAGTGGTGGTATTTTAGATTAATTAAGGGAACTTTTTTCGTAAATATTTTTAATATAAGTTGTATACTATATAATAGCTACCGCGCGTAAAATAACTACTCCATAATGCATAACTAGAAAAAAAAACTTGTTATTAACTATTAATTAAATATTTTATCACTAATAAACTACATTTTACAAAATAAAACCAATTTATTGCTAACTTATTATACTTTCTTCCAAACCCAATTTCCAATTAGAAAACTCGAGTAATAATTTTTTTTTACCATTTTATAAGTGAATACAATTAATATTTAACATCACTCTATAATTAAATCATGGATTCTCTATAGAATTTTTAAGAGGAAAAACATATTTCATATCATAATTCACAACCTCTTGACACATTTAATTTTATCGTCAATTTTCAGACAGAATTCAACACGTGCCGCTCACTTGTCCGTTAAGTTAACAATGGTGAGTCTTTAAAACCCGTGCATGTTTTAGTCAACTCTACGGGCACATGCGAATTCCATCCGAAAATTGACGGCAAAACAAAATGTGTCATGAGGGTGTGAATCATGACATGGAATTTGTTTTTTCGAAAAATTTGGTACCAAATGTGTGTTTTTTCTTTTTTTTTTTGACTAAAATTTGGTATCAAAAGTATTTTTCCCTCGAATTTTTTATTTTAGCTAATGAAATCCATTACACAATAAACTTAAATTATAGTAATACTATATTTATTTTTAATTATAAAAACTTAAAGCTTTACTTAATATATTGAATCAACATTAAAATTTGAAGGGGTTCATGCACCCCCTAGGGCCTAGATGAATGTAGCTCCGCCGTTGACTGGATGAGATTTTTTTGGTGATTTACACTCAGACCTCCTCAGATTTGGGCATATTATAAGAAACTCTCTGTGGTATAATATTATTACATAGACACCCCCTGTGGGTATATTTAGCCAGTGAAAAATTTGGAAAATCAAAAAAAGAATTGCTGACATCATCAAATTCCGTCTGTTTTTAACGCCGTAAGGGGTTTATTGTAATATGCCCAAACCCGAGGGGTGTCCCTGTAATTTTTTAAACAATGGGGGGGTTTCTTGTAATATGTCCAAACATGAGGGGGTCTGAGTGTAAATCACCAGATTCTTTTTTTAGTAACTATTTATATATGTATGCTATAAAGTAAATTCAGAACATGAATATAATCTCTCTTGTAATTTTGAAAGTAAATCATTGGTGAGTTTCAGTCACATAAACAAATGCATAACTCTTATGTATTAGATAAAAAAAAATTAAGTTGTGCTGCATCAGTTCTCTTTTTAATTTGCAATTGAGCTAATAAAAATAAAAGTGACAGGCACCTGCATTCATTATGAAAATGTGAATGCAATCAATTTCTTTTAATCTTCTATTAAGAAAAAAATGAAAAATCAATAGTATCTTCTATTAGACAATACTGAATACTGTACTGGACAAATCAATCAATGCAAGGCATGTAGTATTTTGTATGCACAATTTGCTGGCGAAAAGGACTTCCAAACCCATTAAATGAGCTCCACATTTACATCAATATTTATTAGGTCCAGAAAATGGAAAAAAAGGTATTAGCAGGATTATTTTGAATAATTGCAAGAAATTGGGGAATCTTGTTTGACTTTTCAGAAGAAAATAATTTTAACATGTCCTCGATTTTAAATTGTGTGTAAAAAGAGAAATGCATGTTTGAATTTTTAGAGACGCATGCAATAAATGTTTAGTATGTTTAATTATTGAAATTGGTAGAGTATGTAACTGTGTACTACTACATTAATTAAAGTTTCTATGTAACTATTTAAATCTAATGATTACAGAGAAAATAAATAGAAGTACGATAGTAACAGATAGAAAAAAGAGAAGGACGATAAAACTTCCCAATCCCATTTGATACCAAAAACCTAATTACACTACATCAACTGACTTGCTGGTGGTTGTCTTTGTCCCGTATTATAGGCAGTTCACCTGAAACACACACTTTCACCAACTTTAGGTGCATCATAATCATTAATCAAAATTTCATTTTGTATGTATATTATGGTGAGTCAAGTATTGAAAACATTTTGAGAATTTTTTGAAAACGTTTCAAAGACATTCAGGAAAAGTTGTAAAAAGAGTTACTAAATTTTCGAGAATTACAATATATTTTACAGGAAAAAATTACAATATAATCCAATCAAAAAATGCAAAGATACCCCCATGAACTTAAAATAATATCTATAACCATCCTGTTAACTTTGAAAAAAGGCAATAACCCCCTTAGTCACTCGAACATTTGATAAAAAATCACCCTATGGACTTATGATTTATGAAGAAATTTTTAATTGATTTTTTCGCTAATAAAAAAAGAACACATATACGGGTTTTTCTTTTTTTGCATTGTTGGCAATTAGGCAATGAACAGGGGTATTTTTTTTTATTTTAGCTCATATAATTTTCACATTTTTATATTTTATTATATAAAACCCTATTAACTACACATGTTTCTCAAACACTAAAATTGCAAACACATTTCCAATATATATATTCTCACTCCGATACTGGGACACGTGAGCGAAAATACATCCAAAGATGAAATATGATAGAAAGCAGAACTCCTACGCCTCCTCTCAATTTCAGGTTGGTCATAGGCAAACTGCCCTCTTAAAGCAAAAAAATCATCTTATCTAAATATAAGAGCTCTTGTAATAACCATAATGGCATGAAGATGGTTCACTTTCAGGGGAGATATGATGGTCAACAGTCAAAATTCACTAATGTAATAAAGTCAACATATCCAACATCACAACTCAACAAAACTAAATTACCCTTTGGTCCTCATGATCGTGATGCTTCCTCTCCCTCCTTCGGTGTGAATTTTCGTTTTTCCAACGACTGGCTTACCAGAAAAAGCAGATGTGGGATACATATCAGGATCTTCATTTGTTTTCATCGTTTCTGATGGTGGAGTATGTATCTTTTGATTAATGTCCTTCAAAGTCACGTCTCCCTTGACACCGCATGGCTTTAAAAAGTCAAACGGGTAAACAACATAAGAAGAAAGGCCCGTGGGTGTCTGCATATATGCCTTCTTACCTGAGGGATCATGGTAATGGTGCTCGATTATAGCTACATATATAAGATAAAAAAAATATTTGCTATAGTTCACAATGAGTAATTAAACTCGGTTTTTATTAAGGAGAAGACATCCTTTAAATGATGCATTATTATCCTTTAAAGGAAAAGAACATGATTTTCCTACATATTTGGTCGTCAAGACTTGTACATGTTAGTTGTCAAGGAAAGTTCACGCACTCCACTTATGATCGTATTCAACAGTTAATTCTACGGTATAGACGCTTATGACATCCCCCTTGATGCCTTGCAATTTACAACCTTTAGCACAATAATGTAAAATGTTGTTCATAGATCAAATTATTTCGTGGATTGAATTTCACTTGTTTGTGTACAATTATATTGTGTGTGCTGGGGTAGAAGTTTGATACAGAGTATAACAGTATCTACACTATTTAATTGCTTATAAAAGTTATATTAAAAAACTATAAAAATCTTAAAATTGACGGTTAATCGAAACTTACTATAATAATATCTATTATTATGCCAGAAAATCTACCAATTCTAATTAAAAATAGAAGATTATGTGGTAATATCATGAGATTTTCTATTGAATAATGGTTGCCAATTTTCCCACAATCTAAATAATGACATTGGGAAAAAAACAACCAATTTTCCCACATTTTCCTGTCAAAGAAACACACCTAAATGATTTTGCAACATATGAATAAATCGAAAAGACAGAAGATCAACCTTTGGGAGCAACACATGGACGGAGCTGATGTTCATGAACAACTCCTGCTCCATGTTTGATTTCTGAATTTCGAAGCTCTGGAAAAAGACACTTAATGTCAAATAATAAATACTAGTAGATATGGGATGTCACAAAAAGAAAAGGAACACGAGAAAAAATGATACACAAGTAAAGAACCAAAAACAGTAAACTAAATCAAAGTTTTGTTTCCATGTACCTGCTACATCAATTTGAACATCAGACACTGCAGACATGTTCCTATATCACATATGTAAATACAATATATCAGAATTCTTGTTTTCCTAATAAATAAATAAATAAATTGAAGCACATCTAAGTTGCACATACTTTTCATCGGGACTTATTTGCAGGGCCGCATCATTAAAGCAACTTTCAATCCATCCTTCCTCTGACTGATCGAGAGTCTCAAGACAAGATACAGACGTGCAATCTGGGAGAATATTTGGTTCTTGAATTTTATTGAGGAAAATTATGAGAACTATAAAAATGAATTAAATTTTGAAGCCTAAAGTTCTATAAGTTGACGCAACAAATATATAGCCTAAAGAAAGAATAATGTACACAATCTAGAGCCAAACCTTCATTTTGGGGCATCCATTCTGAGATTTCAGATAAATCCTCTTCAGTTGAATTGACCATGTCCTAGATTTGATTAAAAAAAGAATTCTTATCATTAACAAGATATGTGGTAAATAACATTACAAGCCACTCAAAGTTAACAAAATGAAAAAAAGCTAAGATAAGAAGTACTATAATGAATTTAAAAAAAATGCTATGCAGAGAAACTTAATTTAAATATTCGGTATAACTTAAGCCAAACTATCTTAATTGTAATTAATATATAGATGCACGGAAAATATAGCATGAATTAGTCATAAGGCTGATTAAATTACTTCAACTCCAATTAAATCTTTTATAAACTTTTTCTTAAGAAATGCAATAGTAATTAACCATTCACAAGAAATTTACATCAGCGGAAATGCATCGATCATATAGTCTATGTTTGGAACTTGAATTTTAGCGAAGAAAATCACAAGAAAAACTTGTTTTTATCATCAATGCAGGAAAAACGTGTTTTACCCACTACAATTCAAGAACCAAACATAGCCATAGGATATACACAAAACTGATCTTACATTCAGTTTTCTGAAAGTTGGCCTTTCCTCATTGTCATGTGAGAAACCTGAAATATTCGAGTCAAACTGTAGCACTCGACGGCTTTTCCCTTGTGATGAAGTAACCCTTGATTCCTCTAATTCCTTGCTCATCTCATCTGGAATTCCGTCATTATAAGAATTAACTTTTTTCTTGCACAATAATTCTAAAGTAAAAAAATGATTAGGACAAAGAGGAAACATAAAGTACTCTTGTTAGAGACGATGCAAGCCAAGTCACCACTGTCCTTTACAGGAGTTGTCTCATCATTCAAGATGCAGAGAAGATCCTGTTCGTTTTGAGTTTCATTATTCCATATGCAGTTAGAGATGTCTGCTAATTCTTGCAAAGAAAATAGTAAATGTTAGAGGTGTATTCAAGAATCGATTAGGACTCGAGTAACTACCTCAAACTCAAAGAAAATGCAAAGGTGAGACCAGCTTACCTAAACTGGTGTTGTCCTCGAGAGAGTATTCTCTGCCTTTCCATGGCCATGTTTTGCTATCACTGTTTTAAATATGGAGAGTGTAAGTATACTTGATTTATGTAAGTAGTACTAAAACATCGCGCTATTCTTTCTGGTAACATATAACTTGAAATCTGAAAACAAAACAGAGAGCAATAGACTAGTACATTTACGGTAAGAGTAGCCATTAAATGCCGTTTTGTTAAGAAAAGCCATAAGCAGGAGGAACACTATGAGAAAATACTAAGAAGGGTAAACACCAAACAAAGAATTAATAAATTTCCATACAATACTCATAAACAAATTGAACCTTGTAAACAATATAGAATCGAATTAAGACATTAAATTAAATTAAGCAAACATAAGCCCAGACCCAACAAATCACAATCACAAGACCATTGTAATTTAATTGAATTCCACTTCATTTGTGCATAACATGGATCAGAATTTCATACGAAACAATACATGTCAGAAAAATCCATCAAAATCGACGTCACAAATCCTGCATTAATACACATAAAAGTTTTTGCCCAAGCATCAAATCATCAATGGGAACTAACCCATCGAATAATTTCAATAAAATGCACAAAACAGAGAATCATACTGATACCCTAAAATAAATCACACAAACCCGGTACAAAAGCAAAAAAGAAAAAAGAAACTTAAGAAACTCACTTGTCATTTTTTTCCATTGGTTTATCTCAGATATGATCAGAATCCCACTTCTCAACTACACAGAACACGACCACAAACATTAGTAAAATAGTAGAGGTAATGTTTGGAATCTGTGAATAAAAGAGCAATAAATATGGAAGATACTCTACATCTATATTCTCCGCACACAAAACTATGTGCACGCACTGCGCACTAATACCTCTCGAGTCTCGACTTATTGTTTTTAATCGCAGTTTTAGTTTTGTCCTTAATGGCTTAATCCACCATTAAAATCCTAAACTGTAATTCTGATTATTTAAGTGCTAATCAGCATTATTCAGTTATACTTAAGCCCAGTCCATAACCGTCACGGAAGCGTGGATAATCTAGCACGTTAATGGGTCGAGTTTTTTAACCCACCCGGTGATTGATACCTAGTTGGATCAGTCTCATTTCTTGCAAAATGAAAAACAAGTAACAATCTTTTTAGATTTTAAATTTTAAACAAGATTCGTTAACTTAATAAAACATTTGCCTATCAAAAGTTTGGTGCACTATTTTTTTAATTGATCAATTTTCCTCAAAATTATGTTTGGTATAATTTTTCCGGTTTTGGAAAAGAAAATACATTTCTCAAAATTGAAAATCTTGCATCCAAATTTGGGAATTCGAAACACATTTTTCTATGGTATTCAGAATCTTAATTTGATACTATAAATTAAAAAGTGGTGAATTACATATGTCTCCCCTAATTTTTAAAATTTTTGCATCCACCTCCCTTAACCTTAACAAATTTTACAAAGGTTATGAAATTAGACCATGAATCAAAATTTTCATTTTTTTCATTGAAAACATCGAAAAGTTTTCATTTTGAATTAAACGAAATGAATATAAGATATAGTTTCAAACTATTTATTTATCTGGAATCTCTTAGTTATCTTAATATAGTAATTTTTTTACAATTTTTTCTTAATATTTCCAAAATATTTTTGAAAAGTCTCCAATATTTAACTGACTGAAACACACACTCGAAACAAATTTTAATTCATGAATTTAACTACATCGTGTAGCTCTGTTTATTTGGGTTTTTAACGAGTGTTTTTACATTTTCTAAAAATCCAAACACAAAACATTTTTTGTTTGTGAGATATATAGATATCTTAAAAACACACACAAATATAAATCTGACATGTTATGAGAGTTCAATTTCATTACATTCTTTGCTTCTCAAAATTTCCTGATGGAATCAAACAAAGATCAGTAGCTCAATCTTACAATTTCATACAACAAAGTTCGATATTAATTCTACCATGAAACTGCTACACAGTCCCCGTAGGTTCATTTAACATTAACTGTACATGAGCAAATTTTGAAGGAAAGGGAAAAGTACCATCCTACCCTTTCTACCGTGTTCTCTTTAAAGGGGCAGTAGCAACCATCTCCTCATCTCTCGATCTTTTCATATTTGTACTCGTAAAACTGCATGGAAATTTGCTCTCTGTTGAAGTACCACAATTTATTTCCCGAAGACCTTAAAAAGAATTGTGATGCTTCAGATATTTACAATTATGTCAAAGAATGCATTAGAATTTAAATATATATATATATATATATATATGAAAAAGTCACGCATTTGCAGCTTACCTGAGACAGCTTCATCATATCTTGATCTCTTAAATTTAATTGCATCTCCGGAGCACAATTTTCTCTTCAAATTTATGTCATCCGATACTACAATGCCACATCACAGCATTAGATATTGTTAAAAGACATAATCTCACTTAATCTTTGATAACAAGCGAGTCTTTAGAGTTTTACACACTAAAATTAAAGAACCAAACATATAATTTTCAATGACGAGAAAATTACCTGAATTAGCCTCCTTGAACTTCTCATTATTGAGCAAGTTGCCATGCTCAAGCTGTTTCTTTTTGGCATTTCTGATATATCCTTGTTCACTCATCTCGGAGATCCCCTTTCCAGTCGGGTCGTGTGATCCTAATAAACCAATATAAAAAATCACTTTATAATATAATGAAATTGAAAGCTCCAAAGCCACATCTGCAAAATCTATAAAAGAATCGAGTTGCACTGTGGCACCTTATATTTGTATAACTACGAAAATAATAATTTTGTCAAATGAAATTTAGACTTCGATTCTCAGTAAAAGAATAAACAATAGACTACATTACCCTCACCATATATTTGTACCAGAAGCACGTTAAAGGCCATATAAACATTTACATATTTTTTGAAAAAATAAATCTTGAGACAAAAAATAGATGTGATTGGATCAATCATAGGTGTGAAAATCAATTTAAGTTTTAAGACAATTATCATGTCTCATGAATAACTCTATCGAGTAATTCAGGTACCGTATCGACTATTTTCCAAGAGATTTGAACAGTTATCACAACCAAAGTTCAGGGGAAAATTTGCATTTTTAGTCCTACTAGACTAAGCCCTCAGCATATTTGTTTGGTCATATTCCCTCCTTACCAAACTTGAGACCAAAAGTCCAAAACTCAGAGAGTCTTATGGACCAAAGCAATATACTACTCTACGAGACCGAAAGCGTGCAAATTTTTCAAAAAAAGTGCTGGACCAAAAGTGTTAAGGTTTTCAGGCTCTGTGGAGCTAAAATGCAATTTTGCTAAAGTTCAACATTCAACAACCATTGTATAGTTTATAAATAATAACCAAAATCCCATTTTGGTAAAGTGAAAAGGTACCAAGAAAATAAAATATATGTATGAAGTATGAACTCCTCCATACATAATCATTTGGTGTTCACTACTCAACCTCACAAACAATTTTACAAATATGAAATCCAGTAACTCAGTTGAATTCATTCATTCAAAAATAATTGCATAATACTCTATAAAACAAGCTATAATATAAAAGCTCCATTATTCAATAGAATTTTAATCAATTGGGCATTCAAACAGAGACAAATTCAGTACATAAAACAGAGGGAAAAGAGGCCCGTACTTTTTGACCCAATTTTGGAAAGCTTGCCATGAACAAGTAGAGCATCAGAATCAGAAGCTCCAGTAGACAACCCACGAGCAGAGAAGAACCCAATCAGAGACTTCCACGTCACCGAAGAAGCTATTAAATCAACCCCTCTGCTTATAAAGTGACCGTTGAGCTTCAGAGTATTCGGGTCGAGTCCGAATACCCGAGAAATTGACCCGAGGTCCAGCTTCTGGTCTTCCCAGGCAATTATTTGAACTATTTTGGACGATACTGAAGGGCAGAGTAGATTTACTCTTCTCTTTTTTTCTGCTTCTCCGTCCATGTTGTTTATTAATTTTGTCCTTTTGGCTATGAATTTTGTCAATTGTTCGTGAAATTTCTTATGCGTGTGTTGGTGTAGAGCTTGCTCTTGCTTTAGCTTTTGCTGTGTGTGTTGTGTGTAGGGGTTTTTCAAGTGTTTTTTCTCTTTCAACTTCTAACGGGCTCTGGAAGTATCCTAACTTTCTTGAAATCGATTTAGCGCAATAGGCCATGTTTGTTTGGCGTTTCTCAAATATTTTTTGTGTTTGGAATATACCAAACAAACATGTTTTCTATTTTTTTAAATTAAATAAAATTTTCTCTCTTAATTTTCTCAAACTACTCTCTCAAAAACTAAACAAATAACAATTTTCTTATCTCTAAACAAAAGATATACAAACTCTACTCTGATTTGACATAAAGTAACCTATCTCTTACACAATTTATCTCACATAACAAATATAATTTGACATAAAGTCTTACACATCTTACACCTACAACCTAACTCTTCCAAAATAAATCTACACCTACATTATTTCTCAAACCACTCTCTCAAAACCCAAACAAACAACATTACGTAAATCGAGATTATTTCACAAACCTCAACTAATCTCCCAAACTACTTTCCCAAACATCAAACAAACAGTCCATAGGGTTGCAGCAATTATGGCTATTATGGAAAATGTTTTAATTGAATTTTCTTTCGATTTAATCTTTATAATTGATGCACGATGATATTAATGAATTATCGAGATAGTAAAATATTAATTAATAAAATAATAAAAAAGAAATATAACCCGTCCTGGCTCTCTGCCATTGCGTACCCTCAAATCTTCATAAATCACAAAATAAATTCATTTTTATTTAAGTAACATATATTTTGCATTTTAGAAAAACATTATTTTGACACCTTACATACTGTAATTGCATACTTTTCGACAAAATAATGAAAATTTAAACTCTAGTAAAATGCATTTCGTCAAGGATTTACAATTCGAAAGTGGAACATGTCAAAATTTCAATATAAGGGTCCAAAATATCAAAATTATATATTTTTTGGTACCAAATACCAGTTACTCATTTTTATTTCCCACAAATTAAAAGGGCATGTTTGTTTGGAGTTTGAGAAAGTAGTTTGAGAGAGTAGTGGAAGTTTGTGAAATAATCTCGATTTGCATAATGTTGTTTGTTTGGATTTTGAGAGAGTGGTTTGAGAAATAAAGTAGGTGTAGGTTTTTTTGGAAGAGTTGGGTTGTAGGTGTAAGATGTGTAAGACTTTATGTCAAATTATGTTTGTTATGTGAGATAAATTGTGTAAGAGATAGGTTACTTTATGTCAAATCAAAGTAGAGTTTGTATAGGTTTTGTTTAGAGATAAGAAAATTGTTGTTTGTTTGGCTTTTGAGGGAGTAGTTTGAGAAAATTAATGGATGAAAAATTTATTTCGGAAAATAAAAAACATGTTTGTTTGGCATTTCCCAAACATGAAAAAATTCTGGGAAACGCCAAACAAACAGGCCCAAAGTGTTTCTTCCTTGAACAAGTTACAGATTCTTTCGAAGACACAACACAGCATATTAGACTTAGGGTTAAGGTTTTGAGCAGCAAATTTGGTCAGTAGCCATACGATGTACGCTGATCGAGTTGAAGCGCAGGGTAAGAAGTCAATTAAGGACCACCCCAACGAATATTCATCCGCAGATTCCGGTAACCGGAGTCCAATCTCCGGCAAGAGGTCAATTTCCTTCCCCCTACGTTTCCTCATTCGTGTGAACTAAAGTAAACTTAACTTCAATAGATTTATATCTGTATGTGCAAGCAAAACTGTAAATCTTAATCCTAGGGTTCTTGCTTTGAACTGCTGCATTGGGTGAATGTTATGAAAATATGTGATTCTGTTTCCTTCTTGTTTTGGTATAAAATTGTACTGAATATTATTAGGGTTCTGAATACTAAAATGCATCTTCTGCTGGCAGTTTAACTTCTGAATACTACTGAATAGTATGTTGCCATTATTTTTGCATTGTGTTGGACATTTATTTTGAGGCAATACTTCAGTCGGTGCATTTTTTATGGAATTTAATGAGTTGAGGCTACTATGCTCAGAGATTATCTTTTAAATTGGAGGGTATATCAGGGGAATGCTCCACATATTGGAAGATCACAACATCTTTATTTTTTTCATTCCCGGAAAACATGAAGCTCTTAATTTTTATGCAGACAAAGGGAAGATGATGATAAAGGGGAACCTAATCTACTCGGATACAATGGAGTTCAAGTCTCGGGTATGGAGTGTGTTGAGTAACCTTGTAATAATTACAAGTTGCCGCTTTTGTCTATAGTGATAGACTAATAGTACTATGTTATATTTATACGGTTAATTTAGCTGAGGGCTGAGTTTTTTTTTGTGTGGCCCACACAGATTGCAGAGTTGGTGTAAACGGTTTTCCTTCGAATCTTCAGAGTAAGAGTATCGAGCTAACTGCTCAAGACCGCCACGAAAGGTTCACGGCATCGAAAAACTCATCCAGGCTAGGATGCTTGAGGGTACAAGCGTCCTTGAACATGGCCTTAAAATGATTGGGCTCATTGTGAAGCTTAAGAATCTAGGGGTGGTTATGGACAATGTGCTCTACTTGGATTTGATCCTTCTATCCTTGCCTAGCTCATTTAATTCCTTTTTCATGAACTTTAACATGCTTAATATGGATGTTTCTGTTTATAAGCTAGTGAATATGCTTTCATCTGCGGAGGTTTTCCTTAAAAAGGATAAGCCCTCGATGCTTTCTAGTACTTCACGATCCAAGGCCAAAAAGTCAAAGAAAGGGAGGAAGGGGAAAGGTTCATGTTCGAGAAAGCAACCATTGAGGTCTTCCGATTGAGTCGAGAAGAAGAAAGGTAAGAGCCAAGAGGACAAGTGTTTCCATTGTAATAAAATTGGGCATTGGAAGAGGAATTGTCAGGAGTACCTCAAATCTATCAAAGAAAGCTTATACTTTGATGAAGTTAATCCATCCAGTAATTGTACATCTTGAGTGGTTGTTGGTGCTTGTGGTTCTCATTTTTGTAATTATCTTTGAATGATGGGAACAATGAGGCAGCTTAGGCCCAAGAATCTGGGATCCTTCGTCTAGACAACGGAGCAAGGAAAGCTAAATAGGACGTTGTGATAGATTCATAGATGGTTCAAGTTTAATTTTGAAAAATTCTATTCTGTACAAATCTTTTCATAAAAAAAGCATTATTTCAATACTTATATTACAGGACGAAGGATTCTCATTTTTCTATTATTATTAGAAAATCATGTGTATCGAATAGTTGTGCCTTAATTGATATCGGTACACTTGCAAAGTTTTTGAAGAATTGTGCTTCTATATTATTATTATTATTTTTGGTACGCAACAATTGCGAACTGTAGAAGATGAAATTAATTTTAAGATTAGAACTTTTGTAAAAATATAAGTATATTTTTCACATTTTTAATTTTTCAACGTTATTTTATAAACTTGTATTAAAACTATTCGACAAACAGGATTAACTCATTCTATTCTAAAATAAAAAGAATGTGATGTAAAATGAAAAGTGCACTAAAATAAAATATAATAAAAATTTATAGCGTAGAGCACCAAAGGGCCTGTTTGTTTGGCGTTTCCCAGATTTTTTTCGTGTTTGGGAAATGCCAAACAAACATGTTTTCTATTTTTCGAAATAAATTTTTCATCTATTAATTTTCTCAAACTACTCTTTCAAAAGCCAAACAAACAACAATTTTCTTATCTCTAAACAAAACCTATACAAACTCTACTTTGATTTGACATAAAGTAACCTATCTCTTACATAATTTATCTCACATAACAAACATAATTTGACATAAAGTCTTACACATCTTACACCTACAACCCAACTCTTCCAAAAAAACCTACACCTACTTTATTTCTCAAATCACTCTCTCAAAACCGAAACAAACAACATTACGCAAATCGAGATTATTTCACAAACCTCCACTACTCTCCCAAACTACTTTCCCAAACGCCAAACAAACAGGCCCAAAGTGGTTTTACTTGCTCGTACCCTTAATAATAAATCCTTTCACAATCTCCTAATAAATCTAAATCCAATTTATTTCCCCTTCTAAAAAGAGTCCAATTTATTTCCCACAAATTAAAAAAGTTTCTTATTTGTGAACTGTATCGTACAGTTACAAATTCTCCAGTTCCTGGCTGCAATTCAAATACCCAACATCTAAACAGCGATTGGAATTAGGGTTAGGGTTTTGAGCAGCAAATTTGGCCAGGAATCTTACGATGTATGCTGATCGAGTTGAGGCTCAGGGTAATAGGTCAGTTAAGGAGCGCCTTAACGGAAATTCATCCGCAAGTTCCGGTAGCCAAAGGCCAATCGCCGGCAAGAGGTCAATTTCCTTCCCCCTTACATACGTTTATTCATGTGTGTGAACTAAAAAAATGAACTTCAGTAGGCTTACTTCAATTGGTTTATATGTCTATGTGCAAGAAACTCTGTAAATTTATTCTTGCTTTGAAATAATGTGCTGCATCGGAGGAATTTTATGAAAAGATGTGAGTTGGTATAAAATTGTAGTATGGTTTAAATATTTAAATGTATCTTTTGCGGGTATTAATTTTTCTTACCATGTAAATTGGGTGGGATGGTTTAGGTTACCATTATTTTGCATTGTGGAGGACATGAACTTTGTGGCAATATATTGGTTGGTGCATTTTGTTGGAATTGAAAGAGCTAAGGGTACTATGCCAGAATTTATGTGGGTAAAATGTCTTTTCAATTGGATGGTAAAGCAGGGGAATGTGTCATATTGAAGAAATATCTGGAAGATCACTGCATCTTTTTTTTTTCTTTCCTGGAGAAAATGAAGCCACTTAACTTTTCATGCAGACAAAGGGAAGATGACAAATGGGAACATGATCTATTTAATGACAATGGACCTCAAGTCTCAGGTATGGAGTGTTTCGAGTAAAGTTATAGTAATTATAAGGTGCCGCTTTTGTCTGCAGTACTATGTTATACTTATACCTGTACTTATTTTAGCTGACACGGAGCTGAGTGTTTATTTGTGGCTTATGTAGATCGCAGAGTTGGTGCAAAAGATCTTCGTTTGAAGCTTCAGAGGAAGAATATCGAGCAAGCAGTGCAAGGTGTGAGGGGATCTATTTCTGGAGGTGCAAGAGATCTACGTGAGAAGCTTTCTGGTACATCTTATTCTCGTCCTGTTGAGACTGGGTCTTTGCCACTGAGGTCAAAGCCTGCACTGGAATTCAGTAGACCTCCTAGGAAGAGTGTCATAGCAGACGCCCCTGTCCCAGAAACAAAGAAGATTGCTAGCTCTGTTGTATCCAAGAAAAAACCTCAGCAGAACGTAAGAAAACAACAATAACCTCTTTTTTGATAGATTTAGAATCCTTTCAATAACCCCCATCCCCCGCGACCCACCACCGTGGGTAAGCTTTTGGCATATTTTCTTGTCTATATTAAAAACTTCAAACAAATTGATAATTCTATTCAACAATTTTCATTCCCCTAATGTTTACTTATTTGATGCAGGTTGAGTCTGTGGATAATTTCCTCCGGTCCCTGGGTCTCGAGAAATACTCAATTACATTTCAAGCTGAAGAAGTACTTCAATTTCTTGTTTCAGTTTAATGTTTCAGGGAACTGTTGTCAGATTGTTACATATATAAACCATCTGCTTTGATTTGTCAGGTTGATATGACAGCTCTAGTACACATGAGCGATGAAGATCTTAAAGCCTTAGGAATACCAATGGTGAGTATTGCCTATTGACTCTGCAATCACTTTAATGCTTTTCTTGATTTGTTGTTTAGAATATAATGGAAAAATATATTTGATGGAAAGGAATAAGGGAGGTATGAAGTTAATTGAGCTGGTTCTTTCTTCCTTTGAAGACTAAGGATATATGCCTTTGTTACCTTTTCCATCTGGATTCTCACATCTTTCGGTGCTAAAGTCTTGCTTGATTCAACTACTAACATAGAGTGATAACTCACTTCTCGCTTCTACATTCTATTTGTTTGATTGGTACCATTCATTCCGTCATATTGCTCTCTTTGCCATTGGAAAATGCCATATTTAATTTTCGAGCATCTCATCTTGCCAAAGTCTTCAATGCAAGACCTGTAATCCAACCGAACATAGCTGCTTATGATGTTCAAGCTCTTTTTATGATGCTTTCTTCAAGAAGCTTAATCAACTCTGGCATGCTATTCAGAACATAGCTGCTTATGATGTTGATTTTTTTTTATGATGATGTCTTCAAGAACAAGAAGCTTACTAAACTCTTGCATGCTATTCAGAACTTCCTCAATCACATTCTATGCCCGAATGTCAAACCTTACGAGTAAACTTAAGAAAGTCCCATCCCGTGCTTGTATCGGGTCAAGTACAAGGAACCCTCCCACTGTGCTTTGTCCAATAATGGCACTAATCCAATTGCCAGTGGATTTAATTGACATGTGATTAAAATTGATGCACTTGAGCAATTAAAATAAATCATTCTCACAGAAAATGTCCTTTCACTTTCATGAAGAATTAGACAAGGAGTCTAGATTGTAAACGATTTGAAATCTGTTGCTTTCTGGAATTGTGGATCCTCATGGAATGATGGTCTTAAGACAACAATTTCAGGCAGCACTTACCGTAGGAAGATGTTGCTACTCCCCCATTCCCTTGCGCTAATTTGTGATATTTGTCATTTACCATGGGTGGACCAGCACAACATGGTGATATGAAAATATATACAGCGTATTGTTAGGCAAAGGTCTCCTGTGCTTACATACAATTAGCAGGGGCTAAGTTTGCTTCATCCGAATCAGGCGTACAAACATACATACATACATATACATACATACATACATATATATATATATATATTTCAATAAACATACATTGGCATATGTCACTAATACCAATAAATTTCTTAAATAACGAAGAAAATGAAGAATAACACATGAAATAAGGAAAAAAGTAGAGAAAATAAAGAATAGTAATTACCTGGAAGATGGGATCATGGATAAGGATTAGCTATGAAGCATCATCCCTCTTTCTTGTACATTGTTTTTTTTTTTTTTTTTTTTTTTTTGTTGGGGGGGGGGGGGGGGGGGGTGTTGGGAGGGTTGGGGGGGAGGGGGGATGAAGAGGCATCTAGACTTTTCTTGACAGCTGCACTTTCATTGTGTTTTGGTATAGAATTGATCACATAGTGACCCTTGACCCTTGATGAAGAAAATCCTATGAGGTTTTTAAAGTTTTAACTGATTCACATGATAACATCTATTTTCACTTTCT
Organism: Penstemon newberryi var. newberryi; assembly: GCA_030819805.1. Classification (NCBI taxonomy): domain Eukaryota; kingdom Viridiplantae; phylum Streptophyta; class Magnoliopsida; order Lamiales; family Plantaginaceae; genus Penstemon; species Penstemon newberryi. Next base: position 46,527,261 of record JAUALY010000001.1, read on the forward strand.
GGAGCTAATTCTTAACCTTGTTTTATCAATTGCCATCAAGTTTTGGTGCCATTTATCATTGGTGAAGTCAAGTTAAGGCTTGCCTTGTCTGAAATTCTGAAATATTCAAATCAACTATCTAAGCAATTCTCACGGTTTCTATTGTTGTTGTTTCAGGGTCCAAGGAAGAAGATACTTCTAGCACTGGAGACAAAAGTCTGATGACTGATTGGGACCTGGTAAAATATGGGTTTCTAATCTTTGGACCTTATTTATTGTAACAATCCTCAGACCAGCAACTTTTCTTTTGTATGTTGCAAAGTTCTCATGTAGCTTTTATGAGGTACTCTTAAATTGTGTAATGCTGAGATGGCTTGAACGAGTGCTTCATTGTAATTGAAAACATAGATGCTTTACAATTGAAGGACAGTAAGATCTAAAAGATTGTGATACGTGCTTTACCTTTGTCAAGTTGATTGATCAGTCCTACGATATATAAATTTATATAGCTGTATTTTGTTATTTATGCTGATTTCTTCATTTATGGAACAACTTAGGAACGGAGCCATCGTTTTGGTGTTACGATGCTCTAAAATTTGTTTCTGTATGGTTAGGTTGGAGCTGATTTTATTTTATGCTTTCTGGGTGTCTGGAGAATTTTTTGTAAAAATTCATATCATGTGGTAGTTCTTTGCGCGCACACAACACCCCCCCCCCCCCCCCCCCCCCCCCCCCCCCATCCCGGATGGAATGTGAAGAGTTCTGATAAATAAAATATCATGAATTGTCACCTTTCAGAACAAAAAAGAAGAAGGAAAAAGTGCGTTTCTTTGTGTATGAACTCACACTTGCTACACCAGATTGTTCATCTTTCTCTTGGAAAATTCGTAGCACCCAACCTAGTTGCCCGACATGTGTCTAACATGTGAAAATTTTATTTGAAAGTAAATACTAAATTCACTATTTCAGCTTCGGACAAGATTGTTTTTGATCGATCACAAGACAATATAAATAGCTCTGTCGGGGTTATTTGTTGCAATATTGTTGATTGGGCATTGTTGGATGTTAGGGTTTAGGGGAAAAAGTAGATGGTAGTTGTCAAATTAATATTTTTTTGAGTGAGATTTGGGGAAAAAATAGGTGGTAGGTGTCAAATAAATATTTTATAGGTTTGAAGTGTTTGAGTGTGAGTTTCTGAAAAAGTTTTTGATGGTTTGATGAATTTGGCGAAAACTCATTTAAAAGGGTTTTTGTTCGATCTCGCGAAACCCGTGAGATCGGATCAAAACCCATCTACATACACCCCTACAAACTGACTATAAGGCTGTATAAAAGCCCATTAACTGAATCCTTAATTAAAATCAATTTGTGTACTTACCTGTTTTGACTACTTTTAAAATTAGCAAAACTGACTAAAATATTTATAACTAATAAAACTTCCACACAATCATCCTTAAAAGTGTTTTAAAGAACCTTATTCCTATATTTCATTAAATGTGTAAATGAGACGAGTATATAATATCCGAGTAATACATTTTTCAAGTTTGATTTTTTTTATCAAACTGGAGATTCCGATTGAAGTTAACACGAATTTTAATAAATCGAGTTTAAACAAGTTGTCATCGAATCGAACATGAGTCAAGCTCGAATTTATTTAATATTGTTTGACATTTTTAGTTTATATAATCTATATTGAAATATGGGATCGAACTCAAAACCTATGATACTTTGAATTGTAAAAAAATTGATTTAGGAATAAAGACATTTTTGTAAATTCGAAAATTATATGTTACAAATTAATTAATATATAATTTAGAGAGCAACCTGTTAAACAAGTTGACGCAAAGCCATAATTCCCTTAACCAATGAAATTAGGAGGTCAACTTACAGGTTTGTGAGATTGACATTTTCCAATTTTTTAAGGTGAGATTTTTTTTAGTAAATTGGAAGAGAATAAGTTCATTTCTGAAAGTGAAAAATATATTGCCTCTGTTTCATATTAATTGGCACATTTATCAATTTTTTTTGTTTCAAATTAATTGACATGTTTGAATTTTCAAAACATTTTTTTTCAATTTTGCCCCTTTCTCACATTTAAGTTGGGAAACTTAATGATCACCCCTCACTAATAAAAAATTAAAAAATTGCCATTATTATAAAGGATATATGAGACATTTTACTATAAAAATATATAATGATGATGTTTATTAATCTGTGTGAAAACAAGAAATGTTCCAGCTAAAATGAAACGGAGGGAGTAATTTGTTTGACTTTTCAGAATTCAGAGAGCATCAAAATTATCTTTGAAAAGCAAGACAAACAAGACCTTAGAATTTGAGGAAAGATTTTAGATGACTCCAAAATTAAATAGATTTTTTTTTAGATGGAATATTAAACATATTTTAGATTCACCAAATTTGATTAGAAAAAAAAAAGTAAATATAGTTACTTAATAATTTGAAATATATACAAAATTAAAATGATATCCATCAAACAAAAATACAACCACGCGTGGCCAAGAATATTCACTACAATCAGACCCGTATTGCTCCTAAACATTTTTAGCAAACAACATGATTTGGCATGAGAATTACAAGCATAAATTGGATTTTTTTGGTTCGTCATTCTGATTCTTAAGCATATTCGCCCATTTTTCTACCTTTCACCTCTACATGTAAAAGAATTTCACTTTAGAAGTTGTGATAGCAAAAGAACAACCAGGTGCAAATGCAGCACATTCGGGAACTTACGAGGAAAGTTTGCCCATTTTCCAGATTATTTTACTTCATTTGTAGGTGCTACTTCAGTTTGGTTTTCCATGCACTATATTTTCTGCTTTCCTGCCGGTATCTTTTCCATTCTCTGAGGGCAGCGAGAACCACATGCAGCGAGACTGGAAGAAAAAAGGGCTGACAAAGAACAAGAGAGAAGATAATTAGAATAACCAAAAGCGCTACACTAGTTGTTGCAAGTTTTGAAATTATGTATTTCCAGATTAAACATAATTTTAAAGAGAACCATAATACATGATTCGAATCATGGTAAAAGAGAGCATGCAGTCTAATGCATTAAACATACAGTAACTGGCAAATTGCATTTTAGTCCCACAGAAACTAGACACTCGGTACTTTTAGTCCCGCACTTCCAAAAATAATACTTTTAGTCTTAAATTTACACATTTTGTCACCCCCCCCCCCCCCCCCTTTTTTCCAATTCAAATGTTGCATTTTTGGTTCCGTACAACAGTGTCTATTTTAATTTTCAGTCTAATAAGACTATCTCTGTTTTTGTACTTTTGGTCCCATAAGACTGTCTGTGTTTTGCAATTTGGTCCCCAAATTGGATGGAAAGGGTGATAAAGGATGAAATGTGTAAATTAGATTTTGAAACTTGAGTGCAGGATAAAAAGTGTGAGTTCATTCATGACTAAAAGTGTGAGTTTTTCACCTGGGACTAAATGTGCATTTTCGCCTATCATTGTTTTTGCCTTCTTGCTACAGGTTAAACTCTGACAGCCTTGCGTCCAGACCAATAATTACTTTTGAAAAAGTGTCGCAACAAATATCTTACTTTTATATTTCTCAAAAACCTTTCTTTTAAACAACAAAATGAACTTCATCACATAATAAAAATGGAGTAGTCAGAGTCATGGAACAAACCGAATAGACAGCAAAGCAGTGCTCAAAAGAGTAGTAGCTCACAGACATCATAGATGGGTGATAAAATGCATCCTCTGCAAAGGATCTTGCTAGTCTAGAGGACACTGACACGAAAGAGTAAATTTATGTGTTAGCATATTTATGCAAAAGAGGAAAGGCGATTCTTCACATCCACATTTAGAAATTCAATTATATAATTATACCGGCAGAAGCATCATAAACCCCACTGGACACATTGCTTAGAGCCAAATTTGCAGCTTCAAGAGAATACTTCACCTGCTCATAATGTTAAAGAAAAAAGTTTCAGTTTGTCTTGATACAATGACAAAAATAAATCTGAGGAGTAACTAAATTACATATTACAGATGAATGAGATTAAGATGAAAAGCACTATTTGAATTTTAAACAGAAATAGCAATCATGTTCATGGAAAACAGAAAAAGAAATCCAGACACATATTTAATTAACTCGGGATTTTGATGAGAGTAACATGAAGCTGATTCAGCCAATACACAGACAACATTTTTGGGCTATATTTTGGATTCTACCTGGAAAGATTTTCAGAAAATCAAATTTCATATCATATTCTTTTCCTTCAAGCTTCAATATTAGTTAGGAAGAAAACATCATAATTGACAATTCCAAGCAGAATACTGAAAACACTAATATTGTTGGAGATTTCAAAGAGAAGAAACTTTCACTTCTCATAAAGCGATGGAGATCTGGAAGTCATATTTTTTTCAGTTTAACATGATTATACACTAAAACAAACAAACAAAAACAGTAACAACATTATGAAGGCATATTAAGATGGTCCTTATCCAGAGTACATTTCATAGATAACTTCATTCAGAGTGCATTTCATAGATAACTACAACAGTCATATTAGCATCTCAAGAAGAGCAAATTCCATTTTTTGTTGTAAAGAATATTGAAATATGCGACACTCACCTGTTTTCCTATTTCATCCTTAATTATCATTCTTGGAAGCGACTGAACCTGCACAAATAACTTGATTAAATCCAAGTACTAAAATTGAGGTTTCTAAAAAACGTAAAATTATTTCATACCAATCGAGAAAGTGATCCAAGAGTTGTGCCACTTTGAAGAAGATTAAAGCATGTGTGCTGCCGTGACAACACATCCAATTCCCTTATAAGAAGAACAATACATATGTCATTAGTTTCTAAACCGAGATATGCCTATTGCTAAACATCCAGCGCAGAATTATGTAAAGAAAAATGATGAGACAACAAATATAAATTCCATACATCATCCTTAGTAGTATTTAGCTTCTAAGATGTTTCTAGAGTGCTTGGTTCAATTTGAACATAGCTTAAAGCTCAAAAATAAAAGTTTCAAAAGCTAACAATCTGTTTGAGGAATAGACAATACATAATCTTATAAGCACTTCTAGTTTGACCAATGACCTAACCGTCGCATCCTATTTCTTAATGTGAATTCTAACATTATCATTCCTAGCCCTAGTACATTTCCTCTTTCCGCCACTATCAGTCTTTTCCCTGCAGCGCCTCTTCGACTCATTACCTGACCCAGCTTTGAGCTTCCGGAGTCCTCAAATTTCAGCTACACCAAGACTTTTAATGATGACATGCCAACTCAGTTATTACAGCTCATAGCTACCACCCACAATCATCTACACATGGTTCAAAGTTATCTTATGGGACCATATCAAACACCAAGACACCTTAAACTCTTCACACCACTATTATCAAGTACTTAACTTCTTTGGTGTAGATATTAAGAGTTTAACATGATGATAAGAAGCATTGAATCTGTGTAGGTGGATAAGATGGATTGAGAAACAGAATGAATAGAAAGGGGAAGAAAGCACCACTGTGCGGGAGGAAAAGAAAGGAAGTATGGAACGCAAGTCATCGGAAGGAGAAATAACATCTGAAAAACAAACAAAGAATAAGGGGGTGATAGTGAAAAAAATAAGAAAGAGGAAGATTTGAATGTATATTTATGAGAACATTTGCCTATTATATTGTATTGTCTCCCCAAAAGCTCCTATTATTGTAATTATAAGTTTGTCTCAATGTCTTTTTGTTTTTTACATGTTACTTGTTTGATAAATATTTCCTTTTTAATCATTTATCAGCACTAACCCGAAACTTGGCCTAAATTAGTTAGTGTCTTATTTTCCTAAATAAGATGGAACAGAGTAAAATCTTGAAAGGATCTCCTATGACCTTTTTGCTTACAAGCTCATTTTCTTAAGCTAAGCTAAAGAACCTATTACTTAATCATCCATTCCCGACATAAAGATAACATAAGAATAACATCGCAGAAGTAAGAACAGGTACAGGACTACAGGTTTATTATTAGGAAAGAACGGTTAAGTTGCTGATCGCAGAGAGAATATAGAAGCTACACTATGAATTTATTCTTTCTTTATTGGAAAATCATGGTTATCATGAGGCGTTCGAGTGCGGAAATTAGTAATCCATGTTGGAATGCCCACAGCATTTGATAAAGAGCAGTTCAACGAAGAAAGAAGAAGGAAAAAAAATGTCTTTTAGCTTTTTCAAGTAATTGTAAGGTTGATTTTTCCCCTTATGACGCAAGCATGACATTGGCATTCCACAACTAAACATTAACAAATAACTTCTCATCCATCTCATTTTTTTTTCTATTGAAGTAATGCATCAGCCATCTTGTTTCCTTACCATTCTGTGAAGCCTCTTTCACTGGTCAAAAGTTGTAATGTGCCTGATGCATCGTCAAAGAGGCCATTGGACTTTAGACCAAAGAGTTGCCTCAGTTGTCCAATGAAAACTTCAAAAGTCTTCCTTAAATCCTGTTTCCAGAATGTGTATTAATTAATCTTGAGGTAAAAATACTCTACTGGGCACTTAGCTCAAACAAATTAGTATAAGATGACAACATCAGCAATTCAGTCAGTGTATACTAAAAGTAAACTTGCCAGCATTAAGATTTTCGGCAAATAGGACATGAGAAAGAGAAGCAAGGGTATATAGCAACATAGCATTAAAGTTTGAGAGATGACACCGAAAAATAAAAACCAGAAGACAACAGCAGGGAACCAGTCAGTTTGCTTTAAAGGTTGTTTACATTTATCTCTTCATGACAATATATGATATGAGAAAGAGGAGCAAAGGTCAATAACCAAATATTACAAAGCAATTGTTCAATGAACCCTAATGATAAAAAGGATTTACAGATAAAGATTTTGAACAACTCCATTATTGGTGGGATTTTGAACCCACCTTATTGGTTAAAAAACTCAGATCAAAATGATGATAAAATTATCTGAATTCCATAGAGTTTCAAAATTATCCAAACAAGTGCAATGGATTTGTTATATCTTTCAAAAAAGTACAATGGATTTGTTATTATGAATTTGAAATCCTTAGATCCCAAATCTTTTAACAGAAACGCACTGTCAAAAAAATGTCTGAGGGCCTCTTGTTAAATAGAATATGCAGATTTATGCCTTGCTTGGTACAAGTAGCATTCTATCAAGATTCCACAATGAGCCTGAACAGTGTTATTTTTTTAAAAACCTTCTAACAATTAAATTTAGTACATGTGGCCATTTATTTATATTTTATAGTAAGATTCCTTAATTTTTGATAAATTATTTCGTGAACCAAGTTAGCAGTGACTCATAAATTATAGTCATTTAAAGTCTTTCGACAAAAATGATATATTGCAAAGAGCATGAAAAGTAGTCAGTGTTATACATCTCCCACGGCCACATTTCTCCATTGACATGTTCAACCAGAGACAAATCTTAGGTTTCTAGATGATGATGCCTAATAAGCAATACTTTACAGAGTTTTCAAAACACAGATCCAAGTAAACCAAAATGATGGGCATAAAGTCTGCATTAACCCACATACATGTGCACAATAACAGCATTGTGCATTCATATGTAGGAAAGTGCACGAAATCTGAAAATAAAAAATAACTTAGTCCATCCTCTATATGCACAAGAAGAGATTTTGTATCGCATCACAGATATGGAAAGATGTACGACCCAGTAAGATTATCCGATGTCTTGTTACAAACAAAAGATCAAATGGGAGTATCAGTGTTACAGGACATGTATGGAACAACAAAGGAGTCATAAATACTGATGAATACAGTACAATATTCAGGTCTCTTAAGCCTATTATTTAGCCAAAAATGACAACTGACCTCAGGAGAAATCTTACGTCTGCCATGAGGCACCATTTTAGAATCTTCCAAACAAGCTGGAGGGTTCCAAACAACAACACTTCCCCACATCTAAAAGTTGATATGTACGAAAAGTTGAGATTTAATGAGAACAATATAGAGAAGAAACCATGATGTGTACGCGTGTAACTCACTGGAGATATGAAGCCATTTGTTGTGGAAATTTCTCCATTTGGGAGCTGCAATAAAAGTGGACACTCCGTTGCAGATGGTACATATCTGGCATTGTAATGAATATAACCAAAGAATCAGGCAATTACATTCAGCATTTGCTATAGCATATCAGAAACCACTGACCACTCATTGGTAATGATGATCAAAGCGACGATAAACAGATTCAAAAATCAGAATGACTATTTTTCCTGGATAAAATTCAATTATTATGTCATAATTGACAACATCATGCCATCCAACTTTTCTATGTATTCAGCGGGTGTAAGTGAATGGGTTATATCTAATCTGCCTCAAGATCGCAAACTAAAAAAGTGGCTGCAGAAATTCTTACATAACCTCATCCAGAAAATAAATTACATAAAGTGGTAATGAGTTAAAGAATATACACCACAAACTGCAGGATTTTTGAACGCCCTCCTGCTGCAACAGAAGTATCCAAATGCCACTCATTTGAGTTTACCTACACTTACACAAATAAGGGGCTTTGAGCGAAATGTGAAGGCATTTCAACGACAGTTTGAAAAAACTAAAAACCAAAGTATCCCTTCCAAAGGTCGAATAAAAGAATGGAGAAAAGTTTGTAGAAACTATGGCATGAACTGGCAACAGCGGAAATGTAAAGAGAAGACAACAGATATGCAATGCAATTACCAGTGGAGGTAGCTAGTTACACTAGAATGATTATCAGAATTTTCAAAAAAAAAAGAGCAAAACTATGCTTAGCATCAAGTATATTTTGGTGGTTCCTTGCTACAATTAAAGGTATAGCCGTCAGCATCAATGTTATGGAATGGACTTCAGTTCTAGACTAGTAACCTGCTATTTTACCTGATTGGATGCTGCAACGACATTCATAAGATAGAATCAAGATATATGGCAAGCATGTTGGAGGGATAAAAATAATAATATGTTTATGTGTCTACATAAATAAATCATATCACGATGCAGTGATGCACAAAACACAAACATAAATTAGAATAAATGCATCTCCAGTCTAGATTCTCAATAAAATTTTACATTCTTTACTATATATAGTTTAAGCTCATATGAAGATTTCAGTTGCCAGGAGCTTGCTGAGAAAACATACAAAGAAAGGAAGATCCTTCACACTGAAAATATAGCTGTCCAACTTGTCATCCCAATAGGAAAATGAAGACTTTGGAGTGTGGTATAAAACCTGCACGTGTACCAATACTAGTACAATATGTTAATCAGAGAATTCAAAAAGGAATATACGCACACTAAAGAACTTTACATGCACTCTGAGCCCTTGTATTAACCAAATATATATAATAAAGAAATAGAAGAATAATTTTTCCCAAGATTTTCCTGAAAGATTTAATGAACACAAAAGGAAACAAATGGTATGACCTGACTCTCCACTCTAATATCTGCCACAGGCTTTAGAGATTCAATAATAGGAGCTAAGAGATTATAATCTACCTCTTGGAAATCCCTGAAAAAACAAGTAACTTTAATGAGTTCTATAATCGCAGAAAAATAAATGCAACGTAGTGCCTACCACAACGAGGTTTTTTTCTCATCACTCATATATTCAATTATATCACAGAAAATTCCGTTGATGAATTTGGTCAAGGAAGATCACAAAGTGATTAACAAGCATTCATTTCTGATGTCCACAACGAGGTTTATTTCTCATCACTCATATATTCAAATTATATCACAGAAAATTCCGTTGATGAATTTGGTCAAGGAAGATCACAAAGTGATTAACAAGCATTCATTTCTGATGTCCATACTAAGTCATGCAACCAGGCTTCATGGAAGATTAAATACATGATTAGAACAACCCTAAACTGGAATTGAGCTAAAAGTACCCTTGATTAAGTACAAGAATCATAACTCCTCATAAGAAAAATAAAGTCTTAAAATATTCATAACTTCACCCCCAACATTGTCAACAAAGAAGACATTATAGAAGCTCCATACCAATCATAAATCCAATCGTTCGGATCCGCATTCAACAAATTGAATGAAAGCACAATCTTCCCATCGGCACCCACCGGCATAAACTCCCCACGAATCGATCCTTCCTCTCTACCACCATTCACAAACACCTTCACGAAAATCTCAGCCACCTTCTTTGCCGCCTCCTCCTCCAAAACCTTACCTACAATCCAAGCATGCCGATACTTTCCAACAAACGCCCTCACCTCCTCATCTTCGTCCCTCCTCATCACTATCACAGTGTAAACCTTTCCACCACTACTACTACCACTATTATAACCCTCCAATAGTGACTCCAAATTATCATCAAACAACTCATTATCATCTCTATTCAGCTCATTCAGAGCCCCACACTTCCAATTCCCAATATTATCGTTATGCACGCAATTAGTACCTGAGTCTAGGGTTACCGAAACAGCGGAATCGTAACTGCACGCTCCACATGAAGGGGAATCCTTTGCAGTAAGCTTTCGCATGTCGGATTCAATTGACAATGACAATTGATTAGCATCACTGAACGAAGTAAAATCAAAATTAACGAAAACTGCACGGAATTTGCAAGGAAAAAGTAGGGGATTCGACTCGATTGCAGTGTGTAAATCATCGATTTCACGGAAGGGGAGTGGTGATCTGTAAATTTCAATCGATTTGAGTAGAAATGGAAGACCTGCATTTGAATAGAAACAGTAAAAATCATAGTAATCATGCCAGAATGATAAAGCAGTGAACGAATAGGTTTGGGGTTTTACCTAAGAGGAAAGAGAGAAGAACAGTGAGAGTGACAGACAACCGTTTCAATCCGGGTTTGGTTTTACGCATGGTTTTAGGGTCGAATTCTGGGTCTGGTTTTGGGTCGACGGCGGTTGAGGTGACGGAAGCTTCGGAGATTTCAGCCATCGCCGGTGGAGTTCAACTGAAAACTGCTACGACCATTGAGCTTCTTGATGAATGAATGATATTCAAGAAGAGATATTTTTTATATATATTTGCTAAACCGAACAAAGATCACAACGCCGTCTTAGCTCAGCTGGTAGAGCGCATGGCTTTTAACCATGTGGTCGTGGGTTCGATTCCCACAGACGGCGTTTCTTTTTTTTCACGTTATGTTTTAGTAATTTACTTTTACTTATTTAATTACTTCTTGACCATTTTTAATTGCTTTCTTTTACTATATTTTTACTAGGGTATGACTACTCCATTTGGGGTAATTCAAATTACAAGTATTTCTTTAGTAGCATTTTACTTAGCAATAAAATCATACCAAAATGTGAAACTTTAAATGTCTTGGTAATTTTATTTTTAAATACTGTTTGATATTACTAATGAATGTCATAGGAGCATATCATACTTTAAGTAAATAATGGTCTTTTGTCGTTTTATAAATCAACTATCGTTAAAGATTGATCCACATAAAACTTTGTTACATGAATGAAATAAATACAATTAAACACCGATCCACATGAAATTCTGTTTTATAAATATTGGTAAAGGTCGATGTACGTATCATAAGGTTCCACAAATAAATTCTTATGTTGGATAACCCTCGAGTTAAGTATGTTGATTCGTGAATTTAAGGTCAGATTCCGACAATCCAAACAACCTAATTAATGGCTTGTTTGCTAAGAAATTTTTTTCTTGCTGCAAACACAAAGCTTTTCTCGTAAGCTTCTGCAAACAAACACTAATTTCAAATCAGCAGTTGTAGCAAAATCAATATTGTACTCTGTGATTCTCAAAAGAGTTCAGAATCAACAGTTCTTCAAGCCAAATCCACTACTTCCAAACACAAAATTAATTAACTTGCCAGTCTAAATAACCAAAACCAATATAACAAAATTCGTACTTTAAGAAACAACATTGAGAGAATCAAATCTCCAAATATTCTACAACACTTACAAAATCATCATCAATACGTCTAGGAAAACCGACTACAGCCAGACGTGCCTTTGATAACCATCATTTCTTACTGATTTTTTTCTTTCCTTTTTTTCCAATATGTTATGACCTCTGTTATAACTTCATATCAAATATTCTCTCATTTGCGGTATCCAAGAGCTTGGTTCTGAAGATGCTGATTATCTTCCAACAAACGGTCATATTCAAGAAGCAAATCTGCAGCTTGTTTTTGAAGAGCCACAACATGACCTTCTGCTGTTTCGACTTGCTTGTCCTTTTGAGTCAACTCCAACTTCAGCTTCTTTAGATTCTCGTTCAAATTAGATATTTCTTTCTGCAACTTTTTAACATCTTCAGAAGCTTTTTCTTCATTTTCCTTGAGCTCCAACTTTTCTTTCTCAAGCTTTTCCACTTCTTGTTTGGAAACTCCAGTGTTGCTCCTTAATTTGGTTAGCTTTTGCATGTAATGGTGCATACGGTCGATCAAGAATCCAAGGAAAAGAGAGAAACCTACAAGATTAAGAATGGAGTTTAAATACAATATAATGAGCTAAAAAAGCTCTGTTATTAAATAAATTACAATTTACTGCAGCAAACAATAATCTTAGCGTGGAGCTGAAAATCAAACAGATTCAGCTCTAGTTCGATTGATAGAATCTCGTTTTAGTAGGGTTTGTTAATCATATCAAATCAAGCTTGAACAACATTTATCATTTGATAGTCTTTTGAAAATCGGGTAGATTAGCTAAAAAGTTAAAAGTTACCTTGTTTGAACTCTATTCATATACAAATCAAGCCAAATTCAAGCTCAAAATCTCTAAGATGATCAAATGAATTTCAACATTCAACAATTTGTTGTCAGTTTACACCCCTAGTCATGTTAGATAAGCTAAAAATGACTATGTTTGAGCTCGTTTCATATCAAAATCAAACCAAATTAAAACTCGAGATCTATAAGATGATCAAAAGAAGCTTGAACAATGTATTGTCAGTTAACACCATTAGTCATGTTACCTTATAGACAGGGCCACTTCACAATTTTCACAGCCTCAGGTTACAGTAAACTCATCAAACTTTATATTGATCAAAAGGAAAAGAGGTGGTTATGTCAATTGGCAAGCTAAACCAATCCTAAATTATCCAAAACGCGAATTGTGAATCTTAAATTGACATTATATATATTATATGCTCAAAGAGATAACCGGAATTGGTTACAAAGGCGAGGTTTCAAAATAAATGAGGTTGGATCCTATCACTTTGATGTGGGGCTGGAGTCAACCTCAAATGTAAGTAACTAAGAGCAGTTCAAACTTTCTTAAAAATGAAAATTGCAAAATCGTGATTACTTTACTAAGTTATTCTGATCCAAAGCCATTTGGCACAAGGGTGTGGAAAAGAACTCTTTTATTGGGAAATGGAAAAGAAATGTAACTCCAGTTCTTTTTCGGAAGAGGCAGTCAATCCTACTTCCTATAGGGGGTGCACTTGACAATATTAGAATAACTTAAATCAGTGTATATCTTGATTACACAAGCATACAGAACACACGATATCTATGTGAGCTATTCACATCATTTGGTCCAAATCCTGTTCTTTCTTTCAGTTCCATCTTTGTCAAAACTGTAGTCTTCATCTTTGTCATAAGCGTTGTCTTCATCTTTGTCATTTAATTATAACGCGGGTGATAATTAAATAAAAAAGAAATCACGAACCATGTTCAATAACTGGCTAATTTCCTTTTCGGATCATAGGCACCCACCTGAAAAAGACACATTCTAATTTTTTACACCAAAATTTGCTCCTCTTGCTATAACTAATTTAAAATCACCCCTAAAGATTTAGATAAGCACAATAAATAGGTAGTCTTTCGAGAAGCACGTTAAAAAAAGGTACAATCAAACAATAACAAGAAAAAGCTAAATGATCTAAGAGTTAGCAAAAAATTCTTCCTCTAAACTATAAATCACAATGAAAATGCAACTAGACAACCATAGCCAACAAAGATGAACTTGTGTACATTACATTTCAAACAGAAGTTACTCACACTTACAAAATCATGATATACATATGTGAAGAACATACTAGTAACAAACAATCTATTTGCAAATAACTGTGAATCATGAATTGCAAAAAAAAAAATGACAAGAAAAATACCCATAAGAGTAGCTTCTAGCAAATTAGTCCTCCAAAGTACTTGATCCATAGGTGTCATTGTACCATGCTTAACACCCTTGTTCTGAATCTTGAGAATGCTAAACAAATTTGATAATAAAATGACAAAAATAGTGCCAGCAATTGTTAAAACTGTAGCCCTTCTCATTTTCACTTGATCCAAACCCTTCACTACCAATTCTCTCAATGGCCCAATCTTCACCAGTAGAAGAAATGCCACTAAACCCTCAGCACATACAACCACAAAGAACAAAGGAATCATCTTTGCACACAAAAAAATTGAATTTTCCTAAAATTGGTGCATAAATTAAAGGAAAAGTAATTTATCTTCAAGAAATGAAGAAAAGCAGCAGGAAATTCAAGAATTAACTAATTTCAAGAAAAACCCTTCTCTTCTATACAAATTCCATCCAGAATCAAATACAAGCTTTAGGAAAAGGAAGAATCTTTAATCTTCTTTACACTCTTCTAAATAACTAAGACCTGATTTTGGGAAGAAAGCTAAAACCCACTGCGGAAAGCCACGCCTTTCGAGAGAATGTGAGGGGTTAAGGCCACAGATCTGTAAAATTAGCTGGTAAATGGAAAAGAAGATAACTTTTTTAAATAAATCCCATTTGTTTATTTCTTTTTCTATTTTCTTTGGGGGTGTTACTATCTAAAGTCTAAAATCTATATTAATGGTGTGCTTTTTCAGGGATTAGTGAGATGGTTATGCTTTACAGGGTAAAAATGAGTAGTTAAGAAAAGCAGAAAATGGGAGTGTATATTTTCAGTACATGAATTGGAAGTGAAGGCAAAGCAAAGAATTCTTTTTGTGAAGTGCGGGGAAGGGGGTTTGTGACTGTGGGCCTGTTGTTTTGGCGTTTGGGAAAGTATTTTGGGAGACTAGTGAAGGTTTGTGAAATAATTTTGATTTGCGTAATGTTGTTTATTTGGGTTTTGAGAGAGTTGTTTGAGAAATAAAATAGGTGTAGGTTTTTTTGGAAGAGTTGGGTTGTAGGTGTAAGACTTTATGTCAAATCATGTTTGTTATGTGAGATAAATTGTGTAAGAGATATGTTACTTTATGTCAAATCAAAGTAGAATTTGTATAGATTTTGTTTAGAGATAAGAAAATTGTTGTTTGTTTGGCTTTTAAGATAGTAGTTTGAGAAAATTAATGGATAAAAAATTTACTTCGGAAAATAGAAAACATGTTTGTTTGGCATTTCTCAAACACGAAAAAATTCTGGGAAACGCCAAACAATATGGCCCTCTTGGGTGAAATTATATCTCAATTGTTTTAATCTTTCTTTTGAAATAGGGTGTCGTGTGTTTTAATTTCTGTGAATTAATTGATTCTTATAATGAATTTCAACGTGTGAATATTTGTGTTTATTTATTATATTGTGTTTTATTACTTTGAACAAAAATATTATCATGACAGATTCCTAACTAACTTATAATTTTAAAAATGTTAATGTATTTATTTTGGAAATATGAGATTGATATTGGTTTAGAAACTAAGAATAAGTCATTCAGAGTCCTAAGGGTCAAATGGGACTTTTCTTTTAGATAAAATTAGGTAAAATGAGTTTGTCCTTTTTTCAATCACTAAAATGAATTTAAAATTCCATTGAGAAAATTGAGATTTCTCCTATGTTATTGATTATACTATGCGGAAATATCATAAATTTGACCGAATTGTAAAGATCGACATTTAACATATATTTCCTTTGATGTATATTCAAAATAATTTGTTATAAACTAACCATAAAATTATGTGATGTTATTTCAATCATTTTCTAATTGATTATCCACACTGGTATTGCTTAATAAACTAATAAAGTAATAACCCACCCTTACGAGGAATTTTTTTCTCTTATAAGCAATTGTGAAACACAGAAAATTCGTACAAAGATGATAAAAAAATAATAAAACTCTAAGTATACTATTTTTTCCAAATCTTCCTCTCCTAATTTGTCCTAACGTGTAACCAACTTGTCCAAAAACATTTTTCTCTGTGTTTTTTCTTCTATTCATTATTTTTCCTTCTCTTTGTATAATTTTTTTGGTTCAAGTGTCAATTTATTAGTAAATGACGTTTCTTTTCTCAAGAAAAATAAAAATTCATGATCCATCTAAGAGTCCAAAATTAGTGATGGATTTGTTATGGCCCAAAAGACTACTTCTTATCCTGACTGGTCCATAGGCCCAAATAGGTACTATTTATCTTAGCTTATTGTTAATTAATTGTTCATTTAACAGAATAATGTCCATGGGCATGGCTACTAAATGTTTAGCTTTCATAATTGTTTTGAGAAATTACAACTTGCATCTCATTGAGCCAATATAGAAGATAGCCCTAACAATAATAAAATAATTACTCACAAATTGAAGTAGAGTATTAGTGGTGGAAGTTTTTAAATTAGATTTATACATGTAGCATGATTTAAAAAATATGTGTTTTGTCGTAGATCTCTTTATGGGAATTAAAAAAAAATCCGAGTAAGTTAGTAAATGCATACTTTTTGATTGGAATCGCGAACAAAGTCGATTATTTCAGAGAAATTATAGTGAATGCAAAAGATGATCCTATTTAGCACAATTTCTATCGATTCTTTATTTTGAGTAATGTGATTTTAGCTCGTCCCATTACAGAAAAAAAAATCTACTAAAATCAATTTTCATATTTTTTTCAGGCTCTATATCTATTTTAATTAAAACACAACTTAAGCAACTTGTGATGTGACACATAAATTCCTCTTGCAAATGGAAGCATGGGTACGTGATTTCTCTTCATTTTTCCATGAGGACAATTTAAAATGTCAATTTAATGTAACTATTTCTTAGCTTTTGCCATCTCTAATCTCTTATTAATTATTCAAAGTTTTTTTTTTTCCTTGGTCATTGTTTAGAAGTTGACTTACTGAATAGTCAACGGGACAAACACAGCCTGCCTGCCACGACTAGTTAAGTTTGTTTGCTTAGATAATTTCAACGAGAATAACAATAGTTATGGATCAAAATTAATAAAAAATTAACACCGAGGAAAAACTAAATTAAGGCTTAATCGCCACAACAGTTGCTAGTAGTGTTATGCAAATAAAGATACGATAATATCGACCAATTATAAGTAAGTACAGTTGAGTAATAAATTATTTAATTTTTTTTTTTTTTTTGTATTTTCAGCTTATTGAATTGAGATGGTGTTAATTTTATTCATTAATTAAAAAAAAAAAAAGAAGAAGAAGAATTGAGATGTTGATTCCTAAATAAATTGGCTTTGAACAACATAAATTAAGTCGAACTTGAATCCAAAGCATTAACCTTGAGCGAATTTTTTATGAATTGATCATTTTCTCAACTGACTATGTCGAAGTTATCCAATGCAAAATTCTCCATCAAATAATTTTGTTATATTAAGAGAAAATGGTCATTACTCTAACTTAGGGCCTGTTTGTTTGGCGTTTCCCAGAATTTTTTCGTGTTTGGGAAATGCCAAACAAACATGTTTTCTATTTTCCGAAATAAAGTTTTCATCCATTAATTTTCTCAAACTACTCTCTCAAAAGCCAAACAAACAACAATTTTTTTATCTTTAAACAAAACCTATACAAACTCTACTTTGATTTGACATAAAGTAACCTATCTCTTACACAATTTATCTCACATAACAAACATGATTTGACATAAAGTCTTACACATCTTACACCTACAACCCAACTCTTCCAAAAAAACCTACACCTATTTTATTTCTCAAACCACTCTCTCAAAACTCAAACAAACAACATTACGCAAATCGAGATTATTTCACAAACCTCCACTACTCTCCCAAACTACTTTCCCAAACGCCAAACAAACAAACTACTTTGACTTAATTGCTATGTCGAAATGAGACGATTCATTAGTGGAAACTCAAAAGAGCTTTTGCTAATTATGCTTAATAGGTTGTTTACAACATACATGATAAAATCAGACATAATACACTTTTTTCTTTTATATTAGCGTTTGAGTAAAATACTCATTTTTCTGCATATTATTGACCGGTCAAGTATTTTAAATATTTTTATATATATATATTTTTTTGTTATTTTTATCTTATCGAGTTTGAAAATATAACTTAGAATCTATAAGTTTATATATGATTTATAACACAAATCGAATCAAGTTTAAATGAATATCACAACACAAATAATTAATTTTGAGTTTCAAACTTCAATAACTTAGACTCACCTCATATAAAAAGATTGTGCTCGTGCCATGTTTTCAAGAAACTTTTACTGGTAGGTCTATATATGTTATTATTTTGTAATTAATATACACTAATTAGGGATTTAAATAGTAATAATGATCAAGTTGCAAGGTTTGTGGCTCTACACAATGTTTAAACATGTAGTTTGGAATGTTAAGGTCAAGAAATGTGTATGTATCTTAACACCAACTAGAGTTGGTTCTCGCGTTGTTTTCAATTTAAAATAGAAACTACCAACACACACACACACATATATATATACATATATATATATATATATATACATATATATATATATATATATATATATATATATATAGTCCTTTAATCCTAATTAAAAGATTGCTTCTATTTTATTTTGAGAATCTTTCAACCTCAACCTCAAATTCCCTTAGCAGTATATAAATTTTTTTTTGTCGGGGAACTACATTCTGACATTAAATGTACACCAGTTTACATGACACAAAAAATATGGAGTTTATTACAAATTAAACATTTTCAACAATTATCTAAATCTATGCATTCTAAACTAGCAAAAAAAAAAAAAATGAATCTAGGAAGTATGTCATCTAAAAACAAACAAGCACACTGCGTTTAAACTACTTAACTACCTACATATATACCACACCATGTCTCAGCCGAAATCATATTGCAATTTCTATAGTCTTTGTTTTCTTTATTTTTCTTAATTTATCCATTTATTTAAAAATATTCATAATGTATTCAAAAATATTTATAAATAGTTTATAACATTTAGTTGACCTACATATACTAGGAACAAGATTTTGAATTCATACAGTACTGATGTTATGTTATGATTTTAAAGAGGTGAAGAAACTTAGACCACAATAATTTTTGGTCTACGGTTTTTGTGATTTTAGTGGCCTTCACAAGAAATCAGTATCAAATATAATTATTTGTTGTTTGACATGACTAATTTAAATCCCTAATAAAAAAGAAAATTAAGGAAAAAACGAGTAAGAATTTTGCAAAATGATGCTATAATAAACTAGTGAAATACAAAAATACTTCATGTGTTTTATTTAATTGGCAAAACAAACACCCTATGTTATTTGCATAAGCAAAAATACCTTATTTTTTTTTTTTTTTTGTTTCCCAAGGGTTTAATCCCTTTCGAGGCGGGTCGGGCACATATGTGGGTACCTAGTATGTTAATTATTAGCTCAGCCTCACTCTACCCATTTGAAATATCAATCATCGTAAGTCAACATGAAAGTTATTGCTAATTTTTTTAAGTGTATAGGAGAATTATTACTATAGTTATAATAGAACAAAGGGATTATTTCAAATTTTTGGACAAGGGTATTTTCATATTTTTTGCTAGATATAATCGTTACTTTACTTGTAAATTATGAAAAATGCTCGTAAATAAAACGAGTGAGCACACTATAACTTGAGAGAATTTGCTAATAAAAATAATACTCTTAACTACTTTTGTTTTACCAATTAACAAAACACATGAATGTTATCACATAAACAATTTAAACATAGAATTATTTTATAAGTAAATCGATGTTTAGGTCCTCTTTATGGATTAACTTTTGTATTTTCGCCCCTTTTAATTTTTTTGTAGCAGATTCGTCCCTCTTATCAATGTGGTATAACATATTCGGCCCTCTTAAATTTTTCATAACGGATTCGTCCCTCTTATCAATCTAGTGTAACATATTAGTCCATTTTAAATACAAAATACATCACTTAAATTCAAAATATATTCTAAAATGGACGAAAGTTGATGTATTTTGAATTTAATAGGGACGAATGTGTTACACTACATTGATAAGAGAGACGAATCTGCTATAAAAAATTTAAGAGGGACGAATGTTTTATAAGAGGAACGAATGTGTTACACTACATTGATAAGAGAGACGAATATGCTATAAAAAATTTAAGAGGGACGAAAGCGAAAAATTTAACCCATAAGGAGGACCAAAAATGTTATTAACTCTTATTTTTATTATATGGAGTATATAACGTAAAAATGCATTTTTATTGCACACGTACGTGGATGGTTGAGAATTTGATAAACAAGGAAAATTTCAAGACGAGTAAAAGACTTGGTTCGTTCGTTCGGGCAAGAAAGAATAGTCAAACTATTAATTGGTCGCCTAGCCGCCAGTCAAATGTTTCATAAACCATCCTAATTAAATTACCCCTCTCTCTATTACCAAATTCATTCATTCAATTCATGAAATCAATTTCATTTGCTTCTTCTTCCTCTCTCTCTCTCTCTCTCTAGTTGCTGAACTGAACAATTTTTTGTTTTCTTCTCAAAGAACTGATTTTTCTAGGATTCTGAAGCCCAATTTTGAATCTTTTTTGGCTAGAGTTTCTGGGTTTTGAATCAAAGTCTTGGTGAAGAATCATGTCGGTAAGTTTTGTCTAAAAATGGTTGGTCTTTTTTTGGAGACAATTAATATCATGATGTTTTTTTTTTTTGTCGTGTTGGATTGTTTTGTTACTTAATCTGCTTGTGTACGTCTGTTCTATTTGGAAACTGTGGTTATTATTGTTTCATATGTTGTTTTTATGGTTATTTTCCAGTTTTGTTGTGTCTTGAAATACTACTTTAATTAATTGCGTGATTTTACATAAATTCTATGATTAACAGATCAGGTGCATAACACAAAGCAAAAGCTTCAACGACTGCACGTTTTTTTTCCTTTGTTATAACTTATAAGTAGTTGCATAAGGTCAAATTTAGTCCCACAGTATTGGACAATCAAAATTTTGATCTCGCACTTTCCAAAATTGTACCTTTTATAATCCTAACTCTTAAAGGTTTTATACTTTTGGTCCCAAATTAGATGAAAAGAACCGATGGGACCAAAAGTTTGAAATAGTAACTATTTTTTTGTTTTTTTGGTGAGACCAAAATTGTAAAATATTTTCAAGAATTGGTAAAAAAATTATAATTTTGAAAATGCGGGAGCAAAAGTGCTCAAAGTCCAATTCAGTTGAATTAAAATTGCAATTTTTCCATTGAATAAGCATCCAATAATGTTTATTTATTTATTTATGGAATAATTTATCCTTTATAGGTTAGTATATTAAATTTAGACTCCACCTTTATCATTGTTTTTTTGCCGGTACATATTGAAATTAAAAATCACAATTCAATGGGCATTTTACACATACTATCAAGTTTTAAACACTCTAAATGTAATGGCTTTTGAATTTCCTAAGAAATGTACCTATGAAGAAATGTTTACAAGTGATTCAGCTTCATAATATATACAAACCATAACCTTCTAAGTTTCTTGAAATTGTTTCTTTACATGTCCTCCTTCCTTGAACTATTTGCCACATACTGTCTTTTGATATGAGATGAATTAAAAGATGATATTTTTCTCAACTTTAAATGCAGCGTGCAAATGTGCCGAAATTTGGCAACTGGGAAAACAATGACAACGTCCCTTACACGGTATACTTCGATAAGGCAAGAAAAACTAAAGGTGGGAAAATGATAAATCCAAACGACCCCCAAGAGAATCCGGACATGTTCCCTGAAAAAGATCCTTCACCTTTTGCTCCACCTCCGGCTTTTCCAGCAAAACCGAGAACGAGGCCAGAAGAACCAATCGGAAGGGGATCTGTTAGGCCAACGCCCCAGCATAAAATGAGCCAGGATGAAGGCGATTTTAAGCAATTCAGTAATTCTCCAGCGCGCAATGAACCGGTTTACGGTGGTGGTCGTGGACAAAGAGAGGCTCGGTCTACTAGGCCAAGTATAGGATCCGAGCAAGGATTCGAGCGTTCGCCACTTCATCCGCAATATCAAGCGAAAGTTACTGGGGGGCGAGGTAGTAATTCTCCGGCTTGGGATGGAAGAAGCCGTGATAGTGATCATGCTACCGGTGGAAGATCTCGACTTAAGGCGTCTACTCGAGGAGACGAAAGTGTAAGATCTCGTATTTCTATAAAATTGAAATTTGCCCCTTTATCTGGTCGTTTTGGAGTTCACCCCGTAACCGTTTGTACATGGACCCTTCGACTTATTAAATTCGTTGTGGTTCACAACCTTTGATCAGTTGGCGGGGCACTTTATTTTTTGTTGTTGCAAAAACCAAAATTTTAAATAACTTGACCCTTGTGCCCTTAAAATTGTGTTTATTGCTAATAAAACATGAGCGAAATGCAGAAATACCCCCTATGCTTTGCGCCTTTGCCTAACAAAATCCCCCTGTCCTATTTTTCATTAGTAAAAATCCCCCTTCCAAGCCGGAGAACATATTTTGTAGGAAAAATGACAATTATACCCGCAACAAAGAAAATGCAAAAACACCCCTGTTCACCTAAAAAATTAACAATAGTCCCCTGTTTACTTTGAAAATTGGCAATAACCCCGCCGTTCATTTAAAAAATGGACAATAACCTCCCTATTGATTTATAAAGGAATTTCAAAGGGATTTTTCGCTAATAAAAATAATACAATTTTTTTTGTCAATTAGGCAAAGCACATGAGATAGTTTTGCATTTAGTTCAATAAAACATTAACACATAGAGGATTTTTCTGATAAAAATAACACATGTATTTCCCGCCAATTAGGCAAAAAGCACTGCATTTTACTCTAGACTTCTTAGATCAACATTCTTTCTTTTCGTTTCTATTCATAGAGTATACATTATTCCAAATAAATTACGGTTTCTCTTAGCATATATACGACTAGATTAAGCTTAACGATGAATTGCAAATGACAGCCTCAAAAAGGTGCCGCGGTTCCAAGATTTGGTGCATGGGACGAAAACAATCCTGAGTCAGCCGAAAATTTCACTCACATATTCAACAAAGTACGAGAGGAAAGGAACACCGTGCCTGGAAATGTGACCGGTACTCCAAAGCACCCATCTTACGGTCAACAAAGTCAACAGCCCAATCAACCTCAGGTTCGTTTATGATCAAAATCTTCAATTCTTGATCTTGAATACTTAAGATATGGACTCATATTTATTGTTGCTTATTGTTTATTGCAGAAATGCTGCGTCATTCTGTAGAACACAAAGATTTTCTTTTCGTTTGAGTGAACGAGCAATTATGTGAAAAGTGTATATAGCTTTGGGAAGGCTATTTTGATGCATAGATATTGGTGCATTGTTTGAATTAATTAAACTAGTGTGCTTCTTGTGAGAATAAACATGAGATTTTTGTAATGGGTTTGAGCTATTATCAGTACTTTGCTCTTCCTAGTTGTTTTGTTTCAATTTATTCCATTCTTGTATTATAGATTTATAGCATTTGTTGTACTTCTTTTTTTATATTTTGCTTTTTCTTCTTGTCTTGGGATAAATTCGTTTGGAATGGATCATTTATTATGGTTTGGTGTCACTGTCACTGTTTCTGTTTGAATTGAAAATGCTTTTCTGATATTTGTTGATTTAAATTTTGAGTATACAAAAAAAACAAGAAAAAAAAGTGCTGCATTAGTCTTAAGAGAGTTTTGTTTAATATGTTAGCATAATCTTGTACAACTGTTGTGAAGAAGAAAAAAAGGTTTGAACTTGATTTAGACTTAGTCCGAAATTTGGCTTAATTTAGACTTGGGGTCGGTCGAGATTTATCAGAAGCAGCGAAATGCCTTTCACGATGTCATTTGATTACTTGTCATTGGAATTTTATGCTCCCTAAAGAGGTGTTTAGAAAAGAGGATAAACAATGCATTATAACTCCTAATACGCGGTGTGGATCTCCTGTCCCAACTTAGTGTCCCAGAATATGTCACACTCATAATTTTTCGACACGTGTCAACCTCAATTAATAGAAATCACACATGATAATTTCTAAATTAACATTCACATCCCATGTCTACCACCATTAATGTTAATATTCTGCCATTGAATTGCAACTCAAATATTTAGGACCCACCATCTACCACCGTTAATGTAAATATTCTGCCATTGAACTGCATCTCAAATACTCAGGTGAGTAAAAAACTAAAATGATTAGCAGTTTAGCACCATAGCCCCACGCAAGAATCAAATATCATTTCACTGTCTTAATCCACAGATTGTGGTAATTCACAATGAACTATATGTTCTCTTAATTTGTATAAGAATAATTTTAATTAAATAAAAAACCCTAATTAAAATGGTAAAGTAATAAATCAATTACAGTAATAAAGAAGAAAAAAATCTCAAACAAATCTCAATTGAATACAATTAATGGCGGAGCTCAAGGATCCTTCAAATTTCTGAGTAGTTGGGTTTACAAATTTTATGTTTTTTCTCTGAAATAGAGCAAGCATAATTTTTGTTGCATTTTGTTTGGATAAAACGAAAGTGTAGGGATGGAGAAAAGAGGTGCGGAGATGAAGGACTGTAAGGGAAATAATCTTGTGTGATGTGTGCTAATTAAACTTGACACGTGTCGATAAATTATGAGTGTGACATGGTATGGGACACTAAAGTTGGGACAGGGGATCCTCAACCCCTAATACGAATTAGAAATAAATAAATAATAATCAAGAGGACCGTCATATTTTAACACTTTACTTGAAAATGAAAAATTTGATGGCACTATACATCACCACAATATTCATTTACGTGACCATTTGAAATGAGCTCGTCTCAATTAAAAATATACAGTATATCATCTCGTTGTGGAGCGATAATAGGAGAAGATAAATAAAACATTTTACAAGTAGGGATCTTTAAGTTTATATCATGACCATTCATCAATAAATGGAGCATGACTACTCCATTCTTAATTAAATTAAGAAAAACTTTTGATTTTCTTTAAAATAATAATACATTGTTATCAAGTAAAATAAAATATTAATAATATATGTACTCATTTAAAAAAAATAAAAGATTTTGTATTGCATCCACTTAAAAGCACAAGAGTTCATTCATTATTTGGTAAATGGATCAAAATCTGCTGGCCAATCATTGTTCGATAAAAGCCACGATAATTGCAAAACTTCTTCATCTTTAATTACTACATCAATTTCGAAATTATGAATTTACTACAATTGATGATATGATTTATTCATGGCCAAAAAGTCAATGTAAAAAAAACAAAATAAAGTACAAGTACAATTTATCGTTTCTAATTATCAACTCGAATAAAAGCAAATGATTTTCCAAATCTTTTCCAAATTTTCTTGACCCGATATATCATAGTTTTCGCCTACCCAAATACATAGGGCCTGTTTGTTTGGCGTTTAGGAAAGTAGTTTGGGAGAGTAGTGGAGATTTGTGAAATAATCTCGATTTGCGTAATGTTGTTTGTTTGGGTTTTGAGAGAGTGGTTTGAGAAATAAAGTAGGTGTAGGTTTTTTTGGAAGAGTTGGGTTGTAGGTGTAAGATGTGTAAGACTTTATGTCAAATCATGTTTGTTATGTGAGATAAATTGTGTAAGAGATAGGTTACTTTATGTCAAATCAAAGTAGAGTTTGTATAGGTTTTGTTTAGAAATAAGAAAATTGTTGTTTGTTTGGCTTTTGAGAGAGTAATTTTAGAAAATTAATGGATGAAAAATTTATTTCGGAAAATAGAAAACATGTTTGTTTGGCATTTCCCAAACACGAAAAAAATCTGGAAAACGCCAAACAAACAGGCCCATACTAATTAAGACAACTCGAATAAAAAGTTTTGTTTAAAGTTAGGCACGTGTTTAAATCTAATCCACAACACATCACAACGAGGGCATTATCGTCTCTTACAAAATATTCAGATCTCAACTTTGACCGCCAATTTTTGGCGGCCGTTCAAAATTTCTGAATTGTTCCCCAAATTTCAAATCAATTCAAAACCTTTTTCTCTCTTTCTGTTTCACCGCTCTCCTTCAATTGGGGCAACAGCAGCTGAAACAAATTCCTCATCCTCAAGAAAACCTTCTCTTCAGGTAATTCCCCAAAACCCTCTTCAATCACACTGAATTACTGGATCTTCTCTACAAGTTCTGAATAATTTTAGGTCAATTTATTGGTTTGATGAGAAGTTAAGTAATTGTTAGGGAATAAGATTTGGTTAATTATGGTGAGGGAGCAAAGTATTGAGTCATTCTACTCGCGGCTAAGAGAATCCGCATTAGCTTCAGCTTCATACGTTCCTTTGCTAATTTTTCCATCTATTTCCGATGTAGATTCACTTTGTGCCTTAAAAATTATAGGACATGTTCTTGAATCTGATTCGATTAGGTATGCTTGTTACCCTGTTTCTAGTTTTAAGGAAATTCATAAATACGCGGGGTCTAATTTGACTTCTTCTTCGGAGGAGAACATTACTATTTTGTTGATAAATTGGGGGTGCCACAGGGATCTAAAGAGAGATTTAAAAATTGGCCTCTCCGCGCGTGTGTTTGTTGTGGATAGTCATAGGCCTATTCATTTGCATAATTTGAGTGACCAGAATGATCGTGTGGTGGTGCTTTATACGAGGGATGATGAGAACCAAGCTGACTTGACTTACGATTTTGATGTTTCTGCTCTGGCTAATGCTAGTGATTTGAATAGTGATGATGAGGTCGAGGATGATTCAGATAGCGAGGATGAAAATGGGAGTGATAGTGAGGAGGAGGAAGAGGAGGGTGGGAGGAGAAAGAAAAGGAGAGTTTCGGAGGAAAATAAGAGTGATCCTGTAAAGCTTTTCAGGAAGTTAAAGAAAG
Organism: Penstemon newberryi var. newberryi; assembly: GCA_030819805.1. Classification (NCBI taxonomy): domain Eukaryota; kingdom Viridiplantae; phylum Streptophyta; class Magnoliopsida; order Lamiales; family Plantaginaceae; genus Penstemon; species Penstemon newberryi. The sequence continues at coordinate 46,554,199 of JAUALY010000001.1, forward strand.
AGTATTATTATATGGGTACTTTCCACGGGAAGCCATCAGGGTGTTTGATGTACGAGCTATCACATTCTTTGAGAAAAAACAAAAATGAATTACTTTGGTTGGCTTGTGTAGCTTTGACTGACCAATTTGTACATGAGAGATTAACAGACGAGAGATATCAAGCAGGGGTAATGGAACTCGAACAGCATATTAATAGCTCGGGGAATTTGGATGCTGTAAGTTCAGTTACATTAAAGGATGGCACAAAGGTTATGGTGCCTGATTCTTCGAGAATTGCTTATGAGGATGAGCCAAGGTTGATGCTGTTGCAAGAATGGAACTTGTTCGATTCAATGCTATGCTCTTCTTATATTGCGACGAAACTGAAAACTTGGAGTGACAATGGGCTGAAAAAGATGCAACTTCTCTTAGCTCGAATGGGTTTTGCAAGGGAAGAGTGCAAACAAAAATTTCAGTATATGAATGTCGATATTAAACGAGCAATGAAGGATATGTTTGAACAGTATCTACCAGAGTTTGGGCTCACAGATTTCTACTATAGAGGTTTTTTGTTATTACATGGATACAGTTCAAAAGTCTCTGCCGCAGATGTTGTGTATGGAGTGACTGCCCTATTAGAGTCATCTGTAGAGTCCGATGGCTCGTCTGGTTCCAAGCAATTTGGTATAGCTTACGATGCCTTGTCCTTAAGCAAGCTCGATAAGCTTGATATAGGAATGAGACAAGCTATAAAGGTACAAAGATCTGTTTTAAGACAAGGGAGCACAGCTATAACTAAAAAGGGATCTATAAGAAGTGGTAGTAAATTTAGATGGGTAAAACTTGACGACTCAGTTGATACTGAACTTTTGTGTTACCCTCAAGCTTTAACTAAATTTGGGTACTTTTTAATGGATGCTTTACGTGAAAAGGGTGCAAGAATGAAGCCTTTGGTATGCGTTTGTTACACTCAAGAAAGGAGTAAGGTTTTGGTAGTTGGTGTCTGTGGAAAACCACGGCTTGGTGCAGTTCAAGGTAATGCTTTCGGAATTGCGTTTAGAAGTGCAGCTGAGGAGACTGGAGCTGAGTACTTTCATGAGCTATTTGAATCATCATGGATTGTTTTGGATGCTGTGGCTGTAAATTCATTCATGATCAGGTTAACAGAGAAACTTTTGTGATGAGATCTTTTAGTCAATTTGTGTTCTTTCTTTTTCTACTTGAAATGTGATTCTGTATTCATAGATATCTGTTGTTTACTTGAGCAAAATGATTTTTAAATAGTTTAATTGTCTGTACTCTGTAACAGTGCAAGAATTTAACAAGATTGACTATTTTTAGAATACATCTCTTCTTTTTCTTTCCTTGATCTTTAAATGAATATATAGATTGATGGCTGTAATTCTTTTATCGACAATCATCTGCTTGGAATTATTGACTAGACTATATTTTGTTAAGTTGGAGTTTAACTAACATTGTACAATAGTTCGAGGATTTACCTTTTTGTAATTGATTACCCACGTTTTAGCTTATGAATTGGGATTGGTGTGTTTTATAGTATTATCATGATCAAAGCTTTATATGCTAAATGGCGACAACAGTCGAAATAGGACATTGCCCCACATTGATCTGAACTTATTATATAAACGGAGTAGTTATTTTGTGTTTCTTAATAACTGCCACTCACAAAGTGACAATTTTGATATCCTTAAATTGTTTTGTATAGGTCAAGCGTAGAATTGTTATGAACACAAGGGTAGAATTGATAATTTACAAAGTTTTGATCAGGGAATTGAAAAAACTGCTCTGGCTATACCTTTCCCAAATCGAGTAGAATTCTTGATCTTCCAAACTCCTTCTACCTCTGCATTGGCCTTTTATATATTCACACATAATAGTAATAATAAAAGTAGTAGTATCAATTAATCTGGTAGGTAGGTAGGTAATTAAGTTTGTGATGGACTTCTTACCAAAAGGGCAGAGCGGAAAGCATTATCGATGGGTGTTGAACCCGCGGTCTCCTTTACCATCCGACAAAATAACCCCGCGGCGGCGTGAGGGACTCTTCCTTTTGTTCGATATTAATATTATAAACTATGTGAATAGATTTGGAGTATCAGAACCAAAATCAAGTATGTTAGTCAACTTTAAATCAAAGGGCCACCAATTAGAAGTTCCATGGAAGCGCATGGACCCCTATGTTCGTGAAAAGGATATTGAGAAGCGTCTATCTGATTTCATCGACCAAATAAGGATTTTTCCTGATAATAATGAAGATGTTGAAATAAAGACTAATTTGATACGTGAATTAGTCGGATCTTACAACAAAGAGATGATGGTTGATTCCAATAGCCATCTTGTTCAGATTGAGAAAGAAGCTAGAAGAAGAAAAAGACCTGTAATTAAAATTAAAAAAAGAAAAAGGAGAGGAAAATATGTAGGTTCTACTACAGGGAAATACATGGGATACAACAGCGGGGGAAGAGTGATTACGGCTGTTGTTTGCGTACATACGATTCAGTTAGAAGGAGAATCTCTTGCTTGTGCGAGGGGTAGGTCATTTGGTTTTGACAACTTGCTCGTAAATTTTGAGGAAAATGAATGTATTCCGCCAAGAATGTTTCCTTCCATTCGATCCTATCTCCAAGCTCTAAAGAATAATAGTAATTGTGGTTTCGAAGAGTGCTGCCCTATTTGTTTCGACACGACTTTTGCTGGGCCTGATTATGTGTTATTGTATTGTAGTCATACTTATCATCTCCGTTGTCTTCTCCGTTGGACCGAGCACAAGAAATTCGCCAGCTGCCCCATGTGTCGCTGCCCTTTACAACGTATACCTGCACTACATTGCTCCTCTCCCCAAGGCAAACCATGCCTAACCCGCCATCTCTTATAAATTTATCTTCATTTGGTCCCTCATTCATGAACAAAATACTACATTATTTTCTTTCTTTTTGTTTCTTCAAGCAAGATTATCAATCGGATTAATTGTTGTTTCTTCAAGCAAAAATTTATCATAAACTTTGGCAAATATGATATTGAAATTCATCCTTACTTATGAAATTCTAATTTTATTTTTCAAGTTATGAATCCTTGATTTAATGTATATGATGACTTTTCGATTTGAATTACGGTAAGGTTAAATGTTTTTCAAGCCATTTCCGTCAAATAAAAAAAAATTCTCAAGAAATCGATTTTCTATTATTTTCACTCAAATTGTGAAGTTTAGTTATACTACTTCTAAAGTCCGAAATCAATTGAATCCTCTGATTAATTAAGTCGTGAATAATAATTTAATTTGTATGCTACTTTACATAGTTAAATTAATATTCCCAGGAACTTTAAGGCAACATTCGTTCACCTTTTAGAAATATTATCGAAAATAACTAGAAAATATCTTACACTTGACATATACAGTATAGGAGAATTATTTTATTTATAAAATTCCAAAATGTGGGAAAATCTAAATTTACAGCGCAGTTCGAATTTCGTAAGTACATACGTGTACTTTATTACGCTGAAACGTGTATTTTGTCACCTCAAACACACACTACTATGTGAGAAAAAAATCATCGTATATATATAACTTCCTTCCTTCCGCCTACAAAATCCCTCTTCCCTTCCCATCCCCATTCAAAAATATAGATACACATATACTTACACCGCTTCGTTTTTACCGGATTACAAATCGAAGAAATCAGGTTATATTTCCGTTAAACTTTTGAATGATTGTGAATGGAGAAAACCTAAATTCGCTATTAGTTGTTAATAAATATTTTTTTATTTTTTATTATTGGAAATGGTTTTATTTTTTGTGTGTGGTTTTGAATTGGATTAAATCGTTGGTTTATGGAGTAGGTTTTTTAATTTATGAACATTTTCACCCATTTTAATTGTCGTTGTTGGTGTGTTCAATGTGTACTTCCAGGGTTAGGGTTTTTGAAGTTGGTATTTTTTTTCTTTTTCTCTGATCTTATACCCACGCCTTCCCTCTTTGCTTACTGGCTTCTTGTTCATACCTTCTCTTTAAAGAGGCTTTTCAAAGTCAGACTTTCGCCTTTTTCATTAGTATCTTTTAGGTTGGAGAAATTGCGGTTATATAATTATCCGAATGTTGTTATTGATGGATAAAAATTGAATTTTTGAAATTTTGTGCTATTCTATCAGTACAATGTGTGTGTATTGGGTGGGGGTGGGGGGTATAGGAGATGAAATGCAGGTATACTGTTGCAGTTAGTTCTTATTTCTGGGCTTCTTTAAGAGTTAATTTTGATATATTCTGTTTGATTGTTTATTAGAGATTTTTTTTTTTTAAATACTGGCTTCTCCAGATTTGAGACACTTTATGGATTTTTCATCAATTTGATTAAACTTTGACTTGTCATGGATGATTCTCAGGAGATTTGAGTTCTCGTGAACATTTATATTATGAGCAGCCAGGAGGGATTGAGGAGGTCTATGAGGGCTAGAGGGAGGAAGCCAGTTTTAGATGTTGATCTCAATGTGCCTCTATTTGGAAGTCAGGATCAGGAGGGGATTTCAAATTGTATTAATTCCCAGGACAGGCAAGCTGGTCAACAAGGAGATGCTTCACTGCCTACACCAATTGACGTAGAGACACTCGATGATGATGTAGTTATTTCTTCACCTAGGGCATTTGCAGAAGTAAATCATTTACTTTTTCATCTAGTTAAATTCAATAGTTTTTCTTGTATGCTTATTATAGTCATATGATAACTGTGAATCTTTTTTCGCTTTCAGGCTAAAAATAATTCAAGAAGGAATCGAGGACGTAGAATTGTGGTTGATGTAGAATCTGGTACTTGAACTTTTTTATATATATATGCGCTAGTTTTTCAACTTTATGGTGATTATCTTTTCCCAACCTTGGGGACTTACGCATGCTATTGTCCTTTAGCAAATATTGTTTACCAGTATTTGCTGCTTCTATGATGCATAATGTTTTCAAACATTTTTCCCTGTATAAAAGGAATCTTTTCACGGTGGACTAAAGGATTATGTGTAACTGGATTGCTAGTAAGGAGAAGTGTTCAAATTTATACTTTGTAATAAGCTATGACTTGTGACTTGTCAATAAAAAAACCTGGTACCCTATACTTGTGGGGATTTCTTATCCAAGTATCCGCCAATAATTTCTTAAATTATTTCATATAGATGCCTTTATGTTGTACATAGCTTCATACTATAACCTATATTGAGTATTGAAATTTCGTCGGACCTTTTTGTGCCTCATTCTTCTTATTCTCTATAGTTGGTAATTGGTTGATAAATTGTGTGTTTTGTTCTTTTCGTCATTCATACTGGAAATTTCATGAATATTTGCTGCATAATTGTTGCAGAGGAAAGGGAATCACGCAACAAGCGCAGAAGGGTTCCTACAAACCAAACATTTATTAACTGTGACACTTACATTAATCTGGAAGGCAATAGCAATTTCGAGGTAAAAAAAAATTCTTGCAGATCCTGTGACATGCCTCTGCTGATTTAACTTGTTTAAAATAGTTCTTTGTTTGTTTATCCAAATATCTTCCAGCTTTTTTCATTGCTTTACAGATTTGCATCCTTGAGTCAAGAACATGCAGTATTCATTCCATATAAATATGAGTTATTCATTATGTCTAAATATTGTTTGACGTGTTAGCTTTTGGTCTGCCATTGGTTTGTTCTCGTGTTGTTTATTAGCTTCTTTGGGCGATCAAGCTTGTTAGGTGATAATTTGGTGCTTAAGCACAATGTTCTTCAATTTTTTTTAAGAAATTAATAATATATGATTTATCTTGTTTTCATGTGATTGATATTTTTTATTCTGTCTTGGTTGTCTTTTGCATGGGTAGGTTCGGTAGGATAAGTATCGAAGATTGAAAAGTTATATTTTTTTATAAATTTCAGAGGAACAGTGCACAGAGTTCGAAACTGCTCCCCGCACATCCACCACCTCCAAAGGAGCTTACATTCAGCTGTCCAGTTTGCATGGGCCCATTAGTCGAGGAGATGTCAACAAAATGTGGCCACATTTTTTGCAAGGGGTGCATCAAAGCTGCAATAGCTGCTCAGAGCAAATGCCCTACCTGTAGGAGGAAAACGACTGCTAAGGACCTTATTAGAGTTTACCTTCCTGCTACAAGAAGTTCTTGAGGTTTCTTTCTCCTTCTCTCTCTATGCGCGCATGTATCCATGTACTCTGTGTTTTATATTGCTCTATATTTCACCTAAAGTAGTTCCGTTTTTAAACAATTCTATTTGAGCTAGTGTATGTTGATTATTCTATGATTAGTAATTACTTAAACTTGCTCCAATTAGCCAATACATGCTATGTACAATGTTATAAGTAATTAGCATCATGAGATTAAAAGTCCGATTTTGTACCCTTTTATATATGGAATATAACTTGGAAATTACAGGATGCATTAGATACCTCATTCCAGGACATGTGAAATCATTGTAGCATCTATAAATATGTTGCTAATGTAAGTTAAGTGGTTTTGGTCAGTCAATCAAGTTGGTCTTTTGCGGTTTATGTTTAGTCATATTGATACATGGTCATTATCTGGTCTGAGAGTTTATCCACCTAGTATTTTACTTCCAAAAAATGACTATTAACTAAAGAGGTGCATCAAAATTCATTTTATTCCTTCAACTAAACAATGATATATTTTGGGTCTGCTGTGATTTGTTGGCTCTCCTGTGTGATCCCATTATGTATATGACTGTATTATGAGGTTTTAATATATATTATTTATATTATAACTAATTTTACTGCCTCTCCTCTTGTAATAGGATTCATCCTTTCAAATATGCAATTTCGCGTTCAAGCTAGCTATGCATAGATTGATTATTGCGAAGATCTGAATTCTTGTTTTCGGCAAAATGGGTAGAGAAGATGATTTAGTCTGTGGTAAGTTTAATTATTCATGGAGGATTCTTAAATGTATATTAATATTGACTTTCCATTTAAGGATATGCACTTCATTCTAATTTAGTCATATAGCTTATAGCATTTAGAGGATATGTTGGTGCAATATTGTAGTAGTTTATTGCTGGAGAGTATTGAGAGGATATTAATAATAAATATTTTCTATAATTTTCTAAGTTCTCTCATAATGTGTTTGTAGCTCTACTTTTTGTTATTTTTACTACATTGTAGTGCATCTGTTTTGCTTTCTATTTGAAACTATTCATAGGTCAAAATGCACCCGAGTAAGTAGGAAATGAAAACGTAAGGTCATCTCCAATCGAATCCCTTGCTCAATTGTCAGCTCAATTACCCAATTGTCTTGCCCTCATGCCTTTTCGACCCACCTAAAAAAACTCATCTCCAATCGAAGGGCAATCAATTTCCATTAATTCAATTTCATAACTTTTCCCACTCTCACTTTCCACTCTCCTCACTCAAACTTATTTTAATAATAATAGTAGTAATGATAATGATAATGATGATGATGATGATGATGATGATAATAATAATAATAAAAATCATAATAATTTTTTTTAATAGTTACACAATTATGAAAATCAAGTCATTCATGAAATTAAGTATTTGTGTTCAACAAATTTCATTTATTTAGATTTGTATTTATCCAATTATATATGAAATTGTTTAACAAATCTCATTTATTTAATTCATGAAATTTAAAAAAAAAAAAAAAATAGCACTTGAGCCCCCGGCAGCCCCTACCAGCGCCCAGCAGGGTCAGCAGGTGCATTTGCCTGCCTGCCCCCGATCCCTTGCCAGCCCTGTCCCCTTGTCAGCCCAATTGCCATGATCTATTTCCAACCGAACTGAGCCGGCAACATCCCCTCATGTCCGGTAGCCAGCTCAGTTGGAGATGGCCTGGTCTTTCGACATAAGTTAAAAGTTATAATTTAAAGTTGCATCTAAAAAAAAACTATGTATGCCCTGCAACTCCTTAACAACAAGATCATCCCAAAGAAACAAATGTTCATACCAAAGAATTACTTTTGAGAGTTTGCCAATTGCCCTAAGCGGTACTCCTGACCTAGGCGGGACTTACAGGCTTATCTCATACATAACATCTTTAGACAAACATTCATCCTTCAAACTGATCAAGTATCAAGAAGTACTGGGACCGTAGCTTACTTCATGGATCATTCCATAGTCTTTTACAATTTTCTGATGTACAGGATCCTCAGAGAGGCAAGTACAGAGCATACTTATTGAAAAGTTATGAGCATATTAACCAAGAACCTTAGAGCGGTTTCTGAAGAACTAGAAGAAAGATGTTTAGTTGAACATGATTATACAAAGGATAGTGTTTATTGATTTCTGAATTAGTTACAACTGATACAAGCTCCTCTATATATAGAGGGCGGACTCCAAACATATTACAATACAACTTAATATTTTACAAGTCCACCATACACGTGGAATCTACTGCTCACAATAATACAACCGACAGCATAAAGTAAACACACTAACTTAAAGCAGACTCTAAGGACCACACATTTATTAAAGCACCTTTAATAAAGTACCTTTATTAAAGCACCTTTATCTGCTTTATGGACTATTATCTGGAGAGTCTTGTCGGATGTCTCCATCACTTGTATGCATAATCATCGGGTCAAAGTCATCAGCATCCATGGGATCGGCTGTATTGTTTTGGGGCATATTTGGATCAAACTGTTCATAAACCAATTCAAGATCTATGGATCCATAATCCCAAGGGTCTTGAGCATCTTGAAACAATTCTTGGTTTGGATTCATCTGAGTATCTTCTTGTTGATCCTGTACTTCTGGAAGGTTGAAATCTCTGAGAGAATAACTTGGTCCTGTTATGGGGAATGGTAACATCAGGGGAGATGTACAATTTTCTTCTTTAGTAAGATTAGCAGGGACTTTATTTATTCGACAGAGATGCCTGAATAATCGGTCTAATTCTTCTGATTTATTTCCCATACCACCATCAGTAGAGGTATAAACATATCCATAAGAATGAGGAATTAACTGTCTTCCTATTCCTGAGTAATAAGGCCTTCGTAGTATGATAACAGTATAAGGATTGGCCATATGAGAAACTTCCTTAATGGTGTTCTTCAAGACTTTAATCCAGTCTTTTCTGGTCCAATAACCATATAAGAACTTGGTAATCTTGGGCTCAAGAGACCTTTTGCGAATAGCTTTAAGGAGGAAGGTAGGCTTGATTTCAAGGGCAAAGTAACTAATCACTCCAAGGCACCAGAAATACCAATATCCCTCAGTTGGAAGAGTAATTTCATCATGGAAGGTAAACATAGGGAGAAAAGGATGATCTGGGTAAAACTTTCCTTGTTCAAGAGGAATATTCATTAGCAACAAGAATTTTGCCTGATAATAGAAAAGATTATTTTTAGCAAAACTTTTAAGTCTGCTGGGACTATCTAGAGGTTGAGTAGTTTCTGGGAATTCTGGTAAAATGGTTTCATTAGGCTGAGAGGATGAAGCCATTAAGATCAGTGGGATTGTTTTCTGAGGAGATATGAGAAGGATTTGTTTTGGTCTGGATAACAAATCTGGGATGAGGTTCTTGTCTCCTTTTATATGCTGAACTTCGAACTGGTACTTAGAAAACCAATCCTTTAATCTCAATAATTGAAGCTCTGGGATACCTCTGTTCTTGAATTCAAAAATTCGAGGAAAGGATGAGTTGTCCATTTGTACAGTGAAATGATGTCCAATCAGATGGAATTCAAATTTCTTGATTCCATATTTCACGGCCAAGATTTCTTTGTAGACTGTATGATAATGCTTTTCAGCATCTTTGAATTGTCCACTGGCATGTCCACAAAAGTATTTCTTTCCGTCAATCTCTTCAATGAGTATAGCACCCCAATACTCATCACTGGCATCAGTCTGTAGGATCCTTTTTCCTTTATCAGGAATCTTTAAAGGAGGGGGCTTTTGGCAAAGCTGCTTTAGTTGTCGGACAGCTGTAGTCTGATTGATTCCCCAAGGTGGGGCTTCCTTTTTGAGTAATCTGGACAGCTGGCTAGTGTATCTGGAACACTGTGGTAGAAAATCCTTCAGATAATTAACTATCCCAAGGAACTGTTGAATTTCCTTAATAGTTAAGTTTTCATCCGGAAACTTGAGTAGCTCCTGTGCAATATGTGGACCAGGCTGGTACTGTCCATCATAGAAATTCATTCCAAGAAATTCAATTTCTGTTTGTCCAATATATCCTTTCTTTTCAGAAAGCATAATACCGTAATGTTGGACTATTTCATGGAATTTTTCTAGTAGAGCTTCATGTGAATGCTTGTCTTTTGAGAATAACAAGATGTCATCAATATAGACCAAAGCACTGTGTAGAATGGACTCAAATATTTGGGTCATGGCCTTTTGGAATAGTGATGGGGCGACTTTAAGCCCAAAAGGCATAACTGTCCACTGGAATTGGGATGTAGGTATACAGAAGGCTGTTTTGTATCTGTCTTTAGGATCAATTCCTAACTGCCAAAATCCTGCTTTGAGATCAAACTTGGAAAAGATATGGGCTTGGGTTAACTGAGAGAATAGCATTTGGGTTCGAGGTAAAGGGAATTTATCATCTGATAAGAAATGGTTTAAAGGCTTATAGTCTATAACCAATCTCTTTTTTCCTCTAACCTGTTCAGATCTTTTGTTAACATAGAAAGCCTGGCAAGCCCAATTGGATTTTGTTGGCTCAATCAGCCCAAGTTGTTGGAGTTGTTGACATTCTTGTTTGGCTAAGGCTAAATCATCAGGACTCATTCCTGGATGAGTAGCTTTAGTGGGGTTCACATCCTCATTCATCTTGAAAGGTAGTTGTATGAAGAACTTGGAGTTCTTCCATAATGGATTAGGATGAGTGAACTCAGCATGAGACTCTGCACAACAGTCTTGTAGCTTTGAAGCTATTTGGTTGAATTCTTTCGGAGCATTTGATAGAGCATAAATCTTCTGGATTGTAGTATAAGGCTGAAACTGCCGTTTATACTTTATACCATTGGGGAGTAACATGAGTTTCTGAGCTTTATGATAAAGATCAAACCCGATTAGAAGATCTTTCCCATGTAACTTACTGCCAATTACCTTCATCCATATAATGCAATCTGGAAAGAACTGAATTCCAATTGGATGTTTAGTAATTAGAGAAGTTTTGAACTTCTGTCCATCTGCTGCTTGGAAATATTCATAATGAGTAGTCCATGCTTCTTTTGGAAGAATATCTTGATTCATCATGGACTTAGCAGCTCCAGTATCCATAAAACCAATCGCTTTTATTGGCCTTTCATACTTCGAAGGAAGCACATGGATATTAATGTGAGGGGATGGAATAGCTTCCTGGCTGATAGTAACAGAGTGTAGTATAGGAAGGTATTCTGCTTCTGGTTCGGACTCAGATGAATTGGACTTTTCTTCTGATACAATTTCTTCAAGAGCAAAGAGGCTCTCTTCTGTTTGTTCATCTTGTTCAGAGAAAAGAGATTCAACATCAGTGTCATCGAGTGTAGTCTCAGTGTGCTGAAGAATATGAGTAATCATTCTGGCAGACTTGTTTCTGTTCTGAGGACAATTTTTTGCAAAATGTCCTTTGTTGTTACAAATGTAACATCGATCTGTCTTCTTGTTCCTGAATGATTTCTTCTTGAAAAATCTGAGACGTCCCTTCTTCTTAGAAGATTCTTTTTTGTGTCCTTTAGACATCTTCTTGGGATGGCATGAACAATTATCTTTGGATTTACATTTAATCTCCAGATGAGATTTCTTGCAAGCTTTGTCGAGATTCGTTTTGTTTTTCAACAAGGATTTGAACAGAGTTTGTTGTTCACAAAGCTTTTCAATTGTTGCAATTGCCATCTGATGGATTTCTCCAAGAGTGAGAGTATTGATGTCCTTATGTGCAGCTTCAACGAACCTGTTGAGTTCTTGATGAATCTCTTTAGGAAGGGATGCAGCATAGACATGCTTGAGATTAGGATCATTGCTTCCATTCAGAACATAGTAGAGTTCTGACATTCTTTTAAAATGAAGATCCAAATCTTTTCTTTATAAGGAACAACACTTCATGGCAAAATAATTTTGTTGTGCCAGTTTATCATAGATAGAGCTATCTCCAATAAATTCTTGATGAATTGCGCCGAGTAGACGAGATAATTCTGCTTGGAAAAACTGCATCTGCCTGTATTGCCCAAGTGCCAAAAACCATTCTCTTAGAGTTCCTGTAAATCTTGAAGCAAATTCTCTTATTATAACAGGAAGTCTGTGCTCTTTGGTTTTCTGTAAATCTATCCAAGCTGCAAAAGATTGAAGTCTTTCTTTTCTTTTGCTAACTGGAATATCATCAAATGTAAACCAAGGGCCATTGGATGGTTTAGCAGGTGAAGTATCCACTTGAGGTGGTGGAGTATCTTCCATTGTAGTTTCTTCCTTAGTTTCAGTAGGTTGTTGCTCTTGATATGAAGAGGAAGAAGGATCAGCCATAAGAATCTTTGAGATGTCAGCAAAATCCTTTTCTGTTTCAGAACTTTGACTTGAAGATTCTATGGAAGTAGAGGATGACGAACTCTCATCAGATGTTTCAGAGGATTGATCATACTCAATCTCTGTTTTGGGAAAATCTCGGATCATGAGAGATTTGGGAGTGTCATCTACTTTGGCTTTGAGTTTTTCTCCTTTGGGTGGCACAGTCTTTTTAGACTTTTGTTTTACTGGAGGTTCCTCAAAGGGAATATCAGATGCCATGGCGAATTGTCTAGAATATCCAGAAGTTGATTTTGGTGGTTCGAAAAAGGATAAGGATGGTGTTTGTAAGAAAGGAAGATTAGGGTTGAGCCTTCTCTTTCTATCTTCTTCCATGTAATGGAGATCCTTTTTCAACTTTCTGATCTCTGCTTCTTTCTGATCAAACTCAGGACCCATGATATGTTGAGAGATAAGATATCTGAGTTCTTTGTCAAGAAGATCAATTATGGCAACAATTCTGGTATAGATCCTTTCAAGTTCTAAAGTGATGGAATCAACTTTGTTGGAATTTTCTTGAACTTGAGATAAAACCTTGTCAACTTTTGAATCTATTTGAACCAAGGTTTTATTCTGTACTCTGGAATTGGAAGTGTTCCAATTCAAGACTTCTTCTACCGGAGTCAAGTCTGGAATAGTCCTGCCATCAGAAGTTACTGTGGTGGAAACAACATATGGCCTAGTGGTTATTGATCCAGCTGTATTTCTTTCCAAAGGAGGAAATTCTGTCTCATAGTTATGAAACATCATACAAGGCTGAACTTGTGGGATAGCTGGAATAACAGGCGGCATAGATTGTCTGCAAGACTTTCTTTGTTCCTTTCTCAGGATTGCCAGAGCTTCATTATAACAAGGCAGTGGTTGAGTACTTGGAGGTGGATCTAGATCTGGATCATCAGATCTGGTGTTTCTGCAAGAAAGACGTTGTTTTCTTGCCTTTCTTCTTCTTCTTCTTCTTCTGCTGGCTTCACTTTCATCATCATCTTCAGAATCAGATCCTTCATCACATGAACATCCGGGATCACATCTGGATGGGTCAACATCCCATATGAAGTGACCATCAATTTTGTCTGTGTAGGCATGAGAACCATCAAGATTAAATGATGTTATAGGGATAGGAATTCTGGATCCATTCCATCCTATAGTTTCTCTGGAATCATTCACTGGTTGTATCATCAATTGCTTATTGAAGATGAGTTTTGATTTGGAAGTAGTAGCTTCCTCCTCCTGGGGTAGTTTAAAGATAGTCTTTGTGCGACCATCTGTCATCTGCTGGAACTCGTAGTTGGTGGATCTGATAGGCTCATGAGTCTGTTGAAGAGACTCATAGTTAGTTATCCATTCTGTAGGCATGAGAAGCTCCAATTCTCTTCGAGGAATTTGCCTAGGAACTTGGACAATGGTTGGTGTGTTAGATCCAGATTCTGCAAGAATCATTAAGGCATCTGGAGAACCAGATCCTTGAAGATCGAGTCCATGGTCTTGTAGACAGTAAACCAATTGATGATGGAGAGTTGCTGTGATTGCTGAGGCAATTTGCTCTGCACCAGTGATCTGAACTTGAATCTTTAAAGCCGTGGAAAGATTTCCATCGTTTAAAGACATAGCAAAATTGGGAAAGTAAGTGAGTACAGCACTTCCGTTGTTGAGAGTGGTAACTACTGTCCCTATGACAGCATGTTCATATCTGGTGAAGCGAGTATCTAGAAGAGCAAGTCTGGCTGTAACAGGAAGACCTTTTCTTCCTTGATAGGAAAGTACTAAACGAACTGCTCCAAAGTGGAGATGAGTGTAACCTTCTCTCTGCCAAGAGCTAATAAATTCCTGAGGAATATTTAAAGTGACGTATTGCTCTTTTTTGGAGTAGGGGAGATCACATTTATCTAGCTTGGAGGTTTGTACAAATTCTTTTGTTTGAGGTCTGTTGGAAGAAATGAGGGAACGGATTCCTCTCAAGGAACCTCTTTTTCTGTAAATATTGTACGGACTTATTAATGGTGGAACAGACTGTTCTACAACTGCGGAATCAGGGATGGTAGTGTATTCTACAAGGTTTTCAATTTTACTGGTAGAGTGACGAGGTAGAGATAGAGACGCGGAAACAGAAATAAGTTGATCTGCAGATAAACTGGGAGTAGTCATGTTTATGTGAATTCAACTAGTTCTTCTTCTACCAACTCTTCAGGTAACAAGGTTAATATACTCTTGGGGATCATGTAACTATATATTTCAATGGAAGTGGTTTGGAAGAACCGGGTAAATTTGAAAAGTAAGAAATTTGGTGTCGGTATCATCTAGACTAGATTGTCACTTTGTTAGTTTGACAATGCTTCTCTTTTTAAATAACACTATATTATAATCAAATTGTTCACTTTTTGTTGCAACTGTTTTCATGCTTTTTGGAATTTACGTAACAACCACGTACGTTGTTCACAATCTCCTTCCATTGATGTGTAAATCCTTATTCGGGTCATTTAAGCTCAAAGGACCGACCATCCCCTCTTGTGTTATTCAATGTAAGAAAGATTTTCAAGGTTTTAATTTTAACATCTTCATTTTGTGATGTTATAAAGATTTTATACGCTTATATAGATGTCAAATTATCTTGAACATACAAATCGTAAGACTAATAAATCTCAATTATGTGTTACACAACGTTTGATAATCCCCCAAATTTAAATGGAATTACAATTTTAGGGGGATGTATTATGAAATTATACTATTCACAATCTTCTATATTCTCATCCTTGAAGAGGATTTAATTATATTACATCGCATATACAACTATTGATTGTACCGAAACAAGTATTCTATTGCTAATAGACATTACAAACATGAAGCACATCTCATTTACATCCTTTATTTGCGAGCAAGTTTTCTCAGAGATTAATTTATCATTTGCAATTAATTAAACAACTTGAAAAGAATCCCACCAACAAATAACATGTAGAAATTTTTTGAGAACGAAAAAGGAAAAGGATAAATAATTGCTAGTAGAATCAATCCAAGAAAAGATTAATCGTAACCTTATATCACCCCCACCCCCAAACATGCATACTTGTAATGCATGACACTAATTAAATTATATTGATTCTGATTTCAAGATAAAATAAATAAATTTATGTAATAAAAAAAAATGAATTGATTGCATTACAGTATATTCAAAAAAAAAGAAGTTGTAACTCCTAAACATCACATAGTAGAGCAATTATTGGGATTTTCAGGACTGAAATATCCACCGTAGTACGGTTGCGGATAATAGTACGGGTCACGTGGCGGCCCATAATTATAATGGGGTGGAGGAAGAGCGAGTCGTGGTGGTGGGCCCGGAAGAGCATGGTGGTAATTCGGCGGAGGAAGGAACATCCGCTGCGGAGGATGATAATGATCTTGATGAAAACTATGACCTCCAAAAGGATTATAACTATTTTGATGATAATTACTAGTATAATTATCATAATTATAATCATTTGGGTAATTATTATCAAAGTTCATTCTCCATGTTCTAGCGTTTGTGTACTCAACACTTCTCACACGTTGCATACGTGAATAACTGTCCAATTCCTCCATGTACGGCCCCGATGGTAGGTGTGGACGAGGAGGAGGAGGTGGTGGTGGTTTCTCAGATGGTGGCAGCGGAGGTGGTGGTGGTGGTTTTGACTCCGCTGGCGGTGCATCGATTTTTTTGGGAGGGAGTACTTTTGGACGTATGACGGAGAAATCCATTTTTCTTTTTGTGAACCTAGGAGAAATTTTTTGAGGCTTATATATGATGGGAAACACGTAAAGATCTGCATTTGAATTTGGAAACATGAATCTTGTGTGAGTTGTCAAGAAAATTTTCCTTGATTTTGAAATTATGAGTAACTTAAATATGGGTCTTTGCAATCATTCTCTAATTATAATAGCACCAAGTTGTTATTTTATTTGGGAAAAATATTTTGCTGATATTCAATCATTTTTTTTTTATCAGAACACTCAATATATCTATTAAATAATATAATATCGAATTGATTATTTACTCTTGATAGAATCGAATTTAATGAAGCGAAATTGTTATTCCAAAACCAAATAATTCGCACTCTTAGATTACAGCTGCATAAAAGATTTGATGTGAATTTTATTATTCTTCTATCTTCAATAATAACATTATGAATAGAATCTTCCATGTTTAGCTCATTAAGCTTCTGAGAATTCTAGAAGCTTTACGGCATTTAATTATATATGGTTGTATTCAGCCGAAAAGTTAAGCAATTTTTTTTTCTTTATAAATTTTTCTTTTCGCGTATTATGCTATTACTTATTACAACTTAAGAGGTGGTGGTAGATTGAGTCAGCAAAATATATGCAATTATGAGGTTAATTAACTAAAACATTTCAAGTTAATAAAATATGACCAATTATATTAACTGTTCAGCTAATAACAAATTGTCTCTCAATAATATTTCATAATAACATACTACTACATAATATTTACCGAGAATATTTGGAAGAGGTCAATTAAAACCCAGGTGCAAGAGATTTTCTTATGTGGCCATGTTATCGAAAAGTTGATTCCTTTTGCAAAACATCACTTTTGGTAAAATTAATTATAATGATAATTATAATAACATATTACTTCAAGTATAGTTTTTATACAATTAGAAAGAAAAAAACTATATTCTTGTGTCTTTAAGTTTTTTTTTTTCTTTAATTAACTTTAGAAGCTAATCATCTTACAAGAATTACAATATATCAAAAGTAAATTTAGATAGAGTAATTTTAGATAAAATCATTTGATATTGTATAAAATATAAATATAGATCAAAAGTAAGTCTAGTTAAAGTAGTCTAATATCGATAGCTTCAATTACTAGACTTAACTCACTTAAAAACATATACATATCACATATATTTTGATGATTAATTCTATAATTATTTAAATCATTATTACATAATTAAAATGTTTGATTCATGTAACAAATATGTTCTACTTACATGCTTAATTTCTAACCCTCAGCCTAATTTCAAATTTTCAAAATATATGTTAAAATACTACTACAATTTATACATCATCATACAAACACAAAAACATATCAACATGAGGATTCACTACAAAGCAACACATTGAAGAAATCACAAGCAACATTAAGATTACATATGTTTGATCTTTTAATATTAGTGAGTAAAAATGATAAAGGAGAAAAAGCGAAAAAATATAGAACCAAATATTGTATCATATCTTTTGATGCAAGCAAAAAAATTCCGAACCAAACATAGCTAATTGAACAACAGAGTTCAATGGTGATCTCATGATATCCATTTCTCAAAACAATCCAACATTTGCACAACAAATGACAAGGAAACCGACCACCGACAAACGAAGACTTAAAATCAAGCAAATCCTCATGAACTCCACAAAAGGAAAAAAGAAACTCAGAATGTGCCCAGCAAAGACAGGAGTACCGTTTCAAACAAACAAACAAAAAAAGAATCAAAAAGAGAACAAAGGCTAAAGATACTTGTGAAGCTCATCTTTTTGCAGGTTTCTTTCTCCATTCTGTTCGGCCCCTATTTATTTCCAAACCAACTTTTGATAATCTCAATAAATGCAAAAATTGAAGGCGGTTGTTTTCATCTTTCCCAGAAACGGGAGATCCGTTAGTTGTTCCATTGAGCTCTGGAAACAACCCATCCGGTTCCGGACTTGTAAGAGAATCGACCACATCATCCTGCTGACATTCACGCCTATAATCTAAAGTAATTGTGTGAAGCTCATGGCTGTCTATGATATCTTGAGGCATACTCTGTCAACAAAATTCGATACTCCATTAGCAAACATAGCAAATACGGATTAAAATGATATTGCGATAAAGAGTTATCAGCAAAGAGCCACTAAAAGCAGATGGATGAACCTGATTTACGCACAAGTTAAAAAGTTTTTGCGATAAAGGAGAAATTTACATATTCATATCTTCTAACTTTCTAATCGTGACAAAATTGGTTTTCTTATCCTTTGAACTGACACATTTGAACCTAACTTTAACAAAAGTAATCACCTTCCTTCTAAACTCAACACATTTGGTCCTTTATATTTAGATAGCCCATTTAGTTCGTCCTGTCATCACCTTTGGTCTTCTATCTTTTCTTGATTTTGTAAAAAACATTACTTGTACTGAAAATAGTTTATAATAGTTCAGTAAAAGACATTTTTAAGCCACATAATCAAAAAAATGAGCCTATCAGATTAAATGTGCCAAGTTTTCGACTAAACTTTTTGGACCCAAAAGGATAGAGCACAAAAGGTGTCGACTAGAGAACTAAACATATCTGACCAAATAGATAACGGATTAAATCGGAGGAAATTTGGACCAAATGCGATGAACCCAAAAATAATGGACTATATTTGTCGTGAATTGAAAAATAGAGAACTAAATATGCAATTTTGCCGACAAGAAAGCAACATATCATTCGATGATGGATGATTGAAGGAAAACAAACCTCAAGAACCCATCCGATGTAGGCGACATTGTTTACATGCTGGTTCATGTCCAAATCAGCTCGTCTAGGCTGCAAACAGTAAAACATTTTAAGTACTTTAAATAAAAATATCACATATATTCATTAAAACCAAGTGATCTTTCTTACCACAAGTCCGACTTTGGAATGTTGAGCCGGGTCATCTAGTTTTGCTATTTTCTTCAAGCTAGCATTATTCTCTTCAGGAAATGATAATCTGGCATCCACAAAAACGTAGAAATAAATATAGGCCAGAATTAAAAGAATATTTATTTAACACATTAATATTAAATCATCGAGTGAAGGAGAAGAATAAAAGAGAGAAATTACCTAAGTGTTTTTGGGCAAAAGACCAAATATTCATCACGGACTTCATCAGTGACTTTCTGAAGCCGCCTCGTATCTTGGTTCATCATCACCCATTTACTGCAAACAAAAATTGTACGGGGTGCATGTGACTCATTAATTACAAATAATGCTATGTTGGTTTTGAGGAAAATGAAAAAGAACTTGTTAAGTTTGATGTAAAAAAACCGAAAACCATTTTCTTAATGTTTTACTCAATAAAATCCAAGAATCAGACATAGTCTAAATTTCATTGTGTAGTGAATTTAATCATAAATGCAAAGGGTACAACCATAACAAAGAAGAGTTTGATTCTATTTGAAAACTATGAATACAACTTTACTTCACCTTGTAGCCCTTCCAATGACTTCACCAGTAGCATAATCTTTGAGAATCCAATCACGTCTAGTACCAATTCTACCTTCACTTTGGCACCATGTCTCTATCTCTACTACATCACCCCTGTTCATGATCAATGTATGAAGTAGAGATATTTATAATTCTGTCCTAGATGTTGTAAAATAAAGAACTAACAATTATTTTATTATTTCATTGATCTATAATAAGTATAAAACAATGGCTGCCTAAAGATGAAATATTTAAGATATCAGTTAAATTAAATGTATACTACCATGCAGGATATTTATAGATCTCTATGTGCATACGGGCAGTCACCCATATAAGATGCAATTTTCTCATTGTAAGTGTAGTCGCAAATCCATCAGTTGAGAATCCAACACTTTGTGCATGGTTGCAACCAACCTCCTGTTTCATAAGAAGATTGTGATTTAAGTAAAATAAAATATTTATCAATCATAGATTTATTGAATGATTTATTCCAGTACAAAAATCAGAAGTGGGAGGACAATAACAAGATGGACAAGAAGAAGATGAGCCAGAACAAGAGAAAATAAAGACGGCCAAGAAGAAGAAGAACGAGATCAAGAGTAAAAACAAGAAAATCTTGAATATGAACGAGAGACAGATGAATAAGAAACAAAGGAAACATAAGAAGAATTGTAACTGCGATTAAGAGAGTCAAAATTGATATTGGACTTAAATCATTCATCTTAACAAATAGCAGAAAGTGATAGTTCCATTCTAAGAAAGCAGAGCATTAGAAACAAACGAAATCTATATCACACTCAAGTTCTTAATACTATCAACTTAGAGAATTCTAATTTATGTTACAGTGTACGCAATTTGCAATAACCAAGTGAAACAATACACTTACAATTTTTTTAATCTAACTCAATTAGGAAATGAAGGATCAAAACCACGTATTTCAAAAGTTAAGCCAACTTCATAAAGACTCTTCTTTTCCCCCTAAAATTAAAAAGGAAAAGGCAAAAAAATTATAAATAGGGACTCAGCTACCTATATTTACCAATTTGACAGCATAAACATCGTAAAGTAGCAAATTTTTCCAAAGATAAAATAGTGTAATGTAACACTATCAACTTTCCAAGTCAAAAGGGTAATTCCTAAAACATCAAAAAGTTCACAATTTATAGACTAACCACACCTACATTGCCCAAAATTGATACAATATACATCATAAAGCAGCTTAATCTCAACACATGCATAAACCAAAAAAAATTCTCATAAAATTCACAAACCTGCAGTAAATTGGCAATGGTCTCAACAGTAGCAGTTTTGTTGATTCCAACCTCATAACACCTAACTATGAATTTCTCTTTATAAGACATTTTGTCTTCGGTCAAGCTACCAAGCCGAAGCCGGTCAGCTAGGCTCGGCTCGTGGCTCGATTCCTGCGGCTTGCTCTTCGGCTCCCCTGTAGCTACCGATTTGACACGTAAGAATGGGGCCCTGCGAACCCGGCCCGGAAAATTGTAAAACGCGGCGTTTTTGGTGGGGCGACGAATCAAGCTGGAAAATCGGCAATTCTCGCGATTGTCGCCCACGCGCGCCGCGGCATTGCATGCCGGAAAAGTACCTCCCTTTAACAACATTTGGGAGATTTATTTTAATAAAATAAATATTATTTGGGGTTTATGTAATTTTTACAAAAAAGTATACACTGTGTGGTGTTTCTTTCTGTGATTGGGAGTTTTGTAGTGTTGCGCCGATGGAACCGAGGTAAAGGCGGGGGTCAGAAAAGTGGGCTTGAATTTATGAAGGAATTACGAGTTTTGCCACTTGAAAACTATGTAGGAAGGGGGTTGAAATTGGGTTTCTCAGTTTTTTGGGTTGGAGTTTGGCAGAAATTTGACTCGCACCACAAAGTAAAATTAAAAAAATATTATTTTTTATAAGCAAAAATATATATATATATATATATATATATATATATTATTCAGATCTGAAGAAAGACAAGTGATTTTTCCCACTATTTGTTTCTTTCGGTTTTCGATTTTATTTTTAACTTTGACCCTTGAAGAAAATAACAAAAATATTTTGAATTACTTCAAATACTTTTGAAATATTTTATGATAATAATTTCTTGATTTGAAATAAGAACTGAAAATTAAACTCTTCATACATAATTTTTAATATTTCAAGTTAATGACAACCAAATTATTGTTTTGAGTCATGAACTCATGTATAAGTTTTTGGAATATAATTCCCTTTCAAACATTTGGGATGATGAAGTAACAATTTTTTTAAGAGTTTATATTTTTACTATGTTCTTCTTGTGTTATTTTAGTTCAGAATTTTCTATACAAGTAAGCTTATTATTTAAATTTATTTTATGCATATTTATATGAAAACAAATTGGTGATTCAATGTTATTTTACATTTAATTATTAGATAGTAGCGTGTTAAATGGTAAAAGCAAATAGAAATAATCAAATATATTACTATAATTATATTTAGGTGTATTAATTTGGTGTAGATCGATAAATTAGAATCCGTTACTCCTTTATCCAAATTAAGCATTGATGAATCTATCGGTTATATTTTTTAATGATATTGTTTTGATCCAGATTTAATCAAATTAAATTGTACAAATAAAATAAAAATAAAAAATTGTGTGTTTTATTTTATTTTCAAGCATTAAAACCTAAAAAATCCAAGCATTAAAAAAATAAAGAATTATAAATTTCTTGTTGAACCTATGAATTTCTAAATATAAAAGAAATAAAAGCAAGTAAAATGAATTTAATAGTTTTTTTAGAAGAAAATAATTTGAAATAGTTGGAATATTAAAATGAAAGAAAACATTTTTTTTCCAAATTCTTTAAAATTGAGTTTCTAATTAAACCGGTTCAACATTACCCGGGAATTATTTATTGCATCTATATATATAGATCCTTACCGTATACCTTCCTTCTATCCCAAAAGTTCATTGCACTATCCATTTCTTTCTCCCATCTGAAGTTGACTTTCACTTGGCAAAATTTCATTTTTAACCCTTTAAGTATCTGTATTTTAAAATTGACCGATTATTATGGTACCACCGCCTGAGCCATTTATGGGCCAAAAATAAAATTTTGCTACTTTCACACTCCATATTCCCAATTAAAATTAAAATTACAGTAAAAGCAAAACCCTACAACAGCATCAAATCAAATGGGGAGCACCACCGGCGGCGACGTCGAAGCCGGATTTGCAAAGCTTCAAGGCGAAGATTTCGAGTACTACATGCAAACCTACTCAATAATCCTCGGCCGAAACTCGAAGAAATCATCTGTCGACGTAGACCTCTCCTCCCTCGGCGGAGGAATGAACATCAGCCGCCACCACGCACGCGTCTTCTACGACTTCCAACGGCGTCGTTTCGCTCTCGAGGTGCTAGGCAAAAACGGTTGCTTCGTCGAGGGCGTTCTTCACCTCCCGGAACACCCTCCCGTGAAACTCGATTCACAGGACCTTTTGCAAATTGGAGAGAAAGAATTCTACTTTTTGTTGCCTGTTAGGAGTATTTTGGGTGGACCTATTGGGATTAGGAATAATGTTAGTACTAATTATCAGCAGCATTTGGGGTTGCCGCCTCATCCTGCAGGTGGAGGGTTTGGTAAGAAGGGGAGAGAGAGGGCTGATTATTACGAGGACGAGTATTATGAGGAGGAGGGCTGTGGTGGCGGTGGTGAAGAAGGGTTGTCGGGTGGGAAGAAGATGAGAAGAGGTGATGGTTCCGGTGATTATGGGTTGGCTTCGGGTGGGAAAGCTGGATCCTTGGGGCATTCGGGTCAGTTAATGCTCCTTTTTTTCTTTCTCGAATTGAAGTTGTTTGAGATCATGGCTTCCTATTTTATTAAGTATGTTAGTGTATATTCATGTACACAATGTATTGTATTTCCTGCATTATATTATCATGAGATAGGATTTGGGATTTGTTGGTAATTGACAATACAAAATGCAACTCATATTTTCTTGACTTGTTAGTAGGTTCAATTTTGTCTTCCAAATGTCTTTTGGAGGATGAGGTTTTCTCTGTTTCTGGTATACAAGCTTAGTGTCTCTAAAGCACCCTATGTAAAATTCTTCCATATTCTGATTTCGAGTCCTGTAAGATCATTAATGATGCGATATCATATGTTGACAGTGATCAGTGATGTGGTGGGAAAAAGTTGAAGAGCGATATGTGGAGTTTTGTCCAAGTCTTTGCCTCTTCTGCCAAGATTCGCCACTAGGAATTTGTGAAGGTGGAGGAAGCACCTTATTTGCACACAACAAATATTAGGGGAGCCAGGGTATTCCCGGCTCAAACCCTCATCAAGTCAATATAGGGGTTTTTGAGAGCTCGTGTAGGGAGAGGAATGTAATTGTAACTAGAGAAGTGACCATCTTTCTGAAGGAAAAGGGATAATTACAGTGTAGGCATGGTTTTGTGAACTTGCGGAATGTAAGAAATCACATTGTGATGTATACTTAGTTATGACCGTACCGTTGCCAAAAATGAAGAAGTTATGACTGCACCAGTGGTAGAATAGTCTTTTTGATAGAAGTCATTACTTTTATCATTTTTCCGGTATTTTACTACATTGAATATTAATCTAAAAGGAAGAATTTTTTTTATAACCCTTCAGCGCAAAATTACACACATCAGGCGGTACTCGATACTCACCAATCAATTGTTGTGTGAAACTATAAGCTCATTGTGCTTTTTTTTTTTTCAGTTCATATACTCAACCAATTTGGATAAATGGTATAGATGTCATAACTGCAGTGACGGTGGGATAAATAAATATTTTTCAAACCTGATCATCCTCCGTTCACCTCTTTAATTCTGTGAAGTTCTGCGCTATTTAAGTTTCTGAGTTAAGTAAACAGTATTAATCTTGGATGAGTGGCATAATTCATGTGTAACAAGAATAAATTTTTCTTTATGCAAATTGTACTTGCATTGTTTCTCATTCGAGTACCTGAATAAATCACTGACTGTTGTCTAGAATCTGTTAATTGTTGCTACATAACTAACATGAGATAGTGGTCTTCAGTGATGCATTTGTCTGAAATTAAATGTTTAATGCATTTTTGATATTTCATCTACTATGCTTTAATTTGGATTTTTTGCAGATAAGAAAACAGAAGGTAGACAGCGTGTAGACAGAGAAGCTGACAATCAGCAGCTCCTTCAGTTAGAAGAGAAGGACGTGGTATCATCAGTGGCCACATTGCTGTCTGATTTATGTGGTCCTGGAGAATGGATGCCGATGGAGAAACTCCATTCCGAGGTTAATTTTTTATCTATATATAATTTCCCAATGCAAGCCATGCTCTTCTGAATGACTGATTTTTCTTTTTTAGTTTAGTGCTGAATTTTCCTTCTTGTATTTTGAAGTAATATCTGATCTTGTGATTTATTTTGCGTCTCTGATTCACTCAGTTATACTTTTATTGAGTTCCTTGTTGACTATGACTGGGCCAACTCTCTCCCTTTTTCTTGTCTACAATATACTTGATTAGCGTCTCTTTCTTTCTGTTCGAAAAATTATATGTCAAGCTTGTACATTGTCATTCTTGACTTGAAAATGTTGTGGTGTACAAGCTACTAAACAAGGCATTAAAGTTGATGAGATTTGATCTCATTTCCTATCATAGTGACATGTTTCTGAGTTCTCCCCCTCAATAATATGAATAGTATCTTCTAAAATCGTGTATCTTTTTTAACCTTATCATGAGGACAAAAAAGCTAACTAATTCAAGATTTACCATCAAGATGCAAAATGCACCCTATCATTGTGGCTGGAATATAGTTCTCTACATAAATCTAGAGATTCTTAATGGTCATTCTAGGAGTCGTTTGCATTAGTTTTAGCCTTCAATTATGATAGAGTAACTCACGCCCCTTGTGTAAGCTAGCAATAGAATTCTCCACACAAGACACTTCAGAACTTTGAAAGGAATTACCACATTGACTTTGGAGTTGAACCAACCTTAAGCTCGAGAATCCACACATGCTATGAAAATACTCAGTTGCTGAATTTTCAAAGAGAAGCACTTGCATATATTTACATGCTAATTTCTACTTTTATTTCTTGATGTGTTGTGGGTGTGTGCACTTTTTTCCTATAGTTTTGGTTGTTAAATTAGTTGGTGGGGTATGTTTGGTTCTTGGGTCTCAGTGGGAAAAATAATTATGATAATAAAAATGAACTAGAATTTTTTTTAAATGTTGTATCATTTGATGCAAGAAAAACATTTTTTTCAACATATTACTAACATTTAAGAAACCAAGCATAGCCTTAGTTTTCGTTATTGGACTAGTTTTTCTGCTAATGGTGAAGGAGTAACATGCCCGCGTCGCCTCTAGATCATTTCGACAGTCTCTAATGACATGTTTATTTATGCAGTTGGTGGAACAATTCAGCAATATTTGGCATCACAGCCGCGTGAGACGATACCTAACTTCTGAGGATTGTTCAACTCCAGAAGCAAAGGGAAAACCGTGGTATGGATTGCTTATGCTGTTAAGGAAGTATCCAGAGCACTTTGTAATCAATACAAGATCGAAGGGACGGGTTACACTTGAGTTCGTCTCTCTTGTCTCTTGAGATCTTTAAACAAACATCCATATTAATGTAAAGTGTAGCTACTTAGTCATGTGTTGATTTTGATGTATTTTGTTCTGTGGCTGCGAATCAAAAGCCGGTTTCATGTTAGAAAGCTCATTTCATTTTGAGTTGGATTTGCATGACAATCAAATTGAAATTGAACATAAATTAGGAATACATAAATCTTGTTGTCATCAATTTTGGAAGCAGGGCAATTGATGGATGATGTGGTTAAGTCCTCACTATAATATTTTTACAATTCTCATTGACTTAATTGTTTGTTGTACATATAAGAATTTTCAGATCGAGTTAAATGAACTAGCATGGACGTGTGCTAGTAGTCAATAGATGATATCGGACAAGACTGGTACAAATAAGCTATTTCTTTGGAAAGCTCTTACTAAGATGAGAAAGTCGTCGATAAAATTGCTAGTACCAGGTGACTCGTATTGATCAAAGTAGAAGAGAAGAAATTGGTAGAAAAGTTCGAGAAAAAACAAAATCATCTATATTAATAGGACCTCAATTGAAGATATCAGGATTGTAATTTTTAGGTCAAGCTTTATTAAGCGAAAAGTTAAAATTAATTTGGATATAGTGAGTTTAAGCTAAGAATTCAAGTTCATAATAACGAATTTCGTTGCATCTTCTTTTAATCATTTTGATGGTGTCCAAATTTTAAGACCACAAGTAATAAGTAACAATTTTATTTGAACCAAATTGTTGGACCTGATGGAAGTCTTATTCTCCGAATCCTTCTTCAAATTCAAATTCAAATTCATCAATCCAAAAGTCATCAGTGTTTTGCTCTTGACTCGTGCCAAACTCTATAAAACTATGTTGGAGCTTAATTTACAGCATAACAATCCGAACAAAACTAGACACTATTTCAAACTTATTGATAAAAACCAAATCGAATTTCAAATGATATATTATTTGATATAACCAGCCTATCTAGTTCATTTCAAATCTGATAGTACTATGTCATATAAATTCGACCTCACCCCTATATGCTATACTCTATAGCACAACGACAAAGTTCCAACCAGAAGGAAAAACAAAATCAAAGAGAAAACAAAGATATCATCAAGATTCTTCTTTTTTCAAATTGTGGACACTTCTAAAGATTTGTTCTTCCCGAGCACGTTTAGCAGCAAGAGCTTCTTCATCCAGTACCCTAATTGGTGACCATTCAGGCATTTCAAACCAACTCTCCTTTCTCTCTGTCAATTTGCTTATTTCAGGCTTTAGATTTAGAATCGCGTAATCTGCTGCAGTCCCCACAACAGCAAACATAATCGAGTAACGAACAGCGGCAACTGGACCACCTAATGGTCCAAAAACAAAATCCTTATTTATGTTGAATTAATTAGAAACAAGAAGAAAATTCTAAGAAAAAAAGAAACATCTACGATAATCCGAAGTTAAATTAAACAAAGCTGGCAAATGTATGTATCCTTAGCTGATGGATCTTAATCACGATTTGTATTTTCGAATATTTCTCACAGGAGAGCAATGATATGGAGGATAAACCACAAAATTAAAAGATCCCACAACCCCAAATCCAATTACGTAATTTTATAGTTTGACAATAAATAACAGGAACTCGATGTTCATTATCGATTTCTTCTACTCCTTCTGTGATTAACCACAAAAACTCGAACAAGTTTTCTTAAAAAAATATCATGTGTGGGTGTGTGTAAAGAGAGAGAGAGATATTTGGAATTCTGACCATGAAGGCGTCCAAGAATTGCTCCGCTACCAATGCCACCAATTAATGAATTCAGCAAATCATCTGGTTTTCCAGTTCTATTCACCCTCGTAAATTCACGTGCACCTGCAACACCACCATCTCAAGTTCTACGACATAGATATATATATCTATATAAAAATTCTCCAATTTCCCATCAATCAGTTTGTTAAGTCATTGCACAAATAGTTAATAATATTTTTTGCTTTTTTCTTTTTCCTATATACGAGTATATTACATCATATGACTTCAATGTCTCATATTTCAAGAAAAGGTGCTCCAGTTGATGTTTTTTAGGCATTTTGAACATTTTGGAAAAGAATATAAGGGGTTCAATAATTGATATCTTCTCTATATGCTCTTCTGTGAGAAGGGAAGAATGACGGTGGAGTTTTGTTAGTGGTCAAAGTTCGTATGTGCTTAGCATGGTCATCAAGCCACAGGATGCTATGCATTTTTTAAATCAATCTACGAATATTCGGACCAAAGGCCGATTTTTTTTTTTACCTTCAGCTATAATAGACGGCATTTAATAACTCAAACTTACCAAAAGGGTATATAAGGTGAAAATTTCAGACTTAGAATAAACTCAAAACCTATAATCCATAAGATTGATTGAAAGCTGCACATTGTCCATAAGAAACATATATCCACACAAATATAATCTTGAAACCAAAGTTCAAAATGGCAGAGCTACAAGTAAAATCTATAATCTTGGGACACGTATAATGGCATTTCTAATAACAAACACCATATATTATATGAAAATTTTAGTATAAACCTAGTATGATCAAATCCAGGTTACTCAAAACACAAGTAAATGGTGTCTTGGGGCATGTAAAAAGGCATATCTAACATTCAAATACCATCTTCTATGGGGAAATTTTAGTCCAAACTTGGCCTGATCAAATCGAAGCTACTCACAACGCAAGTAAAATTGTGTCTTTCGGAAACTTATAATGGCATCTCTAATGATTAAACACCATCTACTATTTGGAGAATTTTAGTCCAAACCTGTGGCTAATCACAATGCAAGTAAATCGTGCCTTGTGATTGGTTGGGTCTGATCAAACCAGATGGGGTAATAATTCCCTTTATATAAATTTTATCAATGGTTGCGGCATACACAACCAAATTTTGAGCCATAGCTTTTGTCTCTTACGCAAATACAGAAGACAAACACATTCCTCTAACATGAATAACAAAACCCAAAAAGAAATTGATCAAAATAACAGAATTTTTTTATACCGCAGTAGCAACCCGTGACGATAGCTAAGTTTTTCGCATACGTTGCTGATATCTGCGACAAACCAATAACTTTTCTGTGCTTCGATATCAATCCAACAGCTCCACCAGCAATCCCTAATTTAAACAAATAACTAACAATTACAAAAAGTAAATAATTTGGTGTTAAGAGTGAGGGATAAAGGAAATATAAAACATGGAAAAACCTGCGAGTAATGTGGGAATGATGATACGCTCTTTCCAGGGGTCAACACTTGAAGAAATAGGGTTTATTTGATCAGGGGTTTTATCAGCCGAACCCATTTTCCGCTCATAAATGGTGGGAGTGAAGGCGTTTGACGGTGGAGCAGGGCGGTGATTTGAACCGGTGCAGCTCACAGATGGGCTGCTGTTGAAAAGCCCATTAAATATGTCTTTTACAGTGGAGAATTTGGGTTGGATCATATCTGACTCAGATTCTACTCTAATGGATCGGATTCAAATCGGACCTGATTTTGCCCGAATTTGAGAAATTCTCAAATCCTTCCAATCTTTTGGATTTCGCATTTTTCTGGAATTCAATAAAATCTCAGTTCCAAAAAATTTCATAAATATTTATTATTAAGATATTTAAACTTTACCCCCAGGAAAAATACCCTTTCTCTGAAACTGAGAGTGAACATGAAAAATGATTCGTAAAAAGACAAAAGTATTCTTACAGGATAAATTGTCACATTTATCATAACACATGGGATAAAATGTCACATTTATCATAATACAGTGAGGTAAAGTGCTACATTAATCATAACACTAGAGGGTAAAATATCATATTTATCATAACACTAGGGGTTAAAGTGATGATACGGGGGTAAAGTGTCACATTTATAAGTTGATTGGGTCAAAATATAATATATAAGAGGGATAGTTTTATCAATTCATATTAAAGTTTAAAAATGCCATGGAGGTAGTGTGAAATTTTTATAAGATTATAAGGGGATAAAATGCTTTTCTATTTCAAATTACAGGAGATAAATTGAATATTATATATATCACATAGGGTAAGTTGTCATTAGCTCATAGCATCCAACAAGGCAACTAACACTTTATGTTGTGTTTGTACGCGTAAAATCGATGTTGGGTCAAACATGTCCCCAAATGACGGGGTCAAGAGTGAAACCTCAAGTGGTCCACAATATAAAGATGTTCTATTTAATTGGAAAAAAAAATTGTATTACTTTTATTAGCAGAAAAAATCAACGTGTTAAAATTTTATTAGCTCATTATACACATCTGAAATACCCCATAAGTCAACATGTAGTTATTGTTAATTTCTTAAATGTACGAGGGAGCTATTGCTACATTTTTAATAGAACAGGAAGGTAATTTTCAATTATCAAAGTTAGCACAAATATTATTGTCAACCTTTTAAATGCACATGAGTGTTTTTGCATTTTCTTGTCGTGGCATATTTGTCGGGGTATAATTTTCACCATCCCTACAAATTATGAAGAACACATGCACTTACAGCGAATGAAACACAATGCAGTTTGGGAGGAGGGTCACTGATAATAAAAAAAAGTACACAAGGTCTTCTTTGCTAATAGGAGTAATAAATATCATGGTAATTTTTGCCACTTAGGCAAATTAAGGGGGTGTTTTTGCATTTCATTCTAATTTTAGTTTATAAGTAGAGACTGTGCATTAGCATTTGATGACAAGCAAAAAGTCTGATAAGATTTTTTTTTTTTTTTTGGTAAGAAAAGTCTGATAAGATTACTATATGAAGTAAAGGAAACTTTTAGCATTCAATAAGTAAATAGTGAGCAGATTATATATCTTCAACAGTTACTAAAACAAACAAACACAGTAGTTTGCTTACTTTTAGCAATGTTCCATGTCAACTGCTCTTATCTTATATACCAAAAATTGAAGAATAAGATATAGCTAGGTTGTTCAAGGGAAAAGAACATAAAATCATGTTACAGTTAAGGGGCTAATATATCCTCTTCTGAAGCCGAAAAACCATTAAGTCCTCGTTCCACTTCCCAATCTTCGTCTTGATTTCTTCTTCGTTGACCTGGTCCGGTTCTTCTCTGGCTTTCTGAAGATTCAAAATCACAACCATCAAAATTGCATTTTTAGTCCCACGCAACTGGATTTTTATCCGCATTATAGAAATTGCACTTGTGGTCCCAATTTTTAAGAATGATTTGCACTTTTAGTCCTATTACCACATTCTCCATCCAATATTTGCACTTCTGGTCCCGTAGAATAGCTTATGGTTTGCACTTTTGGTCCCACAGGACTATTTTAGTTTTGCAATTGGATGGAAAGGGGCGATACGACCAAAAAAATTGAGAACTCAGAAAAATGCAATTCTACCCAACAAATGTGTTACGAATATATATACTCAATATAATGCGTGCTTACTCTTGTTGTTAATGGTAGAACGAGTCATAGCTAAAAACTCATCCCACTTGAATTTCCTTAGTTCTTTTTTTTCCTCCTCAGATATCTCAAAGTTCGGTTCCCTTCCACACATAAATGCAGCCCTGAAAATGATGGAAAAGTATCATCATATGACGTATTCTTTAAACTTTGGAACAAATAAATCAAAAGGTCCGGTTGAGTTTTTTGCGCACATAAAAAAGTGAAAAGTAATGGTTTCATCTCAACAAGACTATTTTGCCCTTACTACAAGTTTGACATTATGCTTGGTACATGGTTATTTCTGACATTTTGCAGGTTGAGATTACCGTTCAACTTCATACCATTACTATAAATACTCTAGTTCAACAAGCTAAGTTGACAATAACATGCATGTTGTAGTTCAGCAATAATACCTGTCGTATAATCGAGCGGCCTCTTCTTGAGAGCCAACGGTACCCAAATGGATCTGTTTCTTGTCAACTTTAATAGCAGCTTGCCATTTCATATTCTTGAAATATACACCTCTCATTATACACGGTTCTTGGTTTTCAACGTGCTTTCTCCTATGTCGCTTTCTGCGTTTAACCTCTGTAACATGGCAATAGATAAAACAGATTAACAAAACATAAAACAATCTCAAAATCCTAATATACTGAAGATAAGTATTGAAACTAACAATTGAACATACATTCAGAAAGTACAAAAGAAACTACCAGATAGGTCATATGTTTTGAAAAATAGCATCGTTGGTTACTAACTATCCATTAAAATTGAAGTTTGATGATATATTGTTTGAATTTCCACAACATCTATCCAAAATCTTGATGGTGGTTTTATATATTTCTTCTTCTCTGATCATGTCCAGGTATGATGTAAAAAACATTGTAGGATCGAGTGTGTGCTAAAAGCTGTAGCCAATAACAAAATTTGTCTCTTAAATTCTACTAGTCCATGAATTACCACACACCAACTCTATGATAAAGGTATTACTTAATACTCAAATTGAAAGGCAAAACTTTTTTAACACAACCAAAAGATGAAGGCAAACATGAATAAGCACAAACCAGGGAATTGGTGAATGAGATGCTCCTTTGATGGACCCCCAGGTGCATTTGACGAACTAGCTCCATTTTCAAAGGTGGTTTCCTAGCCAGTATTAGAAATGGAAAAAAGTTTAACTTTTTACCTAATGTTTGCATATAAGAATAAAGAATCATATATACTTAAAAACATTCATATAAACTCTGGTAAATCCTACATACTTCTTTTGGCTCGTAATTATCTGTTGATGGTTGAGGATGAACATTGACTAGTTTTGTGCTCTCCATAAAGTTTTTATTAGCATTTCCATGAGCCAGTATAGAATTTCCTCCTACAAAATCATGTAAAGTAACCTAAGTTAGCACTAAGACGAGTGCTTTTGAATAGGGCATTGAAATGACAATTAAGAGAATCACATGATTTATATGTGAAATACCAGAGCATAGTCCTAAGAGCTTGCGTCTTCGAATGCTCACCATCACTTCTGCTACAAAGCAACAAACAAGTTAGCTATTGGTCTCATTGAAAAATGGTGCATAGCTACAAATAGAGAATACTTATTACATAGTATGAAATATACGGTTCTTTATACTATCACCACTTGCAGCAATAAAAATAATAATGACTCCAAAGACTTATGTTCCCCAACATTCTTAACTTGGTAGGTAAATAGTTAATTTGCAGTATCAGTTCAGAACTTGACAGATAGAAGACAAAATTATAAACTATGGCATTGTCAAAGAAAATATATAAAGCAAAAGACTCCAACTTCATATTTGTCATACTGCGAAATAGACTCATACTAGCCCTTAAAAATTCCACATCTACTAATGTCCAATATCCTTGGGCAAAGTCTAAGTTTGGTTCCTGTATATTAGTCAATACAAATTATACAATGATAAGAAAAATAAAAACAGACAAAAAAAGAGCCCAATGTTATATCATTTGGTGCAAGAAAACATTTTCGTTGTGTTTTACTCACTAAAACAACCCAAGAACCAAACATGGCCTTGTAAACTTCCCCTGAACAAACACAAAGACATCATTCAAGAAGGAGAATTTCATGCAAATTTAGAATTAATTTACCAATACCTCCAATCTGGAAAATCTCATTCATAATCAATTTACAAAAGAATAACCAAATCTAAACTCATAGAAGCTATAAGTAAAAGGTGACAAAACCTTGAACCCCAATTAGCCTTACCCAAAAGATAACAAAGAAAGGTGGTAGAATAAGACCCAATAGTTTGTACAATTTACCATCAATTCATTCCAAAATACCCATCAACCTAACGAGAAAAGGGATTTAATCAAATCTACATAAATACCCAAATTCTCCGTTATCAGATAATTGCAAGTCAAACCCACCAACCTACCACCTTTCACAGAGGCAAAAGGCAAGAGTTTATACTAAAAAACCCAACAAGAAAACTAAAAATCAAACCCACTTCTCAAGCGAACAATAACTACAAAAGATAATAAAATTCAAGAAAAGCCCATATCTCTAACACAAATCGTTCATCATATTATACAACCAATGCTAAAACCCCACATATCAAAGCAAGACTACAAGTCAACTGATGCAGACAAAACAGAGTACAACAAAAGAAAAATAGTACATACATCAACAAGAAGCCATTTTGAACAGTAAATGTTTATTTGTATGACGATACCTGAAGGAAATTACAACTATTAGTTGGAGGTGTGTGGATTACAAAGGGAAGGTGGTGAAATTATAGAGAAAATTATAGTAATTATAATTTATATAGAAATAAAACAAGTAGTTGGTGATTTTACTCATGCATCTACCACCTTCTGTTTTATTTCTAGTATCATAATGTGGATTGTAATTGAGGATAGAGAGAGAGAGAGAGAGATAGGTTGATGGATGGTTGAATAAGTGAAGGAGAACCTATGCTTTTAGTTTTCTTTTCTTCTATTCTATGTACCTTTTTTTTTTTAGCTGAAAAAGAATTATGGACAGGATTACCCTTGGGAACCTTTTCCCAAGTTCTATGGATTCTAGGTATCTTTAGATAGATATTCAATTGACCGAAATGCCATTGATTTGATTTTCAAATCCTAATACAGTATTTAATAATATAATATTTGTATCATCTCCCTCCTAAAAAAATCTTTTTTTATAGTGTTAGTTGGATAAACTTAAGCATATGTTTGTCATTTTCTTTTTCTTTCTAAAAGTGATTCAGAAATAAATTGAGGTTCTATTAAATTTCTCATTTTTATGAGTGGTAATGATAATTTATCTCCTTGTGATATTCATAATATTTAATTTATTTTCTTGTGATTTGAAAAAGAGCATTTTACCCCTTGTAATCTTAATAAAGTTTGCCACCGCCTCCCTGATATTTTTATATGTGGCACTTAATTTACTCCTCTGTATTATGATAATGTAACAGTTTACCCCTCTGTGTATATGGCAATTTACCTTTATATTATAATAATGTATATATGGCACTTAATTTACTCCTCTGTATTATGATAATGTAACTGTTTACCCCTCTGTGTATATGACAATTTACCTTTATATTATAATAAATGTGACAATTTAGCCCCCAATATTACAAAAACTTTTCTTGTTCACTCTCAATTTCGTTAAGTGAGTTATACTCTCCGGCTGAAGGAGGTAAATTGTTACTTCAATTTTTTTACAGGAGGTAAAGTGCTCTTTTTCAAACCACAGTGGGTAAATTGAACATTATGCATTTAACAGGGGTTAAATTGACATTAAAATATTTTTATAATGTTGTTTGTTTGAGTTTTTTGAGAATAAATAAATAGTAGGTATATATTTAGAAGTATGCCAGTTTTTTTAGAGATTATGAGAGGTAGAGAAATAATTAAGATACATGATTCTTTATTTTATGTCAAATTATGTTGGGTCCGTCTAAAATGAGATTTTGAGGGATGGGAAGCACATGAGATATCATTTATCTTGGTGACACATGTCCCCTTAAAATTTAACTTTAAATAATTTATTTTTTTAAAGACAAATTTATCCTTTTTAATGAATGAATTCAAAAGACCCCTTGTGTTTTGTCTAACTAAAAAAAAAAAACCTATGTTATTTTTATTAGCAACAAAACCTTGTACTTTTTTTATTAACAAAGAAAACCCCTCTCAAGTCGAAATAACAATTTTACCCCACCAAACAAAGCAAAAACATCCCTATTACCTAAAATGTTACCAATAACCCCTGGTAACTTTAAAAATTGGGAATACACCTCCTCCTCCCCTTTTTTTTTTTTGAAAAAATTGACAAAATTTTCCATATGATTTATGAATCTCATATCAAAAAGTTGAAAAAAATCTTATCCCCAACAGTTACATGTTTTGGCACTTTACCACCCGTATGTACAAAATAAACACTTTACCCCCTGAAAAATAAAATTAGTTGCACTTTACCCCCTCAAATGACTTTGTGAAATTTTTGTTTGACGGAAAATGTACATGTGCCCCTCACATGAATTTTCAAAGGGTAAATTAGTCACATCACTTCTTACTTGTCCATATACTTGACTCATGTCTTGTGAACCAAAAATCTAAAATTAAGTAGAAAAAACTTTATTTGTAAAGAAAGAGGGAAAAATGCGCGTCAGTGAAATATTTGGTCGAAAAATCGATGTTGGAACTAATTTACCCTTAAAATACACAAGTGAGATGCATATTTATGTTTTTTGGTGAACGGAATTGGCTTAAAATTATTTGAGGGAAAAAGTGCAATTAATTTTATGCGTGCTTATTTAATTTATACTTTTGGGTGGTAAAGTTCAAAATATGTAACTTTGAGAGGGGTGTAAAGTGTATTTTTCCCTCAAAATATTTTAAATGATCTTATACTGGTGGTCTTAATTGTCAATTCGTATAAAAATTTGATTACTTTTTTTCTATAAAATTTTGATTACTTGATATTTTTTTTTGGGAAAGAGATGAAATTAATTAGAGATAAGGGAGAAATTTTTAAACATATTAATTAAAGGGTTAGTATGTAATTTAACATATGTTTATTTTTTCTAAATGTCCGATGCCACATCATCATTGGACATTTTGACCAAAACTTGTGGTTCAGATTTGTTGTTGATTTTTTTAAGTGGTTGAGATGGGTCATCTCATGTACACCTATGTTCCATAAAATCTTATTTTAGAAAGACCCAATTATGTTTATTATTTGAAATAAGTATTATAAATGATAAGTTACTTTATGTGCAATCAAGATAGAGTATGTTCATGTTTTTTTAGAGATGATAAAAAAAAAAAGATGATATTATTTTTTTAAATTGAGATAATAAGTTTATTTTTTAAAACAAAAATTGTTGTTGTTTTAATGCATATCGAAATAGAATAAGTATGATCTAAAATATGAAATATGATTGGGTAAACCTTTTGTGCAATGAATTAATGCACATACACCATTTTTTTTTTGTTTTTTCATTTGAAGGGGTTGTCAAGTTAAATTTGAAGTAAATTTCCTTAAGAAATACAGAGTGTTGATTAATTGAAGTTGGGTGCAGAAAAAAATCTACAAATATACCTAATAAAATTAATCAACCAAGTACTAGCTAGGTAGCCGTTAGCCGTATTAATTTTGTGCTATTGTGACATACGGTCAACCTATTCCATTTATCAACCAAGTACTAGCTAGCATGCGCTCAATTTTTATGTTATCATTTTTTATATATATATATACGTGGAAGAAATAAAATAAAAATCTATTTCATAATAGTTAATCAGAACACCAACAATAAGCATGGTCTAAATGTCTAATGTGTTTTTTTTTTCCTTTTGAGAAAATACATGTCTAATATGACTTGTGATTAATAGCTCATTTTATTATGAAATCGTGAAATATTTATGTGATGGGGTTTTCTTCATGTAGTTTTGGTGTTCAATGTCCATCATTCAATGTTGACCGACTTGAACTATTATTTTAAATTAACTGTACAAATGTAATTGATATGTGAATAAAATTATTGCGTGGTAAAAAAATCGTAATACTGGAAGAAGCAAAGATATAGAGGAGGTTGTTATAAACATCTATATCATAATCATATTTTCGTTGAATGGATATAGTGATATTCAGATTTGAAATTAAATCAAATATCCATTACAAATTAAGTAGTTATTGTTGGACGTGGATTGTGTGGAAGATCATGGCCAGAACATGAACAATATTAATCTAATTAAATAAGTCTGGATTGACACACAAATTAAATGGTCCTTTTTATCTTTTTATAATTGTGGATTGTCAGATTTTAAAAGGAAAATTCTATATATCACCATTCGAGTTAATTTGTCCATTGCAATTGGCTGATATAGTTAATCAATGTTGGAGATAATGATATACTCGTTCCAATTAAAAATAGAAAAAACGTGCAAGGGTAATACTGTCAACTACATGCAGTCTGGTTCCATGATTTGGAAACTATATATTACCATGGGAAAGGAAGGGGCAGGATTAATATACTACAAAAAATGGTTGGGGAGAATTTGGGAATTTCACAAGCAAATGGATTAAGCCAATTATTAATTTGCTGGCCTGTATGTTTGGTTGTTGGCAGAGACAAAAGAAATAAAATACACCGACGAAACATATTACATGATTGGATAGCCCGCCCGCCCCCTTCGCCATACATTTTTTTTTTTTTTTTTTTTTTTTGTTTTTTGTAGTAGACCTTCGCCATACAATAGGATAGAATGAGTTCTCTAAAAAATAATTATCACGAATTTACTAGAGGAAATTATAAATAAAATATATATTAGTATATCACTATTTTTTTTCCCCATTCAATATAGGCATTTAGCTTACTTATTTATAATTGAATTCACAGTTATTTTACAAGAGATGTTCACATTTGCCTATTAAGTTTTAAGATGCCAATGATCCAATACATGTTTATTAGTATTATTACTTTAATTTTTAAAAAGTCATGTAATTCCAATATAGGGTACTGAGTTTCTTATAAAAAAAATATCATAAAAACTTACTTAGTAAATGCAGTGTACTGATCTTTATTTTCACATTTGGAAAGTCTTGTATTATTATATCTTTTATGTTCAATTCTTAAATTTCATATGGATGGCGGTGAACTTAGTCTTATTGTTCAATTCACGTGAGACATTTTAGTCTCAATATCAGTATATTAAAGTATATTTTTTAGTAACATAAGGAAAACTAGGATTGTAATTTAAAAATATCCCCGTAATTGATCAACAACACTTATGACGGAAATCAAACCAAGCTATATGTTACTCATCGGTAAGTTAAAAATTGACAAAACACATGTAAAAATGTGAAGTTACTTGATACTCGACTTGACCTCGATCGGTAAAAGTCCGTTCGAGTTGTATTCGTGTAACAATCAAACCAATCTTAAATTCAATTCCAAACTTGATATAAAATTCAAACCAAACTTAAACAATATATATTATTTAATTACTACTAAGACTCGTTTACACCCCTAACAACACTGATTAAAAATGTTTTCTTCTAGTTGAATGTCGTGTGATTTTTATGCAATTTCAGAACATATACTTGCAACCACTCATGTGAGATTCTCATATATGAAGATTCTAGATATTATTGGATTTTCGAACGAAATTAATGGACATTTTAATTTCTATTTTTATTTTCAACCATTATTTCGTGAAGAGTAGTGCAAATAAAGTCTCCCGTTCTCGTATGTTTCAAAGTTGATGTACTCTACAGGTCAAAGTAGATGCCTGCTTAGCTTAATTCCAAAAAAATGAGCTGAGATGGGAAATTAATCAAATTTCAAGTCAACTAAATTAACTATTGGAGTAAACAAATATATATATATATAGCCAATCAACAAGTGATAATTTGTTCATATGGTTCATGTCCAATATTAACTTGGTTGTTAGAGCAACTCCATATTAGATCACCAGACATGTATGTCATTTTGGTACCTCTTTTGTAAAAATAGGATTCCAATTATGCAACCAATTAATTAATTAGAGTTTTTAATTGTGATTTCTCAGCTATTAGGACTCAAAAATGGCTCTAGGTAATTACCAAAGTAAATGAGCTTATAATTACTTATAACTACCATGATCATGGTTAACAGAGCATTAACACCATTTATCATGAGTAGTGGCATTAACCTCATGGATCATTGCAACTATAAAAATGGGCGGGGCATATGGTATGACAAGCGCAATTATTTAGAGACAAACTTTAAAACATGTGGTTTAGTGTTTGTTTAATTCTTCTTTATTTCATTGTCTTTTATACTAATAATAGTTACGGTGACTGATCTCGTTTTGGAGTAAAGGAAACTGTCTCAAAAATTCAAAAACTTAGAATAAAAAAATTGTATTAAATTACAAATAGTGTATGTTTTTCTTTAATTTTATTATTAGCGTTGTTTTTAGTTTTTCGTTCTACTTTGACATAATGATAATTTATTGTTGGATAAATTCGAATAATATGACGATGTAATAATGTAATTTTCATCTAAAAAAATTTTAAAACCTTCTTTTTTTTTTTTTTTTTTTTTTTTGGGATAAGGAGTTGTTTAGCTAATTCATTTTTATTAGTTGGGCCTAAAGCAGCCTATGACTTAGCTTTTAGCTCTGGCCCAACCCACTACCTTTACCGTTTAAGAACTTTAAAGTCTATATGGTTAGGTTTTGGTTCGGTGTCGTGGTTTTATGAGATTAAGTCAAAATCCTTGTAAATCATTTTTTCAAAATCAAGACTTAAGTAAAATTGAGCCAAAAACTAATTACATATGCGGCCTTAAACTCCACCTGATTTAGTTCCAGCTGACCTGATTGAAGGGATTTCATCAAATTTCAAAACAAGTGTATTGCACTTGCCATGTAGTTACTTTGGATTCAGTCAAACCATGTTTGGGTAAGAATTTTTCTGTACTAATTTAATAGATTTTGTAATTAGTTTATCTTTATATTTTGGATCGGATTAGAATATCCGTCAAATTCAAAAAAAAAAAAAAGGATTGGATCGACTTGGTTTTGGTTCTGGGTTGATCGTCCATTTTGCCATCTAAAGGAAGTAAAGAAGGCAGATTAGAATATACATAAACCATTAGTTTAGTTTAAAAATGAACTCTAGCCAATTAATTGCAGTGTAATGTTGGTAACATGATGTCATTTAATTACATGATGGTACTCTCTTTGAAAGATATATATGACCTGTGGCTGTGGATAGAACCTAGATCAGTCAAATTTGTCATTAATTACATGCTCAGTTTTATGTACATTATTGCTTATGGATATGAAATGTTGATGGTTTTAATAATAATAATAATAATAATATTAATAATTAAAAAAATAAGATATTCACATTAAATCCAACACTTATTGCACATTTAATGGGTAGTTGTAATGGGAAAAAAGCTAATTCAAGTGAAATGATAGGGAGTAAATGCAAAATAGTCCTATGTGTTATGTTAAACCTGCAAGAAACTACCCTGTGAAATTTTTATCTCGCCAAATTTTCTTCTATTTTCAAAAACCCTGCAAAAACACCCAATTTATAAATTAGGTCGTTTTGGATCGACATATTTCAAGAAATCATTTTTAAAATATTTCAAGTTGGTCTCCACAACTTCACGTGATATATTTTAAAATTATTTCTTGAAATATGTCGATCCAAAACGACCTATTTTTTACAAATTTGGTATTTTTTGCAGGATTTTTAAAAACACAAGGAAGTTTGGCGCAA
Source organism: Penstemon newberryi var. newberryi (assembly GCA_030819805.1). Classification (NCBI taxonomy): domain Eukaryota; kingdom Viridiplantae; phylum Streptophyta; class Magnoliopsida; order Lamiales; family Plantaginaceae; genus Penstemon; species Penstemon newberryi. The sequence continues at coordinate 46,595,657 of JAUALY010000001.1, forward strand.
TAAAAATTTCACGGGGTAGTTTCTTGCAAATTTAACATAACACATAGGAGTATCTTTCATTTTCCCGGAAATGATAGTTTCCTTCCATTATCAGTTACCTACAATCTTTAGGCTTGATCTCAATAAAAATAAAATATAAAATCTCTTTAATCTTGATTTACTCTTACATTAATAATTCTCCTTCCTTTTTTTAATGGAGCAACCAACAATAACACTCTATTATTGCCCTCCTATTGCTAAATAAAGAAGAATCACTAAAAAATCCAAGGCAAAATGTCCCCACTATACATTTCCAAGAATCATTGTTCTAGTATAACAATCTCTAACTTAAATATAAGTATGTCTTATTCTTTCCTCCTTTCACACCTCTCTACTTCTTGTTCTCAAATGGAAGAGAAGAGATTGGAGAATTTCTTCAAGATATTCGATGAGTTTGAAAAGAAGAGTTCCAATTAATGTGGAAGAGAAGAAAAAAAAAACTGATAAATTTGTTGATCCTATTTCAAACATACAAATCCAAGGTGAAAACACATTCTCAAAGGGTTGATTGTACTAACGAACATGATAGAGATTATGCTTTAAATGTCGAAAGTAATGCTTACAATCATGGGACTTATGGATCGATGAGGAAGGAAAAGGGGTGGAAGATCAGAGGACATTGGCGTGTAAGTTATTTGAGGAAAGACACAATTCTTATATATGGAGGTGAAGGGATGGATTCATTGTGGGAGACGTATGAAAATGATTCGATCAAGCCAAAATCGAAGAAGCACAAAAACCAATTGAATGTGTTGCTTACGAGCCATAAAGTTGGTGAAATGTACGAATTTGAGGCTTAATCCTATTAAGATATCAAGGGTCATTGAAGATATTGGATGGTTTCATCTTGTGATCAGCAAGAAAGTTGATAAAAATTGCAATTTTAGTTCCACATGGTATCAGTCAAGTCAAATTTGAATCAGAGTTCATTTTTATTTTGACATGTATGAAACATCAAACTCAATCGGACTTTTATCAATTAAAGTCAAGTTGAAACCTAAAGAAATCAACTTTGCAATACAATCACCTTGTACAAATATTTATAACATGAATGTTAAATCTCTAGATACAAACTAATATCAGATACCTTGCCATTCATTATGCTTCAACTTTTCAGTATATATATCTTTTCTCATACGCTTCAATGTTATAATTTATGTGCCCTGCGGGAAAAGACTATCTTGTTTCCAGTACTCCAATCCGATGAATTAATTTTCATTTCAAACTTTACATTGTGTTACTACATGTCACTAAATTTTAAAGTTGAAATATTCAGAATTTCTATGTAATCTCTATTCCATTATTCTTACTTGCCTCACTTATTTGGCGTGGCCTCAATTAAAGATGTATGTTATTATTCAAGTACTAATTCATATAAGATTATTTCTTTCATTTAAATTCTTATTCTTTTATCTTATCTAAATATTGAATTGCATCAAATATCATATACCAAAGAGTGATAAAAATATATATATGATGTGTCTTAATTCAAAATGAAATAATATTAAGAAAATATAAAGAAATAAAATAACCATCTCAATTAGGGCTGTGCAATTTTCGGTAAACCGGTCGAACCGAACCGGTACCGAAATTTCGGTACGTACCGAATACCGAACCGAAATTTCGGTTCGGTATTCTGTACGGAGCCAATTACCGAACCAACATATGTTTCGATTTTCGGTAATACCGGTCGGTTTACCGAACCGAACCGGTATACCGAATTTTTTTTTTTAATATCCGATTTCTGAATTATACTTGGGTAAAAATTAAAAACTAATCCTAATTTCATTCTCTCTTTTATTACGGGAAAGGAAAGATTCTTCATTATTTGATGATTGAAAATCAATTAAATTTATTTCAACATTTAATTTGTTTTGAGTTTTATTTGTTTTATATAACAAATCAAATATGAATACGATATTAGTTCTTAAAGTGTATGATCCTATTTAATTGGTTCCTCCTGGTTATATGTATTTGCCAAGCATTCTTTAAGTGGGTCAGTGGGAGAGATGTTTTCCAATACAATACAAGTGGGACAATTTGCACTTTGCAGAGGCAGACTTCAAGTGGGTATCTAATTGATTTCAATTCTCACATTTTATGATGCCATATGACAAAGCAAAATTTTCTTGTCAATTTAAGTATCATCCAATGCAACTTGATTGATGGAATAAATCCGAACAACACTTGAGCAATAATTCATCACTTAAGGCCCAACAAATCGAAAAAAAAAGCCAAAATTTTCAGAAAATCAAATTTTCGGTTTTTTTGTACCGAATCATACCGAACCGTACCGAATCGGTAAATTACCGAACCGAACCGAAATTTTCGGTTTGGCAAACGGTACGGATTTTCAGATTACCGAATGTACCGGTATACCGAAAATCGGTTCGGTACGGTTCAGTTTTTACCGTTTGCACAGCCCTATTCTCAATTTCGTGGTTGTCAAGTGGGCCTCTACAAGATCTCCTATCCGGGAATATGAGCTATAATATGGGCTGAAAATTTGAGCTAAAAATTCATTTAAAAGTTACAACCATTACTATCACACTATGGTCTTCAGATAATGAAATGTAATGAGAAAATAAGAAGTACTTGTATAATAATTTTGATTAGTAACAACATTTGTAAACCTAAAGCTAAGATTGGAAATGAAAACTTATAGGGAAATGGATTCTGAAATAATGGGTAGTTTCAAAAGGAAAAAAAGGTTTTTATAAAACTTAATCAAGAAACATTCTCATAATAAATCACTAGAGTAGAGATGTTAAGAACTTTTATTCAATTATATATATTTATTCATAATATCTAACTAAAATTATCTCGATCGAATTGTCCTTTGGAAACCATTTTACATATTTTTATAAATAAATTATACAATATATGTACCGCAAAGTAAATTTATTTAATTTCTATGATCTTATTTAATCAATTGAAATTATGAAATTTACATAAAATAATAAAAGTTAATCTTTACATATTAAAGAAAAACTGTTCAAAATAATGTTTAAAGGGACGTCAGATTATTTAAAGTAAATAAACAAACACCCAACTTAAACTAAACATTAACTTGATAAAGTGAAATTTACCATCATTTAACAACCAATAATTAGAGTGGGACCATCCACCGTCATAAACCGTGTCCTCTCTCTTGTACGTGTATGATCTTTTCATCAATTTCCGAAAGTACAACACCTATAAAGGCTAGGGTTGCAAATAATTCAGAACATCTTACCGCATACTATCTTTCCCCATTCTCCTTTTCCTCTCCAAAATCTCCAGACTCCCACTCTCACTAAAATCTAAATCACACACAAATCAACTCAATCTTTACACGTTTCTCAGAAAGTAAATGGCGACGATTTCGGGTCGGAGTATCAGAAATACGGCGTCGGATCGGATCAGAGGACAACAGTCCCGGGGTTCCACATTCACTTTAAGATTCTACGCCGGTTTTTTTACGGTCGCGGTTACAATTTTCTTCGCACTTTCTTTTTTACTCGCTTCTTCCAGTTCTCCCGATCTCAACTTCGTAAGTGTTATTTTTTTTTTTGTTTTTATTATATTTTGTGGGGTTTACTTGATTGTAAGGATATGGATTGTTTGTAGTTTATAATGTGCACAATTATTGTTTTAATGTACATTTCAAGTACGTTAACATGTATATATATTTGTGCGCGATTCATTTACGGTTATGATATTGTGCAATTAATGCCGTTTGTGTTAATTTTCTAATAGTAATGCGTGTGCTAATTTTTTTTTTTTTTTTTTGTAATTTTAAACTAGGGTTTTGGTTATAGTTCTGATGGATCCAAATCAGCATCATCGCGGAGGTCGATGCTGGCACTAAAGTCGGATCCCTTGAAGCCACGGCTTGATCAGATCCGGAAGCAAGCAGAGGATCACAGAGGATTAGCTTTAGCTTATGCTTCCTATGCGAGGAAATTGAAGCTTGAGAACTCAAAACTCGTGCGGGTTTTTGCTGAGCTCTCGCGGAATTACACTGATCTGATCTCAAAACCATTGTACCGAGCAATGTTGGATTTAGATGCAAATGAGATTGACGAATCAGTGCTGAGACGTTTTGAGAAGGAGGTGAAGGAACGAATTAAGCTCACGCGCCAAGTGATTGCAGAGGCTAAAGAATCTTTTGATAATCAATTGAAAATTCATAAGTTGAAAGATACTATCTTTGCGTTAAATGAACAGTTGACAAAATCTAAAAAGCAAGGTGCTTTCTCAAGCTTGATTGCTGCCAAGTCAATTCCCAAGAGCTTGCATTGCTTGGCTTTAAGGTTGATGGAAGAGCGAATTGCGCATCCTGAGAAGTATTCGGATGAAGGCAATCCCCCGAAGCCAGAGATTGAGGACCCAAATCTTTATCATTATGCAATTTTCTCAGACAATGTGATTGCTGCTTCTGTTGTGGTAAACTCAGCTGTGAAAAACACAAAAGAGCCATGGAAGCACGTGTTTCATGTTGTAACTGATAAGATGAATCTTGGGGCTATGCAAGTTATGTTCAAGATTAAGGATTACAGTGGTGCTCATATTGAAGTGAAGGCTGTCGAGGATTACAAATTCCTCAACTCTTCGTATGTTCCAGTGCTTAAACAACTTGAGTCTGCCAACTTGCAGAAGTTTTACTTTGAGAATAAGCTTGAGAATGCGACAAAGGATACAACAAACATGAAATTTAGGAACCCAAAGTATTTGTCAATATTGAATCATATCAGGTTCTATTTGCCCGAATTGTACCCGAAGTTGCATAAAATTTTGTTCTTGGATGATGATATAGTGGTTCAAAGGGATTTGACTGGACTTTGGGAGATAGATATGGATGGGAAAGTGAATGGCGCTGTGGAGACATGTTTTGGATCTTTCCATCGCTATGCACAATATATGAATTTCTCACATCCTCTGATCAAAGCCAAGTTTAGTCCCAAGGCATGTGCATGGGCTTATGGGATGAATTTCTTTGATTTGGATGCTTGGAGGAGGGAGAAGTGCACTGAAGAATACCACTACTGGCAGAATCTGGTGAGAATAAACCCTTACAAATACTATGGCTATTTATTTAGTTTTTTCTTTTCCTTTTACTTCTTTGTAATTCTATTTTGTTCACATTTGGTGGTACTTTAGTGCATATGCCCCCAAACAATTTCAGGTGCTTGAATTTATCTATCCTGACTGATTCACCCTAATACCACAAGATTTTATTTACTATAGGATATAAGATTTTCATATACACTTGTAATACTATTGCAGACATTACTAGACTGACTTGGTTGTGTTGTGGTTTGTTTAGTAGATGACATCATACCTGGTGTCTATATCTTGTATAGCTAGTTTGCATTTTTTTTTCCTATAAGGCTAACTTTCTGTAATTTTATTTTTTGTAGAATGAAAATCGAACATTGTGGAAATTAGGGACACTGCCTCCAGGTCTTATTACATACTACTCCACAACAAAGCCACTGGATAAGTCTTGGCATGTTTTGGGGCTTGGATACAATCCAAGCATAAGTATGGATGAGATTAACAATGCTGCAGTCATACACTTCAATGGGAATATGAAGCCATGGCTTGACATCGCTATTACCCAGTTCCGTCCACTTTGGACCAAGTACGTCGACTATGAAAATGAGTATGTCCAAACCTGCAATTTCGGTCTATAAGTAATGTCCAGAATTGATACGTGTGCTTGTAGGATTGGCCAAGCTAGTTCTACGAGAACTATTACTGCTTCTTACACGTTATTCTTGTTCTCATGTTTACTATAGAAACTTTTAGTATATTATTTATGTTTTAAGCAGTTATCCTTCAGAATTAGAGTAGATTATGTCCTGTGATTATTCATAATTATTCACTGTTAAGTTCATAAATGGTGGAAGCCGATTATGACTTCTTTATTTACATAAGGAAATCTTAATTTGTTTGGAAATTCAAATATTTGTTATCAACTAAAAGACTGTAGGTGCATATTTATTTCTAATGATCTTATTTGTTATCGATCTCTTATGATCTAATATAGGAGTATTACAATTCATGCAAGATTCACATGTCTCTTTGAGCGAGTCATATAATTTTTTAGCTGTTGGAATACCAGTTGAGTGTGGACCTAAGTTAATATCCCTGTCCATGACAACCTATGTTCCTAGAGCGTTATTAGTTTTCTATAGGGTTTGTAGGGAACTTATTATTGACTTAAGCGTGTTTCTTTAACACCAGAGAGAATTTGTAGGCTATGTTTGGTTCTTGGATTTTAGTGAGTAAATAATAAGAAAATGAAACTGAACAAAAAATTAAAGTTTAATGTTCTGTCATTTGATGCAAGAAAGCAATTTTCTTAGTAGTTTACTCTCCAAAATCCAAGAACTAGATATAACCATATTTTTGGTGAAAAAGGAATGATGTGATGATTTTGGCCCACCAGAACCAACTTGCATTTTCATCTCAACAAATTTGAAGGAACGGTTATTCTAGGTATGTGCTTGCCTTTGGTAAAGATTAATGTGATCATGATTCACACGGTTCTTTCATTCAAAAATATTTAGTTGTTATATATGAAAATTATATGTTTTTGAATGGAAGATCCGCGTGTGTCTTGGTCATTGAAATTCTCTCTAATATTGGCAATCCTAGTAAATGTAAGGATGAGATACAAAATCGATTGTATCCTCACATCACATGCACTTTGGTTGGAAGGCATTGGAATTGCATTACTGTATAAATATCACAGATGGAGGAACCTAGTACTCTATAATTCATTTAAGGAGATGTTTGCTAGATGAATAGAAACAAATGCAACTGCATCCGAATCACGCTTTAGCTTCCTTGCTGACATAGGGCATGTGTGTGTTGGGGGGTGGGGGGGGGGGGGGGGGGGTGTTGGAAGATATTGGGCCGAGTTCTTTTAATTGACTCTACTCCTAACCAAACTCAAGTTTGAGTTGAATTTAGTCTAGCCCATCGGGTTGCCCCGTGGATTTTCACACATTTCGCTAACCCTATACTGCTAAGTGTGTGGCTTTTTACGGTTGGAGATGCTATTGTGATTGAAAGAATGGTGGTAAAGAGTGCCATCTGTATTCAAGCTTTGGTTTTTGGCTTTCACATTGCTTTGACATGCACTCGATGTGTATCTATTATGAAATCTTGAGCTGCATAATAGTGTATATACATTTATCCGTTGTGATTCGCATTTATTTTGTGCTTGGTTTAGAAGTCAAACGTCTTGAAATATCTTATTTTATAAAGCTCTTAGGTAGTCTAGTCCGTAATCCTTTTAGATTGAAAGTCTCTTCTTCATCTATGAAATTGTGCAATTTTAGAGGACTTTGATAACATTCATTCAATCACAACAATGGTTGAAAGAAACGAATGATGATTGTTTGGGGGTCGGTTGGGATGGTAGCTTGGATTGACTGGAAAGGAAGGGCAAGAGCAGTGGAAATGATGAATGACAGAAAGAGAGAGTTGAGCCGATGACCGGTTCGGGTTGGGTCGAGTCTCTCAATCTAAACCAATTGTTTTTGATTAAGTCTGTTGGAGTTCAGGAAATTTATTCGAAAATAGGTCTTGTTTGTTTAGTTTTTCATATAATAGTTTCTGAAATGAGATGATTTTCAAAAATTCGAAAGAATGTGTACTGTATTCGGATTAACTTTTGACAAGTTCAATTAGTAGTAATGATGTATTTTCCAAAAATAAATTTGTATATATTCTATCAGATTAGAGTTTTAAGAAAGTGGGATGTTAAATGTTCTTCTAATAGGAGTATATGAGGATTGAAGATGTAATAATGATAATTCTTTTTCGAGAATATACTATTTAAAAAATATATATATCATGACTTTTCACCAACACATGTATGGAATAACTAATTAGAATACTCATTGATCCAATTCACTGTCAGAGATGGACGACTAAATAGGATATTTTCTTCATTTTCTAAGGATAGTTCCTTTTTTTTTTTTTTTTTTTTTTTTTTTGTTACCCAGGTTTAGTCCTGGACCACCCATCGCTGGCCTCTCAGCAATGTGCGGAAGTATTAGATGGATATGGTTAAAGCTGATCTGGGCAATAATTTTCCGATAAAATTAATTTTCCTTTTAAAACACCATCAGAGTGGTTTCACTCTTTAAGTTATGAATTCAAGAACCGTTTTGTTGATTTCATACAAATCTATTTTGACATTGGATGGATTTCATGTGTTTTCACCGAAAATAAGAATTTATTTTGCTTTCAGGTCTGTATAAGTAAAACACAGAAGTTTTTATTCAATGTTTTCTAAAATATCTCAAATTATTGATATTTTCTATTATTTAATTGACCAAAATATATAAAGAAAACATAATTTTAATATATATAATTTTTTTTTTATTTACACAACACTTTATTGTATTCTTTTTTTTTCATTTTTAAGTCAAGTGGTGAAATATATCTTTATGAGAATATCTATTAAGTATAGCAAATTATAATGAATAACACCATTACATTATATCAAATAGGTATGAAACTAAAAGAATTGTTACACTTTAGGTTGAAGTCAGAATTTAAAACCTCTAAAGTTTGAATCACTCAAGTTGTATACCAATTAATTTTTGACATGATTTTAATGAGTTATGATTTCAGCATATTAATCTGGATGATTTCAACAGAATCTTTGAAATACAATTTGAATTGAATTTTGATAATTTAAAATGCACTTTGTATTGAGTTTGAATGTCAAATTTTAAAATATAAAAAACAAGTGATAAATATCAAATCAATAGCTTTTATAAAGTTTAAGACATAAAATATATGTGAAATTTTAACTGGTTTATATGGTTCTAGGATGTACTAAACTAAACTCGTCTGTACGTTAGTTAGATTAATTCTGATATGGTTTTACATGGTTTTACAGTTCGACAAAATTAGACCAAAACAGATCCATAAGAGCCTCGACTTTAACATCATTACAAAATCCCATTAACATTTCTAATTTGAATCTATTTGTTTTAGTCCAATTTTTGTTCAAAGCATACTCAATTTTAGTATATTTGTGAAAAGTAAGTTGCATGTTGTATTGGATTCGGACATCCAATAATCAATTCAAGACTCTATCTGAATCCAACATAAAAAATAAAAATAAAAATAAATTTAAAAAAAATGCAGCCAGGCCAACGTATAGAATAACACCCAATAAATTATATGTATTTGTATAGAGAAAAGGTCTAGTAGATATTGTTGAGAGCGTTCCACACGACATCATCACAATCAATCATATAGCGCATTGCCAACCAAAGAATCTAGAAAAAAACTACTACATGCCTACTTGATCTAATCAAGAAATTTCTCTAGATACTAGAGATGTAGGCAAGTGCATCAAAGTCACAGTAATAAGTTAATCCTCAAAATGAACGCAATCAAAAAAAGTAAATCTCTGCCACCTTAATTTTGTGACGTATGTTTGCAGCTTGCTAAATCATCTAAGCGTCCGACATGTGACACGTAGTCCGAGTCCACCAACATTTGTTACTTTATAGACATTTTCTACTTGACCCAATAATCTGAAAATTAACTATACGGTATACTCCAATAAAATTATCAAACTACTCAAAAACCCAGGTTGAATTCAATTAATACTCTCGTTCGAACACAAACCATAAAAGACCATACCTCATGTTCACCAGTCTCAAACTTTAAGAAAGCCAAACAAAAGTATACTAGAATTGCACATGAATCATAAAGTGAAAGAATTTCATTTCAAGACATAAAGTGACAATCCAGAAAAATGACCAAAAAGATCCCCACGATGCCTGAAGAAATTTCTTCCCTAGGGTCTTACAGGTGTCACCAATTGCTACAAATTAAAACCTAAATCTCATCTATACCCACAAACGGGAATTATGTGAACAAATTAGTGAGAAGAGCCGATGAAAAATCAGTCTCACTGCAATGTGACTGTCAAACCAAAATTACGCAAAAATTACTACAAAGAAAAAAGAAAGCCTAATCAAACCAACTCATTCCTGAGTACCATCTAAGCTACTACAGTTTACCTCAAGCAGTAGCTGAAACTCGAGGTGTCATGTTTTTCACACCGCCATTGGCCACCCCACCAGTTCGGTTCACACGGCCTCCTCCATTGCCATTGAAATGATCGGACCTCTGATAGCCATCACGGTTTGAGGATCTGCCACCCCTGCTGCCAAAGTCATTCCTGCCGTTGAAATCACCCCCCCTGTTGTAACCCCTTCCACCTCCGTAGTTTCCACGACCTCTAGCCCCTTCGTTTCTGAATCCTGCTACTCTTCCAGATTGAAACCTTCCCCTGTTATTTCCTGTGGATAAAAAAAAAAAAAAAAAAACATACATCATGAAACAACACAAAGTAAAGAAAATTGTCACGGGATAGGACCCTCAGCAGTTTTGATGCCAATTGTTTCACGATGTTCTGCACTTTGGTCCTATCACGCCCTTTCTTCCCAATTATTGCACTTACTGGTCTCTCATAGAATACTCTATTTTGCAATATTGATTCCCAGTTTAGCATTTATGGTCCCAAACAAAACGGCAGCAATAGCCCACAAAAGTAGACAACACTTTTAAGATTTGGGACCAAAAGTGCACAATGCAAAAAGGCAAATCCTATAGGACAAAAAATGCAATTTTGCCAATTAAAATTCCCATGTACAGATAAGCAGAGAAAACGGCAAGGAATAAGAGATCTTTAAGAGCTTCAAGATAAAGCACAAAGACCAATAATCTGACATGGGAATTTCGACATAATGGAAAGGCAAACTAGATATGATTCAAGAGATGGCAACAAAGGAATTCTACCCACGCCCCAGGGAAAAAAAAGCTGGATTTAAACCATTCTACAAGATGGGCCTCTTGTCTTGTTCTTTAAATATATTTGTTTCAAACTCATCTCTTAACAAAACTACCACATGAGACCATGTTACAAGCACACACGTTAATGTAACTCAATGGTTTGGAACCTCCCCTATGTGATGCATCAGCATCACAAACTCACTCGAACATAAGGTTCTAAAGAATTTACTTGCCTCGAGAGTTTGTAGACTTCTTTTCCTCAACAAAGGCTTGGCGCCCACCAATCATTACTGGAGAAGCCTGAAATAGGTTAAAACAAACAGAGCTGCAAGAGTCAAAAAAACCAAACTCAACGTGAAACACATCATGGATTGAAAACTAGAGCATATAACCAACTCAACCTCACGTACAGTCCCCCCACACCAAAGTCCCTTCTTTATAAACTAAACAGTGAAAGGACAGGACTGAAACTGTAAAAACATTTCAGAGCAACTTGCAGTATTGAAAGAATGAGGCAAGCCCCAGCTAACAAGGTGATAACCACAGCAATAACAACATAATCAAAATACCATTCAAAGAAGCCTTTGAAATCAAATGCCATTCAAGTTGGTCCATATGGAATGTGGCCCATAAGTTGAGTTATATTTCTCCTAGAAGGTTTCAAAAATTGACCAATTCAGAGATAAGCTATCTCTACTGAACTTAGTAGAGACTTGCAGAGGTGATCTCCAAACATGGACTACTATTAATACGAAACACTAAAAAAAATCCTCATTCTCCATGTAGATATACAAAGACTTTTGTATTCACATACAGATATAACAATTAGATAGTACATGTTGCATCCACTGGATTTGGCAACAACAGAAGTATGCAAGTTGTGCCAATTTAGAAATATAGAAAGTATAACATCAAAATAAGTAATACAAGAACAAAGAAGAGACAATGTGTGACACCCACCAATTCAGATCAGCAGTTATAAGAAGCATATTCAAGTACTAAGACTAAGATAGCTTGTTTGAAGAAATTGTAAAATGGAGACAGAAAAGCCCTATTTTGTATAACTGATATTTCAAATTTCAATTATCAGACCCATACTTTATTTCTATGAGATATTATAGTATTCACTACTGACCATACCTCAAGAGCTTTTTGCACAGAGCTTGCCTCCTCATATTCCACAAAGCCAAAACAAAATCCCTGTTGCTGGAACAAAAATATTTAGATGGATTGTTGCATTTCATAATAAGCATACAGAGACAATGAACATTAATGAGACCGTCTCTCCACTAACTAAGAAAATAAAGGTTAAAATGTTAACATACTCTGTTGCTTCTAACTTGGATCCCATCAATCTTGATAGCCCCAAATTCCTTGAAAACTTCCTCAAGCATGGCATCGGTAGCACTCATTGGGAGGCCCTTTATATATATTGAGTGACCATCAGCTGCACAAAGAAATTAAATAATTTGAGCAATATTAAATGGCGTGGTGCAATTAAAAAATGTCATAATAAGTTTCTTATACAAGAATATGAATGTAGGAAATATATTATTCAAACTATCGTGCCTTCACCCTCTTGGCTATTTTCATTGTCAACTGACTCTGCACTAAAAATTGGACCCTCGGTTGTTGGGACAAAAGCTGGGGCCACTTGCTCAATCTTCTTTGGTGGAGCTTTCCGAGCAACAGCTGGAGGTGGTGAGAAAGATGCAGCACTTTCTTTGAGATGCCTCACCTGGAACAATATTACAATAGGATGAACAAACTAGCACTACTAGTCCATCTAGCAGTCAAATCATGATAACTCATATCTTTAGATTTATGCCCTTCAAAATAGTGGTTGAAAACTAGTGAAAACAAATCATATTTTCGTGTGAGATGGTGATTTTGAGAATAAATTTCCATTCTAAGAAAAAGGAGTGTTGTTTTGGGACACTCCAAAAAGGAAATAGGAATAAATATCTTGGGAGAGAGGGAGTGTAAGTTAAAGATTCACTTCCTTAAACTTCCAAAAGTAACTTACAATGGAAGCATAAGACTTCCTTGGCACTTCTTCAGTTTTAGCACTGGATTCAACCACAATCTGCTTGACATCCTCTACTTCATCAACAACCTCAGCTACGGGCACTTCTTCTTCGATAATTGGTACATCTTCATTCTCAGGCGGGTTGTAAACTTCTCCAGCAATAGCTTCCTCTGTAGTTGGTGTGCTCTGCTCAGAAACATGATTCTCCGGGACTGGTGGAGCAGGAACTGCGAAAATAAATAGTGGAATATTCAACTCCCACGAAACAAATAAAAGGATAATGAAACCAAAAAGATGAAGAATGTCTTAGTTACTTGACTCGGGAGTAACGGGCACCACGATATTGACCAGGGCTGGGTTCACATTGACACTATCGACATATCGGAACAAATCGTTCAAAACAAAGTAGCCCTTATCTTGGGGTGCCAGGAAGAATGTTTGAGCAAAATTGCGAACTGTGTCGTCTTTCTCCGTTAGATAGCCAGTTACAAGAACGTGAACTCCACCATTAAATGACTCTTGTGCATCAACTGACTTAATCTCAGCCCTGAAGTCCGCATAGTTGAGAGAAACAATCTTCTCATTGATAGCCTACATAATCACATTACCACCAGCAGATAAAGATAACATTTTAAATTCTAAAATTTACAACTCCAATCAATTAACACTTCATCCAAACCACTTTTAAGATTGCTAAAAACAAGTCTTAGAACCATAATTCTGTACTACTCTAAACAGCAGCGCATTGCACCCAATTAAGAACAGAACAACAATATTAGGCATTCATGCACAAGGCCAAAAACAAGTATAAGTGCAAAGTTTAAGAAATTCTTCTCTTTCATTTAATTTTCTCATTCAATGTTCACCACAATCAAACAACCAAATGTAGTTTGTGCATCTTTAAAAAATCCAGCTAACAGTTTAATCACCACTCAGCCAGCTCCAAATAAAATAAACATAAGAAGTATACAAGTCTCATTAAACAAAACTCTAAAGAGAGCTACAAAGGAACGGCATAGAGATAGATATATTACTTGCATAGTGGTGGTGATGCCCAAGGAACCGTCCTCTTCAGGACGACCAAGCTTGCTGATGTCCTGATAAAACCGATGGACGAGCCCAGGCGAGTGGTGCAGTATGTGATAGTACTGCTGCACAAATGCATTTCCAACCTACGCACACCCAAAAAAAATCAACACCAGTTTAAGCATTCCAACCATGGACACATAGAAAGGAAAAGAAAAATTATAGAACCAAAGAATACTCACAACTTGAGCAGAAACTGGTTGCTGTGCCGCCGCCACTGCAGCCTCCGACGCCATAAAAATCAGTTGTCTCACTAACAGACCTACAAAAATCATAACCACGTCAATCTCCTCGTTCAGTTCCGCTTATTACACATAAACCCTAGCTCCACAGATATTTCTGCATCTATCACCTAACCATTACCAAACTTAGTTACGTTTATAAAAAATTATATTTTGAGTAAAAGATTGTCGGATCGGGCCATACCTGGAAGCGAATCGGATCCGATTAACAGATCACGAGAGAGAAACCGGAGCTGGTATGTCTCTCTCTCTACTTTCAGCTGAAACTCCGGCGGTGGAATCTAGGGTTTAGGAGGCGGAATTGGGGGGAAGCGCGGTGGATCTCGAAGAGGCGCGAGAGCGGGGGCAGTAGAGAGACAGAAAATTTAGTAGAAAGGGTTTTCCTAAGAATTATATACTCCATTATATAATCTTTTCTTATTGTTGACTATTGACTCTTTAGTGAGAGAGAGAAACGACATGAAGGAGCTATAATTATTTAAATAAGTTTTTATAGTAAAATATTAGTAATATATTCCTTCCAAGAAAAATATTAATCATTTGTACATTATACGCATTATTTTTAATAAAAATGTATCCATAATTGGAAAGTATTTATGTCACGTTTATGAAAAGTATAATTTTGGAAAAATAATTTATTTATAAATAAAGAAAATCTTGGACTATGACATTACAAAATTGAGAAAAATTAATGTTTTAAATAAATTACTTCACATATTATATAAGTGATGGAAATTAGATTTTAGAAACACTGAGATAGTTATTTGCAGATAACTAAATATGATAAAAAAAAATTACTAATTACTCCCTCAGTTTTTTTTATTTGTCGTTTTAGAAGTTCAATATAAAATTAATTTTTTTTCTACCAATTTTATCATTCTTATTAATGCTTGTAATTAATGCTATGCTTATTTGATTAAATGAGTGTTTTGAGTTTTTTGCTTCAAAAAATTACGAAGGGAGTATAATATTTGACAACATGGTATATTAGATGTAGCTAGTCCATATAATAACTCTAGCAAATTATTAGAATTCCATTTTCTTGTATTAAATGCTCCCAATTTTTTCAACATTTTGTTAAACGAATGCTATTCTTTTTTTTTTTTTTTTGATAACCCAGGTGTTCAAGCTAACACTAGACTAATACTGGACCCTCAGAACCCTTGCCCTAGAACCCTGAAGGATGTAAATCGCGGGATGTGCCTCCACCAAGCCTCGAGAGCCCACCATACTGCTCATTTCATGTAATATTTTGCTTTTCAAGTTTAGTTTTATGACTTTTTGATGTTGATTAACTAAAGAATTCGTTCGTCATTATTCTTTCATATTACTCCTTCCATTTTTATTTATTTATCGTTTTGGTGGATTGCACAAATATTAAGAAATATAATATATAGTCACTTTTTTTAAAAAAAAATCCCAAAACGTCCTTTTAACCAAATAATAACATTAATTACAAGCATTAACAAGACGGGTAAAATTAGTAGAAAAAAATTAATTTTACATTGAACTCCAAAAAGGACAAATAGAAATAAACAACTTTTTTTGTCAAAGTGACAATTAGAAAAAGGGTATTCATAACAAATGAAGATTTGTATTTTCTTTTTTATTGTATTATCGGTCACTACGTAAAATTATCTTTGGACTTTCCAAAAACTTATCCACTTAAAAAAATACAATTGTTGATAAAAATAAAGTGAACGCACAGTTTAATGCATTATCATGTTTTTAAAACGTGTTAGCCATAGATAATAAATGTGAGTTTGACCTAGCTATTAGAAAATTAATTATAGGATAATTAATTTTATTAAAATGGATTTTGACAATAATTAATTATGATAAATTCAATTATAAAATAATTGTTTTTGCAAAAGTAACACTTTAATAGCTTTTAAAATAAGTTGTCGAAGATCACAAAAGTGATTATGATATTGGGGGTCAAACACCATTAAAATCACAATTGACTAAAATCAATTTCTATAATTGGGGTCAAACACTTCAAAAATCATAATGGATGTCTAGAAGTGTTTTTAAGAGCTCTCACCGTTGGACCAAACTCACTCTAAGTATACAAGAATTTTATAATTTCACTTTCTAACTTAAAGTTTAAAATATATAAGATACTTATAAATGGGGAAATTTGTTTTTTTTGGTACCAGTGATAGACCACCTTGTCACTTTGGTACCAGTGGATACGAAAATGCAAATTTGATACCACAATTTAAGTTTCATTGCAATGTTCATACCAAGCCCAATTTTATGGACGGAGACGGGCGAAAACGCGTCACTTGTCTGTAAAACTTCATTTGGACCTCAATTTGGACCAAATTTGTCACCGAAATTGAAGTTTTGGCACCAAATATGTCAGTCTAATTAAATATAGAGTAGAAACGCCAGTGAGCTTAAGTTGTTGCACAAAAAATACAATAATCCCATATTGATAATGCGCCCAATCAGATAAAACCTATTTTATATAAGACATAATGATATAAATATCTTACTAAAACATGGATATTGACTATCATATTGTAACTAAAACACCAATGTATTTAAAATCTCTTTGTACTATGACTAACTATGGGTGAATTACCATATGTCCCTATATATGTGATAAGATATAATGTTTAATTTTTCTTATGATTTAGGAATAAATATTATATTTTATCTAAGGTTGTCAATGGGTCGGACTCAAATCGAATTAGAGTCGCTACGGATCCGAGTCCAAGATTCATGTAAATTTTTTGTATAAATTGTGCAAAAATATGGTAAAGTTTATTTTTAAATATTGTGAAGGATTTAATAACACTGTAGATAAAAAAAAAAAAAAATTTGATTAGTTTAAATTTTGAAATTTAAATTTTGTCTACAATTCTAAAATTTGTACAAACCAACTTAATTAAAATTTAGTTTAATAACATTGTAGTTTTATTTTTAAATCTTCTCTACGACTGTACAGTTTAGAAAAATTTGAAAAATACAAAATATCCAATAACAATAAAAAAAAAAATACGACTTAATTAGACTTTGAAATGCATAACTTTGCGTAGAGTGGTCGGATTTGGACATATCAGTATGTCATTCCCGAGTAAACATGGTGTCGTTTTGAATATACACACACTTATACAGTCTTTAAATATCGGAAACAAATCAGAAGAAAGCAAACAGTACAGAGAACACCCTTCTCTAAGAAATGAATTACAGGAATTATAAATATCATCAAGTGTTAAACATGAGTGGCAAACCAAAACGTATTTATTTGAAAGAAATCACCAGAAGTCTCACATGCCATGTTGCTGGATTTTCAATTGAAAATATTTATACATCCGACTGTATGATGTGGGTTCGATTATATATTCAAACATATCAATTTTTATTATTTTATGTTTCTTTTTTCTTTCTCAAGGTGCATATGTTTAATGCATATTTTTATATTATATTAACTATTGATATATACCACACCTCTTTTTTGCTTTTGTTTTGATAATTGTTTCTTTCAGTTTTAAGATTTTTTACAAAACATATATTTTATGTTATAATTTTCACTAAAAATAAATTTAATAACGTAATCGGAAATGAATTTTTGTTTAGATTAGTAGCTTCTATATATTTTTTAAAAAGAAATTGTTGATCCTGTTAACATATATTCGATCATAGACTTTTTGTACTCAACTAAACATTGTCGATTACAGTTTAAATGAAACTATTTTTTTTTTGAGATATTTATATTTTATCCTTTGTGGTTATATTACTTTATTATGACTTTTTTATTTTCATTTGATCAAAATACTAAAAAAATACTGAGTGCAACCAACAAAAAAATGTTGGCCCACCAAAACTAAATATTGTTAGTTTTTTGTTTTTTTTTTCATTTACACAAAGGAGGATTGGTCGAAACCCAACAATGACTATCGTATATGTTAATTGTTTCTTTTAACTTTTTTATTCTTAATAATTGTTCCTCATTTTTTCTTTTCTCATAGTAATTATTTTGTTAATCTTTTTTTCTTTCTAAGTGTTTTTCTGAATTTTTCCTTCTTATTAACCCTAAAAAGAACACAATTTTCTTTTATGTTCTTTATAATATAATTTTAATTTAACTTTATGACAATTATGTGAATATTTGATGTAACATTGCTATCAATAACTAATATTGATCTTGATAACAAAAAAAATTAAATTTAATGGCGTACATTTACTGTGAAATTACGTTCAGTACATATATACTTATAAATTTAGCTTTCGCTAAAATTATATTTTTAAAAATAAAAATTATAAAAATATATTCACAAGTAAATCAATATAAAATATTAAGTGGATTTGTCATGTAACTATGTATTTGTAATAAAATGTCAATATTTAATATATATAATTTCTTTTAAAAAATTGAGTATATTTTTTTTATAAAATAGGGCCCCGATTTTAAAATTCGTCTAACGACCCGAATGTCTAAGACATGCGCTGGATGTTACAAAAAAAAAAAATCAACCAAACTTGGAAAGTGCGTATTCTCCCCTTATATCTAGCCGAAACACAATCTCCCAAGAAAAAACAAAAGAAGAAATTAGTTAACTAGGTAAAAGAATTAAGTTTGAGGTCATCGATTCAATCAGTTGTTGAAGCTTCAGAGAAGGAATCCTTTTCTTGTCGAAGATTTTTTATTTTTTTTGGTTGTTATTCTGATTTGAGTCCTTACCAAATTATGAGGACGTCGTTGTAGCTGTCCGCTGTCGTGATTCGTTAATTGTTGCCTTAATTTGATCGGTACGTTTCTTTCTTGCTATATAATTTCGAATTATTGCAGATCTGTTGCGTTTGTGCGTGGTAGATGGTGTGAAACTTAGGCTTAGAGGTTTGAACTTGCATGTGGTGCAGCAATTCCGTTATATTCGTTATATTATGCGTTGCAAAACATCAATCTATACTTCAAGTACAGGTCCGGCTCTAAAGCTAGGCAATTTAGGCCCTCGCCTAGGGCCCCGACTATAGAGGGGCCTCAATTATTTTTTTTCTTAATGTAAATATATCTCAGTTTTTTTCTACTTGATATTTTTTTTTTGGTCAAATAAGATGTAAGAATGGAAATTTTCAAATAAGGTCTTGCCCTATTTATATAACCACATTCTTAAACAGACGGTGAAAATCAACTTGATCTAGTGGCTAAAACTGATGCTCTAGAGACTTTTCATATATATACTTGTCTACAATGTTTTACTTCATAATCTAGAACCATGTATATGCAAAAAGAATGTCTTAGATATATTTATGGGATATATATTTCTGTTATGTCTTGCCCCCCCCCCCCTACCTGCATCATATTATATTAACATTAATGCGTCATGTATTGGTTAAGATGCGTTGAACAACGATCGTAGCGCGACTTTAAAATAGATTTAACCTATAAAATTAACTTTTCGATTAACATTACACATTCTATTGAAATTCTCCTTGTGTTTGTTATGTAAGCTTTGTTGATCTAATTTATGTAAAAATGATAATTTCATATTATTGGTGTCAAATAATAAAGATTACTTCATCCGTTTTTTATTTATTTATCGTTTTAGAATTTCAATGTAGAATTAGTTTTTAATAAAAAATTTACCCTTCTTATTAATGCTATGATTATTTGATTAAAAGGGTGTTTTGGGACTTTTACTTAAAAAAGTGGCTATTTATTATAATTACTAATCCGTGTTCAATCCTCCAAAGCGAATAAAAAAACGGAGGGAGAATATGCTAATTGATAATACAAGTGTTTTTGTTTTATTGTGTCTTAGTATTTTGAAAAAAAATATATGATAATATTGTTGTTTTGCATTAATAAATAAAATTTAGAATTTGATGTAACTTAGATTCAACGAGTTTGAGTCAAGCTACAATTTTTAATATTAATTTATTACAAAGAATACTCAAACTACATATTCGTCTCGGTTTTTTTGTAGCGGACTGAACCATTTGATAATCGAACCAAATAGTTCGGTTTGATGTACTGTACAAATTTTAAAACTACCGCGTCAGACTAGATACCAAAAATTGGTACGATTCAATTATATTGAATGCAACGATAACAATCCCCTAATATTAGTGTTGTGCACGATCCGGTAAACCGTATACCGAACTGAAATCTCGGTTCAGTATACGGAATGAGCTTCATTACCGAACCATTATAAATTTCGATTTTTGGTATTATAGATAAATTTACCTTACCTTATCGAACCGGACCGGACCGGTATACCCATTTTTTTTAATCCCAATTCGTAAAGGATCAAGACAGCGTTCCAGATTTCCAATCCAAGCTATACTTCGCTCTTCTCACTTCTTCTACGGACTGCCCTAGGGCAAAACCCAAATCTTCTCCTTCTTCAATTCAAAATCCCACCTCGCCGCCGCACCACCTACCCCCCATCGCGCCTCCACCATCTCTCTCTCGGCCCAGGTTTGTAATTTACAGAGGTACAGTCCAAATTCTAAATGCCCAATTTTATTCTTTTTCTGATTTTCTCTTAATAAATTAGGTTCTAATTGCATTTAAAACCCAAAACTTGAACGATGCTAAAGTAATTTTTGGAGAGGGGACTGAGGCTAGGGGGTCTCTGATGTATTCTTTATAATTTCTATTCAACTTCATTGGATGGTTAGTGGTTAGAGTGGTAGGAAGCGAAAAATTATTTTTTATTCAATAATTTTTCGGTTATTTTGTTTGTACAGAATCAAATCGAACCGTACTGAATCTGTAATTTAACCAAACCGAAATTTTCTGTTTGGCAAATGGTACGAGATTTCAAAATACCGAACCAGCCGGTACAATGAAATTTGGTACGGTTCGTTTCGGTTTTACCATTTGCACAGCCCTGCCTAAGATAGTAGTGTGAGCAGAAATATTATACTTTCATATTCAATCTATTTACTGATTCTGACAAGTAAAAAATTATATTTGTTAACTTACATTTGTTATATAACTATATTCACGATACTTGAATTTTCAACATATATATTTGTTAAGAGAAAGTTTAAGAATGAAATGTCATAAAAATTTATTACAATTGAAACTAAAAAGTATCAGCTAATTTGTAAAAGAGGGCCCGATTTTAAAGATCGCCTAGGGCCCTGTAATATGTCAGGCCGGCCCTGTTCAAGTATAGCAATTGTTGGATCTGCTTTCGGTAGCTGTAAATTAAAAAGAAAACAAGCTTCAAGTTGAGTTTTGCTTTTACTTAAATAAGAATAGTTAGGCAGTATACTATAAGCGCTTAGAGAATTCAAAAGATGGAACTACTTGTCCAGTGTATGAGAATTTCAGGGTTGTTATTGTCTTTTCACTAAAGTAGATCATCAAAGAGTAGGATCAACAATGCCTAGTTGTTATTGTAGGTTTGCTTATACTCGATCTACCTTGCATAATTGTTGCAAAAGAATTTGCTATTTGCTACTTTGTCTAAGAAATCGCGAGAAGCTCAAAAGGGTAGTCTAAACAGAATTGACATTTCTCATATAAAAAGAATATTCTTCATTATCTTTTTCACTTTTCCATCCACAACCCTTACACCGTACGGTTCCCATAATCATAATCTGATCAGCTTTGTTAGTTTGTTGTTCAACTAGGGTTGAAATTGAGTTTAAGATCATCCATGACGACGGAGAACGATGTGCAGGGTGGGAGCCTCACGGCTACCGTGAACGAAATTAAGGTCTATTCAATTTCATTAATTCCTTTGTTTTTTTTTTCTCTTTCTTTTATACTGTTTTATAGAATGTTGATAGATTGTTGGAAAAGTGTGGATGTTTTAGTGAATATATTTTTGTCTGATTTGTGGTGAGAGTTGCAATTAGCTTTTGGATTTTCAATAGTGTCTTCGATTTGTTATCATCAGATTCACGGTGAGGCTAATCCACCATCGCAACTACAAGGAAAGTCAGTAATTTCATCAGTAACTTCAAGGTCAGTTTATTTTGTAATTCTCAATCAGTGTCTTTAGATTTTGCATTATTCTGAGATTCTGCTGCTATAACACCTATTTTGAAAACATATCGATTTCATTCAGAGAAAATCATCAAGAAAAAACAATATTCTTAGAAGATCTTATTGAACCTGAAGAAATCTACGCTAGGATTTTTGGAAGTGGGCTTTTTGAGGAATTCATTGGACAGCTTGCCATGAAATCTGCGGAGTCCTTGAGAAAAAGCGAAGGATTTGATCAAAAGAAGTATCAACATAAAATGCGGAATTTCCAGAAGGAAAGGGAAAAGAAGCTTACTGGTATACTAAAAAATCGGCTCAACCTTTATGTCCAAGGAAAGAAAGAGGAGTTTATTCGTTGTGCTCAAGACCAAGTGTCGAGGCTTTCCGATGTTGGTAATATATGTTTCATCAATTCTTTCTCATTACATATTCCTTTATAACTACTTATATATTTGGTAGGATTTGTTATTTTGATCCACCCTATTAAGACTTTATTTTAATTTGGTGGCAAGTTTACATTCCGTCTCTTGAAAAGATCAGTCTGCTGTGTTTTGTTAAATATAATACCGGGGATGAAAAAAGTATGTTACTTACAGTAGACAAATATTTGACAAAAGGATCATGAATTATATGTTCCAAATGATTGTCACGTTCATTTTTCCTTATCTATAACCATAGTGTTGCATTTGTAGAATATCACTTTTTCTTATCTAAATGTTTTACTACAGCTTATGGTGTGGAATTGCTGTGTATCATTGGCTACATATACGCAACTGAAGCAGCACAAGAGCTTGGGAAAAAGGTGACGTACTTAGGTGTTCCATTTGTTGCAGAGTGGTTAAGAAATGTAGGACACACATTCAAATCCAATTTCAGTTTTGGGAAGAGTAAGTTCTATTCTTGTTGATTTTACCAATGGTGGGGTTTTTTTATCCGATTCATTAAACTTGGAATTTATTTCCCCATCTTTAAGTGTTCTATATATATATTATATATATATAGATATTAAATTATAAACATTTAGCAGCTACTGTAATTTTTTATTTATTTATTCTTACATGTTAACTTGACCCTGATCTCAATCTTTTAATACATATACATACTGGTAAATTACATGTCAATCCCATTATAATTATCAATTTGTTATTACATTGATGCTATTAAGCATAACCAGTTGAATGACCCTGGCATTTCTAACACAAAATATTAATCAATTGTTGCTTTAGGTGAATTTTCTATTTTGCTGCGGTTAAATGGCATAAATATACGAAATGGTAAAGGAAATTACACAGAGGAAGAAATAGTGGAATATCTGGACTCGTACGAGAAAGCAATGACTGATTGCGTTTGGAAGGCCAGTGTGGTTGATATTGAAGACACCCTATCAAGAGTTTGCCAAATGGTTGTTTCGGAGTTGTAGCTTTCTGTTTCTTCTCTATTATTATGATTTGTTGATTGTGATGTTTGCTGTATGGATTTATTTATATATGTTCTTGATCTTAGATTTTACAAGACAACAATGCCAAGAAAGAGGAGCT
Organism: Penstemon newberryi var. newberryi; assembly: GCA_030819805.1. Taxonomy (NCBI): domain Eukaryota; kingdom Viridiplantae; phylum Streptophyta; class Magnoliopsida; order Lamiales; family Plantaginaceae; genus Penstemon; species Penstemon newberryi. The sequence goes on from JAUALY010000001.1 coordinate 46,619,369, forward strand.
TTGTTTGCGCGCAGAAGGCTTGAAAATCCTTGGCAATATTTTCCAGGTTAAACAATAAATGTCCCCCTACTCCTCCTCCTCCTAGCTAGTTTCTTCACTTTTTTTTTATTAAATTGAATTAATTATATTATGCTTCTTATCAGTAATTATGTACAAATTCATTGCTGCAGGAAGTTTTGTGTGAATGGAAATGTTCTACAACTTCATTGGGCGTTGCAGGTTGCACCAAAAATTTGAGGAAGTCAGATTAGATGGAAATACATCATACGTATATGCACTAGGCAAATGGCACCACGCAAGTATTGCCCAGATCTAGCTATTTACTTTGGAAAATGATTATATCACAGTCCAAACTTCACAGCCCTTTGTACATCCCTTATTTTATGCTTTTAAAGTTAATTGTGTTATCTATTACCTGTTTAATAGGTATTTTCTTCAAATGATCTTTTTAATCTATTAACAACCCATTCAACCTTCAAAAATTACAAAAGATCACCTAAATTTTACGATATTACTCATATAAAAAAAAATTCATTACTTTCCAAATGATATTTATCATTCATCAATATTGAATAAAAAATATCTCAAAAATTACAATAAAAATATAAAGTCATAATTTAAAAGCATTTGTAATGTCTAGAATTTAGGGTTTATTACATAATGTTTAATTTAGGGTTTGATTTAGGGTTTAAGGTTTATCCTTTACAAATAGGAGATATATTTTCTTGATAATTATTTATGGGCCATATCATTAATTTAATTTTTTTTCATTTATATTAAAATAATATTTTCAGTATTTTCTTGGCAAGATTCGTAGATATGATAGATTTGAAATTGATAATTTTGTGTTGATTATTTTATAAACAGGGTTTATTTTCTTATTCATTGTTACTTTGGACTTTTTTTACAATTTAAAGTTTTTAGAGTCCAACTTTGTCAAATTAGTTGATTTAGGAATGCAGAATACCGGCTGTACTTTGGTCTGTGAAACATGGACTGTGATGGCATTGTTGATTTACTTTATACAAGTATTTTTTTTTAGAGCATTCATAGGAGTATTTATCAAATGATACTAATATTCTTTAGAGTTAAATGAAAAAAGATCATTTTGTCTAATTGGTAAAGTTCCTCCTGCTTTATTTTTATTAGCAAAATCTCCCTAGTCTTTTTTATTAACAAAAAGTACATTTGAAATAATCTTCACAAGTCAATAAGAAAGTTATTTTCAATTTTTTAAGTGAATTTAGGGGTTATTGCTAGTTTTTAAAGTTAAGGTATTTGACGTGGCTGAATCAAATCTATATCTTTACATAAAACATTAAATTTGACTTATAGCTCGATATGGAATGTCGTTTTTTTTTTGTTTTGTTTTTTGAGAGGACTTTTAATTTGGTATATGTAACAGTAATAAAAAGAAGTTATCGTTTGTTAAATTTGACTTATAGCTCGATATGGAATGTCGTTTTTTTTTTTGTTTTGTTTTCTGAGAGGACTTTTAATTTGGTATGTAACAGTAATAAAAAGAAGTTATCGGTTGTAGTTGAACCAATACTCGGACGCTAATCTAACTAGGCCCAATAAACACATATATGCCAAAACATTGCATGCTATCTTATTGGGCTGCCCATTTAAACTTGTAATGGACCCAAACTGATAATTGAGCGGGTCAAAATACTAATCCGGCTTAACGTCTCAGTTGATACATGAGAATTGAGATTGTGGTTTCTTTATCTAATTTATTATCTTTTTTTGGAAATTCGCTGAGATGAAGCTCACCGTGAAAACTCTTAAAGGAAGCCACTTTCGAATTAACGTCCACCAAAACGACAACGCTAGTAACCTCCTGCTTATACACTTTTTTCTTTTGTGATTTGTTTAATGATGTGTTAACAATTTTTTTCGAATACTAAAGGACAATGTGGGAATTTTATGTTTCGTTTTTTCGTGAAATTGGTCGAAAATTGCCTATTTGGGAACTTTTTTAGTAGATTTCTTAATTAAAGTTATCAACTTGGTGCACTTTTGAGAGATATATAAACAGATAGTTTAGGGGGAAAGTTGTTTCTCTAATTTGAAATGTTATCTGATATTTAGGAGAGCATATATAAGTATAACCTAGTTAATTGTTATCCAGAATATTTGCATAATTTTAAAAAATCATGTACATTATCAAGATGCCCCATTGTTCTATGCAAAAGCAAGCTGGATGTGCAAGTTAATTCCTTGGATACCTATTTTTTCCTCATTTAGTATATTAGTGTAAAATGATTTTCTGCTCTTTATTGTGGGGATTTGTTTATCAGTTCATACGTTGCTATTTCATCTTTTGATATTTATTGTACTAGATAATGGCAATAAAGAAAAACATTGAAGATATACAGGGAAAAGATAATTATCCGTGTTGACAGCAGTTGTTGATTCACAACGGGAGTATTGAAAGACGAAAGTACCTTGGCCCAAAACAAGGTCTCTGAAGATGGTTTTCTTGTTGTCATGCTAAGCAAGGCAACACCTTTTACATTTGACACGGCGTTTTTTTGCACATCTTGGTTTTCTGCTATCCATTAATAACTCATTATGCTAGCCATGTAGATATGTTACGGAATTGTTCCACCCGACAAATGATTTGAAAAGTCTTTCTCGACCCACCCTGGATTATAATTTACTTGTTAATTGCAGAGCAAAACATTAAGCTCAAGTGGGTCAACATCTTCCCAGGTATCATTCTTGATATTCACCCACGTTTTCCTTCTCTTCAATATAGTGTGTTCCTTTCGTTGTTTACTTTGTTTTGAGGCATTATCCTTAATATTTTTTAGCAGCCTGCACCTATTGCTGCACCTGCCACTAACCCTACTACTGTGCCTGCCTCTAATCTTAATACTACACCTGAAGTTGTGCCCCCACCGCCGTAAGTTTTAAAATATCAGCAGTAGCATTTCTTATGAAAATGATGATTTTAATTACCCACTAAATAATGCTAATTATGCTTTGTAGAGCCCCTAAGAGCACACGATCAACTTATGTTGCTCAGACAGCAAGGTATGGATTTTTTTAATTTTTAAATTTCTCCATGCTGAACACTGCACTATTATTTTGCGATTCACGAGTGAAGGAGCTTCTATAAGTTTCATGAAGGAATTAATAAGAGTCATTACCTTGTTGTTGCAGTGACCCTTCTAATCCTTATGCTGAAGCTGCTTCTAATTTAGTTGGCGGAAATAATCTTGATCAGACTATTCAACAGTTAATTGATATGGGAGGTGGCAGTTGGGATAGAGAGAGTGATTCGTGCACTTCGAGCTGCATATAATAATCCAGAGCGAGCAGTAGACTACTTGCATTCAGTAAGCTTTGTTCCCGTTTCTAGTTTGACTCGGTTTAGCAAAAAAAAAGGCTCATTTCTATGATCTATTAGGGAATCCCTGAAAGCACGGAACTTGCAGTTCCATTAGCTCAACCTGCAGTTAATTTGGCATTTGGTGGAGTTGATGCGGTACCTGCTTCAGGAGCACCAAACTCATCTCCATTGAATTTGTTTCCTCAGGTTTGTGATCATCTCGAGGATGCTTGTTTTAATTGAAATCGGAGTTGTTTCTTGGATTGTTTTGGTTTGGTTTCAAGGGTTATGGTGTGTTTTGAAGGTTTGAAAGATTCCTTGTGAGTTATGATGTGCTAAAAAGATTAAACGTTTTGGAGTGTTTTGAATTATTATTAGTACTAATGTATTTAATGGCAAGAAAAATTCATTACACAAACACATCAGAAATGCTGATAAAAGTATCTGGTGAAATATCAAGTGGTACAGGAGATAAACAAACCAAAATTTTATTTGTTAATTATTTGTAAGCAATTCGGAAAAAAGAAGCAGCAGGAAAAGTAGGCACGTCCTGATCAACAAATTTTATACATCAGTGGAGGTCCCCCTACACACACACTTCTATAAGTAGGAGAAATGCTGATATGGATTATCTTATAACTCTCTTTCTTGTTTCTTAATTATTAGACATAGATTGCTATAGATTTGATGATCAAATTCGAAAATAAAACACAACCAGCTGTTTCTATCTTATTCTATTTGAAAAATCCTTCCTTCCATTATTAATATTAAATAATGCGATAAGGAAAATAGAAAAATCAATATGGCTATTAGTTCAAATGTTTAGCACAACAATAGACGCTCGGTCCTATAATAGATTTTCTTGAAGACCATTTTATCCATGTTACAAGAGCTGAACTTATTTGGTTGTGCGCTTCAATATCAATTGCTCTTTTGACGGTTCATATTTTGTGATCAAGACTCTAAGTTCATTATTATTTTCCCTTTGTTCTTGGGAAAAGTTGTGAAATTAAATTAAATGGAAAAGATCTTTTACATTTAATTAAACATTAATATATACAAAGGGTTTATAATTCATAGCTTTCCCTCCCTCTCACTGCATATATATGATTGTCCACAGTCTGTCTACTTAATTAATTCATCATATTATATATATATATATATATATATATATATATATATAGTGAGAGAGGATTATTTTTGCTATTTTCCTTCTTTTAGTTATTGGAGTATTAAAGTCATAACTTGAGTAGGAGTTTTGAAGTTCTATTTCAATTAGGAATGTTTGAATTATGAATGTTTTACTCCTCTATAAATAATCTTAGGATGTGTTGTAACATTACACATTGATTATTAACAACTGGATACTTGTTGATCGATCATTTGTTAATTAACAATGGGTTTTATCATAATAGTTGGTGATTTTGTACGAGTAATGATCAAAATGGCCGTTAAACTTTGAGGGAAAAATACTTTTAATACCAAAATTTAGTCTAAAAAACACATTTGGTACCGAGCTTTTTGAAAAAACATATTTCATATCATGATTCACACAATCTTGACACATTTATTTTTGCCGTCAATTTTTGGACAAAATTCATCACGTTGTCACATACTTAACATTTCCTAAAGTACCGTGCGGCATTTAGCCTCTACTTCTTGGGTTTGGTACCAAAATATTCTAAGTATGAAAAGTTGATAAAGGAAGTTGGAGAGTAAAGATCTTAAGAAGGACTCTTTATTTGTTTAAGAAAGAATTATAACTTTGAAGGATGGCGATTACAAATGAAAGACTCCTATTTATACTACTTGGCATCCAAAATGGATGACTAGGATCAATCTAATCTACGGGCTAAAATTTATTGTCTAGAATATTCTCAAATACTAGAATGTTCTACCATATCTTAAGGAACTCCCACTACAAGAAAACAACAAAATTTCGACGGATTTTTCATAAAATCCGTCGAAATTTTCAAATTTGGACCGAAATGGGTCGTCGAAAAAAGTGTCGTCGAAATCAAAATTTCGACGGATATAGTTTCGACAGAAAATATTTTCCGTCGAAATCATAAATTTCGACGGAAAAAAATTCCGTTGAAATTTTCAATTTTTTTTTTTTTTTTTGCACCGATTAATTATACCTAAATTATACATTCGACAAACAATAATATAACATTCAAAAACATTTTAATAAACATGATTCAATATTCAAAACATACATTAATTGATCATCAAATATCCAACTACGAAATTCCAAATCCAAATACAATCACAAATTAAAGTAAATAACTCCAATTACTACAAATCCAAGTACTACAAAACAATGTCGTCTTCGTCTTCTTGTTCTTCTTTTGATTCAATTCCTTCATCTAATTCGCCTTCTGTTTCTTCTTCTTCTGTATGATTAGATTAGTAGTAAAATTTCTCTTTAAGATTTCAAAATATTGATAATAAACAACTGGATACAAAATTGAAATTATACGGCCCAACTCCACACTAAATTAATCAACAAAGATTCCATTTAATATTTTTCAAACTTAATTCACATGTAAAATTGCGTATTCATCATACTTCAAGTAACCCTACATACAAAATTAATATCAAACACAAGAATCCTCAATTAGTTCTAATCACAACCAAAAATAACATCAAATCCTCAATAATCATAATCCACAAATATTATTTTCAAATCACACCAAATTAATCAACAAAGAATCCATAATTAGTAGAGATTAAACAAAATATGAAAATAAGGGATAAAATAATTAAATTAAACTTACTACAGTAATTTGAAATCAGGACAATTCAGTTAAATCAATTGTAAAAATTGAAATAGAGAGAAGAAGATGTACGTACCTTTTTCCTTTTGAAATTGAAATTAGGTTCCCAAAATATTTGTTGTTCCTGATTTGTGTCAAAGGCGTCAAGATCTAATAAAGAAACATCATAAATCTGAGAAATTGAAATAGAGAGAAGAAGATGTACGTACCTAGTTCCGCCGAACGTATTTCTGAGATTCTTTGCTGCAGCTTGGGTGAGGCGGACGGAGATGGTGGTTTCCGCGCGCGACCTGGATTATCCGGAGAAGGTGGACGGAGATGGTGGCGGCTGCGGTGCGGCGGTGGTGGTAGGTCTGGAAAACGCGGTGGTCGCGAGATTTCCGTCGGGGTGCGGCAAAAACTCGGGTGGGAGAAAATACTAGGGCCGGCACGGGTGGGAGAAATGGGAGGAAGAAAGCAATTTTCGGAATTCATTAAACCAATTTCGACGGAATTCCAGTTCCGTCGAAATTTAAGTTATTTCGATGGATTCAATTTCGACGGAATACAGATTTCCGTCGAAAATCTTTTTTTAATTTTTTTTTGCGATAAAAGTTATTTCGACCGACAAGAAATTCCGTCGAAATATTTTATTTATTTTTGCCTTTTTTTAATTAACCGTGAAAAATGATAAATTTCAACGGAAACTATTCCGTCGAAAATATAACAAATTTTAACGGAATTGGTTTTCCGTCGAAATTTTTTTGTTTTCTCCTTTTTTTTTTTCACGAAATTACTATGAAAGTTTCGACGGAAATGAATTCCGTCGAAATTTTTATATTTTCATTTTTTTTAAATATTTTCCTCAAATTATTTCGACCGAATTTAAATCGGTCGAAATTAATATCGACTGATTTTATTTCGGTCGAAAATTTTCGACGGAAAAAAATTTCTGTCGAAATTTTAACAAAAATTTCGACAGATTTATTTCCGTCGAAAAAAATCGGTCGAAATTTTGCCTTTTTCTTGTAGTGTCCTACATACTTCTAAAGAAAGCTACATTACTCCAAGGCTTTCCACAAGGTTCTAGAATGTCCCGCAATGTTCTCCACTTGTGTGGGCCTTTCTTGGCTGTTCTAGACCGTTCCGGACTCGTACGAAAGCTTCTGGAATCCCCCGAAAACCTCTAGTGTTTTGTTTGGTATTTCGTAAGTTAATTCAACCCTTGGTAAGTGTTTGACACGTGCTCTTGGGCTTTGTAGGGGCTGTCCCACAGCCAAATGCTGAGCCGGAGCCTCTGGGAACGCTGGATATGCCCAAGTCGTGCCCCGGGTGAGAATATGTGCGCCCGGCTAAGCCCTCCGTCCCGCCGGCAAGTCTGTCATGCCCAAGCCCTTCCGTGTCCCATTTTGTGCCCCAACCCTTGTGTCCTCGGCCTCCAGGGTTGGGCAAATTGTTGGGGCGTGACAACGTGCTGCTCATGTGCCCGTTAAGTTGACAATGAGAGGAAAAACATGCACGAGTTTTGAAGACCCACAATTGACGGCACGTGTTGAATTCCGAAAAGCTTGGTATCAAATATGTTTTTTGGACTAAAGTTAGGTATCAAAAGTGTTTTTCCCTCGTTAAACTTTTGAGATCATCCAAATACGTATGGATTCTGGCCGCCGTGATTCTCCGGGCGACGGCTCTCTACAAGCTGATAAATCCCAAAACTGATAAACTCATCATCTTTGTCCTCGGTATGATTGTCGGGGTTTTATCCCATGCACTATCTGACTGCGAAACTCTACGAGTTGTCCAACCAATTTCTTGACTACCTGGATAACAACGTAATCCCTCCTAAAAGAAACGTAGTACAAAAGAATATTACAAAATATATTAGGCAACTGGGCCGGTTTGGGGCAGCAACTATATACCTTCCCTATGTTTTCTTTGTATATGGGTTCCTCCACGATTTGTCCACCCTCTCAAATAATCTTGGCTTGTGAGTTAATCGCTGCATTGATTGTTGCGGTATGCTTGGCTAATCTAGAGGTTGAAGACTTTGGGAGTGGAGCATATTTTATAGATGTCATCTTAAATCAAATAAAACAACCAAAAGCAAGAAATCAAATTAAGCTGCGATATCGTCCTTAATTCTCGCTCTTCATGCATGCAAAATATTATTGATTCCGTTTATTAAAGATTTTAACGAGTGGTATGGTAATGCTGAACAAATTTCCAAAATCAATGCACCCACATATCTCCATGGTACTACATCCCCTTCTCCCAGTATAGTCATCGAAATCGGACCAAACCCACCCCCTACCTCTCGCACCATTAGATTCAGAAGTAAATCAAAAATCAATGCACCCACATCCCTTTCTCACACCGTTAGAGTCAGAAGTAAATCACTTTGATCAATGACAACAGTTTATATATAGTATTTGTTAGTTTTACTTTACAACACTACTTTCTGCTGGGAACTTTTATATGTACTTTGATCATTTATATATACGAAATCTTTATATGACATAGTATTTTTTATTGTTTTTTTTTCTATGAAAAAAGTATTTGTTATTTTTACTTGACAACAATATATATTGCGGTATGTCAGATCAAAATAGTGATTGTTTAATTATTTTAGAGACGTAATTTATCTTAAGACCAAATTACTTTTATAAATTCTTCTGAGAGGGGTAAGTCTACTTCTGAAAGTAAGAAAAAAAATGTTTATTCAGGTTTCGAGAGAGCACGTGATCACTGAAAAATGAGACAAAAAAGCCCAAACTTTTATTCATGCGAGTTGCCCCGTAACATTACGTAAATTTTATAATTTTGAAAATAACTTATAAACAATTACAGATAGTTAATTCATTAGTTGGACATTTAAGGCTATGTTTGATTTATGTATTTTCAATATGTAAAATGTAAATAAAGCAAATAATGAAATTCAACATAACACCATTGGATGCAAGAGACGTTTTAACTCATTGAAATTCAAGAATCAAACATAGCCTAAAAGATTTTAGGTGTGTAGCTGATCGCGGGGTAAAGAGATTTTCAGTTCAGAATTATTTCAAGAAATAGGTCCAATTCTTTCAACATTAATCTAGACTGGGATTAAATATCTTTGTAACTAATTGTTCATTCTTCTAGGTAAATTAAATGAAAAATGAAAAACACACATATGTCTACTAATTATAAACTCGAATTAGATCAAAATGCCATTATACTAATCTAATTTAACTATTAATCTAGAGCTATGTCAACCTCTGTGTGACAACCTCCTTCATCTCAACCAATTCATCCCTTTCCTTTTCCAACTTGTTCTTCATATACATCCCATACAAATAGGAACAAAATCCCCAAACACACAACACGGTGGACACCACCTTAACCCCTCCGAACTCATCCCCGTAAACCACCACGCCGCCGACAACATTAATAGCCATCAACGCCGTCGAGCAAATCCCACCCGTCAACGATGTCGTCAAGAACACCATTGCGGCAGTACCCATGAAGCAAAATTGCCACGTCACAAGGTTCGCCACGATCGTAAGCCAATACGCAACAGGACCTTTATCAAACACGGTGGTGCTCTCGACCTTTAAATCGGTAAAGCCATGGTCCGCCGCCATGCCCACGGAGGCAAACACCGTGGCCGCGATTTCCATCACTAATTGCATTTCCACCACCATGGCATAGCAATATACTTTCCTATATATCATCTCCATTATGGGAAGGTACAAAGCGAAGAATAGACCTGTGTTGGACAAAATTTAAATAAATGTCAAAGAAAATTTAAATAAAGAAAATTGTAAGATTCATTCCCTCAAATTAATTTGAATTATTGGTATTCACCTACGTACCCTGCTGTTCACATGGACCTCAATACTCTAAATTCGGATGGGGTGAATTATTAATTGTATCCATATTAGTGTACTATTATTATTTAGAGAATTTCTAAGTCTAGTATAAATGTCAATATAACTTCAAGGAAGCAAATAGTCCAAATCTATACCAGTAAAATTACATTAGTACTATTTAAAGAAGAATGAAGCATGACTACAGACGAGACAAATCTAAAGTATAAAAAAAAATACCAAAATAAATTTTGACAATAATTGATTATGATAACAATTAATTAAAAAATAATTGCTTTTGGATAATAGCTTTAGACAATAGTTTTGTAGGTTTTAAAATAAGATTATTTTATTTTGAGATATCATTATAATTGGGGTCAAATACCATAAAAATTATAGTTGACCAAATTTGATTTTGATTTTTGCAAGTCAAAATTGACAAAATTTGGTATTGACTGTGAAAGTCAAACACCTTGAAAATCACGATATAAAAGCTTAAAAACATTTTCACGAACTTTTACAGCTAGGTCATCCTAACTTCACATATTTAGAAAAAATAAATACTCCCTCCGTTGCATATCAATTGTCACATTTAATTTGTCAATTTTTTTTGTTTCAAATTAATTGGCATATTTAGATTTTCAAAGCACTTTTTTTTTCAATTTTGCCCATTTCTCACATTTAAGTTGGAAAACTCAATGGTCACTACTCACTAATAAAAAATTAAAAAGTAGTCATCAATATAAAAAATATTTGAGACATTTTACCATAAAAAAAATATGTAATGATAAGGTTTCTTAATCTGTGTGAAAACAACAAATACACCAATTAATACGAAACGGAGAGAGTAAATAAATTCCAACATACCTGCACCTAACGTGGTGATAAAACCTACTACATAATTTGAATGGGTCAAGCCCTGTGGCCTATCATGGCTCGACCCCAAGGCCAAAAGCACCGAACTTAGTGTCAAAAGCACCACGCAGTTCATATTCGTAAACGTTACTTTTTGCTTAACAATGATTACCGAAAGAATGAGATTGAAAGCCAATTGTGACGATAAAAGAAGAGAAGAAGTCGATACGGGCAAATACGACGTTCCCCATGAGAAGAGAAGGTTGTTTATACCCAAAAAAACACCCACGAGTATAGATAAAATCACAATCTTTTTACTAAAACCGGTAAAAGGGCGTCTTTCGGTGGATTTGAATATATAATAAGGGAGATAGACAGGCAGAAGGAGGAGAGGAAAACCCGCGGATTGGACCCATGTAACTACCCATCTACTTGAGCCCTTGTGAATGAAATAATATTTGGAGACTAGGGTTGCTGAAACAGAACCTAAAAACAAACATATGTAAGTGATTGATAAAAGAAGAGTGTAGTTTTTTGTGGTTTTGATTGGTTCGGATTGGTTCTTGATTGCGATCACCGTTGTTGATTCATGTTCTTGTTCTTGTTCTACTACGGATTTGGGGTTTAATTGATTTGGTTTTGGAGATGAACCCATTGATGTTTGGACACAAATCAAGCAATGACGAAGGAAAATTGATAGGTTTTAGATTTACTTATGAATGGAAATCTATATATGATATATTTAATTAAAAGGTATTTGCCTTTAGAAAAGAAGAGGGAGTTGGTTGGCTCACGAGGTTAATAAATCCACCTTAATCTTTCAGTGCTTCGATTGTTCCAATGCATGAACAACACAATCGAATTAGCTAAATATATGAATAAAAAAGGTAGTGAATGCACGAGAACTGGTACAGCAAAAGTTTGCATGGCATTTAATGTACCAAATAGGCTAGTGTAATATAATGAATTTACTATATTAGCACCTACCATGAGTTGTCAAAAAAAAAAAAAATACAAATAAGTATATTGTTCCTACCATGTAATTTATAAAGTAATAAATAATTGGTATTGTTATATTTATAAAGTAAATATATATTATGCTTATCATATGAATGATTTGGACTAATTAATTAACAAATAAGTATATTGTTCCTACCATGTAAATGATGTGTACTACTGAATTGTGAATAAGTATATTGCACTTATCATATAAATAATCTTAACTAATAAATTACTGAATTAGTATATTGTATTATCATGTGAACCGTTAAGACAAAATGGGTCCCATTTAAAATATTTTCATTCAAAATATGATATGATTAAATTTACTAAATTAGAAAATTAGCATATTAGTTAATAAATTTACTAAATTAGAAAATTAGCATATTACACTTACCATGTGAATAAATTTACTACATTTGAAAATTAGCATATATATTGCACTTACCAATTTACCATATGAATAATTTATTAAATTACAAAAAAGTATATTACACTGTCATCACGTGATTAGTTACCGAAACTACAAAATAAATACTGCAATTACCATGTGATAATTACTTTTTCCCCAAAAAAAACAATGTGATATTTACTAAATTACTAAAGAATTAATGCTATCGCACTGTCATGTGAATTACCATGTGAATGCTTTACTAAATTATATATATTTACATTGCACTTACCATATATATAATTTGAGAATAATTTACAATATTTCCCCATTTAAACGTTCTTCCACAAAAGATGACATAATTGTGGACCTTTTTTCGTAAAATACAAAACGGAAGGAAGCAGATAAATTGAATGGTAAATGGTAATAGGTATAAGTAGAATCAGATAATGGAAAGGGCAAACGTTACTGATTGGAAAAGCAGTTTTCTTGGGACGGTTTCATATTCTTTTCTGCTATTTATCAGAATCCTTTCGTCACGTTTAATTTAGAGGTACAATATTTAACTTCATCCCCCTTTAATAAATTAAAAAAAAAAAAAAAAAAATGAAATGGGCCAACGGTCATGGTTCAAATTAGACCAATCTCAAAAGTTTTGAATAAGTTAGACTAAAAGTTAAATTCAAACTTCACAAAATCACAACTTGCAACTAACACAAAGCCGCGCGAACCATGTAAATGTATAGGGCGACGACAGACGGGCGGGGCATGAGTCATTAACCTCTCTCCAGCAACGGTGATGATAAGTATGACCGCAAATCAATATCAAACAACCAGGCCCGGCAAAACAAATAGAGCACTCTCCCAATTTATCATCTCCGGATCCATTAATCAACGAAAGGATTGCTGCTGGCACAGGTACATACATCTTCACAAATATTTATTCTTAATCTTCTTCTTTTTCTATTATTATATTATTTGCAATAGCAACAGATTCTCCTTCCTTCCAACTGATCATGTGTGTATTTATCCACAATCAATGGTGCACCACATCCACATGTTCTAATATTTATTCTTCTCTTTCTTTCATTCACAATTATTAGACTGCTACAGAAATCCGCAATCTCACCTATCAAATTAATCTTTGTTAATTCATCATCATCATCATCATTATCTAGGAACAACCTTATGAAATTATTATATATGCGCGCTTCAATGTCCTTTCTACGGTGCCGCATACGAGGCTTCCATGGAACATGCAATTTGTGGATATATTGATTCAAAGTTTAGAATTTCACCGCCACCAACATCACACCTTTTTTTCACTATGTTTTTATACCTAAATTCGACTATAAACAGGGGCGGATCCAGGATTTTTGGTCAGGGGGGCTAAACTTGTACCAAAAAAAATCTGTCAAACAGTTAAACTTAAAGTTTATATTATTCACGAGAAAATATATGACGCAATACAAAAATGGGGAGGTGGAGTTTGACAGAATAAAGCTTTGAGCAAGTATGCTTTATGAACTCTCTCTCGAATGTTAGAATCATATAAAGTTATATGAAGTCATAGACCGGGATCACTCGGAAGCTCGGGCAAGTTCGTTTCAATATGAAATTTTGGAAGCTCATGCGGGTCACTTTGAATGTGAACGTTACTTGAAGACTTATCGTGAGGTGTAGGTGTTAGCCTTAAAGTATCTCTCCATATTTCTAACACTATAAAATGTACAAAACATAACTATCTCAAGAATAATGACATACTGAAGAAGTAGAAGTTAAATATAATAGAGACATAATAATGACAAGACTTATTTTTCATTCCATTTGATAAAACAAGAGAGGTTGAATCCAAATAGGCCAATAAATGCTAATAAAATACTATTAAGAATATAAGATTAGTGTTTGACATTTCAAAAAAATGAAAAAACTATTAACCATCTAAGATTAGTGTTTGATATGTAAATGAATACTATTAACTCTATTGCATCTTGATTTAATCATCATATGAATATCTTAACAAATATATAACTTTAAGCACAAAAATGAAACTTGAATCTAAAAATTGATTTTGGGGAGTGAATATAAACATTAATAATGAATATTTAACACTATTAGTTTATTACATAAGCACAATTGCACAAACATATATCATAAATATATATAGAAAAAATTACTAACATTCACAATTGGGCCTTTTTGTGTTCAAGACTTCAATGGGTTGAGACTTGGGTTGAGTGGATGGTCGGAGGTGGGGCGGCGGCGGTCTGGTGGCAAGAGGTGGCAATGGTGGCTAGAGTTAGTGTTTGGAGATGTTGGGAGTAGAGAAAAATTAGGTTTTTCATTGGGGCTTAGAAATTGGGTAAAGTGCGTTATTATTAGAGTGGGTTGTATGATATTAATTGGACTAAAATTATATTTGAGCTAGAAATTTCATATTGGGCTAATTTATTGAATTTTTTTTCAAAAAAAAAAAAAACCACTCCTATACTAAAAAAAAAAAAAAAACTTCAGGGAGGCTATAACCCCCCTTGTCCCTATGTACGTCCGCCTATGACTATAAAGTAGACTCCCCCACCCCCCGGATCTTGTCCATCACATGGTGCCGCAATCCCGCCGTTAGGGGTGAACGCGGTCGGGTTTGGGCGGGTTTGCATGAAAAAATCAACCCGACCCAACAAGTGCGGGTTGCCAATTTTTTAAACCGCACCCGCGTTGTTATTTTCATAAACCGTCCGGTTCGGGTGGAATGGGTGCGGGCGGGTGGCGGTCGGGTTGACGGGTTGAACGGAAACAATGTCATAAAATCTTGACATTCAAATATAAACAATTAAGCATATAATCTTAAGTTCTTCAAACAACAAATAAAATGTGTCAAATGTGTTCACTGTTAATTTTAAAATTAAATCCAAAAAGCAAAAAATACAAAACTATAATATAATCAACGATTTCTTACTAATTAAATCAATAGTCTCCACAAAAAAGAATATTACAAATCCCCACAAAAAAATTCATTACAAATCATCACTCACACATTACAAACAATAACAAATTAGTGAAATTTCTTCTCAATTTTTCAACAACAAACTCTTTAGGAAATAATGTGCTAACATATTTGTACCATTAACATTAATATAAACAAGAAACTTTAAGAAAGTTTGTTTATTTGTTCTTATTCATTTGTTAATAAATGTAATTTATTTCACACTTTTATTAAACAATGAATAAAAAGTACATCAAGGATGATTAAGTGCGGGTTGCGGGTGGATCGGTTTTTTAACCATCAAACCCGTCACCCGACCCATAACGTGCGGGTTTACAAATTACCAACCCGTACTTGATTATTTTAAAAACAAAACCGGCGGGTTGCGGACGGGTTGGAGCTGGTCGGTCGGGTGGGACGGGTTTATGAACACCCCTACCCGCCGTCCTGCACCCGCCATTTGTACTCATATTTTCTGCTGCCCTTGTAATTAGACATCATCAATGACTAATTAATAGTAATTAGTATTGATTATCGAAGCTAGCTACCTTTTTTTTTTAATTCTTCTCAAATTAAGTTCTGAACACTACTTAATTACTTTAATTTGGTATCGAGGGAAAAACACTTTTGATATCAAATTTTAGTCCAAAAAACACATTTGGTACCAAGCTTTTTCAACACATTACATACCATAATTCACACAATCCTGACACATTTAGTTTTGCCGTCAATTTTCAGACGAAATTTAGCACGTGTCGTTCATGTGTGGGTCTTTAAAACCCGTGCATATTCTCCATCCCATTGTCAATTTAACGGGTACATGAGCGACACGTGCTGAATTTCGTCCTAAAATTGACGGCAAAACTAAATGTGTCAAGATTTTATAAATCATGGTATGAAATGTGTTTTTTGAAAAAACTTGGTACCAAATATGTTTTTTGAAATAAAGTTTTGTATCAAAAGTATTTTTCCCTAATTTGGTATCTATATATAATAAATAAATATATAGAGTCCGATCGATCGATCCAGTCCTATCTTAATTCAAATAAGAATTATATTTATGGACTACCAACAATTCTATTTGATTTGGGAATCGTACGTCAGCATTTAACATATCTACTCAAACTACTCCTTAGATTTGGTGTAATTACACATATAACCCCCTGTTTGAAAAAATACTCAAATTACCCAAGAGGTATTAAATTGGTTTCACTACAATTACCCTTGACGACATTAATTTCATTAAAAAAAAAAAGGTTGCTAGATAAAAGGTTGATTACTATTAATTCATTATCATACATAACAAAACATATTAAACAACATGAATTTTGTAATAATATTAAAAATCAACTCGAGCCCGACTTATAAGACAAAATATACGAACTCTAGAGGTTCTCATAGAGTTCGTGGGCAAGTCGAGGAGTAAGAACAACTTCAAGAGGCTTCAACTTTGGTAGAGCAATGCCCAATCCTTCGCCCATATCCACCGGCCCACCCATATATGTAGATATGTTGAACCCTTGTATCAATCGAGCAAGTGTCAAATGAACTACCTGCAGACCAAAAGTCATACCGGGGCACATCCTTCGACCCGTGCCAAAAGGTATATACTCAAAATGTTTCCCTTTAAAATCCACATTCCTATGCTCATTAAGAAACCTTTCGGGTTTAAATCCATTACAATCTATCCATACGTTAGGGTCTCGGTGTAGCTTCCACAAATTCACAATCAAACGTGTGCCTTTGGGCACGTAATAGCCCCCAATGTTACAATCTTTTGTGGCTTGATGAGGGCCTGCAAGGGGGCCTGGTGGGTACAACCTTAGTGTTTCTTTTATAATGGATTGTAGGTAATGGAGGTTCTTGATGTCGGATTCCTCGACCCATTTGTTCATCCCTACCTTGGCGTCGAGTTCTTCTTGTGCAAGTGTAAAAGCGTGATTGTTGTTTAGTAACAATGATATTGCCCATGTCAGAGTCTCGGATGTGCTTTCTGAGCCTGTCAATATTAGGATCTGTGCAAGTGCATAGCGATAAATGTTAGTTGTAAAAATACGGAATATTCGTGGCTACCTCAGACCATCTGCCCTGTTAGGGGGGTTTTAGGGACACTTTTTATGTAAAATTGTCCCTAAAAAGGACCTAACATGACAGATGGTGGCTACCCTCCGAATTATTCTAAAAATACAAGGACATTATAAAACAAAACAAAACAAATGAAAGATCGACCATAACGAGATTCCAAAGGAAATTGACCAATGAAATGATATGTGGACTTGAAGATTTTGGAAATCAAGTAACAGTTAGCTAGCCACAGATGCACATATGTGGGGTGGCATGTTTATATAGAGTTCGATGCAATTAATTAACTCGATGTGATATGTGTAATATTCGATTTACTCCTATGTGATTTGACACTACCTCCTATCATTTTTAAGCTTAAAGGGATACGAATTGATAAAACTATCCCTCTAATATATAGCACTTTACTCTCTTGTGTTATGATAAATGTGACATTTTACCCTCCCATGTGTTATGATAAATGTGGTATTTTACCTCCCTATATTACAAAAATAATTTCCATGCCTGCTCTCAATTTCGGCGAGCGTCTTACACTTTTCGTTTGAAGGAGGTAAATGACTCCATTAAAATTTTCACAACGGGTAAAGTGCTAGTTCTTTTTCAAATCACATGTTGGTTAATTGAAAATTATGAATATCACAAGGAGATAAATTGACATTAGCTCCGACTATATATATAACACATACCAGAACTTTATTGTTATGATTGTCTTAAGTCCAATACATTAATCTCATATAATACATTAAGTTTAATATATCAGGTTAAAAGACAAGAATGGTTTCAGCAACTAGACATTGCTTCGGCACCCTAATCAGAAAACAATTATGTTGCAGTAATTTATGATTGATCACTCTCTGTAACTGTAATTGATACAATTAAAGAGTAGTTTCAGCACAATTCAAGTTTGACAGAATGCTTGACAAGTCAAATGTAATATATTTGTGGATACATCACAAAACTGTCTAGGTATATTGAACAAACCGAGTTTGTGATGGATTATTTGTGAAATGTGTTTCACTTTATCATTTGAAAATTTTAAGTTTGATCAAACTTGATCTAAACTACAAAAAAAAAATTAATAATAATAATAATTAATTTTGTGCATTTGTATCAACGGTTCCAAAATCATATTAATAATCTAAAAGATGATACTAAGCGTAGATTACTACGTGCAGAATGCCATATGACATATTTCAATTAATTTTGATTTTGTTGACAACACACTATGAATGACATCTTAGAAAATTACCATATTAATTCTCTTCAAATTTTGATAGAAATCTATTTTCATTTATGTGTTTTGGTTATGTCATTCGTGAGTAAATGCACTTTTTTTTTAATTGCTCAAAGTAGACACTTAGGTAACAAATATTCCCCGAATTAAATCTTGATTAGTTTCAAAACAGAAAACTTGCTAAAAACACGCTTACCAACATTGTAGCCTTAACCACAGTTTCACGCTTGAACCCAAACACGTTTTCACCCTCCGGTAGAGCCGATAACATCACATCCATAAAATCGAATTGATCACTTTCTTCAATCCCACATCGCTTTCTCATCTCTATTCTTTCTTGCAACCATCCTTCCAACACTTGATCCAATTCCTTGGCCGTTTCTTTCATTTTCTTCAAATACCCACCAACATCAAACCACTCAAGAATAGAAATTGCATCGGACAAAACAAAAACCCCACTCAAATACAAAGCTTTCTTCACACCTTCTTTGAACTTCAATTCACTACTCTCCCCCGATGAAAATCTTTTCCCAACTAGAATTCTAGTGATTATATTAAAAGTCAAGTCCTCCAAACAACTATTCAGAGTTATCACATTCTTTGAATAATGCAAAGCGTGTCCAGGACTTAGATCTGTCTTAATCCCCTTTAAAGCACTATCAATCACTTCATTATGGTGGATGGTCATTTCCACTGGACCAAACACTCGTTGGTACAAGTTTTTAATGAAGTAACCGACTTCAGATGATCGAACGGGTTTGAGTTTTTCGAGTTGGGTTGCGGTCATGAGTTGGAGGGTGACCAATTTCTTGATGTAGCGCCAATACGAACCATAGGGTGCTAACCCGAAGACTGCATTGGCGTAGCCAATGTGTTGGCCAACGGCCGTGTTTGGCCGGGTGGCGAAAACACGGTCGTTTGAGGTGAAGCATTGTTTTATTAGCTCCATGTTGCTTATTACTAAGGCTTGATGAGTACCAAGCCGGAGGGAGAAAATTGGGCCGTGTTTATTGGCTAGGGCTCCGAGGGTACGAGCTAATGGAGTTGGGCCGGATAGGAGGTGAAGATGGCCTATTATGGGCCATGCACCTGGTGGCTCCGGT
Source organism: Penstemon newberryi var. newberryi (assembly GCA_030819805.1). Taxonomy (NCBI): domain Eukaryota; kingdom Viridiplantae; phylum Streptophyta; class Magnoliopsida; order Lamiales; family Plantaginaceae; genus Penstemon; species Penstemon newberryi. The sequence goes on from JAUALY010000001.1 coordinate 46,638,963, forward strand.
GCGATGATTTGATGACTTAGATTGCTATTTTTTTTTGATTTTTTGAAGTAGCAAATGGTTACAAGTACTATAGCTAAGAATAATGCAGTTTGGACTTGGAAAGGGAGCAAATCCATTATTTGAAGATTTAGTGAAATGTGGAGCATATGACTAGGCGGTATGCTTATCTATAAGTTAGTGATCTCATGTGTAACACATTCCATGCATGAGTTATATTTACATTTATATCCCTGCAGTTTGGTCCTTGGTTTTGTTCAAATAACATTTGAAAAGAAAATGCGTAGAAATTTGAAAGAGTGTGTTTGTGAATGGGCTAGTAACAAAAAAGTCAGACGACCTCAATAGAGGTGACTGCAAGCGCCAAAATTGTGTGTGCAACACATGACACATCCAATGAAATGTGATACAAAGAGGTGAACTAGTCTTGAGTCAATATTTGAAAGTCAAATATACAAAATATATATTGATAATGTGAAATTGTGTATAATAGACTATAGAGTGTCCTTGCATAAGCAATGTTGTTTTCTTGGACATGCGAGTACTGGCCCATATAAAATTAAATTTAAACTAGTTAGCATATTTATACATGTATCTTATTAAATATTATAATTTATTTAAATTTAAAACTAAAACGATTACAGAACGCACTCACAATATATAAATTGAAGGGTAAATTAAGAATACCCCCCTCAGGTAAGGCCTAATTACAAAAATTCCCCTCACGTATTGGGTATTACAAAAATCCCCCTCCGATTTGTCACATTCTTACAATTAACCCCTTGTCCCTAAAATGTTCCAATTTTACCCTTGGAAGTTATTTGTAATGTTTATAATATGTTATAAATTTTAAAAATTGGGTGTTAATTATTTTATCTTGTAAATATAAAAATAATAATCATATATTTACCACCAAAATAATTGATATAATTTATAATTTCACATAAATTTCAATAAATATTTCAATTTATAATACAATATAAACTTTAATAAATTAAAATATCTTATTTATAATACAATATAATTTATTAAATTTACTAATTTAAAAAATAAATTCATTTAACTAATTTGTAAACAATTCATATTTATAAAATATATTATTAAAATTCTATTTAATTTAATATTTTACAATTTAAATTGCTAATAAATATATAAATACCTTTTCTTTTGCAATATTTATTAAAACTTATGGACAATTTTAAATTTTATGAATTATTCTGGTAGTAAATATATAATTATCTCTTTTCTAATTAATAAGATATAATAATTAGATCCCAAGTTTTAATATTTATAAGACATTACAAACAATACAAATAACACCCAAGGGCAAACTTGGAATATTTTGTGGACAAGGGGTTAATTGTAAGAAGGTGACAAACCTAAGGGGGATTTTTGTAATATACAATACATGAGGGTGATATTTGTAATTAGGGCTTACCTGAGGGGTTATTCGTAATTTACCCTAAATTGAACCATAAATACTCGACATAAAAGGTTCAAATTTCATGGCCCAAAATATTTAAATTACAAGTTATGAAACCTAGATACGATTTGGGAGAGCGATAACAAAGAGTTGATCACAATCAACAAACTCAAAGTGATAATCGCGACCCGATCGAGAATTAACCCTGAACGGTCTCAAAACAGTTCAAAGTCAAGATCAGAGAGTACACATCCCATATTTTCAACAATTACATTAAGCCACCACGAGAGTAATCAAGGAAACAATTTGGCTTAATCCCACTTTGCACCCTAGAAATATATCAATTTGGCACTTTGCACCCTCGAAAAAAATCAATCCCACTTTGCACCCTCAAAACATATATTGCATTTTATTTTGCACCCTATGATTTTGAAGACAAAAAGCAAGGGTATTTCCGTCACTCCCTTAAAAAATCAACATATATTCCCTCCAAATTATAATAATGTGAGATTTATATATAATTTAGAGTATAATTGAAAATTTATCCATTAAAATAGCTTTGAAAAAAATTCATTTTGAAGGGCAGTTAAATAAGTACTTTACTTATTCTTAACTCGACCTAATATAAAATATTATTCTAAAAAAAATATGTATATAACTTGAAATAAGAAAATATAATATCAATAAATAAAGAAAAAATAGTTTTGTTTTTACAGTCTAGTGGAGGAATATAGTAAAGTGGAATAACTGTCGAAAATTCATCAAAAAAAAATTGACACGATATTTTTCGACGAAATGTTTCGGTCTCAATTTTTGCCGCGACAAATGTGACGGAAAATCCATCGAAATGTAGTGAGCTAAAAAATTAACGTAGTTGGTTTAGATTGTGTTTCATACGAAATATAATATATGAAGGTCTATGTAACAATATATATATATATAGCTTTGTGCATTCATATATATAAGAATCCTTAAACTCCAACATGGGAAAAAATATCATATGATATCGGTCTTTTCAAATTTTTATTTACAACATGTGACGTCTCATTTTTTTTTTTATGTTTTTTCGGAGTTATTTTAATGGATAATTGTTAATTTTACTCTTAATTACACATGAATTAAAACCCTAAATCCCAAAACAAATGCGACGTCACATGTTTTTTCGGAGTTATTTTAATGGGTAATTGTCAATTTTACTCTTAATTGCACATGAATTAAAACCCTAAAACCCCAAATTCAAATTTATATTTACATCATGTGACGTCTCATTTTTTTTTCCGGAGTTATTTTAATGGGTAATTGTCAATTTTACTCTTAATTGCACATGAATCTCACATTAATACATTTTGGAGGGAATATTTGTTGACTTTTGAAGGGAGTGACAAAAATACCCTTGCTTTTTGGCCTAAAATTCACCTAGGGTGCAAAGTGAAAGACAATATATGTTTTGAGGGTGCAAAGTGGGATTGATTTTTTTCGAGGGTGCAAAGTGCCAAACTGATACATTTCTAGGGTGCAAAGTGGGATTAAGCCTAAACAATTTCGTGGATTTTGCCAATTTCAATTAATGAAACAAAAACGTCATGAGAAAAATACTTTTTTGCTTTTGTTTACCAAAATTGGGTAAAAATAATTAAATAATTTGATCCCGTTGATATCACAAAATAAAAAGAGAAACTAACAAGATCTCAAGTGAGACTATTTGGTTTAGTTTTGTCTCGGTTTTGTTTGATTTTGGTTTCGAAATAATCGTATGGCGGATTTAGTTAAACCTTTAAAACCCTATTTGAGATAAGTTTGGGTGTTGAATTTTGTAGTTTTGAAAAAGTTGAAATCTCAATTGGATGAAGTTTGAATGTTGAGATTTGGAGGAAACAAACTAATTAAGAATGTGAGTGTGAAATCATTGTCTTTTATATATTTGAAATTTATTAGATTTAAAAATATAGTTTAAAACACGAGTTTTACGAAATATATAACCAGATTTCATCTAAAATAGTTTTAGTTAGTTTCGTATAACCATGAAACCGAGTAAGCAAAACCATGTGGCCCAAAAGATTCGTAAGACGATCCAATATAATTTTGTTTAGAACACTTAACTCGAGGCACAATAAAAGAAAATGAAATTTTACTTTATTAACACTAAACTTCTATTCTACTTTGGGCTAAAATAATTACTTTGAGCTTATACTAGTTAGACCAAATCTACAATCTAGTAATTATAAATCAATTATAACTAGGTCCAAAACCAACAAGGCATTAAATCTAAACTAAAATAAGGCCAAACACTATTTTAATATTAAGCACATTTTCTTACCCAGGCCCAATCCCCAAATAGTTGGGGGTGGCTGACCAGGCCCAAACCTCAATATACTTGATGGGACAGATTTAAATTCAAACACAATTAAATGATTAATACAACTCTCACTAACTTCTTTAATTATTTTTTCTTTTCTATTTTAGGTGAAAATAGTGATTATATCCAAGGGGCACAGAATAACAGTTCGAAGTGGCTCTTGCTCGTTCTATGGGGACAGACATTAATTTAATCTACTTAAAATCAACGATTTATCAACTTGCTCGTGTCGTCTTTCCTTTATTTTGCTCAGACTATTTGTGACGAATCAGAGAAAATTAATGATTTATCTATATAGTGCACTTGTTCTAAACAAATAAGTCATGCAAGAGGATGTATATATATATATTCAGTTAAATTGAATTGATCGAGACTGAATATGAATACATCACACGTAATGATTGATATAGAATAATAACACTGCCCAACATTATACACTATTTGTGGATTATTTCACTTCTTTTATAATACTTTATTAATTAAGAAGAATACTTTCATTTCATATTTACGCAAGAGTTAATAAGTAAATATTAAAGTTTTTCCTCCCTAACAACTTTGGGTCCGGTTTGAATCGATTTTAGCTTTGTTTTGCTTTATTTTAATGTTTCAGAATATGTTTCAGATTCGATGGCTCAACCCGATTTAATTTGAATCGAATCTTGTTTTTAGCTCATTAGTTTTGGAGGAAACCAGATGAAATCGATAAAAATTAAAAAGCTTTCAGAATTGTTAGATGTTCAATACAAAATCAGGGTCAAACTGAAAACTGTTTTACGTATTCGAATATTTTTGTCAACCAATTTTAAATTTCACGTGTTATGCTTGACAAAATATATCTACTATACGTGAGGGGCATGTTAAGCAATAAAAAGTATATATCTTTTATATTTATCAACTTAAGCTTTTAAACGAATTGATGATTTAATAACAAGTTAATATGTATATATACTTATATGTATAAACCTTTTTATAAATCAATATCCAACAGAATTCTTTTGAAATGCTTATTGATATAAACATTTATCCACCATTTATTCTATTTTTCATAAATTTTAATTAATTAATAATAAGATAAAGCATAAATTATATGGCAAAAGATTCATGACACATGTAGTCTTTTTTTTCAAAAAGTTTATATTGTATATACGTTGTATAAAATGTTTAATATCAAACTATATGTGCATGTGAAATAAGTTGTATATTAACCATAATTATGGAAAAAGAAAAAGAAAAAAGGTTGTATATCACTTCACGGAATCTAATGGGAAAAGAAAAAAAAAGTTGTATATTAAAACTTCACGGAATCTAATTTAGGAAAATCGACAAACCGACCCAAGAAACTTCGCCCTTACTCTTGCATTGAAACTTGAGCGTGTTATTAATTTTCCTACCGATTCCGAATGTTAATTCAACTACAAAATGACCACAACCTTGCTTTCTTACATTATTATTAAGGAAAAGGAGAGAATGAAACCAGAATGTGCAGATCCAACATGGGTATTGTGCAAATTCTTGGGTCTTCAAATCCTAACAAAACTCAATTCAAGCGGAGTTTCAAACTTTTCAAAACCACAAAACTCAAAACCTAACCAAATGAAATTTCAAGGGTTTCACCGAAATCAGTCAAATCGTTTCTTTGAAATCGAGACCCGCGAAACCGGGTCGAAACCCTTCCAAATAGGGCCTGATATATACAATCTCTACTTTCATTAATTGATCAAGTTAATACTCTTTTATTAAAATTAACCCTAATTCAATACATGAATACCCTTCCTTGTAGCCCACAGTGACAGCAAAAACCAACAAAAGGTATCCCAGTAAAAGAAAAGAAAGATTAGAAGGCAAATTAAAAATGGAATAATTTATTTTTGTTTGGAAACATCTCGAAAACCTATCCACAATTGGGACATATCACATCTGATCACACTTCATCCCTTCCTATAAATACTCCTTCAAAATCAAACTCAACCCTTCAGAAAACTAAAGGGAAAACAAAATGAGTATTAAAATACTAGTTTCAAGTCCAACACTTCTTTGCTACAAATCAATGAAAAAACACACTCCACATGACAAATCCTCCATTTCCTTCACATCCCATATAACAAAATCAAGACTTTCAATCAAAAACCCATCCGGGTCTCGCAGGATCCGACCCAAGACCCGGATTCAGGCTTCTTACGCCCCTACAAAAGATTTTCACGCCCCTGCAAAAGAAGAAACGCTGTACGATGTGCTGGGAATTGCAGATAGTGTTGAGTGTACTTTTACCGATATAAAGAAAGCGTATAAACAGATGGCGAGAAAGTATCATCCGGACGTTTCGCCACCGGACCGAGTGGATGAACACACGAGGAGATTTGTTATAGTACATCAGGCGTACGAAACCCTGTCCAATCCACAGAAAAGAGCTTTGTATGATAATCATTTGCGTTTTGGTTTCTCTGCTAATGGATCTCACCAATATGATCAGGTAATTTTTATCTTTACTACCCGTTTTTTAATTTTAGTTTTAATTTAAAAGTAGTATTTACTAAATTGCTTTTGAAAAGAAACAGGGGATGGCGGAAACAGGGGAGTGGAAAATGAGGTGGCAGAGTCAACTGGATGAGTTGAAGAGGAGAAATTCCAATAAGGAGAAAATGTCTTGGGGTGCTCGGATGAGAAACCAAAGATTATAGATATTATTTTTATAATTTTGGAGCTAGCTAGATAGGTTTTTAGACTAGGAGTGGTTCTATTTTTAGCTTAAGTAAAAAGATTAAGCAATTCTTCAAATTTAGTAGTGGTTATGCTAAGACATCATATTCTCATCGTGTATATATATATATATATTTTTTTTTATCCACTAGACTGTTTATATACAGCTCGGACCAACGAGTGCAAAGGGTATAGGTCTTCCTCAGTGTGGTGTCTCCAGTAGGATTCGAACTTGAGTCTCGTTTCTGGGGGTCGCAAGTCACTACCACTTGGCCCAACCACCTTGGGTATTCTCATCGTATATATATACATATTGTAAAAGATAAGTTGATTTAGCTGCACCACATCAATGAATTTTTTTTCTGTCAATCGTTCCGGTGTTTATTACCATTAATTAAGAGAAGTTTATTACCAATAGGTGATTGGTCTAGTGGAAGGGATTAATCACTACAAAGTAGTGGACTCAGGTTTAATTCCTGTTGGGAGAGGTACCCACTTAATGTGCCCAACTCGCCTCGAAAGGGATTAAACCCTTGGGAAACCAAAAAAAAAAAATTAAGAGAATTTTAAAGATAATATCGTTCATACAAATATATTAAAACATGTTTTTTTCAATGTATTTAAGTTTTAGATTTGATTTAATCATTTTTTTTATGCTTGGACAACGCATTGTGTAGAATGAAAAATCTTCTCAGTAGAGATTCAGATATAAATTCTCTATATTGGTTTGAATCATAATATGCATAATGCATCATAAAAGAGGTTAAGTTGAGTATACGATCTTAGTATTTCTATAATCATAAAACTATTTAAAAGTGAAACAAGCATCATGTTTGCTTTCTTATTATTGAGTTATAAGTGAAACAATCAACTTTATTATAAAAAAGAATAAACAATAAAGGAGGTTGCCAGCGGTGTTCGGTTGGAGATGGCAAAAGACATGAGGGGAGCAAGACGGGCAGGCATGAGGGCATGCAGGCGGTCATTGAATTACCGCCTGCTTACCTGCTGTACAACGCGCCCAGCACGCTGAATTGATATATGGGTGGCCAGGCCACCCATTGGTTCTATATACTTTTTTTTTTAGTTTATTTATTTTTGTTGCACTTTTTCTTCCTTTTGTGTGTTGATTATTTTTTGCACTTGGCTGAATTGATTACGCCTCTTTTCTTGTTTTAGTTAATTTTTTTATTTCATTAATTAAATTTTAAATATTATTTTCAAAATTTTGTAAAATAATTTTAGTTATAATAATATTGTGTAAAATTCTAATTAGCTTTTTTATTTTTAGTAACATTGTATTTTTTATTTTGTGTTAGATTTAATAACGTGATTAGTTTAAAATTTTTATATTCCTAAAATTCATACAAATAAAAGAATTAATAATAAGTTTTATTATTTTTCGTTAATTATGTTAATCATTGTTGTTTTCCGTTAATTATGTTTAGTTGTTGTTAATTTTCTTATTATTAAGAATGCATTAATTTTCATGGTTATGTAACTATTAAAAAAAATTATTATAATTTTTATTAATTTTATTATTATTAGTATTAAAATAAGTTTGAGTGGGAAGAGTAGGAAAAGTGAGAGTGGAGAAAATTGTGAAATTGAATTAATGGATGTCGATTGCCCTTCGGATGGAGATAAGTAATCGAAAAGATATGAGGGCAAGACAATTGAGCAATTAGGCAAGCAATTCATTTAGTCCTTAGAAGCGATTGCATGCATTTATGAGATACTCTTTTCAAATAACGGTTAAGTTAACTAGTACAGTACTTCCTCCATTCTTTAATACACGTGGTTTAAGTGTTTTACACAATAATTAATGAAATTATTAATTACTTAACTTTTAGGAAATAGGAATTTTATGGAGTACAAAACTATTCTTAAAACTGAAAGTTATTTAGAATATTTAGGAGTTCAAAAATTAATGAAAAATTGTAAAATTGACAAAAAAAGAAAAGAATTTAAAACTTTTTTGAATTTCTAAAATAACATGTATTTAAAAATATTTTATTTTTTCTGAAACAACATATATTAAAGAATAGAAGGAGTACTATTTAATTGGTTGAAAGAAACAACTATTGTGAAATTTCAACTTGTAGAATTTGTGTCTAGAACGGGAGAAATTTCTATTTTTAACATAATAAGTAGAAACACAATGAAACGAGCCCACATGAGAAGAGAAAGTTACGTGCAATGCCAGCCCAACAAATTTTTCAAGATAGCGATTGATGGGACATTCTTGAATAGATCAGTTATAAGAGATATTTTTTAAATTATGTGACTGAAAAATATATCACATCATTATAATTAATAATGTGGTCTAATCAATGATTTTCCGTGATTGATTGACATCCAAGTTCTACTGTTAATCTCCTACATACAACATTACAAAATTGTCACCCTAATAATTTTTATTAATTATTTCGACTGAAATTCAAATTAAGCTACTTAGTATTCGATTCGAGCTTGTTTTAGCTCGGTTCGTCAAATTTATTATATAAACTCAAAAAATCAATTACTTTTGAAGTTTAATTCAAACTCGACTCTATAAACAAAAAATGACAAAACCCATGTGAGAATATGAAATTACTAGACATTCGCCTCGAACTCATTTGATAAAAGTTCGTTCAAGCTTAATTCTTAAATAATCAAATCAAATTCAAAAATAATTTGAAACTCGGTACGAAATTCAAATTAAATTTTATAGCATTATAACTCTTCGAAACTTGTAATATCTTTATTTTTAAATATTGTAGGGAATTTTAAAAGAGCGTTTTATTCTTCATAGAAAAAAAAAACAAGAAAAGTCAGCTAGCGTTTGATCTCACTTATTCATTCGTTGTTAATTCTGCTATGGCCCCTTCTGAACGACAGCATACTGCATACGTACCACACACGTGTAATCAAGCCAAACTCTGCTGGACGGTTTTCTCATTTAATTGGTTAGCCCGTCGGCGGTGCAATAATTTCTATAAATTTATGACCAATTTCTACAGTCTACACTAGTACAAAATATACTCCCTCCGTTTCATAATATCTGTCGCTTTGAAGAGTTTTTCTTGTGCCATATTATCTGTCACTTTAGATTTTCAATAAAGCATTAATTACTCTTTTTCCATTTTTGCCCTTTATGCTCATAAATTTTCTCAAACATTAGTGGAGGATAATTAATTAAAAGGTTATCTTAGTTTTTTTCATTTTTTTACTCTTAGAATTTAGCTATATTCAATGATTTTCTTAATTTGTGTGCATACATGTGAAAAGACAGATATTTTGAAACGGAGGGAATATTTGTTTTACATTTCTCAAACACAAAATAATTTTGAAAAACGCCAAACAAACAGAATCAATAATTTGCAGCTTTGGAATTGATGCTTTTTGAATACTCCCTCCGTTTTATATGAATTGACATATTTTTTGTTTTTACACCGATTAAAAAATATTATCATTACATATTTTTTTATGATAATATGTCTCAAATATCCTTTATTTTTAATTTTTTATTAGTGGGTGGTTGTTATTGAGTTTTCCAACTCTAATTAGAGAAGGGGCAACATTGGAAAAAAGGCTTTGAAAATCTAAACATGTCAATTAATTTGAAACAAAAAAATTGGACAAATGTGGAGTAGTACATTTTCTTTCTATAATTTAAAACATAATTGCACATTTCAAACAATTCTGTCAGATTATTTTGGAATATATCTTCATAAATTGTTGGCTATAATTATAGTATATTTTCTGGATATTTTGTCTTAATTATTCTTTCTCCTTTTAACTAATTATTTAATATCCCTATATGGCATTGATCTGGCAACGGTCATGAAATCAATGTGTAATTTTGTGAATTGTTGATAAAAGAATGGAGAATCAGTGGTTGAATTCTTTGTCACTCTACTGATCAAGGTACATTATTTTGACAAAATAATGTACCTTGATTATATTCTCTAAGCACCCAATCAGCATGTAAAAAAAACTCAAAAAATGTAAGTCTTAAAACTTACCATTAAACTGGCTCCCTTTATTATATTCTCTAAGCACCCAAACCATTATACCTTCTTTCTACCTTCAAGATCAATTTTTAAACAAGAATGGTTAAATCTAAACTCTAATCGCGTACAACTATGGGAGGAGAAAGGGAATGTAACATTTTGTTAGGTTTGGAATGATTTTATTAGAGTTATTTTGATGAAAATTTGTCAATTTTACCATTAAGTACTCATGAATCTCACTTGACCATATTTTGAAGGAAAATATGTGTTGATTTTTCAAGGGATTTATAAAAATACCCCTAGCTTCAAATATTTTTTGGCCAAAAATTCATCATGGACGCAAAGTGAAAGGAGATATATGTTTTGAATGTGCAAAGTGAGATAGATTTTTTTAGGGGTGCAAAGTGTCAAACTAATATATTTAAAGGGTGCAAAGTAGAATTAAATCTAAAATTAATCTTCTACTGAGAAATTTAACAATTGAAAAGCAAGAGAAGAGTCATAAAATTTCCAACCAATCAAATAAGATTCACAACAATATTCCTCATACCACGCTCTATCATGTAAAATTAATGTTTACACTTTACATATAGACAAATCTAACCTTTGCAAATATCAACATTACAAAATAGAAGCTTCCACGATAAAAAAAAATAAATAAAAAAATTCTAGATAAAATAAAATGATATGGATATATTACGTCACTGCATACGTACCAAACTAACACTAATGGCCGAATTTTCGTCAAACTTCAAAAATAATTACCAAAACACACTCCACAAAAATTCCTCAAATCATCGTTATCAAAAGGGATAAATGCAAAATACTTTCCTGTGTTATGCTAAATCTGCAAGAAATTATCCTGTGAAATTTTTATTGCGCCAAACTTCCTCGTGTTCTCAAAAACCCTGCAAAAACACCCGATTTGTAAATAATAAGTCGTTTTGGATCAACATATTTCAAGAAACCATTTTTAAAATATTTCAGGTGAAGTTGTCAGGATCAACTTGAAGTATTTTAAACATGGTTTCTTGAAATATGTCGATTCAAAACGACCTATTTTTTATAAATTGGATATTTTCTACAGGGTTTTTGAAAACACAAGGAAGTTTGGCGCAATAAAAATTTCACAAAGTAATTTCTTGCAGGTTTAACATAACACATGAGAGTATCTTGCGTTTTCCCCTAAAGAAAGAAAAATAATTTCTCAAAATTAAACCCAAGAAAGAAGAAGAAGAAGAATAACAAAGATGAGCTGCATATACGCACCCTCATCACCATCCGAAGCACCCTTTGGCCTTTAATAATAAAATTTTCACAAAATCAACTAAAACTTATTCAATCCCTCCTCAATATAATATTTCCTTCAGTACCAATGTATCAAAATTAAGCGGCATGTTTGTTTGGCGTTTCTCAGATTTTTTTCGTGTTTGAAAAATGCCAAACAAACATGTTTTCAACTTTCAGAAATAAATTTGTCATCCATTAATTTTCTCAAATTACTCCCTCAAAAGCCAAACAAACAACAATTTTTTTATCTCTAAACAAAACCTATACAAACTCTACTCCGATTTGACATAAAGTAACTTATCTCTTACACAATTTATCTAACATAACAAACATGATTTGACATAAAGTCTTACACATCTTAATAAACCTACAACCCAACTCTTCCAAAAAAACCTACACTTACTTTATTTCTCAAACCACTGTCTCAAAACCCAAACAAACAACATTACGCAAATCGAGATTATTTCACGAACCTCCACTACTTGGGTCGAGTGTACGATTCTTGGGGCTATAAAATATTAGTTGATCAGAAAATTATTTAGTTGGAATAATATTTTCAATTTTGAAAATAAATTTAGAGTACTGCTATTCTAACAGCCTTCAACCGGCTGTACAAATGTACAGTCGGTTGTGGCTTTTTTTTTCTTGTTCTTCCTTGTCATTTATATATTTTAATGTATATGAAAAAAAATTAATTATATGACACATAAATAATTATCAAGAATATATAAACCTTCTTTGTAAATATTAAACCCCAACCTTGAATTTCTAAACCCTAAACCTGTTAAACAAGTAATAGGTAATACAATTAATTTTCAAAGCCTAAAATATGACATGTACAAAAGGCTGTAAAGTTTGGGCTGTCATATAATCATTTTCCATAAGTTTAAGTCAATGGTAATCATATATTGTATGTATTTGGATATTTGAAATTAAATAATAATTAAATCATTAAAACTATTATTGTAAAACATTTAGAAGATAATGTATATATGTTAGTAATTTATAAAAGCTATTAAGCTACTATAAATTATGATAAAGTATAAAATTAATTACATAAAGAAAAATAAAGTAAGATCAACTTGCGTATTATTAAACATGTTAGATGTCGGTACGTAAGATCAACTTAAGTATATAAACAATCCACCATTAAAATACTTATTTAAAAAACTTGTGGGGCCTTTTTTTGGTGTTTGGGAAAGTAGGGAGAGTAGTGGAGGTTTGTGAAATAATTTTTATTTGCGTAATGTTGTTTGTTTGAGTTTTGAGAGAGTGGTTTGAGAAATAAAAATGATGTAGGTTTTTTTTTTTGTTTGAAAAATTAGGTTGTAGGTGTAAGATGTGTAAGACTTTATGTCAAATCATGCTTGTAATATGAGATAAATTGTATAAGAGATAAGTTATTTTATGTCAAATTAGAGTAGAGTTTGTATATGTTTTGTTTATAGACAAGAAAATTGTTGCTTGTTTAGTTTTTGAGAGAGTAGTTTGAAAAAATTGAAATATAAAAAAATTATTTCAGAAAGTAGAAAACATGTTTGTTTGACATTTCTCAAACACGAATTTTTTTTGAAAAACGCCAAACAAACATGCCCATATGTCCATGGATTATTATTATCAAAAGTACTGATTTGGTTTGTCAAGAAGCATATTAGATGTCAGTATTTTTAATTGGTCTGAGTTATTTGTTTGAATTGGATTGATATGGGAATAATATGTTTCAAGAATAAAACCTGTAATGGTTTATTTGAATGAGTTATGGTTCGATTTTGCGAGTTTTGTGAAATTGAAGTTTGACAAATTCCATAAAATTATCACAAATCTATGTAATTCAGAGTTGTATATACCCCATCAATTATACGTAGAATTACTCTTTCAAAGAAAAAATTAACAAATGAAAACCAAGAAGAGTACATAATTAAAAATTTCCAACGAATCAAATCAGATTCACAACAATATTCCCCATATCTTTTTTTGGTAAAATAATATTCCACGTCACTAATATCAACATTACAAAACAGAAGCTTCCACGACAAAAAATAAAATTTTCTAGATAAAAGAAAAGAAAATAATATGGATATATTATGTCACTGCATACGTAGCGAACTAACACTATTGGCTGAATTTTCCTCAAATTTCACAAATAAATACCAAAACACACTCCACTGAAATTTCTCAAATCATCACTATCAGAATTCAGAAAGAAAGAAAAATAATTTCTCAAACTTAATTAAACTCACCAAAGCCAAAGAAGAAGAAGAAGAACAAAAATGAGCTGCGCATTCGCACCATCATCACCATCCGAAGCACCCTTTAATAATAAAATTTTCACAAAATCAGCCAAAAATTATTCAATCCCATCTCAATATAATAATATTTCCTTCAGTACCCATGTATCAAAATCAAGAATTTTGTATAAAAATCCATCTGGGTCTTTCAGATCCCGACCCACAACCCGGATTCAGGCATTTTATACGGAAAGTACAGAGACAATGTACGAATTGCTTGGAATTGCAGAGAATGGGAGTACGATTTCTGATATAAAGAAAGCGTATAAACAAATGGCGAGAAAGTATCATCCGGACGTTTCGCCACCGGACCGAGTGGATGAGAACACGAAGAGGTTTATTATGGTACAGGAGGCGTATGAAACGCTGTCCAATCCAGCAAGCAGAGCTATGTACGATAGAGATTTGTCAAAGGGGTCCAGTTTTGCTTTTTCGGCTAGAACAAGACCATATCATTATAATGATCAGGTACTGTATTTATTTTAACTTTATTCTTGTAATTATCTATTAGGAATATGTTCAATTAATTTCTGTGTAAAATTTAAATTTAATGTAGAATAACTGAATTTTTTTATATATATTAATCAATTTTTTTATTTTTTATTTTAATTTTGAACAGAGAGTGGAGGAAACAGGGGAGTGGAGAATGAGATGGCAATCTCAGATAGATGAGCTAAAGCAGAAGAATATAAATCCTAATTCAAGAGGAGGGAGAATGACATGGGGTGCTCGAATGCGAAACCAGAGATGATTTTTGTATTACCCACTTTTTTTTTTAAAAAAAAAAAAATTTAGTACGTAGTGTAGGTTTTAATTAATTAGCTTCAGTTAAGTGTAATATATTAGGGCATAGAGTTATCTCAATGTATATGATTACTTAATTAGTATCTCCTCATCATTAATTGTAACTTGTAAGCTCGATGAGAAAAAGTTTGACAAAATATATAAAAATATTAATTTACTTATATTTTATTCGTATTCGATAAGAAAAGAGTTATTAATCTTGATTGATTGAGCCTAATTTAATTGATAAAATTAATAAAATCTGAAGCATGATTTAAAGATAAATCCAATTGAATTCAAACAATATGTATGAAAAATCAAGTTAACCAAGTCCAATTAGTTTAACAATCAAACTAAACACTAATGCAATTTTAAAGTCAATAAATAAATTTCGAACCATACTTGATATATGTGTCTTTAACGGTACTTGGCTCGTTTAAGCCCCAACTACATAACAACTAAAACTTATATGATTCAAGATACACATGGATTAAGAAGAAGTTTTTAAAAGATTAAAATCCAAAAACACTTAGGGCATGTTTGTTTGGTGTTTGGGAGAGTAGTTGAAATTGTGAAATAATCTCGATTTGTGTAATCTTGTTTATTTGGATTTTGAGAGTGGTTTGAGAAATAAAATAAGTGTAGATTTTTTTGGAATAGTTGGATTGTAGGTGTAAATGTGTAAAACTTTATGTCAATCATGTTTATTATGTGAGATAAATTGTATAAGAGATAAGTTACTTTATGTCAAATCAGAGTAGAATTTGTATATGTTTTGTTTAGAGATAAGAGATTGTTGTATGTTTGATTTTTGAGATAGTAGTTTGAGAAAATTAAGAGATGAAAAATTTATTTCAGAAATTAGAAAACGTGTTTGTTTGACATTTCCCAAACACAAAATAATTTTGGGAAATGCCAAACAAACAAACCCTTATCGAGTGTTTGTATAACCAAACATAAGAGTTAGGGTGATTTACAATCAGACCCCCTGAGATTTAATCATATTACAAGGAATCCCCTATAGTTTTAGAAATTACAAGAACACCCCCTATGGTTTAACAAGTCTTACAAGGACACCCCCTACAACTTGTAAAAATGATTACAAAAAACACACTGTAAGGAATTTCCTTGTAAATTTTAAAACTATAGGAAATTTCTTGTAATATGACTAAACTTCAGGGGGTCTGAAGGTAAATCAGCATAAGAGTCAAGTTCCTAAAACGGAGAAGGACATAAAAACAAAACAATTGTTATGAAATTATCACCCATTTCTAGAGACTGTTTCTAGCTTTTAATGACACTTTTTTTAAATATACAATCACCACCCACGTTCACTTTTCTTTCTCAATCACATTCACAAAAAAAATTAAGAATCACTAGGCCACACAAAAGTTTAAGGGTCTATTTAGATGGGTTTTGGTTCGGTTTTACGGGTCTCGGTTTAAAAAAAAATAGTTTGGATGGTTTCGATGAAACCTTTGAGACCTCATTTGGATGGGTTTTGACTGTTGGTTTTGTGGTTTGAATAAGTTGAAACCCCACTTGGATTGAGTTTGGATGGTGGGGTTTCTGAGGAAAAGTAGGTGGTAGGTATCAAATCAGTGTCTTTTTTAGTGAGATTTGGGAAAAAAAAATAGGTCGTAGGTGTCAAATCAATGTTTTATAGGTTTGAAGAGTTTGAGTGTAAGTTTCTGAATATGTTTTTTATGGTTTTATAAATTTGACGAAAACTCATTTGAAAGGGTTTTGGTTCGGTCTCGCGAAACCTGTGATATTGGGCCAAAACCCATCTACATACACTCTAAACATCTGAAAATACACCCTACATAACTATAGCAAAAATAAATTACCAAGTAAAGAAAAAAAATCATACACTTGTTATGTACATTTTTTTTATATCATATATATATATATACTTAAAGAGTTTTCTTTATTAAGTTTTAGAATGAGCAGTTTCAATTCTTCGTCTTATAATTTAAACTATAATTAAATCAAACTAGAAATTCAACTCTTTTGATTTTCATAAAAACTCGTTTCATCTCAGTAGGAATAACAGATTAAAATTGATTAACAATACTTTTGATGCAATTTGAGTCTAGGTTCATGCTCTTGTATCTAGATAAACACAAGAATGACAAATACATATAAAATATAAAGTTCTTCGACTTGAACTTGTCTCCAATGAAATTAAGGTTTGCTCGAACTCGATTTATTAAAAAAAAAAAAGAAATCCATATTCGATAAAGAATAAGAATACCAAACTGTTAATTCAATTCATTTTCCCCTACTTATAATATTTATATGGTGTACATGTGACAAAATAAAAATATTTAGAGAATATACTCTAGGGTCCAGGCAGTTAAATTATATAAAAAAAAAATAGAAAAAAAAAGCTCCAGGCAATTGAAAGCTGTCATGCAATGCAATTATAAACTTAAAAAACTCAATCACTGTTCTCTATGAATGAATCAACAATATATAGTTGGGATGCATACAATCAAACAATTGGTTATAATCATCATGGACAGAAAATGACCGCCAGTTTTTTGGGATCTTAATTACACGTCATACTCTCTCTTATCCATTTTTCTATGCTATCTAGTCCACCTGTTCTTATAGGAAAGATAAGAACTAGTTTCATTCATTCACGTCTATACAATGTAGAAGAAGGCTAGGGTGTCAAATTTTCAATCTTACATTTAAATATCTGATTGTGATATTATACTATTTGACAACTTATAGGTACTACTTATTGATTATGATTCTTGAGGCGTCTAATACCTTTGAAATTAGAATAAAATTACTTCCAAGTTACCTAAATGTGAAAACTACGTTTTCTAAGAGATATGCCAACTATCAAATTTTCTATATTTGATTGTTAGCAAAAAAAAATTAGAGTTATTTTGAAGCTATTACTTCGAGGTCATCCTAACACCACAAGAAAATTATATAAATTGATAAAGAATATTCAATATGAACTCGAGGCTTATTTGCAACTACAACATAATCCCTCGAGCCACCTCAAAAATGTTAGGCTACATCATACATGGAGACTAACCCATGTATCGAGATAACTATATACCAGTTAAGTTAGAATTACTTGAGATGAACAAATTAAAATAGGTTGAAATCGTAGATCGAAAATCATATATTAACTTAGATGCGACTTGCAAAATGACCTTATCACGGATAAGATGAAAGCAGATTCAATCATAACACACGCATCTCATATCACCCAAGCAATAAAATAAATTATAATAGACCACATGATCCGCACTCAAAATGTAGTTTTGTACACCTCCGATTAAGAATTTTTTTTTTAATTGGTTTTCTATGGGTTTAACTTTTTTCGAGGCGGGTTGGACACATTAAGTGGGTACCTTTCTCAATAGGAATTCAAACATAAATCCTTTACTTTATAGTGACTAATCCCTTCCACTAGACCAATCGCCTATACAAACATAATTAGCATACAATTAGAATTTGACATTTTGATATTGGGCCCTGCCTGCAAACCAAATGAAAGCTAAGCCGCCCCCGTGGGTATTTCCCAACAATAATTGAGCTGTCTTTCTCTTTAATTAATTTAAACATATTTTTAGATGCCATACTCTATCAGACTATCAGGGCCTGTTTGTTTGGCGTTTCCCAGAATTTTTTCGTGTTTGGGAAATGCCAAACAAACATGTTTTCTATTTTCCTAAATAAATTTTTCATCCATTAATTTTCTCAAACTACTCTCTCAAAAGCCAAACAAACAACAATTTTCTTATCTCGAAACAAAACCTATACAAACTCTACTTTGATTTGACATAAAGTAACCTATCTCTTACACAATTTATCTCACATAAAAAACATGATTTGACATAAAGTCTTACACATCTTACACCTACAACCTAACTCTTCCAAAAAAACCTACACCTACTTTATTTCTCAAACCATTCTCTCAAAACCCAAACAAACAACATTACGCAAATCGAGATTATTTCACAAACCTCCACTACTCTCCCAAACTACTTTCCCAAACGCCAAACAAACATGCCCTCACCCTTTGAGCATTAATTAATCGTTGCAGGTCTAGATCAATTTAGTATAGACTAACACGGCACAGTTCTAAATTTCTACCCCAATATTTATTGAGTATTAAAGTTTCATTATCTTTATGTACATGAAATTAAACTTCAATTTTAATATGCGTTGATATTATAAAAAAATATACTCCTATAATATTTCTGTAAGTACCATGGAAAACATATCTCCATTTATGAAATTTTCCTACTGGAATATTTTTCTTTTCTTTCAAATTAAATTTCCGAGAAATTTGACAAGTACAGTTGGGGGGACCAATATATGGGGCCCTGACAGCCGACCAATAAACAAAAGCTGAATAATCATTACAATATCCCATTCTATTTCTTGCCGTTTGGCTAAGCAATTGTGATGTCGATTGATTATACTATATTATAGATTAGATTTATATTTTACTTGAGCAGTTTTAAATTATTAAAAAAACGAAAGGAAAAAAAAACGGTTTTAAAATTGAAATTATTAATTTGGGTCAAGATCCAGATCCCATTTTTCTGCTGACCTTTGACAGTTAACCCATGTGAAAAATATCGACCTAAATGTAAGAACACCCCTTCTGCTTGTTTCAATTTTCAAAAATTTCATTATGTTATTATTATTTGCAAAAATTCTGCTAAATTATTTATTATTAGAAAAACTAAATCATTTCAAATTATTTCTTTTATCATAGAGAGGTTTTGTCCATTTTTTAAGTGAATAAAAAAATTATTGCCAATTTACAAAGTTAATAAATGAATTATTAATAGCTTTTTAGGTTAAGGCGGGTGTTTTTGCATCTTTTGGTGGGGATATACTTATTATTTCAACTTGGAATGGAGTGTTTGCTAATAAAAAATAAATACAGGGAAACTTCTACTGATGAAATTAATACAGGGGTCTTATTGATAGGCAAAGTAGAAGGGGTGCTTTTTAATTTCACTCGAAAAAAACTAGGCTTGGGTAGGCCAATACTTTATGGAACTGGGCCAAAATCCAGACCTAAAGTTTTTGCTGGCCCTAGATTTAAGAATTGGCTACAAATTTATATTTCATGTTTTTAGGGATTCATTTGTGAGCCTGGGCTGTTAACGGGACATATGACAGTCTGAATCCAGCCCAAATCGAGCTTTGATTTACTAAATTTTTTAACTAATCAATAAAATTTGTTAACGGAAATGCATGAAGCGAATATGATCTAAACTGGTAAAAAAAAAAACTTGTCCACTTAATTTAAGATCTATATCCAATGATAAAATAAAACAAATTATATATATATATGTGAATAATATTGTTAAAATAAGTAACCTTAGTAGTATTTATTTAACCATTAATTTAAGGAGATAATAGTTAATAATTCATTTAGTATTTCATTTAAAATGAAATTAATACGTTATCAAACTTTTTTTTAAGAAAAGAATAGAGTGGTGAAGTGAAAAATTATTGGTTTCGGAAAGGAAAAAAAATTCAATATCCAATCGAATCCGGACAAGATCGCATAAACTAAATAAATCTAAATCCGTCGCAGTTTAAATGAAGCGGGATTTGTATCGGTTACCCAGTGACAGCCCTACGTTTGCCATGGCTGCTAATTGTGGACTTCATGAGTAGAAAGGTCGAAGTAGAGGAATAATTACTTTGTCTAGCTGCTACACAGTTAATTATATAAGATGACAAAAAATTCAATTCCTACTGTATACTGTATCTTAAAAATAAGTAGTACACCATCATTTATATATTTGAATTAATTGCAGGGAGGGTACACTCTTCCTACGTTTCTTGAAATTTGCCCTCTTTTTTGGCTAACTATGTTTGGGCTCACCCCTTTCTTGCTCTGATCAAGTGATCATCGAAATTGAGAAGTTCGTTCGTAATTAAACCCAGATAATATTTTAGGGACAACACATAACCTTCTTCTTGGATAGAGACTAGAGAGTAATGTAGATATTAGATTCCACTTGTCTTGCACCAAACAGAGTAAATTAATATAGGCAAACTTTATCTCATCTAAATATTCCCCTTCTTCTTAGCCTTCTGCTTCTTTTCTGCATGTTCCATAATAATACAAATAAGTAAAGATAAATACTTATCTCATCCAGGTAAAACATGTAAACAGGGGAAAAAGTGCTAACCTAGTCTCCTTTTAGCCTCGGATTTTGCAAAGAATTCCCTCCATTCATCAGTTAGAACAAAAACAGGGTCCTCTTCCTCCTCCTCCTCCTCCACTTCCAGTTGATCAATCTCATTTTGCATCAACCTTATTCACCAAACAAAACCAACAAAAACAAATTTCAATTATTACTGAAACACAAGATAAGTTTACCTGATTATGTATACTGATAGGGCTATCAATCGGGCTTTATGAGTCAGACTTAGATTGACTCAAGCTCATATACCATCGAGATTAATGACTATAGGTGTAAAATCAGCTCGTATATTTTTGTATCACTCAGCTCAAACTGGGCTCATAAGTTTATCGGGTTTAATAAAAGTGTTTGAACTCAACCCAATTCACATTTAGTTAAGCTGGCTCAGATATTATTGGGCCGAGCTAGCGGGCCTTGGGTAGGCCTGGCTCAATTTCTTATATATTTGATAAGAGTCCACCTACCTTTCTAGCTAGCAAAGTTAGATAGATGTTACAAAGTAAACATTCCTAGATTTCTCACAAATAAGTTGTCTCCTGCCTCAGTAAAGGAAAATTCTTGTCCAAACCCATCCAACCACCAAGCAAGTGTATTGCACTTGCTTTGTGATTGGTCACTCTCCTGGGAGTAATATCCAATCCTAAAGCAAGTGTATTGCACTTGCCATTTAGTTCTTTTGGGTTCGGCCAAACCCGGTTTGGGCAAGAATTTCTGCTCAGTAAATTTACCAAATGATCATAGGTTAGCCTTACTCAGTCGATCCAGCAATAAATCAATAACAAGATCGGTCAATTGGATAGTTAGACTAATATTCAGGAAACCATTCAATATTATAGATTGGCATGAAACTGCAATGCATATTATTTATAAAATTTAGGCGAGTCCAAGAATTGAATCTACTAGTAAATATAGGACTAAGTGCATCGAGTCATGGCATAAATTACCATCTTTTGTGATCTACACCATAATAACCATAGAATAAGTTAATAGAAGGGCAGCGTAGATAACATGATAACCTAATAACAAATCACCTGAAAATGACAGAACAAAACACAAGCCCTGCACACCATATTAACAATGACCAAACCCGAAAAAACTGTATCTTTCTCCAGTCAAAATAATTATTTATATAGATTGTATATCAAATATATACTGTAGATATTTAAAATACTTGAACTGTAAGGAATAGGAACCTACCAAATTCAAATTCACTCCCAATCAATAAAAGCAATGTATAGTCTTCTAAAGGTGATCAGGTTGCATATGAATCACAAAACCATCATTCTAAAAGAATACTAGATAATAGAATTCTTCTATGCCTACCTACATAAGAGTAACTGAAATGAAAGAGATCAAACAACATAAAAACCACTTTTAAGAATTTAAGATGAATTCTTTAAGCTCTCTAATTTCTTCATCATCTCTATCATGTGGAATCATCCAGGAAAAGTGACTAATCCCTAAAATAATTTTGTATCCACAGAAATATTCCTAGGAAACCCTAAAAATTGGGAACAACTGAATTCAGTAGAAATTCTTAAGTTAATTAGTTGATTTACATAAAACTTACGTGGAATCATCGAATGTTGCATTGTTGGGAAGATCCGTGAAGCTTAAAGCAGGGTTTGGTGGAATTGAAGCAACGGGTAGTGGGTTTTGTGAGATGGGGAGAGAACATAAAAGTGAGTGATTATTTGGTTGCAAAAGAGGGCGGTGAAGTGGACAGTGAGGTGATACGTAGAAGAAGTGGTGGTGGCCATGGTGGTGGTGGTGGTGGTGGTGGTGGCGGCAGTGGCGGTGAAGTGGTGCTGCACTGTTGGAGGAATCCATGGCACTCGCGAATAGCCGGTTTTAATTAAGGATTTTAACTGTTTGTTGGATCGGTTTAGTACGATCCATCTTAAACGATTATGAGAATGTTTGTTTAGCTTTCATAGGGCATTTAAGTGCACATTTAAAATCAAAGTTCTTATTTTTTTTTTTTGAGCAAAAGATAAAAACAACCCTTAATGTCTAACTCTCAAAAATTTTCTGTATTATTTTAACTCTAAAAAAATTCCCTGTGATCTCAAATAAATGCCATATACACCCCCAAAAAATAGAGTGTGTTTCAAACACTAAAATTGCAAGTATTTGTTCACATTTTGCTTTTGATATGACAATTTTACCCTTGACATCGAAAGACAAAAACACCTCATATGCTTTATCTAACTCCCAAAAAACCCTCCATGCGTCATTTAAAATCCCCAAAACTCCCCATGTGTTTTATTTTAAATACCACACTCAAGTAAAGTATTATATACTTAATTTTTCAAAAAGAATAAATAAATTTAAAAAAAAAACAAATACATAGGGGTAATGTTATCATTCCACCGAAAGTCAAAAATAAAATTATAAGTATATACTACTTAGGTCGAGTGTGGTATTTAAAACCAAACACAGGGGGGATTTTGGGAGTTAAAATAACACAGGGGGGATTTTTGGGAGTTAAATAAAGCATAGGGGTGTTTTGTCTTTTGCTCCTTTTTTTTTCCATCTATTTTTCAAAAACAATATCTTAACTTATTCTCTCTTATTTCTAGAAATAAATTAAACAAAATTTATTTTGATTTGATACATGGAACATCTCTCTTACTTTATTTCACTCATATATTTTTTATTTGACATAAAATTAATTTATACACACTGATGTACGGTGGTGATAAGATCATGAAATTAACACCTCAAATTTAAGGACTAAATACAATCTCCTTCATATAAGGGCAAGTGCTAGAAGGGTGGAAGAGAACATTGAGATTTTTTAAGGAGTTTATCGGCCTAATTTTTATAATAGGGTATTCTAATTTTCATTCGAACTAATCTTAATAGTAGATCTGTAACAATTGGGGAAAATGCATATTACTACCCTGTGATATCGAAAACCTGCAAAAAACTACCCTGTGAAATTTTTTTTGCACCAGACTTCCTTGTGTTTTCAAAAACCCTGCAAATTACACCCATTCTCCGTTAATCATTGACACCGTTAATTTTTAATTGAATTGCCTAAATTACCCCTTATATATTAATAAAAAATTATATTTTTATTAACGGGGAAAATGCATATTACTACCCTGTGATATCGAAAACCTGCAAAAAACTACCCTGTGAAATTTTTTTTGCACCAGACTTCTTTGTGTTTTCAAAAACCCTACAAATTACACCCATTCTCCGTTAATTATTGACACCGTTAATTTTTAATTGAATTGCCTAAATTACCCCTTATATATTAATAAAAAATTATATTTTTACAATTACAAAAACTCTCATTAATTTTTCTCTCTTGCTTCTCATATGGAACAAACAAAGAAAAGAAGAGATATTATGTGCGAAGTTTAAAAGATACAAAATTATGGGTATAGTATAAAAGTATAAGGGAGTTTGAACAATCGTTTAAAAGTACAAGAATTTTTTGCGCAAACATTAAAAAATATGAGTTACTTTTCTACAAACATTAAGAAAAACATAGAAGTTTTTTGCAAACATTTCAAAGCATAAGGAAGTTTGACGCAAACTTCCAAAAGTACAAGGAAGTTTTTTGCAAACGGTGGAAAATACAAGGAACTTTTACGCAAACTTTAAAAAACACAAGGAAGTTTTCTGCAAACTTTAAAAAACACAAGGAGGTTTTATGCAAACTTTGAAAAACACAATGAAGTTTTCTGCAAAGATTCAAAGTTACAAGGGTATTCTTGTCATTTTGAATGAAAAATTACGTCAGAAACAAAAAAAATCGCATTTTTGGCGCGTAGAATACACGCGCGTCAAAAAATTGACGGAGGGAGACGGAATGGGTGTAATTTGCAGAGTTTTTGAAAACACAAGGAAGTCTGGTGCAAAAAAAATTTCACAGGGTAGTTTTTTGCAGGTTTTCGATATCACAGGATAGTAATATGCATTTTCCCCGTAACAATTTGAAACTTACATGTAATATAGTAGTATGCTCTAGAACATAGGTCAAGTGAACAACAAATACAGATCACCTAAAGCAAAATATTACACTAGGTAAGGCAGTTGCAATTCATGTATTTACTGCAACGAATTATGTATTGTCATAATATAGTTTGAAAGATTTAATCAATAAACATTTGAGGGAAGTTTAAAAATATATGAGAGTTGTAGAAGTACTATACTATACTTAATAAAATTATGGTTTTTTGTTTTGTTTGGATTTTTCATTCACCCCCCCCCCCCCCCCCCCTAATTCCATAGTCTTCATTCGATTTATATTAAATCCGTATGAGTTTAATTTATCGCGATTTTCTGTTTCACTGTCAAAATATTTAGCACTCGTAGGAAGATTTATAATCTAGTGTCCATCTATATAAATTGAATTATCTCTGCCTTCTAGAATTATATTGATGCCTATCTAAAGTGGGTGGTCAATTAAACGGAGATCTGATTAACCATGTGGAAGATCATGATTAATGGTCCCTAAGAAGTTTTTCAGTTGCAGTTGCAGTTGATCTTTCTAACAAGTAACCATTTAATCATATTCAAGTTTAAACACGTTCAACTTCAAAAAGAAGTTAATGTTGTTTGACTCACGTTACGTCCCAATTACAACCCCATGTATCCCTTTCTTGATTTGTTTATATATATTGTCAAAACAAATTTGGCTGCGAATCCTAGATCCGGAAAATCTTATAAAATTTAAAATTTAAAATTTAAGCAATTGATTGAACAACCTCCTCCCCTTTCTTGAGAGCGTAAACTAAAGTCAAACACTACCTAAGATGAGTTGATGGGGATGTGTATAAGTCCTGAGTAATTAACTCCTATTTGTGTATTTTTCTAAAGAAAAAATAAATAAATCATATGTTCTATGTTAGATTCGATGCAAGTCCACGTCACTTAGGTTACCTAACTTAAGATTTTCATTCTACACCTGCAATTTAAAAAAAATAGCATTTGATCATCATAACTATGAACAATGTTTCTTTCAATTTATCCATCCATTTTATGACTATATTTCAATTTTTCTTAACTTTATTATGATCGTAATAATAATAAAGATGGTGCGTGCTATTTTGACTTTAGAGATAATTTTGGGAATTCCAAAACTTGAATTTTTTTTTTTTAAAATAACACTTGAATTAATGTTAACATATTAAGAAAAGATAAATTTAATAGATTTTTTTTAAGGCTATATATCCCTATTACGTGTATAACCAAATATACAGTACGAGGTTATTTATGTGTTGCAAAAATCATTCAAGTTTTTGTTGTGATACTATGTAAGAAGGTAATCAACTTTTGGTATACAAATTCAGGCCAAACTCTCGATATTCATGAACTTTTATTGTGGATCTTGGTGAATAAACAAGGACGTTAATAAGATTTTAAATTTATACAAATATTTTATGACTACAATAATAGAAATTGCGGCAGCGTAGATTTTTTTCTTAATATATACATAATAAATTTATGATGATATGACCCATACTAGCAAGAACGGATCCAGTCTATTTTCTTTTTTATTTGGGGCGGGTCTGCTCTCAAGAATTCTGAAAAAAAGAATTTTTAATACTACTAGGAGTCGTTTGGTAGAACCTAATAGGGGGTATTAGGTCATATTATATGTGTCAATATGTGATAATACAATGTTTGGTGGCAATGCTCTAATACCGGGTCAAATGGATTAAATCCTTATGACCCGGTATTAAGACTAGATTATAATCCACCCAAGCATGGGTGGATTAGTTAATCCGGGTGAATATGGATTCGATGAAATATCACTTATAATCTCAAATTTACATATTACCTATTTTAACATATCATTAAATATCATAAATTCTTCTAAAATCTCTGAAAATGGAAACACATCTACTTAAATAAATCACAAGCTAAAATCTATATCAATTTACAATTAACATGGAGGCATTCAAAATAAAAATCAATTATTACTCTTATACGAATTATACAAATGACTTCGATGAATTGATATATCTTAACTAACATAATATGTTCAATTAAGTAGTGAAAATATATTAATATATGCTTAAACTCATAATTTCCCCAAACATATTACAGTTTATTGCTTTAATGTAATATGACTCAATCAAATCTATCAAACGTATTTTTAATATGGCTTTCAATCCAGCTCTGATCTAATCCACCTTAATCCCATACACCCTACCAAACGGCCCCCTAGTATACAAATAGCCAACATAATTGAGTCAATTTTAATAGAGATCAGACTGGTCCTTAATATCTTTTCATGCTAAATGGTCAAGAACACTTATAAGTCATAATATAAAAGAAAGGGTTATCCACATTTTATAAACTATATGTTTACGATTGAACTTTACAAGTCTATGGAACAATATTTATGATCTTTTGATATTATCTTATTGTTACCACCGCAACAACCGAGCAATCATTTTCATTATGAAGTTGGTAAAAATTAGGGTTAGAAACAAAATGAAAAATCGATACCTTGTGAATTGTTGGATTGTTTACATTGAAAAGAAATTGTTTGAGAATTTTAGTAACGATTCTCTCATATATGAATTTTATAATATGAGAGAAAGTCGTGTATAACTTCGATGATCTTTTCATTTAATTACTTTAGCATTTTGAATTTAATATAGATTTTATTGATAATCTATTGTCGTGCAGATAAAATACATTGAATATCATTATCAATTAGTTTCAACGATGATTAAACTTCCCAATATTGGAAAATGACAAACCACAAACAAATTAACTTCGTCTGAACGAGCCTAAACAAAGAAAATAAACTATAACAGCCGCGAACAATTCCTTCTAAAAAGAAGGGTGTATCTATCAATTATGCAAAATTATAGTGGCTAAATGGCCCTTTTTCATAGTTAAAGAGGTGCAAATGAAAATACCCTCACCCAAATCCAGCACCCCACCAACCACTGACTCTGGCTCTAACTTGACCGCCACCATTCTACATTGGGCCATAGATACATACATATATACTCGAAAATGATAGTCAACCGACCCATATCTCTGCGGCAATTAGCAAAAAAAGCACCCTCCATTCATTTGGATCCCACTTTTCTAAATAGGGAGAAAAGGGAAGAAAAAGAATAATCCTTTCACTCATTCCCAAAATTCCAAATTAAAATCAACCCTACGTTATATATATACTTCATTCAGCCATTTGCACACACACATCTCTCACCCTCTTCTCTGAATACACATCCTCCTCCTCCTCTCTCTGTATGTTGTATTTTTAATCTGAAGCGCTTTTTGTAGCAATATTTCGATTTTTTTTTAATTGAATTGTTAGATTTTTTGGACCTGTTTGTGTTTTTGGTGGTTATTCTGATCTGGGTTTTTTTTAAAGTTTGAATCTTTTAGTCATTCGCCATTTGGGATCCAAAATTCTGAATCCTCTGGGCTAAATCTCAAGTGGGATCTGTTTCTTTTGTATAAATTTTGGGGTATTTGGAATGGGCGCTTTAGATGAATGTCATTATAATGAGGAATTAGAGAATGGAGTGAATATTGGGGGATGTGTTGAGCTGGGTTTTGAGAGGGAGCCTGAGACTATTGCCATTGAAAAAGCTGTGAGAGTCCTACTGCAAGGTTTGGGTGAAGATATAAATCGTGAAGGTATACGAAAGACTCCTTTTCGTGTAGCCAAGGCTCTTCGAGAAGGGACTCGAGGTGATCCTTCATTGCCCTTCTCTGTATATCATATGCTATTATGTTTTATTCAATATATAGCATAGCTCAATTATTGTTAGATCTGTTGCTTTTTTAATATTTTGTGGAGTTACTAAGAAAAGGAGTATTAACATTATGAAAATTCTACTTGGTACTTGGTAGTATAATGGAGCTGTGAAATCACAGGGAAGATTAAATATCGGTTTTACTTGATTTTCCTTTCTTGTTTTAGTTGTTATATCTAATCTATTGAAGTTCAGTAGACAACTTCAGAGATACTATTTTATAATCTTGTATGAAAATGTGAATCACGTAGCTAGAAAAATTTACTTCAATCAAATATATTGAAGTTTGACTGCAAAGTGTCGACTATGTTACACTAATTAATTTCAAATTTCTTGATTCATATTTGGTTACTGTCACGTAGCTTAGCCAATGATCTTCATACCTTCTATGTTTTCAAGTTTGTTCTCCGTCACCGTTTTTAATGTGAATTTTTAATTATCATGCCCGTCTTCATGGAATTACAAATTGTATCATTCTTCCGAAATTCAAGATAAAATAAATTCCTTATTTAAAAAACTCTTCATAATTTGATTTATGTCCAGGTTATAAACAAAAGGTGAAGGACATAGTAGGTGGTGCTTTATTCCCTGAAGCTGGGCTAGAAAGCAAAGTCGGGTACGCGGGTGGAGCAGGTGGGCTAGTAATTGTCCGAGATCTCGACCTCTTCTCATACTGTGAGTCTTGCTTGCTTCCTTTCCAAGTTAAGTGCCACGTGGGTTATGTCCCATCTGGCCAACGAGTACTAGGCCTAAGCAAGCTCTCTAGAGTTGCTGAAGTTTTCGCCAAACGGCTCCAAGATCCACATCGATTGGCCAATGAAATATGTGCAGCTCTGCACCATGGTATTAAACCAACTGGAGTTGCAGTAGTTCTCCAGTGCTCTCACATTCATTTCCCTGATTTTGATTTCAATCCAAATCACGAAAATTCAGTAAAAACGTTGGTAAAATCAGGGATGGGAGTTTTTGACGATGAAAAGGCTGACATATGGACTGATTTCCTAAGTCTTCTGAGATTCCGAGGTATAAATTTTGAAAAAGATTGTCATTTAAGAAAATCAGTTGAAAAATCTTGGTGCCCCTCTTTGACTTTGACCAAGATAGGGGTACCAGATTGCGCAATGCTTAGTTCGGTAGCTACAATACTTTGTTCTTTGGGCGAGAACCCGTTAAGGAAAGAGCTTTTAGAAACTCCAAATCGGTTCTTGAAATGGTTATTGAATTTCAAAAATTCGAATTTGGATTTGAAGCTAAATGGGTTCGTTAGATTAAAGAAAGAAGAATGTTTAATTTCAAATGGGAATGAAGAGCTTTTATGTTCGGAGGTGAATTTACCGTTTTGGTCACAATGTGAACACCATTTACTTCCGTTTCACGGTGTAGTTCATATAGGTTATTATGGTTCGAGTAAGGTGAACCCAGTTGGGAAATCACTTTTACAGTCGATAGTTCATTTTTACGGTTTCAAGCTTCAGGTGCAAGAAAGGCTAACGAGGCAAATAGCTGAGACAGTTTCATCGTTTTTAGGTGGAGATGTAATGGTAGTTGTTGAAGCTAGTCATACTTGTATGATCTCTAGAGGGATCGAGAAATTCGGAAGCAGTACTGCAACAATTGCTGAATTGGGTCGATTTTCCATGGACCCCACGGCAAGGGCAATTTTTTTGCAGATTGTTCCAAACTTTAGTCCGATTGCAGATTAATATTCTTTTTGAAATGAAATAGGATTAATAATTTTTGAGAATTGAATAGCGCTTTGGCTTTTCTAAGGCGGTCGATGGACGAGGGAAGTTGACAGAGAACTAGAACTCATCCAAGAACTCTTTGAATCTTGCTTAGAATTGAAGCTGAAAGGGTAAATGAGTTGAGATTTCATTTTTGTTATAGTATTATTATTCTTTATCCTTTTGCTCACTTCCATGTAACATAAAGGCTTTGTAGCCCATGAAATGTTTTATCTTATTGAGCGTGTTTTATATTAAAATATTCGGGAACCTGTTCTTTATAACCAGAAATATAATAATTTTGTGCCTAAATTCGATCTGGAAATATGCCAGGGATAGGGATATATATCAACTTAAGTATATTGGACTTATGGAATTAGGCATATTTTGTACCACCTGGTGGCTACTGGCTAGGCTACTTTCTGAGATTTTGTGCGTATATTTTGTGTGTTTGTCTTATTCTTTCGGGTAAATTACGAATATCCCTTAAGGTAAGGTCTAATTATAAAAATTCTTCTCACATATTGGATATTATGGAAACCCTCCTATGGTTTGTCACCATCTTACAATTTATCCATTATCCCTAAAAAGTTTCAACTTTGTCTCTAGAGGGTTAATTGTAGTGTTTGTAATATCTTAAAAAAATAAAACTTGGGTGCTAATTGTAATATTTAATAAATTTAAAAAAATTGATAAAATTGTATAATTGCCCATAAGTTTAAAAAATATTAATTTTTTTACATATTTAGTACAAACATTACAAATAATGCCCTAGGGGCAAAGTTGAAATTTTCCAGTGATGAGGAGTTAATTGTAAAATGGCGACGAACCTTGGGGGAATTTTTGTAATACCAATACGTGAGGGAGATTTTCTTAATTAGGCCTTACCTCGGGGAAATATTTGTAATTTACCCTATTCTTTCCTTTCCAACTTGGTGGCTACTTTCTAGGATTTTGTGCGTGTGATTTTGTATACCATCTGGTTATCAAAACATAAAATTTAATGGTATTCTTGAATTTAAATAAATATAAAAAATTTGCTTTAAATATTATTTAATTCGATTATAATTTTTATTATTGAATTTAAATTATTAATTTCAACTAGTCTTGTTAAATATACGATAACAGTATGTAAGTTTATCAATTATATATAAAAAAAATGGTCAAACACCGAATCACTTTTAGTTCAGGGCAAAATTCGAAAATTAAATTAAATTAGACTTGATGAATATATGATATGATATCTATCCTACTCCTGCTCAGAGACTCATTTACACCCGTAAATTCATGCTGAAAGACACAATAACACTAATGAACATGTCAATCTACTTATTCCACAAAATAAAATACAAAAGCAAAGAACACTACTCAAATGTCCTGCAAGCAGCTTCAAACAACCAAACTTCTATGACTGTCTACCCAATTTTTAGACACATTTTAAAGAAAAAACATCGGCAAAGAAAACGTGTAGTACAATGAAAAGTTAAAAGTACGAGTCAATATTGATCAAATTCATGTTGCACGATCAAACTCTACAGAAGCCGATCTCAAAGGTAATGCCTCGGCTGGAAGGAAGAGGAAGTGGACATCAATGGACGGTCTAATATAGAAGTAGAATGAAATGATGCCATGCCAAACCCAGCTGATTGTGGTTGTGGGACTGAACTGCAATGGTGAGAACAGCACAATGATGTTTGTTGAACCCATAAAGCATTCTAAATTGTCAATAACTAGGCTGAAAATCAAACAAGCTTCGACTCAAGTTCAATCGATAGAAAGCCCGTTTAAGCTCGGTTCATCATATATATAAACCAAACTTGAATAACATTTTTCTTTTCATAGTTTTTTAAAGTCGGTTTGAGCTTGATTCGGTAAGTTAAAATATGACAAGTTTACATGTAAAACTATCAAGCTTTCTCGAGCTTGACTCGTGTTTAACTTGATTAAATCTCGTCCACACTCGGTTTGTATAAAAATCAAACAAAGTTTAAATGAAATCTCGAGTTTGTCAAGAGAATTATACCGAA
Organism: Penstemon newberryi var. newberryi; assembly: GCA_030819805.1. Lineage (NCBI taxonomy): Eukaryota > Viridiplantae > Streptophyta > Magnoliopsida > Lamiales > Plantaginaceae > Penstemon > Penstemon newberryi. The sequence continues at coordinate 46,671,497 of JAUALY010000001.1, forward strand.
CTCGAAAAGTGTGTTAGTCCCTAGTGGCAAATCATCAAATATGCAAATTCTATATAGCATGGGAAACTGAAAGCCGATCTTAGAGATGTAAAAAGAAAATTTAGAACTCAATTCAGTTAGGTGTTCTATCCCTAGCTCCACCCTTTACTCTGGTTTTATTGAAGACACTATATGCAACACTAAAGCTTAAAATCAACTCACACGTAAACCATGCTAACTTACCTGAAAGATAAGGATAGGGAAGACTCCACTGATGTGTTATTTACACTCTGATCAGACGGGAAAAGTGACCAGAAAACTGAAAAGACAAGCATAAGATTATCATGTCTTCAGTAGTCAATTTATGAAACATATTATTAACTCAAGAGCTCAAAATATTGAGCAAGAAAAATACAAAATGTAAGTTCTACCCGATTGCTGTGAATGATCGTGAAAACCAGAGTAGATCATAACATCCTGCAGCATAAGGTACACAAACTTTAAAATACCAAAAATATAATCCAACCCCCTATATCTTATTAGAAGAAATAGAAAAAAAGAAAATAAACCTTAAAAGAAACTTACCTCTTTGGTAACTTGATTTTTTTGGACCATCTCTACAAGAAGTAAAGTTGCTCATCAGTAAAAATGTGAAGTTTTCAAAGAGGCAACAACAGCATCCAATAAAAGAAGGATGACAAAAAAAACTAAAAAATCTACAACACGCAAAAAGCAGTCATTATACAAACAAGAAAATATGAATGAAATTAGAAATGGCAATTTCGGCCATTGAATGAGGAACTAAAAAACAGCCAGGAAAATGAAACTTATTTGTTACTTCTCTCATACTGAAACACAAAATCTTACTATTAACATAGTTAAGTGAAATTTAGGATTGGATGTTTACAACAAAGGGGCACCAAGAATTAGCAAAGGGATATAATGGTTCTGAGAAACAAAATCTCAAGGAACTTATAAACATATATCAATTGTATCAACACAATCTACCAGACAAATAGGAGGTGAACCATGGAACCTTTAATCAAACTGATTTTTGGCATAAACAGAAGTTCGAAAAAATATATACCCGTGCTTCGATAGCATATTGTATCAGATAATTCCCCTCCTACCACATGCAGATTCTATTCCTTATTTCTTAAAGACAATAAATTCATCAAATCAGGGTTCTAGAGGTACATTGTTAATGAAGTATTGGTGCACATATAGAAGACAAGTTTTCATCTAATATCCACTACTAAATGTGGTACAAAGTAAAAAAAAATTGCTAGTTATATCTTACTACATGACTGCTTCTACTCCTGTCATTTTGACATAGAAATAAATATAAAAGAAAGTAACCCACCTCAATGTCATAATTTAACATCTCAATGTAACAAAAAAGGAAAAAGGAAATTAACATCTCAATAACCATGAAATAACAAAACAAAATTTTATTACCCGAGTTGGGAGCACTTGGATTCACTGCCAACGTCAAGCCAAGAAAGCAGTCATCCGTTGAAGAGCCAAAGTTCCAGAGGTTCAGTTCAAGATTTGGTTCCGATCCTACAGATATGTTAAGATGTAAGAACGGATCATAAATATTGCTTATATCTTAATGAATTACGCTAGATATTCACTAAAGTTACCTAGACTAAGTTGAAGTGCACCAGGTGAACAGGGAACCCTCTCAGCAATCTAATCATTGGTAGAAGTTAGTAATTATGCAGCAACAACATTTAACTAATATAAAACTATCATGCATATTACATGGAAAAAGGGATGCTGCAAGCACTGATCTGCAGTTGGCCTCTTTAATGGATCCCAAGAACAAAGTTGCTGATACGAAGAAAAATATTAGCTTAAGATTTCCTATACCCATCAATCATGCCAATTTAATCAACAATTAAGGCACATAAGACTTAGAAAGGCTACCTTTATCAAGTCAACTGCTTCCAAGCTTGCATTTGGAATAATATCAGAAAGATCAGCTGGCATAATCTAACAAGATTGGCACTAAGTTCAGTTGAAGATATGTTGTACCAAGATATGAGAGAGCAATAGCAGATAGAGCCAAATTTCAGATTGGACTCACTTCTGAATAAGTGATGTCAAGTAGTCGAGAAATGTTTGTAACCTCATGAAAGGTATTCCAATCCGGTGCCCCAAGCACACAGCATATCTTGTATAATTGGTCGATTTCACTGGTCATATACAGAACAAGAGTTATATACTATATAAGGACATAACAGCAGAAACTTACTACCATAGTGTTTGAACTTGATTTGATGTCTCACATAAAAAACAATCTCACAGACAAACCAAAACTAAAGAACATACATAACATAAAAAATGTACAGTAAGTTTTGTCATTCACCATGTTGAAAAACAGCATACAAGAAACTACAGAATGAGCAGCATGTAGAGTTAATAAAGTATTGTGCAGAAAAACTAAATCACGAGGTCACCTTTCCCCAGGAAAAAATGGGCACAAAGTGAAAAGCTCAGCCATTATTGCACCAACCGCCCACATATCTGTGAGAATCATGAGCATTTTATTAGAGAAATGAACAAATTAATCTAAAATAACTTCTTAAAAGACAACTAACTAAAATTCAATACAACATCATAAAAAATAAATCTAGTCTCGCACAGATTTCATAAATGCATGATTTTACTCGTAAGTCTTTGCAAATTGAGCTGATAACTCTTCTGAAACAACCATAGAGTCAGTCTCTTGCTAAATTAGAGGTCCCTAATCAGAAACGTGTTTCGTTGGTAATTTATCACTTAAACATGAATAACCACCCAATGCGGGTAGCCAGAAGAAGCCACCAAGATAATAAATTAAGAACCACGAAAAAGAAAGGGAAAAAATACAGAATAAAGCAGCAAATAAAAACATCATTTTAGATGACAAAGTGCGAGTGTATAGAATAGTCCTGCATACCAATGGCAGGGGAATAGGATGAAGATTGCAACAATACCTCTGGTGCTCGATACCTTGCCACAAAAGAATAAGAAACAAGATACACAAGGCATCCACTGAACTGATACAAATCATAAACACTGGCAAGAAAAGGTGTATTAGTATTGGCAAAGATGACTCACCAGCGAGTGGAAACATAATCAGTAAAAGGAGGCAGCGAAGACAATTCTCTAGCCATTCCAAAGTCAGCAATCTTTAATATGTTATTTGTCACCAGCAAATTCTCTAAAGGTAGAGAGAATTTCAAAGAATCAGCTCAACAACATAATTCCTTACTTTATACCACCAATATCCATATGATTCAAAAAAAGCCTACTTAATAAGTTAATACCAGGTTTTAAATCCCGATGAAAGTACTTAAGCTTATGCACATGTGCCAGTCCTTGCAGCAACTGAGACATCAAGGTTCGGATCTCTTCTTCTGAAAATGATTTTTTCCCTTTCATTATTTGGTATAAGTTGTGTTCCTGGAAATATAGAGCCAATGATCAATAAGGTATTATAAAGATGGGTTTCGTGTTGGACAAGATTTTGATCCAGTATAGAATCAGAGCAAGACATAAGGCCAAATTGATAATGTCAAGCAAAATACTGGCATATAAAGTCCTTGATACATTTAGGTGCGGTTATTTAGGAAATTGTTTTATTAAAATCTACACTGTTTACTTCTTCCAGGTATGAAGTAGGTAACACGGTATACCTTATCGTGTGGAAGGATAAGAAATTTTTCTACAGGTATTGAGTTCCAAAAAGTAGCCTAATTTTGCACCCAAAACACTCACTAGTCATTGCCATACAAAGATTTATACTTTCTCCAGTTCAATTTTAAGTTGCCAAGCCATTAAGTTTGTTAGATCTCGAAGATTATATTCACATTCCAGAGTTATATACATAACTTCAAATTAAAAAGAACATTGCACCAGATATTAATGATATATAACTAAAGCTACTGTAGTTTGTAAATTCTGTTTGGATAACTAAAGCTACATATTTCTAATTGGGATGCAGAAACCTTGAAATCTGCCACTGAAACAGACACTCTCAATTAATTTACCCAGAATACGTTGTGATTGTTTATCAGCTTATGCTGTTGACTCTGCTTTCCCTTCTCCAACAAGTTTGCAGCATTTTTGACAAGATTTGTTCACAGTAAGGACCAACACTAGACACATGCCACCAATTAAAATTTCATTACACAGAATGCTAGATTATTCTTGTAAATAAAGATGTAATTTAAATCAGAAGGGCGAGGACCAGAGGAAAGAATAGTAGAACATCTTACAGAAAACATAAGACAACGGAAAGAAGAAAATCATTAAAAGGAGAAGGAGATAAAAGAGAAAGCTTAAATTTTAAGAATTTTACAGAAACTGTAAATCAAGTTCAATGAAAAGATTGTAAATTCGTCATATAATCCAATGTCATGTTTAAAGATACTTCTTAACCCCCCAATGAATCATGTGTTCTATAGGTTTGATTTGTATCTTTCTCAAAAAACTGAACATAAGCATAAAAAAATAACAGAAAGACATTTACAAGTTACAATAACTAAATGTAATGAAATGGTACCATGTACTCAAATATGAAGAAAAGCTCATTGTTTTCTTTGACAATCTCCAACAACTTGATAATATTAGGATGATTAAATTTCCGCAGAGACTGCATAGTAGAAAAATGAAAATATTGTTAATATCTCCATAAAGAATAAATACAACCAGCCTGCTGAGTTCCATTGTGTTTTCAAGCAAAAAGCTGCCCTCAAAAAAATTGACTAACATTTACTTCTCGTAGGTTCACACATTCCTCCCAGCTATAAAACTTCCTCTTCATTTTCTTTACTGCAACCTGGAACAGAGACTAGACATTAGATGGGTACATGTTTGCAAAGTACTATTATACTGTCTAACTTCAAAAGGGAATAGAAAAGAAAATACAACAGAATAAATCTCTTACAATCTCTAATGTTTCAATATTTACAGCTTTATATACACTACCGCAAGTTCCATCACCAAGCTCTTCCAAAAAATTGTATCTGGAAGGACAATGCAGAAGAAATTAACATTTACATCTCATTAACTGACACAAGAACTAAGAGAGAGATAATAGCCATATTCAAATACAAGTATAATGAAAATGCTCACCTTTCCATTCTTCAAATTTACAAAAACTGAACAGTCAATGTTAGGTTCAATGGACTTCTAACCTCTTGAAAGAGGTTTCTACACTATGTAAAAAGTAGTCTTCAGCTAATTGTATGTACACATCTCTGCTTATTTCCACAAAATAATACAATATGTAGTAAACTGCGGCCTTTTCATTGTGTGAGTGATTGGATATTAACCAAAATGTCGTCAACATGCTTATATGCAGCCTCTAGAAGCTGCAAGAAGTGGTTATCATCTAATATCAACCACCGTGTCCTAATGCATCCTTGCTACAAAAACTTCAGTAACACAAATCCAAGATGATCCACTGACAAGTAAGTTACCATGAACTTCAAATTTCAACCATCTGCCAAAAAATTGAATAAAATCAGCAATCAAGTTAACATGATATACATTGATACCCAATGAAATAAGTGGCCCAAAAATTAAAATTAAATAAAAAAACAATAGACATTTAGGAAAGATACAAAAATCAGAAATGAACCACAAAACATTATAAAAATTGAGTAAATTTAGGCATCAACTATATGAGTAAATTTCAATTAAGGTCTAAGATCTAGACATCTCGTGCTGCTGAGATACCAGTAAAACCAATAAATTAATCCCCTCATCACCATAACAGTAAAGACAGTTTTCTACATCCATTACTATAAAAAAAGATCGCAAACACTCATGAAACAAGGGAAATTCCAGCCTACACCCGTCTGTGCGCACCCAACCAATCACACACACAGCTGGTTGGTGTGGCTACAACGCTACAACGGGTCTGGAGTCTCTGGACTAAAAATTCCCAATCGCACAATTCAGTGGTACTTATATTGATGAGAAATTACAGAAGTAGCCAAATTTACTATTCCATGAAGGAAAAATCTAATACTTTCCGAGTGAATTTCACATGCAAAAACAAAATCCAAAAAAAAAAACCAAAATTGCCCCATTAAAATGATGAATTCACATTCCATACTGGTAATTAAATTGCAAAGCTAGCAATCTAGCACCATTACATTATATAGATATAGCAACAAAATATGAAACTCGGAGAAGTGAAATCACCTTATATGAAACAGTAATACGCCATGAGAGAGAGAAGATAGACCTAGAGAGAGAAAATATATGTATGTCAGAAAAGAATTGGATTTTCGGATCAAAGAATGTAACAAGAAAGGTATCGTTTGAAACAAGGGAGAGAGAAGAAGAGAGAATTGGATCAATGTAGACGAAACCAACCAAACGCTATAAATAAATAAATAAATAAACAAGAGAAGCTATGGTCAATGACGATATCGCCCTTGCTATGTTTGACGTTGACCTGTGAGAATTTGAGAATTAATAATTTAATAAATAAGAATGTAGAAAGACGAGTAATTATGTTATTTTTCAATTTCAATTTTTGAAGGAAAGTGAATATGTATTTTTTGGAGTTGATGAATTGATTAAAGAAAACAAAGATGGTTAACTCTAATTTTTTTTTGATAAAGTTTTATCGATAAATAATTTTAAGTGTAAATTTTAGGTTGGACTGAAAAAAATACCTCGTATCTCGACTAATATATTTAGTAAATGAGTATAAACAAAAACATTATAATATGGTTAAATAGACAAATATCCTTAATTTTATTTAAATGTCAATTCAAATTTAATTTGCTAGATTAATTAACTAGCTGAAAATGTATATTTTATAGTTCATATATATGATTATATGTATAACTTCTAATCTCAACTGAAACTTTATAAACATTCCAATGTATTCATCATTTGTTTATTTTTTCTCAACTTCAGCTTAATCTTAATCATCTATTTTTTATTCAAGTGTTATGCATTAAATGGGTGTGACATCTCTCCCATTCTTTTTCTACCAAACATTATTAAAAAAAGCTAAGGCACAACTTTAGACATTGTTCATTGTTAATGAGGACGTTATTGTTATGGATTTGGATTGAGAAATCTTTTCTCTTAGTATGTCATTTGAAAAACAAAATTTTGATATACTCTCAAATCAAATTTAATCCACACCTAAAAATTTGATGAATTATTCAAAATTTGTGATACCATGATCATATGCTTAGGATAAAAAAATTGTTTCACCCTCTCTAACTACAACTTATGCACAAGTAGATAATATGTAAATAAACAAAGGAAAATGGGCCATGATTTCTCCAGAGTCCAAATTATGGAGTTAGAAATATGAAAAAAAATTGTATCGTATTGTACAGCAAAATACAAGAATTTGTATAAAACACAGTTATAAAAAAGAAGTCCTATAAATCAAAATTTATCAAGTATAATATTTTTTTTTGGCCACAATTTCAACACATTCACAAAACTCCCACATCTCTTAAAAGTAATTCTTATCTAAAAACCATAAATCTCAACATGATAACATATTTCACTGCTCCATTCAATACAAACATCCAATTTTATTTATGAACAATTCTTTTTAAGAACATTTCCATATATCTACTGCTCGATGACTATCTTTCCAGTGGCATGGCCATCAATGCTCTTAGCCCAAGCATCTTCAGCTTTACTCAAAGGAAACTTCGAATCAACAACTGTTTTAAGCTTCCCTTCTTTCACCAGCTCAACAAGATACTTCAAATTCTCACCTTTAGGTATCAAAAGCAAAGGCACCATTTTCTTTTTCGAAAATGTAAGTTTCTTCACAGCATATGTCCACATAGAACTAGGCCCTGGAGTTATATCAATTACCTTCCCATTTTCACTCAAATTTGGCTCGAACACAGACCAAGGAAAGGCCGATGCACAATGAATCACTGCATCGTATTTCTTGCCCGATGGACTCTTAAGAGCTGACCCTTCTGGTGTCTTGTAATCGAGCACCTCGTCTGCTCCGAGGCTTTTGACTAGGTCAATGTTGCGGGCCCCACATGTGGCTGTTACATGTGTGTTTCCGAGTTTTGCGAGTTGAACGGCATAGTGGCCTACACCGCCTGAGGCAGCGGTGATGAGAATGTTTTTGTGGGGCCCACTTTTGTCGAGCTTGATTCCGGCAGATTGGGTGAGGGCCATTTCAGCGGTGAGGCTGGCTACAGGAAGGCCTGCACCATCAGCAGCTGAGACTTCGGGAGGTCTACGAACTGTTAAGTTTTCCTTAGCTACAGCATATTCGGACAAACCTCCTCCTGTCTGAATGACAAAGATTTAAAAATTATTTTGGAAAGAAAATGGAACACATTGCACATACAAAAGAAGAGAGGACACATAAACATATATCAATTAAAAATGGGAAAACTGCAATTTTAGTCCAACATGACCGGACCCTCAGCACTTTTGGTCCCATGTTTGGGACTTTTGGTTCATAGGACTTTCTCACTTTTGCAAATTTGGTTCCAAATTGGCTGGAATGGAGGTGATAGGACAAATAGTGAAATATGTTTTAAAAATAAATGGGATCAAAAGTGCAATTTCGAAGTGCGGGACCAAAAGCGTTGAGAGTCCAGTTCTTTGGTGATTAATTCCCAATCAAAGTGTAGAAAATAGTGATATCCAGAGCTTTTCACTAAGCCATACTCAAAGCTTTTGTTCGCGCTATGGTATGTGGTAAAGAGCAAGAGAGATAATGAGAAAAAAACAGACAAACACTTACAAGATGACTCAGCATAGCAACAACTTTGTCACCAGGTTTGAAGTTTTGGACTCCAGTTCCGACCTCCATTACCTCTCCAGCCACGTCAGTAGCTACTCCAGGAACAAAGTGAAAAGGGAAAGTGGAATTAAAGTGTGAAAAGATAGTAACAATCTGAAATTCTACAATATCTAGTGTAATAGCTAAAGCCATTGTGGAAGAGCTGGCACAGAGGGGAAGTGAGTTGATATTAGCTTGAGAAATATAATGGCCCATGTACAAAAAATTTTCCTCCCTGATGTTAGAAATAGCTTGAGAACAAGATTTATGTACACAAACAATTGGCAAAATCATCCTTGAATTAACCTCTTATATTTTTTGATTTCAAATTTGATTTTACTTGAGAACAATGGGACGTCTGATGTAGGTATTCAAACAGTATAAAATAAGGCCTTGATGCAATTGTGAAGCTGCACCATCTTATTGAATTTCCAGATATCCCTCTCATTTCACTATTCAGTTCCAAGTTAATGTAAACTTACTCTAAGTAACTAACCTTCTACTTGATATTACATTATTTTCACTTGAAGAAAAGGCTTCAACTGTATAGGTGGCCAATGCTTTTGAATCAAAATCGCAGACAACCATTCTTCACAGTTATAAAAGGCTTCAAATGACAAAAGGTAAATTAGGACTAATCTGAAGCTGGTAATAAGCTTACCTGGTATAAAAGGAAATTTTCGAGGAAGAAGAGGACGAAGCATGCCTTTCTGAGTTTTCCAATCAACTGGATTCAAGCTTGTGGCTTCCAACTTTAGCAGGACTTCGCCTTTACTAGGAGCTGGAACTGGAACTTCAACGTGCTGCAAGAGAAGGTAAATTATTCATTAAACAACCAAAAAGAAGTAGCTCCAAGTTGAACTCAATAAAGAAGTGTCCTAGCTGGTGAACAGTTTTATTCTATCTTTACTAATAATGCTCGGTAAGTGAACCATATCCTTGTTGCATAATTAGATTTAAAAAAATGCTTCAGTGTGTTAGGCCTCATAGTTACCTAACCGAGCTCTTCTGTCAACATTCAAGGACAACAAAGGTGTAAGGGTCAAGTAAGAGTCTAACAAGGTATAATAACGCAGCACACTGATAGCCCGGAAACATAAATTACGAGGATGATGGTTTCATCCCCTTCAAATTGTAAGGCAAAACTGTAAGCATGACACTAATAAGAGACAGACTCATGCTAATTACTGAAAGAGAAATAGCTATCCCACAATATTCTCCATATAAGATATTAAATTCAAATAATTTACTCAATAGACATAACACCCGCTTATTCATTTTGCAACACTACATCTTAAATGTCAAGTTTCATCAGCTGGAATACTTCAGAGTCTTAAGTTAAAATATTACAACATAAATGGAGAAAATCTGTTGAAATCACTATAACCATTCAAATTTTGATGTTGAAATGAAGCATAAAACCATCAAGTAAAGCAACACGAAATAACATCATTAACTAATCTGTCAAATTGACATTACCCTCGCCAAATACCTCTCCATATAATGCATTTTAACGTAAATCTGTAAAGAACTTAAGAAACAAAGATATAGAGAACTTATTGGCTGATTACTAGCATTCATGCAACCTCCTCCTGCAACGAGAAACAAAGAAATATATGTTTCTTTTCTCATTATCATCCACGTGCTTCATTTTTTTTATTTTTAACTTCTCTCCAGTTAAAGAGACAACTACTTCTTCCAATGAAGTTCACCAAACTGATAGTGCTGAAAAATGCAAATATATCAATAAAAAATAATTCTCAGAAAAGTCCAAAGATTTAAAAAGTTTCTCATATTATGATATATCTGAAGGATGCTTGCTTTTTAACAGCCCAATCACGGAAAATTATTGCATAGATCCGCTCTATGAAAGTTGCAGAGACCTCGTGGTCAGGAATGAACATCATCAATTGTGGTAATGCCGTGCTTTTAAAATAGATGATGTGGTTAATTCCTAAACACAAGGTCTATACAACTCTCTAAAATCGAGTCTATGTAAGAAATTCCCCCAAATAACCTCCCCCCCCCCCCCCCTCCTCCCCCCCAACCAAAACACCCCAAACATGTATCCTGAATCTCCATGACAGGAATCGAATAAAACACAATATTCACACATCAGCAAAATGATGAACGGAGTTGCAAGTTGCAACACAATAAATGAATAAATGAGTATTTGCACACATATTTGATCGAGAAAGCCGCATAAAGTGACATAGGTAGTCATGAATTTTCCGTTTGAGAAAAGTATAGTCCAGAACTGGTCCCCCTTCAAATTTACTTTTCGTTTAATTATCACTCAAACAGAGTAATCAATCAATTACAAGTGTAACTACACATGACCGGTACTCGGTAGGATTTGTTTTGGTTAACTGCGCTAGAATTTCCTTCCATTTGACCGATTTATTTGAAAAAAGTTTTTAAATAACTCAATTTATCTAGAATTAGTTGAACTTTCTAAAATACTGTAGATTTTAAGATACACTGAAATAAATTATTCAGTACTATTTCAAATAACACACAGATTTTTTTCCCATAATAGAGAAGCAATTCACCTTCAAACCAGCAGCTCCACCGCCATAACCTTCGTATTGAACTGCATGCATAAGCTTCCCCGCCATTCCTTAAATCAACCGCGGCTCAAATTTTACCGATTAGAAAAAATGATTATACGAAGATATAGATAGGAAAATCCAGATTCTGAAGAAGGATTGAGAAGCTTCGGTGGCAACCAAAATAGCAGGCGGTATCAAAAGGGTGTGGCGTGCAAGAGACGAAATAGCCCATATGGCAATAGGTGCGTCCGCCATTTTGACGCTTTCGACAAAATGACGAAAATACCCCTGTTCATGCCTTGGTGGTGAATCCACGCTCAATCACCGATCAGTGTCATCAATGCTGGCGTGTCCTATTTTCGGCCTTGTTTTTTTTTTTCTCCCTCCCCATATTTCACACTTTTTCTAATTTTATTTTATTTTATTTTTATTTGCATTTAAGAATGGAACTTCAGATATAATATACTCCTAACAAATAAGACGGTTTGATATCCAACTCTTCGATAGAAAAAATATTTAAATTTTGATTCGTTATACATTGTAACTAAGTTTGCACAATATTTATTATTTATAGAGTAATCATTTATATTTGTTCTTGAGCTTGAATTGGTAAAAGTTTAACAATAGATAAATTCAAGCGCAATATCAAAACATATAGCCAAAAATCAAGTTTTCATATTGTTCGATCATACTCGATTAATTATTTTACAGTTAACTAATACCGGTAATGTGGAAATTAGAATATAATTACCTTTTCGGATAATCTGCCAAAATTGAAATATGAAACTTGGAAAGTGGGAAATTGCATAAACTTTTTTTTTTGGTGAAACTATAAATTACATCATCATATAAAAATATCAACATTTGCACCAATAAATTACAATATATTTAAATAAACTACACAGAATATTTGATCTTGAGTTTATGTTGAAAATCAAATTTAAACTAATTCGAGGTTTTGTGAGTTTGAAAGCATGTTAATTTTTTTTTTTAACCATCATATATGTTTGAACTATTGAAGATTTTATAGTATTTGAAAATATGAAAGAGTATTTTACTTTTTCTTTTTCTTTTTCTTTTTGATGTCATATGTTTATAATTTGAAAACTTGAAATTGAAAATATTGAAACTTGAGATTATGTATGAATTTAATTTAATTGTTGGAAAAAAAAATTGCATAAGTTTTGATTATATCGAACTTGAACAACTTGATATTTTAATCTATATTCTCATGTTATTTTTCGAACCTCAAACGAAGAATGTTATTCAAATACGGGTTAATAGTAAATTACCTCACAATGTTATTGTTAAAAGTTAATATAGCGTCCATGTGATTGAAAAAAAGGAGGTAAAAAACCATGTGTTTTTTAAAAAAGAACACAATATTCTTGATTTTTTTTGCATTTTCAAATGGGGTAAAGTGCGGTGTTAGACGATAGTACGTGGGGGTAAAATGCCTATTGGACAATATCAGTTGGGTAAAGTGCCTATTATTCCATATCACAAAGAATAATCTATTTATTGTATTTTGTCAATATAGGGTTAAATTTATCATTTTTCACATTAAAATGAAGTCTCAGGCAGTCACATTTTGAAGCATTTGTTTAACACCTCAATAAAGAGAGGTATAAAATACTAATTTATTATATATGAATGTAAAATGCTTATTTTTCCATATGAAATGAATAAATTATTAATTAGGCATGGGGTGGTAGCCACTTCAAATAAGATGCTAAATAATTCATACGATGATCTACGTCACTTTGACATCCCATATATGTTCCAATACAAACACTCTTTTGTTGAAAAAAAAGAAAAAAACCACTCCAATACAAATTCACACAAATTTTAAAATAGGATAGAAGGTAAATTTAACCCAAACCAACTGATAAATCATGATCCAAACAAGAAATTTGAAAACACAGAAAATCCATAATCCATTCACTGCTCAACAACAATCTTTCCAGTAGCATGTCCACTAATCATCTTCCGCCAAGCATCTCCACCTTCACTCAAACAACATTTAAAATCTATCACACACTTAATCTTCCCCTCCTTCACCAAATCAACAATATACTTCAATTCCTCATTCACAACCCCCACGAACAGAAACACCAATTTCTTCTTCGAAAACCAAACTCTCTGCAAACCATATCTCAAAAAATCACTACCCCCAGGACTCAAATCAACCACGACCCCGTCCCCGCTCAAATTCGGCTCGAATGTGGACCAAGCCCGACGGGCCTCGGCGCAGTGAATAATCGCATCGTATTTCCGGCCCGACGGGCTTTTCAGGGATTCGCCTTCCGGGGTATTGTAATCGAGGACTTCGTCGGCTCCGAGGCTTTTTACGAGATCTATGTTACGGGCCCCGCATGTGGCTGTCACGTGGTTGTTTCCGAGCTTTGCGAGCTGTACGGCGTAGTGGCCGACGCCCCCGGAAGCGGCGGTGATGAGGATGTTTTTTTGGGGGGCGTTTTTGTGGAGTTTGATTTTGGCGGATTTAGTGAGGGCTGTGTATGCTGTGAGGGCGGCGATTGGAAGGCACGCGCCTTCGGCGGCTGAAACTCCAAGGGGTCTGTGGACTGTGTTGATTTCTTTTGCGACGGCGTACTCTGCTAAGCCGCCTCCTCCCTGTTTATATTGAAGAGAAAATTCAATGTGTAACCATGACTATAATTTCCATAAGTATTTGAAATTCTTCTAAACCTGATCTACTAAAAAAAAAAAAGAAAAATACTATGGTTGAACACTTACAAGTTACAAGACCACCCGTCATGGCAACAACTTTATCACCAGGTTTGAAATTCTTGACACCAGGTCCAACCTCCACTACCTCTCCAGCTACATCAGTAGCTGGTTCAGGCAAAATTAAGGAGAAAACATGAACTTCAATTAGAATCACAAAAGTAAAATAAAAAACTATTGGAGTTGCTAAATAAATCAAGTAGAAAATCTTAAACTAAGTATTTCATGGTTTAAAAACTTTAAAAAAATTATTGCATTGGAAACAGGGTAAAAACTTACCTGGAACCAAAGGAAATTTTCGAGGAAAAAGAGGATTAAGAAGGACTTTAAGCTTGTGCGTTTTCCAATCGACTGGATTCAAGCTTGTGGCTTCTAATTTGAGCAGGACTTCATCTTTATATGGACTAGGGACTGGAATTTCAGCTTGCTGCAAACAAGTTAATTTTGAAACTTCAGACTTGATTTATATTCTAATTTCTAATATATGAAGGAAGTTTAAAAAAGGTAAAATGCATAAAAACTCCATGTGGATGTGGTCATCGAAGCTCGTATTCGCTTTATTTTTTCTTACACGAAAAACCCCTTCTGTCCAATTTTTGCTAACAAAGTAACTCACTCTACACGTCTAATTGAGATAAAAATTTAAGGTATTTTATGCTTTAATAGTTGTAAATGGAAGGGAGTTTTCTGAAAGAAAATAAAACAAGGGAGTTTTACGTGAAAAAATAACAATTTCACAAGATTTTTCTGTAATTTATAGGGGTAAATGTAAAATATTTCTCTGTGTTATGCTAAACCTGCAATAAACTACCCTGTGAAATTTTTACTGGAGCCAAAAACACCCAATTTATAAAAAATAGGTCTTTTTGGATCGACATATTTCAAGAAACCATTTTTAAAATACTTCAAGTTGGTCTCTACAAGTTCACGTGATATATTTTAAAAATTATTTCTTGAAATATGTCGATTCAAAACTACCTGTTTTTTACAAATTGGGTGTTTTTTTACAGGGTTTTTAAAAATACAAGAAAATTTGACGCAATAAAAATTTCACAAGATAGTTTCTTATATATTTAACATAACACAGGGGAGTATCTTGCATTTACCTCGTAATTTATACCTGAAGTTAATATTAGGTACTAAAAGTTAGACACAAATTTCCAGAAAATATACCTTCAAACCAACAGACCCACTGCCTGAACCGTCGTACTTAAGTGCTTGCATTAGCTTCGGTGCCATACCCAACTCGAAACTGAAACTTAAAGGAGAAGGATTATTATTTTATTATACCAAAACAAAGAATATTAATTGATTTGTTTCCCGCCTTTAAAATGCCTTATATAAGTCCAATGGTGTGTAGCTTTTTCCTAACCAATTTGGCGCGTTAAGTTGGATGACAAGAATACCCTTGATTATGGCTTCGTGGCTAAGCTTTTCATCAATTAAATCAGTCTCATAAGACCTGAAAATGTCACAGAATCGGTTTTATGGTCCTGAACTCCTAGTTGACTTTCAAATGAGAATAAAAGTAAAACAGGTTTGAAGATTCAATGAGAGTTGTCGTGTGACTCAGTGTTGTATCATTTACATTTGTCGATTTGTGAAAAAAACAGTCTTAAAAGTCAAAACTAGGAGTATTTGATTTTGCGGACTTGTTAATTTGTGCATAAAATTCTTGTTTTCTTCGTTAACTCCTTTGTTACCAACTATTTTTAAAACAAGTATATTAAATATGATTTGTGAACGATTGAATAACCCTCCTAGATCTGCTAATAAGGAGTCAAATTCAGTTGAATGTTTTATTATTCGAATTCAATTTAACTTGAGTTTGATTTGTATAATACATTATGCTCGATGGAATTTTGATAGAGTTAAGCACGACTTAAGGTCGAAAAATTAATTGATTCTTTTATATTTTGTTATATTATCATTTTGAGTTTATCGAGTCAAATTTAAATTGCCCTCCCCTTCCGTTTAGATTTTATCAGTTTTTTTTATTAACTTTGACATTATTTTTCAAATTTTCATGCATTTACTCTAGTTTGAATATTCCTTGGGACAATATGGTCTAGCAGTATGATCCAACATGTAGAGCCCAAGTAATCTTCTGTTTTCAGGGCCCATGACTTGCTAAGAATCATCCTTTAGTTTACAAAGACAACTTTTCTTCTTCTTCCAAATTAGTAGGAAAGAATAAGATGGCACCAAAAAGGTAAAATATTTTTAAAAATTGAGATAGAAAATATAATTGTATGAAATGCAAGTGTTTAGAGTCCGGTCCCATGAGCAAGTTCGTAGCCTAGTGATAATCACTTGCAAAGTTGAGGCCATGAGTTCAACTCTCACGAACGTGAATTATCATTTAGTGTAATACTAATATTTGATAGTAGTTTATTAATTATAATTCTGTGTACTTGAACAATTACTGAAATAATTTCTGATGTAATGATTGTTGACGAATGTATTCTTAAAAAAAAGGTTCTAGTCCCATGAGATGAAAATGCAAATTTTGAGTTTGGAATTTGTGACATTCAATATATGACGGATGGTTAGGACTGTCAATTAAGTATGGTCTACTCGAAGCCCGATGGCTCGACCCAATAAAATTTGAGTTTGACTAATGTGAGTTATTTTATTAGGCTTGATTAACTTATTAGCTTAGTTAGAGCATAACCGAATAAAACTCGACTAAATTAATGTATTCAAATAATTTTATATAGTGTAGAACACTAACCTTTATCTGAATCTTAATGAAGAGATGAAGTACACACAAGTAAACATAAATTTTCTTTTACTAAGCAAAACTTGCTTGAAACTCCCCCTTGTTATTTTTTGGGCTTAAAACCTCCTTGTGCTTTAATTTTTTTGCACAAAACCCCTATCCATCTAAAATTTTAAAGGATAATTTTAATTTTTATATTTAATCGCATGTCCTAGATTAATTACTCATTCCAGGAAAATTTTGGACGAGGAGGGTGGGGTGGGTTACGTTCGTGCAAGATTAAATTAACAGATGCTGGATGGGTGTTTTACGTAAAAGAATAAACCAAAATGAAGTTTAATGAAAGTTCTGTTAAACACTCGGGGTTTTTGTTCCTTTATTTATCCCTTATAGCTTAAACTTCAAGTCTAAGCAATGCAAAAAAATTGACCTTTTCATGTTTAAGCACTTCATTTCCATACAATCCTATAGACCACATGTTTCTCTAATCTCAATATCAGGATCAAGAACCCAAAAATTACAACTCCTGACTAGTCTATAATATAAAATTTTAAATGTAACAAACAAACAAACAAATTTCTTGTATATATATTTACAAACAAAAAAAATATATATATATTTACAAACAAAAAAATCCTCAAAGAAATCAATTCAAAACATTCTCAGAAACATAAGCTATAGCATCATTACAATTATTCAAGAAATCCATCACAATTTTACTAACCATCTCTCCAAAAGCATTCAATACCTCTGGAATTTCTTCCACCATCCCATCAAGTGAAGTTTTCGACTTCTCCATCAATCCCGCCAATGCTGCAATCAAACCAGACGAAGAATTCAAAACGCCCTCTTTCAAAAGACCAAAAAAAGAGAAAATCACAGTACTAATCGCCTCGGTTATGAGCTCCAACAAGTAATCCAAACACGCCCTTATCCCATTTCTCACTTGTTCTAACAAACGTTGGCTACCTTCACTAGGTATTTTCAAAGCTTTAATCATTTGAACAAGAACTTGTGCTGCAGCCGTGAAGATTAAACGCGTTATTAAATTTGAGATCTCACTTAGAGCGAGGAAAATGAATTTTAATAGGACAATAGCCATTGATGGAACAGGGGAAACAAAGAAAAAGTTGTTACCTTTGCAATTGAATTATTAAGTTGTGGACTATGATTCATGATTATTTAAATTTGATTGGTTTTTGTATTATATAGTTTGAGAGTTGAAATTTGTTTAGATGATCTGTTTTTATGTAATTTTATATGAAGGGTAGTTGTTGTTTACACATTTTAACAATTCAAAAGTCGTTAAGGAAACTTATTCAAAAGGGAGATCCTGTCATCCTGATGAGTTGAGTACAACATAAAAATATTCAAAAATTATGAGTTAAGATTTTGTGTTGCCAGGTCTAAACATATATTTGTAGTTTGTATGTTGTATTTAAATCTTCATTCCTATGTTCACTTTTCATGATGGAAACATTCTAAAATTAATAATCAAGAACACAAACCATAATCAAGAACCATTGCTATATGTATGAGTTTAAATTAATAATATTACATATTTCAGTCTTTAAATCAAATTACGTTTTAAAATAAATAAATAAATTATAAAAATACTTTTGTTCATAGGTCAATGGAAACTAAAATCTATACTTCTTCAACTTTCACATGTTCATTTGATCTAGAATTTCTCAATATATTTTCAGAAGATTTTCAAAAATTTATCATTCAATTTCTAATATTTATTTAACCAAGATATATCAGAAAATGAAATTTTAATCCTAAGATGAACACATGGGCTACTAGAGGTTTCTCAGAAACATAAATATCATTTTATAATTTACTGAATTCTCAATTTATGTATCATTGTGTTACTGAGTACACTTCCAATTCACATGATTTACCTACCTCAGATTTTTTTTCTTCTTTTGGTTACAATTTACCTCAGATTTTCAACTACACCCCAGCGGTGCTTCTGGTATTATTAGTATCATAAAAACCACTAGTCATTACAGAAGAAGATGATTTTTCACTAGATTTCCATTCTTCAAGCACTTGGGGAAGGCTCATGTGAAAGTCATTCACAAAGCTATCATCCCCTGCTTCATCTGGAGCCGGCGTCCACTGCTCCACCAAAGGCGACAATACATTAACGGCATGGCCCATGTCGGGTCTCTGGTAGGACTCGCGGGCCGTGCAGTGCCCGGCTAGCTCGGCCACCTTCAATATGCTTTGAAAGGTCTCTTCGTCGAAGGATTGGCCTAGGGTCGGGTCCAGAGCGGCTTTGATCGCGTCTTTGTTGAGGAGGAACCGCCGGAACCATGTTACTAGGTGGCTTTTTTCGTCAGGCAATGAGTCGTCTAAGGCTTTTCTTCCGGTGATGATTTCCATTAGGATCACTCCGAAGGCGAATACATCTACTTTTGTGGTTACTCTTCCTGTGGCTGTTGAGTGAGACAGCGAGTTACATCAGAAGTTTGAGTGATTACATTAGCTAATAGATAAAGTCATAAAACAATTTACAATCTAACTAGTATGAAACTAGACAAATATCTACATTTCAAAGTCTTGGAGCCTCATTAAGAGTAAAACTAGTAGTTTTCCCATTATTTCATCATATAGTTAATTGTGTAAGGATTGAAGTAAATAAATTGATGCAAAGCTAAAGCATACCCGCGTATTCAGGAGCAAGATAACCAAAGGTTCCAGCTAACCGCGTCTCGAGTGAATAATTTCCATCAGGAGCAGATTTAACCAAACCAAAATCAGAAACCTTAGCCCTCATATCATCTCCCAAAAGAATATTTGATGGTTTCAAATCTCTGTGAATAAAACTTTGTTGAGCCAAACTATGTAAGTACTCAACTCCTCTAGCGACATCCAATGCTATAATCACCCTCTGGCTCCATGTAAGAGGAGTCGTCCCCATTTCTTTCCAGTCGAACAAATGTTGGCCCAAGCACCCTTGAGGCATGCACTCATAAACCAAAAGTCTCTCATTCCCATTATCACAAAATCCATGTAAACCCACCAAATTTCGGTGCCTAACTTTTGTAAGAACCTCGATTTCGGCCTTAAACTCGTTTAGTCCTTTGTCGTTTATTAAAGAGGACTCCATTCTCTTCACAGCTATTTTAGTACCATCGTGGAGTTGTCCTTTATAAACAATACCAAACCCTCCTCTACCCAATATGTTATCTTCACTGAAATTATTGGTTGCCTCACGGAGAACTTCAATTGGTATAATAATGTTTCCTCCATCATGTACATGATAATCATTTTTAATTTCATCACTTCTTCTCATGGGAGTTTCTACAATACTAGTATTAGTACTAGGAGTTTCTACATTGTTTTTTCCATGATCGACTTTTTCGTTGTATTTTCCATCTTGTTGTAATTTCTTGTAGTAGCCTTTATAGATCACAAGACCCAAAATAGCAATTAAAATAACGAAGACGATGACAGGAACAATGATTACCCATGTGGAGATGGAAGATTTTGTTGTATTATGTGCACTAGAAGGAACATTTGATCCTTTATTTAACGACGGTGGACTGCTGCCAGGTGGATAAGTTATGGCCACATCTCGCCCAATAAATTCATTACCAGAAGTTTTTACTGTCACGGAAGAAGCAAATGGCGGTATTTTACCTGAAATATTGTTGTTGGAAATGTCAATAAGCTCAAGATTCCTTAAACTCGTCAAGCTCGTAGGTATAGTGCCAACGAGTCTATTATCATTTAAAGATATAGTTGTCAACCCAGTTAAGTTTGCGAAAGAAGGGGATATGGTTCCAGTCCAATTTTGTCTTCCGAAATTGACCTTGGTCACAATTCCTTTCTCACACACAATAAATTTCCAGTTTTGACAAGCATCATTTCCTTCCCAAGAATCTGCCAACGTGGCAGGGTAGCCCATAGCACCAACTATCTCAAGCAATGTAGTAACCTGAGGGTCGCACGGGCCAGGGCTTGGATTACAAAACTTGTTTGTCGTACCTAAAGTTACCGGCACATTTGTTGAAAAACTAGGCATAGGACCTTGAAATTTATTGCCTTGTAGAGCAACATTCGTGAGCTTTGAAAGCTTAGTTAACGAGTCAGGAATCACACCCGTGAGTTGATTATCACGAAGTTGGAGATCGTACAGCTCAGTACAAGCGGAAAGATCGGGAATGGGGCCCGTAAATTTATTTACGTGCAACCAAACTTGTCGTAGTTGTGCCATTGCTCCAAGAACTTCAATCGTCCCCGAAAATCCCACATTGTTTAGCCATAAATTTTGGATCCCTGACTTAGCAAAAGACCTTGGCAACGACCCTGTCATGCCATTGTAGGAGAGCCTGAGACTTTGTAAAATTGGCATTGAATCGAAAATATCTGGAATTTCACCGATGACATTAGCTTTGCTTGCGTAAAAGGTAGTCAGAGCGGTTGAATCTCTCAGACTATCTGGAATATTCCAGGGGGGGAGAAATGTATTGTTGCTAATGCTGAATGTTTGTAAACTCGTTAAACCCGAGAGGAAACCTTTGGGGATGGCATCGAAATTATTGAAATCGAGATTAATTTCTTCAAGGGTGGGGTGGTTGGATAAAGGTGGTAAGGGTCCGGAAAGCTGGTTTTTTTGGAGGCTAAGGGATTTCAGGGTGGAAAGTTGGGTTATCTCGGGTGGCAATGAGCCGGTCAGGGATTTGGAGGCTAGGTTGATGGAGGTGACTTGGTTTGAACTGCAACTGACTCCGGTCCATTTGCAGAAGTTGGAACCGGTCCAACCGGAGGGTGTTGGGTTGAGGGATTTGGCCAACTTTGCCATGACATCTGCATCATCGGCGGAGGCATGGTGGAAGGTGGTGAATAAGATGATAAAGAGAATGTTATTATTATCAAGGAAGAAATGTGATTTATATGATCTCTCTTTTAGCATTATTATATTTATGGGGGTGTTTGAGTTTCCGGCCCGATGGTGGTGGATGTTGGGGACGTTGGCGGGTCTCTGCCTTCCCTTCCCTTCCCCTCCCCTCCCCAAGGCCTCTGTTTTTGGAATATGGGAGATTGGATGGAAGAACAAGAGATGCGGCTATGAGATAGTTAATACTAAGACAGTGTTGATTAAATCTCCTATTATAGTGTTAAATCTCATATTTTTATTAATAATATACTGAACAATAATAATGGATTAACGTATATATTTTTTAATTTAAACCTTTTTTTTGATAAATCAATTTTAAACTAATTTGTTGTTTAGGATGCACAAATATAAAATAACTGCTTAGTATTATAAAATTTATTAAAGTCTACCCAAACAAAACTGGATTGGACCCAAATGAAGCTAAATTTTGAACTGGCTTCCATTTTCGTCCAAATTTATCTAGGCCCAATTTAAATGTCGCATCGCATGGTTTAGTTAGGAAAATAGACATGTCACATATGACGTGGTGAACTCTAATTGGGTGATCTATCGTATCACTGCGTGGAAGCTCCATCTTGCTTATCATGGGCGGGACTCCATACGATTTCTACTCCAGCTCATGTATATTTCTGGAAGAGCCAAATTTGCAAAGACAAACTTCAACTGAAGAAAGGAATCAGATAAAATTCATCAAAATGAGAACCGGTTTTGTGTTGAACGTCACTTCAACATTTATCCTTTTGGCATTTATTGCGCTAGGTAACACAATCATGAATAGTCAAATGCAATTGATTTGTTAATAATATTTATTTATTTGTTGTTTTTATGTAGCTTCGGCAAAGAAATCTGGGGATGTAACGGAGCTACAGATCGGTGTGAAGGTAAATTGTTTTGGTTGTTAATTTTAAGTCTATGTTTGGATTTTAACATTTATATAAGTAGAGAATGAAGAAGGAACAAAAACAAATCACAAAGTTCTATTATTTGAAGAGGAGGAAAACATTTTCGTAAAGTGCTTTTATTAGTGAGATTCATTATCCAAACATAGCTTTGGTTTTGGGCGTTTTGGATTTCTAATGAGTTTTTGCTGTTATACTACATAAGTATGTTGGAAGACTGGAGATGGTAATTTAGCTCGATAGTTGTTAATCTATGGAAATTCTTATTTTGGTATCCTAATTGCTGGTTTGCTGCAAACGATTTTAGTGAGCACATTAGCGGAAAATAAAGAATCAAATTAAGTTTGTTTGATAATGCTTAAATTAATTAGGCTACAAGTAAAATGTGTATCAGAAGGGTAGACTGTCAACTATCTAAATAATGCTACGGAAATAAGTTTGACTGCTCTTCCAATGACTGATTATTCTGTATAAGTTATTTCATGCTAAATCTTCTCTCAATTGATGTGTCATAATCTTGCCTATTGTTTTCTTTTATTTGGGGGTACTGATCTTGCTTACTTCTGCAGTATAAGCCCACAACTTGTGAAGTTAAGGCTCACAAAGGCGACAGTGTTAAAGTACACTACAGGGTAAGTGGAATTACAACTTCTTCATAGTCTTCTACCTCACCCCCCCCCCCCCCCCCAAAAAAAAAAAAAAAAAAAAAGATAAGGAAAAATGAGGTGACGTTCCTCTAATCTCACCGTCATTGGTGTACAAGAATCCTATCATTTTATGTATCATGTATTTGAGATCTTCAATGATTTGGCCTATAGGAAGATGTGTAGTCTAATTACTGATATCTGATATCAGCTCTTTTCGGAAAGAAACTGCAGACCATTTACCTTTCTTATATATACATATTTTGTTCTGATGGTGGGTTTGACTGTAATCAACTGTGTCATTTGGTTGGCTTATGAGAGTTGTTATTTGCATGTGCAACTAAGTCTACAGACCTTTTTCATACCCAACATCATTTAAAATTTACCAAAGTTTTTATGAACTCCACGGCGAATAAGAGGGGCCTTCTCAGTAAGAATGAATGCTAAAAAGGCTTAATATATTTAGATCTTGATATCAATGAACAAATTTGTTACTGATCTTAGTTTCTTATTTGAACCAGAAAGCATTTGATTAAAAAAACTTATTCTTGTAAAGGAAAACTGCTTGAGAAATTCTATTTTGTAGTTTCATTTAACCAAGTGGACCTTGGTTTTCATATTCATATCGGGATGAGTTGATTAATCACTTTTAATTACGTAATTCAATGGTATAATTATGTAATTCAATGATAAACCTGGGCCATTATTTTATCTACTCTAGTGATGTATATTGATGTTTGCAGGGGAAGCTTACAGACGGAACTGTTTTCGATTCCAGCTTTGAAAGGGGCGATCCAATTGAATTTGAACTTGGCAGTGGTCAAGTAATTCAAGGTTAGTATTTGTTACTCTACATCATTTTTCATTATTTTTGAATTGCTCATGTTCTTCTAATGTCAAGCAAATATTTCTTGTTAAATTGAAATACATACTTGCTCTTTCATGTACTCGGTTTTAATCAGTATGTGTTGTGCGTTGTAAAACAGTCATCTTATTCTTAACTTCAATACTTGTGACTGTGCATGTTTCAAATATGAATCTACATTGTGAAACATAATGAGTGCAAGTTGGTAGAAAGGACTTCTGTTCCTCGAGATATTATGGAGAACAGCATTTTAATATGAGGCCCTTAGTTTCTAGGGAATGAAAGAGATGACAAAATGAATTGAAAACAATAGTGACAGAGATGCCATATTAACATAGAATGTTGATTTGTGTATGAGAATAGAACTACGTGTGCCTATTTGTTTGTCACAGCCTGTAGGTTAAGAATGAACTTTTGGGGAACTTCAAAAGAGATAACTATTAGGATATCTGGATTTTCTGTGCAAGGCGCTAATTGCATTGTTGAGTAAAATGCATAACTGCATTTAAAAGAAAACTCAATTATAGAATTTCAAGTAAAAATCTTTAGCAATTCATTGTCTGATGAACGTTAGGGAAAGAAGGGCCCCGAATGGCTGATTCCTATTTATATAAGAAAAATGATGAGAAATGTGGTTATATATATGCAAAATGATTAGAAATGCAAAAGGACTAGGTAAAAAAGTTTGCATCTGTTTCATGTCTATGCTGACAAGACTCTTTACGAGTACATGAAATCCAGCTCCAGAATCAAATGTTTATACTAATTCAAGCTATTATTTTGCAGGATGGGACCAGGGTCTCCTGGGGATGTGCTTAGGGGAGAAGCGGAAATTGAAAATACCATCTAAACTTGGTTATGGGGAGCAAGGGTCCCCACCTACCATCCCAGGTAATGAAATCAAATATTCCTGGTTGCAGTAACTGACTCTAGTACTGCACAAGGCAAAATGTAGAGAAAGTATAAATAACATATATACTTTAAAGTTTGCAAGCTTTATCATTTTGAATGTCAGTTGAGACTAAAGCATAGTTTGTTAGTTTGGCTCGGCAATGGGTAGCTCTTATCCTACCATGACCCAAAAGTTATCCATTCTGTTTGGGTCTAGAAACGGCCGACAATTAACTCGAAATCGGATCTGATACTTGAAATAAAATCCATAAAAGGAAAGGAAGAGTAAGAGGTACAAAACAAGAAGGGTCCTTACCGTGTCTGGCTGACCTGGTCTCGACCCACAGGGTCAGGGTCGGGGTCGGTCCAGGTCTAACAAGAACTTCGTAACCATGTGTTGACTGGGTCGGAGTAGGGTGATTCGGAGAGACTTTATCATAGGGTTAAGGCATGAGATACCAGATACTTTTGATGTTTTAGTGGGGAGTTCTGATCTCTCTATGTTAAGCTTCAGTGTTTTATGTTTTCAGGTTCTCTTAATTATTATTATCTTGCTTTATTTAGTAAAACATGTAATAAATCATTACATTAGAATATCACCCAATAACTAATTTAAGTACATCATAATGCATGTACTAAGTACTACATTTATGATTTAACAAGCTAGTATTAAACTAGACATAAAATCTACATTTCTGTTGGAACTAGAATCAAGACCTTGGCTCCATATAGATTGGTGTTGGCTCGGTTTTCCTTTTATAACTGAGGCTTTGATTTGAATTGGAATTTGAAAGATAGCTTTAAGCACTCACTTTTGCCGTTTGATAAAAGACGCAGTCTGAAATCACATGTTTAGTTGCCTGTTTTCTTTTGCTACTCTCAAAATTTGAAATTTGAGGGGTTAAAAGTTGCAAATATTGTTGTTCATTTTACTGTTAATGCTTGCAGGTGGTGCGACACTCGTCTTCGACACTGAGCTCGTAGGAGTGAATGGGAAAACATTGAGCGGTGGAGAAACAGATGACAGTGAATTATAATCAGGGAGGTCTACCTCTTAGTTTTATTCATAGAAAAGGCTCATGTTTTTAAGAATGAGTAGACATCTGATAATCTTGTCTTTACTGTACGAGTTTCTTCATTTTTGCTTATAGATCTCCATAACATAGTCGTAGACTTTAGTTTCTTCTTGTCCTTTTTATTTATAATTGGCTTCAAGCTCCTAATGCGGAGGATATATCTTTTTGGAGTAGAAGCAGTTCTGGACATTTTAATCTCCTACTAGAAGTACACTTTTATAAGTTGGTAAATTCTTTCTAAAAAAATGGATAGATCCTTTATGTTTGTTATTTCATTTGCTTGGGGAATATAAAAAATATATGAATCAACTCTCCAGGAAGTGTTTTTTCAGAGGAAAAGCGATGAAGAAACTTTTATTGATTCAAAAAGTTCATGCTATATAAGAGTGTTTGGAATACCATTAAATTGATAAATTCCCGCAAAATGTTGTCATTTATCTTTTGGATTTGACAATTTTTTTCCAGATTTGATACTTTATCTTACAACTCCAACATGTTTTTTTTTTTGGTAGAAGCCTTGGACCACTACTCAACTATTCAGGTTAGTGTTTGCCCATTTCGCTGGGCGAAACATTTAGGCCCATGCGATCCAAATGAGGCCTTATCTCCTAATTTTTTCAAAGTTATCATTTCTAAATGATACAATCTAAACAAAAAAACAGTTAGTTAATTAAACTAAATTTATGAACTACTTAAATTTGAATATTTTTCCCCAAATGAACATTGAACACTACCAGTCCCATAAACTAGTTAAAGAAGTGCAGAACTATTAATTAATGTCACACTTTCTTCGCCACTAAAATTTTCAAAATATTGCAATTTATCTGAAATTCATAAAGCACTTTATGCTGAACTAAATGCAAGTTTATATTTTCAATATTCAAGGATAGTGACATTCCTTAAATTCATCGTGCTACAAAGACGCACGCCTTATATGCTTATCAGAGCGAATATAATTTTTGTAGATTGGTCTAGTATACGTACTTTTTTTTTTTTTTAAAGGATACGTACTTTAGCATGAATGAAGTCTTGTCTAGATGGGAGCAAATCGTTGCCAATTCTTTCTTGATGGATTTTGGCATATAATTTTTTTATTTCATTTATTTATAGAATCAACTAATTATCAATTGTATATGCCTTTTTTGTATGAATGTTTAATATGCCAATTGAATTAGACAATTAGTTTGTAAAGTGTAAA
Organism: Penstemon newberryi var. newberryi; assembly: GCA_030819805.1. NCBI lineage: Eukaryota > Viridiplantae > Streptophyta > Magnoliopsida > Lamiales > Plantaginaceae > Penstemon > Penstemon newberryi. Next base: position 46,698,780 of record JAUALY010000001.1, read on the forward strand.
ATATGATCTGTAAAAAAGCTATCATGCTGAAGCTTTGGAAACACTTTAAGAATTCTGAATATTCAAGAAAAAAAACAAGTCATACTTTCATTACCAAAAAAATTAGAAACTAATAATTATAAGCACAATTCACATTTTTGGCCACAAAATATTTATATTTTCGCACTTAATCCCTTAAAAGTATAACTTTCTCACTTAACCCCCTAAAATTTAAATAGCAATTGTACTTTGCCTTTCCATCAACATTTAAATAAGTTTTAAATGATAAATGTTAATCACCTTATCAGCTTTTGGTGGTATTGTGCAACGATCTAAATCACTTTGCATAATCTCGCAATAAGTTAAAATGGTGAAGAAATAAAATATATTTAAGATACACATTATTCAAATTTACGGTTTTTCTTCAGTCTAATACAATATAGGGTATTATGTTTGCATATTTATATATTTAGCATGCTCATTTATATAATTATAAAAATCTATATACTTTAAACCTCTAAAATTACGTCTGCACCCAAACCTATAATTATTATCAGTAAAGTAGAGCTACTAATCAATATTCAGGGAGTTAAGTACGGAGATTATATTTTTAGGAAGTTAATTGTAAAATTTAGAAAACTTTGAAAGGCGAATTGTAAACTGTCTAAATTAAAATGAATTAATATGGCGAATTGTACATCAAATTAGAAGAAAATTAATATGATTTTTTTTTTTTGAGAGCATTGATGAGTTACCTTTTGCAAAGCACGATTTACTAAAATATATATTTACCTTAATGCCCAACGGCACGTGCATTTAAAAATGAACAGAGAGAAGTTAATCTCTGGAATCATCCTGACCTTTCGTCACACTCAACCTCTCTAAACCCTCGTAGAACTCTCTAGAACTACTCCCCCAACATTTTATTAAGCGCCCTTCACGCTCTCTGCCCCCAACGCAACGCTCAAAATCCGCACAAATTGTTATTTCAATCTCAGCTGAGGAGAAGAGTATTCTACATTAGCAATTTCAGTTTTTTGGGATACTAGAAATGGAGGACGATTTCGAGATGCCACCAGTGGAAGGAATGGATGAGGACATGGAGGCCACAAGTGGATTGATGAAGGTCGGAGAAGAGAAGGAGATCGGAAATCAAGGTTTGAAGAAGAAACTCGTGAAAGAAGGTGAAGGATGGGATACTCCTGATAATGGCGATGAAGTTTATGGTAATTATTTGTTTTGAATTTACTACTTGTTGTCGTTTAAAATTGATCTGAGTGTTTGTGTTGATGATTTTGTTGATTATTTGCCTCTTCAGTTCATTATACTGGAACGCTGTTGGATGGAACTAAATTCGATTCGAGTCGTGATAGGGGGGAGCCTTTCACCTTCACTTTAGGCCAAGGTTTGTTTTGTTTTGTTGTTTGATTTTTAATACCTGTAAGATGCTTGAGTGAAATTTGGATTGCTACTAATCTGTACGATGCTTGAGTGAAAATAGATTGCTATTAAACAGGTTGAAATGCTTCTGTAGTAATCTGTTACTGTAGTGTTGGTGAGACGAGATTTTATAGTGCATTTCTTTCTTTCTTTTCCAATCACCTTGAAAAATGGTTGAGATGTCATAAACTGAATGTTTTTAATTTTAATTATAACAGAATGCATCTAGTTTACTTGATTATGTAAATGATCAGTATTCAGAATGTATCTTCTTTAGCTGATTGGTATATAATCAGTAATATATGGGCTTACGGTGAATGATAGCGGTGTAATTAATCTACAGAACCTGGTTAGATGTTGTCTGTTCTGAATGATAACGATTCAGATTTTTGGTTTGCAAGTTGAAGTGATGTTTAACTGATTCAATGGTGGGCTAGAACTTTCTCCAAACAAGCTTTTAACAGAATGAATGATCTTCTAATAAAGTCTTCCATTATCGAATGATCCTTCTTTTTTCAGTTTTATCTGAACTAATTTTATGACAGTTTATACATGAGCTGCTTTGAGATAGCATGACTTCCTATATTTTGTAACAGGACAAGTCATCAAGGGATGGGACCAGGGTATTAAAACTATGAAGAAGGGTGAAAATGCAATCTTCACTATACCGGCTGAGTTGGCATATGGTGAATCTGGCTCTCCTCCTACTATCCCTCCAAATGCAACCTTGCAATTTGACGTTGAATTACTATCATGGGTCAGTGTTAAGGACATCTGTAAGGATGGTGGGATATTCAAGAAGACCATCAAAGAAGGAGAAAAATGGGAGAACCCCAAGGATGCTGACGAAGTGTTTGGTATGCAAACATGCCCCTTCAATATAGAGTATGTTAATGTGTGACTCACTTGTTACTAAACTACAATGTTTATCGTAATGCAGTCAAATATGAAGCAAAACTTGGAGATGGAACTGTAATTTCTAAGTCCGACGGGGTTGAATTCACTGTAGGGGAAGGTACATGTCTGAACAATCATGAGGAACTGATTTTATTTGTTGATGTTCATTTGACATGGTAAATTTGTGTCTAGGTTACTTCTGTCCTGCCTTATCCAAGGCTGTGAAGACTATGAAGAAAGGCGAAAAGGTCCTTCTAACAGTCAAACCACAATGTAAGATGCAACACTATCGCTAACTATTAGGACACAAAACTTGATTTCGATTTTCTCCTATGTTCTTACATCATCTTTCATTTTGATGCAGATGGTTTTGGTGAGAAGGGCAAACCAGCCTCTGGCGCTGAAGGTGCCGTGCCTCCCAACGCTACATTGGATATCTCTCTGGAGCTGGTATCCTGGAAGACGGTCTCCTATGTAACAGATGACAAGAAAGTTGTCAAGAAGACAATAAAAGAAGGGGAAGGGTACGAGAAACCCAACGAAGGAGCTGTTGTTAAATGTAAGCAATTAAACATAGCATATATAAGTATTACTAACTTGTACTTGCAATATTGTAAATCTGATGGCATCTTTGTGATTTGGCCAGTGAGATTGACTGGAAAGCTTCAAGATGGTACAGTCTTTTTCAAGAAAGGTCAGGGAGATGGTGAAGATGATCTCTTTGAATTTAAGACTGACGAAGGTATACATAATCGCATTTCTTAGATCAATATTAATTTATTTCTTAGTGTTACTGAATATTTCTCCTTGTTAAACAGAGCAAGTCATTGAGGGGCTGGACAGGGCTGTGACATTAATGAAAAAAGGTGAAGTAGCAATCTTGACTATTGCCCCAGACTATGCATTTGGTTCGTCCGAGTCAAAGCAAGAGTTGGCAACAGTACCTCCAAACTCAACTGTATACTATGATGTTGAGCTTGTATCTTTCGTCAAGGATAAAGAATCGTGGGATATGAGCACTGAAGAGAAAATTGAGGCTGCTGGTAAGAAGAAGGAAGAGGGGAATGCTCTATTTAAGGCTGGCAAGTATTTGAGAGCCTCAAAGAGATATGAAAAGGTAATCTACTTGTAACATTGGAGGATATTGGTTGCATATTCTTTAGAGTTTACATATGGCTAATGTTAAGAACTTTTCAATACAGGCTGCAAAGTATATTGAATACGACACTTCCTTTAGTGAGGAGGAAAAGAAGCAATCCAAGGCACTGAAGGTGACTTGCAACTTGAATAACGCAGCTTGCAAGTTGAAATTAAAAGACTATAAGCAGGCAGAAAAGCTCTGTACTAAGGTATGATTAGCTTCTTTGTCGTAATTGTTTCTTTATTGAAACTTAAGGGTTTGCAGAACTAACTTAGGAATTTGCTTGTGAAGGTTTTGGAACTTGAGAGTACAAATGTGAAGGCACTCTATAGAAGAGCTCAGGCACATATGAACATGGCTGATTTGGATTTGGCTGAATTTGATATCAAAAAAGCACTTGAAATTGATCCTGAGAACAGGTTATATGAGGATTCTTGTTTTGTCACTATATTTATTTCCACTTCATGATTGAGCTATGATCTTAAAAGTCTTTGTTCACGTGCAATGGGGATAGGGATGTGAAGCTTGGATACAAAACTCTAAAGGAGAAGGTAAAAGAATACAACAAGAAGGATGCAAAGTTTTATGGCAACATGTTTGCGAAATTTACTAAGGTGCAACACTTTATTTCTGATGTTTAAAGCTTTATCATAATTTACTAAGGTGCAGCACTTTAATTCTGATGTTTAAAGCTTTATCGTTCCAGATTCTTAGGGGGTGGTTGGATGAGCTTTTGTTCTTTCCTGCGTTGACATTTACTAATCTCAAATTTTTCAATAATTAATGCAGAACACAGCTTCGAAGGAAGTGGAGGCTGCACCGATGAGCATTGACAGCAAGGCGTAAAAGGGCTCTAATCTTCAGTTCAATTGACTATTGAGATAATCCTTTTCTTTTTCTTTTTCTTCTTTTCTCTTGTCAAACTACTTGTTAAAGGCATAAAGAGAGGTCTAATGAGTATTCTTACATAGTGAGGATTTGCTTGGGTGTTTGGTACTGTTCTGATTTCTGCTTGTTACCATAGTTACCTTTGAGCAATAAATTTCCTTTCCAATTTATGATTCCATGTCGTAGAATCTGCTTAAAGAAATATAAAGATCATGGCGTTCTTATTTCATTTAACTAAATGCTGACCTGGCTTCGGGCACCAAGGATCGACTTGATCATTATAATTATAGTCCCGGTTGGTACCGATTTGTTGTAGGTCTTAATTATAATGGTAGCTTTGAAAATCCAAATGAAACTCAGAAATGTAGTGTGATTGATTTAGTGATTAAACACCTGAAAGTGGTAAATTGATGGGTTGGGCAGTTGTGGTGGATCAAAATAAAACAATTTCTACTTCTCAGAATGTTTTCAACGGGTTGACATCGTTGAGGCTGTCATTCGATACTAATGAAGAGAAAGTAGTGATGACACTCTTTTTTCTAACCCACATAAAATTGTTTTTGTCCAAATGGTCCCAAGCCGTGTCCGTGTTTCGGATTTGGATGTTTTACTGATCAAATTGACCTAAATTTATATATGATTTATATTCGGTTAACAAATTTCTTTTGATTGGGCTAAATTTCTTTTGATCATATTAGTACAATCGAATGTCTAATTGGATAAAATTTCTAAAGTTCTAATAAGTTGAGTCGGATTGGGATCAAATTCAAATTTAACCCCATCGACATCAATAACTTGTAAAGGGAAAAAATGTTGAAGTATTTTTCTATATTGATTATTTTCACTACACTGGACATTTTTATTCATACAAATTCTAGTTCAATTCAATCCAGTCGAAATTAATTTTCAACAGAAAGTGAAAGAAGTTTGATTTATATTGTCACCAATATGATCCTTATTTGACTAAGGTACCACTCGTGGATTTACATCCAAAAAAAAAAAAAAGGCTATGCCGTCGAGGAAAGCATATTCAGTACCAGAAGCCTTTGAAATTTCTACATATTGGCTATTGTGAAAAATTGTGGTGCTTGTGGGACGCAGTGTGTATCACACTCTCTCCTCTGAATTCGTGCTTAATAATAACTTCTGTTCACCTCTCTAAGGCAAAAAAAAAAAAAAAAAAAAAAAAAAAAAAAAAAAACAAAAAAAGATCAGATTCAGACACAAGTGGAGTTAGGCAGAGCTTAGCCAAACTAGAAGCCTCTGCTACTTATGTCCTCCTGTTATATCTCCCTGATCTATGGATGCAGTAATCAGAAACAAAACAATAGAATATTAAGCGTATATAAGTTCAATTAATAAAGTCGTATGTGAATGTTTTTCTTTTTTCACAAAATATGTTAATGTACATCACCCTGTCAATTACAACAGCAAAGAATGAAAACCTTGAAACTCTAAAGGCGAAAAGCTGCAAAATTTACACGTGTACTATAAATTACATCAAACTAGTACCATATAAATAAATCCAATCATCTTCCTATTTCTAGCACAAAAAAAATTATCGCGATAACAGCAGTATGCATCAGATATCGTAAGGGAACAAACATTGCAATCTTGTGACAAATATACGAACATAGATACCGCGCTTCACAATGTCACACGAACTACAAAGGTAAATTCTACCTGCCTTTGAGGACCTTTCACTCCTTGCAAACCCAACGCAGAAGAGTTCATTTGAAGGGCACAATAACTTTCTTTCACCGAGTTAACTGACTTGTTCCCCAATCAAATCAAGTCCGACAATAAGAAACGTAACACCTTGAAATAAGAGGAAGTAGAAGTGAATTCCTTGTGCAGACAGCAAGCTTCTCACTGAAGCAGTCAACAAAATAAACGAAAGAGCAAGTTCCTTTCTGTACAGACGATTTCTCCGTTTCTTTCCACCTTTTTTATTCATTTCTAACTTGTTAAGTTCAGCTAGGCCTGACTCAGAGGAGGATCTAAGAACACCACTTTCCATCAAATGTGCCGATTCATTTTCCATAATGGCAACTAAATCTGCTTCTGAAGATCTGCCTAGTTTTTTAGTAACAATCCATTCATAAGAACTTCCTAATTTGAAGAGACCTGATATCATTGCATTGAATTTGGTCACAGACATTGTGTTTTCGAATAGAAGATATGGCACAATAAATGGAAACGATCGCGGAGATGGAAGGATGTTTAGTATAGAGACTAGCCCTGGAACGTAACAAACGACCCAAAATGGTAGCTGAGCTTCGGGTAGGAACATAGTCAATGGGAGAATAATGCAGAAGAGTGTGAACGAGTAAAAGGGTAGAATTAGCTTCCGTAGGAGGAAGAAAAGAAATATTAGGTTTGCTTTCTTGAGGAAACTCACCTGGAATGTACAACATGAATTAATATAATTAGCTAAAATCAATCAAGCAAAACAGAGATGATTATCAAAGATAAATAGTTAGTAGTAAGTAATCATAGATAAAGATATATATATATATATATATATGCGCATGCAAGCACTTTCGATAGATTTCCAAATTAGTAAGTTAAAAAATAGTTTCAAAGCCTACGTGAAGTTTTGAGGAACACAAGGCAAATCTTCCATACAAAAATATTGCATAACCTCATTTAGAAGTTTATGTAGAGATAGCCGACACATAATATTTATTTCATTTCATATAAACTCTCATGTAGGAAGTATTCTTTATACTTAAGCCTAACACTTGACCTTTTTTCATAAATGGGTAGTGGTGAGACTCGAAGACATAACTTCTTATTGGTCTGGCTTTGATGCATATTGAATGGTCACCTCATTTAAAAGCTCTAGTTGTTAGAGATGAAAGATACTCAATATTTATTACTTCTAAAAAAGACATATATTGAAGAGGTTGCGTTGGGGAGATCCAAGGAGAAGATCTCCATTAAAGATAAAAGAAATCATTGACCCGCTTATTTATCTAATTACTGGTCTCCACATGTTCTCAAATAAAATAAGCTCACCAACCACTTAATTAGAACTACATAGATGATGTGGTATCCACGTCAAATGTATTCATTTTGTACTCTCGAATTTTTTAAATAGAGCTATGCTTCGAGTGCTAGTCACTGGGTATAAAGAACCGTGTATCCATAAGCAATATGTCTTGCCAACTTTACATAAGCCCTTGTTGAAGTTTTTTTTTCTATTTTTCTTTTAGTAATTAGTATGAAATATGATTCATTCTTTACTTCTGTTTGACTCATTTTTTTCTGCTTCTGTTTTATTCAGCAACTTATTAATTCATCAGAGGTGAAAGTGCAACAAGGCTGGATAAGTTACTGATGCTGACTTGAAAATGTAATTACAAAATGATGTTACCAACCTTAGAATGCAGTATGTCAACAAAGCACAAGCGGAACAATTGCATTGGTCCTGAATGCCAGCGGTGTTGCTGCTTCTTGTATGCTTCATAAGACTCGGGTAGTTCACATAGGCACTGCAGAAAAGATCAGCAAAATTATAACCACATTTAAATGCACAGGGCCTTACCCAAATCTTCAAGTGCAGTTTGTGCACCAACCTTGACATCATTTAAGTAAATGAATTTCCAACCACATAAGTGAGCACGAACAGCAATATCCATGTCTTCGACAGTTGTCCTATCTAACCAGCCACCACAATCCTCCAGGGCCTTGATTCTCCAAACACCAGCCGTTCCATTAAAACCGAAAAAATTAATGAACCACCCGTTGACCTGTTGCTCAACTTCAAAATGAAAGGCCAGATTTATATTCTGCAATCGCGTAAGCAAATTCTCATCCTTGTTGACAAAAGCCCACCTGGTTTGCACCAATGCAAGGTCATCTTTTCCCTTCAAAATCCAGGATTTAATTATTAAACACTGACCATAATTTTATACAGCCTATTACAAAACTTAACAAAACTGTGTTGCCTATAGGTTATCATGGATACGGTGAAGTTCTTCAATCTTGCTGAAAAAGGAGGTGGACATCAAGCAACTCTATGCTTTATTCAATGTTTTTAAGAAACAAAATGGTACTTATTTTCCATTCAGTAATGGATTTAATGAAGGACTGTATGGAAACCCTATTAAATTTATTCTATCAGGTCATACAAACCGTTATGTCAGTAATAAAACTTGGTTATTTCCTACATTCATTTATTTCTTAATTCACTTCGCGTATTGTAACCAGATTACCTTGAAGTAAGGAACAGTGCTCTTCAGAAAATCCGGTGCTGGCTGGAAATCCGCATCAAAGATGGCTACAAACTCGTAATCTTTCACATAATCACAACTCATTGCAGATTTAAGGTTCCCTGCTTTATAGCCAGTGCGAATAAGACGGTGTCTATATATGATGCGGACACCTCTCTGTTGCCATTTCTGTACTTCTGCTTTAATAAGGGATTGGACATCCGTATCATCGGAATCATCTAATACTTGTACAAGCATTCTCTCCCTAGGCCAATCCTGGACGCATACTGCTGCAATAGATTGCTGGTATACCTGAGCAGCATCAGAAAAAGAAAAAAAAACACTAATAACTACAAGGATAAAAAAAAATCATATGTTAACAATGGAGAATTATAGAATCCGAAGTTCAGAATTTGAATTTTTTTCAACTTTTTCACTTTTATTATCCGTTTGCTTTTGGGAGAGACATGGGAGACGTGAAAAAGATATCTGTACATACTTGTTAAGTACATGAATCAGGTGCCTTTGTAGCTAGACATAGCATTCAAGATGCAGTCTTTACTTACCAAGAACCAGAAAAATGGTTTCATGATTATACTAAGATTTTAAACATCACAATGAGTACTTGATTTGTTTATTTATATACCAATGTCTACTGGTAAAACTGAGAAATACAATGAAAATGGTCATGATAATAGATGGACTACAAATTATTAAAAACTATAGTTTTAAGGAAGCTTTTCCATAGAAAAAGACCTAAACCATACTTTATATATTATTAAAATATTAGGTTCAAACGCATTTATAATATAAATGCTAGGGTAATACACTAATATGGCTGATAATGTAGAAAAGAAAGGTCATGTTCCTTTAAGACTCATTGAAAAACCTATAAACTTTCCATAGCAAGAATGCTAATAACTAGTTGGTTTTTCGTCAGTTCTTAATTTATCGATGCCTCTAGCATGGTGTATGGCATTTCCAGAGTAAGTGTATTTATTGCTATTTTAATATGCTGTTGTGGGCCGTAGCCTACTGAGTAAGAAGATGTCAAAGAAAAGAAAGAAGCATCTGCTTTAGGAAAAAAGTCACACTGTTAAATTAAGTCTAAATATGCCCCTTTGCAGCAAAAGTGATCCCTTTATACAGAACATAAATTAAGTCAACATGGTTTATTTACGACGTTCTTCCTCTTGGAAGCCATCTATAATTAGGCCTCTTTTGGTCAATGATGCTTTAGCATCCCCAGATGCTTAATTACTAAATAACTTTTTGGGGAGCAAAAAAATCCTTACTCTTTAAACTCTTACTTGTTTCAGTTTCCTGAGACATTTATCATTCCTGAGTGATATTATACTGCTTTGCAAGGAGAAAAAAGTATCTTGGTGACCTAGGCAATGAGATCATTAATTATCTTACAGTTAGAAAAGTTGTTTTTGTTACCCAAAGTTCCAGAAAGTTTATAGATTCAACATAATAGTTTTAAATTGTACAATTCAATCACTCAAGTAATGTGGCTTTTTATGATTCCCCCGAAAATGTAGATGCTGAAATCAATTTTCAAAGAAAGTAGCATCCAACTTCATTCTTTTCATATTTATAAGCAATTCGCACATTAAGTATGCTTCATTGAATGCTAAATAGCTGTATATTTGTCACTAGCATAGCATATAACACCCTCTATCAAAGAACATTTATTTCTCATAAGTTTGTGAACATTGAATTCCAATATAACCTAAAGAAGTCAATTTAATTCAAAGTATTTTGTCCTTTCTATTTTTTTCCATCTGACCTGCTATGCAGGACAAGACAAAATACCAAGTTGTTAGAAAACTCCAAGATGCTAAATTCTTTCAAAGTAGTTCTCTTCATGAAGTGTTCTAAACTTGAAAATTTGTATGTAACTTAGAATAGAAGCATGACTTAATGCGATCAGTTCTGGTAATATTTACAATGAAGATAACACGGTAAGGAATGTCCTACAGCATTAGCAAGTAGCCAGATGCGCTGACACGCAATGCGTGCGACATACATAAATATTGATAAACATCCTCTCTTTTCTCATCCTCCCTAACCATTCAATATTTTTGAGGATGCAGAAATAAAATAGTATTTCCTAAATTTACTTAAATCACCAATTTTTAGGCAACGATATCATGAGCATCAAATTCAATAAACATAAGATATGCATTCCATATACAAATTATGAAAAAAAAAGGGCTAACAAAATATACTCCTCTCATAGCAACATACTTATCACTGCTTGAAGAAGTATTAAGGATTTGAAAAACCTACATTTTCTTACCTCCCTTTCATTGCACATAGGTATCTGCACCAGCACCATGGGATAATCCTCCATATTCTCAGCTCCCTCCACCGTCGGTCTTAACCCTCTCAGCTTAATATAAAAAAATCCCAGCACCAAAGCCAATCGATCCACCGACTGTATCAAAAACAACACTATGCAAACATTCGTCAAGCTCTGCAGCGGCGGCGCCAAATAATTCGCCCTAATTACCAACCACTTCGCATAAACGTACTCAACTAAATCCTCTGGTTCCAGAGTCGGAGGACTAAAATGCCATCCCCTATAGTACGCTACTAACTCGAACGAAAGAAGGAAAACACTCACTAACAAGAAGAATTTTATGATCCTGTAGAACTTTGATTGCGAACGCGGCGGCGCAGAGGCGGTGAGGATCCGACGATTCGCAGTGCGAATGACGGAAATTAATCCGTTGGTGAGGAATGCTAACGTGTGCGCGATTTGGTGGATCTTAAGAAGGTAAATCCACGATAACTGCCGCGCGCTTCGGGAGCGGTCCTTCTCCGTCGCCGCCGCAGTAGATGTAGGGTTTTGGATGTCTACGGTTGAGAATCCGGTAGTTTGAGAGGTGGAGGAAGTTAAGTCGTCGTTGTTGGCTCGCTGCTTGTTCCACCATTCCTGAAACTCGTGGTTTGGTGGACGAGACATATAGATTCAGGGAGAGGGTGTATGATGGTGGCGGCGGCGGCGGCGGAGGTAGTTGTGGATCTGATTATCAATGTCGAATCATTGCGGGCATTGTGTGTGTTGGATCCGGAGAAAGTGGGTAGGAGGAGAGCTGAGAAGCAGTGGATCAATAATGGTAGGGATGTGTGTAACACGGGCTGTTTGTTTTGCAACCGCATTCACTTACTACTTTGTTTTGCAATCATTATCATTTCTCTTTCTAATGAATTTTAAAATTGTATTTGAATTCAAATTAAGTTGTTTAAGAATGAGTTTTAATGAAGTCAATTGAAATGGAGTAGCTTATTTCTATATAATTTTGTTATCGTGACCAAGTTAATTTGTAAAATGATTTAAAAAATTTATAAAATGATAATTATAGTTTCAATCCAGATCATGATGTTTTAAATAATTAAATCCAAACGAGCTTTTAGCTATTAAATTTGAATTAAGTCTTGTATTTGTATATTTATTTTTAACCTTTTATCGCAATTGTCTCAAAAACGTTATAAATGGATTACAATGATATAACACATTATTAAATAATAGAGAAAAATTATTCAACCTCAATATCATTTGATTGTGTGATGATTCAATTTTTTTATTATCCCCAAATTTGAACTTGCTAGGTTCAAGCATTCTTCTACTCATTCTTAGATCAAATAATAACTCGTAAATTAAATTTTTATGATTGAGAACTCAAGACTCCAATTGAAATTTTGACTATATCAAAAATTTTGGAACATTAAATCCTAGCACATTAAAAAACCTCTCCCTCTACATGAGGCTCTTTCTCTCTCTAAATGAGAACTTTTCCCTTTCAACTTGAGAGTTCGATTTGGTTTTTTTAATTAGGTTGTCTTTTCTTTTTGGCTTTCCCCGGTGTTTAGTTTTTTTGGTTTTATGGAGGAATTACTAAGGGGTTTGGGATCTCAATTAATTTTAACGGAGGAAGAACAGGTCGAAAGTCGAATTCCAGAAGAGGCTTGGAGTGGATCAAATCTAGATACAGAATTAATTATGGTGGGACGAGTTTTGGTTAAAAAAGACATAAACGTAGAAGCCCTCGAGCGTACTATGTCGTTGGTGTGGAGTTCCGTAAAAGGAATCGAAGTAAAGAAAATCGATGATGGGAGATTTCTTTTTATGTTCCGCCACAAATATGATAGACAGAAAGCCCTTTCAGAGGGACCGTGGTCGTTCGATAAAAATCTGATCGTGCTAAATACGATTGGGGAACTCGATAATCCTAGATCAGTCAACCTGGATTAGAACGAATTTCATGTTCATGTTAGTGGAATTCCCTTCACCAAGATGAACAGAGCTATGGCAATTCATATTGGAGATTGTTTGGGACGGCTGATAGGCAATGAAAAGGGAGACTGTTTCACGTGTCTTGGAGATATCATGCGTATTAGGGTTGCTATGGACGTAACAAAACCAATCCGTCGTTTGCTAAAACTCAAGTCAGATGAAGGGGACACGATAGTAGTCACTTTTCAGTATGAGCGGCTGTCGAACTTTTGTTATTTTTGTGGAAAGATGGACCATATTTTCGGTTCATGCGAAATGCAATACGATTTTCCACCGGAAGAACGGGAGGGGAAACTTCCTTATGGCCCTTGGCTTCGGGTGCAAAACAATGCAAGACCTGGTGGCCGGAACGACTGGGAAGGTGTCCGACAGCCTACGGAAGAGACCTATTCAAAACGCATGGAGGGGCGGCACAATCCGGGGTGGAAAAAAATTTAGGGTTCCGAAGTGGCGGCTGCTTGAATATTGGTAGTAGTTATGGAAAAAGGTTCCCGGTGGAGGGTAGGCAATGGTAATTCGATTAAAATTTGGGGTGATAGATGGCTACCTAGAGAATCCACTTTTCAGATTTTTACACCTAAAGGGGACCGACCCAGTGATATGAAAGTTAGTGCACTTATTGATCAAGACACGGGGCAATGGGATGCGGACAGAGTAATCTCATTATTTAGTGAAGAAGATAGCGCGTGTATTTTATCTATTCCACTGGGAAACGGTAGGCATGATGACCGAAGATTGTGGCATTATAACCGTAATGGCCTTTTTTATGTTAGAAGTGCATATCACCTCGCCGTAAAAATAGCAAGGGAGTCTGATCATACAGGGGCTGCGAGCTCGTCCGCGGGAAATACGAACGACTGGAAATGGCTTTGGGCTTTGTCAATCCCATCAAAGATTAAAATTTTCCTTTGGAGAGCTTGTAAAAATTTGCTTCCTACTCGTGCAACTTTGACGAAAAGGAAGATCACAAATATGTGTAGTTGTGTTATTTGTGATGGGGAAGTAGATGTCCTTCATTGCTTTTATTTTTGTCATCTGGCTAGACAAGTTTGGGCTCTTAGTGGCATCTCATGTTCTGTTTATCTTTCAAATGCAACTAATTTTAGGGACTGGTTGAAGGAGGTTAAAGGAAAAACTGATTCAAAAACCTTTGAGCTATGTACTATTATTTGTTGGTCCATTTGGCATGCACGTAACAAATGGTTGTTCGAAGGAATTCAAAATGCAGCCCCAAATATTGTTATCTTTGCGAGAAATTACCAGACATCTTTATGGAGTAGCTCTGCTATAGTTTTAAGGCCTCAACGGCAGGTGACAAACATGTCTTGGAAAGCTCCTCTTGCCGGATTTATTAAGATCAATTTCGACGCGGCGGTAAATTCTAGAGTTGGCCGGTGTGGCTTGGGGGTGGTAGCTAGGTCGGAACACGGAATATGTGTTGGCTGGAGATCTGTGTGTATCCGTCAAAGCCTCGACCCTATTGCGGCTGAGACAAAGCTGCCTTACTTGCGGTGGAATTTGCAAAGGAACGTAATTGGAGCTAAGTGATAGTAGAAGGGGATTCGAGTGTTGTGGTCACTGCCCTAGGGTGTTCTTCGGAATCAAGAGCAGATTATGGAGTTATTATCGAATATATTAAACACATTGCATTATCTTTTGAGTCATTTTCTATCCAGCATTTGCAAAGAGAAGGAAATAGATTGACACATGAAATAGCTCAACTCTCTAGTGTTGATAGTTTTGCTTTGAATGTTCTTCATGCTTTGATCCAAAATATTGTACTCTCTGATTTGAGTAATGATTGAAAGCTATCTCTTAGAGCATCTCCCATGGTCATCCCTATTTTTTTCACCAAATCCTATATTTGGTGTAATGGAGATGAGTTGATCTCCCATGGTTAGCACACCATTTCACCATTTCACCATTTTTGGTGAAAGAATGTTGTTTTTGGCCTCCCATGGTTTTCATCAAAATTTACACCAAATTATAAAATAATAATATTTCACCATTTCACCATTTTTAGAGAATAGGATTTGGTTTGATCTCCCATGGTATTTCACCAAATGTGTCACCAAATAATAAATTTGATGTTTATCATAATTTTATAATACAATATTATCAATTTTAAAGTGCTATTTACAATTACAAATCATTTTTAAAAGTATTAAATTTTTATAACTATGTTAATTAAATTTTATGCTATATAAGTTATGAAAAATCATTAAAACATGTAATACAATTAACTCAAAATGTTATACATATAATAAAATCATAACATAAACAACATTTTCATAATAACTTGCATAATTAAACAACATTACAAACTAATAAAGAAAAAACAACATTGCAAAACGAAATAATCGTAACTCATTACAAAACATCTCACTCATCATCGTCATCATCACCTATTTGGCTACGTTTATCCCACAAGTGTGCAACCAGTCTTCTTCTTAGTTCATTGTGCTCTCCTTGATTTATCAAATTCCGATGCCGGCCAGTCTTCTTAGTTCATCGTAACTCATTATGTTGTTTAATGTTGTTTAATTAAATGTGTGTTTCATTAAGGAGTTTGTTGTCATATATTTTATTTTCATGTATTATTTAGGTTTAATAATATAAATGTAGCTTATTTTCGTTTTATTAACAATGTATTTCATTAAAGGATTTGTTGCCGTTTATGGAATTTTAATTATTAATGATAATTAGTGTATTTATTTGAAAAAAATCAATAAATTAATTGATTATTATACCTAAAAATATAGAATTAATTAACAATAATGTAAAGAATATTTATTTTTACTAACAATAATTTTTTATTAACAATAATTAATGCATATATTTAATAAAAGCCAATAAAATATTTAAAATATAGTTAAATACATATAAATCATAATAAACATGTCAATACGTTGCTACTCATGCAATTAGATGCTAATTAATCAAATAGGGACAATTACACCAAATCCTATTTCTTTTCCTATATTTGGTGATAAATATAGGATTTGGTGTAAAAAATGGTGAAATGGTGGGAGATGTAAATTCCTTCACCAAAAAATTTGGTGTAAAAATAGGATTTGGTGAAATGGTGAAATGGTGGTTGACCACCATGGGAGGCTAAAAAAAAATCCCTATATTTTTTGGTGTTATGGTGATTTAGTGATTTAGGGTGGGAGGCTAAAAACATCTAAATTAGGTGAAAAAAATAGGATTTGGTGTACCATGGGAGATGCTCTTATCCTCAAAAAAAATCTTAGCACATTTATACTATAAAATCAAACTGAAATGTAGAACCCAACACATATGTTATTCACAGCCAACATTATCCATATATTCTCAAAAAAAGAAAAAAGAAAAAAACACCAACACTAATACACTATCCATATGCTAGCTAATTAGGGCGCGTGAAAAATAGATTCTTAGGCTCCACTGTAAAGAATTCCTTGGGGAGAGCTTTCCGTAAACAGCGACCCGGCTCGGAGTGGTAGCTCAATTACTACCATTTGATGTAACAAAAAAAAAACAGATAATTAAGGGCTTCATTTATTATTCGAATCGAATTCGGAAAATATACAACACGCTTTGAAATTGAATGACGACTTTAGTCAAAGTCAACACCCTCGTTGATTCAGGGTTTTTCTGTATCCACACGCTCACTCCACTTGGAGCACAGCAATTACGTATACTAATTTTAGGTAAACGGCCATGGATTCAAACGGAGTCTCATCGGCATCGGACATCCACCGCGAAATCGCCTCTTTAGAGGCCGCCAAAGCGCAAATTGAGGACCGGCTATCAACTCTGCAAGCTCAGCTCAGTAATTGTAGCTCCAACGGCAGGGCAAAAGAGGAAATCGAGGAGAACAGTTTCACTGCTCCAAGCCCCACGGAAATTATTTCCGATGGCCAATTGTCGGCCGATATGATTTATAGATACAGCCGCCATCTCCTGCTACCTTCGTTTGGGGTTGAAGCGCAGGCAAATTTGTTGAAGGCTTCGGTGTTGGTTATTGGTGCCGGCGGCTTGGGTTCACCTGTTCTGCTCTACCTTGCAGCTTGTGGTGTCGGTGTGTATAGATACTAATAAATAGAAGAAGATAACTGCTAATTTAACTCTTTATTGAGTGGATTAGTTACTGTTTAATTTATTGCAGGACGTGTTGGTATTGTTGATCATGATGTGGTGGAGCTTAACAATCTGCACAGACAGGTAAATAGGAAAAGGAAGAAATAAAACTCTAGGTCCTGTGATTATTATCTTTTTTTTTTTTTAATTTGTTTTTGTCAATTTTCTTGATGTTGTTACTTTTTAGCAGTAAATACTCGGAAAGAAAATGTGGAATTAAGCAATTCATTCTTTTGGCCAATTAAACATAGTAAAATTAAGCAGGATAAAAAATGTTGAAATCATCTGAAGATGGAAATTTTGAGGCGGCTTTCAGCACATACAAAACACAAAATGGATTCTTCTTTTAAAGTGGAAAACACCATTGGTCTTGTTTAAGAGTTGCAAATATGACATTTCGCCTTCTTGTGCAACACTAAAAGACTCAACCTTTAGTGAGGATGCTGTCTAAAAGTTCCAAGATTTGAAGTGGGCACCACACTGGATTTGAGTTGAAGAGGGTATCAACGAAAACAGAAAAACAATTAAGGTTGGAGAAAACCTTTCCAATGATGGTGTTGATTTTAACAACAAAAGATCAAAAATTTGGGGAGAAAATTATTATTTCAGAAGTGATTTTATGGTCTGTAGCATCAGATGAACCATTAGGAATCAAATATGCATGTGATTTTCAGTGAATAGAATGTAATATAAAGGTTCTACGACATGCATTGAATTGCCGTACTTTCTGCATTTATCTTTATGTGCGATTATGGCTATTATTGACGACCCATTGACTAAACTGTATAATTTTTATTTCTAGATAATTCATACTGAAGCATACATTGGAAGATCAAAAGTAGAGTCGGCTGCTGCTGCTTGTCGCGCGTATGCAACTTATTAATCATCGTATTAATGTTTGTTTTTTATAAATAAGTAAAACAGCAGTAAAGTAGCACAAAATGTTATTTTATTTGAACTTTACAATTTTAAGTTAAATGTGACTGTTTTACCTATGATTCAGCTTAATATTGTTTGTTCAGGATTAATTCCACTGTCCAAATTGTAGAGCACAAGGAAGCATTCCGTACATCCAATGCCGTGGAGATTATGAGCAAGTATGATGTGCATTTATCTATTGTGATGTCCTCCAATAGCATGTTATTTTGTCAGATGTAGTTAGTATTGCAATGAAATCTCACATTTTGCTACTTATAATGTTTTATAGGTATGACATTGTTGTAGATGCAACCGATAATGTTCCTAGTCGTTACATGATCAGTGATTGCTGTGTTGTGTTGGGTAAGGTGAGTTGTTGTTTGCTATATCTTTCGAGAATAATCTTCCAAAAAAAAATGAAAATTTTGATATGAATGCATCGATTCATGTGTTGAATATTCATTTCACTGTTTGAAGCTTCTTAGAGAGTTGCTTTCAACTTCATATTTTATCCAATTCAATATGTTATTGTCTCGGTAGCTATGTATTGTAACATGAAAATCATAATATGGCATATTAGTCCTAAAACTTTCAACTGCAAAAGCTTCCATCATACCCAAAACATTTTTAGGGTATCATGTGAGTTGCCCCACCCTATTTATTGCAAGCAAAGTTTTACCTTTTACTGACCAACAATCTTTCTGTGCTTGTAGCCTCTTATTTCTGGAGCTGCACTTGGACTCGAAGGGCAGGTATATATGTCTATATGATAACCTAGAAAAATGAACTTCATTAGAGAGTAAAAAGTGTTGATAATTTCCGTTGCTTATCCCATCCTCTATTATTCATGCAGCTCACTGTTTATAATTACAATGGAGGTCCATGCTATAGATGCCTTTTTCCAACTCCACCACCTACAACAGCATGCCAGAGATGTGCAGATAGTGGAGTCCTGGGAGTAGGTATACCAAGCATGTAACACGTCTCTAATGGTTTTAGAATCATACTGAAGAATAGTGTTAATAATTTGATAGTATGTCTTGAAATCATTCTGTGTGTTTCTAATTTTTGCCAAAATATGATCTTAACCATTTAACTAGTACTTGGTTCACATAAGATCGTGTTCCTTTTCTCTTTTATATCCTTCCATTTATTTAATCCATTTCTTTTGTTTTCCTTAACATTTGAGCCACAACTGCAATTGGTTGAAGAATCTGACCTTTTTCCCAAGTCAAAATATCTGGAATATGTTTCTAGACCAAATGTAGTAATTTAAGCAAGTTGAAATGTAGTTTTGCTTCAAATGCTTGTATCCATTTTTGTTTGTTTGAATGTTTTTGAACTACAGTTCCAGGAATTATTGGGTGTCTCCAAGCTCTGGAGGCCATAAAAGTTGCAGGTGCCATTGGGGAACCACTTTCAGGACGGATGCTTCTGTTTGATGCACTTTCTGCTCGAATTCGTATTGTATGTTTCCTTTCTCGTTTAATTTAATGTCTAATCTTGGCAATTCCATGTTTCTTTATGTGAGGAGTTCATTTGAGTGTTAGATCAATTGTTCTCTCGTCTTCCATGGTTCTGGATCTCATTTGCATTATATTTACTTGTTCAAATATTCATTTTGTCGATATACATATGTATTAAGCCGTGCAAATTCATCTTTCATTCCCCTAATCTCAGGCTATTGCATATCTTAGGTCAAAATTAGAGGGAGATCATTACAATGTGAAGCCTGCGGAGAAAATACAACTCTTACACCACAGAAGTTCCGTGATTTTGACTATGAAAAATTCACCCAGTCTCCCCTATCCACGGTGGGTATCTATTTTGATCTAAAGATTTGAGCTCACTTGTCTTGTCCATTTCCTGACAATATAAAACCATTGCAGTCTCCATTGAAGTTAAACCTTCTCCCAACAAATGCTAGAATAACAAGCAAGGAGTACAATGAAAGAAACATAAAAGGTGAAGCACACGTATTAGTAGATGTGAGACCATCTCATCACTACAAAATCATTTCGCTCCCAAAGTCATTGAATATCCCTCTTGCAAGTTTGGAAGCGAGGCTATCGGAAATTTCTGCAGCCTTGGGAAGGGATGAAGGGGACAAGACCAAAAATGATGGTCCAAGTGCTTCTCTATATGTTATTTGCAGAAGAGGCAATGATTCACAGAGGGCCGTTGAATACCTTCATAAAATGGGGTTTACTTCAGCCAAAGATATAGTCGGGGGGCTCGAGTCATGGGCAAATGATGTGGATCCAAAGTTCCCAACTTACTAGCAATTCAGGTTTGTTTTTCATTCTTGCCTAAAATCGAATGTTTAGTGTGCTTTGGTTGGAAAGAAATGTTGGGCATATTTACTTTTTACTCCTGTAATTGATTGATGAACTCTAAAACTTTATTTGATTCTAACGAGATACCGGGTTATTTAGACACTAAATGCAGTTAATATGAAACAATTTGTTTACATATATGTTTTATTTCACTTGAACTAGACAAATGTAATTCATTTCTGCATTCTGTAAAGAGCATTCTGGTACTGTCTATTAACATGATATTTGAGGTTGTCATTCAAGGAGTGGTTTAAAAATGACAATCTAACCTATTCAACCCACTCCCTCCTTAAATTCTACTTAGTTAATAGGATCCGATCTTACACGGATACAATGACAGATGTCAGGTACTAATGAAATTTACTAAAAAATCTAATACATTAACAAAATTACATAATTATGGAGTAGATTTTTATACAGTATCATATAAGAAGTATATACTAAATAGCATCAGTTAACCTAACGTAAAAAAGTGAAAAAGATTATGGTAGAAATTATGTTACTGTCAGTGAGATTTATTGTATTTAAGTGAGAAAGTTGTATGTAATTAACATGGGATAAAGCAAATACATGTACTTAAAATGTCATTCTTTATTTTCGTAAATATTCTAGACGCGTTTTTAAAGTATCGAACATGAAAAGTGTCAACGTGTGTTCTGTCAAGTCGAGTATCATATACTCCATTAAGCATGCATAGTACTTTTTAAGTATTAATTGCAGTACCGTAGAAAATGACTGATCTTAATATGCATGTCCTTGAACGTAGAATCTAATAATGAAAGGTGAAGTCATTTTTTAAAGTGAAAATGACTCGGTAAATTATCAAAGAAAAAAACATTATTGATGAACTTCTTTCAGTGAAACTAATATTTTCAGGTGAACATTAATTAATATATGGCTTTTAGTGTGGAAAAATTTAATTCTATGAGATATAATGAATATTATGAGATTTAAATTCCCATTATATCTCTGTAGAACGATTTTTACTAGTTCATCTATTCCACACAAGTCTCGGAAGAAAAATTGAAGAAAAATTATGTAGCGTGATGAAAAAGGACACTTTAATGGGTCGGGTTAAAGCTCCTTTGGTGATCTATACCTAAGTACCTAAACTCTATTTTTTGTTGATTACAAGAATGACCCACAAGTATTATTACATAATATGTGTTGGCATGAATCAATTGCTCACATACAAATTGAGTACTACTCAGCTTTCTCTTTAGTAAGCTGCATACAAAAAATTGGTAAATGTCACAACTACTTAGCCAAAAATGGGCAGACAGAGGTATTTGACAAAGAAAAGGCCACCCCAACGAATAAATCAGAAAGTGGGAAGAAGATGAGTTATAAGTTGTAAACCATGATTGATTAAGTGGAGTACTCGTCTTCATCAAATGATAATAATAGCTTCTTTAATTTAGCTTGATTTTTACATCTAGTTTGTGTAGTCTAGCTTTCGTGTTATAGCGACATATGCCAATGTAACCTGTGGCTATCGAGTGAGGTTGGTTGTATCATTGTATGAGTGACTTAGTGCCGCATGAGCTTAATTAAAGGGAAACCAATACCATGTATTAGAACGTTCAGCTTGTACCTCCTCGACTTATGCACATCCGCCAAATATATTATAGAGCTTTTTGTGTGGGGTATGTCATTGTCACAAATTAATCCATTAATGCATAATACAAATTGAGAGAATTATGTATGGGGAGAGATCAAGAAATGTTTATTTTTTAGAATAAAATAGAGGTCCAACTTTAATATACATGAAGAGATCGATTATCCTTTCATATCGTGGTTATGTGTATGGTTCATATTGCCAGGGGATAGGAACCTTGACATTTTTCGAGAAAACGCACATAGCTTTCTTGTAAAGAAACAAGGCCAGCTCTAAATGAGTTGATTAGGGACTTAAAACAATGATATGTCTTGTTAATTAGGAAATCCTAAGTTTGGTCAATGATGAGAACTCTCATGCGGCTGATGAGGCCTTAACCAAGTAGTTAAGGATGAGGCTCCATGACAAGGAGGTTATGGGTTCAACTCCCACGAATGTGGGTATTTTCTCTAGTTTAATACTAGTAATTAGTTTACTTTTATATCATTGTAATAGTTTTGATTCGATATAGTGTTTGATGTAACAATGTATTCTCCATCTCAAAAAAAAAAAAAAACATATATTATAAATTTAAAGAAAGTTTGACTATTTATATTTAAATCACTTCTGATCAATTATGAATTAAATAATGTTTGGGTATCAAAATTGTTATAAACTACAAAAGTTTTCCTTTTAAAAGCAACAAACGTAACTTTTGGGAGACCAAAATTCCTTATAATTAATTCTCGAAAATAGTTAGAATAAAATCAATTGTTGTGATGGACTAAAATCGTTTGAAAACGTTTTGGAATTTTTACAACTATGATTATGCAGACATTTATTTATGTTGTCACTAATTATTATTACTGATAAATCTACAACTATTTAAGTTTTCACTAATAATCTTGACATTACTGTAACTTTTCTAATTGAACTTTCACGTATTGTCAATATAGACAATATAATAGTAATAATAATTTTCCTCAATATTATATTTACAAAAAATATTATTTAATAAAATTTGAATTATATATATGTCAATGACGACCAAACTAACATTGCCGCACAATTGTTCATCGATTTCTTTTTCTACAGCGATGGACAACCAAATATCTAGAGACAAACCAAAGTACTATTTGAGTTAATATCTTTGTCACATTCACACGAATGTTTGATTCTGATTTGCGGATTTCCGAAGCATTTTCCTTTCCTTTATAGGATGAAATTTTGAACAATTACCAATTTATCTTATTGTGTTCCTTCTGTTTTATGTACTTTTTGGTCCTGGTAATGGAGCCCAAGGGGAAAAAAAAAAAAAAAACAATTCATCTCAAAATGCTAAAAAATCTTATTATAATAATAATAGTATATCCAATCATAGTATTATAAACTCTCCTTCATTATTAGTATAATTTATCAAAAATAATAAATTCGACTATGGTCTAATTGTTATTTGAAATTCTAAAAGCGATATTAACTTGCTCTAAATTCCAAACTCGTCCCCAAATCATGAAAGTGGGAAATGCTTTGTGTACAATTTATTCTTTTCTCGTGAAGGAACAATTTATTTGTGATCATGTCTCTACAAATAGGGGATAATATCTAAAACTAGATATAACATTGCAATTGGTTGGTAAATGCAGGCATGGAGTTATTCCACAAATGGTTGTACAATTTTGCGTGGTGAGGGAGTGAAGATGATATGAAAGGAAGGTGCAATTGCTATGAATACGATAAAATCCTTTTTTGCGGACACGTGTGTGCCTAAGGTAGGGTGGGAATCAAAATTCGAGATTTAATGATCCAATTGAAAAGTAGGTGTTTTGTGTCAACTGTCAAAATTTTGTCTTTTATAGTTTCAAAATTTATCATGTTTGGATATATAAGTTGAAACATGAATTTTGTGAAATTTGTACAAATATTTCATTTGAAATTTATAATTTCAAAGTTTATTGTGTTTTGGACTTTGGATATATAATTTTGATGTTCTTTCTTTAACTTATATATTCATTTCTACTCTATTTCGGCTCCATCTTTCCACCAGTATGGGCCTTTTTATAGTTAGTGTAATTTGCTTTCAACGAGATTTAATATAACACACTGTTTTTTTACTGGGGAAAAAAGAAGGGCAAAAACAAGACATTTTATTTAAATATGATCAGTTAAATTCGTCCTATCTGTAACAGTTCGAATTTGTGGACTTTTAATAAAAAAATAATCTGCCGACATTTTGTTGCAAATGTTAGTGAGAGAGGTTGCATAGTATGCCTTTTTTGCTTGTTAGATACCCCTACTTTTTGAGATAAAAAGTTGGGAAATATATAGGAGTACGTAGTAGTATATTATATTATAAATAAAAAATTCATGGAAATGTAAAAAGGAATTTATCTATTCGTTCATGTTTATATGTAGAAGAAAAGTTTGTTGTTTACTAAAGTTATTTCAAGTTGAAACACGTACATTATTTCAAGTTGAAATCTAGTCAAATTATAATTTAAATGTTTTACTCAAGAATCTTTATACCCTTATTAAATAACTCCACTAAGAATACATACTCCAGAAATGTATATTACAAAATATTGCTACTCTAATTCATTAGCATTTTTGAAATTGTTTTAATTAATTATCTTTATGGTTTCTTAGACAGCAAGAGAGGTCTGGGGCAAAACTGTCATTTCAGGCAGAATGTTGGGAAAAATTATTACTATTGTTTATTAATCCAACTGCCATACACATTTCACTGCATGATTGGTATTCTTTAATATTTTGTTGCAGACACAGACAGGTCAATTATCACCAAAAACATCTTTTAATTATAGAATAATTTGTTGTTTAACTCTTATATGCAAAAGGATCATTTTCAGAGAATCTTTCGGATAATTAAGTCATTGGGATCAGGAGATCAATAATGTACCCTCTTTAAACTATTCATGAGAGGCTGAAAACTACACAAATATTTTGTTTTAACACAAATTTTTTTAATTTATAGTGACCACCCTATCTAAAATCCAGTCCAAATTCGATGTGATTGTAAAAAAAATCGTATAAACAGTAATTGAATTACATCAATTACAATTTACAATGCACATACACGTTCATTTTACTTCATGATTGGCAAACACATAGGGCATGTTTGTTTGGTGTTTTTCAAAATTATTTTGTGTTTGGAAAATGTCAAACAAACATGTTTTCTACTTTCTGAAATAATTTTTTCACCTCTCAATTTTCTCAAACTACTATCTCAAAAGCCAAACAAACAACAATTTTCTTATCTCTAAACATAACAAATGCAAACTCTCATCTGATTTGACATAAAGTAATATATCTCTTACATGTTGATCTCACATAACAAACATGATTTGACATAAAGTCTTACACATCTTACATCTACAACCTAACTCTTCCAAAAAAATATACACCTACTTTACTTCTCAAAACACAAACAAACAGTATTACACAAATCGATATTATTTCACAAACCTCCACTACTCTCCCAAACTACTTTCTCCAACACCAAACAAACAAGCCATACATTTTACTTAAAGACCAACCGTATGAATTAGAAAGCTTTCTCATTTTCTACTAAATGATTAACGGTAAAGTTGTACTTTTAGTCTCATAGGACATGACATGTCATTTTATAAAATAATATTTTTGAACCATCTTTTCTAAATATTTTAGACTTTTGAGCTACTGATCACCTCATTTTCATTTAATTTTGGACCAAAAATATAAAATCATTTTCATTTAATTTTGGACCAAAAATATAAAATTGAGACTGTCTTGTGGGCTAAAAGTAATAAACATAGGTTAGTCTCTAAGAATAAAATGACTATTATTCAAAATTTGAGATTAAAAAAAATAGCGATTATATAAATTATGTGATTGAAAGTATAAAATATTTTGAAAATTAGAACTAAAACTGCAATTTTGTAAAACACCAGACCAAAAATATTGAGAGTTTAATATATTGGAACTAAAAATTCAATTTTGTGAATGATTAATCTATGCATAAGATAAGAGCATCTTTCCGCTACTTAACCTTTTCCTATTCATAAATTGTTAAAATAATGGTAAACCAAATTTCATAAGCCAGATTCATTGGGTCTAGTCAGAAACTCACCATTGCCAACCTGGGATTCTTTTTATGTCTAATACTATTAATTAAATATATCAAAAAAAAAAAAGTGTATATTTATTCACTAAATCTTACCCTTTTGCCACTTTATTCCATGTGAGGTTAAATTAGAAAAGAACAGAAGCTTCTGTTTCTGATTAATATGTAAAATTACTTGGTAGTGAGCAAAAATCGTGTTACGTATTAAATTATTTAGAAAAAAAAAAAGAATACAACTAATAAATGCAAATAAATTGGAACATTGGTTAACACTTCTTTCCAAAAATTACATGGGTCCCCAGGAATGGCCTGAAATTATGATTGATTCCAACAAAAGTTTAATCGGAGTCATTATCATTTTTGTTAAGACTTTTAAAGAGAAATTGCCCCACTAATACAGCTGGTTACAACATAAGTAACCATCATAACCACCAAAAAATGTGATTTATTGTACAATTGACCTAACTAGATGTTGAAAAAAGATTGTGTTAGAATTATAGAGAATAATTAATTAAGTAGGCTAGCGATCATCTAGTTTATTGAATTGTATTAAAAATTATAAGTATCGTGTATAAAAGACCTTCATAAACCCATAAATAATTTAGAACTATTTCGATTGTATAGCAAACGAATAAAATTTTAACATTGAATGCGCAAATAAATGTAGAATTTTGTTCTTTGTTTCCTCAGCCAAGAAAAGAAAAGAAAAAAAAAAAGAGCTATCTCACAAAAAATGGTATTCGGACAGAAATGACCATGCAATTTTTATACCCCAAAAAAGGAAAAAAGTATTTATCCTAAAACTATTTTTTTCTTTTTTTAAGGTGATTTTATTGTTTTAGTCAATTAGTGGAAAAATAGCCATGGAAAAGTCATTCATTTCTCATTTCTACCTAAAAGAATTAGAGAATATCTTACATGATCATATATAGTACAAATAATGTTAATGTGGTGCTGTCAAGACTTGCACCGAGAACAATTACTTAATTAATCTAAAGATTATACAATGGGAAATCACAAATCTTCCCACAAAAATTTTGGAAAAGCGAATGAATTTAAGTACAAAATCATAAAATAAAAAGCAAATTTATCTTGGACTTTTTCTAAGAGTGAGTAGCAATTCATCCATATGTACATCACAGCCTTTTTCTTCACCTCTCAACTTTCATGTTTGATGTTTGATTTTGAACTGCATAATATATCCATCATTAATTGACAAATTATTTTTCAATAAAATCTAAAATTAACAAATTTACTTACCAAATTATATTAAAAATATCTTGAAAATCCTAAAACATTTTAATGTAATTAGTAATTACCATGAAATTGTACAGGGTTCTGGCCAAAACCCATCTGAACAATGCTATGCAAATCATCTTCACTGAACCCCTGGAACTGTTCCAAAGGAAGTTTTAAAAAATAAACATCAGTTACTACTACTACTCCTATTTTTTTAGGAATTTGTAATTTATTTAATGGTAATTTACCTGAGCAAAGGTTTCACTAAATCCATCAATAGATGGCAATTGTTGCACATTTTGATGGGGAAGATGATTGTAGTCCAATGGGTACATTTGTTGGGGTATAGTTGCGTTTTGTTGAAATATCTATATGTAAAAATGGCCCATCAAATAAAATTTTCAAAAACAAAATTCCTTTAAATAATTAAAAAATTGACCAAAGTAAAAATTTACTTACATCCTTGGTGAGAAGGTTGTTTATGTTAGAATCCAGCTCCGGATTTACTGAAGCCAACTTCATTGACAAGAACTGCCAAAATTTTGGAAAAAAGAAACCAAATTAGCCAATAAAATGCAGAAAACAATAGTTAATTAATTGTTTTAATTTTCTGCTAGTTAATTAATTAATTAATTTACCTCGACCTGGCGTTGTAGTGACTGTACATAATTTATGATTTCATCTAGCATCAGTGCTTTTCCAGTCACCTGAAACAGAAAAACAAAAAAGGCCAAAACTTTTTAAAATTAGAAAAGATAAAAAAATAATCAACTATTGTTTTGACCAAAGTTTTGGGGAAAAAAAAGAAGTTGAAAATACCTTGTTGCAACCTGGTACAAGATCCTGAAGAAGTTTCATTCTTTCCCCTATTTTCTCTCGTCGTACCTAAGTAAAATGGCAAAAATAAAAATAAGTAACTAGTATTTTATATAATTAGGCAATGTAAGAAATGAAGATTAAAAGAGTTAATTACTCTTTCTGCTAAACTATGGCTGTCAGTGGCTTGACCCCTTCTTGCTCTGACATGAATATAGTCCTTTAATGGCTCAGCTGCTGCTGCCTTTTCTTTCTCCCCTTCATTTCCTTCCTCCTCTGTTTTTTCGCTTCTTGTTGCCTTCGAACGCTTCAAATTTCCATCTTCAACTCCTCCATTTCCCTTCAATTACAAAAATATAACTCTAATTTGATTTCCACAACCCAAAAACATACTACTAAATGATTTTTGTATATTCGATGGCAACTTATGAAAATCTTAATCTACTGGAAAGAGGAAATCGTCAATATATACAAATAAAGTTGTACCAAAAGCAAAATACCTTGACCAAATTTGATCCATCTTCTTTAGTTTTCCCTCTTGAACCCACTTTTCTCTTGCGAGGATTCATCATCGAACCCATTTCTCCACTCAAGATTTGCTCAGAAACAGAGGATTCTTCATTAGAATTCGCACCCGACCCGGAAAACTTACTCGATTTCTTCTCAATCACATTTCCAGACCCAATTTCCATCTGGGAAATTAGTCTCAAATTCTTGTTCTTAAGAGAAGGGCTACTCGAAACACGTGGAAGCTTCGAATTCCCCATCAATGGAGACCCGGATCGATGTGGGATTTCAACTCCGTTTCTTCCATTAAAGCTCCTACTTCCAAAGCAAGAAAATTTGGCGGCTCTCTCCGCAAATCCCGGATCAGTATCAAGAATTGGAAAATTGAGCTTATGTGGGGAGCTTAATGGTGTACTGTAACATGAATCGTTATTCGCCGCCGTGGAAGACGGCGGATGAGGGAAATTTCCGACGGTTCCTAATTTTCCGATGAGTTCGCGGAGGGCAAAAGCGTCATTTGACAAGGCGGAGGTGGAGGCAGCAGGGGAGGGGTCAAAATGTGAGTATTGATGATCCATAGAGGAATTGGGGTCGAAAAGAGATTGGTCGATATTGCAGTTAAGTCCATTCCATGAATTCATGAAGTAGTCCTTATCCATTACTAAATATAATTTCAAATGTGTGGGGAAAAAGAAAAAGAAAAAAAAAAGAGAGTTTAAATTGAGGCAATTTGAGGAATGTTGTTTGAATGAAGCATATATAGAGACAGAAGTGTAAGGAACAGAGGAAGCAGGGGTGTGAAGAATGAATGTAATGTGTGTTTGGAGAAGAAAAGGGGAAAAAGGAAGAGCATAAATGGAAAGGAAAAGGGGAAGGGAAAAGGAAGGGTAGTGATGAAGTTATATAGCACAAAAGGGAAAGAGTTTCTTTGACCTTTTCTACACTCTACTGAAAGAAAATTAAAATTTAAAATGAAAAATGAAAAAGAAAGTTTTTTCTTTCTTATCTTTTTTTTTTTTTTTTTTTTTACTTTAGCCGTTAAAGGCGGTGGGGGGGAAAAGGTTTAATTTGATAAATGCCGGGCCTTGGACGTTAAATCACTAAAATGACTAAATGAGCTCCCAACGTAACTCTCTTGAAATTACCAATTTCCCAATTTTTGTAATTTTTTGATAAAACATAATACTAAGTGAAAATGATATTTCAGGCTACTTGAGTTGAATAAAAAAGCGATAGTCGCAAAGAAATATATTCGAATATAAGTCATGATTGAGAAGGTAAGTTTGAGATTATATAGATCTAATATAACTTAATATTTCACAAGGGTACGGTAGTGATGTAATTATCGATAATTGCGGGTTTTAAGTTAAATGGTTTACAATCTATGAGCAATTCGTCATTTGAAGAGGACTTTATTGTTTCTAGCTAGTTTAA
The DNA here is from genome assembly GCA_030819805.1 of Penstemon newberryi var. newberryi. NCBI lineage: Eukaryota > Viridiplantae > Streptophyta > Magnoliopsida > Lamiales > Plantaginaceae > Penstemon > Penstemon newberryi. The sequence continues at coordinate 46,728,734 of JAUALY010000001.1, forward strand.
TAATAAAACTTGCACATTTGAGTCTTGACATTTCATTTTTTTAATGGGAAGCATATAAAATGGTCCCTTTCGCAAAGATTGCTTGTCGAGAGCTTAAATGCTAAACAACATGTAATGTACTGATATATTCTTTAAATGACACGTGTTTTCCTTATTAACTATCATCAATAACGTATATTTTGAAAAAAAAAAAACAAATATAGATACATATTATTTAAATTATGTACTCTTACATTATACTATGTGTATCATCTAAATTCTTGCATATGTCTCCATTTTCTTTAACCAACAAAATTTGGTAATGAATATTAAAAAAACTTCAATTTGACCGCATACATTTAATTATACCACAAATATTTGTACTTGTGTTATTATCGATTAGTTGTTTAGAAAATTTACTTATTCCTACAAAACTTACTTCCAAAATAAATGAGTGGGAATGTGGGATCATACCTTGTTTGTATTAAGGATTTTCCATATGTATACTCAAAAACATGGATGGCAAAATAGAGGGGATTATCTCATGTTGAGTATTTGCCGCAGTGTGGTTAATTAGATTATACACGATTGAGACAAGAACTTGTAACTATAATTTACTATGTTATCCGAATGCACAAGATATTTTTTAATCGCAAGTTAACTTTCTAATATACTTAAATTTTACAATATCATCTACTATTTATTAGACTAATGTATATTTGCTCTAAAAAAGTTTAAATTAAAATGTTACAAGAAATCGATAGTAATACTACTACATTTTAAAAAATTAACTACTAATACTAGTTTTCAGAAAAGAAAAAGGGCATTCCATGATATCATAACCGATGGTGTGCTTATGTTTATTGACCCCCTCCCTCACCCAGAAAAAAAATAAATTAAAAAGGTAAATTGAAATAAAATAATAATAATAATAAAAAACCCTCTGATGGTTTCTGGAGGAGTTGTAAGAAAAAAGGATTGTTTACAAAATTCGAGATTTATTTATCCGTATAAAAATGAAGCAATTGGCCCAGAAGATATTTGGGCCTCGAAAATCACATTCTTCAGAGCCCAGTAATTTAAGAGGGCTTTTCCAGTTTTATATTGCACAATGATTGGGAGTCAACAGAGGTTGTCGGTTTGGATTAAAGTCAAAGCGTAGTAAAATAAAAAAAACCCAAATAATTAATACTCCTACATAATTAAATATTTTCATGAAAACGTTAACGTGTGTTTGGGTAAGTCAATCATTGCATTAAATTCTAACCTCTCCAGTAAAACCGGATTTTGTCGGATTCCCATGGTAATGATTCTAATGAAGAGTACTAACAATTTACTCGCATATATTTTTCGTTTCTTTTCTTTTTTCTTTTAGATGTGAATAGAGCTTCTTTTTTTTTTTAAGAAAATGTGAAGAGCTGAGAGTTTGAGATGACAAAAATGGTTCACAACAATCCTAATTTTTTTTTTTATCTTATTTTATAACTATTATAGATCAAATAAAGATAATTAATCGAATTTGTGAAATTAAAGGTGATTTTTAACGGCGGTACCAAATGTCAACATAAGTAATGTCATCAACTATGCAATAAGACTTAATTGCAACGTCACCACTTAAAGGTGATTTTTAACGGCGGTACCAAATGTGAGCGAATTTGTGAAATTATGGTACAAAATGTGTTGGCCTCAATTTGTTTGGTACCAAAAGTGGAAATTGACATATAGCTCAGTACCAAAAAATGCAATTATCTCTTTAGTAAAATTATTTTTAAATCATTACCTTTTCAGAAGGTAACATGTCAAATTTACTGAATTTTAAAGGGGACCTAGTAAGAATTAGCACAAACTGGAACTAACCACAAAAAAACCCCTTGTTTGTTTCATGTTTAACTCTAAGAATAGTAAACAAGCGGTGAGAATAAATTATTAATTTATTTTGATAGTAGATTAAATGCAGTAGTGCATTTCCATTAAAGACTAAAAAGTCACCGGCCTACCAGCTCCAAAGTGCAACCCCCCAGTCTTGTTCTTTAGCAATAAATTAAATTAAACATTCACTGTGAGTATTGGCCAAGTTGCAGTTAAAAGCTTAATAAAGAGGTTATTAACATTCATAATCAATGCAACTTGTATAATTAAAAGTTAATTATATGTGCCTCTTCTGAATAAAATACTAATATATATAAAAACTTTTGGTTTTCAGCAGGGGGTTAGGTTGCTAGATACTGGACCTATTAAATTAAACTTCTATCTTTATTTAAATTATTATAAAAAGGTAGCACAATTATACCTCAATTTAACTGCTCACTAGTTAATGCCAATGAGGATCTTCCTTTAGTATGATGTCTTAATAAATTCTTTTTGTTTTATTTGTTATTCCCTTCTATTTTATTTTTATTTTGGTGCCTGTGGGTTGTCATTTTGGTAATATGTAACAAAATTAAAGAATAAAAAAACCTGAATTAGTTATGTAAGTGAGTTTCACTAAGCAATTTAACATATATCAATATGTCAAATATCATGTTGAGTTTAAGTAATCTTTATTTTGTTGAGAACACCCTCTAGCAATATGATATTTCTACCCGTTATTTAATAAGCCGTTTTTGTTAATATTTTAAGGAAAAAAATAGTTTAGTAATCAAAACATATTTTCATTTTCATCCACTAAACCAGATACATAAATGTTAATATTTTCAGCAAAAGCGTATAATTTTTTTCATCCACAAACACTTACATGAGTTTAAGTTTCTGTGTTCATATGACAATATGACAGGATTGGTACTGTTCAGTTCAATTAATTAATAATTTTTAAGCTAGAATTATTTGAAATTGAAATTAAGTCCCAATCTACACAATTTCAATTTCCCTTGGACATCACATGAATTAGGTTAAATCTAAATTAAATGGTTTGGATCTAACTCACTCCAAAAACTAATTCATGAAGTAAGAATTGTCGACCAATGCCTTATAAGGTGAACTTAGTCATGAGTTTCAATCCATGTGAGGTATTTAGTCTCAACACCCCCCTTCTCTTGTGGGCGGACTGAACATGTGAGTGAAGCAAGCCCAACAAGTAATAAATTAATATCCAACCTTGTGAACTGCGACATATGGGTATAGGCCCAACACACGAATAATGATAATTCAGACCTGGTTAATTGGACGAATAATAACAACCCATGTCTTGTTATCTAGGCGAAGTATGTGGGTGGATAATGAGGCCAGCATGTGAACAAGATCATTAACTCGGTGCTCCGATACCGACTTAAATTTCACATGGATTAAGTTTAAGTCCACATTAAATGGCTATCTAGATCACATAAAAAAAAAATAGCTCAAGAAATAATGATTGTTCAAGACTTTATAAGATTAATTTAGTCATGATTTCCAATCCAAATAGGGTATTTGGTCTCAACAATTTCAATAAACAAAAAATAATAATCAAACATCATAGACAAAAAAAAATAGTATTTAACTTTCAAGCTACCTGTTTCTCCCTCTTTAGAGTCAAAATTAAGGGTGAGTTTGACTTAGCGATTCGAAAATCAATTAAAATGAATTTTGAAAATTGATTATGATAAAATTCAATTATAAAATAATTGATTTTGGATAATAGCTTTTGCAAAAGTAACACTTTAGTAGCTTCTGAAAATAAGTTGATTTTTATTTTCTAGAGATCCCAAAAGTGATTATGATATTAGGAGCCAAACACCATTAAAATCACGATTGACTAAAATCAATTTCTATAATTGGGGCCAAACACTTCAAAAATCACAATGAAGATCTAGAAGTGTTTTTAAGAGCTCCTACCTCTGGGCCAAACTCACCCTAAATCTGGCTCCCCAACTGCTAATAACCTTACACTAAACCTAATATTGGCTGGTAAAATCAGACAATATAAATGCCATCAACTAACCTCCAACTAATCACACTATTTTTGTGCATCAGTAACTTTAAGGTGGTGATAGGAAATCATGACTCGGGGATTAATTAGTGTGATTAGTTGGATAATTATATCAGTAACTCATATAGTAATGATACATTGCATTTATATGTATTGGGATATCTAATTCAATACGCATCCATTGGATTAAGATGATATTTATAATTATCATGCAATCACTTCCAAGATTTTTTTGGATTCTTGTGTGATCATACGAATCCATGAACATTTCTAAAAAGGTGGTGGATGGGGGAGTGGACCATATATTAATCGTTGTTTATATTAATATATTGTTTATCTCAACTTATTAATTTCACGAAGTCTACTATTGAAGATTTATTTATCTTAGTTACAAAGTTGGGAAAATCGCAGTACTTTACCTCAATCATATATATTCATCATTTTGTAATTTTTTTTAGTGAAACGATTATTACATCAATATCATTAAATCGAAAGTAATATTTAATTAGAATCACGTTTCATAGAAAATTATATATCTACCAAACACTAATATTAAACTAAAAGAAAATTCACACTAGTGTAAATTGAACTCATGACTCATAGGTTCTGGGATATCAGCTTTGCCTCCATCATATTCATCATTTTGCACTTAATCACCCATCCTTTTAAAAATTGCAGTTACATGCCACTTTTGTTAATTATTGCAGATTATCCCCAAAATCATAATAACTCGTCAAGATTTTGTCATATATGTATACAATTATTTTCTCAAAAGATTAGGAAGTAAAATTTGAAAGTGTATAAAGATTAAGGGGTAAAGTGCAAAAGATATATGTGTCAATGAAGCTCAGTATTTAACAAATCGCCGAAAGTTCATGAAAAACTATAATGTAAATTTATCTATTCAAAAATCACTTGTGTTAATATCGTATAAACCTCTCGATTTTGAATGTTTCAGAGGTGGAAATGATTATATACTCAATCTTTTCCAAAATGATGATAATTTTGATAAATGTGAGTTCAAGGGTCTTCCCCCTAAAGTCTATAATTTAGAATAATTAGATATTTAGATTATTTACGGTGCATGATTTGATCGTCACCCCGAAATGTTATTCCTTCATAGTAAACTTGATTTTAATAATAATAAAAAAAAAATTAATACGAATGATTTGTAGTTAACAATGTAATTTTTTTTTTTTTTTACATTAAGGAACGAACAACTCGATCATTAGGATCTACAATACATTTTTTGTAGGTTATAAGTACTCTCTTTGGCTGTAAAGCTTGATTTTAAAATGTCTCTTCGATCGAGTTGAATAATTTGTTTGGTCAGTAAGATAATTATAAGAAAATAATAAAAATTACTTTTTATATAAATTAAATAAACTAATTTAAATTCAAGACCATATATTTGCACGTGTTATCACAATTAGAGCATAAATTTCATGTATATATAGAGACTAGAGAGATAGGGGCTAAAGTACAAATGTAAAGTTTGGGGGTAAAGTACCACAAATTACTAAGATTGATGGGTGATGTGTATTGAAAAGACAATTTCACCCTCATAAAGTAGCATATGAAAGTCACATGCTGAAATTTTGTCGGAATCTTAACGGAGTATTACGTTAGCCGATGATTTCAGAGGCAATCTGCAATAACTAACAAATGTGATATATGTATATGTAATTTTCAAAATGATGAGAGTTTAAGTGCAAAAGAGCGAATATGATAAGGTAAATTTTCCCTACAAATTCTAATGAAATAATGAAAGTTATATATAATTAGGATAAGAAAAACATGGAAAAGAATAAGAGAAAGAAATAGTGGGGGATCCGGATATCCGAATATACATTTAAATGCAAGAAATTAGTTTACATAAGGCCATCTCCAGCCGATCCGGGGAGGCAAGCAACAGCCCCCCGTCGGCTGGAGATGGATCTACCCCCGAAGGGCAAGCAGGCATCCAGGGGGAGATGCCTGCCTGCCTGCCTGCTCATGGACGCGCTGCCTTTTCTTTTTTTTTTTTTTTTTTTTTTTTTTTGCAATTTGGTCAGCTGCTAGGAATCAATGTACAATTTTCACATCTTAAACAAACATAAATGTGTTTTTCTTTTGTTTCCTATAAATTTCTCCAAAGTCATCTGCAATTATTTCGTAAACAAACATAATACGAGAGAAAGAAGGAGAAGAAGGAAAAGGAAAAGGAAAAGCATGAAATATTTCTAGAACATAAATGCATTTAATGTTTGGAAATTTAAATAATGCTTTAATTATTTGAAAAAAAAAACTCCTATGAAATGCAAATTTGGTACCATAGGATAGGTTTTCAATACATTAAAATGTCGATATAAATTTGGTCATGTTTAATATATAAAAACTTTTTAACACTTATTAATTATTATTATTATTATTATTCTATTATTATTATTGTTGTTGTTGTTGTTGTTGTTGTTGTTGTTAAGTGAGAGTGGAGAAAGTTTGAGATTGAAATAAATGTTTTGAATTGTTGGTTCGGTTGGAGATGACTGAATTGGCAAGGCAGGCAGGCAAGCAGACAGACAGACAGGCATGAGGGGGCTATTGCCTGCTTCGGCTGGAGATGGCCTAAATAAAAAGCTAGAGACAATAAAATGATTTTAAAAATACTAGAATTAGCAATTAATACTGAACCGGCCCCATGCTTCTTTTGGAATGTTTGCCCATATTGTACAGAAATTAAAAGACATGGCCACTCTTAAAATAGAGTCCTAGGAATTGCATATTCCCAATACCTAAATTGTCAATTAATATAAAGCTACTTTATTTAATTCCAAACTGTCACAGGTTCTTTACACCTAGTCATTTTACTTTAATAACTTATTTAAGGACAAAATATTTGGGGGTTCAGAAAAAATGTTGTGAGTTATGAGATTTATTTTTCCATTACCTTTTCTATAACCTTTTTGTTATCAATTAAACATTTGAATTTTCTTGCATGATAGCCAAAATGATATACAATATATTATATTTCCCAAAAATCGAACATGTACCAAAAAAAAAAAAAAAAAGATTATATTCCTTTTCATTTGTTCGCCATTTCTTAACTTTCTTTTCATTTTTCTGATATTCAAACAAGTCATATGTAAGAAGAAAAAAAAGGAAAAAATACTTTTGATATCAAACTTTAGTCCAAAAAACACATTTGATACTAAGCTTTTTGAAAAAACATATTTCATACCATGATTCACACAATGTTGACACATTTAGTTTTGCCGTTAATTTTCGAACGAAATTCAGCACGTGTCGCTCATGTGCCCGTTAAATTGATAATGGGAGGTAAAACATGCACGAGTTTTAAAGACCCACATTTGACGGCACATCCTGAATCCCATCCGAAAATTGACGGAAAAGTAAATGTGTCAAGATAGTGTGAATCATGGTATGAAATGTGTTTTTTCAAAAAACTTGGTATCAAATATGTTTTTTGAACTAAAGTTTAGTATCAAAAGTGTTTTTCCCTCAAGAAAAAAAAGCAAATAACAACAAATTGTGGCAAAACTAATTGTAGTTTTTAAGACTTGTTTCTCTTCCACCACCCAACTTACAATAGGAATATAAATACAACAATTCACGATATGTGAATTTAAATGTCCTCTAGTTTACATGAATAAAAATAAAGAAAAAAAAATTGTTAGAAGAAAATTTGAAACTTACTTGTAGTATAGGGGGTAGAGTCTAGAAAAATTGAACGTGGATATACGTTGCAAATTTTGACCGGGGGAATGGGGATCGGATGGAGCAATTAATTCATAACTATCATCCATATTCCATATATATATTCATTTTGGATCACATTTGATATATTACATCAGTGCCAACCCTCATTAATTGGATTCGTTAAATTGTCATTTCACCAGTTCTTTTGTTATTTTAAATTAAAACGTGTTTATGTGCATTTCATTTTTTTCCCCCTAAATGTGCTTGTCAAGAAGAATTACAATTCATCCAGAATTATCGTTCTCTGTTGATACTACGTGTCCTTATTTTTTTCCTCACATAAATTAATAATTTAAAACCCACAATTAACTTTTCTTAACTATTTTTTTTTTTTTTATCTACAAACACTGTTGCTACACGTCAAATACAAAAAGGTATTTTTTTTTTTTGGAAGGAAAAGAGTTTATTAAATGGGAGTGAGAGTGGGCTACAAGAAGATTTCATCATGACCCTATGATTTATTGGCTCAATTATATGGTCCCATGACCATGCCCCCCAAGAAATCCTATCTGCAGGGTAACTCAATTTGACTCAGTTGAATTATCACAATTTAATTAAGTGGAGCAATTTTTCTAGAATATTGATACATTCAATTATTATAAGTAATACGTGGCATATACAATTACAAATGTCTCGAGATTGAGTAAGTTCAGTCGTTTTGTATCAACTAGAATTTTATTCTATTAGCATAATGATGAGAAAACTTAAAAAAAAAATGAGACCCAAAATCTACTAAAGGAGCTTCGAGTAGTAGACTCAAAAATTGCCCGCAAAGAAACCTTGAGGACCAAGCCAAAATCGATTGACCACCTGATGATCAAGTCAACATTCAATCCTGATCTCTCAAAAATAAATTGCAAATTCAACTGCGAGATAGTATGATACCATATGAGTACGGACTCCCAAGTTAAGTGATTAGATTGCTCAGGTTCAAATATTTGCTAATTTGGCACCATAGGGGTCGAGCAACAATGTGCAACAATGTGAGCGTCATCGCCCTATATATATATAGTGTGTGGGCACAAGTATACCCAATCTAGGGTGGCAAACGGGCGGGTCGGGTCGGGTCGGGTCGGGTCTGGGTCGGGTCGGCCCTTTATCTTCATCTTTTTTTTTTTCCTTTTTTTTCCTTGAAAAAATCCACAAAAAAACGTTGTAACATAGGTTCAAAAATGCGAGTAATTGATGCCGAGATTTGAAAGAATAAAATTAACATGCAAATTAGGAGACATTAATTACATGATTTGAAAATATAATTTTTGTTATTCTCTTATATCTAAGAAATATAAGGGAATAGAAATATAAGAAACCCTTTCGAGAGTCGATATCAATATTTTTATTAGTTAAAAGTGGCCATAAAATTGATATAGAAAAGACGAATGATTTTAAGATATTTTAATAATTTAATTTTTTTTCTCCAAAATAATGGATTAGTAATTACAAAATAAGAAAAGTTGTAACTAGGCCTTGAATTTTATGATAGCAAACAAGATATGATATGATTTTATTTTTGGAATTAAAGATGGGTAGTCAACTTGCTTTTAAATTGGGCCCATTAATTAATTTTCTTTTGTTTTTATAAGACCCATTAACTGACCCACTAGGAGACCCATTAAGGACCCATTAATTATAAGGCTGACCCAAGATCAACCCAAACCCAACAAACATAAAAATTAAAAGGTTGGGTCTGCACGGGCCTGGACGAGTCACGGGCCGGCCCGCGGGTCCAGACCCATCTTGCCATGCCTCTGGTCCCAATCGTACAATAAAAGTTGAATAATACGATTATGTTACAAGTTCTTATAGTCATACAAGTACAAAAGAGAATTAGGGGAAATGCACCAAGTCGGGTGCATAAACCCTTGTGTATGAACTAGGGCAAAAACGCTACAAAGCACTTTATGTATACATATAATTAACACGCACACTCCAGATATATATTTTAGATGCTCTTCCTATTCTTTGTTTTCAAGCTCAATATCATATATTTCTTGTTAAACATCATATGAGTTTTGTAAGAATTAATTATTAACCCAATCTCACAAGCTTCAGTTTGTGTGGTATGGATAGGAATTGGAACTATGTTAATCATCAATTTACCCACATCACATAAGATGGGGACTTGTGCACCAACAAAGACATAATAATTTATATATATATATATATATATTCTTTTTATTTTGTTAATTGGTAGATAATAATCGATATATCAGTAACTATAAAGATTAAAGTGTACATGTTAGAATAAAATTATATGAAGCATTCAAAGATAGATGTGTCAAATTGGATATTCAAAATGCCCAGAAAACAAAAAATGTACATGCTCATTGATTAATGTTGGTTGTTAGAAAAATGCAAATACATATATGAATGGAATTTTTGAGAAACGTACTTTGGTCAAATCAAATATTAATGTGTCTCTTCTTACTTACCTCTCATTGCCAATCATACATGGACGGTCCAGCGGGCAAATTTTGGTGACGTTCTGTCACTTTCTAATACTTATGAATACAAATTGAAAATCTGACTTCATATTCAATTTCACTACAAGATCTATTTGAGATGATTTTTATGCATAACTTTTTTATGGTCAAAGTTTGATCTAACTGCAATTAAATAGTTGTTTTATTTTTTTGATGAATATTGCAATTAAATAGTTGTATGACAATTATGATTATATTGCACTTAATTTTAAATGGTCACATATTTTAACTAGTACACGAAATAATAAAGACAACATGATTACCATTATATATAATTCGGATTTTTAACTATTACATTAGGCCTTGTAATAAGTATAAGTATAATTTATTCTCTGTAATTAAAAAAAAAAAAAAGAGGAGTGGGTAAATTCCCATCTCATGTGAACTCGACTATACATCGGGTCATTTAACATTTAAGCAAGGCACATTTACTTAATTAGTATATAGGATCACTTTTAGTACTTTAGATTTTTTTTTAATAAATGTTATTAAGAAAACCAAAAATTAGAAGTCTGGAAGTATTGAGAAGATAAAGATCGACAATGTGAGTTAAGTACAAAAAAGTAAAAGTAAAGATTGGACCACCAATTAATTAGATAGCCAATAAAACTTGATGATGCTAGAACGAACCAACAAGTAATCCAAACTCCACACAATAATACTTCTAATTTTTTCGTTTGCTTTCTTCTTCAATTTCTAATTGATTTCCTTTTGATATGGGTCGGATAACGAAAGTGACAATGAATCCTAATTGATTTCAAAATGCAGAAAATTTGGCTCTATGTCTCTTACTTCAGAAAAAAACAAAGTCCTAAATTAAGCTGATTTTGTTTCTCTTTGTCGATATCATAAATAGCAAAAACCGCTCTTTCACTCTCTCCTATTTTATTTTGAAAACCCGATTTTTTTTCCTGGTTTTGAGGAAGATTGGGTTAGATTTATTGACCAATAAATACAAATGTTAATTGATTAAAAAAAATTGATATGAAAAATTAACTACAAAATATTATAAATACAAATATTTTATGATTGAGTCCATTTAAACGAATTGAATTGATCTAGCTAAAACTTCCCACGATTGCTTAGCATTGAGTAGGATTTGTTTCGAACATTGTACTCGATACTTGACCGATTAAACTCGACCTATGAAAAAACAAAACTTGAACAATATGTATTCATCGTTTGATAGTTTTTTATTCTTGATTTGAATTCGGCCCAATATGTTTAAAATGACAAAATTGATGTGACAAATAAATAACTAGACCCGAATAGGTAGATGGGCATAAGAAGATGAACTCGAAGGATCCTAAGAAATACATTTAATTTCAACAAATTAATGAGAGTTTGAAAGCGAGTTGGACATCCAAATCATTATGAATCCAATCTACCTACCCGGGTAATATTGTCACAAGTAAATGGCCCAGGGGCCTAATCATAATAAACTCTAGTTTGCAACACAAAACACACTAAAAATGTCAAATTTATGAATATTTTTGCACTCAAATTACACACTTTGTCATTCTCCTGCGTTCAAGTTCGAGAATATTTTAGCAAAAAAATTGGCTTAAATTAATTTTGGGGGTATTATTTCATGGGAAATTATTTTAATAGGAAAGTCGGTGCACCTTGTCCCTTTAGAACTCCTGGTTTTAAGAAAACTAGGGGCGCAAGATAAATTGGAACGCGCCAGGTATTCCATTCGTTAACACCATTATTTATTTGAAATTTTTATATTTTACGACTATTCTCTTTAAGTTAATTAATAAGTAAATTTAATATGATTATTTTATGATTGTGTAACAATTTTATGAGAATGATCAAACAAATGACATATTTAATTTTATCTTACCAAATCAAGTTTGAATTAACTAATTTTATTGTTTCTATTACAATAAATAAAGTTTAAATTTGATATTGGCTACTTTTAAGACCTTCCATTTCCTAACTCATCAATAGTCATCATCATCATCATATAAATTATTATTTCCTTTTAATTAATCTCTGATAAGTAGTTAATAATTACGAATGATTATCTTCAATGAGACAATTGAATAATAACCATTAATTACTAAAATATATATGCACCTTCTTTGATAATTAAGTTAGTATTAATTAATTACTCAATATATAGTTCTATCACGACACCTTCAATCATATTGATCAACTTAATAAAAAAGATTGGAGAGTAATGCATGTTTGTAAATATTCAAATGTACGTGACGAATCAACACATTTAGTTCAATAATTCACTCAATTGACCTATTAGATATTGTTTTACTTTCTTGTACAGCACACGAATGAAGTTAATGTCTAAATAAAACACAAAGTTCTGTCGTCACAATGCAGTGGCATCATTAACTAGATTTTATTATTAATATTTATATACATAATTATCAGTAGAGTTAGGAGCATGGACAGCTTTTGCTTCAATTATGACCCTATGTTTTTGTTTGTCTTAACATTCGTGACGGAAAATAGTTCATGAGTCGATCTGGATTCTATTTGACTCAACTTAATTTTTTTTTTTTTCTTTTTTTAATTGAATTGAGTTACATTGAAGTGAATAAAATTGAATATTGAGTCTACATATTATATATGTCAAGTATAAATATACTACGTAGTTACATTCCCCGATTGAGCCGACTGGTTATTGATCCACCAACAAAAATGATTATATCTTTATGTACCGGCTTTTGTGATCTTAGAAAGATATTATTAAATTACATTTTTAACACTAATAGATGATTGTTTAGTAGAAGAGATTAGTCTCGACAATATGATGAACTCGAGTTCGAATGTTCGTTTGGCGAGGTTCATATATAATATGTTTGATGCATCACAAAATGAATAAGTCAGGTCCTATATCTGAACACCTAGTATAAACAGAAAAATAAATTTTGAAAAAATATGCATTTTGAGTTCTATGAGACCCATCTTTTTGTACTTATGGTCTTGTGTTTTATAATATTGGTCTTAATATTTAAGAATATTTTGCATGGTCCTGTCTGGGATCAAAAGTAGATTACCGAAAATTTATATAATTCTAGGGATTCGAAGTACAAAATATTTTTAAAATGGGATTAAAAGTCAAATTTATAAAGGCTGAAATATATATATATATATTAAAAACTTTGAAAGAAAAAAGGCAATTTTGTATAACTAACATGATTCCAAGTCCTTGAGACAAAGAATTCAGTTTTGCCTACGTTCCGCTCACTACTCTTGATCAACCAATTGAATAACTAAAAAGAAATAAGTGAACATAAATAATTTAAGTCCCCCAATTTAGATTAAGTAATTAAACTTGCTTTGGTCCTTTTATTCGACAAATTTTCTTTCACCAGCTAGAGCCTTGAGAAACTGTGTCAAAATGAGTCCAGCTATAGATATTGGGCCGTAACTGGATTTATTGTTATATTATTGAGGAGCCCAAATAAGTTTGTGTGTAATATTTGGTTTTTCAATACTTTTCATGTGGTGTTGACAAAATGACCACAGCCCATAGGTTCAGTAACAGTAGTTAATAGATCAAATCATATGACCCGGTCCAAATCTTTACAAAAGAAAATGGGCAGAACCGTATACCGGCCTAGCCCAGTTTATGTCAGGTTTAGCCGTTTGGGCAATACTTTTATTTTGCAATTGAAAATAGTACATACTGATTTCTATTTGAGTTTTGGTTGCCACGATTCCAAATTTAAGTTGTCAAATCTTTCTATTAAAATCGGGATAAATTTTCTGATATTCAACCGCTAATCACGAAAATCCTTATTTACTTCAGTAAATTACAATTTTAACCTTAAAAAAAGTTTATGCTTTTCATAGTATATTCGTGACTTAAGTTGATTTGTCATAGTTGCTTCAACCTAGTTCACTCATGTTCATTCTGCAGATTTAGTCATTCTCGAAAGATATAAATTTATTATAATTGCTTGTATATTCAGTCGATTCGAACGCCTAACCCCACTAATATTAAAAAAATCCACATCAATACTGATATTATGAATTCTAATCTCGTATTTCTTGTCTTGTTTAATATTTTTAGAGTACATGTTAATCAAATAAGCGTACCATTCTATATTAAATTTAGGTTACATATTGTCTCCTCAATTCTCATAAAGAATTTATGTGTTTATTTTGATTTTGAAGTTCCGATCTATTTTATCCTTGTTAACTTTGTCGACTCCCCCAAAAAGACAAGTGCATTTTAATTGTTTATGGTTGCAGAATATTCGGACTCTTAACCCCACTCATATTAAAATGTCCACATCAATCTTGATATTTTAACCCTTGTACTCATTAATTTGTTTAATTTTATTGGAATATATTGTAATAGATAAGTATATCATTCTACACTAAAATGGTAATATACTCTCTTTGATCCAAAACGATGATAAAACAATATTAATACTATTTAATTTATAATATATATGTGTACTTTATTTATTTATTAATTATTACATTTCATCTTTTCTATTGATAAGGTCTCAAATTTCAATTAAATTTGGGCAAGAAAATCGCCCACACAATCCAAATTTTCAATCGATAAAATCTTAAAATTCCACATATTTTGAATCAACGTTCGCCTCCACAATTCTAAATCAAAGTATTTGGGTTTATATGGATTGGTCTTAGCTCGGTTTCAATTGGTTTTGATTTCCAAAAAGCCATTTAAATTATTTCAATGAATTCTTTGAAACGCCATTTGAATGTTTATTATGATTTTAAAAAAATAAGATATAGTTTAGATATTGGGGCCTAAGGAAAAAAAATAGATTGTTTTAATCAAATTAATGATTTTGTTAAACCGAAAATATGAGGTGAATGTCAAATTGATATTTTTTGTGTAAATTCAATATTTATTAAACTCAAATATATGTATGCCCAAATATTATTTGATTTTTTGTTAATCTTGATAAACTGCATTCGCTCAAACTTCATAAAACCGTGAAATTTAGAGAACACTAATACGAAAAAAGCCTTAATTCAGTTTATCCCCTCCTTCCTATATCAAATTTACAAGGGTACTCTTCAGACTTCAAATCATTAATGAAAGGCCCGAGTAGAAAAGGTTTACCAACTTTATCCAAACAAAAATGACTATTAAAATAAACAAAGTTCAAAAAGAAAAGGGAGGAAAGAGAAAAAGCAAATTTCAAAAGCTATTTTTTTGTCTCTCAAAAAAAAAAAAAATAGCTTTTCCTTTTTTAGAAAAAAAAAGATTAATTTACATTATCCATGGTACAAAATGGGGCCCCCTAGAGACTATGTACATAATACAATAAATGCACTAATGAATTGGCTAACAGGTAGTCAGGTACGTCGATAGCCTCTTTTCAGTTGTCCAAAACTAAAAGTGTCATAAATATTTATTTGTTTTCCTTTTCATAACCCCTCCAATCCCTAGTCTATGATTCATTTTTTTTAAAATTTATCTAACGTCTTAAAATTCAATTTAATGTGCCGGACAAATTTCTGAAAAATAATATTTGAATTTGAAGAAAATATAATTTACATTTTTATACTATTAAAAAATAAAAATGGCGACTTATAAAAGTTAGAACTAATGAGTAATGATTCAAGATATTTTATTTGAGATAAAAACAGTCATACAACACACAAAGGGAGGTAGCCATATGAGAACGGAACACTAGCCAAATATCTTATGCGGCGACCTCATCCAGTATACCCTGGCATATCCTTTTTTCTATACCCATTTTGATAAAAAAAATTCGTGAATATTATCAAACCATAAGTCATAAATTTAATTTGAATACAACTAATTACAAAGGCAATAATTACTAACCAACTAATTAGTATTAAACTAGAAGAAAATCTACATTGGTGGGAATCGAATATAAGACCTCTTGGTCCTGGGACACCGGTCTTATCATTGGGCTACGATCACATTGACGATAAATTATATTTTTATTCATACAGTTATGAAAAATATTACTTGTCTAATTTAAAATCAATCAATCAAGTTCTTACTAAAACATTTAAGGACGCGATGAGCGAATGTGCTAAATGTGATCATAAATCAATAACAATCCAACAAATCATGCACCAAAACTCCTAGATATATGTATACAAGTCCTAAGGTACATTCTTCAGAGATCTAATTGTTGGATTGAATCGGGTCCGCCCATTTCGGACTAACTCAACCCGATCCGATTCGAATCGGATTATTTGAGTGAGAAAGAAAGTTGGAGGGAGTAGTTAATTAACTACTCCCCACTAAGAAGTTAACCTCCCACTTAGTGGGAGATTAACTCCCACTAATTAAATGGGGGGAAAGCACACGGCTTTCCCACCCTTTGCCTCAGTTCAAGAGAGAAGTCCCAAGAGGGACTTCTCAATTCAACAGAGGAGCAGCATACGGCTGCTCCTCCCTTTTGTGGGAGTTCCTCTTTTTTTTCTCTTCTCCCACATATATATATAAACACATATATATGTACATGTTAAGCATAATTGGGTATAATTCGAGTGATTTATGGGCACGTATTATCATACTATTTTTGGTATTTAGATCGTGGAATTTAGGCTACGTCCGTATGTGATTTAGTCTCCACCGGGAGCACCAAAACGTGAGTTTTCGAAGATGAAGAAGTCGGTGATTTAACCACGGTGTTCGGTCAAAATGGCGTTTGAATTCTTGCGGGTGATCCATGGAGATTTCGAGTAAGAATTCAGGATTCGTATCCTTCGAATTCCAACATTGGTAAAAATTGAGAGACGTGTGATGCTCTAAATTTAACTGCATTGTGAGTGAGGAGTTAATTGTCCTCTAATGGCTTAAAATTTGAATTGTTTGAATCATGTTTTTAAGTTCTGTAATTGACGTGCTTATACTTCAATATATGATCCTGTGAGCCTATGAGTTTGTAATTAAGCATGTCAGTAAATTCAAGCACAATTATTGAATATACATGAAAACCGTATGTAGTGCTCTTGTTTGGCCATTAATGGTGAAGTTTAGCATGCTTAATATTTTGCTCCAAAAATTTTATGATAGCATGCTTATATGTTGAATATCATATCTGGAATTTTTTATGATGTTATTCCTTGCGGATTTGGAGATATGAATTTATTTTGATTAAATACCCGAAAATTTGATAATTTTCTGGGAATAATCTATTGCGTTTTGGGAACTGAAATTTGTACTATTAGAAAGCTCTCGTCAAGAGCTTTCCAACCATATAAAGATCACTGATTTTGGCCTTGTAACGAAGGAGTTATGGCCAAATGAAGTTAGGTTCGAAATAGTAAAATTCTTCTTGTTGGAGAAGATGACGAATAGTGATTTATTCGCTTACCCACTCTCGCCCTTGCTGTCCGTTGCCCAAACATGCATTTTCGGTGGTCAAATTTAAAAACTGAGTTCACCGTTGGAATCGGAAGACCCATAAACCTAGGGGTAGCCGGAAGGACGTCGCTGGAAAACGAAGGCAAGGCGGCGCGTGACTCACGCGCCACCTCATGCGCATGGACTACTGGCCATGCCAGCAGCCCAATCAGCCACTCTGCAACTGCCATGTCAGCAACCTCTGCTGACTCGTGCTGCCACATGTGCATCACACGCCCACACGTGTTGGTGGCGCGTGAAGGTCTTCCGGTGACCGTTTTTTGTCAAAAAAATTCCTACGTGCTCAGAATTTTATTTCTTAATTTTTGGTGAATTAAATTGATTTTTCAGAGTGTTAAAATATTTTTCTTGATTTTCATGCCTTGAAACTATTTGGAAAATTGTGGAAAATTATTTTTTTCGACTTTTGAAAATTCTGAAATTTTTTGTGAAAGCTTGAAAAATATTTTGAAGAAATGTCTAGCAAGTGGGAGTGTTTGGCATCTCCCACGTATCAATTTCAAATTTCATTGCATGAAGAAAATAGTTTAAAAAATATTTTTGATCAAGAAAATTTATGAAATTTGTTTTGGGAAACTCTGAAATTATTTTAAAATATGGGACCACCTATGAAAGTGTTGGAACACTTACAAAATTGTCGTCCTAATTTTTCTTTATAAACTTGAAGAAGTTTTATTTAAAGATTTTTGTGAGATTAGGACATGTTTTTGCTTATGGACAATGTTAATTTTTAAATGAGAAAATTCTTTATGAAAAGAATTAATAATATTTTAAATTGGCTTTTAAGCGCAATAAAATATTTAACTCATTTTTGAAATTGCGATGCATGTCGGACCTAGTGGGAGGGCGACTATCACTAAAGAATCTGAACCTATTTTGCAATTGTTGTATGTTGCAAAAGTTAGAAATTCTAATGAAAGTGTTTTGCACACTTATCGAGTTTTAAGGTAATTAACCTAAAACGGTGAAAGTTGATGCAATGAGACACTTCTTTAGCTGAGAGCTAAAAGAAAAATACTGAAAGATTAATTTCCATTTTTAATGGAATGAATATGCCGTTTATCCGATATGTTGGAAAACAACCTACTGAATTCGGAATTCAGTTAGTCTTATTTGAATTAAAGGGTAAAATGAATAATTTGATGATTTATTCTATCG
This sequence comes from Penstemon newberryi var. newberryi, assembly GCA_030819805.1. NCBI lineage: Eukaryota > Viridiplantae > Streptophyta > Magnoliopsida > Lamiales > Plantaginaceae > Penstemon > Penstemon newberryi. The sequence continues at coordinate 46,747,380 of JAUALY010000001.1, forward strand.
CTACCCTCAAAGTTCTAAACGTTCCCGTATCTTCGAGATTTATCTCCATCACGGGAAAGAACTATAATAAGTTAAGACGAATCTTATCAGTATTTGTCTCCTAAGACTGGGTCATTAGAATCTTCTAAGGAGATTATCGATTGATACATGATTGTGTTTATGTAAACATGACTCTTCGTATGTGTCGTTGTATTAATGTGTTTGATGCACACATATCTCCTTATATATGGTACATGACGTGTTCTTGTGAAACGCACACGTTTAACCCTCTAAAGTACTTAGATATAAGTATTTAAGTGGGAGTTCGAGGTTGGTAGAATTTGAATAATTCCCACCTAGAACTATTTAATTTCGTACTGGGAATTAAATGAGTGATGATGAACATTTGGATATGGGAGATGATTGGGAACATTGCGTGAACTTTCGATGCTGTACCTTATGGGATTCAAAACAAGTTTGATTTGTTGTGTACGGAATTTAGATATATATGGGCGATTATGATATCTCATTACTCGACGGATCATGACAGTTAATCTTAGGTAAATGAGTATTGTACGAGTACTCATTGACAAATGTTGTAACATTTTGTCTCTATAGATTCAGTATGTGAGTAGGATAGAATGATGTTGTAGAAATCATCTATCAAGTCCTTAAAGACCTGTTGTGGTCTTATTACTCGAGAAAGAGACCAAAGATTTATCGGATGTCATTTGAGATGATTCCGCTGCTTCAACTGTTCTGATAAGTCTTGTAATTATGACCTCGTATGAAGTTCACCTAAAAGAGTAGTATGAGAATACAACTCTAACAAGGTAAACGCAATTGACTTTAAAGTTTGACCATCGAAAACTCTGTTGCTTAGTATGTTGATACTTGGAAGGATGCAGTCAAACTTAATGACAGATTAAAGTCAATTAGTCATAATTTTTCTCTTTTTGAGTTAGTAATTCAAGTTAAATCAGTCTCGATCCATTTGAAAGACCATTCAAAGGTCATGTTAATTCACATAACTGTGAAGAAATTTTCCCAAATGGTAATTATTTCGTTGTGCTTCTCAAATAGTTATTTGGTGTTTTTTAGACCAAAAGTTGAAGTCTGTGTGACTATATTTAATTTAATAAAGCTTAAGCTCCTGAAGCTGAAACTAGATAGAAGCAAAATGAACGAAAGGAGACTGAAGATAATTCTAATTAGAAGAATACAAACCGCCGGATTATGGAAGTCCAAATCGGTATGGGACTAAAAGTGCCATAACTTCCATGTGGTTAGTTCTTTTCACTCGTTTATGGACGAAGTTGAAAAGATAGCACTTAATAACACTTGTGTAGTTATTGTTTGTTTTCTAGAACAATATGTTACTAATCTTGTCCTATGTGGGCTGTAGCTTTAGTAATTAATAACTAAAAGTGTTCACGTCCCTATCAAGTTTATTAGGGTACATTGGAGTACCTTTGGAATCTAAACTTTGACTTTTGAATTTATTCTTCTTACATTAGATTTGTACTTGAATTTAATATTGACTTGACAAGTATCACTTTTGGGGTGATACTTAGTGTGATACTAGACTTTTGGCAATAGTTCGAAGTGTCAAAAAAATTGACCTAACGTTTCAGTTACATTAATGATTGTCGTTGCACTGGCAACACGAGACATTGAAACAACACAAACATTAAATATGTTGAAGACATATTTGTTTAGGTCATATTGGGCAAGTGGAAACACTAGCCCATTGAGAAGACTTTTCGAAGTCAACTCTGTTAAATGGTTTGCCATTATTTCGTTCCATAACGGAAACAAGACACTCAAACTATTTTGTAAGGCCGTTAGAGTTGAACTTCCATTATAATTAATTCTAGTGATTTAATTTGAGTGAAGGTTGGATTAATTCATTCTTTCATTATATTTATGAAGATATGGTGTATCTTGATTGTTTTAATTTGATCTATTGGGAAATTAAAACACATCAGTGTTTTGAAATTTCTTAAAGGAATCAAATGTATCGAGGAACATGGGTTCTGATACTAGATTAAGGATACGAATATCTATACGATCTTTTTGGTGATCCATGTAATGAAATTATCCGAAATTAGTTATTTCTAACACTATTACTTATATAATTGTGTTAAGAGAATTAACTTGAGTTTTGGATAGAATGGGATGCATTGCATCTGAAGTTAACCTTTTATTTCCTTGAGGAAATATTCCTTTTTTGTTAACTTTTAATGCATAACAAAACAACCTTCAACTTCGGTAACTTTCCCTATACACAAGCCAAGGTTAGATGTTGGTTTGACCTTAGCTATCTTAGACAAAGTGATCAGATGGTTGAGTTTGTCTTGATTATGTTTCTTATGTATTTAAGAAATATGATCGCATGAGAAATTAATATATCTTTTTGGGATATATAAAGTCTAAAGCATTGTGTTCTTGAATGAATAATGAGGTGAAAGTGTACTTGCTATTAAATCGGAAAAAACAATCTTTATAGATGTGTTTACTAGATGAACTGATCTTAGAGTATTTGAATTTGTTTGTGTAAATCGGTTCAAAGAGTAGTCATTCATTTGACATATCGCTTGGATGTGATTATCCAAATTGCTTCCTATTTTGGAGTGGGAGCAATTTATGTTCTACTGGATTCATTCAAATGAAAGGACCACACATGAACCGTAATTTATTTCAAATACTGAGAAAATGTTCAATTATCTCATGAGTGAGACACGTTACCAAATGGAAGAAAACTTAGTGCTAGCCTGTACAATCGAACCAAGTTTCGAATTTGGTTATTTTCGAGGAGACACATAGTTTATTACCTCCGACTTACTATAGTGAATATATATTAGACCTGGAATATGAAAGGACCATTTTTGAAAATGGTTATCCCCAATTTTGAATTGAGGAATTAAAGGTAGAAATTTGGTGAACAAATTCATTGAATTATTTTTGTGGTCAGCAGACTAATGGAATAATTCTTAAAAGTGGATTTTTGTATTTACCAATACTTCTATAGTAAGAGGTAAATTTTTTGAAACTTGAAATGTGTGCTTTGAATGAAAAGTCTAGATCACTGAATCCAATCTTATTGGAATATCAATTGGTTCGTAACCATTACCTACTCTAATTTATGTTATGCCATGGATCTGGTCTATAGTTCTAAGTCGAATCATTAGTATGATTTTGGACTTCAATAAAAAGGTTATTGACAACCGTTACAATACTGCATTTGTTTCCTTAGATGCTAAGGAACTTTTACTAGCTACTGATGTGGTAAATAGCAAACATATGTATCGATGTGCACACAAATTATGAAATTTGTAGCACAAGGATACGCAGTATAAATAAATTTTTGGTCTTGAGGCATTTGTGATCGTTACAAATATAAGCAGTACGGACTGTGATGGTATGTTATGTCTAAAGCACCATCGTACATTACAATATAAATATTGTTATTGTCAGACCAAATATTTACACAATTGAATGTTTTGTGGAGATATCATAAGCAAAATTCAATGAGAACTTTGCATTTAGTTGTCTACGTACGATATCATGGCAAGTTTTGTACTAAGCCCAGAACTAGAGATTTTTTTTTGTGGGTTATGTTATAGTCTCTAGAATTACGTAGATCTCTGATCTAATTGAACTTGGAAGTTCATAAGATCAAGCCCATAATTTTTGAGACATAGGAATGATTTAGTACATGCTTCGGAAAGCATACATTCAATGTCGTAGAATGTCGGACAAGTAGAGATTGGCTCTCTCACACGAGCAATCGCCTCTGACATTGAGTATGTGCAGAGATGAGATAATTTTATTCTTGTAAAGAGCGCAAGATAAAATTAGTATCGCCTTAATTAAAAATCAATTTAGATTACTATGGTGACTAAAGTAATCATTGAGAATAGACAATCTTGTATGAATACAAGATACGAATGTCGATTGATTGATCAATTAAGATGAGATTACTATAATGAACGTAAGTGATCGAAAATGGATTCCCACTATCCATTGAACTTGTCTAATGGCCAGATGTGAATTTGTCTCGACTTTGTTGTTTTTGAGGACTAAGGAGAAAATTCAGGTTAAGTGTAGATGATCACTTAAACCAAGATCTGTATTGTGCTAATGAAATGACATAGACTTCATAGAATGAAGTATAGCACAATAGCACGTGTTTCATACCACGTGTGCTTTTGTGACCATTGAGAAATGAGTGAAAGATCCCTGCTCACTCATTGTGTGAGACCTAGAGGTTTGTGAAAATCTCAATGTGTACCCTTAAGACTTTAGACTGTTTCTCGAGATTTTACCTAGGTGTTGCTACTTTAGCACGCTACTAATAACCATGAATCATACGGTGATGCGGTACGTGTCTAGGAAAGCAGCTGAAGTAAGATCGAAAGATTCTAGTAGGAAAGGAAGACCTCTTGCAGCTAACACACGCTACTTGTATTCAAAGCTGCGCAGCCAATATGTCAAACTTAAGTGTTTGGGACATGATTGTGGATACATGTGAGTGGTGGAGTGAAGTATGCTCTTTTATCATTAGGGGATCAGAGATACTTCAGTTAGTGAAAAAGATGTTTGGGGTGCAGCGAGTTCTAATGTCCTCATGTTTTGTGAGAAAGAGTTGTTGTATAACCCTAACAGGTGTACAACTCTTAATGCTCTTTAGCTCGCCGGTCGCACGATCTATTTACCTGTATGAATTGATGTATATGTTGCCATAATCACTTTAAACTCGAGTATAGCCCTCATGTGCGAGTGGGAGATGTTGGATTGAATCGGGTCCGCCCATTTCGGACTAACTCAACCCGATCCGATTCGAATCGGATTATTTGAGTGAGAAAGAAAGTTGGAGGGAGTAGTTAATTAACTACTCCCCACTAAGAAGTTAACCTCCCACTTAGTGGGAGATTAACTCCCACTAATTAAATGGGGGGAAAGCACACGGCTTTCCCACCCTTTGCCTCAGTTCAAGAGAGAAGTCCCAAGAGGGACTTCTCAATTCAACAGAGGAGCAGCATACGGCTGCTCCTCCCTTTTGTGGGAGTTCCTCTTTTTTTTCTCTTCTCCCACATATATATATAAACACATATATATGTACATGTTAAGCATAATTGGGTATAATTCGAGTGATTTATGGGCACGTATTATCATACTATTTTTGGTATTTAGATCGTGGAATTTAGGCTACGTCCGTATGTGATTTAGTCTCCACCGGGAGCACCAAAACGTGAGTTTTCGAAGATGAAGAAGTCGGTGATTTAACCACGGTGTTCGGTCAAAATGGCGTTTGAATTCTTGCGGGTGATCCATGGAGATTTCGAGTAAGAATTCAGGATTCGTATCCTTCGAATTCCAACACTAATATCTTCTTTATATTCTTAGCCATAAAAGCACTCCATTTAATTAAAATAAGGTTTAAAAGATATGACTTTAACTATGGATCAAATTTCGATATTTTTTCGTCGAATTTTTTTGTTTTTTAGTCCACTTTAATGAAAATATGATATAGTTTCTGCTTCAATTCATTTATTTAATTTACAATTTTTTTTTTAATGTTTCTCAAAAAAATTCGATTTTTTTTTTCATCTAACCCAAACAGAACACGGAAATAAAACTTTAATCCATGACTTTAATATCAGATTGACTTCACTGGAGACGTTGTAGCCTAGCGTGCCTTTCCTTGTTCGGCAAGAAATCTCAGCCACCAGAGAAGGCAACCACCTATGGAAGGAAAATTCTTACATAGACCAGGTCTAAGAGCTTAGTGGTAGACCTTGTGATTGTAAATGCACAACATAATACATTTTGATGATGTCATGCTCTCACAATGTATGATGTGGTGCATTTACAATCACAAGGTCTATGAAAAGCTCATAGACCAGGTCTATGCAGAAATTTTCCCCTACAGAATTTGTAGTAAGAGCCTTCGACCTAAAACGCGTGAAATATATCATTAGATTTTTTTTTTTATTCTTTATCTAAACAATTAAAGGAAATTTTCTTTGCAGTTTCTTGTGTCTAGTAATTAATTATGCAAGTAACCTAGTGTGGTCCAATAACTTATCCAGTAGCATATTATGTAATTATGGTCAACTTTAAGTAACCTTAAATGGTCTGACAATAATACCTTAGGACTCTGCATTAGAGCGTCACTTAGGATAATAAGTTCTTGTGATATACACTCTTCGTTCCCTTGTTTTTACTCATTTTATTTTTGACATGAAGTTTAAGGTAAGAGTTTAAAAGTGAAACTTTTGAGTATTTTTACATTAATGTTCAAAAAAATTATGGTTGAGAGTTAGTGATGTCAGATCATTACTTTATTTGAGAGATTATTTTTAAAAGAAAAAAAGGCTACATCACACTAATGGTCCCTCAAGTTTAGAGTTGATTACACTTTCTTCCCTCTTAGATATATGTATATGTCGCACCGATCACTTTTCCAGTAATTTCCGATAAAAATATATCATTTGCAAAACAAATATATTTTGGCATAAGTATTTTCGAAATACCATATTTTCTAATATTTCAGTCACACTAATGTTCACTCGGATTTAATGTAGGTCGCACTTTCGTTTCTCACAAATAAAGTATTATTGTTATTTTTCTTCTTTTTAATAGGGTAACTTTTTTTTTTTTATGTTTGATCAAATCCGATATATGATAGAATTTCCCAACTTTAAACAAGAAATTAATTTGCTTTGTCACAACGTCCATTCGCCGCGTACACCAGTGATAGCCTGTAAGGATAATGCTAAAATAAATAATCTCTTTTAAAAACATTAAATAATTACCAAAAAGTTATTTTTTTTTCTTTTTTTATTATCAAATCATCATACGTTCTGACGCCGGTAACAACACATGTCCGCCATTGACGGTGACGTCAAAACCGACGGCACGGCACTTAACGGCGCCATAACTCTCCGGAGCCGAAGGCAAAGACGAAAACGACGCCGGATAAATGTTCGTCGTTCTCCGGTACGGTCCAAACCACTTATTCTGCATAAAACGGTGTTTCCTCCATGGCGGCAGAGTGAGGCCTCTGCTCTTCAATGACCGCCTCGCCGCATCGCTCACCGCCTTCAATATCTTCTTCAAATCTTCACATTTCCCTACGAAAATCTTCGGAATGTATTGCAACAAACGCTCGTAAGAACTCGTCGGCCTAGCAATTTCGAACTCCGACGCGAAATCCAAATCGATGAAGTATCTCGCCGAATATTCCGTCTGTACGACGTCAATGAACTCGTAGTTACCGGATGTGAGTCCGCCGGTACTCTCCCACTTAGTCTTACAAATCGCTGCATTGTAACCGCAATCTCTGAGATACGTCATCACATTTCTCCTCAAAATATTTTTAGATGTCACGCGTAAAAACTGTTGCACAGCTTTAAGAACGTGATCCGTCAGTACTTTTTGAAACAGGTCGTTTTGATCTAGCACAATCGGCTTGATTAGATCCAAATTCACGTCAATCGAGTTGTATGTTGACGGATCGCGCTCGGAGTCGGAGTCATTTGTCTCCGGCGAAGAGTTACCGGAGTCGTCAAAGCCGAAATCGAAGGAAAGTTCGGATAAGGTTGGGGAGGTGACGTCGTCGTCGGTTTGAGCGCTGTATTCGCTGCCGCTGCTGACGTAATCCGGTTCGATCCTAAACCGGCCGACGATTCTTGCCTTGACCTTATCATCTAACGGGTCAGTTACTCTCTTCATTCTTGTGAAAACATTTCCGGACATTTTTTTTTCTCTCTGTTTAGCTTTTTGGTGAAGATATTGGTTTTGCTTAATCTGCTTTATTTTTTTAATAGAAGTAGTTCGGATTATATAAGTTGTTTAAGTAGAGGTTTTTTGGTTAGTTAAAAAATGGCAAAAGGACGAGGTATTTTTGGAACGAATATTCTAGGGAAACTGAATTTTATAGGAAAAAGAAAAGACTGAAAATAAAATGCGGCTTTTTGATAGTATAATAAGAAATGGGGAGTGTTGGAAAAGGATATACTGGGGTGTATCCCAGTGAGGGTTCAGTACTTTCAGTTGGGTGCAGCAGTAGAAGTATAAAGCATATCCATTGGTTTATTCCAGCCCCTTTTATTAGAGCCAGAGCAGCAATTGTTGTTACAAGAGCAAAATTAAAAAAATTCCAAAAATGCCCTCATCTTCAACTGGCCAATTTCTTAAATAAGTTCAGTATTAATCTTTTAATATGAGCCGCTTCTTCTTCCTGTTGTTCCACGATGCAAGTGTCACCAACCATTGAGCTTCTCTGATCCAAACCTTCCAAAAAAATCAATGCTCCACTCAACGAAACTGGAAAACATGACAGTAAATTTGTTATATTTTTCTTTTCTTTTTTATAATTTTCCCCACTTAGATTTGTCACCAATCTTTTTTACTCATGTTTTTGAGTGTTAAAAATCAACAAGGAATAAAATTCACCTCAGTTACATCATTACACCATGGAGAGTTCTGTCGAGCAAAATTGAAATCTTTTAGTCCCTCCTTTTATCAAAGGGGTCAAAGAAATGAAGGGGAAAAAAAATTGTTAATCATTAGTTGAAAACAATGATTTTTAATTTGGTTTTTATGAATTTAGAAAGACCCCAAACTAAACGGGAAAAAAAAAACAAGACTTAAGAAGGATGCTCCGGAACAGAGAAATCTAAACAATTAAATCATATTTTTTAGATTCAGTATTTTCTTAAGCTAAGAAATGCTCTATTTTTTTCAATTTTTTCTTCTGGGAGATATGCGGGCTCTAGACAATTCAGATGCCAAGGGTACTTTAGGTAATTAATATTTTTTGCTCTGGCAGCAACAACTATTGCTCTGGCAATATCGCTAGCCTTATTAGAGAGACTAGAGGTTTTTCATTCAAAGCTAAATGAGAATGTCTCAAGCATATACCGGTCTTGTTAAGTGATTTTCTTTCTGGTTTCTTGTTCTAATAATCATATATTTTTTCTGAAACTTCTGATGTGATAATCGTTAACTAAAAAAAATTATTTGATTAAACTTTTTTTATCAAATTTAGGAATAAAAATTAACTTCATCACTAAATAATACGAGTATCTCAAAAGGTGCGTGGGTACGTCAAGTGATTGCAATTCCTTTTCCTCTTAAATATATACATGATCTTTGTACTTCGATACCATTGAAATAGATTCAATATAGTAATTGATGTAACGATGTATTCATCACACTGGTGAGGACCTATACCCTTGGAACTCTTCGGTCCGAGCTGTAAATACACAGTCTAGTAGATCAAAAAAAAAGAAAAAAGATAGTTAAACGTTTAGTTCTCTTTCAGACTTTTTACATTTCTCATGAAAGAAGAAAATAGGGTTGCTCAGTCTTTACTTTGATAAGTTATGCATAGATTAGAATTGAAGAGCTTCCATTTGATATAACTCACTGTAATGTAACAGATGAATCCGTTTGAATGAAATTTATTCAGTTTGGTTCTAATATCTACTCCAATATGTTTATCAGTTACTAGCAAATAGTATTAATTTGATAAAAAGACAAAAACTAGTTCCACAACTAATAGGTTGCTCTGACAAGTTTGTCCTATAAGTATTCGGACGGATAATTTTACCCAGTAAGCAAATATAGAGCAATTTATCACGGTCAAATTGCAAAAGTGAACATCACGTGCGAGCCACAAATTCCCCAATCTAAACTCAATTCACGTGATGTTCATTTTAGCAATTGGGCCAAAAAAGTCTCCAAGTGCTTCAAAGTTTAGACTTATGAAAAAAAATTGTTAGGCCGAATACTTGTAGGATAAATTTGTCGGCGGCTATTAGTTATTGGACCAGTACTGTAGGTTATGACTTGAGGTGGAAATCCGTTTTTGGTTATTGTGAGAGATTTTACTTTTTTTTTTCAGTTTTATTCAAGACAATATTTTTCTTTCAACTGCCTTCTTCATCATCCCTTATTGTTTTCAATCAGAGCTTAATTTCTCTGCCATTGTTGCGGTTTTCATAAGATCAGATTATATTGATTAACAAATGTTCATTGAAATTGTTGGCATAGAAGTTTAATGATCACACGATTAATCAAACACAAAAATAACTAAAAATAAATAGCATTTAAGAGGGTAATTCTATTGCATTTGAATCTTTATCATATCTTATAAGCTCCTGGGTAATTCTCTACTCTTGAATTATCTTTTCAGGTTGGCTTCATCCAAATTATTTAAGTGAACTCAGTTCAATTCATACGAAAATTAATATAAACTCTACATTTTTTTTTTTTTGTGTGTTTGGGAAAAGAAATTGCGACCGTAAAACAAAAGATATATCAAAATTAATGCCGATTTTATTGTATAACACAGATAGCAATATTGGTAATAATATAGTTAATGTCTTAATGATATATTTAATGATATTAATGTAATGATCCGTCTCTCTAAAAAATATTGCAAACCATTCATGAAACTGCAGCAAATCCAATTGGTTGGTGTATGAATTATGATGTATCCACATCAAAATTTGTTATATCATTTGGGCCATGCCCGACAATGGGCCGGATCATAAAAATAAATAATAGTTTATTTATTCATAAATGAAAATTTATTTTGCTACATAATAAACTGTAAAATTGAACTTGAGATGTGGATCTTGCTCCAATATAATATATTCAGAAACATAACAGTAATTATAAACTGAAAAATATGTAGTTGACGTCACTAATAGTAGCACAATCAATAACGTATTATTTAAACTTGGTTCAACTAATTAATCCTCCTGATTACGTATGGGGATTTCTACATGAGTTGGGTGCTATACACTCCACGTGTAATTAAGAGGTGATCAATCATAAAACAAGCGTCAAGTAATTAAAGCAGATAAAATTGATAAAATCATATTAATCGGCCCATACTTGTCTCATGCTTGGCTTGATCAACCTCATTGTTTGTTATTTTATATTTTATTTTTTAGAAAAAATAAACAACATAAGATACTCTATTTGAAAAATTGATCTAAATCTAGTCATTCATACAAAACTAACTAACTTTAACTTATTTTTATTTGTCGCTATTTTTTTCTTTGCTCGAATTCAATTCGAACAGTCATTTTGTTAATAAGACATAAATATATACTACAATTGGATTGGATCAGAATTAGAATTTCAATTATTTATAAATTACATATAATATGGTCCCGCTCTTAACGAGTTCTTGTAAACCACTCATTTCACAAAGTATTTAACTTCTATTGAACACAATCTAAAATGAAAATATCCATATAACAGAAGCAACTAGTATTCAAACTAATTAACATATTAGCAATCATTCCTTCATGTCCCATTTGTGACCATATTATCCCATCTGGCTACGTTTTGTATTCAAGCTAATTAAACGACAAACAACAAGCGGTTGGGACTGCCACGTCACCAAAAGTTGGACCCAGATTAAGGTACAGACAGATGCTGAGCTGTCAAAATAAGGGGGTCCGACTATTCCAGGGTAAGGGAAGCAATGGATGATCGTGACGGATCGAACGACTGGGATTTACGCGGCATGGGAACAAAAAGTTCTTGTATGGCCCCGGGTGCAGACAATATACGGCACATGCTTCCCGCCTAAATACTACTACTTATAAAATTTTCTTCCTCTGATTTTTTTTTCTTTTACTGTTATAATTTTCGTTTATATGGACAGAAAATAATTGTTTACTTTTTCGAACTTGAAAATCTCCAAGACGACAAGGTTTCAAAAACATTCCCAGATTTGATAAAGCTGACAATTAGTTAGAAAAACTTATTGACATTGTTTTGAGAATACTAACTTGACAATACATCACGTTATTAATTTTACATAAAATTATCAAGAACCAATGCATCAATAAAAAAATATAATACCATTAATTTAAATTAAGTAATAAGACTTTCCTATGTATCTAGCCCACTTGTACCCTTAAATTATGGCAGTCCCTTTTATTGTGAAACATTGAATTCTTTCCTAGTATTTCATTCCACGTTTGATCTTTTCTTTTTTTTAAGGATTAGACTAGTGTTGTCAATGGGTCGGACTCGGATCGGATCAAGACCGATCCGAATCTAAGTCCAATTTCCATTTCTTCTATCCGGATCCGCTCGAATCTGAATCCGAATTCGGTGGATATCTCGGATCAGGATAAATTATCCGGATCCTTTAGCACATTAAACATTTTTTTTCCCGTTTTCCTCCAAATCACTTGCAGATTCCACTATCATGAATTAAAAATGTAACGTTTTATTTATATCATCGAAACTATTGCTTGGAAATTATAGAAAATGTAATATGGTGGGCAAATATAAACGGTAAAAATTAGAACAAAGGAATAAACAAAAATATAAATAGAAAAGATATAAACTGGGACAAAGAAGAAGAAAACTCAATATTGAGAAATGGAAGAGAAGACAAAATTGAAGGATGAATGATTGTGATTTTGATTTTTCTTATTAAATAACATAAATTAATATGTTGTAGGCCCAATTAGTTATCAGACCACTCCAACATCTTTCATGCATTTCTTTTTAAGATTATTTTTAATATAATAAAATATTTTAGTGGAACTTATATAGTTTTATTTTTATTTTGGTTTAAATACATAATATATTAACAACATCTAGTAATATATATCGGATACAAATCTGCAACGGATCGGATCAGCCTAGATCCATATTCTCTCAATATAATTTGGAATACGGATCTTCTTAATTAATCGGATCAGGTCCATCGGATCACTAATCGGACAATTATCCTAATAAATCAGATCGAAATCGGATTAGATCCGGATTGAAATCCACCCCATTGACAACCCTAGATTGGACTAGATAGATAAATATGAATTTTTCATCATATAGGAATTATTTTTATTTTTATTTTTATTTATACACATTAAAAATAACTGTGTAATTTTAGTTCCTTATTTTTTCGTGTTTCTTTTTTTTTTCTTCTGATTTTGAGTTCGTCTCGAACCTGGGAGCGTACCAAACCACTTGGCGAATAGAAATTAGATTTATACTTGTTTTGTTAAGAACATGATATTTTTTCCTTTTTATTTTTTATTTTTGATTGAGTTCGTAATGAGATGTCTCGAACTTGGGAGCATACTAAACCACTTAGCTAATGGACCAGTCCAGGGCTGAGCATGGTTCGAGAAATCGATCGGACCGAGGCATTCGATCCGGACCGAATATCAAATCGAAATTTCGGAACAATTTTGGAATTGTGCCTCAATTGGCACCAAAATTACCACTAATGTTGAAGTTATGGCACCAAATGTGTCAGCCCGAAAAGATATGGAATAGAAATGTCAGCGAACTATAGTTGTGGCACCAAAAATGCAATTCTGTCATTCTAATTTACGTCAATATATATTAACATCTGTACGTCGGTTTTAAACAAAATAAAAATGAAATATTTATTGAGGTGTTAATATTTATTGAGGTGTTCATTATGTGAAAAAAAAATCATTTCTGCTATGGGTGCCGAACTATGTTTTCGTACAATTTGTTAAGGGTGAAACTAACATTGTTTAATGTTTTATCAAACTGCATAGATTTGTTTGGTTCCAACAATTAATATGTTAGAGCTAAATTGAACATAAAGAGGCTCTGGTTCTGAATTGTTGCATCCATCGTGGAGAAAGAATTGAACTTGAAAATAGATATGTATTGGATAGCTAGCTAGAAACATGATTAGGGAGTGGAGCTGGACTTGAAAATCTCTAATTGGAAACGAAGAGACACATGAAGTGATACCGAAGAGTTATACGGATAAACTTTGGCGTTATGCGTGCCCGAGTTCGATTGGGTGTGACGACCCGTGGTTGAATCTGGTTATGGATCCGAGTCTTTTGAGTTTCGGGTGTAAATTAAGAGTGTGGGTTTTTGTTGCGGGAAATGATATTTCCAGGGGAAGAGGTAGGTTTTACAAGGAGGCATTGGAGAAAAGTGGATGGGGAGGAAAAGTTGAGGTTGGGGATGTTGAAGGGGAGGATCATGTTTTTTGTATTAATCTTCAATTCCTTCCAGAAGGGGAGAGTTGAGTAGTTGTATGACTATGTTTAAAAGGGTGGCTTCTTTTCTCAATTCTTGGTTCAAAAAATGGTTCGACCAAACACGATTTGAACAGGAATTACCATCTTCATTTGATGCTTTAAAAATGGCGGGCTTGTGTACTAGCTAGTTCGATCATAATAAGATATTGAAATATTAGAAAATGAAATATATGGTATAAATTTTCCCAACCCAAGCAAATTAAGGCAATTGAAATGGTGATACGGACGGAAATCAGAGTGAGCCTTTTTATTCAACTGACCATTTCTAATTTCTAAACAAATGGAATCTCCAACTCCTCAAACAATTTAATTTCGTGTCGTGTCGTGTCGTGTCGTGTCGTGGCTTTAAGCTACTAGCTAGCATCATATCAAATGAAGAAGATAGGAGGAGAAATTGCAGGTATGGGTCGGAGGATGGGAATTCGATCAATAGAAATTAAAAAAATTGGATTATTAATTTTCAATTCATTCATATTTTAGAGAATGAAACAATTAATGCAGGCACCTCACTCACTAACTAATCAATGCCTTGATATTGATTTATAATTCTCTACTTTCAGATCTTCAAATTTTGTGATACTAATCAAAAAAATTCAAAGTCAACCAAATCTAAGATAAGAGAATATTCCCTTTAGATAGTGGCAAGATCAGTCAAGGTCTAGAGCCATTCAAAAACAAACATACATACAAAAGAAATAAACACAAGTCCTTCATTCCACAATCAACACAAGTTCTACCTCTTCAAAAACTAATTATAAAAATATATTCGTATTTGCTTCAATAAAGTACATACAAATTATTATAACATAAATATGAGAGTATTATTATATTTACCATATCAAATATTCTTATACATACATAGTTAAATTTGGACCACAAATTTCTTGAAAACACGACATTTATCACGCCAAATCTTCAAAATTTAAAATAATTACGTTACTATATTAATAATAATTACAGTGACCTTTTCATGTAGTGATAAAGGGATTTTGATAATTTTAACAAATCTCTTATATTTCAAATAAGTACATTACTATGTTAATAGCAAATACAGTGTGTTATGGTAATGGGATTTTGATATAATTCAAATCTAAGTTATCTAAGGCCATCTCCAACCGACAAGGCAACCGGACATGAGGGGGGTTTGCCGGCGGCCTTCGGTTGGAGATGGCAAAAGGAGGAGGAGGGGATTGGGCGGTCACGGCGGGCAGGGCGGGCAGGGGGTTGTTGGGCAGGGGATTGGGCAATTGGGCAGTCATTCAATTGCCTCCAGCCTAGAGGTTCATTGCTCAATTTTTTTTCTTTTTTAGTTAACTTTCTTTTTTTGTAAATTAGTTTTATTTATAATAATTAGTTTTATTTATTTTTAAAATATGAATAGTAATTAGTTTTTATTTATTTTTAATAAAATTGTATTCTTTTTTGTGTGTTAGATTTAATAAAATGATTAGTTTAAATTGTGAAACTTAAAATATCTATATTCATAAAATTCATACAAATAAAAGAATTAAATAAACTAAAACAATTTTTGGTAGTTTTTATTTTTATATCTTTAATTTTCAAAATAAGAAATATTAGATTATGATAACGAAAAATACGTCTTAAGTAGATTTGTTGAACAAAAAGACTTAATTTAAAAATACACAATAGAGCTTATTCTTCTTCTTCTTCTTATTATTATTATTATTATTAAAATAAGTGAGAGTGAGGAGAGTGAGAAAAGTGAGAGTGGGGAAAGTTGTGAAATTGAATTAAATGGAGGTTGATTGTTCTTCGGTTGGAGATGAGTTTTTAATTGGACAAAAGGGCAAATGGGCAAGGGCAATTAGGCAAGGGCAATTGGGCAAAAAGGAGGTCAAAGAGGCAATTGGACAATTGGACATTGAGTTCGGTTGGAGATGGCCTAACACAAAAACAAAATAGTCAAACACCACCACATGAGTCCACATGTCCTCCTATCCCTTTCCACTAGTACACATGTCTTCACTCTCCCCCACATGCAAACTAACATCATACCTCACTATCATCAAAATTATATTTTCCAACAAAAGAATTATATATATAATAATCAAAATAAAATGTAATAAAAAACTGTCTAAAGATGCAGTAATTTGATTAAGCGGGAGTGTTTCTCCTTATTAGAAGTACTAGAGTAATTTTTGTGATACACAGCATAATGAATTGAACTGTATATAATTGTTCATATAATATTAGTAATAAAATAACGTTGATTTTTGTTTTCAATTTTGAGATGCATCAATAGAAACAAAATCAAAATAACAATGTTGTAGACCTACCATAAAGTATGAAAGTGACATGTCAACAAAATCTTATACACTTTTTCGTTTCAATTTTACCAAAACTGATTCACAACAACATCGAGGAAGAAAAATCGCTCTAACATGTTCAACATATACATCTAATCATATTATATGTATTTTTTAATAAAATATACTTTCAAAAAGAAAATACACAATTAAAATAATCTGATATTTAATTTGAATAATTTGAATTTGATTTAACTTAGAAGTTAGAACTTCACCAATTACCCAAAAAAAAAACTCTAATTTACTACTAATTTTTTATTAAAAAAAAAAAAAGTCAAAATTAAAAAAAAAACTTAGTGTAATATCAGTCGGTGCTTATGCATGACAAACCCCTTAACGCGTATGGCGCCAGCTGTCCGGCCACGCTTTTGTCTGATTGCGCAACACGCTTTCGGGACCCGCCCCCCACAGAAACTGCTCACACACTAACCTACACACACTACGCATAATTCTCAACTTCTTCATTCCTCAATCTTATTCCACACTTCACTCCGACTTTAAAACAAAAATGGGAAAAAAAGGAAATATCAAAGAAAATTGAGATTTTTATAGAAAAATTAGAATTGGGTTTTTTTGTTTTTCAAGGAAATCGATGGCAAAGAGTGGCGTTTTTGAAAGAGATCCAGTGATGGTGGCTAAGGCAATGGAATTAAAGAAAGAACTACAGAGATTAGTGAAGGCGATTGTGGAAGAGGATGATGTTAATCTGGATTCAATGGAGCAAATGTTGTTTGCGTTAAAGGAATTGAAGTTGAAGAAAAAATCAGTTTCTAATTTGAAGGTTAATTGTAATAATAATATTAGTAATCAAGAAATGGTTTTGGAGGAGTTTAAGTGCCCGCTTTCGAAGGAACTCATGAGGGATCCTGTAATTATTGCCACCGGAGAGGTTTTTTCTTTTTAATCTTATTTTATTTTGTTAAAAGATTGGGTTTTTGCTGTTGCTTCTGATGTTATCAATTTGTTTTAGAGTTTGATAATGTGTGTTTAGTTTCTATGAATTTTGAACTGGGAATTTCGCTAGTAACGTTTCCAAATTTTGATATGGGTATTTCTTAAATAAAATAAAAAAGTAATTTTTGAAGATATTTAGTTGGTGGGTATGAATCAAAGTGAATCCTCGCTTATAAATGTAATTATTTTCTATGTCTCTGTGTTGAATTCTTGATTGAAGATATAAATGTCAATTATCTGTTTGGTTCTGGAATCGGCATGATTCAAATTCAATTTTAAATTTTATTTTTTTTATTTTTTTGTGGATGGGAGAGGTGGTCTTCTGTTGTTTGATCCTTAATATTTTCTTTGTTTTTGTTTCTAATTATGATGCAATTTTTTCTATGTTGGTTTTTTGTTTGCATTTCTAACAAAATTTCCTTAAATTTTTGCAGACTTATGATAGGCCTTTCATCCAAAGATGGTTAAAAGCTGGAAATAGAACATGCCCTCAAACTCAACAAGTTCTTTCACACACAAATCTCACACCTAATCACTTGATCCGCAAAATGATATCACAATGGTGCAAGAATCACGGGGTCAAATCCCCAAACTCTGTCCAATACACAAACGAGGAGGGCTTAACTGAAGCCGATAGAGGCCATTTCCTTTCGTTGCTCAACAAAATGTCTTCCACATCATCCGAACAAAAAAAAGCCGCTAAAGAACTACGCCTATTAACAAAAAGAATGCCTTCTTACCGAGCCCTTTTTGGCGAATCACTCGATGCCATACCTCAATTGCTATCCCCACTCTCTCAAACCAAATGTGAAACTGAAACCGAGGAGGTTCACTTAGATCTCCAAGAAGATCTAATTACAACTCTTTTGAACCTCTCCATACATGACAATAACAAGAAGCTAGTGGCTGAGACACCTACAGTTATACCTCTTCTTATAAACGCGTTAAAATCGGGAACGATTGAAACGCGGAGCAATTCTGCCGCTACCCTTTTCACGTTATCGGCTCTTGATTCAAATAAAGCGATTATCGGTAAATCCGGTGCTTTAAAGCCTCTGATCGAGTTATTAGATGAAGGGCATCCTTTAGCTATGAAAGATGTGGCCTCGGCTATTTTCAACTTGTGTATTCTTCACGAGAACAAGGCTAGAGCCGTTAGAGATGGTGGGGTGCAAGTAATTCTTAAAAAGATCGTAAGTAGAGTGCATGTTGATGAGTTACTCTCGATTCTTGCTATGTTATCGACCAATCAAAGAGCGGTTGAGGAAATGGGAGAACTTGGGGCGGTTCCTTGTTTACTTAGTATACTTCGTGAGACTTCTTGCGCTAGAAACAAAGAGAATTGCATTGCGATTTTGCATACTATTTGTTTTAGCGATCGATCAAAGTGGAAAGCGATGAGGGAAGAGGAAAGCACTTATCGTACAATATCTCAACTAGCTCAAAATGGGACTTCAAGAGCTAAGAGAAAAGCTAGTGGGATTCTTGATAGACTCAATCGAGCTGTGAATCTTACACATACAGCTTAATCGAGTTCCTTGGAGCTACATATTCTGTAAATTCTATGCCGCCTAGTGTTTTCTTCGCTTAAATTAAGGTACATTGTGGTCATTGTCAACCTTTTTCTTGTGTATATGTTCTACTATATATATGTATATCTAAGTTTTGATCTCGAATTTACGGCTTTTTGTAGTTGTGAATAATAAAAATGGGAAATTTATTGGTTTGGTATTGATCAATAATTGATGCACATGGTTGTGAGTAGACTACTACTTGAAAGTGTCTTGTTTCTTTCTATGATTGATGATTTATGGATTGTTCTATCTAAGTTGGTTTAGTCACATGCATTCTTCACTAGGTTGCTTGAATTTTAGTAGAAGCATTAAATGGCTATTTTGGATTTGTCTGTAGGTGAAGTAGCTCAGTTTCAAGTTAGAATCTCATTCATTAAAAAAAAAAAAAGGGTTAGAATCTAATTCTGGAAATGATTTTGAATTTTGCCTTTTCCTTGTGTACTCATTCAAGACATTTTAGACATTTCACATGGCTTAGTGGGACTTATAGATAAGAGCAAAGTTTTAGCGTCGAGACTCTCGTTTGTTCGGAGGGCTTGACTAGCGTCTTGATGTGGGTGATGGACTTGTTCTTGGAACATAGTGTAGGATATTATACGGTGGTAGAAGTAGGGTTGTTCATTTGGCAATACCAAATTGAACCGCATATTAGTACTAAAAGGTGTTGCCTAATGGACGAATGATGAAAATTTGCCAATATGAGTAGATTAGTTCGATTCGGCAACTTCTTTTCAAACCAAAAAAGAATGGGTAAATTATACAAACTAACTTCCTCGGAAGTGTGGTCATGCAAATGGTTTGTAGGAAGTACTAGGCAGGGATCAAATTTTTGTTTTGGTGGTATGTTTCGGTCTGCTCAACATTGAAAAAAAAATTAGGAACACATAACAAGAAAATATTACTAAACTAAGAAAAATAAGAATTTTTTGAATGTAAACAAATAGTTTTCATTTTCATTTATTTAAAAATAAAAACTTCTCATGTAAATTTTGATCCTCCATGTACTAGGAAAAGAATGTTGGTGAGGTTGGATTAGGTAATTAATTCGACCTAAATAGTTAAAAACAGGACCTGAGTAACGGTATCTAGTAGGAAGAATGTGGGCCATATTAAATTAAATGGTGTGTGGTTGTTTAATTAGTTATTATGTGGTCTAAAAGTTTACAAATTTGAAGGGCCTGTTTGTTTGGCGTTTCCCAGAATTTTTTCGTGTTTGGGAAATGCCAAACAAACATGTTTTCTATTTTCCGAAATAAATTTTTCATTCATTAATTTTCTCAAACTACTCTCTCAAAAGCCAAACAAACAACAATTTTCTTATCTTTAAACAAAACCTATACAAACTCTACTTTGATTTGACATAAAGTAACCTATCTCTTACACAATTTATCTCACATAACAAACATGATTTGACATAAAGTCTTACACATCTTACACCTACAACCCAACTCTTCCAAAAAAACCTATACCTACTTTATTTCTCAAACCACTCTCTCAAAACCCA
The DNA here is from genome assembly GCA_030819805.1 of Penstemon newberryi var. newberryi. Taxonomy (NCBI): domain Eukaryota; kingdom Viridiplantae; phylum Streptophyta; class Magnoliopsida; order Lamiales; family Plantaginaceae; genus Penstemon; species Penstemon newberryi. Next base: position 46,767,799 of record JAUALY010000001.1, read on the forward strand.
AACAAACAACATTACGCAAATCGAGATTATTTCACAAACCTTCACTACTCTCCCAAACTACTTTTCGAAACGCCAAACAAACAGGCCCGAAGTCTTTATGTTATGTGTCCATTTTGTCACGCTCATAGTACTTCTGTTTCTAGTCCTTCATGCTAGATAGATTCTTTGAGTCGAGCCCAACCGAATTCTGAAACCTATTTACAGATTTCAAACTACAAATTACATGATGATCTATTTATTATAAGAACCAATTTGAAGCAAAATTTTATTAATTTCTAACTCAAAGGAATATATTCGATTCGATTCGATTCTAAAAACATGTATCCCATTTCTGCCATGGTTACTGAAACTATACAGCATAGGCTGTAATTTGTTTTTGTGAAATGTTAATTTAAGGTTACGTATATTGCTTCCATTTCCATCTTTTCTTCTTTTGTAGGCATGCGCATGATTTTTATTTTTTACTAGGAAGTCTACATATCCATTGGTTGGAGAATATAATCCAGAATTGTTGCAATGTAGCTATTTATACTCATACTCCAGTATTTATTCAATATTCTGTAAATAATTAGCAGAACGGTATCATTTGGTGGAGGTGGAAGTGGAAGTGACGGAGTGACCTCTATTGGCCTTTTGTACCTCTCGTTGTCCCCCAATAAAGACAAAATCACAAGAGTTTGAGAGAAAAAAATATAATATATAAAAGTAAAAGAGTTCAATCAATGGCACGTCTTCACAGGGATGAACATACTACTGGTATTAAATTATTATTTTATTCATGAGAGCAATTTTGAAACACGATAATTTTGATTTTAAGAAAGGGATAAACATAATTTTGAAACCTATTAGCTCCTAACCTTTGTGTCCGTAGTTACATGTGTAAAAATAAATAAATAAAATTTGAAAAGTGGAGCCAACAGAAGTATTGTCCGTTTGAAATAATAAGGTCCTACTTCCAGTATACACTTTATAAAGACGTTTTTTAAACAATCCTATCACTCAAAATTTTGAAAATCTTACTACAAATATAATGATTATTTTAATTCTATTTCCTCTCTATTTCATTTTCTGTAAATATCTCACATTTCACATTATTTGTACTTTCACTTCTCAGTAAACATATCCAAATACACTTTCCCGTACGCATAAAAAACTTAAGCATCACATGAACTGCTCTTATCTTTAGAATCATCCCTTCTGGTGACGTCTTTTAAAATTAATACAGTTCCTAAGAACAATAGCATTACCCTTTAGTGAGAAAAGAGACACAACAATATACCTAAATTGCCAACTTTTCAAACTTTCAGGCTATTTAAAGCTTGAATTTTAGTGAGAAAAGAGACACGACAACAAAAACAAACTATAACTGAACATTCCATCCGTTGATGCAACAAAGACACATGTTTCGTGCTTGCTAAACTTCAAGAACCAGACATAATTTTAAACGAAAAAGAAAATACTGCCGTGACATAATTATAAATCACATGAGGCTGTATTGTTTCTAGTGTTTCATGCTTGCTAAACTTCAAGAACCAGACATAATTTTAAACGAAAAAGAAAATACTGCCGTGACTAATTGGATATGCTAACTAGTTACCACTTACCATTATAAGTTCTAAATTATCTTTGACCAAACAAATCAAGATAGTAGGGGGCTCTTTGCACATGAGGCTGTATAATTTTTTTTATAAATCACATGAGGCTGTATTGTTTTCTAGTTAGGAGTTCAACAAAAAGAGGCTTAAATCAGCTCTCAACTTTCCAACATCAAGCTCTGTAAACAAGGAGTAGGGCATTATTCAATAAAAGCGTAATCTTATGGACACTATATTAAAATGCTTATCCAAACAACAACAACAAAAGAACCAATAATATCATTGTCACAACAAATATAATCCAGTATTTCAAGAAAAAAAACCCAATAATAATAAACTGTACAAGATCAGTTATGAACACTATATTTCAAGACTACAAAAGCATTTAACTGTACATTCTGGGATCATGATTTTTTACTTCGAGTAAATGCTGAACCCAGACAAAAATTTCTATTGATCAACCAAATTAAGCCAGAGACATACATCAAAATGGCTTTCAAATAGATAAACAAACCTGAAGATGTCAATCCATCTTATAAGCCCATCCGTGCTTATCCAGATATGATCTTACGGCTTCTTTTATGGCCAAGTTTGATACCAATTGAGACGGGTAAAGCGTTTCTCGAGTGACTGGATCAAATTTTCCGACCTAACAAGTAGTAAAATTCGAGTGTAAGGCTGCATATGGTTCTTCATATTAAGTAAGGAAGGATAGATTATATTTTTAGCAAAATTACAATTACAATGCATTTAGAATTTAATAAGAAAAAACATGATATTACAAGTTTGTGATTGGTATTGTATGTTCATTTGTAATTGAGTTAAAAGACAAAACGCCCCCACCATTTACAAATCAACTCCGTTATAATCTCCACCTTCCAAAGGTTGAAAGTGGCGATGATTTTTTGGTAAACTAGAAATGCAAAAGTGAAAGTTGGAAACTATATTGTCCAATTGTGAGTTGAATAGTGAAAGTTCTTGCAAGACTTACTTGTTGTGGGTCTTATAGAAATTGAATTGGTTAACCAAATGCCTCATAATCTCAGATAAATAATGGTTTATTGGGGTGACCAAACATGCTCTAAAGTCTAAATCGATAACAGTTATGAAAATTATTAAAATACATAGAAAAAAATAATTTACCTTCTGCAGATGGTCAAGAATCACCGCTCTCTCGTATGTAACCCCGCTAGGAGTAATAACGGGATCACGAAATATGTCTAGTGTGATTTTACAGCACAGGTAATCTGGTACCTGAAATATTTTTTTCGATGTCACTCACAAGAACACACAAAGAGAGAATGCAAAAATGGGGGAGCTGATGCTCACCTCAGTTGGAATATCATCTTCAGCAGCTTTGTTGAATACTCTGTCCAAAACTTCCAATTGATTTATATTAGACTTTTCTTTTTTATCTTCAGAACCTTCCATATGATTAAGCAAATTTGTCTCCTTCAGAGCTTCCTCGCATGCCTCTCTGAGTCATGTGCATGCCGAAGCCAATAAAAAAGCAATGGGAGGTAAGCAGATTAAGATTAAACAATTAAAAAGAAAGGAAAAAAACTGAAATAAGTTATTTCAACAAAATGGAAAAAGGGTGAAAAGAAAGTCACAGCTATTACTTCAAGTTTTGAAGTTCCCAAGCACGCTTGGTAGATTCATGTTCCCATGATAAGTATTGTGCTCTTGCAAGCTCCTGCCATATCTCCTCTACCATGTAGCCCTTGGGGTTTGCACCCCTTCCAAGGTCCAATGCCTATGTCATAACCAACATCAAGGTCAATACAAGATCCTCTTCCACCGATGTCATATGTTTTTCGAAGGAGAAGGATTAAGATAACTTGATAATCAATTATAATCCATCATATTGACATGTCTTATTCATAGTCGTTAAAGGATTATGACAACTATAGATAAGCAATTCTAATCCTTCATATTGACATGTTTTACCATATTGTTAAGAGCACAAGGCGGGCTAAGGTATAAAAGTGATTTGGGGCTAAAGCACAAGGTGCGCACATATATGTATAGTTTTTGGTATATTAAACTATTCAATTAATTCCAACAAATTTTGGTTTCAACGAAAATTTCAGAATTAGCCACTGAAATCTGTCTAAACAAGTAATTTCAACACTAAAAGTCATTATATAGAATATAATGTGCTTTCGTGCACACCTCGTCTCAAGAAAAAAGCCAAAAAGCCCTTTTGAGGAGTAGCAAGGGGGTATGCCTGTGCTTTCTGCTTTTTCAGGCTATAACGCAGGCTGAAGTGTGCTTTTAATAACTAAGCTCTTAATCATGTAAGAACGGAACAATCAAACTATTATCGAAGTATGTTCATGTTCTATATGTAAAAGCCAAATTATAGTAATATCTATGCAATTGGCCTAAGGCACCAATCTAGAGCAGATTTAAACCATTGGATATAGTGAACCGTGTAACTAAGTGTGTCAGGTACACAATGACAGCCCAAGTGGTCAGGTTTTAATATAGAATAGGGTGATAATTATGCAAGAATGCTCAAAGGCCAATCAGTCCCTTGTTGCAAAAGATGATATACTTATTTTGCTTGCTGCAGGTGGTTTTTCATGGAGAGTGATAGTCTTGTCGTACGCAGAGTAATGAGTAGTATACAGATTCCATGTATTGATTGAAGGAGATAATCATTGATAGACATACATCACTTATATTGCCCCAAACTAAGATGGTTTGGCTTCAGATAAACAAACTTGGATTGGTTAGGTCGGTAGTAATTTGACTAGGGGCTCCTGAATGATCTAGCAAATTTTTAAGTCATTTCATTGAATCAATAAAGTAATAAATTATGGATTTCCTCATTGACTAGCTTTTTATAGATCAATTGATAATACACCGGGGCAAAGACAAGGACCTCAATCCCTAGCTTTCTAGGTTTATTATGTACAGATCAACTATAGTTTGGTAGGGCATGTCGGACTAATGGTGCTTTGAGTGGTGATCCTAAGTTGGTAACAAAAGCAACATCAATGAATATTGTGGTGCTTAATAAAGAAGGTCCTTTTATCTCAATAGCTTTCATGCTTTAGAGTGGAGTTAGTGGTGCTAACCAATGTTGGGCATCAATGTGTATGGGGATATAGAGGTACTCAGTTCACCTGTTTGATTTGGACATTTCGGTCAATTAAAAAAAATGGCAGTAAAAGAAGTGTATTTCAGTTGAAGGTTTAACAACATTTTAATAAGTCAATGACAAAAAATTCCGTGAGAAGAGCGCAGACCAATATAAAATTGAAATGTAAGAATTACCTTTTTTATCGTGGTTAAGTTAAAATTACACATTTAAACATCTATGAGCAATAATTACCCTTGCTTACAATCTATAACCAACTCAAGTTTTTATTTCACCTATCTACATGTACTATTTAGACGCGATATTGAGATTCACATTTATGTAACTAAATATAGGGAGGAAAAGAAAAAGAAAACAAACGTACATGTACATAAATGATCATACTAAAAGTAAACACGAGACTCACACCATACCCAACTTTTCCAGGCCGGACTTCACAACAAATTATGAAGTCAAAATCTTCAAAAAAAAAAAAATTAATAACATTCTTGAATGGAAAATGCCAATATTTAGAGACACTAAGATATTAGTAAATGAATATGCATTCGCACATTAATGCAAAGAAAGTTCACATATGTAAAATTCTGATAAATGTTACTTTGAAATAAAAACCTTCATACCTTTTCTAGTTCCCTGACACCTTCAGCATATTCTTTCCTTTGGAGCAATGCAAGACCAAGCATATAGTGGGCCTGCCATCATTCAAAGGACTTAAAAATGAGCTGGACATGACAGGCAAAACACAGTAAATAAAAGAGACAGATTATGAACACAATCAGTAAACCTAGAACATCAACATCATGCCCAAGACTATTTTCTATATCTCCTTCAACCAGGAAAGGTAACTGATCCGCAAGAACCGCTTACTAGCTAGCCGATTACAAATATGAAATACTTTAAAGCGGTATTTGAAACTAAATGATACTAATTACGAAACAAATTATCAGTCATGGTTACACTAGTGCATCTATCTCGGGGTCAGGTCGCTATGTCCCTTAGACTAATACATTGTTCCAAGTTCCATTAACTTCCATCAGAAACATCTGATCATTTTCTGGTTTATCTCAGCTTTCATTCGTTCGGATACCATGTGAATAGATCTTATTTAAGAAAGCTTGGGTAAAAGCAATTATTCAAATTTTACATGATATCTATTGTTTGAAGTCTTGAAAGATTCAGGATATTGAATAGCTTTTGAATTTCTCATAATTATCGGAGTTTTACAGATTAAAAATCTTTACACAAAGAAACTAATAAAATGTTATTGAACAGGGAGCTATGATGTGGTGTGAGGCTCATCAAGACTGACAATATTAACAGCCTCCAACTATAAATAGGGTAATAACATAAATCAAAGAATAGTTAATTATGCAGCAACAACTTTAAAACAAGGGTTCAATCAAAGATCTCCCAAAATTACAAATTAGATTGTGCGCGAAATCAAGTGCAACTCACAACTAGTACACATCGGGTAAGACAGTCCAAAATAACATTTAGAAAAACAGTAACATTCATCATCTCAAAGAACCCAGTCACCTATAGAAAACAAGAGAGGGAATATCTAGGAAATTAAAAAGAGATGGTTCCCTTCATATCGGCATTTAAAAAAATGAAATCTCAAGACAATTTCGTCATTATCTGAACCCAGTATTACTCCCGCTTTTTAGCAAAATAAGCCAAACTTGTTCCTTTTTATATTCTTGATATATACAGACAGTCCAAAATGTAGAGAAAAAAATAAGTTTTATTGGAGCGAGGACATTTCGACCACGAGGTACCAACAGAATCCTACGAGGAAATTGGAATCAACTAATCATAAATGGCAAATACACACATTCGTGCACCCGGGACTTGCTCTCCCGCAACTCGAACATCATTAGATTTTGCGGGACCCTCAAAATGGTAGTTGCCACATGATTTAACTATTACCAAAGTCATATGATTGCTCAAGTTAGCCATCACCATATACGAATAACCTTTAAAAGAAAATTCAGTGCTTTACATCAAGCTTGAACCATTGATCATAGGAAATTCCCAAGATAAAACTTAGAACACAAGTAACACAAACGATTAAAGAACTGGAAAAATGTGATAAAAGATAGCTGAACAATTATTTGTCTCTGATAAAATACTCAGACAGAAGCAGACCTTAACAGAATGATGATCGAGCTGAATAGCTTTCTTACAATCCTCCTCAACTCTCGTCCATTCACTATACCCCAATAAATAACCAGAAAATGATAAATTCATCAAATGATTAAATAAATATGAAGCATTTAAGTGAGTTTAATGATCATACATACTTCCTCTTGCGATGACATAGAGCCCGATTCGTCCAATATATCGGAACATTAGGGCACAGAGTAATAGCCTAAAAATACACACGCACAGAATCAATTTCAATAAAAATTCAAACAAATTCACATCTATTTCAAGGATTACCTCAGTATAAGCATCAATAGCGGCACCAAATCGATCTTTTTTGAAGTAACTGTTGCCGTCTTGTCTGAGTAGCTCCGCTTGTTCCGCCGCCCCCACTGTTGGCGACATTTTTCCTATTATTTTCACCCCCCTCAATTTCTCTCTGTATATATATATTTCAGTTTTCAATTATGTATGTTTAAATAAAAAAAAAAAAAAAAAAAAACTCGAAAATGTACGTTACGAGTAGAAAAACGATAATTCTTTGGATTTTTAGGGAAGAAACTGAGAAAGATGAAATTAAATTATTTGTGCAGAAAGAATGCTGAGTGAATTTCTCATGAATTTTCGAGATTTTACTATTGACAAGGCTGCTTAAGGGTAGGGGTACCTCACCGTTGAATTTGATTGGATGGTTCTGGAACTATTTTTGGTTTTTATAATCAGTTTTGCTATTGCCAGGCCAACTAATTTTGGATTAAATTATGAATTAAGAATACTTATTCAGAGAGATTGAGTCGACCCGGGTTGACTGACCATGTAAACAAACTCAACTTGGTCATTTGAGAAGTAATAATTTATCTACTTATAAAGTAAGGGCATTTATAATTCTATAATTAGCAATTAGTTAGGGAAAATAATATTGGAGCTGCTAAAGTTTAGGACTGTGATTTGAATCGGTTCTAACAAAAATGTGATGGTTCAAATGAATTCTATTTGAATTGAGTTCATTAATTGTGAATCAAGTTGAATCTGGATGTTTTTTTTATTAAATTCAAGTTTGACGTTGCAATTGTATTTGCGGGCGAAAACAATATATCTAAAAATGATCAAACTTATGTAAACTACATGCTAAAGGGATGTTCTTTAGCATGTATCAGATAAATCGAACACAAATATGAAAAGCACAAGTGCAAGTAGAAAGGCCAATGGGCAGCGAAATCTCTACCGGAGCATTAATGTTGAAGATATGGAGGCTAGACGACATCATGAGCTTGCTTCCATAGATTTCTTATGAGGACATTGTGAGCTTACTTTCATAGATTTCTTATGCGCGGAAAAATCCTTTAACAAAGACAATTATACAAGAGAATCTAAGACAATCTATCTTTTTTATTAGTGTTTTAGTAATTATATCTTCTTATTTTAGTTATTTAGTTGTCTTATTTTTTGTTAATTAGTTTCTACTATTCTAGTATTAGTCTTCTGTAAAGAATTCTAATATGCAGGTTGATGACTCTGCGTTATCCACAAAATACATAAAACAGGGCCCAGTGGACCATATTTTTTTCAAATGGACTTAAAACTCAATTGGCCGGTACTATATAATTATATATATCTAATTATATTTTGTGATGGGCCACCCAATTTAAGCCCATGACTAGTTATATGCAAAGCCACCTCTTTTAACATTTAAATTTTGCTAAAGGAATGGATTCCGGCCCATTTATATTGAAACTTTTAATCAATTTTAATTCAAAACTCAGTCACAAAATTGCTTAGTTTTCAACTCATTTAAATGAAAAAAACAACAAATGCAATATTATTATTTTTTGGGCAATGATGTAAATAGTTCAATTCTTCTACTGCTCTTTTGTTTGGGCCTGGGTCGTAAAAATTTGTAGAAGGCTTATCTCTCCCCAAGTAAAGCCCAAAACGAATGCAAATTAGTTTTATACCAATTCAAATAAACAATCAACTCGATATACTACCAAGAATTAAATCCTTTTCACATGTATGCAATCTTAAATTATAAAATTATGACATTCGACAATCTTATAGCTGAATGAACATGACAAACTAGCAGAAAATAATGACTTTTGTTCATTAATGGGCCAACTAAAAATGCCAAAACTGTCAAGATTGAACGCCTACATTCGTCACTTTATTTAAACGTGTATGTCATATATCTCTTTATCATATACTATGGTAGTAATAGTCAAAAGAAAAATATTTAGATTGAATTTTTTTCTAAACCCCGTTATACATGTTCCCAGCATAACGTTTTTACATGAAAAGTGTGTAATAAGTAATGGTCTTAAAATTTAATTAATTAATACTAGTAATTATGAATTTTTTTTGTTAGGGTAGATCCCAAACCAATCTGCCAGCTTTTTTGGTTTTATTAAATGAATTAGATTGATTTGAAATAAACTAGGTGCGTATTAAGTTTGGGTAAGATCCAATCAAATATGTCATTGGTGTTAAGTAAAAAACCACACCTATAGACCATAGGTCCAACTCTGGTCTTGACCCATGTTATACATGGTAACATTTAGATCCGGGCCATGTTATCCATAGTGACATTTACTTTCCATGATCTAATCCGTTTGTTAGTAGTTCGTTATATATATTTTTCATATGGGTAAGATTTCTCAAACAATTTACACGAAATGGTCTCCATTCATAGGATTAATAGTTTTTAGTTCGTGAACAATCAAGCGTTATATAGCTCGTTGGCAACGGGTGTGGTAACATAGTTCACATACACTTGAGCATGCTACAACGATAATTAAGGGGCACATGCATCTATTATTTAGCATACACTTTGATGAGCGTATTTGAAGTCTTCTTAGTGTTACAACTGTAAATCTAGGTAATGGTCCATCTAGGGAAACAATCGTTCGTCCGTACATGAACTATTGTCTTGTATTCACCAGTTAAGAAAAATGCACAATGTAATTGTTGAACCGCGTAAACATAGCACACATTTAGTGTGCCATACTCATGTTTATTTACCAACTCTAAACTAGGTCAAACCATAACATCTCAAATGAAACATATACATAATCAATGACTCTCATTCCTAAATTGCTTCACACACACACACACTATTTACAACATTCTTTGCGTATTTGCAACTTCTTAGTCCAACAAATTTATTGTTAAGGTTTGATCGCCCTAGTCTAATTGTCAATCAATGTGATTTTCAAGTGAAGGACTTTATTCCACGAGTATCATCTCTCTACATTATGGATAAATTGCTGGTGTCAAACATTGATATTCGAGAAAATATTGACATCAAGTCAGATTCAATACAATCATTTGATTGTCACCCTTGATCGAGATAACAAAAAATCTTAAACTTTTGTCCTGTTAGAGTTATTCAAATCTATTTCGGTGATTTTATTAGGGCATCTCCTATGTACAAGGGTGAAGTTGGATTGGGATTTAAAGGGGTGAAAAAATGAAGTTAAATGAAGAAAGGGGAGAAAAAGGCAATTTGCCCTTGATCCAATTGCCCACCGCTTGAAGCGGTGAGCCAATCCAACCAACCATTGGCTCACCGCTTCAAGTGGGTTACTCGCTGGGCGGGCGAGTGCGCCGACACTTGTCGGCCACCTGTTGATCTTTATTTTTTTTTTATTTTTTTTTATTTTATTTAATAAAACCCTTTTATTTTATTTAAAAAAAAAAATTCTTTAAAATACCTTATTAAATAAAATGTAACTCTTATTTAATCTTAGTTTTATTTAATTTGTGTACTATTTTGAAAAAGTTAATTTTAGTATAAAAATGTAACTCTTATTTAATAAACTCCTTTTTAATTTATTTTGTTTTATTTTAAAAAAAATCCTTAAATTTGTGTATTATTTTGGAAAAGTTAATGTCAATATTAAATTATTTTTATTATTCCCAAATCATGTCAATCAAGTATTTAATTGTTGTATTATTGTGTACCAATTTCATTTCTTATTATTAATGCAAATATTAAATTATATCTTATTGTTATTTATTATTGTTTAATTTTTATTATTATTGCTATTATTATTATTATTATTATTATTATTATTATTATTATTATTATTATTATTAAGTGAGAGTGGGGGAAATGAGAATTGGAATTAAATGGAATTGATAGATTGAATCATTTAAGATGACTTATAAAAAGGAAAGGGGAAGCTGGACTTGGAATCTGAGGGGAAGCTGGACTGAGTGAGGGGAAGCTAGACTTGGGCTGAGGGCATCACTGGAGATGCCCTTAGTCTAAAAACATTGAAATCAACCTCATCCAAACCAACTGTACCAAATGTACACCCTAATTGTCAGGCAATCAAAGCATAGGTTAATCCTTCAAATTATACTAAAATAATGACTGGTGAAATCTGCAAAGTGAATATCAATATAACTAGTCGCCTGCACTAGACGTAGACGTGTATATTATGTTGTTTGCTTTTAGACCACAACACGTGCTATACAACTAAGGTCTATTTTCTTTTTACTCATTTTATGATTTCTAGTATTTTGATTTCTTCGTCGAACGACCAACTGTCGCGGCGGACATTAATTTTAGTGACTAATGGGACAAATATTAGTGGAATCCCAACATTGTTAAATTTGGTACATGATTTTAAAAATGTATGGATATAAAAATTTGAGATGCGTTTAATTTGCCGGACCACATAATGGATACTTATACATCAAACATTAAATAGGAATCAAATTAATATTAGATGAGGGTTGGGGTTGAATAATAATATTAAAGGATTGGTAAGTACAATTACCATTGAGCTAGTCTAACGTAGAGAAGGCTAGGAAAATAGACGATCGAATAACGGAGAGCTACCAATATGTATTTATTTTTCCTTAAGTCCAAAATTTAAGTGCAGAACTTTGAGAGTCTTATATTACTTATTTTATGATGAAATACATTAAACCTATTAAAAAAATGAAATAGATCATAATAAACTTGATTGCTCAATTAATGTTTCATTTTATTATCTCAACAAGAATTAGAAATTTGATTTAAATTCGATTAGTACTTGATTTAAGTAAGTTGTTTAAGTTCATGTCATTAAAAAAACAAATTAAATACAAAACCCAAAATTAAACAATATATTTAAGAGTATTAAGTCTTGGATTTAGTTTAAGTTAGATTATTATTGGTTGTGTACATCTCTTTCAGTGTTATATTAAATTAATTAAATTTAATATATTGTGGAGACTACGTACATTGTCACTGGACAAAATATAGAGTTATGAAAACATGGTCATTTCTTAGTCAATTTATATAGGATATAGGTCTGCCAAGCTGCACCAAACGAATCGAACTCAACTTAAAAAAATAAGAAATTGGCCCCAACTTACTAGGGGAGGGAAGTTTTGGTTCCTTGAAGATGCTCTTAGGCCTAAATTAGGAGCTTTATCAATTTATCTACTCCCTTACTTCTTTAAAATAACCAAATATATTATTAACTATGAAGATACGATATATCAAATTTTAGCTTTGTTTTTAAATTATAGAATTTTAACTTTACTACTTGCTCATAATAGTTAAAAAAAAAATCAAACTAAATTATTGATATTTAGTTCAAGTTTATCAACTGAAATAATTTGAGTTTTGTTCATTAAACACAAGAAACCGAGTTTTTTTTTAGCTTTAACTCGACTTTGGCTTCACATCAACTCATTGTTGTGTCCTGCATGTTCGAATTATGTGTAATCCATGTAAATGCGACATCCAGTCACTCTTCTCGATGATGTTTGTTGATTGACATAGTCGCAATCAACCATTCCTTACTTTACCCCCGTGAGGTTTGGGGTGGAGTTTTATGTAAGAGCTAGAGGAGTGAATCTTTATTATATGTACAGAATTATGTCCTTTGAAATAGTAACTGAGAGTTCGTAGAGTCAAATCATAACTTAATGTGAGATGATGATTTTGAAAAAATAATTTCATTTTAAGAAGAAAAAAATCGTGTTATTTTGGGACATTCGAAAGAAAAAATAGAAGGACAAAATGAGTATACTTCTTATAGTAATTTTTATTGTCACAAAATTGCTAGGACATATAATTAATATAGACATAGCACTGTTTATTCTCAATTACTAATTTTTTTAAAAAAAATATAAAAGAAACTACATCAATTTGCCTTAGTGACAAAGTTAAGGTTATAAAACCTTAAAGATTGAGTCTTATCAAAAGTTGTCTAGTTTCCTACTAATCTTACTAGTTGTTAGTTATTTACTCTTTTTTTTTATTATAATTTGTTAGTATACTCGATCGATATTCTTATTTATGATGTAATTCGTTATTTCACGAAAAAAATTAAATAAAAAATCAACAAATGACTAATTTTCTGAAATAGACTAGTTACTACTTTAAATTTATGTTGGCAGATGTTTCCATTTAATCAGTCGCTACTCGAAATAAATTCAGTTATGTTTAAAATTTGAATATACTTGAAAAACTCAAAAATAAATAAAATCCTGGGTAATTTCCTCAAATAAGTCCAACACGTATTCCGGGACTTGGTTTCTTTCATGAATGCATCCACAACTGAAAAATTCATCTTCCTTATTCCTCTTTTTCATTTAAAAAAAAGTCAAATTTGTCACCGCTTCTAGAAAGAAAAGAAATACAGTCTCGTTCCCATCAAGAATCCTGCTTGTGTTGACTTGTTCCTTTTCTTTATTCAATTCAAAATCACCCAACCCTCCTAACGGCGTAGTATCGTCAGCAAACACTTGCATTCAAAATCCTTCACCAACAAGAAAATTAACCCCCCCACCCCCACCCTACCCACCCACCCCCCCCCCGCACCCCCTCAATATAAAAAGCGTTATTGTATTTTCTCAACACAAAAGCCACCTGACAATTCCTGCACCGCTCATAACTAAACTCTGCATACGCTACACCAAAAAATTGAGCCACCTGCTCCGCCATGCACGACGGCCACCACCACGACGGAGATACAATTTCTCTAGAATTGAACAATTTAAAAGTGATCTCAGCCCTAGGCAGGGGTGCGAAGGGGGTGGTATTTCTGGTACAAACAGAAAAAGGAGAATTGCTTGCTCTTAAATCAATTTTAAGATCTTCAATCGAGAAAAAGAGAATTACAAGCAGTAGCAGCAGCGGCGATGAAAATGAGTACAGAAGAATCTGCTTCGAAAGAGAAGTATTAAGCTCTTTTCATCATCCTCTGTTGCCGAAGCTTCATGGTGTTTTAATCACCGATAAGATCGTCGGATATGCTATTGATTATTGTCCAGGTCGTGATCTCAATTATCTCAGGAAAAAGCAAACCGAGAAAATGTTCTCCGATGATATAATCAGGTAATTCCAACAACGAATTCGAATAAAGAAATTTCAATTAAAATCCGAAACAGAACGAGATTTGATTTGATTTTTTTAATTCTTTTTTTCAGATTTTACGCTGCGGAATTGGTTTTGGCATTGGAGTATCTGCATAGTTTAGGAATTGTTTACAGAGATTTGAAGCCTGAAAACGTGATGGTACAAGAAAGCGGTCATTTAATGCTTGTAGATTTCGATCTCTCTACAAAACTCTCCGCAAAATCTCCTGAAATTCGTCAAATCTACTCCCAACCGACCCCGCAGATCAATCCGAAGAAGAAGAAGAAAAAGAGATTTTCGATGTTCTTCAAGCGCAGTGAATCGGAGATCTCACCTGAAGTCTCCGTCCACAGCGTCGCCGACTCACTGAGTTCATCATCCGAGTCAGACTCAGTGCAGAAGTCTAATTCCTTCGTCGGCACGGAGGAGTACGTGGCGCCGGAGATAATCCTAGGCCACGGTCACGATTTCTCCGTCGACTGGTGGTGCTTAGGGGTTATGCTTTACGAGATGCTTTACGGTACGACGCCGTTTCGGGGCGCAAACAGAAAGGAGACGTTCTACAGAGTTATTAGCAAGGCCCCGAATTTGACGGGGGAGTTGACGCCGTTGAGGGGCCTAATTGGAAAATTACTCGAGAAAGATCCGCATAAGAGGATTTCTGTTAAAGAAATAAAGGGTCATGATTTTTTCAAGGCTGTAGATTGGGAGTCGATTACGGAGATGCCCCGGCCGCCCTTTATTCCTGAAATGACGGAAGTTGAGGGCATGGATGTAAATAAGAAAATTCATGTGGAGAGCTATGTACAAGGGGTGTTTAAAATTGAGGAGGAGGGTAAAGTGGAGAAGAATAACAAGAGTTGTGAAGAGAATAAGAATAAAGATGCGTGGGTTAATAATCATCCCACACAAATTCACAATGACAATTTTTTAATTTTTTGATCTGATTATATACATGTAACTAGTAATTAATTATCATTACATCAACAACATTGTGGATTTCTATAAGTTGTTAATCGTTATTCGGAAGAAAAGACGATTATCTCGAATCGACGATGGGCTAAGCTAGCCTGTATTGATTTATTTTGCAAGGCTTACATTCTAGATTCTAGTCCTTCGACGAGTTTTTCATTTTACTGTAAGACTGTGAAAATTATGATTCAAATCGGGTTACATTATACAGTCCATCGAGCACCTGGAAAATAATAATCCAAATCCAGTTTGGGTGTACCCGATTTGGGTGAGTTTTCTAATCAAGAAAATTCTCAAAATTAAATCATCTTACGACCGCATCTTGATTCGATTACTTGTTCACAAAATAACTTGGTTTATAATGGTTTTTTAGGCATTTGACCTCTAAAATTAATATATATTAATTTATTATTAATTCTATAAGTCAATTCTTATAGAATAATTTATAAGTTGTGGTTCAGACTTAGGGTGAGTTTGACCTATCGCTCAAAGCTCTTAAAAGTATTTCTAGACATTTATCGTGATTTTCAAAGTGTTTGACCCGGCCCCAAGATAAAAATTATTTTTGGTCAATCGTGATTTTTTGACCTCAAATGTCATGATCTCTTTTGGGATCTTCAGAAGTAAAAAATCCATTTATTTCATAAGCTACTAAGGTGTTACTTTTGCAAAAATAATTATAAACAAGCAATTATTCAATAATTAATTTTATTACAAATCAATTATTGTCAAAATATATTTAGTAAAATTAATTCTCCTATAAAATCTTTTTGAATCGGCTAAACTCACCCTCACACTTAATAATCATGAAGCAAATATACCTCATATCGAATCAGTGGGATCTTTCATTCACTTTTTTTTTTCCCACCAAGAACGTTTTCTAAAACTCTTTGACCCTCTAATTTTGAGTATCCTACTTTCTTCGATTCACAGTCCTTTAATAAGCAATTGATATCTTACGATCAAGGATCTAATACTATTTGTAGTAGCAGTCCTTATATATCGCATAAACAATCGAAATTTGGTTATATAAATAATATATGCGAGGTTGAATCGAATTTCGACTAGGGTATGTTGGTTGGTGACAGTCCTTTAATTTTCATAGAGTTAAAAAAGAAAGGTTAACCAGTTTCATTCAACAAATAAGTGTTTTCTTTTATAAGTTTCTAATAAATTTAAAAGAATGGTTTACAACTGTATAAACCAAAAAAAAAAAAAAGGAAAAGAAAAACGAAAACGAAAAATTTGGAGAAAATGTCACGGATATATGTGTTAGCTTTTTTCTGCCGAATGAATATTTTACCCTGACATAGTGACATGTGAGCAACAAATGGCAATTACTATTGATATTGGACCATTGGTATAGACCGTGCCTTATGTTGGGTTGTATACAATAGTTTATGTTGATCTTTTCCTTTTGAGTTGTGAGAATCTCACAAAATATTTCTCACGCTATTTGCATATCTTGCAAGAAAAACAAACTTAACTTGATTGTTCTAATATATGGACATGCAAATGTACAATTTTAATATTTATAGTTGCCATATATTAAGTATAACTTTTGACATAGTTGAAGACATTCGATTAAAAATTCTTTAACTAATACTGCAACTAATGCCAAATATTTATATCCCAAACGGCAAATGTCATTTGGAGAATGGAAAAATACACCATACTTTCATGTGTTATGTAAAATCTGTACAAAACTCTCTTATGAAATTTTTATTGCATCAAATCCCCCTATATATACTTTCATATTCTATGGATAGGATCCTCTATATGTTCAAACCCGTTGGTTTTTTGACACTTTGGTACGATTTCACTAGTATTTTATCTAATTTCTTCAGCCTAAATAATAATAATAACCTTATTAGCACAAAATGTCTTTTTACTTTTTAAACTTAGCATATGATCTCCTTGTATTTTTTTTTAATTAGAACATAATACCTTTATACTTTTTAAACTTATCACATAATCTTCTTATATCTAGGGATAATTTAGGTATACCAACTAAAAAATAAACAGTGTTTGGCAACAAACGGAGTAAGAGGAGAGCGGTTAGAGAATCTAAAAGTACAAGGTGATCATTTATGCAATAAAAATTTCACATAAGAGTTTTATGCAAGTTTACCATAACATAGGGGGACATCGTGCATGTTCCCCATGGGAGAAGGTAGTTATGTAATTTTGAAGATTTGAGTTGCATTGTTGACTATAACTTATAGCACAATGATAAACTTTTTTCCTACAAAATGAAAAAAATACTTAATAATATTAATATTACTTTATGTAATTAGATTTGAGTTTATCAATAGGTGTACTTGTATAATGACTAATTACTTTTAATTGTTAACTTATATCTTATGAAAGACTAAGGGATAACTTTTTTTCAACTTTTATTGAATTTTGACTTAAATTAGTTTGTTTTTATTCATTATACGTGGTTTATAGAATTCACATTTTTATTTAATTTTCAATTTATCATATTCAAAATCTATTTGATACATAATTACTTAATCGAAAAAGTTTCAATCAATATTAGCGCCGCACACCAATAACTATTGATTGATCAAGGAGTATTTTATTAACTAATTTTTCCTAATGTAAATGAATTACATATTAAAAAATAAAAGGTGGTAAAATTATAGTATATCATCTTATCCTCTAAAACATAGTATTAGTCGCACGTTTCAAGTATAAATATGACAAATTTTTATTGTAGCAAGAGAAGAATAATTGCAAAGAACACCCGAAATAGGTGTCTCAAAGAACAACAAAGCGGCAGGCATTTAATTTAAAAGTGCCACAAATTAAAACTCTATCCTTACCGAAATAATTAAGTAGAGTATATGTTTATTTTAAAGGACATGTGGCCCAAAATTTAGTTACTATAGTTCATGATTGCACCTCATTCAAAGACAAATTCGTTCAACTTTCATAATATAAATGTGACAAGCCAGCTAATATTGTGAAATACCTGTGGACATCTCATCTCTAAGTTTTACAACTATTAATTGCCCTATTAAATTGCACACCCCACCGAAATTTCCTATCTCCACAAGAAAAATTGTGAAGCTCATAAATAACAAAATAATAAAATTAATATATGAAGAAAAAAAATACCAATTTATTCTTTGTCAAATAAAATTAATACACGTAATAACTTGAATGAACATGACAACTTTGAATTTCGAATTATTTACACCATTTTTCTTAGATTAAATTCAACTTGGTCGTAATAACTCAATTACAAGACAAATTCTTTTACAAGTAATGATTACTTTCTAGAAACTAAATGCTATACTAGAGTACTAACATTTATCATTATGAATAATTTGGGTGCCAACAAACTCAATTCAGCTAAACGATACTATTTAAATTTGAGTTTCAACTATAGATGTTGCTATTAAATTCTCCAATAATATAATATTAGTGTTATGCATATATTAGATGTTTGTATAATAAACTAAATTTTCCAATGGAAGCACATCGTATTTAATTACTATAGGTGTTTAACATGCACAAATCACAATCATTTTTCTTTTTTTTTTTCATGAGTACATGCACAGTCATGTCAACATGTATTAAATCAGATGTAATTTATTACTCCCTCCGGGTTTTTTTATTTATCGGGGAAAAAAATTATTTACTTTTATTTATCGTTTTAGCAGTTCAATGTTATATTAATTCTTTTATATCAATTTTATTCTTATTATTAATGATTTTAATTAATGCTAATTAATATTATGATTATTTAGTTAAAAGAATGATTTGAGATTTTTCATAAAATAAGTGATATTTATTACATTTCTTAATTTGTGTGTCATTCTCCAAAACGTTAAATGAAAAAAATAGAGGGAGTATATCAGTATATGTCGACTATTTATTGCACTTATTATCATGTATGGACTATGGAGTAGATTTTTAATTTAATAGTGTGCAAATTAAATGGAAAACGAAATTCGTCAAGTAAAGGTTCTACTTAGAGAAAATAAAATTAGCTTTGGTATGAAAATCAGCACTACCCTACCCCAACTTTATCCAATTGTGTAGGAGTTAATTTAACTTACATTTCCACGCACATACATGTTGTGTTTATTAAAACTAATGTATGCCCCGTGCTATGCACAGATTCATAATTAAATATATAATATTCAATAGTTAATTAATAATGTGAATTATTATATTTTGACTAGAAAAAATGCATCAAATTTACTTGTGTTTCGAGAAATCTGCACAAAACCCCCTTGTGTTATTTTTTTTTTATATAACCCTCTTATGTTTTACAAACACTTGCAAGAAATTCCATTGTGCATGTTTTATAAAAGTTGCACAAAATCTCTTTTTCGTCAAAAGTGACGGAGAGTGTATCTCACGTGCGGTTAATGAGACTGAAACTCAATTTTAAATTAATTAGCATATTTGCAAAATTTTAATGTTTCAAATTACTTGACACATCTGGTTTTCCAATGCATCTTTTTTTAATTTTACCCTTTATTAATTTCAGGTTTACACAATAAAGTAGAGTGCAAAAAAATCAATGACATTAATTAAAGTAATCATTAAAGGGTATTTTTGATATTTTATCTTAAAGAAATGACTAATTATTAATGCTTAGTCATTACTTTAATGGCATAAATATCAAAATATCAAAAAAAAAAAAAAAGAAAAAAAAGGGACAATCACATTTTGATATTTACCCAAAATTCATGCCAAAAGTTTCAAAAAAAAATAAATTATCGAGGGGTTACTACCACCAAATTCAAAATAATGGTATTTTCCAATAAGATGCGTAAAGATGCTAATATTGTGTTGAATATCTTTTTACGTTCAAAGAATCGTTATCTTAGTTGCGTCTCGTCATATTCTTTTCTGGTAAAGAACAATTTAATAGCAGTTTCATACGTAGAATATTCCTTGTGGGAAAGAAAGATGCTTTTCTCATGCCCCTTCAGACCCTTAACCAGTAATAAATGTAACGTGTATATTCTGATTATGTTTTTGGTTTTGAGTCAAATCAAAATGTAGAGTCATTTCTATTTTTTATTTATATGTTTGAAATGTTTTTAGAAGTTTTCTGAAAAATTCTGCAAAATGTTTTAATATTTAACTAATAGGAAAAAACAAAAACAAAAAATTCATTGATTCTTACATTCCTCTATTTTATAATGTGTCAGTTTATTTTGTATCAAATTTTTCTTTTTTTATTGAGACGTTAAATATATAATACATTAATTATTACGTTATAATTTTTTTCAATTATATATTCAAAAATAAATCTAATTAGAAACACAAGTGGAAATCGAAGCTAAGACCTCTTAGCCTTAGGGTATCACCGTAACATATAAATAACATATATTGTGACAAAATTTCTCTTCTTAGATGATGTTAATTGAGTAGTAAAATTCGTGTTTTACCTTTATATGGGTATCATACTTATGAAAACACCTTATAGTGTGAAGTGTAATAATTTAGTCAATGTCCATTAACTTCTTGATGACTAGAAAAGTTAGAACTAACAAAAATGGACAATTTCTTTAGGGTGTATTTGTTTAAGTTCTGGCTCGTTTTCGTAGGTATCGTGAAACTGAACAAAAACTCTTTCAAATATAGTTTGAAAAAATTCATAAAACTCATAATAAACTCAAACTCAAACTCAAATTTTGAAATCGATGAAATCTTGATTTGGCCCCTAACACCTATTTTTTCCCCTCAAACCTCAACATCCAAATTCAATCCAAGCGGGGTTTTAACTTTTTCTAAAACCACAAAAACCCAACATACAAAACCTAACCAAACGAGGTTTCAAATGCTTCATTGAAATCACCAAAATCATTTTTTTTGAAACTGAGACCCACAAAACCAGGCCAAAACCCTTCCAAACAGGGCCCAAGAGAGATTATTTGTTACAACTGTTGTAGGATGACGTGGTGCAACAAACGGTGGAGATTTGATCAAACTAGTGTCTGCAAACCAATACATGATAGCGATGGAATCATGAAGCTAATTTTCCTTAAAATTTAGGAACTGTATTTAATCTTATTCTTGTGTTATACCACATCATCCATACAACGGATGCACCAAATATTTTTTTCCAAAGTCTTCCAACTAAAGTTATACTAATACTATCTTTGACATTTTCTAAATTGCTTATCGCCAAATATATTGGACCTTGGACAATATTTCTTCGAGAAAGAAATTTCATAGCGGCTTTTACATTTATAATAGTTGACTAAAAATTATTTTGAGTTGGCTCAACAGGATTAAATATATAAAATAAAGGAAGAAGATTTGTCGCATGTTTGTTGATCACTCACAATTAGGAATGAGGCATGTAGTTGTTTGTGTGCCGACCACTTCGTATATCACCATTATTAATCTAACCCCCAGCGATAACTCAATTGAGTCAAAACTCAAGATTGTGTTTACTTCAATCTTTTTAAACTCAACTTGCATACCTTATAATGCCCCTCTATTAGGGGTGGGCACGGGGCGGGTTTGGGGCGGGGTTGGGGTTAGAGATATGGGTATAATAAATTTCGGGATTGACACATTTCATCCCAAACCCGCCCCGTAATAATTCGGGTACCCGGAAGCGGGTACCCGAAATACTACGGGACGGGACGAGACGGGATTACGGGTCCCATATTATTTTAAATCATTAATTTTTCACGCACTTAACAACATTAAATTACAATATTTCATATAAAATTTTGTATGTATTAGACTAGTAGTAATAGTAATTTAATTTGTAGAGCAAACAAAATTCAAAAAAATAATTATTGTATGTCGTGGCATAGGTGGGAAGAAGAAGAAGAAGTGGTAGAATCATGGAGACTATGTGAATTATTATAACTGAGACAAACTTAATGAAAAAAATATTAATAACTAGTGAACGATTAAAAAATGTATTAGGGTAAAGTAATTTTTTTTTTATTAGATGATATTAAATTAATTGATACATAAATAAAGTGTATAATTATATAATAATAAAAAAAAAAAGATATAGGCGGGTTCGGGTATTCGGGGTTGGAGAGGCTAATCCCAAACCCGTCCCGTATTTTCGTAAAAAAATACGGGTTTTCAAGTTCGGGTACCCAAACCCAAAAAATACTCGTCCCGTTCGGGTATTTTAAAAACGGGACGGGTCGGGCTTGGGTTACCCGAACCCAACGCCCACCCCTACCCTCTATTATGACTTCTTCCCAAATTTAAAATTAGTTATTTTATGTTTTAAAAGTAATATCGTTTTTATTATCTTATACTCCGTAATTGTTATGTAATAGAACTATGAATTGAAAGCATTGCACTTTAATTTGGGACCATATTTTGTGTAGTGATGTAGTACTTCAATTTATTATATCTTGACGTTATATCGTGTGAAAATATCAATTGAAGTATTGAATTATTTTCAAAAGGTTCACTCAAACTCTTCTCGAAGCGGATCGTCTTATACGTTCTTTTTCATTAATACCTAAATCTAAGCATAGGAGTCTTTTGGTTCTGCCATGAAATGTCAGATTTCCTCAAGTTTAGAAAATATTATACTCTCGTTGATGCACTTCACCATATCATTGATCATGAGATGCACAAAATAGATGACAGAGTATTTACTTCAATTGAACATAACATATGCACAAAATAGATAACAGAGTATTTACTTCAATTGAACATGACATGAAAGATCGACACATCGTTAGATTTCCGTTGAAGGGCATTTATGCCAATTAAACTATAACAAAGAACCCCACCAATCAAATAAGTAATTTAAATCAAGAAATATTCTGCAAGCATCATCAAAATAAGCTTTTAGCCTACCTAAGGTTCAATGAAATGCACCCCCTCTTTTCCCAAGTCATGATTTAATTAAAAAAAAAACAAGTTGACATTCTTTAAAATGTTTAAGAAATAAGGGGTACATAGGCACACGTTATCTTTGCCAACGACTGACAAGACAAATTAATTTATTGTGAAAAATTTATTTTTTCTAATACTTAGAAACTAAAAACAAATGGACCCAAGTCCAGACCATGGTCTCAAAGAGAGTGAACCGGTCAATAATAAACAATGAAGCATATCAATATAGGCCATGAAGAGCTGCCCTTTATTCTTTGTTATTAACAAATATAGTGTTTTCAAATGCTTGAGCTTTTACTTAATTTAGAGATTTTTAAAAAAACACTTAAAAGTAATTGAGAATAGAAAGTGGGAAGTGTTTGCATTTTAAGAAGAAAAGTGTTTTATTGGGTAGTGTTTGCAAATTAAGAGGAAAAAAATGCCACCAAAAGCTAGAAGCAGCCCATCTGTTGCTTCTGCTTTTCTGTGACTTCTAGTTTTTTTTAGAGAATCTAATGGAGAAGCTAAAATGAAAAAACACCATTAAGGTGGTGTTTTCAACAACTTTTAAAAAGTGATTTTCTGCTTTTTTTTTAAAAAATAAGCTGAAAGTGAATGTTTTCAACCACTTTTAAAATCACTTATGCTCAAAATTCACTTCAAAAAAGTACAAAAAGTAGAAGCTGGTTGGATGCAGCTTCTAGCTTCTACAAAAAGCTAAACTAGTAATTTACTGAAAACACCACCTAAGTATTTTTGAATTAAAAAAAACAAAAAAATAATTTTATAAGCTTTTGAAAACACCATAGAAGATTTTCTGTTGAGATTAGAAGATTTTATATACTTGAGATTAGTGGTAGAACCGGTACTAGGTCTACATGGCCCACTGACTCAGTCAAACAAAATCTCAAGTGTAGAATCCCAGCCTGGTCAAGATATTGGGTCCGTGACCAGAACAGAACGTGATGCACTTTGTATGTTCTTGTTACATTGAAAGCTGTCCATAATATGTATTTTGAATGAACTGATTTTGTTTAGAGGTTTGATTAGAAATAATGAGATAAATAAATAAAATAGGTAATTAGATATCAAATCTTGGATTTTTGTATGAGTTTTATTATTAGGTTTGGCTAGAGAACCTAGAACATATTTGGGCTTGACCCAAGGTGGAACTGAAACCTCGAACAATTTTGATCCATAAGATCCCTCAGCGAAGAAAAAATAAAGAACTTTGTATAAGAAACCTACCAATGTAAAACCAAAGTCTCCTAACTTGAAACTAATGGAGGTCATTCACATTCAAAATGGAATTATCAAGTTAAATTGAGTATCGTATATATGCTAAATCCAAGGACATTTGCGCTCAATGAGAATCTTTTATTTGAGCTCTAATAAATCAAGCTAACAATTCATCCAAAAAAATTAAAAAACAAAAATTCAAGCTAACTTAGACAAGATCTGTCAATTCTTAGAAAAGATAATCGTATTATTAAAAATTAATATCATTAGAAGGTAAAAATATATTATTCAAGGCAACAGTTATTTTGGTTTATATGAATTACTTGAAATTTGAATTTTTGAATTTTAGATGGAAATTTATTTAAAAGTTTTAAATAAATAAAAACCAAAGCCTAAATTTATATCATTTCATTCAAGAAAATTATTTTACCTACTAAAACCAATGAACCATACATATAGACAGGCAGACAGCTACCTCAAGTAAGTAGATAGAAATTAATGGCATTAAGCAAATATCACCAAACAAAAAGAGCACATGATAGATTAATAACCAAACAGAAATTGCTAGTCCGGGTGAGAGAATTCAACAATACATGTCCAACTGCAAAACTATTAAATCCAAACAAAATTTTCTGATTCATACTTGGTAACGAAAACAAAAAAGCCTGAGCGATGGGCTTACTCGTCCTCTTGGCTTCGAAGCCTTGCCAATTTGTTCGTGACCACAACATCCAACTGAGCTGCACGTTCAACAATAGCCTTTCTCTTCTGGGTAGAAACATTATGTGCTATTTCAGCACAGTATGTCCTGAAAATGGAATTGGAATAGAAAACTGAGTCAGCTACACAAGACATACATTTTTCAGAATTTAGAGCATTCTCATGGGTGTTACGAGCAATTTTTGGATACAATTTAATTTTACGACAAAAAGAAAACACGAGCTTTTTCTTTCATTTTCCCTACCTTTTTTTGGACCAAGCTTTTGCACAATTTTGTTTCTATGTTTCCAAAAAAGGAGGTTGAAAGAGTAGTAACTAATACTCTAATTAAACATATAACAAACCTATTATGCATCATGAGAACTTCCAGCTCTTTGACATTGTGCACTACAAACTTCTTAAATCCATTAGGGAGATAATGGCGGGTCTTCTTGTCTGAACCATAACCAATGTTGGGCATCAAGACGGATCCTTTGAACTTTCTCCTGACTCGTGAATCAATACCCTTTGGCCTCCTCCAGTTTGGCTGCCACATGAAGAAAAAAAGTTCAGCATAGTTAACAATAACAATATAACAGCAATGAAGAGATCCCATCACAAGTAGGAGATTACATAAATTTTATCTATGAGAGAATACAAATTCAAGCAATCATTTAATGTATACAGTAAGTTTCTCTCCTGATCAAAGCCTTGGTGATTAATTTGAGAACAGTTATATTTAAACCTTAAGAATTGCTTCATAGATCAAAAGAAAGCACAATTAGTGGGAAATGATTGTCATGCAGCAACCTGAATTTCTCCGTCTTACATCAATCTAATACGTCATCATGAAACAGTCACAGAAACTCAAGCAGTTGGCAGATGGTAGTACGTCTCTAAAAAAAATAAAGAAGCTGAATTCATTGGATAAGTAAAGCCGGAAATAATGTACAATATATACACTACATTTTAGCAAGTAAAATGAGCTCGATAAATTCACTCAAACAGTGAAGAATCCACTCGCCAGTGTAAATATGAAGCAACATGAAACTAATCGACCAGAACCAAATCTTATTACGGGATCCAAACACTTTACAGTTACAATACACTTGCATAACTAAAAAGTATAGCAGAAAAATAACCTTCACGGATACCCATCGGTCGCTCTGGGTCCTCTTGAACTTCTTCACACGCTTCTTAATGATCTTCTTGCTCAGCAATGGAACAGCCATGGTTTCTAGAATAACAAACGAACAACACTTAACATAACAACCAAAATCATTCAGAAAAAACTGAAACAATTTCCTATAACTTTTACCAACATAAAATTGAGCTTAACAGTAATACAAGAAACGACAGCAAACTTGAATGAAGCTCTATACATTATTAATGAAATTGCAGATTCGAAATACAGAAGATAATCGAGCGAATAAAACGGAGGCTTCAAATCAAACCTGGTGGCGAGTCCTCCTGTGCGGTGGTACAATGAATTTCGAGGAGATGGAATCGAAAATGGGAACTAGGGTTTTGTGATTTTATTCACTGGTCTGGATTGGGCCTTTAGGTTTAATTTCACTCATGAGAAACGTTTGGCAGATGGGCCAGAAATCAGATTTTAGCCCAAATAAAAAATTACGATATAGAAGTACTTATCTTTATATTTATTTATTATTTCCCTTTTTTTTTTTTTTTTGAGAACCTCCGTAAATAAGTTGCTGGAGATGCACAAAGTTGACAATTATAAAATTTATTAAGTGTCTTCTCATAGATCAAGAAAAAAAAAAGTGGTTTCTCAAAAGAAAAAGTAAAATAAAAAGTCTATTAAGTGGAAATCTATTAGAAGAAAAAAAGTGCAATGTTTTCTTAATTTATTTTTTGTTAGGGTTGTCAACGGGTTTGAATCAAATCAGATGTTTGCAGCTCTAGGTACGTATTGATTATTATTTTAATGATATTCGGGTTCTGAATTTGTTTGATTCAATGTTTTTTTCTTTTTGATCAAATTTTATGTTTATTTTTCCATTTCAATTTTTTTGGCATTATACAGTGGCTAAAGAGATAGGTTAATGTTAGTAGGAGTATTTCTTATTCTCATTGAGTTTTCTTTTTCCTTTTCTTTTTCTACTATGTAGCTCACTTTAAACCAACTAAAAAACCTTCTCTAATTGCATTTGAATTGATAGTCTTTCTCACTTCTTCCAATAACCTATCTCCCTATTTACAATGTCACATACATTTCATATTGTATCAACAAAGCTACATAACATATTTACATCACACTCTATCAACGTAACTTAACAACTCAATTACAAACCACCTAATGTACCAAAAGAATTAATTAACATTGAAAAAAAATTGAAACTACAACTAAGGAG
This sequence comes from Penstemon newberryi var. newberryi, assembly GCA_030819805.1. Taxonomy (NCBI): domain Eukaryota; kingdom Viridiplantae; phylum Streptophyta; class Magnoliopsida; order Lamiales; family Plantaginaceae; genus Penstemon; species Penstemon newberryi. The sequence goes on from JAUALY010000001.1 coordinate 46,795,126, forward strand.
AATTGCTTATTATATATCCTTTCAGTGTGAATAAGATTTTTCCAAAAATAATACAGAAAATTTTAGCTTAGATACAATTAGATTGTACCCACTCAATCATAAAATAAAAAATTTGCAAGGAAAATTCCTTCTAAAATGTGTCATTACTAAATACATACCAATTATAGTATATTTATTTTTGAAATAAATTTCACAGGAAAGGTAAAATTCCCTAAAAAATACTGAAAAAATTAAGAATTACGAGCCCCACATTACCATACTGTCTACTACTTCATTAACTCCACCTGCACCGAATTCACAGGGCCCACAACTCTATAAAATCCCTTTTCTCAAAAAAAGAAAAAGAAACAAAAACTCTATAAAACCCCTTCCCCAGAATTGGTTAAATTTTAATTGAATAGCCATGGCCACTTCTCTCTTCCTCATCGCCGCCGCATTGGCTCTGCTAATCTCACCGGCCAGTTCACTCACCTGCACGTCACAAACGTTCCCTCAAATCAACACCAACTTCACAAACTGCACAGATCTACCCACACTCAAAGCCTTCCTCCACTGGACCTACAACCCAGATACCCGACCCGATCCAACTCTCGAGATCGCCTTCATCGCTCCTCCAACCCGGCCCGAAGGTTGGATTGCTTGGGCCTTAAACCCGACGGGCACCGGCATGCTCGGGGCCCAATCGCTCGTTGCCTTCAGAGACACGAACGGATCGGTAGTTGTGCGGACTTACAATATCAGAGCGTACGGCCCGATTGTGGAGTCGAGGATCTCGTACGAAGTTTTGAGTAGGCGAGGGGAATATTCCGACGGGGTGATGAGAATATTCGCCACGCTGGCGGTGCCGTCGGCGGGTGGAGAGGTGAATCAGGTATGGCAGGTGGGGGCTTCGGTAAGGGACGGGGTGCCGGTGAGGCATGATATTGCGGCGGAGAATTTGAATTCGAAAAGTAAGTTGCCGCTGGTGGTTAGGGCGGCGAGTGGGAGTGGTGCCGTCGCGGGAAGGCAAACTCAAACCGGAGGGTGCTCGAGGGTTTGGAGGAGTGGGATGTATGGAGTTTTGGTGCTACTTGGGGTTTGGATTTTCGTGTTTTAGAGTTTAAAATTAAGATGTAAGTAGCTGTGATTAACTGTCCGATAAGTAATGTAGGTAGTGGGAAAAGTATTTTTAGTATGGGAGTGACCTTTATTTTTTTTATACTTATATTGACCGGCTGATTTTAATCGAGGCATTCTTTTTAAAAAAAAAATAACTCTTTTTCAAGTCTTCTTGTTATAATAATTTCGTTAAACAGTAGCAACTTTTTCGTATACACGATTGAGAACCTAACGTAGTTAAACAAATTTAGAAGTTTCAACAAAAATGTTGATATTTTTTCGCTTTTGGGTCAATTAAAATTAATTTTTTTCTTTGATTTATGGATTGTTCTCCTAAATTCAAAAGAGAATTGTAGGAGTAGGAATTTGAGATCATCAGACGTTGGCTTTGGAATTGATTCGTACTAATTATGCTGGCTGGTGGATGCAGGGTCATGACAGAGACTTCCAAAGACATTCTTGAAAAGCAAATCTTAATTAATTGCAATGGAATTAAAACTGATAGATACTAGTACCATACTAGGTATTTAACCCTTTGAAGAAAGAAAGGAAAATTGCACTAAAAAAATAAGATAAAAATTGATTACCTAGGGTTGATCAAAATTTGTTCTTAATCTTCAGAACATATTATTTAAGAATTGTTGAGAATTATTTAACTTTGCATTATTGTGAAAAAACATGATTTCAACTAATGTCATTGCGGCCTTAAATAATCCAGGCGGTCTTTATTCAACCCACACGTTTCCCCGATTTTTTTTTATTTTTTATTTTCTCATTCAAGCCACGTTCTAATGTAATAAATTCGAATTTAAACCAACATAAATACTTGGACTAATCAAACAAACAATTTGAACTAGAGAGATCTCAAAATCGTATATACTTCAAACCACCTACAAGTTACAACATTCACTAATATTCCCAACTAGTACAAAGTCCAATAAATAACGAATTACACATTAGATAAACATGCTATATTTACCAGACTAGTTACATACACTATAGTAAAACAAGTTGAACACAAATGAACAGAATTTCGCAGAAGTGGATGATGCAAAATGATAATATGCCACACAAACTCAATTTGATCATGGAGCAGTAGGTTCTTGCTTTTCCTGTCCATTATTTAGACCATTGTACTGATTGGGAGACCTACTGCACTTCTTGTTCTTTATAACGATAATCCATGTGATTATTTCCAATAATATGGAAATACCTACTAGACCAAAAATCACACCAAAGTATGCATTTATATACTTGGGATCAGGTTTTAGTATACGAAAACCGACCAACACATTGAAAATGCCCAGAATGAGAATTGCATATCCAACACTGTAATGGTAGATATTCCAGTAAATTCGATACTTGTGGTCCTTGTCTGGTCTCAAGAACACTGCACATATCTATACGAATCAGCAAATAGTCAGTGTTTGAAGAACTGATATAGTTTCATTGAGAAAATTTATATAGCAAAATCTGCATAATTGACAGAAAAAGTACAATATAACGACAAATATAGAGGCTTAAGATCGATCCTCTTTTGTAGAAAATGCTAACTCTAGTTCAAATCAGGTTTGCTGAACCCAAAATATTAATATGACAAATACCCTTGTAATTGGATAACTCTCCTAGGAGAGTGATCAATCACACGACAAACGCCGTGATTTGATTTGTGGTTGGATAGGTCTGGTCAAGCCATACCTTAATTAGAAATTTTCGAGAAGGCTAAGGATTAAACTTCTCCACCTTATTCCGAGGAACCGGTAGCAACATTGTTGTACGAAAAAAGAAGGTAAAAATGCATATTTAATCTCTAACTTCAAGTCATGACATGCATTATTGTTTCTCTGGAACCAACAAATATAGGCCTAGCTTTAACAAATTTACAATTTTATCTTTTCAGCCCAACAATTTCACATTTATCTTTTGAGCTAGAAATTGATATTAGTTGTATAAACAGTCATTTTTAAGTCACTTCTATCAGACTAAATGTGTAGTTTCACAGCAAATTTATTATAATAAAAATATAGAGGGTTAATGCGTCTGACAAAAGAGATAAATGACTATTTATGCCACAAGCCAGAAATTAGAGGACTAAATATGCAATTTTTTTCTAAATACACATAATGTAAACTAAACAAGATTTTCTCTAGCGTAAACTTTTAGTGCTAAATCTCTGCATGCTTAAGTTTTTTACTTTATCAATTCTTTGCAACTATAACAACCCCCTTCTAGATTAGCAAATTTAATACTAGCACAGACAGTAGTAAAATAACAAAAGAAGAAAGAAAATCATATAATCCTGTATATATGGAGATGTCATTGGAAACATTAATTACCTGCACAGTTGCAAGAACGAAGATGGAAAAACCAATTCGGCCGTGGCCAGCATGCATAACACCGTCAGATTCACTGCCAAGCTTACGACCAATTCCCCAGCCAGCCACTCCGATAACATAGGCGGCAACTTGGCAGAAAGCGTGGATAAGAAACCAAGCTGGATCCGCCGATTTAACAGTCTTCAAATACCTTGCAACGATGATCCCCATGGGAAAAAACAACCCCCAGCTCACAACATTCAGTATCCCATGAAACTGAAAGCAGAAAATAAGACAATAATAGATCAATTTGAATCCTTTCATTGTGTACAAGTTTCATTTGTTTCCATAAAAAATATGAAGAAGTTTCAGATTTGTTGTCTTCCTAGAGAGTATTTTCATAAATAAGACGAGTACTTTTTTTCAAATAAATGAATTAAGGAAAAGTTTCTAATATTTAACTAATTAAAATATACTGAAAAGCCAAATTTCAATTCGCATCACATGTATCTTGTGCAAAAGTAATAAATAGAACCAAAATCGCACATTCTTCTTCTTGATTCTATCGTTATCATCGCCTGTAACACCCTTGCTCTCACCTCTCAACAAATCGAGACGACGAGACTACTTTTGGCCATCATATTCCCTGGCAAAAACCCATGCTTATCCGGAACCCCACCCGTAACAGAACCACCCACCTGCCACAATTGATTCACCTTGGTCTTCCCCTTCTCCGGAAAAACCAATGTAGCAAAAATCCTAATCACCCCATCCGAAAACTCCGCCGACGAATTCCTCACCTCATACGAAACCCTAGACTCCTTCACCGGTCCGTACGAAGTTATATCGTAAGTCTTCACCGTCATTTCACCATTCGCTTCTCGAAAAGCTATTAGGGCTTGCGAACCCACCATACCGGATCCATTATGGTTGATTGCCCATGAGATCCAGCCGTTTGGGGTTGACGGCGGGGCGATGGAGAATTGGTCGAATCGAAGGTCCAATGGAGGTAGGAATTGAGGGAAGGTAGATCGGTACAGAAATTGTAATAGTGGTTTTGGGTGAAGGTTTGTGAATTGCAGGTTGCGGAATGTGAAGGCGAGATTAAGGAAAGTGTTGTAACTGCCAGCAATAGCGTCGTCGTTAGGGTTAGAGAGGAAGACGCCATTGCTGGAGAGAATCAAGCAGAAGGAGGATGAATTTTGCCATGGTTTGTCAGTTGCTCTTTAACCGAAAGCGGGAAGGGGATATTGGTGAAGGAGAAGAAAAAAGGGAAATGGTGGGATGTGAAATATATTTATTGCTCTTTTCTGGTATGATTTATTGTTTCTTTTTTGTAAAATTAGTTCACAATACATGCCAATATTTTAAATTCTAACGACTTCGTTTAACCGCGTTTATTACATATAAGAGTTCAACATTAAAAAAATACATTCAGACACACTTTGAAAGTTCCGAACCCTCAAAATCACAATTGACCAACATGTTCTCTATATCTTTTATCATCCATCCAAAACCTTTAACCCCGTGTGGATGTATTTTGGCCCCATTTCAATTAAATTCCATAAAAGATAATTTGGTTAGTTATTTTAAAGATGAAAGTATTAAACATGACTTAATTGTATATTGAGTTTGAATGTAAAACAATGTTAATTAAATTGTGGATTACTTAATTTTGAATTATTAAGTGTAAGTTGTGATAGATATCATATCATGTCTTTTGAATAAAATTAATTAATAGTATTATATTGTATGATGATTGATACAATCGAAAATGTTATTAATTTTAGTTGAAACACTTGTTTTGTATACTTGAATCGATGAAAATCAATCCAAGCAATAGTTGATTTTCGCAAAAATTTAAAATGTGTGAACTAAAGTATATCCAAACATGGCCTTAAAGTGCACTTCACCTTTTAAATAGACAAAACAACATACATATACATATTTCCTCCAATCCTCCCTTAAGACTTCACTACCATTAGAATGCCAGAAAAAGGTCAATCATTTTCAATTCTTGTCACTAACTAGCAAAACAAGTGGGTTAAGAAGATAAGTGGTTCACAATATTACACTTGAAATCATGTTAATTGCTTCTAAAGCATTCAAAATCGTCGTCGACTTCCCGGACCCTAAAGCGACCCACGGACCTGCATCAATTTGGTAAGTGTTATCAGAGATTATTGAACAAATTGAATGCTTAAGTGGACCACTAGCATAAGAGCTTTGACCGGCAAAAACGAAACAAACTTCATTAAAGCATAACTCAGAATTTAGAAATGAATTTTTTTTAAATGACTTTTTATCGAAAAGAAAAGTGCTGAAAGTGGAGGCAAACATATTATGAGAACATAACTGTACATATATCAGTTGGATCTTGTTGATAGATAACCAGCAAAATTAACAAAAAAATGGATTTTTCTTGATTTACTACAAGCAAATAAAGAGTGATCAGAAGTCTATTTAAAGTTCTAAGTTATTTGTAATGTAATGAGAAATTGCAAATTGATGATATAGCACTGATTTGAAATAAGTAGAAATTTCCAGAGTAAGCACTTTGTGAGCTAACCAGCAAAACACTACTAGAAACAGAAAACATATTGAATTGGTTTAGCTATTCAACAATCTTTCATTAGCAGTATGGTTCACACATCAAAGTCAATTAGGAGAGAATAATTCTAGACTTGTTTCTTTTTTGTAATACAATAAGGTTCAAATAGATTTTCATTACAGGAACTAGGAAATAGTAGAACCCGGTTTTAGACATTATTCTAGATATGTTGTACATTTTTCAGATATTAACCATAAGGCCATCTCCAATGGAGATGGCCGGGGCCGGGGCGGGGTCGGGGGTCGCGAGGGAAGCCGTCTCCAGTGGGGGCTGGGCTCGGGGCGGGGCGGCGGGCGGGGTGGAACGGGCTGGGCGCAGGGCTCGGCGGAGCCCTGCGCCCAGCCCCGGGGTCGCGTGGGCTAGGCGGAGAAGAAGAGGGGCGCGTGTTTACACGCGCCCCTCTTTAAGTCAGGTGCCGCCAAGTGGCGGCACCTGACTTGTTCTCTTTTTTTTTTTCTTTTTTCTTTTAATTGTTTTATTAATTTTTGTTTATATATATAAAATTTGTTATTTAAAGTAATTTTTAATAAAATTAAAAGTTCCTCCTAATTAAATTAAATTTGTAGAATTGAATTATTTAATAAAATGTGTTAGTATTTAATAAATATATGTAGTCACCAAATTTGAATTGAATTATTTAATATAATAAAATTTATTTTTTAAAAATAAAAAATTTGTATAATAAAAATTTGTTAGCATAGATAATTTTTTTGCATTTAATAAGTTCTAAATAATAATAAAAAAATTTGTTAGCATAGATAAATTTTTTGCATTTAATAAGTTCTAAATAATAAAAATTGGTCTTGTCCGAAAGCTAGAGAATTGGACTGCATTCGTGTCCGCAGGTCGCGGGCTCGCACAAGTCTTGAAGAGACGAAGTGAATTTGGATCCATGATTTGCACCCCCCCCCCCTGCGCGCGAGGGAAGAGACTTCTTGTAGCTAAGTAGTTACACAACTACATTGACAAATCATATATAAACCTCAAGTTTTTTCACTCCACTTCCAATGTGGGATAAATGCCAATTGCATTTCTTTTCTTCCATTTCAAGAGGTGATTTTTGAGTGTCAATTTCTCATTCACCCGAACTCCGATTTGGACACACGATATACCGTTTTAATCTACTCACGGAGTAGAATCTAATTCCAGAAAAACCCGAATGAATTTTATATTTATCAAATTTTATTTTAATTATAGATGATAGTGGGCAAGGAAAGAAAATGGAATTAATTTCCCATTAACCCGAACTCTCTTTAATTTTAATATTTTAATATAATAAATAATTTAATTACAAGATGTAAATAATTATTAGTATTATTAATATTAATATTAAAAATAAAATTAAAACTATAATATTAATAGGTGAGAGTGGGCAAAGGAAAAAAATGGAATTAATTCATTTCCGGAGCCCTACCATTGGAGACGACCATGCAGGGCTCGGGGGGGGGCCAGGGCTGGCTCGGGGCTCCGGAGCCCCGGGGCTAGCCCTCTCCATTGGAGATGGCCTAAGGGATGCAAACTCACTCATGTATGCAAAATACCCACAAGAAAGTTCAATTGCCTTAGTCAAGACTTGGCATATTAGAAAATTCACAAAAATGATACAGGAGGGAAAACTCAAATACAAAAATGCAATTCGATACACATATAACCAAACCCAATATCCATTGATTCACCTCTAAACTAGATAATAACATGAAAACAGAAATGTAGATGTAAAAAGAAGAATAAGTGCATGATGACATTTGTTGCAAATATATAACTCCATCCACCTTACAAATGTCAACATACAGGTTGATATGCAGACGTAATGCCCAAATCAATGTGAGTATAGAGGTGCTATTATTGTGTGCCTTTGGTGCATTGTTGAAAATCGTTACTTAAATGCAGATAGCAAACCAACAGAAATTGTAGAAAGGATTGAAAATTGTTAAAGAGTATTTGGTTTATAATAACAAAATAAAAAGGTCATGATGAACAAGTACCTGTATACTTCTTCATGAATAGGAGTCATTAACATTTCCCGCTCTTTTCGGCTCAAGTACATTCCATATTGAAATTTCAAGCTCAAACCAACCATGCAATCCCTAATAGAATCATGGAACCACACATAACATAGGCTGAGGGAGGAATCGTCTTACCTTCAGAAATAAAGGACAAGCTATGAATCTTGAAATTGGCTACAGCCGTAAGGATAGACATCGAAGTAATTGACCCAGCGCCATAAATCCTGTGATAAATCCACGCTCTGCTATAGATTTTAAGATCCAAAGATTGGACATACATCTAGAAAATGAACACCAAATATATATAAACTTATAAATCATGCTTCCACAATAAACAGAATTATCAATGCACTTCATTAATCTGAGTCTATATGTGCTAATGACATTTCATGAACAAGCACAAACTTAAATTTAAAAACAATATGATGCTCAAAATCCAACATAATGAACTATTGCATTCAAACATAAATACTACAGACAGAATTGGAAGAAAACTCTTAAAAATAATAAATCAAATAAACAAAATCTCACCATGAAAAAGACATTTAAGCATTAGTGGAACCCAATAAACCGATACCATGGAAATTTTTTGAGTGGTTAAATCAGTGTCTCCTCCTAGCATCTGAGCAGAAGAAACCGGAAAATAATAGAATATCAGTTTATGTATTTACTAACAAAAAGTTACACGATTAAGGAAGAAGATGGTAGTAAGAATAACAAAGACTAAAATGCACTTACGCCTATCAATCTGGGAGAATAGAGGACTGCAGAGCCAATAGTGAAAGTCATGAAAACAACATAATTAGGAAGATTTTCTAGCTTCATTGTTAGGGTGTAATGGATCAATTATGGAGAGTGGGAGTAAACAGAGGTGTCGATCAATGAAACCCTAAAAGCATGAGAATTTCAAAGTTCAAAGTTCAAACCCCCCTTTTCTGTGAATTACATGATTTTCAATTTAGTTTTATTTTATTAATGGATAATTACTTCCACTTCCCAAGGTTAAGTGAAATTACAGAAACCTCCCCTAATATTTTTATAATTAGAAGAATCTCTCATTTTTACCTCATAGGTAGACATCATGCCATTAAGCTTTTTAATTGAATATATGATGTCGTAATAAAAAGAAAATCTTGCCTTTAGTTGAAAATGACATTGACTCTCATCAATTTTTATGATAAATAGATAAACTTATTTATATATATTAGTAAAAAACCACATTAATATAAAAAATAAATATTTGAGTATACTGATATCATAAATATAATTGAATTAAATAATAAATAAAGTTATTTTGAATTTTATTTGAATTCAATCACTAAATTTTATGTTTAAATTCAATTTTCTTTTTAAAAAGAAAAAGGTAATGGTTTAAATATTGGACCCATTATAATTAAGATCTCATCATTTTAATTATTTTAGGTTGGTTTGTTTTGAAGCATATTATTATTTGTATTTTAATTATTTTTATCTTTTTAGGAGAGTTATTACTTAAGAGGTGGGGGCAAGATAGGCGTTGTATACATTTTATTTATTTATTTTAGCGATAAATAACTCGATGAGAGATGTTTCTAATTATTGAAAATACCTTAGATGTTCCTGTAATTTCACATAAACTCAAAGGTAATATACATTTTGTCTTCCTGAAGTATCCAGGGTTCATTTAGATCGATATTGGCTTAATTTCGATTTTATTTTGGCGTGGTTTAAGTGAAATCTTAAAAAATTTCATTTAGATTGAGTTTTGAAGTTAGATTTTATAGATTAATATGGAAGTAGTTTGGGAGGGTTTGGTCTTGGTTTGGTCTCAAAAATTTGTTTTGGAGGTTCCGGTGAAACCTTTGAAACTTGATTTGGATAATGGTTTCAATGGAATATTGAGATCGTAAACTATTATTAAATAATAGTTAGTGGGTTTTGAAAACTTGAGATTTGATTTGGATTAAAGTTTGGTTGTTGAAGTTTGGGGGAGAAAACAATATGACAAGTGTCAAATCAATAAATTTATAGAGTTTGAGATATTATATTTTTTTTTGTTTCCCAAGGGTTTAATCCCTTTCGAGGCGGTTTGGGCACATTAAGTGGGTAACTCTCCCAACAAGGATTTGAACCTGAGTCCGCTACTTTGTAGTGACTAGTCCCTTCCACTAGACCAATCATCTGTTGGTGTTTGAGATATTATATGATATTGTGTAATAGTTGAAATGATGAAATGTTGATATATAAAACAGTAAAAATATGCCAGAAATGGAAAAAAAATTAAAAACTTAACATGTTTGAAGCACGAGATAGAATAAGACACTTGGCCAAAATTTGGCCCAAATCGGGTTCAAATCGACCTCCAAAACTATAATTAAAATATTACCGAATATTGGAGGCACAACAGATTAGTGATTAACATGGAGACGCAAGATGAATATCAAATTATCATAAGAAGATTGCAAGAAATGAAACCATAAGATACAAACTCTCAATATTTCAATAACATTTAATCAACTAGTTCGAAAATAGTCCACAAGCTGGACTAAATAGCCAATAAGGGCAAAACAGTAAAAATATGTCGAAAATGAAAAAATTCAAAAACTCAACAAGTTTAAAGCACGAAATAAAATAAGTCACACAACCAAAATTTGGCCCTAATCGGGTTCAAATAGACCTCCAAAACCATAACTCAAATGTTATAAAAAGTGGCAAAAATTGGAGCCGAAACAGATTAGTGATTGACATGCAGGCACAAGATGAATACCAAATTACCAGATGAATATTGCAAGAAACGAAACCATAATAGACAAACTCTCAGTATTTCAATAACAAATAACCAACCAGTTGAAAATAGTCCACAAGCATGACAAAAAAACTGATACGAGTAAAACTGTAAAAATATGCCAATAATGGAAAAAAAATCGAAAACTAAACATGTTTGAAGCACGAAATAAAATAAGATACTCGACCAAAATTTGGCCGAAATCGGGTTCAAAGCAACCTCCAAAACCATAACTAAAATATTACCGAAAATCGCAAAATTGCAGCCGGAACAGATTAGGGATTAAAATGGAGACACAATATGAATACCAAATTATTAGAAGAAAATTGCAAGAAACAAAAGCTTAAGATACAAATTCTCAATATTTCAATAATATTTAATAAACCAGATCGAAAATATTACACAAGCTGGACTAAATAGCCAACAAGGATAAAACAGTAAAAATATGCCATAAATGGCAAAAATTAAAAACTAAACATGTTTGAAGCACGAAATAAAATACGACACTTGGCCAAAATTTGACCCAAATTGGGTTCAAACCGACCTCCAAAACTATAACTAAAATATTACAAAAAATTGAAGCCAGAACAGATTAGTGATTAACATTGAAACGCAAGATGAATACCAAATTATCATAAGAAAATTGCAAGAAATGAAACCATAAGATACAAACTCTCAATATTTCAATAACATTTAATCAACCAGTTCGAAAATAGTCCACAAGTTAGACTAAATAGCCAATAAGGGCAAAACAGTAAAATTATGTCAAAATTGGCAAAATCCAAAAACTTAACAAGTTTAAAGTACGAAATAAAATAAGTCATTCAACCAAAATTTGGCCCTAATCGGGTTCAAATATACCTCAAAAATCATAAATCAAATATTATAAAAAAATGACAAACTGGAGCCGAAACAGATTATTGATTAACATGCAGGCACAAGATGAAAACCATATTACCATAAGTAGATTGCACGAAACGAGACCATAAAGGACAAACTCTCAATATTTCAATAATAAATAACCAAACAGTTGAAAATAGTCCACAAGCATGAAAAAAATAACTAATACGGGTAAATCAGTCAAAATATGCCAAAAATGGAAAAAAATGGTAAACTAGACATGTTTGAAGCGGGAAATAAAAAAAGACACTCCGCCAAAATTTGGCCGAAATCGGATTCAAATCGACCTCCAAAACCAAATGTAAAATATTACCGAAAATCGCAAAATTACTGTTGGAACAAATTAGTGATCAACATGGAGACACAATATGAATACCAAATTATTAAAAGAAGATTGCCAAAAATGAAACCTTAATATACAAACTCTCAATATTTCAATAACATTTAATAAACCAAATCGAAAATATTACACAAGCTGGACTAAATAACCAACAAGGGTAAACCAGTAAAAATATGCCAGAAATGGAAAAAAATTAAAAACTAAACATGTTTGAAGCACAAAATAAAATAAGACACTAGGGCAAAATTTGGCCCAAATCGGGTTCAAATCGACCTCCAAAACTATAACAAAAATATTACCAAAAATTGGAGCCAGAACAGACACAAGAGTAATACCAATTTATCAGAAGAAGATTGGAATAAACGAAACCATAAGATACAAACTCTCAATATTTCAATAACATTTAACCAATCAGTTCGAAAATAGTCCACAAGCTGGACTACATAGCCAATAAGGGTAAAACAGTAAAAAATATGCCAAAAATGGTAAAATCCAAAAACTTATCAAGTTTGAAGCACAAAATAAAATAAGTCACTCAACCAAAATTTTGCCCTAATTGGGTTCAAATAGACCTCCAAAACCATAACTCAAATATTATAATGCAGGCACAAGATGAATACCAAATTACCAGAAGAATATTGCAAGAAACGAAAACATAAGGGACAAACTCTCAGTATTTCAATAACAAATAACCAACCAGTCGAAAATAGTCCACAAGCATGACAAAATAACTAATACGGGTAAAACTGTAAAAATATGCCAAAAATGGAAAAAAGTCGAAAAGTAAACATGTTTGAAGCACGAAATAAAATAAGACACTCGACCAAAATTTGGCCCAAATCGGGTTCAAATCGACCTCCAAAACCATAATTAAAATATTACCAAAAAAAGCAAAATTGCACCCGGAACATATTAGTGATTAAAATGGAGACAAAATATGTATACCAAATTATTAGAAAAAAATTGCAAGAAACAAGATACAAATTCTCAATATTTCAATAACATTTAATAAGCCCGATCGAAAATATTACACAAGCTGGACTAAATAGCCAACAAGGGTAAAACAGTAAAAATATGCCAGAAATGGAAAAACATTAAAAACTAAACATGTTTGATGCACGAAATAAAATAAGACACTTGGCCAAAATTTGGCCCAAATCGGGTTCAAATTGACCTCCAAAACTATTACTAAAATATTACCGAAAATTGAAGACATAACAGATTAGTTATTAACATTGAGACGCAAGATTAATACCAATTATGGGTGGCCTAAGGAAACTAAAACTATTCAGAACATAGTTTCAAAAAGAGAATAGTTAAGGATAATTTTTGTAGTATAAAGTTACCAGGTTTTTTAGGAAGAGCAATCCAGTTGCACCAGTGCCATTTTTTGCTTCTCGATCGACTAATGCTTCCAAAAACAGAAACCCCAAAGGGCCCAAGCTGCTCAAATCCACTTAGGTGTTAAAAGTATGAAGATATAATAACAGATGTGACATATTGACATAGTAGTATAAAAGTTTCCAAGAAAAAGTGACCTACCTACATTGTTATTCACATGACAGACAGAGATACTCCATTTTTTGTTGTAGTTACTGGAATCTTGATCATTAGCTATATATAAGCATCTCCCTCAACCCTGATGTATTAGCTAGTATTGATATAGTAGTATTAAAGTTTCCATGATTGTGTGAGCTAAATGCTAATGACTGAATAATACATGGTTTTTTTGGTAATTAGAGAATTTGAGGTAGAAATAACACATGGATTAACTGCAAAAACCTCGTCTTTTTATCCCTCGTTATATTTTCTATTGCTCAAATTATCGATTAATTGCGTAAAAATGCAATCTCTGTGGACTGTTCTTTTTTTCTTTTTGATTTAGAGTTGATTGACAAGGCAGGGTCCATTGCGAGAAGTGGTAGAAGCTCTGCAAAAAGAAGTTGAAGATTATTCCTTTCTTCTTCTTAAGGACTGCCTCAAGGTAGGTGCTAATGACCTCAAGGGTCTGATCCAAGTTTTCAAGGAAATAGCTCTCCAATATGTATCTGCTTCTCCCAGGACTGAATTGTAAATGAACATTATTACATAAAATTTTGTTTATGAGACATGAATTATTTGCATTGTAAAGTACTGGAAGTGAAGGCAACAGCTTATGAGAACTGAATTATACATTATACATATATCAGTTGGACTTATGTTGATTAGATAACCAAAAAAATTAACAACAAAACTAATTTTCCTTAATTTCGTACGAACAATGCACTCATTAATAGGTATGAGTGATATGCACATCCTATCTAAAAATAGGTATATATCTTTTCAGACATTAACACGAGGGGAAAACTCACTCACGTACAATTACAAAATACCCAACAGAAGGTTTTATTGCTCCAGTCAAGACTTAGCATATGAGAAAAACACTAAAATGTTACATAAGCAAAACTTAAGTAAAGAATGAACTTCATACACATATAACCCAAACCCAAGATCTACTAATTCACATCTAAAATAGATATCAAAAGAAGAATGAGTGCTTGATATATACAGTTGGTGCAACTTATGGAAGATAGCTCCATCCACCTTACAATTGTCAACATGTTAGTCAATATGTGAGAATAGAAGCGCTGGTACATTGGGAAATCATTACTTAAAGGCAGATAACTAACAAACAGAAAATGTAAGAACGATGAAAAGGCAAAAACATAAGAGCACTGAAAGAGTATTTGAAGATTTTATAATAAATGCATGATATCACATATGATAACAAACTTAAATAGGCCATGATGAACTATTACCTGTGTCTAATTCCATTCCAACGTTCCAACGAGCCATTGACTTTTGTCTCAAGTATACTCCATATTCAAAATTTAATTCCATGAGCAGCCACACAGCTCCTACTAGAACTGGGAACCCGCAATAGAAATATATGCCGAGAGAAATTTCCTTACCCTCGGAAGAAACAACACTCGAGAGGTCATCACGAAACAACACTCATAAAGGCCATCAAGAAACAACACTCGAGAGGTCATCACAAAACAGCACTCATAAGTCTATCAAGTAACAACACTCGAGAGGTCATCACTAAACAGCACTCATAAGGCCATCAAGAAAAAACATTCAAGAATTCTTCACGAAACAGCACTCAAGAGGCCATCAAGAAACAACACTCGAAAGGTCATCATAAAACAACACTCAAGAGGTCATCACTAAACAACACTCAAGAGGCCATCATGAAACAACACATGAGAGGTCATCACTAAACAGCACTCAAGAGGCCATCTGGAAACAACACTCTATAAGTCATTAAGATACAACACTTAAGAGGTCATCAATAAACAGCATCTATAATTTAAAAGCATGACTACAAAAGGATAAAACACTACGAAAATAAATGCAATTATGAAAAATAGAATACAAATGAAAAATACACTGACTTGTAGAAGCAGGTTTAGGATAAGGGAGCCATTACACTATGAA
This sequence comes from Penstemon newberryi var. newberryi, assembly GCA_030819805.1. NCBI lineage: Eukaryota > Viridiplantae > Streptophyta > Magnoliopsida > Lamiales > Plantaginaceae > Penstemon > Penstemon newberryi. Next base: position 46,810,640 of record JAUALY010000001.1, read on the forward strand.
ACATCATTGCGTACCTACACGAGTCAACTTCTAAAGAGGCAAATCCTCAAGAAACAACTTCTCAAGGAGTGCCTCAAGAAACAGCATTCAAGAAAAACACAGATATGGACTAAAACAAAGAAATAAATAAATTTAAGGAAAAAAAAAAACCTTCAGTTTGGAACATTAGATCGGTGACCTCTTTTTCACAAAAGCTACCAAATTCTGAAAAATGGACATCACTTATAGATAATGGTCGGGCTGGCTAGGAAGCGTTGCATCAAAATCCAGTTGAAGAACAAAGAGGACATTGTTCTGAGAGCATATAGCAAAGATAATAAATAACGAGTATTACAAAATCACTCACTCATCGTCTAAGAATTCAAAATTGCTATAAATTAAGAAGTAGAGATGTCACTTACCATCTCCTATCCAATAAAAGTAGCAACCCGTTCAATCGTACCTAAACTCAGTAACGAGTAAAATCAGAAGACAACCGCTAAGTATTCAATTGAATTTTAAAGAAATCAAACAAAAACCTTCAAAGGTGTTTCTTCGCCATTATCTTCCCAGGACAAAGATTATGATAACCTGGACATCAAAGAGAGGATGCATATATAAGAAGAGTGAATAGAATAAGACTAAAATTATTAAGAAATAAACAAAATACCCGAAGATTTACTTCAAAGCCAACTATTCCCATGAACAGGCACTTTTTGGTCACTCATTCTAAACATTAATCTGGTCTGGCTTTCGAGCATTTCAACTCATTGAATACCTATAAAATAAAAAGAAATAGTGGAGTGTCCGGGTGGGGTTGACGGGAGAGAAAAAAAAGAATTTATGTTGCTAAATATTTCAAAAAATCTATTCATAAGCATTATGCATTGAATATTAGAGTTTCCCTAACTCTAAGAGAACGGCCAGTTGTATCAGGCATTAGATTTACTAATGCCCCTGAAATTGAGGATAAAGAGCACAATGACTTGATATAAGGCCTGAAATCAAGGAATTAGCAGTCATAATCACACAGAAACCAATTAAGATGCAAGGCAGTACCAAAAAAGTATTTTATACCTGTATTAGCAGATTCCTCCACATGATGTTGGTTATAAGAGGTCCCTAAATCATAGACAATTACTTTATGAATAAGGTTTTAGTGTATTGAGATGGACATAATATATAATACTAATTATAGAGAAATAATAAATCCATACAATTCTAACTTTCTACCAACAAGAGGTCTGCGTATGAGGTGGTCTGTGGGAGGCTCCGTGGCAAGTGTCCCATTATCAGATTTACGCAAAGAAGCTGGAAACAAGATAGAAGATGATTAATATCTGAAATTGAAAACAGTGTATGGAATTTAAGACCAACCAAATGTAAAGATATAAAAACACACACTAAAGTATACACACCTGCACTGCATTAATTGGGACATTGCCAGATGAAACCGCAGCCACGGCATTGATTGTAAGTTGAAATTGGATAAATTTCTTGATATTGGCGTAAACTGATCTGCCCCATCGCACAACCTTCATATAAAATTTAATTCAATCTTTCAATTCTTAACAAAAATAATAATCAACCAAACACACTAAATTTGCAGTATCACAAACTTTGGATATAACTGAATACTTATCTTACATCATGGATTCAAGAAACAAAGATGAAGAATTATTTTAGTATCGATAGTGTCATATTTCTATTAACAGACCAGTTATTAGATTCGTTTTACTGTGAGAACTGAATTATACATATATCAGTTGGACTTATGTTGATTAGATAACCAAAAAAATTAAAACTAATTTTCCTTAATTTGGTACGACCAATGCACTCATTAATAGGTATGAGTGATCTGCACATCCTACCTAAAAAATTGGTACATATCTTTTCAGACATTAAGACGAGGGGAAAACTCACTCACATACAATTACAAAACACCCACTAGAAGGTTGTATTGCTCCAGTTAAGACTTAGCATTTGAGAAAAACACAAAAATGTTACATAAGCAAAACTCAAGTAAATAATGCAACTTCACACACATATAACCCAAACCAAAGATCCACTGATTCACATCTAAAATAGATATCAACAGAGTTAATAACATGAAAACAGAAAATTAGATGTCAAAAGAAGAACGAGTGCTTGATATATACAGTTGGTGCAATTTATGGAAGATACTCCATCCACCTTACAATAGTCAACATGTTAGTCAATATGCGAGAATAGAAGCGCTGGTACATTGGGAAATCATTACTTAAATGCAGATAACTAACAAACATAAAATGTAAGAACGATGAAAAGGCAAAAACATAAGAGCACTGAAAGAGTATTTGAAGATTTTATAATAAATGCATGATATCAAATATGATAACAAACTTAAATAGGCCATGACGAACTATTACCTGTGTCTAATTCATTCCAACGAGCCATTGACTTTTGTCTCAAGTATACTCCATATCCAAAATTTGATTCCATGAGCAGCCACACAGCTCCTGCTAGAATTGGGAATCCGCAATAAAAATAAATGCCGAGAGAAATTTCCTTACCCTCGAAAAAAGGGAAAAGCCGTAGAATTTATGCATATTGGAGTAAACTGATCTGACCCATCCCACAACCTGCAGTAGACATAATATTCAACTCAAACTTTCATGTCTTAAGTAACCAGATAATTAATAAAAAGACGTACACATTGAATCCAAATTAGGGTGATAAGGAAGGCCAACTCTTAAAACAACAAAAAAAAAATGTGCAAGAAGATTACTCACACAATCTTGAACTATTCTTTCCTTTCTCGATCAATACGTCTCTGATTATTTTCCTTGGCATATCATGACCGAGTCCATTTCATCAATCAGGTGATGCGGCTGTAGAATACCCCTCCCTGCATCACATATCTCTCAACAAACACAAATCCAAATTTATGATCAGTGTATCAAGTGCAAAATACCAGTTTTAAGGAAATTTGACCGTGGCACCAGTTTTAAGGACAATACCACTGATGAGGACTCAAGAAACAGAAATAAAAAGCTATCAAGTAAAATACTCAACAAGTGATCACAAAACAGCACTCAAGAGGACATCAAGAAACAACACTCGAGAGGTCATCACTAAACAGCACTCATAAGGTCATCAAGAAACAACACTCATAAGGCCATCAAGAAACACTCGAGAGGTCATCACTAAAAAGCACTCATAAGGCCATCAAGTAACAACACTCAAGAGGTCATCACTAAACAGCACTCATAAGGCCATCAAGAAACAACACTCGAGAGGTCATCACTAAACAACACTCAAGAGGTCATCACTAAACAACACTCAAGAGGCCATCAGGAAACAACACATAAGAGGTCATCACTAAACAACACTCAAGAGGCCATCTGGAAACAACACTCAATAAGTCATTACGATACAGAACTCAAGAGGTCATCAATAAACAGCATCTACAATTTAAAAGCATGACTACAAAAGGATAAAACACTACGAAAATAAAGAAATGAAGAAAAATAGAATACAAATGAAAAATACACTGACCTGTAGAAAAAGGTTTAGGATAAGGGAGCCATTACACTATGAAACATCATTGCGTACCTACAAGAGTCAACTTCTCAAGAGGCAAATCCTCAAGAAACAACTTCTCAAGAAGGAGTGCCTCAAGAAACAGCATTCGAGAAACACAGATATGGACTAAAACAAAGAAATAAATTTAAAAAAAAAAAAAAAAAAAAAAAACCTTCAATTTTGGAACTTCAGATTTGTGACCTCTTTTTGACAAAAGCTACCAAATGCTGAAAAATGGACATCACTTACAGATAATGATCGGGCTGGCTAGGAAGCGTTGCATTAAAATCCAGTTGAAGAACAAAGAGGCCATTGTTCTGAAGAGCATATAGCAAAGATAATAAATAACGAGTATTACAAAATCACTCACTCTATGTCTAAGAATTCAAATTTGCTATAAATTATGTAGTATAGATGTCACTTACCATCTCCTATCCAAAAGAGTCTGATAGGAAAGATGATTTCGACCAATAAAAGTAGCAACCTTTCAATCGTACCTAAACTCAGTAACGAGTAAAATCAGAAGCCAACCACTAAATATTCAATTGAATTTTAAAGAAATCAAATAAAAACCTTCAAAGGTGTTCCTTCGCCATTATCTTCCCAGGGCAAAGATTATGATAACTTGGACACCAAAGAGAGGATGCATAAATAAGAAGAGCGAAGAGAATAAGACTAAAGTTATTAAGAAGTAAACAAAATACCTCAAGATTTACTTCAAAGCCAACTATTCCCATGAACAGGCAGTTTTTTGTCATTCATTCTAAACATTAATCTGGTCTGGCTTCCGAGCATTCAACTCATTGAATACCTAATAGTAGAGTGTCGGGGTGAGGTTTACGGGAGAGGGAAAAAAAGAATTTATGTTGCTAAATATTTTAAAAAATCTATTCATAAGCATTATGCATTGAATATTAGAGTTTCCCTAACTTTAAAAGCACGACCAGTTGTATCAGGCTTTAGATTTAGAATGCTAATGCCCCGCAAATTGAGGATAAAGAGCAAAATGACTTGATATAAGGCATGAAATCAGGGAATTAGCAGTTATAATCACACATAAACCAAATTAAGATGCAAGGCAGTACCAAAAAAGTATTTTATACCTGTATTAGCAGATTCCTCCAAATGATGTTGGTTATAAGAGATCCCTAAAACATAGACAACTACTTTATCAATAAGTTTTCAGGGTATGGAGATGGACATAATATATAATACTAATTATAGAGATATAATAAGTCTATACAATTCTTACTTTCTACCAACAGGAGGTCTGCGTATGAGGTGGTCTGTGGGAGGCTCCTTGGCTAGCGTCCCATCATCAGATTTACGCAAAGAAGCTGGAAACAAGATAGAAGATGATCAATGTCTGAAATTGAAAACAGTGTATGGATTTTAAGACCAACCAAAGCAAAGTCAGAAAACACACTAAAGTATACACACCTGCACCGCATTAAGTGGGACATTGCCAGATGAAACTGCAGCCACAACATTGATTGTAAGTTGAAATTGGACAAATTTATAGATGTTGTCTAAGCCGGAAGCTTTAGGAAGATTGATAAAGTGGGCCATTGAGTCGGGAAAGTACGAAATTGAGTACCAACCTCGAACTTCGATAAAAGCCCAGGTCCTCGCCGACTTTGTGCTTGTGTTAGTTGGAACAGATGACAATTTGATAAAAAAAAAAAAAGGAGTTAAATCGGTTAAAGGAGAATCGGTGAAAAAATGAGTTAGATTGATGAAAAATTGGGCCAAGTTGATAAAAATTGGGTAAAAAAACATGTTAAGTAGGTTTAAAAAGGGTTAAAACGGTAAAGTTAGTGAAATAGATCGAAGAAATCACTGAAAAACGAGTTAAAAAGTCTTTTGGGAAAGTAGGATGCAAATTTTGGTTTAAAGAGGAGAATTTCATCAAAAAAGGAGTTAAATCGGATGAATTCGTGAATCGGTGAAAAAATGAGCTAGATTGAAGAAAAATTGGGTCAAGTTGATAAAAATTGGGTTAAAAAAACATTTTAAAAGTAGATTAAAAATTGGTTAAAACGGTAAAGTTAGTGAAAAAATCGAAGAACCAATGAAAACGAGTTAAAAAGTCTTATGGGAAAGGAGGATGAAAAATTGGGTCAAGTTGATAAAAATTGGGTTAAAAAACATTTTAAAAGTAGGTTAAAAATGGGTTAAAATGGTAAAGTTAATGAAAAAATCGAAGAAATCAATGAAAACGAGTTAAAAAGTCTTTTGGGAATTTTTTTTTAAAAGTAGGTTTAAAACGGTAAAGTTAGTGAAAAAATCGAAAAAATCAATGAAAAACAAGTTAAAAGGTCTTTTGGGAAAGTAGGCTGAAAAATTGGGTTAAAAAACATTTTAAAAGTAGGTTAAAAACGGGTTAAAATGGTAAAGTTAGTGAAAAAATCGAAGAAATCAATGAAAACGAGTTAAAAAGTCTTTTGGGAAAAAACAATTTAAAAGTAGGTTTAAAACGGTAAAGTTGGTGAAGAAATCAATGAAAATCGAGTTAAAAAGTCTTTTGGGAAAGAAGGATGCAAAGTTTGGGCCAAGTTGATAAAAATTGGGTTAAAAAACATTTTAAAGTAGGTTAAAAACGGGTCAAAACGCTAAAGTTAGTGAAAAAATCGAAGAAATCAATGAAAACGAGTTAAAAAGTCTCTTGGGAAAAAACATTTTAAAATTAGGTTTAAAACGGTAAAGTAAGAAACGAGTTAAAAAGTCTTTTGGGAAAGTAAGATGAAAAATTGGGTTGGGTTAAAAAACATTTTAAAAGTAGGTTAAAAACGGGTTAAAACGCTAAAGTTTGTGAAAAGATCGAAGAAATCAATGAAAACGAGTTAAAAAGTCTCTTGGGAAAACACATTTTAAAAGTAGGTTTAAAACGGTAAAGTAAGTGAAAAACTCGAAGAAATCAATGAAAAACGAGTTAAAAAGTCTTTTGGGAAAGTAGGATGAAAAATTGGGTTAAAAACATTTTAAAAGTAGGTTAAAACGGTAGAGTTAGTGAAAAAAACGAAGAAAAATGAAAAACGAATTAAAAAGTCTTTTGGGAAAGTAGGGTGCAAATTTTGGTTTAAAAAGGAGAATTTGATCAAAAAACGAGTTAAATCGGATGAAATGGTGAATCGGTTAAAAAATTAGCTAGATTGATGAAAAATTGGGTCAAGTTGATAAAAATTGGGTTAAAAAACATTTTAAAAGTAGGTTAAAACGGTAAAGTTAGTGAAAAAATCGAAGAAATCAATGAAAACGAGTTAAAAATCTTTTTGGAAAAAAAACATTTTAACAGTAGGTTTAAAACGGTAAAGTTAGTGCAAAAATCGTAGAAATCAATGAAAAACGAGTAAAAAAGTCTTTTGGGAAAGTAGGATGAAAAATTGGGTTAAAAAACATTTTAAAAGTAGGTTAAAAACGGGTTAAAATGGTAAAGTTAGTAAAAAAATCGAAGAAATCAATGAAAACGAGTTAACAAGTCTTTTGGGAAAAAAACATTTTAAAAGTAAGTTTAAAACGGTAAAGCTAGTGAAAAAATCGAAGAAATCAATGAAAAACAAGTTAAAAAGTCTTTTGGGAAAGTAGGATGAAAAATTAGGTCAAGTTGATAAAAATTGGGTTAAAAAACATTTTAAAAATAGGTTAAAAACGGTCTAAAACGGTAAAGTAAGTGAAAATATCGAAGAAATCAATGAAAACCGAGTTAAAAAGTCTATTGGGAAAAAAAAATTTAAAAGTAGGTTTAAAACGGTAAAGTTAGTGAAAACAATCGAAGAAACCAATGAAAAACGAGTAAAAAAGTCTTTTGGGAAAGTAGGATGAGAAATTGGGTCAAGTTGATAAATATTGGGTTTAAAAACATTTTAAAAGTAGGTTAAAAATGGGTTAAAAAGGTACAGTTAGTGTAAAAATCGAAGAAATCAATGAAAATGAGTTAAAAAGTCTTTTGGGAAAAAACATTTTAAAAGTAGGTTTAAAACGGTAAAGTTAGTGAAAAAATCGAAGAAATCAAAGAAAAACGAGTTAAAAAGTCTTTTGGGAAAGTAGGATGCAAATTTTGGGTCAAGTTGATAAAAAATGGGTTAAAAAACATTTTAAAAGTAGGTTAAAAACGGATTAAAACGGTAAAGTAGTGAAAAAATCGAAGAAATCAAAGAAAAACGAGTTAAAAAGTCTTTTGGGAAAGTAGGATGCAAATTTTGGGTCAAGTTGATAAAAAATGGGTTAAAAAACATTTTAAAAGTAGGTTAAAAACGGATTAAAACAGTAAAGTAGTGAAAAAATCGAAGAAATCAATGAAAAACGAGTTAAAAAGTCTTTTGGGAAAGTAGGATGAAAGATTGGGTCAAGTTGATAAAAATTGGGTTAAAAAACATTTTAAAAGTAGGTAAAAAAGGGGTTAAAACGGTAAAGTTAGTGAAAAAATCGAAGAAAACAATTAAAACGAGTTAAAAAGTCTCTTGGGAAAAAAACATTTTAAAAGTAGGTTTAAAACGGTAAAGTTAGAGAAAAAATCAAAGAAATCAATGACAAACGAGTTAAAAAGTTTTTATGGAAAAAAAACATTTTAAAAGTAGGTTTAAAACGGTAAATGAAAAACGAGTTAAAAAGTCTTTTTGGAAAAAAAGCATTTTAAAAGTAGGTTTAAAACGGTAAAGTTAGTGAAAAATCGAAGAAATCAATGAAAAACGAGTTCAAAAGTCTTTTGGGAAAGTAGGATGAAAAATTGGGTTAAAAAGCATTTTAAAAGTAGGTTAAAAACAGGTTAAACGGTAAAGTTATGGGGAAAAAACATTTTAAAAGTAGGTTTAAAACGGTAAAGTTAGTGAAAAAATCGAAGAAATCAATGAAAAACGAGTTAAAAAGTCTTTTTGGAAAAAAAGTTTTAAAAGTAGGTTTAAAACGGTAAATGAAAAACAAGTTAAAAAGTCTTTTTGGAAAAAAAAGAACATTTTAAAAGTAGGTGTAAAACGGTAAAGTTAGTGAAAAAATCGAAGAAATCAATGAAAAACGAGTTAAAAAGTCTTTTGGGAAAGTTGGATGAAAAATTGGGTTAAAAAGCATTTTAAAAGTAGGTTAAAAACGGGTTAAAACGGTAAAGTTAGTGAAAAAATCGAAGAAATCAAGAAAACGAGTTAAAAAGTCTTTTGGGAAAAAAACCATTTTAAAAGTAGGTTTAAAACGGTAAAGTTAGTGAAAAAATCGAAGAAATCAATGAAAAACGAGTTAAAAAGTCTTTTGGGAAAGTAGGATGAAAAATTGGGTCAAGTTGATAAAAATTGGGTTAAAAAACTTAAAAGTAGGTTAAAACGGTACAGTTAGTGAAAAAATCGAAGAAATCAACTAAAACGAGTTAAAAAGTCTTTTGGGAAAAAAACATTTTAAAAGTAGGTTTAAAACGGTAAAGTTAGTGAAAAAATCGAAGAAATCAATGAAAAACGAGTTAAAAAGTCTTTTGGGAAAATAGGAAGAAAAATTGGGTCAAGTTGAGAAAAATTGGGTTAAAAAACATTTTAAAAGTAGGTTAAAAACGGGTTAAAACGGTACAGTTATTGAAAAAATGGAGGAAATCAATGAAAAACGAGTTAAAAAGTCCTTTGGGAAAAAAACATTTTAAAAGTAGGTTTAAAACGGTAAAGTTAGTGAAAAAATAGAAGAAATCAATGAAAAACTTTTCAAAAAGTCTTTTTGGAAAAAAACATTTTAAAAGTAGGTTTAAAACGGTAAATGAAAAACGAGTTAAAAAGTCTTTTTGGAAAAAAAAGAACATTTTAAAAGTAGGTTTAAAACGGTAAAGTTAGTGAAAAAATCGAAGAAATCAATGAATAACGAGTTAAAAAGTCTTTTGGGAAAGTTGGATGAAAGATTGGGTCAAGTTGATAAAAATTGGGTTAAAAAACATTTTAAAAGTAGGTTAAAAACGGGTTAAAACGGTAGAGTTAGTGAAAAAATCGAATAAATCAATGAAAAACGAGTTAAAAAGTCATTTGGGAAGGTAGGATGAAAAATTGGGTCAAGTCGATAAAAATTGGGTTAAAACACATTTTAAAAGTGGGTAAAAAAGGGGTTAAAACGGTAAAGTCAGTGAAAAAATCGAAGAAAACAATTAAAACGAGTTAAAAAGTCTCTTGGGAAAAAAACATTTTAAAAGTAGGTTTAAAACGGTAAAGTTAGTGAAAAAATCGAAGAAATCAATGAAAAACGAGTTAAAAAGTCTTTTGGGAAAGTAGGATGAAAAATTGGGTCAAGTTGATAAAAATTGGGTTAAAAAACTTAAAAGTAGGTTAAAACGGTACAGTTAGTGAAAAAATCGAAGAAATCAACTAAAACGAGTTAAAAAGTCTTTTGGGAAAAAAACATTTTAAAAGTAGGTTTAAAACGGTAAAGTTAGTGAAAAAATCGAAAAAATCAATGAAAAACGAGTTAAAAAGTCTTTTGGGAAAATAGGAAGAAAAATTGGGTCAAGTTGATAAAAATTGGGTTAGAAAACATTTTAAAAGTAGGTTAAAAACGGGTTAAAACGGTACAGTTATTGAAAAAATGGAGGAAATCAATGAAAAACGAGTTAAAAAGTCTTTTGGGAAAAAAACATTTTAAAAGTAGGTTTAAAACGGTAAAGTTAGTGAAAAAATAGAAGAAATCAATGAAAAACTTTTCAAAAAGTCTTTTTGGAAAAAAAAATTTTAAAAGTAGGTTTAAAACGGTAAATGAAAAACGAGTTAAAAAGTCTTTTGGAAAAAAAAGAACATTTTAAAAGTAGGTTTAAAACGGTAAAGTTAGTGAAAAAATCGAAGAAATCAATGAAAAACGAGTTAAAAAGTCTTTTGGGAAAGTTGGATGAAAGATTGGGTTAAAAAACATTTTAAAAGTAGGTTAAAAACGGGTTAAAACGGTAGAGTTAGTGAAAAAATCGAATAAATCAATGAAAAACGAGTTAAAAAGTCATTTGGGAAGGTAGGATGAAAAATTGGGTCAAGTCAATAAAAATTGGGTTAAAACACATTTTAAAAGTGGGTAAAAAAGGGGTTAAAACGGTAAAGTCAGTGAAAAAATCGAAGAAAACAATTAAAACGAGTTAAAAAGTCTCTTGGGAAAAAAACATTTTAAAAGTAGGTTTAAAACGGTAAAGTTAGAGAAAAAATCGAAGAAATCAATGACAAACATGTGAAAAAGTTTTTATGGAAAAAAAACATTTTAAAAGTAGGTCTAAAACGGTAAATGAAAAACGAGTTAAAAAGTCTTTTTGGAAAAAAAGCATTTTAAAAGTAGGTTTAAAACGGTAAAGTTAGTGAAAAAATCGAAAATATCAATGAAAAACGAGTTAAAAAGTCTTTTGGGGAAGTAGGATGAAAAATTGGGTTAAAAAACATTTTAAAAGTAGGTTAAAACGGTACAGTTAGTGAAAAAATCGAAAAAATCAATGAAAACGATTCAAAAAGTCTTTTGGGAAAAAAACATTTTAAAAGTAGGTTTAAAACGGTAAAGTTAGTGAAAAAATCAAAAAAATCAATGAAAAACGAGTTAAAAAGACTTTTGGGAAAGTAAAGTAGGATGCAAATTTTGGGTCAAGTTGATAAAAATTGGGTTAAACAACATTATAAAAGTAGGTTAAAAATGGGTCAAAACGGTAGAGTTAGTTAAAAAATCAAAGAAATCAACGAAAACGAGTTAAAAAGTCTTTTGGGAAAGTAGGATGCAAATTTTGGGTCAAGTTGATAAAAATTGGGTTAAAAACATTTTAAAAGTAGGTTAAAAACGGATTAAAACGGTAAAGTAGTGAAAAAATCGAAGAAATCAATGAAAAACGAGTTAAAAGTCTTGGGAAAAAAACATTTTAAAAGTAGGTTTAAAACGGTAAAGTTAGTGAAAAAATCGAAGAAATCAATGAAAACAAGTTAAAAAGTCTTTTTGGAAAAAAGACATTTTAAAAGTAGGTTTAAAACGGTAAAGTTAGTGAAAAAATCGAAGAAATCAATGAAAAACGAGTTAAAAAGTCTTTTGGGAAAGTTGGATGAAAAATTGGGTCAAGTTGATAAAAATTGGGTTAAAAAGCATTTTAAAAGTAGGTTAAAAACGGGTTAAAACGGTAAAGTTAGTGAAAAAATCGAAGAAATCAAGGAAAACGAGTTAAAAAGTCTTTTGGGAAAAAAACCATTTTAAAAGTAGGTTTAAAACGGTAAAGTTAGTGAAAAAATCGAAGAAATCAATGAAAAACGAGTTAAAAAGTCTTTTGGGTAAGTAGGAAGAAAAATTGGGTCAAGTTGATAAAAATTGGGTTAGAAAACATTTTAAAAGTAGGTTAAAAAACGAGTTAAAACGGTACAGTTATTGAAAAAATGGAGGAAATCAATGAAAACGATTTAAAAAGTCTTTTGGGAAAAAAACATTTTAAAAGTAGGTTTAAAATGGTAAAGTTAGTGAAAAAATCGAAGAAATCAATGAAAAACGAGTTCAAAAGTCGTTTGGGAAAGTAGGATGCAAATTTTGGGTCAAGTTGATAAAAAATGGGTTAAAAAACATTTTAAAATTAGGTTAAAAACGGATTAAAACGGTACAGTAGTGAAAAAATCGAAGAAATCAATGAAAAACGAGTTAAAAGTCTCTTGGGAAAAAAACATTTTAAAAGTAGGTTAAAAACGGTAAAGTTAGTGAAAAAATCGAAGAAATCAATGAAAACGAGTTAAAAAGTCTTTTTGGAAAACAAACATTTTAAAAGTTGGTTTAAAACGGTAAATGAAAAAGGAGTTAAAAAGTCTTTTTGGAAAAAAAAGTAGGTTTAAAACGGTAAAGTTAGTGAAAAAATCGAAGAAATCAATGAAAAACGAGTTAAAAAGTCTTTTGGGAAAGTTGGATGAAAAATTGGGTCAAGATGATAAAAATTGGGTTAAAAAGCATTTTTAAAGTAGGTTAAAAACGGGTTAAAACGGTGTAGTTAGTGAAAAAATCGAAGAAATCAATGAAAAACGAGTTAAAAAGTGTTTTGGGAAAGTAGGATGAAAAATTGGGTCAAGTCGATAAAAATTGGGTTAAAAAAATTTAAAAAGTAGGTAAAAAAGGGGTTAAAACGGTAAAGTTAGTGAAAAAATCGAAGAAATCAATGAAAACGAGTTAAAAAGTCTCTTGGGAAAAAAACATTTTAAAAGTAGGTTTAAAACGGTAAAGTTAGTGAAAAAATCGAAGAAATCAATGAAAAATGAGTTAAAAAGTCTTTTTGGAAAAAAAACATTTTAAAAGTAGGTTTAAAACGGTAAATGAAAAACGAGTTAAAAAGTATTTTTGGAAAAAAAAACATTTTAAAAGTAGGTTTAAAACTGTAAAGTTAGTGAAAAAATCGAAGAAATAAATGAAAAACGAGTTAAAAAGTCTTTTGGGGAAGTAGGATGAAAAATTGGGTCAAGTTGATAAAAATTGGGTTAAAAAGCATTTTAAAAGTAGGTTAAAAACAGGTTAAAAAGGTAGAGTTAGTGAAAAAATCGAAGAAATCAATGAAAACGAGTTAAAAAGTCTTTTGGGAAAAAAACATTTTAAAAGTAGGTTTAAAACGGTAAAGTTAGTGAAAAAATCGAAGAAATCAATGAAAAACGAGTTAAAAAGTCTTATGGGAAAGTAGGATAAAAAATTGGGTCAAGTTGACAAAAATTAGGTTAAAAAGCATTTTAAAAGTAGGTTAAAAACGGGTTAAAAAGGTAAAGTTAGTGAAAAAATCGAAGAAATCAATGAAAACGAGTTAAAAAGTCTTTTGGGAAAAAAACATTTTAAAAGTAGGTTTAAAACGGTAAAGTTAGTGAAAAAATCGAAGAAATCAATGAAAAACGAGTTAAAAAGTCTTATGGGAAAGTAGGATAAAAAATTGGGTCAAGTTGACAAAAATTGGGTTAAAAAACATTTTAAAAGTAGGTTAAAAACGGGTTAAAACGGTAAAGTTATTGAAAAAATCGAAGAAATCAATGAAAACGAGTTAAAAAGTCTTTTGGGAAAGAAAACATTTTAAAATTAGGTTTAAAACGGTAAAGTTAGTGAAAAAATAGAAAAAATCAATGAAAAACGAGTTAAAAAGTCTTTTGGGAAAGTAGGATGAATAATTGGGTCAAGTTGATAAAAATTGGGTTAAAAACATTTTAAAAGTAGGTTAAAAACGGGTTAAAACGGTAGAGTTAGTGAAAAAATCGAAGAAATCAGTGAAAAAATCGAAGAAATCAATGAAAAACGAGTTAAAAAGTCTTTTGGGAAAGTAGGATGCAAATTTTGGTTTAAAAAGGAGAATTTGATCAAAAAACGAGTTAAATTGGATGAATTGGTGAATCGGTGAAAAAATGAGCTAGATTGATGAAAAAATGTGTTACAAAACATTTTAAAAGTAGGTTAAAAAGGGGTTAAAACGGTAAAGTTAGTGAAAAAATCATAGAAACAAATTAAAAACGAGTTAAAAGTCTTTTGGGAAAGTTGGATGAAAAATTGGGTTAAGAAACATTTTACAAGTAGGTTAAAACGGTAAGATTAGTGAAAAAATCGAAGAAATCAATGAAAACGAGTTAAAAAGTCTTTTGGGAAAAAAACATTTTAAAAGTAGGTTTAAAACGGTAAAGTTAGTGAAAAAATCGAAGAAATCAATGAAAAACGAGTTCAAAAGTCTTTTGGGAAAGTAGGATGAAAAATTGGGTCAAGTTGATAAAAATTCAGTTAAAAAAGTTAAAAAACATTTTAAAAGTAGGTTAAAACGGTAAAGTTAGTGAAAAAATGGAAGAAATCAATGAAAACGAGTTAAAAAGTCTTTTGGGAAAAAAAACATTTTAAAAGTAGGTTTAAAATGGTAAAGTTAGTGAAAAAACCGAAAAAATCAATGAAAACGAGTTAAAAAGTCTTTTGGGAAAGTAGGATGCAAATTTTGGGTCAAGTTGATAAAAATTGGGTTAAAAAACATTTTAAAAGTAGGTTAAAAACGGGTTAAACAGTAAAGTTAGTGAAGAAATCGAAGAAATCAATGAAAAACGAGTTAAAAAGTCTTTTGGGAAAGTAGAATGCAAATTTTGGGTTAAAAAGGAGAATTTGATCAAAAAACAAGTTAAATCGGATGAATGGGTGAATTGGTGAAAAAATAAGCTAGATTGATGAAAAATTGGGTAAAGTTGATAAAAACTGGGTTAAAAAACATTTTAAAAGTAGGTTAAAAAGGGGTTAAAACGGTAACGTTAGTGAAAAAATCGAAGAAATCAATGAAAAACGAGTTAAAAAGTCTTTTGGGAACGTTGGATGAAAAATTGGGTCATGTTGATAAAATTGGGTTAAAAAACATTTTAAAAGTAGGTTAAAAACCGGTTAAAATGGTAAAGTTAGTGAAAAAATTGAAGAAATCAATGAAAAACGAGTTAAAAAGTCTTTTGGGAAAAAAACATATTAAAAGTAGGTTAAAACGGTAAAGTTAGTCAAAATATCGAAGAAATCAATGAAAAACGAGTTAAAAAGTCTTTTGGGAAAGTAGGATGAAAAATTGGGTCAAGTTGATAAAATTGGGTTAAAACGGTAGAGTTAGTGAAAAAATCGAAGAAAACAATGAAAAACGAGTTTAAAAAGTCTTTTGGGAAAGTAGGATACAAATTTTGGTTTAAAAAGGAGAATTTGATCAAAAAACGAGTTAAATCGGATGAATTGGTGAATTGGTGAAAAAATGAGCTAGTTTGATGAAAAATTGGGTTAAAAAACATTTTAAAAGTAGGTTAAAAAGGGGTTAAAACGGTAAAGTTAGTGAAAAATCGAAGAAACCAATGAAAAATGAGTTAAAAAGTCTTTTGGGAAAGTAGGATGAAAAATTGGGTCAAGTTGATAAAAATTGGGTTAAAAAACATTTTAAAAGTAGGTTAAAAAACATTTTAAAAGTAGGTTAAAACGGTAAAGTTAAAAAGCAGAATTTGATCAAAAAATGAGTTAAATCGGAAAAACGAGTCAAAAAAGGAGTTAAAAACAAGTTAAATCTAATAAGGAATCAACAAATATGTAGGTCTCTAATTTCTAAGATGTGAATCATATAGACAACTACTAGAGGACAAGTAATTTAGGCTGAAACTAAGCACAATTTCAATATGGGGAGAAAGACATGTACGTACCTGCTGCCAATATAAACCTCAGGTAGTTCAGCCATCTCAATTCCAATTGCACCAGTGTCGTTCTTTGCTTCTCAATCGACTAATGCTCTCTTTCCATGAAACACTGCCCAAATCGACTAAGGTGTTAAAGGTATGAAGATATAATAATTACAGATGTGACATATTAATTAATATATAAAAGTTACCAAGAAAAATTACCTACCTACATTGATTGTTATTCACACGACAGAGAGAGATCTTTTTGTGATCTACTAGTCCGAGATAATCCATCCATTTTCTGTTCTAGTTACTCGAAACAAAAGAAAAGGATATGTCATGAGTCAGTCAAAAACTTTGAATCCCATAAGTAATGTTTAATCAAACAGGCTTTGCTTTGTTGGATTATTCAAAACATGATTAGCATGCACTTTAAATTCAATTTATCTTATCATATCCTAAGTCTCAGAGCACCAAAATACCTTGAAATTTCTGCGAATAGTGACACACACTCGTCAATGGAGATTCATTCTTTGGATGAATGATTAACAAGTTCTTTACCTACAAAAAAGATGCATAAGTATTCAGGAAAGGACAAATTGAAAAACAGAAAAATTAGAATTGATTACTCATTGAATATGCAGAGGAAATTAAACAATTACCAAAACAAGTCCAATGATGTTAGGAAGTAGGTTGCTCATAGTGCACATACACTCATCTGCTATGTCCTTTATCCAAAATCAGATTCATCAAAGACCTAAAAAAGACATACAATGACTTTATTGTCTCATTACAAATCTTGAAGCACAACAAACAACATTGTACATGAATCAACAAACACACAAGGAACATTATTATGTAGGAACATAACCAACAATCCACATTGATTGATAATGGAACAATCATGCAAAATAAATTAAACCAATACATCTATCTAAAAGCACATAACCAACAATGCACACTGATAATTTATAATATCCATAAAAGAACCACATACGAATATGTTTGTGTATATATTATGGGGAAAGCAAGACGCACAAGGAAAAAGAATCAATGTATTTCTTGGATTTTTAGTACGACTGAGTTAGAAAAACACACACAGACAGTCACACACTGAAAGAATTATGATTAATGTAACCAATAAGTAAAGAGAGATAAATGAGTTTAGACCAATAAACTCAAAGAAAAGGAGTACATAATTACAATTTCTGTTAGGAAAATTTATTTCCTAATCCTAATTGGACTATTTAATCAATTATGGTAGCTATTCTAAAGATATTGGACTAATATTAAGTGGTCCAATAAGGTAATGACTCCAATAAGAATGTGGACTAATATAGTAACTCCTATACGAATGTGGACTAAATAATGGGTAGATACCTATTTAGGAGAGTTCTAGGGGATTATGGGAACCCTAATTCTCTTCCTATATAAAGAGCACAAGGGTTATGGTCCCCAAAATACCAAATCAATATACTATTCTCTTCTCCCCATCAAGAAGACTATCTTAAGAAAATAAGGCGATTTGGTTGAGGAAGACCTCGTACCCGATCGATCCGATTCATACTAGTGATCGATTCCACAAATTCCGCATAAGACTAATCGCTCACTATGGATACTGGTACGTATTTAATTTAGTACATATATAACTCTTAATGATATAGTATGAGATAGATCTTTGGGGATAAATTTCCAACAAGTGGTATCAGAGCTACTCTCATGCTGTATCATTAGGGTTCAATTTTGGATTTAATTTCATGTATCATTGAATCTATGGAATTTTAATAATTATGTTTCTTTAAACACGAAACAAAGTAATTCAAAGTGAATTAAAATTCCATGAATTGAAGGAAAGGAAAAATTATTTCCAATCAATAGGTTAAAGAAAATAAAGATCAAGTCTATGTACGTGCTTCTGTGTGTATGTGATGTGCTCAGGGGTTGACTTGTTGAATACATGAATCTGTCATGTTTATATAATAATAAACAAACTGAATTGATTATGGCTTAAGCTTACTGTTTGTTTTATATGTAAAATGGATTAAGTAAATAAAGTTAATCGAATTTTTTTTTGAGTTATATTTATTTGGTTTTGGGATCAATTGAAGCTTGCAGAATTCGTAGATTTATTTAATTTTTTCTCCATTAAAGTTTGTTTGTAATTATCGGAGGAAATATAAGTTTTATTTTTAGGTTAATTTCATGCTAGATCTATGGATTCTTTGCGGATTCTAAATTGTCTTGAAAGTAAATTTAGCTTCGTTTAGATGCGAAACTATTAATCGAAGTGGGTTTGATTTTTCGATTAAAATATTTGTTTTCTACGTTTGCAATTTCTATATGTTATTGATAATTAGATGAAAGATACTTTGAGTTAATGAATACAGTAGGATTTTGAAATTATGTTCCATATTAGATATTAAATCTGGAGATTAAATTGATTCAGTGAATCCACGGAAAATTGATTCAATAAGCATACCTTGGTATATCTGATTTTATACTCCTGTGATAAAACTTGTTGCAAACAAAAGGGTTTGATATTCTGGAAACTCAATTTGTGATTCAAACCGTCGGTTTCGGTATTTATCATTGGTTCATAGAATTCTTATTGTGCTACATAATTTTCCCATATTGTTATACAGAACCATGATTATTAATGTTTATTTGCTATATCATGCTTCGAATATGTGGATTCTGAATCGGCGAAGTTGGTTTTGTTTTCCTTTTCTGTTCCAATTCGATTTTTCATGAGATCCAATTTGCATTCGGTTCTTCTGGGTCGGGTGACCAGAATATGGAGCAAAAGTTTTGATTTTGGGTCGGTTAAAGTAACATATGTCCGACTCAGATTCTATTTGGTTTTGGATCTGGATCTAATTAATTAGAAGTTTTGGATTGGATATGAGCCGAATTTGCACCTGTTATGTGATCTTAAATTGGATTCTATCTCGGAGAGAACATAACTATTGTGATGGTATTTAATTTGTTTCATGTTAAATCTATGATTTGTCTCGGATCTTTATATAATCAAAGTTTTTTTTATGGCCACGTTAAAGGACTTGGGTTGCTCATATAAACCGATGTGAAGATTGATTAAAGCATGTTTATTTTGGGTTAATGTGGTAAAATTTTGTATGTTAAAGAAACATGGTAAGGAATTGTGAATCTTGTTTCATGCTTCTGTATTGCCGCATGTTATGTGTAGTTTTACTTTGTTCATGTATTGTTAAGGAATTGTTAATTTGGATATATATTGATTAAGGGTCCACCAATCTTCATATATACATTAATGTATATGATATGAAATCAATTTGTTTCTTCTGTTTGAATCTGCATATATTGAATTGGATTGACCGTTTTGCTGGTGAACTATTTTCGGCCAAAATGATTTTTCGGAAAATTAGATTATGTATCAAGTCAGGTCATTTACAAATTTCTTGATTTCAATTGTGAATGATTATTTATATAAGAATATTTGTGTATGAAAATAGCATGTTCGATTAAAGCTGTTTTCAATTATTTTCATATCAATATTAATTATTTATGCGAGTCATAGTCGGCCCAAAGGAAGGCTATGATTTGGCCAAATAATAATATTGGAGTCCATTATTTATGTGAACAATAATCATCCAAAAGGAAGATCATTGTTTTACCAAATAATAGACTTTCTTCATTAAAATTAGTATATTTATTGTTCATGTGATCAACAATCGGCCCAAAGAAAGATTGTTAATTGACCGAATAATAAACATACTTGCGGTAATAAATGTGTGATAATTATCAAGTTTCCATGTAAATAATAATCGGCCCAAAGGAAGGTTATTGTTTGACAGGATTTATTCTCAATATTTGATTACTGCGTTAGGAGTACCACTTGCAAATTGACGTTTCTGCCCAAAGGCTAAAAGTTAATGTTGTGTTAGGTATCCTGAGATGGATTCCCTATATGAAAATTTTATAAATGTCATTTTTACGACATTCATGTTTATGTGAGAGTGTTTTTCTCTGTACAATTGCTTTTACTACTGCCACAAATGTTTATGCTCAAATCAGCAATATCCCAATGCTGAACGGGACTAACTACAAATTTTGGAAAGATACCGTAGAAATTGTTCTCGGTTGTATGGACTTGGATCAAGCACTACGAGAGGACCAACCCATTTCTACTTCGGAATACCTCAATGAGGTCAAAATAGAAAAATGGGATCGATCCAACATGATGTGTTTGATGATCATGAAGCGTTCCATTTCGGAAGCGTTTAGGGGCTCTGTTACTGAGGACAAGAGCGCTAAGAAGTTCCTTGAGGAAATCGAGCAATATTTTGCCAAAAATGAGAAGTCTGAGGCGAGTAACCTCTTAGGGAAACTCGTCTCAATGAAGTATAGAAGTAATGGGAACATAAGGGAGTACATTATGGAGATATCTAATCTCGCATCAAAACTAAAGTCACTAAAGTTAGAGTTGTCTGATGACTTACTCGTGCACATGGTTTTGATTTCTCTTCCAACACACTTTGGGCAATTCAAAGTGAGTTATAACACTCAAAAGGACATATGGTCCCTAAACGAGCTTATATCTCACTGTGTGCAAGAAGAAGAAAGACAACAACGAGATAAGATTAAAAGTGCTCACTTAGCCTCAACTTTTCAGAACAAGAAAATGACAAAAGTTGATATTACTGCTAAAGGATCTTCTCTGCAGAAGAAACTAAAGAAGCAGGATAAAAGCATTACCTCCTACTTCTGCGAGAAGTTGGGACACAAGAAGAGTGAGTGTCCCAAGTATGCCAAGTACGTCATCTGGCGTGCAAATAGGGGGTTGATTGTCGAACCGGTCGCCGAGTGATGCTGAAAGATTCATCTTTGTGACAATAAAGTTAAAATAAAAGTTTGAAGTTTTTATTAATCTGGATTATAATTGAAAACTGAATTTTATTTGAATTTTTATGAGACATTTTGGACTGTCTTTTAGACGAAAATTTATTTTTTCTATTTTGACAAATCAAATTTATTTCGGAAACAATAAAGTTAGTCTCTTTCAAAATTCAAATTTTATTGATTCTAGTTTTTCTGTTCTATTGATAATCTTTAATGTTTGAAACTAGTTCCTAAACGAAATATTGCAAAGAAAATCACTAGTTTCAAAAATGAAAATTAAGTGAGAATTTTGTCACCTTATGACACAAGCATTTGGTTTACACCTTTTCAGAAAATTTATAGGCTTTTGTCAGATATGATTCTTAGTCCCCTAATTTGACAGATTTTTTAATTTTGTCACCTTAAGAATGCAGTATACATCATTAACAGTGACATATCAAAAGCATTGTCCAACTAAGGTATGGTCTTATAGACCATATAAAAGAAAATTGGACTAAGGATGGTTAGCTGTTAATTTGTTGGTAAAATTAAGTGCTCTCAAAGCTACAAGTTTTAAGATCCCACATAAAGATCATTTTATCAAACGAGAAATGTGATTTTCCTTGAGGATATTGAGTTTGGGGGGAAGGAATTACAAGGAATGTTGTCTTTGAAGTAGAATCTGGCATTTACAATGATTGGGTTTCAATACCTATTGTTGTTCGAGACTCAGTTTCATCTCAAGAGAATGATAATCAGGCTCAAGTTTAATCCTGAAATTCCTCTACAACAAGACAACAATGAGATACCTGTAAAACAAACTCAACAACCTCAAGAATTGTTACTAAGGAGATCATTTTTCAACAACCTCAAGAATTGAGGTGAATTTCATTGATAATTGTGCGTATCTTAAGTTCAGTGGGAGTAAACATGTATTCCTTGTGGTGGTAATGAGACAAGTGAAATCTTAAATAGTGCCCCAATAAAGATCCTTAAAGAAAAGATATGCATAAGTTTCCTTCTGCATCGAAATTGAGTACGCTCAAGTTTGCACTCAATTCAAATATTTTTCGTGAAAATTTTGGGTTAATACTTGAGTGATTCAAGCATGGCAATAAAAGTAGAGAATTAAAGCTTACATTTTCACATTTAGGAGATCAAATCTTTTAGAGATTATATGATACTTCGATTTTTATTTTATTAGTATATATGTTACGTCATGCGATCAAATTGATCGGCCCAAAGGAAGATCTTTGATTGGCTGAATAACACGTGTACATTTGGTGATAAATATGTGACAACTTTTAAGTCATTATCCATGTAGATAGTACGTCGGCCCAAAGGAAGGCTACTATCCTGCTGGACATATTGTCAGTATTTGATCACTACATAAGGATTACCATTCACACTTGATATTTATGTCCAAAGACTAATATCGATGTTGTTCTAGGTGTTCTGTGACTTAGAGTCAAATAAAGTTTCAGAGTTTTTCAAATGTCAATAGAGCATATAAGTACAAAATTTTGGTTAAAGACCCTTTCACCAAAGGTTGGCCGCCTAAGGTGATTTCGTGAGGATGCAACTCTTATGGACATTATCAGACTTTATGATATGTCTGTTTAGTGGGAGTTTATTTTGGTTTAATGCTTTTGACATGTTTATGGTTGTTTTCTGTACAGACTCAAGTTTCATGTTATGAATGGATTAATGATCGATTACTCTGAAAGTAAAGTAAATGACTTTCTATTGCGGTATTACATATGGTTAAGAAAGTACGTAAAGAAGGACCAGTTGGAAATAGGCATGTATGAGACCACATTACATGTAATTTTCATGCTACTCATCCACATTTGATCTATGTCATTAAGTATATTAGTATGGTGATCATCGGGGTTTAGTCACGACTATACTGTGATAAAAGCTGCGGTAGTTCCATTGCTGATATATGAAATGGACCAGATTGTTTAAGTAAGTCTAACGACAAATAGCATAGGGATGCGCGCCTAAGGAAATTTGTAACATAATTGATTCAAGGTTAATAAATAGCCCAAGTGGGAGATTGTTAGGAAAATTTATTTCCTAATCCTAATTGGACTATTTAATCAATTATGGTAGCTATTATAAAGATATTGGACTAATATTAAGTGGTCCAATAAGGTAATGACTCCAATAAGAATGTGGACTAATATAGTAACTCCTATACGAATGTGGACTAAATAATGGGTAGATACCTATTTAGGAGAGTTCTAGGGGATTATGGGAACCCTAATTCTCTTCCTATATAAAGAGCACAAGGGTTATGGTCCCCAAAATACCAAATCAATATACTATTCTCTTCTCCCCATCAAGAAGACTATCTTAAGAAAATAAGGCGATTTGGTTGAGGAAGACCTCGTACCCGATCGATCCGATTCATACTAGTGATCGATTCCACAAATTCCGCATAAGACTAATCGCTCACTATGGATACTGGTACGTATTTAATTTAGTACATATATAACTATTAATGATATAGTATGAGATAGATCTTTGGGGATAAATTTCCAACAATTTCAACAAATCTCCAAAAAAGAACATAATAAAAAACTTAATAATTGGAATTAAGAAAGAACCAAGAACTGAAAGAAAGAAAAGAGGGCGAAATTATAGTGTTACCGGCATAAAGAACATACGGGGTAATATAAAAATTGATTCTTGGAATGAAGAAAAGAAGAAAGAACTGTCACCAAGAATAAAGGGGAAAAAATTAGGAGCATTACCTGACCTCCAATTCTGAAATTCTCCTTTATCAATACGAATCTTGATGAGAATGGTCCTTCCCCTATTATATTTTTTATCTCTGGGTTCGAAATTTGAAACCAAGAAACCTAAAGAATAATTCAAGAAAATCAAGACGAATTTAAGAATATAAAGACTATTAGACTAATTCAGTGCAAGTTGTATGTATATATATAGATAGGGATAATCGACCTTGATGGTAATTGCTATGGTGCTCAGTCTCTGTGTACTTTCTCTGATGTATATATATACGGATAAAAGAAGAAGAAGAAGGACATATGAATGAAATAATATATATTATTATGTATATGTATATATAGCGCGTGGAAGCCTGTTTGGGCCGTATATTCTCTTCATGACTTCATTATTCTCTTTCCTTTTATAATATGAATCTAAGATCAAAAGAATTCTTTTTCGCCTCGGTCAAATGTTAGGATGACTTTAATTTTACTTGATTCTTATAATCATCGCCCATAAATACTATTTGGTTTTAAATCTTTTTTTCTTTTTCTTGTTTCTTTTTTTATTTCCCAGTTATGTTATTAAACTCTAATGTTTCCTGGAAGAACCAATTTTGCACCTATAATGTTATTTGTAATGCTTTTAATACTTAATAAAAAAAATTAAAATTTGAGGGTTTTTTTGTAATATTCATAAAATTGATACTCGTATATTTACCCCAAAATTTTGAAACATTGTATACTTTAATGAGTTTATTGTCAATGTGTATAGGTGAGTTTTGGATAATTTCAAATGAAAATATTGCATTAAACTCAAATAGTTCAGTTTTCACGTGAATAATCATTTTTTACGAGTAGACGAGGATGAAGGCTAAGTTGATGCCTCATTTCAAATTTCACCAAAAATGTGAGTTATTTTTAAATTTAATATTTTTTTCCGTTCCAAATTGCCAAATAAAATTGAATAGGTGTTAAATAATTGAACAAATAGTATTGAAATAATTATCTACACACCCACAAATAATAATAGAAGCCAAATATAAAATAGAATAATCAAATGCATATTTGACTATCCAAGATATAAAATCTCTTTCTGACCATATTAACTATATTTGGTCGGGTAATCAAATAGTGGAATTTGGTAGTCAAATTTGATTCTCTTTATATTTAATTAACTATCCACTTTTATTATTAAAAAAAAAAAAAAAGGACCATACTCTGTTCTTATCTCCATGAATCATGAATATGCATGCCTTTCTCCCTCAAAACCTCACAACCACATATATTATTTCTACTAAAGAAAAGAAAAGAAAAGAAAAAAATTATTCAACTTTCTTTTACATACATATGGTGCAAGTTTAATTTCAAGAAACAACTTGGAAAAAATATTCTCCAGGTTAAAATGTGTCAGCGTGTATCAAGTTGGGATTTAGATGACAATTCCGGAATAAGTTTTTTTTTATTGTTCGTTTTTGTTTCTGATAAATTGAAATCGTTTCATGAATAAATCATTCAAAACAGTATTGAATAAATTATTCTCTATTATATGTGCAATTATATGGTCATATGACAATATTTTAAGTGATTTTTTTTTTGGGAATAGAGATGAAGTGGCGGAGGAGCTTTGGTTGAGTATTTTTTAATATGGAAAAAAGTGTCGCGCGAACCCAAAATATTTGTGATTTGTCCGTTAACATGATGAATGATCTTTAAACATAAAAAGATATATTGCTTAATTATCAAAAAAAAAAAAAGATATATTGGAACTTTAAGTTGACTTTGTAACATTTTGTCTTTACTAGTTACATATACAAAATAGTTAGTGTGGATTTTGTCCAATGTCTAATTTTTTACTCCATTAGAAAGAATAATGTCATAAAAATAATTTATCAAGAGAGTAGAAATTAAAATTTCAATTACGTTTGAATTTATTAGCGGGGTCCATTAATAACCAATAAAAAGCAAAACTAACTTTATGGAAATTATATCTAGTTTACAATAACATACAAATAAAAGAAAGACGGGGTCATTGCACCCCCTCATTTTTAGCTAAGAAAGATGGGCTATACTATAAGTTATAAAATATTATAATTATAAGTTAAAAAGACTAGGCTTTATAATATTACATATTCAACCCGCTCGCGCGTGAAGCTGGAGTGTTGAGACTAGTGTCCCACATGGATCAAAAACCAATAATAAATTCACCTTAGAACGACTTGAGAAATCTAAATATATTCGATGTATGTTTTAAAAATCCAACATTAAAAATATATTCAAATTCAATTTCATATTTATAAACTCAGCAAAATCTAATATTCTTTACATTTATCTTTGAGTATGAATTTTCTGAAGATGTGACGGAGTTAAAACAAGTAAATTAGAGGTGACTTATTTCATACCATGTACCTTTTAATGACTACTTCAGTGCAAGCAATTCATTTTCAAATCACCTTGAAAATAGACAAAAGCAACACATCCAATTTCCTCCTAAAGAATTCCATATCACTGTAAGCTCCCAATCTGAACAGATCAATCAATAAACATAGCAAAACAAGATATATAAATATGATTCATGCGAGGGAGGTGTAAAATGATCTCGAATAGTTAGACGCACAAATCACCGACTGATTAGGTAAGTTAGAGCCTACAAAATAACACTTCTTTACACAAAACCCCAACTCAAGCATTAATGCATTATATCCACATTCAGTTAGATGCTTGAGTCATTACACTTTGTTAATTGTTAATGTTGGAGATGCACTTAAAATCATCGTCGTCCTCTCTGACCCTATAGCGACCAGCAAACCTACATCAATTTGGTATATAATATCAGTCATTATCCACAAAATTGTGTGCTTAAAATGATCCACTTGCATAAAAGCTTAGATTGGTAAAAAGTAACCTTATATTAAAGCAGAACAGCAACTCAAAATCAAGACATGAATTATTTGCATTGTAAAGTACTGGAAGTGAAGGCAGCAGCTTATGAGAACTTAATTATACATATATCAGTTGGACTTATGTTGATTAGATAACCAAAAAAATTAACAACAAAACTAATTTTCCTTAATTTTGTACGACCAATGCACTCATTAATAGGTATGAGTGATATGCACATCCTATCTAAATTTCTAGCTTATTTGTAATTTAATAAAAAAAAATTGCACACTGAGAGATATAGCATAAAAAATGAGACCTTTTCTAGAGTTGGTACATATCCTTTCAGACATTAACACGGGGGGAAAAGTCACACTCACGTACAATTACAAAATACCCACTAGAAGGTTGTATTGCTCCAGTCAAGACTTAGCATACGAGAAAATACACAAAAATGTTACATAAGCAAAACTCAAGTAAAGAATAACTTCATATCATATAACCCAAACCCAACATCCACTGATTCACATCTAAAATAGATATCAACAGAGTCAATAAAATGAAAACAGAAACTAAGATGTCAAAAGAAGAATGAGTGCTCGATATATACAGTTGTTGCAATTTATGGGAGATAGCTCCATCCACCTTACAATTGTCAACATGTAGTCAATATGCGAGAATAGAAGCGCTGGTACGTTGGGAAATCATTACTTAAATGCGGATAACTAACAAACAGAAAATGTAAGAACGATGAAAAGGCAAAACCATAATAGCACTGAAATATGATAACAAACTTAAATAGGCCATGATGAACTATTACCTGTGTCTAATTCCATTCCAACTAGCAATTGACTTTTTTCTCAAGTATACTCCATATTCAAAATTAACTTCCATGAGCAGCCACACAGTTCCTGCTAGAATTGGGAACCCGCAATAGAAATAAATGCCGAGAGAAATTTCCTTACCCTCGGAAAAATGGGAAAAGCCGTAGAATTTGAACATAATAACCGCAGTAGAGATCTTTGCCAAGAAAAATGACCCACAACTATAAATCTTTCGGTAAATCCAGCCTCTGCTATAGGCTTTAAGATCCAATGATTGTGTATACGCCTACAAAATGAACACCAGATATATAAGCTGGAAGAACTATCAAATATATTTTGCATGATTATTGTCCCTACCATAATAACAGAAATACAAAAGCATTTTATTAATCTACTTTTATATGTGCTAGTATCATGTCATGAACAAATGCAAACACAATTGAACATGATGTTAGAAATCCAACATAATGAACTATCCCATTCAAACAGAAACAACAACAGGCAGAAACCAAAGAATTTTTTTTTGAAAAATAATAAATCATTTAAATATAATGCGTGATATTCTCACCACTGGAATGATATTGAGCATTGTTGGAGCCCAAACAAACCTTCCCAAGAAAATCTTTTGAGCAGCATTAGGGTCATCAACCATCATAGAACTCATCTGAGAAGACGAAATTACTATATCAATATTCAAAACCATAAACGAATAAGGAAGAAATTACTACTTAGAACAAAGATTAATGCACTTACGATCAATTTGGGAAAGAAGATGAATGCAAACGCAAAAGCGATGAAAGGAAGAACACAAATTTTATTAATCATTTCAGTGAAGTAAATAGTTTCTTTTAGCTTCATTTTCAGTGTGTTTTGGGTGAATTTTGGAGAGTGAACTGTAAAAATATTTACTAAAGCAACTCTGCTGAAGAAACCCTAAATCGTATGAAATTCCCCTTTTTTTGTTTTATCACTTCTTATATTTCAATTACCCCTTGAACTTCTTTTAGTAACAAAATACCCCCTATTGTATGTAGCGGTATGAACGGTGTTTAATAAATGATGACCTGGCAAATAAAGATTCATCTAAGCCAAGGTAACCAATATTCAAGCCAATGACAGAAGGAGAGTGAATACATAGTTCAATTTTATTTTATTTTTAAATGGAGACGATTACGAATGAACTTTATATTAAACACGAACTTGCAAAAATTTAATATTTTTACCTATTAGGCTATTACATATTTTTAGCTTTCCTAATCAAATTTGAATTAAACTTTGCAACTTTTTAAATTATTGAGTCGAATTGTAATCAGACTACAAAATCTTTCACGAACGGGTGAGTTTGACCTAGCGATTCAAAAATCAATTATAGGAGAATTAATTTTACTAAAATGGATTTTGACAATAATTGATTATGATAAAATTCAATTATAAAATAATTGTTTTTGGATAATAGCTTTTGCAAAAGTAACACTTTAGTAGCTTCTGAAATAAGTTGATTTTTAGCTTCTGGAGATCTCAAAAGCGATTATGATATTAGGGGCCAAACACCATTAAAATCACGATTGACTAAAAGCAATTTCTATAATTGGGGCCAAACACTTCAAAAATCACAATGGAGGTCTAGAAGTGCTTATAAGAGCTCCCACCGCTGGCCCAAACTCACCCGAAAATGGATTGTTTGACATCTAAAAGGAAAAGGGCAAAAGCAAAAAAAAGATAAAAAAATATATATATATGTGCGGAAATTGATACAGATTTTTGAATATTTCCCTACAACAGTTTAAAATCATGCTTCCAAAAAATATGACATTTATCCAAATCAAGTTTAAATATTTATTCTCACTCCAAAAACTAGTTTGTCAAAATATATCCAGACCTAGCATATGAATACTAAAAAAAATATCTTGAAATTTAAACACCCAACAGAGTTTTAAAAATCCTAAAACCAAGCCAAAAAACATTGGATATCTTGGCGGGCAGACTGTAGAGTCGAATTATTGCTAGAATGCAATGAAACCAACTTCCAAAATGAATGATCAAAGCCTAACAAGTGGTTTAACTCTTTATAAATAAATTAAACCAAATCATGCAATTGATACATAATCAGCAACATTATCAATATGTGAAAATATAAAAGAAGAAAGATCAAATCTAAACTCATTTTGAACAACAGGAGAATGTGTTCTAGTTTCGCTTTGACAAATCGACTCTAACTCTATTGATAGACAATTGTACCTTGTACGAGTTCGAGTGGAGAATTTTATGACTAACTTTCGCGTATAACAATCTCAAAGGCTTCGTTAACATTTATAGAATCGAGGGCATATGCCTCTGTGAAGAATAATCCACATTCTTTCGCAAGCTAAGAAATCAAGTAGATTTGAATTCATATTTGTTCCATGTTTTGAGTTGCGAATTTTTTGTCGATTGTGCCTATTGAAATTCTAATCGAATGAAAATTCTAATAAATCAATATCGAGTTAAAGATCTAAAATCCTCCTATATCCCATGATGGATTCTTGTGTTTTTGGGCTCACTTAAAAGACCTGAACTCAAGTAAGTCTGGTATCAAATACAATAGTCCAGCCGTTAACGGGTTGAACTTAAGTATCCTAAATTGGATAACGGTTAATAATAGATATTTAAATTAATGGGCTGATATAATTTTACATGATTGATTATAATAACGACAAATTTAATACTTTTCTTTTCTATCTAATCTTGAATAGTTTTCATCATAATTATTTAACGGAACTGCAAATCAGCCAATAAGGTTTGTAGATTTGAGTTTGATCATGCATATAATTGATGCTTTATGCTAGCTTTAGTAGAATTTTACGCATGTAACAAAGAATTAAAGTCACATAAGATGCACATTGAGTTCAGATATTAAGTACTTCAGATTGGAAGAAACATGAGTAAACTATTTAGAATTTCAAATCTAAGATAACAAAAAATTATTACTTAAGTTTGGTTTGAACTATTCATGTAATTTGAAATTGTATTTGAGTTTATATAATTGTTAACCAAACTTAAACGATTTGTTATTGAAGAATTTTGAATGGCATTATTGTATTTTTTGTGCCACAATTATAGTTCAATGACGTTTTTACCCCATAAATTTTCGGACTGGCACATTTTGTGCCATAACTTCAACATCAGTGGCAATTTTTGTGCCAATTGAGATCAAATTTTAAAATTGGCCGGAAATTCCCCCATGTGTAGGCCATGTGACATGAAAATTGGGGATTTTGACCCTTCAAAGCCTTTTTCATTAAAAAAAATAAATTATTTCCATCCATCAAGAACTAGGCTACTTGGATTTTTTTTTGGGGGGAAGAAGAAGAAGGCGGGTAACAATTTAATTAAGGAAATATTTGATGATTTTTATAGGAAAAGTTAGGATTTTGAATTTTGGTATTTTTTTAATAAAAAAGATGTTGAATGGTCAAAATCCCCAATTTTCATGTCACATGACCCGCACATGGGAGAATTTCGGGCAAATTTTGAAATTGGGCATCAATTGGCAACAAAATTGCCACTGATGTTGAAGTTGTGCCACCAAATGTGTCAGCCTGAAAAATTATGGGATAGAAATGCCAATGAGCTATAAAAATGCAATAATCCCAATTTTGAATCGAGTATAAATATTGCACGTGATATTTTTAAATGAATTTGTCAATTTTCAACTTATAAGTCAGAGACTAAACCAAGCTTCAAAGACTTTCAAACCACAATAATATATATATACAATTAAATTAAAAAAATATTATATCAAATGAACTCAAATAAGTGACAATTAATTTGTTTTGATTCTCAGTACCACTTTTTTTTTTTTTTTTTTTTTGATCTACTAAACTGTGTATTTACAGCTCGGATCGAAGAATGCAAATGGTATAAATAATGTTGCAATAAAAATGATAAATTACAGGTTAAAAAGGTCAATTTGATGGGTAGTCCTTATTTAAACAGGATTTGGTGAAAATACTCTTACATCAGAAGATATTCTTTATAAAATAATGTACTCCGATTACTAGTATATCATCCCGCCACGTTTATTCCCAAAAAAGATAAATTTATCCAGACTCCTTTGAGTTTGACACATGTAAATGCAGCGGGCAGTAATGAAACCCTAGCGCTCATCCGCCGCCAAACCCAATACCCTTCCCCGCTTCAAGAAGACGGTCGAAGGAAACTGTAATGCTCTGCTTTCTGAGCGTTAATCCAATTTCAATTTGCCGAAATACCGTCAATTCCCAAAGACTCACGTGAACTCCTTCAATTTCTCTCTCGCCTTTTTTTTGCTTTCTCTGTTGTTTTACCAATTTTCGTGCTGCTATGGCGTCTGCTATTGGATCTTGTTCTCTTAAGGCTAATTATCAAGGTATCAATTTTCTACCTCATGAAAATCTACTGTATGTTTTATTCTCCTGGCGCTTTTGGTATCTACATGTCTTGACGTATAGAAAAAAATCATATATTAGTTATAGTGTTTGTCTTGTGGTGGTTAAGAAACAAAACTTCAGCAGTATTGAATTTCTCAGTAATGACGTGTTTAAAACAATTTAAATTCATTTGTCAAGTGATTGGTTATCTCCACAAAAGAGTTATTTATTACAATTTAGGTTTAGAAAAATTAGGTTTGAGCAACAATTTAAAAAAAAGAAAAATGAACTAATTCGTGGTTCTTTCAGCTACCAGAGTCATTTTCTCTCTGTATATAATACTGATCTTAGTTTCAATTTTCTTAATTGTCACGATGCAGGAGGGATTCCAAAATGGAGGTCACCTAGAGCAGCTGTTATTCCCAATTTTCATCTTCCAATGCGTAGTTATGAAGTTAAAAACAGGTAATAGTCTGGTGTTCTACTTCTGAATAACAAGCAATTGTTCTGGTTTTACATGTTGCATAAATGGATTAGGATATGAACCAATTCAATTAAACTCCGCAGCAATTGAAGTTTTGTATCTGCAGTTTAAATAAATGTGTCTGATTTTATTGAACAAAGATAGTTTTCATCAGTGTTTCACAAGTGTACTAAGTTTTCATAGCATATGATTTGGCTACGATAACTAAGTTTTTGTTGTCATAAAGATGAGAGCATTGTGTTACACGTGCAAATTATAGTTCTTTATGTTTTTGCTGGCTGACAATACAAATATGTTTAATTTTACTTTTTCATACATGGTGGAAAGCCCCTTTGTTTTGTGCTCGATACAAGGGGATCAGGCTATTGTTTATGCTGAAGTTATAATAAAAAGATTGTGATGTGGTATACTAGCTGTTAACAGTTTAACTCAACTTATTGCACTGCTGTATTTTTCGACTGTACAACTCCATTCTAGTTACATCTTATTCCTATGAATGGGCTTCATGCAAGGTTCAATCAACTTAATATAGTAGTTGACAAGCTGGTCAATGGTATATACAAAAAGAGATGTCACTCATATTACTTCAAAGTTGTTCCCAAAAGCAAATTTATGTGATATGTTAACCTTCCATTTGCAGGACTAATGTTGACGACATAAAGTCGCTTAGATTAATAACCGCAATCAAAACCCCTTATCTACCAGATGGAAGATTTGATCTTGAGGCCTATGATGCCCTAGTGAACATGCAAATCGAAGATGGAGTCGAAGGTGTAATTGTTGGCGGCACCACCGGTGAAGGCCAGTTAATGAGCTGGGATGAACACATAATGCTCATTGGCCACACAGTAAACTGTTTTGGTGGATCCATCAAAGTCATAGGCAACACTGGAAGCAACTCAACTCGTGAAGCAATCCATGCAACCGAACAAGGTTTTGCTGTAGGAATGCATGCAGCACTTCACATTAACCCTTACTATGGTAAGACTTCAATAGAGGGTTTAATTTCTCATTTTAATAATGTCCTACCCATGGGCCCCACAATTATATACAACGTTCCATCAAGAACTGGCCAAGATATACCCCCACATGCCATTTACAGATTAGCACAGAGCACCAACTTAGCAGGTATTAAAGAGTGTGTGGGAAATGAAAGGGTGGAGGAGTATACGAATAATGGGATTGTAGTATGGAGTGGAAATGACGATCAAGCACATGATTCAAGATGGGATTACAGGGCTACTGGAGTAATTTCAGTTACTAGCAATTTGGTGCCTGGTTTAATGAGGAAATTGATGTTTGGAGGGAAGAATGAATCTTTGAATTCAAAAGTTCTGCCTTTAATTGAGTGGCTTTTTGAGGAGCCGAACCCGATTGGATTAAACACGGCTCTGGCTCAGCTTGGGGTTGTGAGGCCTGTTTTTCGGTTACCGTATGTACCTCTTCCTTTGGCTAAGAGGGTTGAGTTTGTTAATATTGTTAATGCGCTTGGAAGGGAGAATTTTATAGGAGATAAAGATGTTCGTGTTTTGGATGACGACGAGTTCGTCTTGATCGATCGGTATTAGATTAGCTGCTTGAGAAGTAGGATTTAGTTTTAACTTATTTGGTTTAATTTAATTGCTTTCTGAAATAATAGTCTGACATTATTGTATTGCAATATTTAGAGGTCTAGGGCAGAGACAAGAAAAAGTTCTTAGGTTGGTTCCCTGCCTATTTATACCTTTCATTCTATTACCTTCAATGTCATTTGTCATGTAAAATTGTAATAGTTAAGGTAATTATCATTAAGATTATATAGAGTGACCCATAGCTTAGTTCATGGTTATGGGTCACGATGCATGGATTGGCCCTGTCCAGCCAATTCACGATCCACCCAAAACTCAACTCTTACTTCTTTGTTTAATGTTGGTCTGGGTTGAGTTAAAATTCAAATGGATCAATTAGTTGGACTAAAAATGGGCCAAGTAGTAAAACACTTGATAAAAAAAATTGATTAAACATATTTTTCTTTCCAAATTTATAAATAGGTTTGATTTGCACTTTGCAATATCGAAAAAATGTAATGGCATATTGCATTTAGGAGACCATGTCTTCGATTCACTTTGAACATTAGTTGTTTTTTTGGCCATGTAACTCGTTGCTGTAATGATATTTTAGTACATTCCCGTTATGTGAGTGAAGTGTGCAATGAAGGGTAAAAAGTGCCCCCAAAATATTAACATATGATATTTTTTCTAATTAAAAGTTAATATAAAAGAATTACTAATAAAAATAACATGACTTTTCTATCAATTAACAAATCATGTAGAATTTTTTGCATTTTAATCTTTTTTAAATTTAACATATATATAATAATCCATGTATGTTTACATAGATGTGACACCAAGTACATTGCAAGATATTTTCAACCAACTTGTCCAATAACGTGACATGCTAATCCATTAATGACTAACCATACATACAATTCCACACAATTTACTGGACCAAAATGATTGTGGAATGTCCAATTAAGTTGCTTACCTACTTTTTGCTGTCTAGAAGGAAAATGCCATATTTTTTTCTACTCAGAAGAAATTTCTACCGAGTCAAGAAAGTCTGCACCAAAACATTTTTTTTTTTTCCCGAATAACCATAACCCAATTAATCATATAAAACCCAAGCAATATTATAGAACAAGGTGCAAACATGTCTCTACAGGTCAAAATTCTCTTCCTATTCTTCCTCTACATTCACTTATCAGAATCCACAGACCCTACATATTATTCCTGCAATGGAAACAGCAACACAATCCAGATATCAAGAAATATCAATAACTTATTAACTGAATTAGTATCAAACACTATCCAAAATGGCTTCATTTCAACCTCCTACGGTGAAGGTTCCGACCAAATCTACGGCCTCGCTCAATGTAGAGGAGATGTAAGCAAAAACGACTGCTCGATTTGCATTAAAGACGCAGCAGAATGTGCTCGTAAATTATGTTCAAATCAAGTAGAGGTCAAAATTTGGTATGACTATTGCTTTTTGAGATACGACACTCTAAAATTTTTCGGACAAGTTGACACTTCCGGAATTTACATTTATAACGTCCAAAACGTGACAGATGCCGATGTTTTCAATAAAAAGTTAGGATCTTTAATGGATCAGATCGACTCAGAAGCAGTTAAACCTGCTAACGAAGGACTGGGGAAAGGGAAGAGTAAAATTTCGGATTTTCTTACGCTTTATGCTTTGGTGCAATGCACGAGAGATTTATCGAGTTTGAGTTGTGCTCAGTGTTTGGCTATTGCTATTGAAAACTTTTCGAGAATTTGTAAAGATAAGAGAGGGTGTCGGGTTTTATATGGTAGTTGCTATGTTAGATATGAACTCTATCCATTTTATTTCCCTCTTGATTCAAATGAGATATTGGATCGTAGCTTTGAGAAATATAAGTCAGTTGTGGCTTTTGAACCTTGATTTGTCTGAAAATCAGAGAATAATTAATTAAGGTCTTATGTATTTTAGTGTTTGTGTTAACGTCTTGAATAAATATATCTTTGCATTATGTTGTAATCGTCAACGATGATAGCTATGTTTCAGACCCAAACATTTCACAAAGGTGAGGGCTCTTATGGGCATGCCCAAGAAGGGTCAGTGACACTGGTCCTTGTCTTTGAATTAATGTTAAAAAGAAAAATTGTCACTATTAATAATATTAGTGACAATAACAGTTTCTCGTTGTCTACGTGTCACTAGTGACAACTTAAGTATGTTTATGAAAATCATCAAAGATGAAAATATTAAGTTATTATCACTTAATATATTGAGATAGTGGCAAATTTACTATTATCATTAATTTTTTTGAATTTATATTATTTTAATGAATTTTAGATACTCCTTATGTCCGTAAATTCATACTCATTTTTATTTTGGGGATGTCTCAAAATAAAACTCTATTTTTTGAATTGATGTTTTTTTTTTCAAAATTATCATCTCACGTAAAAATAATAATGACTTAACATGTATTATTAATTCTCAGTCATTATTTGAAATAAAGAATAAATGTTGAGTTATCTAAAACTGATATATTTTTCTAACTTTGACCTAAATTTCGTGTCAAAATGAAGGGAGAAAAAAATAGAGGAGTTACACTTTCATACCAAAATTTCACCTATTATTTACATTTGGCAACATGCTTTCTAAAAAACACATTTAATACAATGATTTCACCCCCCCCTCGATATATCTCCTTTCTCTGTCAATTTTTTGGTCAGAAACAACCGTTAAGTCACCAAATATGGCGCGCTTATGCCCTATATCATACCTGAAAATTACTGTGGCATGATTCCTTGTAGATTATGAGATATGATTTAATTTTGATTAATATCCCGAAATTTTGTTCATTTTATGCGGATTGTTTATTACGTTTCCTGAACTGAAACTTGTACCGTTAGAAATATCTCGTCAAAAGTTTTTTCAGCCATATAAAGAACATGAAATTTGGCCTCTTAATGAAGACGGGAAAAGGAAATGTGTTAAGGAGAGTAAAATAATGGTATCAAATGTATTTTTTCAAAAAGTATGATACCAAATGTACATAGTAGGTGAAATTTAATATGAAAAGTACAATTCCCTTGAAAAAAATATACTCGGAATAAATCAAATTCACACAGAACTCCACATATTCTCTAAAATCTTAGGAACAAATCCATTTATTATTATAAATGAAAAGAAAACCAACTATTCCCCATCTGAGTTGTCCAATTAAAATATTAATGTTAGAAACAAGTCTAAATAACATCATGTTTTCAAACCCACAAAATGTTACTTCGTTTCTCATAAAATTCAAAATTTCTTCATTTATAAAAATTATGTCTCAGTTTTATTTTCTAACACTCCGAATGTTACTTGTAGAGTTGTAGTGACCCATGCAAAACTCATATTTGTTTGGCCTTTCATTTTTGTTCAGTATGATTATTCTACGAATGTATTATGCTAATCAAATTCATACTTGGTATATCAGCTTCATCATTAGATTATATATATTTATAAAACAATTGATATACATCAATATTAAAGTTAAGATGGCATAAAAAGTAGATAAGATTTTAATTAGATTACACAACTTAAAAATCAAACCATATAACTTGAGTATTCAATACCTTAAAATAAAAATATTTAATTAGTGGTCCAAAACATACCAATAATTGACATTACACATAGCTAAGTGGGAAATATTCTAAAAGGAAACGAAAGGCTACGTGCCTACAACATGTAATCATTACTCAAAACACCGCTAAACCTAAACAAGTGAAGATGCTAAAAAATGTACTCCCTTTTCCTTTATGTGTACAATATAATAACTTGTCCATTATTCTTTTAAACTATCCTCATAATGACCTTAATGATGAACAAAATATAATGCACGGTACATCACAAAAGCGCATACATGGAATATGCCTGCGAAATTGGCTGATAATGATTGAATTATTTAAATTAAGTTTGCAACTAAAATTTTAATAGTAAAAAATTAAAGAAAAACAAAGTCAATTATTATATTATTTTATCATGTATTTATTAACTAAGCATATAGTCTTAGTTTATAGAAGTAATGTTTAAATTTTAATCCAACAATAATGTTATAAACGACCAGTAAATTCAAACTAGGATTTCAAAAAGTAATGATGCATATTTAGAATTTTACTCAATCGAATTAATAATCCGTATAATATTTTTTTAGACGATCCGAAATTCAACATAAAATTTCAAGCAAAAGCATGATGTGTCAAATATATACCCCATAAACGTAAACTTTTGAGAAGCATGATACACTATTAGGCACAAATAAATACCTCATATATAACCAAAATAGTTAACTTAAAAGAAAACTTTAGCAACAATGCATAGGAGAGCCTTTAGTATGTCCCTAATTCCCAACTTCGCCGCTGTAAGAAGGTGGTGCCGCCCGACCCGTAGATGTAAGCGGGGGAGGAAAGGGGGAGCAATAAGGTTAGGGAATCGCAGGAAAGGTTTCTCCCTCGGGTCCCGTCCGGTGGTGCATTGGGGAGTTGTGGCTTGCCCCTTTCGAGTTATGAAGAAAATAATAATGCAAATGGTGGCTAATGGGAAATTGGTTGAAGCTTATTGTTGGTCCTTCCCATTACTACGTCCTCAAATATTCCCCCTGTGTTGATTTATTTCTTTAGTACTAAGTAAGAGTTCATTAACATGACTTAATGTTGTCTCATTTTTCGTTTTAGTATTGTTGTTTAACGTGCTGCCATTTAAGGAAGAATTAATGTGGCATATTTATCTTCGATTGTTTACTTCCTAACAAATATGTATATATCATGTTTGGTAAATGTAAATTCGAACTATCATTTTTCTTCGAAGTAGTTTTTGCATTTTGAAAGGATTTAAGCAAATATCAAAATATTTTTGCATTTGAAAGACGATTATGAGATTTTATTATAAGTTGGGTAACTCTGAGGAGAAATTATTTACTGCAACCGCTGCACTAAGTTCACATCATGCATGTTCTTGCTCATGTTCTTCTAACATATATGATTTTAGAAATGGCAGTTTATATTGGCCGGAACATGGGTAATGTGATTTATCGTTCCATTCTCCTATAATATAAGATTCATTGATCTAAACATGGATGATGTGAATTATCGCTTCAAGTTACATTCATTTTACACCGGCGGATTATATTCATAGGGGTTGAATGATAAACACATGTGCATAAGAGTTGTCCTCTCATACACACTTATCGCTCGTCCAACACCCGAGTGGATTAATAGACATTATTTCCTATAGCTCCATGTGTAAGAATTGTATTGACGGCCTGCACCTTACGTGGCGGTGTAAGGCCAAAATAAGAAAGGATAATACATTTTGGCAGCGGCAAGGATTCCGGAAGAACCAAAGAAAAATGGCTTTTTCTGCTTCAACCACCGCCATCCTCCGCAACCCCATGTCCTCCCTCTCCCACCACCACCCCACCGCCGCCCCTTACAACCTTCTTCTCCTCCCCCTCTCAACACCCAAACCCCTCTCCTTTTCCCCACTTCCAAAACCCTTAAAATCAAGAATTTCCGCTTCCATTTCCCCTGCCTTAAAAAACCCAAACCCGGCTCAAAATTTGCTCTCCGGGTCAACCCGGACCGTCACCAGCCTCCTCGCCATCGCAATAACCGCCTCAAAATTCTTTGCTCACCGACTCATTACCTTGAAGGAACCGTTACTTTACACTGTGGGCCCCGCATTCTTCGCCGCGATAAAGAACGTTCCTACAGGATCGTTAAACACGCCGTTCACAGTTGTGGCTGCTGGAATGGCGAAGTGGTTGGATTTGTACAGTGGGGTTTTGATGGTTAGGGTTTTGTTGAGCTGGTTTCCGAATATACCCTGGGATAGGCAGCCATTATCTGCGATTAGGGATTTATGCGATCCGTATTTGAATCTGTTTAGGAATATAATTCCCCCGATTTTCGATACATTGGATGTTAGTCCTCTTCTAGCTTTCGCGGTTTTGGGTACGTTGGGTTCGATTTTGAACAGCAGCAGAGGAGCTTCCTGAGGTATTTGATCGGATTCGATAATAGCTTAGAGAAGATTTATTAATGATTTGATTAGGATGACATTGAATTAGATATAATGCAGATTTTAATTACTTGGAATGAATGAATTTTGGATGGATTTTATGATTCTTGCATTTCACATTTGTCAAGGAAAAAGTATTCACCTTTTTCTTCATGTGTATATCATGTTTATAATAAGTTTTAGGATGTGGTTAGACAATTAATAAGTGGAAGTTGTGTTAAAATGAAATTGATGTTAAAATGGTCCTAAAGTCGAACCAACTTTCGTTAGATAAAATCGTAGCAAAGTAAGAAAGCAAGTTTTTCGTTCTCTTATGCTCTTGATGTCAACAAGTCAATTATGATAAGAGTTCTAGTTTTTTACAATACCAAGTTCATCTGTAGGTTTCTACAGACAATTGTTTTGCCATGATACTTTGAAATTGCAGCAGTATAAGACATCAAAATCATTTCCCAAGTTCAAACTGGAATTTAAACAAGTATTCAACATTGGTGTTTCCAGTTACAGATACAAAACCTAGCAAAAATCAGCAACTAACAAATACAACCCAAAGATGGTGATAGATGCACAAAAGTTCTCAGGCACGACAGCATAAACCATTCCTACTTCAACTTCAGGCCCATGATACACTCTTATATATACATACACATGTTAATATAACAAAAAGCATCCCTTTGAATGGAGTATTACCTTTTCCCAAAGTAAGAAAACAGCGTCGGTTGTTTATTATCAGTGGTGCCTTTGCTTCTCTTTCGGACTGGACTGCTATGTTGCTTGCCAGTTTCTTTAGAAATCTGCTTACTATCAGCAGAGAACTCCTCAAAGTCTCGTTTCACTTCGATATTATGAGGCCCTTTTGGAGATGAGGAAATATTTTCACTTTTAATATAATTTTCGTCTTTCCTTGTATTAGAATCATCCTGGATTTTCTGCTCCTCTTTCGCACTTTCCGGCTCACTAGCTTCAACTGCTTCTTCCTCCGTTATGGTGCTATTGAGTTTTGATTCACTTTCATCTTCATCTTTCACATTTTCTTGCTGACTAGCTTCTAAAGGCTCTTCCTTGATTGTGGTGTTTTCTGGTTTTGGCTCCTTTGGTCCATGTGCTTCTTTCTTCTTGAAAAAATGTGATATTGATTTAGTCTCTTCCTTCTTTACCTGTATCTGTGGTGAGTATTGCAAAATTAGTACTTAGTTACATACTTTATTCATAGAGAAGAATATACAGTGAGAGTAAAGTAATATGCATTAATAAGTCATGTTCAACTAGAGAGAGTAGAGTTGTTTCACTTTATAGATGAACTCTTGAGAAGTCTGATTTCAAAGCCAAGAAACTTAATCAGAAAGAACATTGTTAGGTGGTCCTGTTTGGATATATGATGTCTTATGTGTTTCAAGGTTTTGGAGTGAAAATAAAAATTGAAATATGGTTTGACAATGAATTAAAAAAATGAAAGATCTTCAGGATACATTTGAGCCCTATAGAGGTTTTGTGTGTTTGACAATATCAATGTAAAGAATGTGTTTTCAATATTGAGTATTTGGGAAAATGTGGGGATGTCAAAATTTTATAGAATTTAAAATTCTGAAAATAAATCGGAATGTGTTTCTAATGTTGAGCATTCGAAACATGGACCCACCATATGTTTTTTCCTAATGAAAATATAGTGTGTTGAAATTTTGGATTTTGGAAACTTGGAACACTGAAATATCGAACATAAATGGATCCAAACAGGGCCTTACATTCCTCGTGCAGTTAGCTTGCCCATTGCAGACAACCACTAAAATAAGAACAAGTTTTACCTCCTTAATGCACTCTGATCCATCGAAAGAGAGCTTGCCCATTGCAGGCGTCACCGGATACCAGACCTAGCAATGAAGGTTAATCTATCACTAGTAAAATAAGGTATATACTGTATATAGCAATAGAAACAGTACTCACTCTATGCACCTACCAAATCAGTTTCTTCATACGGTTTGAGAATTTGGTCAAGATTGGACAAGGAAGAATCTAATAGCCACCTATCGGTTGATTCCTTGTTGCCCAATATAACAGGCATCCTGTCTGCAATGCCATGATAAAGGATATGCTATGAAATTATGTAAACGCCATAATGAATACTCAATTAAACTTTATCTTCACTGCCGTTGAACTGATTTTTATTTGGAGCACGAATACGAACCGTGAAGCCATTCCAGGGATGATGATGATGCAGTTGTGACAATAGTGAATGTATACATGATTTCTCCTGCAAAAGGAAAACGGGAGCAGCTTCAACACCGAGGGGAAAATGTTGAGTGAAGGAATTTAATAGAAGGGAATGATGAAAAAAATGAAAAGAAGAAACTCAA
Source organism: Penstemon newberryi var. newberryi (assembly GCA_030819805.1). Taxonomy (NCBI): domain Eukaryota; kingdom Viridiplantae; phylum Streptophyta; class Magnoliopsida; order Lamiales; family Plantaginaceae; genus Penstemon; species Penstemon newberryi. Next base: position 46,852,369 of record JAUALY010000001.1, read on the forward strand.
AAATATAAAGAAAAATCACAGAAGAATTTTCTAAGGAAAGTTTGTTTATTAAATCAGAAACTGTCATCGATAGATAAAATCATAGATAAGAGAATATCAATTAAACATAGCAACTTCTCTGAAGGCGAAGAAAAGAATCACTATTTAACTTAAACTAGTGACTGCATACATTGCAAATAGTTGGTGAGGAGATTGTGTATAACAAGTTACAGATTATGTAAATAGGTATTTCACCTTCTGAATTTTTCCAAGAATCAAATAGAGCAGCAAAAACGAGGGGCCGATCATCCTTAAAGTGTATGTAGTAAGGTTGCTTTTTTGACCCATCTTTTTTCCATTCATAAAACCTGAACACAAATATTATGCATGTTAGAGCAAATAATAATTGGACTAATAAAATTATTATTTCACGATGGTAAAATGCAGCGAGTGTTTTACAATAATTGGACTATTGTGTTATGACCAAGAAGAGTAAAATCCTGGGAAGGATAGGAATAAAATGTTTTTACACCAAGAGAAAGACACCAAATATCTCGAGTTCCTTAGGTTTGACACGACAAGTATACTGATAGGAAATATGATATCTACACTAGTTTCCTTAATCAAATGAGCGTTGCCGCTGTGTGAGCATGAACTATTTATATATACTCTAGATACTTCATTAATACCAAGTTTTACTTCTAAACCACTATGTATGTTTAGTTTGCAAAGAATGGATTTATTAATGGTTAAGGTCTAAAGGAAATAGCTAACCATAAAATATTCTATATATTAATTGAACATAGACTGATAGAAGCATATAACATCAACTTACAAGATTATACAAAAGAAATGTGAGTAAAAAACAAATATAGAATGCAAAATAGGAAAATGAATGTATGTAAATACCCTTCGACAGACACCAAACACCTATTGTTTGGAAGAAGACGACGAAAAGAAGCCTTCTCTCGTATTGATTCAGACCTAGCATTAAACTGTAAATGGAACCCTTAGTCAGATTGCTTTTAAACAACAAAATCACCTTGATGTCTAAACCAGCTTTACCATTGTCAAAGACATAAGTTTTCACAAGAGCAACAAATACAAGGCAGAATCAAAAAATTTACAGTTGCATCAACAGATCCTCCTAATTTTGAACTGACTTCTATGGGCTATTAAATTACTCTTCTTTTAGTTCCCTGCCAAGTGCCAATGTTGAAGCCATGGGAGAAACCAACAACTATTTACTTATGATATTCTAGAACAGCACAAGTTTAAACGTTATCACCAGGCAGCAAAGTTACATATTTAAGATAGTTTATTAAGCTGAAAGTACTATCAACTTAGTTTACTTGAGCTCTTCTTTCTTTTAGGATTTTATGATTAATTCAATCTTGCTGTTTTGAATGTTAAGTTGTTTAGAAAATACTACCATATAATATCCAAAGGATTAATAAATACAACTTTCATCGAGAAAATAATCTCCTTATTATTTTTTATTTAGTGTACTTATCCAAAAAAATTCGTCACCCAGTAAAACTCGTCTAGTTCCGCCCCTGCCGTCTTCCAAGCTGGTAGCTCGTTTATTGGGCATCAAGGATGTAATGTCAAAAGTACAAATAGAATAAGCTGTATACAATCCTAAAACATCATGCTAAGCTTTGAACAATCTCCTTAGGTTCACTTGTCCTGCTCCTGAGACTGCCGTTATATACTCAATTTCTGTTCTCCGAATCTTAATTTCTAATCCGAAAAATATGCCCACCCATAAGCACAATAATAGAATACTTCCCCTTCAGTAAAAAGCAAGCAAGCAATCAAGCAATAGTTTGACATTATGACAACGCCTATAATAAATCAAACTACAAGTAATGTGAGTAACAGGGGTACCATCCGGAAGTGATCGGGTTTTTCAGTTTTCTTGGTGAAACTCGGAATCAGCCCCCATTTCATACAGTGCAAAACGACACCGTCTTCACTATCTTCACTGTCCTCTCTCCGAACCACTGGCACGTTGAAACCCGGCGCCACATTATACGACGGCCGGTACCTACAGAAATCGAATGAATTAGTTCAACACATATTGGGGCTACACGAAATGTTAATTTTTTTAAGAAATTTGTTTCACAGTTACCGGTCCACATCGACGTGACGCACGGGCCGGGAGTTGAGATTGCAGGCCCGAGGGAAATCGTCGGGCCTGAGAGTACATCGAGCTCTACCGCACATCAATTTTCTCTCCTCTTTTTGCTTTTGGTGTTTGGAGAATGAATTGATGGTCAACTGAAGTGAAGCTGAGCGGGAACAATAATAGAGTACAGGAGAAATTTGTTGGGTTGTGGGAACCGCCACACGGTCGTGTTTTTTTTTTTTTTTTTTTTTTTTTTTTTTTTTTTTTTTTATAGAATTTCTTTTTACAGAAATCAAATTTAAATAAATTGAACTTCCTTCCTTCCTTTTTTTTTTTTTATTCTTTCACATTTTACACGAAGTTTCAAGCAATGGTTAAATTTTTAAGTATCTTTACATATATGTCCTTAATGGTATCAAATCACTACTTTATGTGAGTGAGTGTTGCCGAGAAAAATAAATCCATTTATAAAAAGAGAGTGTTATTAATGGACATCCCAAAAAAAATTATAATAAAAAATTAAGGACAAATAAAGTATTGAATACACAAAGTCTATTGAATTACAATCAAATTACAAAAAAATCAATCATAAAACACTTAGATTGGAATAAAAACTTACATTAGTTGGAGTTGAACCCATGATATTTTGTTATTGGGCCTCAGCCTTATTAATGAGCTATATTTAAGGTGTTATTCAATAAAATCAAAGCAAGTTTTAAATTTGAAGTGTTATTCAAGAAGACCAAAGTAAGTTGTAACTGAGATTTACGATCAACGGTGTCTCCGGAGAAAATCAAACTCCCTCAAGACTGGTGCATCCAATGGGAAGTTCAAATTGTTCGTCACAAAAATTCAAATTCAAACCAACACTTTAATTCACGATTAATCGAGTTTGATCTCAAATTATTGTTTACCAAAATAATTATTTTGAAGAAGATCAAATCATCAATCATGAGTTCAAATCCCTCGAATTCAAGATTGCTCATTAATAAGGCTGAAATTTTTGAGTATCTATTCAACTAAAGACATTCTTGTGAATTCTCAGATGCTCAAGCTGGTTTATCAACATATGTGTCTGTTCCTGGCATTGTTCAACTCTTTGCAATCTGACCTCGAATATGCCCTTCCTGAGGATAGAAACAGATGTATTAACAAACTGTGAGTTATTCTTCTATTTGTGTGTGTATATATGTATACATATGGTAAATTTGCATTTGTAGTCCCACAGGTTTGGACCTCAGCGCATTTTGTCCCAATTGATTAAAATGTTTTGCATTTTTGGTTATATCCCCCCCTTTCCATCCAGTTTTGGACCAAGAGTGCGATACTTAGAAGACCAAAAATGTAAAACATGGATTATCCTATGGGACCAAATGTGCAAATTTTTTAAAAATTTGTGTGGTGCAGGACCAACTGCTGAGGGTCCATTTTCCTGGGGCTAAGAATGTGAAATTGCCCCATATATATATGAAACAACCTATAGAAAACTACTCATCTCCTTCTGTGTTTCTTAGATTATGTCCAGTTAGCACTCATTTCTGTAATGCTGTTACAGGTGTACCCTTGTTCAAAGTTTGCAGCAATTATTATTTGCATCATCTAAAACTGCACAACCGATACTTACACCCTGGGTATATATATTAGTTACTCTTCTCTTTCAAAATCGTTTTTATCTTGCAGTATACGCAGATGTTTTCTCAAGCACCTTTGGTTCCACTTTTCACCAGTAAATTGTGAATCATTGATGAAGAATGAAGAATGAAGTTTTATGTAATGTTCATTGTTTCTGACATTGCCTGCATCTTCAATAATGCAAGTCCCCCTTCTTCTTTTTTCCCTGAGAGGAAGTCCCTTAAGGTTGGAGGAAGGCAAAATTGACGTATCCTGGAATACTGCACTTGAATCTTTACAACCAAACATGACATTGAAGGACATAAAATTCTTGTCCATATTTGGCTTGACCAAACTTAATGATCATGACTGGTTATTCTCCTATGAGTTTTATTCAATTTCAAAGCAACTGTATTGCACTTGCCATATAGTTAATTTGGGTTCGGTCAAACCCAATTTGGGTAGATTCTTCCGTCTAGGACAATCAAGGGATGATTCATATGAGATCATGGCTGATCCAAATTTGATCCTATTTATATCGAAGCTTGGACCTTTTTCGAATTCAATAAAATCTCTAATTTCAAAATTCACATCAATATTTTTTATTTTATAGCATATCAAGTTGTAAAATGGTTGAAATAATATTACGTATTATAATTAGTTCATATTATTAGGTGATAATATGTAGTATAAAAGGATCATTAAATCTAGTCATGTTAAACTGATGATAAAATATTACCTAATACTAACTTAAAATTTTATCTTTTATAAAGTTTTACAACTATTATTGTATTAAAAACTTTAACGGGTCCGACTTAAATTTATTTACTCAACGTATTGCAAATTACAATCAAATCCATTAAATATTTAATTGGATAAAAGTCTTAATAAATACTTCATTTGTCTCAAATTTTTTACTCAATTAGCTACGGTGCAAAGTCAAACTTGTTGATCTTTTAAGTGACTTATCAAAAAGATTTGTTACATTTATAGCGTTTAAACCTTTTAAATATTAATATATATATATATATATATATATACATAGTGTTATATAATATCATCAAATTATTATTGAAAAATATTAATTAAATTATTTATTATATTTTTAAAAAATTTACTTGACCAATCAACTGTACTAAAGAGAAAAAAATATTGGGACTGAGGTAGCAGAATTGTGATTACAATTTACCCGTTGACTGCCTTGCCCTCACCAACAATAGTATTAGACCCAATAACCAATCTTATCTAATCTACATACTTGCAAACCGAACAGGGCCCTCTCTCTCTCTCTCTCTCTCTCTCACACACACACACAGAGTGCCACGGGACATTTTCACTCTCTAGAATTTCCCCCGAATACGACGTCACTCCATCGCACTTTTTCCGGGTTTTTGTAGTTTTGAACGAGGATGTGGTATGATTATTTAGCTTCAAATTTCTACGATTGTGGCTATTTTACTTTCAATTATCTGATCATATGGAGTATAAATTCTGGACAATTTAATTTACTATAGTAGTATGCTTTTGAGTCATCATATTCTGCTAAAAATATAGATTACTCTTTCTTTTATGTCATCAAATACATACAATATGCCAGTTTGTTTATAAACATTAGTGTTGTATCCGTGTAAGTATTTGTCTACCAAATGCTCTTTTGTGTGGCTATGCACGCTTATGCGGTGGTGAAATACTTTATTGATGGTTCATTCATTCTAATTCAGTCTAGTCTTTTATGTGTAATTGATATCCATCATTTAAAACATTAGCCCTAATTGGAATCGAAATCAATGTTTTGGGTATACATTTTGTGGAGGTTAAGTTGTGGGTGGAAAATGGAAATTACTTTATTTTTTGGGCGAAAAGATAAGTTTGTTATGGAACTATAAAATGACGTCGGACACATAACACGGAAAATTTGGAAACATAATATTCATCCAACCATCTAGGATTTGAAGAAACATATCTATCATCCGTTTTCTGTTGTGACAATGGGAAAATAGCTTTACCAAGTAGGATTTTGTCACTGCTAGAACTTGCACTTTGTAACAATCGTGATCTCAAAATAGTAAGCTTATTGTGTTGATTATTGGAGATAAGGTTTGTATAGAAGTGTAACTTTTTAATGGTATAATGCAGGTAACTATGGAAGTTTAATCTTATGTGAAAAGAAATAGAAAGATTTGTAGCATCAGTATATTAGTAATACTCAAATTACTCATAGAAAACTATTCCTTCCAGAATAAAAGGGTTACTGCGATATGTATAATCCACCCAAAGCCACTAAAACCCCTGAAATGACATTAGAATCTTATTCTGAACTATGTTTTAATTTCGTATTGCAGTTTTATTTTATTACAGAACTGCAATGTTATGACATTATATTCTTTGAACATGCATTGAAGAACCTCGCAATTTGTGCATAACGGTGGCGATGTTTTTATTTGAACATGTATAGTAAGCACATCACACTCAAGCGAATTTGAGTCATCAAAAGCATCTGAAGTTATGGTTATTTGATATCAACCTCAATTAACTTATGAGGAAGTAAGAATGAGTTGTAAAGATCTGGGAAATATATTTTAGAATGTAAAGACTAATTTTACAGTTCACATATTTAATTCTATTATGTTCAAGTCCTTGACCTCTAGAGAGATTATTAATCAGCTGTGAAAGTATGCAGGAAGCATTTGAAATCTGAAGTAAATTGTGTCCTGATATCTCTTTTATCCTACCTTACAAATAAGCAAGATTTTGAATTTTCATAATCTGTCTGACAGTGTCGTGCTTTTTTTTTTTTTTTTGCTAAAAAAAAATTAAGATTAAGCCAATTATGGAGAGCGAGAAGAAAATGATATACCATGAGAAGCAAAGGTTACAATTTTGCTTATTACACGCCCTCAACAATCTATTCCAGGTATCGTAGTTCGAAAATTATCGCTGCTCCTTTTTCTGTTTTATATCATACTGAGTTTATATTCATTTCTTTAATTGCGTATTAAGTGTGTCAAGATCGATTAGATTTGAATTAATGTGTCTGCATATATTTATTTGTATCTATAGAAATTAGTTTATGATTACTTATGTAAGAAGCCAAAGTTAATTGTCCTCTGGTTACTGGCCCTTTATGAAATGTATGTTGTGATTCAGGATAAAGATGCATTTACTAGAGTTAAATTGAACGCCATTTCTAGAAAACTTGACCTTGAGGATCCAAATAAGACAATCTGGACTCCCTTGTCTGTAATCTTTAAGCCTCATCATAATACACTCTCGGGGAATTACGATGTAAATGTTCTGATTGCTGCACTTGAAGAAAGGGGTAAAAGTGTAATATGGCATGATCGACGTAATGGGGCATCTTCAATTGATCTTGAGGGACCAGAAGATGAATTATTTGGAATTATACTTAATGTCCCAGTAACAAGGTATGGTGGTTTATTGAGAAATAGGCATTGGATTGCATTGAGAAGAATTGAAAGTGTTTGGTACAATCTGGACAGTGATTTTTCAGCTCCTCTTCGTTTTGAAAGTACAGAAGAAATCAGGGAATTCTTGGACGGTGTTAGATTAAATGGAGGCGAGGTATTGCTTGTTAAGAATGGTAAAGAATGAGGTAAGAAACATCTTTTGTACATTGAATTGATGTTTTCATTTGGTTGATAGCTAAACATTTGATTGTGACATGAGGAGTGTTTCTGTTATTTTGATGATTGGATTGCCATATCTTCCCTTATTCATTGTAAAAGAGAGCAGAAAAAGCCAAAATGGAGAATATATGTTTGCGTTGTTAACCTCTCAATAATAACTCTTCAAAAATCCATAAAAGATAGTTCTATGACACCAAGTTCCTCTCTTGATTCTTGGAGCAACATTGCATAGTACTATATTTTCATACCTTAATTCTAAACTAGCAACTAGCAACTAGCAACTATCTAGATAGATGAACTCTGATACATTAATATTTCCCGGGGCTGGCAAGATGGGTCAGGACCCAGTGGGCGGCCCATGACCCGTCCTGACCCAACCCATTAATTTTCATTTTTATTGGGTTGGGTTTAGCTTTACATTTAATGGGTCTTTAATGGGTTTGAAGGTGGGTCACAAATGGGCCATGAAGAAAAATAAATAAAGTCTCATTTTCAGATTTTCTCACAAACCACATACAACATTCGGCGGCTAACCCTAACCAAATCTGTTCATCTCTCTTCAAAAGCCAAAGACGACAGAGACAAAAAGGAATTTCTTGTTCTTCTATCTCTTACATAGTAACTTTTTATTTAATTATAGGGATGAAAAAATTTCCAAATGGGTGTGAATTATAACATTTTTTTTACCTGACATTATGGATAGATTCCACTGCTATTGAAATTAATAAAATTGCTATTGTTGAGACCATTGCCAATTTACTGCAGGTTTGTAAATTTAAGGGTATTCTTTTTTTTTTTTTAAGCATGTGTTGAGATTTTACTAAAAGTGCAGAAACATGAATCTCAAAAGAAAAAAAAAATTACACTTAGACAGAATCTTTATTAAGCACATCAATTTATCATGTAGATTTTTTTTTTCCAAAAATTAATGGGCCGACCCGTGACCCGACCCGTTATAGACCCGTTTATAAACCGGCCCATTTGTGACCCGCCCGAACCCGACCCGACCCGACCCACCCATTTGCCACCCCTAAATATTTCCGGACGAACGTGAATCAATTTTAAAACATTGACGATATCTTTTGTTTGTTTTTTCTGATGAAATACCCGCCCATTTGCCACCCCTAAATATTTCCGGACGAACGTGAATCAATTTTAAAACATTGACGATATCTTTTGTTTGTTTTTTCTGATGAAATACTCCAAGAGAGTTAGATAATATGTTCAAGGTTAATTTTATTTTAAAACTTGGTGTAGTGAAAACAGTTTTGAGTTGGTAAGTTGCATTAAATGTTATATATTGCATTATGGTGGGGATTGGTGGAGATCTTGAGGTCAGACATGTCGAATTTCTAATCGAAACGGGAGCAAGAGTTGAAGATCCAATAGAGTTATTAGATTTGAATCCGACAAGACCAGATGTGGATCCAATTAAAATAAATGGGTCTCTACAAAACTGATTTCACCTTAATTTTCTCACTTTCTATTTGGCCCATTTGCAAGTTTCGTTTAGCGAGCAGAAGAAGAAATAGGAGTTCCTCCCCCTCCCTTGAAATTAAAATTTAAAATTAATAGTCTGTCTGAGATTCCAACATGTAGAAACAAACAGCTAGCAAAGCAAACACTTATGATCGACACATGTAATATAAAAGCTGCACTAGAAATTATTAATACAGCAATCCAAGAATGGAAAAACAGGAAAAAGACAATACTACAATTATAAGCACGATGAATTGAACCTTTTACTTTCCACATGAAGTTCTGATTATGTCCCCTCTCTTCTTACAAGTTACTACAATGCACTACACTCTTAATATACTAATACTACTACAAACAAAAGTAGTCAAAACAGACAGAAAGCAATGCCCAAAAACAAGTTAACAAGAAGATTTGGTTATCATATGAATTCATCTTCTTGGGGGCAACAAATATAATAATCTATGGGCCTTGGCGTGCATATATAAGACTCCATACTAGCTAGTAGAGTAATTAATCACCAGCACCAGCACCAGGTTCAGCATACACAAGTTGGCTGCAAGCAGCTTGAAAAGAAACCCCCCCATGCTCTTTTCTGCACCCAACACAAAATAAAGGGAGTAATGACAAATACTTTCAAATTTAGTTAACAAAAAATAAAAATTAAAAGGAAATAATTAAAAAAAAAAAAAAAAAAGGTTTGCACCCTTTTGGTCTGTGCAGCTGGAAGGAGATGATGAGGTGAAATCTTATACAAATCTTCATCGATAGCTTTAGCAGCAGTTGTTCTGCGCTGCGGAGTCGCCGAGTCAGGACTCGGTGGCTCTTTCAACTCACCCTCACTATCACAAACCACCCACCTTTCTTTTTTACTTTCTCCTCCTTTTCCCTGCCGCTGCCCCTAAATAAAATCATAATCATTCAACATATATATTTCCACTTGTTTCCGAATAAATTTCCAAGAAATTCTAATATTTAACCGACAAAAACATACCAAGAAAACAAAACCGGACGTGAATCCTTTTATTTGTCCCTTAAAAAAAATTGCAATTACCTCCCTCCCTCCCTATTAACTTAAATATTGACAGATAGTAATCCCTTTAATTTGTTCTCTTAAAATATACAACAATGACTCAATTGAAAAATAGCTAGGTAATTAATTATTCCCTATTTACTTGTGAGTTATTTTCATCTAATTATTTGTGATCTAATAAAATATGAATATTACCCGGCGGCGGCGGCGGCGGCGAGGGACAACAATCACGGCAGGAGTAAGAACATCATTTTCATACAAATCCCCGGCCACGTACAAATCACGCTCCTCCGAGTACCTAAACAAGCCGGCCTGCCTAGCCGACTCAAAGCACTGCGTAAATTGCACATCATTGTCATATTCATATTCATTATTGCATTCCCAGCTCCCAAATGCAGGTACATGCCTCTTCCTAAAGTAAAATTCCTACATTTATAAGATAAATTAAGAAACATTAATCAATTATATATTTTTCAAGAATCAGACAAAATGTAGTTGCAGAGTATATATTGTAAAGGAAATTCTACTACTTACATCCATTGGTGGGAAGTCAGGAAAGAACAAGGTTCAAGAATCTTGAAATTGACTTGTGAGAATATATAAAGTGGTCTAACAATTTTTTTGAAATGTAGACTTTTCCTTGGACCCTTTTTCTAATTGTGCATGCTTTGTAGGACTAAAATGGGCCTCTTTTCTTTCTTTCTTTCTTTCTTTCTTTCGTTTATAAAGTTAAGGGAAGGAGACTAGGATTTAACTAAAGTATGCAGAGGTGGTTGTTGTGGGGTTTGAAGAATATATAGATAAGGGATCCAAAGAGAGAAACATGTATATACTTTTTTTTTACTAGTCAATATAGAGTAGCGAATTCAAGTTCGAATCTATGTTGGGAGATGTTTCCACTTAATATGTATGACGCGCCTCGAAAGAGATTAAACCAATATATATATATATATAGTATTTTTTTTTAATGTCTAGTTTCCAACTATATCTTGTTTGTCAAAAATCGCCTTTAGTTTTGAAATTGTTGTTGTTCATAGTTTTTTACTTTTCGGTGGTGATCGTTTGAGAGTTATATGCAAAATGATCGAAAGACTCGTGGCTAAAATTATCGAAAGATTAGAGATAAAAATTGAAAAGCATGGAGTGATTAAAATGTTAAAGAATGTGTCGGAACAAACTTAAATGTGGTGAACTAAACATTTTGAAAATGAAAATGAACGAGGGTAAGTGCTACCGCACGTAGACAAGATAGTGAGATGAAAAAAGGAGCAAACTATAGCATGTATGTCACATTTTCACTTTACATCGTATATATGTATGACATACAGTTGTATATATCTGTTGGTCAAATTAACTTGAACCGACCCACCATTTGGTAAGTACTACAAAACAATATTGGTCTGATTGATTAAGTGAAAAATCAATCTGGTCTAATCCAGCCCACTAAACAAGAAACTCTTGAATTACAATAATCTGGTTCAATAAAATAAACTATAATAAAGAATGGGAAAAAGAATAAAAAGGAAGCTCAGATATCCAAGTATAATAACACTAGCAGACAGAAAAAAAACAGAGGGGTAAGGCAAGGTTTCGGTTGTGCAGGAATTCTGCTTTACTTTAAACTTTATATTTGGTAAAATATTTTATCACTTTTATCAGGGGGGCCTCAAATTCAATTGATATGCCTCAGGTTTTTTTTTAGTTTAGTGTATATTCCAATGAGATTGTATTGAATTACCCTTATTTAATGAAATCGACAAAGTGTTGGGTACGCAATGTTCAGATTGTTTTTCGCATTGAATTGTCTCTCTCATGGGATCGGTTTGGTATTTCAAATATTTTTTGGACAAATTTGTAATTAATTTCTTACACCTGCAAATTCTTGGCTGGCGTTGGCTAAAGAGATGAAAATTTGGACAAAATTCTACATTTGTTCCTCAACATTTTTAAACCACAATCGCTCACTCTGTTTTGGGACTATGAAATTTGATGAATTATGTTTTCCGATTATGATAAGGAAGTAATGTACATTTCTACTGTTAATTGGGAACTATATCTAACCAACCGGTATTTTTTTATAATTACAAATAACGCAATTTAGAATAAATTAAGTACAGTCCCTCTTGTAATATGTGCTAAAAAAACTTACTACTAATGAATTTGAGTAATATCATTAATTTGTAATTTGTAACTTAATAGGGTAGGCCAAGGAATTAGTACTAACCTCTTTTCTCGCTTTGAGTGTTGATAATTCAAGCTGTGAACTTGTTATTTGACCTGGGTCAATTGTCTTATAAGCTACGAGGAAGACATGCAAGTTGAAATTTGAACCGAATATGAATGTACAACAATGCTTACCATAAATAAAACACAATAATGTACTATATTTTTCAATACACAATATTTTTGTTGATTATAATAAAGCATCTATAGCCGGGTCACAAAAATGCTTTTGTTAACGATATCTTATTACTCGATAATTTATTTTGGTTTATGAGTGGCCTATTACATTATACATCAATAATAATTATTTTCAAATCTCAATAGAAAAATAATGATAAACATTAAACCTGATATAACTGAATGAAACTTTTCTAATTTGAAGTTACTGAGAACCAAGAATATTCTTATTGTCAATGGATAAGATCATTTAGCTAGATGACTCATTGACTCACTTTGAAGTTTGAACACACAAAAAGAATTAAATAATAATAATAATAATCATAATGCTAATATGGGTGAATTGCATACACTATCATAATCTATTAAAAACTTCATAACATCAAAAAAATAAAAACAGTATGTTAATTTTAGGTACTCAAAAATTTTACCAAAAAAAAAAGAAAATAGGTACTCAAAAGTAGTCGATGACAGTGCCTTAAAGAAAGTAGAAAAAGAGTTGAAAATAGCCTTTTAACCCCACATGCGTTAAGGCAAGTTTTGCTTGGTGCTTTGTGCTTTGTGCCTACCAGGAAAATAAATAAGTACTTATTGGAGTACTGTATAAGCATCAGCATTCAGAATTACAACTACTATTTTAAAATCAGTTTAATTAATTATGTTGTCCCAAAACTTACAGAAGCATTAAAGGTGATTCTTTTAAATTAATAAATACTAGTACTACAGGCTACAGCAATACTAGTAGTTTATTAATTAATTAAAATAAAGGAATTTGACATTTGAAAAGGGGAACACTGTGTCTGGGCCGTTTATTAATTAAGGAAACATTCAATGTGAATAGTGAGCTTTTTATTTTATCTTTTATTTGAGTTCAGGCCTGCTCTGTCATGTGAGATAATGTGATAAATTTCTTTCGTGTTATGACCACAATAATTGTATAATTTATTTGGGATTATCAAATACAAAAATTCTAGTATATTCTATAAAAAAAGAAATTGGTAATTCCACAAAATCATTTCATCTAGAAAATTATATATTTTAATCAAGTATTATAAAATTAAAATCGTGATTACTAAAATCTGAATTTGAATTCATCACTTTCAAGGAACTAGTGTTCATCCATAAGATTTATTTAATACCATTGCTATTATCAATTGATGATTGATCTGGTGAAAGATATTATTCTTTAGAATATGAAATTCTGTTGAGAGAAGTTCTCACACAATGAGTTTGACTAGGATCGAAATATATTAAATCAATTCTTAAGATATGTGTTACATGCAAAAAATGATCAAATAAATGCATTTTCCCCCTTGCTGACTTTGGGAAATAAATAGAGCCAGAACAGATTCGAACTTGGATCACAATTCACTTAAGAAATCACTTAAGAAAACGTAAAATAAAGGGAAGCACGACTTTAGCACAAGTAGCAAATGGTTGACAAATGTTGTTGTTTTGGACACGAAGGCAATAGCATGGAGCCAGCTGGATATACGCGGCAAAAAAAGTGAAAAAGGACCACTACAAATGGTCCTTATAATCAAGGATCACGCACAATTGGAGGCAACACCTGAATACGCATGAATTCATCTCTCTTCCTCCCTCTGATAATTGTTCATGCTTATTTGCGAAACAAGTGTGATTTATTCAGCTTTGTTCATTCTCATTTTAGGTCATACGAGGATCACGGAGTTGAATTGAATTAATTCGATTGCATAGTCAATCCTGTTAATTATGGGTTAATCGATTGTAGATTCCAGTTAGAATTGTGGTTGAGTTGTGTAATTTGTATCTACTTGATCCGTTTTGTATTGAACCATATTGAGGATTATATGATCATTAAGTTTTGGTGCTTATACTTGTTGCATTGTATGTGATCATTCCTGGAAATTTCCTTCTTGTATCATTATTTCTAAATTTGTACTTTTTATTTTCTTTTAGGGATGTCATAAAATAAGACTCCCTTTCTACAAATATAATTATTTTTCTCAAAAGAAATTCTTTTACATAAATTAATGATTTGACAAATACCCAAAAAATTCACTTTTGTGACTCATACCTAAAACTCAATGCAAAAGATAAAACATTGTTATTCTTAATATTGTCCTTAGTCCTTACACGCCAAATCATTTGTGATTTATCACCAAACATCATTTCATTAACCAAAACAAATCCAATCACAAAATTGAAAGATTTAAGGAATGAGACAATTGACATAAGGAAAGCAAGCATCGAGAAAAGAAAGAAAGAAAGAAAGAAAGAAGCGTGAATCAAGCTGATCCACTGCATGTTAATCTTTCTCGATCAACTAAAGAAAAAGAGAATCTCAAACCAAGTACTTGTGATTACGAACTTGAATACCAATTAATTGAATCCGTACCCTATTACTATTACATTATGGGAGATAGGGTTGACACTGGACCGGGTTTGGTTCTCGGATCTCCATGATTTCTTAACCCCTCCATGTTTCTGTGAACAATGTGCACCGCCACCCATTCTGCTAAGTCAAACTCAGTTTGACGAGACAAGTTTGACTTTGACCAATCTATCTTAAAAGTCTTTCTTAAGACGCATAAATTACGTTGTAAAACCTTTTATTAATATCTCAAAATTTTTTTAACCAAAAAAAAAAAGAAAAAACACATTTTTGCAAAAATGCTTACTCCAACAACTTTCTCATATTTTGGGGCCCTCTCAAATGCCAAATTTCGTTTATGCAGACTTTACTGCATAATCCCATGGACTTTTGAACCTTTGTGTATAAATAAGAATTTAAAATTGTATGTTAAGATATATATTAATTTGTTGGAGTGAAATTTTATAGTTGTTTAAAATTGACTTGTTGGAGTTAGTATAAGACTTGCATATAAGAGTTTATATATACTTCTCTAAGCAAATTGGTTAAATGATTTATTGATAATTTTTTAATACACATTTCATGTTTTTTTCCATGTAACAACTTCATTATAATCATAGCTATTAATATTTTATGAGATTTATTTATGACTAAAATATATCATTATCACTTAATATATTATACATGTAGTGAGAAGTTTTGCATCGTTATTTTGTCACTGAAAATAAATATATATACATATATATATAGATAGTAACCATAATATAAAGTAATAAAGGGGCTAAAACAAATATGAAAAAATGATCCAAAAATTAAACTAGCAAAGCAATTATAACCTCAAACACAAACCATAGATAATGAAATACACACACTTGGAACTCTTAAAACATACTACATGTCAAGAACAACTAGTGCACCTTAAGCTGCCAAATACATGCATATAGCAACATAATAAAACACAGATGATTAATAAAAAAGATTTTCTGCAAATTCTGTTGTGAATTCGAATTTTAATTAATCATCATCATCATCATCATCTTCATCATCTTCATCATCTTCATTAACAAAACCAGTAGGTTCTCTATCCAAGAATGATGGTTCAATGTCATCTTTTTCCTCATCGTCAGCATCGGAACTTTCTGGTACCTTCTCTTCATACGGCGGCGCAACTATGTCTTCCAAACCTTCATCACCATCATCGTCATCGTCCACATGATATACGGTTTTCTCGGACTCCGGTGGAGGTGGTCCCACCACTTCTGGTTCTTTAGATTTTCCGGCAGTTTCGGTGATTACCTCTTCCACCGGCGTTGCGTCAACCTGAATAATTATTATAGATTAAAATTTTGTTTCTAGTATAAATTTCGATTGGCTATATATATATATATATATATATTAATTAAAAACTTTTTGAAAATGCTAAGAAAACTTTTAAGCAATTAAATTGTCTGGCCAGTTAATAAAAACAAAACAGTTCCAGAAGAAACACATAATTCCACTTTGCATCAGCAACTATTCTTAGTGACCTAATTTGCTCCCTTAATTATAAAAACCCCTCCAATTATAAATTATTCCTCACACTTTAATTGAACAAGATCGTTACATTTCGCTTGTGTGAGCTATGTTGAATGAAAATGTAACGTTAATGAATTTATTACATAATAAAAAGTATTGATGAGAATTTTGAAACTGAGAAATCTATTAGTTCGTAAAATATGCGATATTATCCGAGCAAAATTTGATGGCTAAAATATTTAAGATCTGTATTTTCGAATCCATCCAAATGGAGTTTGATCCAAGTCCGTCGGAATCCGTCCGTTTACACAACAAAGGTAGAGTGTGAGTCTTTTATAAGAATATAGGGAGAGAAAATATGCACTTTTTAAAATTACAAGGAGATAAAATGAATATTATGAATATCACAATGGTAAATTTTCATTAACTCGTTAAAAAAATAATAGTACTGTGCAAAGTTTTAAGAAAAAAAATTGAACCTGATCAAGGGAGGCCATGAAAGAAATTTGGCTGCAAAAAGACTGAGTGCAGCAGTAAGCAAAAAATGAATCGGTATAATAAATATATGACGGGAATTTGGTCCTATAAATAGGATCAATTAGCGAATCGAATCATCCATGTTAATATTATTATGTCATGAAATGTATTATTCCTCGTATGGGTTTCGGTAATTCAGTTGTTTTTGTATAAAAGTTAATTTTGACATATATATATAGTCTCATCCTTCAAAAAAAAATTAACTGATGTAAAATTTTGATAAAAAATTGAAAAGTAATTACTCGTCAATTAATGTCACTTTGTTATTTTACACATTAAATAGTTTTTTGTTTTCTCTTTTTGGAAAAACAATCCTTTTTAATAGAATTTTAGTTATGTAAACATTTGTGACTGAAAAATTAAAGGATATGATTATATATCTATATTTTATTTGTTATATAAATATACGTTTTTATGGCAGAAAATAAATTGTAATCAGAGATTCTTCTCTTGATTATTTATATTATTTCTTTTATATAAAAAGAAGAAGTAATTGGCATTGCATTTGATACAATAAAGTAACTCAATGGCTAAATTCACACAAATTTAATGCATCAAAGTAATTTAATGGTTAATTATTATTTTTCACTTCAACTATCTTTTATGTCTCAATCGCACTACTTCATTTGTTTCGCGATATTTATTGTTGTTAAAATGCCATAAGCGAAGAGTCTAAAATTTTCCATTCCATTCTAACAATTTAAGAATAGTTGCAAGGGGCAAAACGCGTTTAACAAATACGAGCGCAAAAATAAAATTTATGGCATTTTGTTAATGGTCTTTTTGACGAAAATATATTGGAACAAACAATCTAATGCAACTGAAGCATGAAAGATAAGAGTAAATTGATGTAACTGAAAGTTAATGATGTGTGGTGAATAACAAAAATAATTGATGGGTGCAAAATAAAATTTAACGAAGTCTAATTTTAATTTCTTCATCGCTATAGTTTATAAGTTTTTATAATTCCATTCACCCAATTGTTTTAATGTGAAGACTCCAAAAAACATACACAACTTCAAAAATATCAAAACACAATTCTAATGCCTTGACATAAGATCCCTCGACTTATTATTCGTTCCTTTTTGGGAAAATATCTCAAAAGGGTCTAAAGATAAAGAGAAAAGAAAGATTTTAAGATGCAAATTGCTTCATAATTGAATGCTTTAATGACAAAGGAACCAAATTCCATCCCACTTCACATATTTTTTAGGCTGTCGGATTCGCAATTACACTTAAAGCTATCGAATATATATTGTGGGACTTGAACTGCAAGAGGACTGTATATAAAAGAAGAGAACCAACGGATGGTGGTGCTCAAATAGGAATATACATCTTTTTAGATCCACAAGTTCTCTACTTGAACAACATTTTAGTAGCATTTTTTATTTGTTGTAATTTATAAGAACATTTTTTTAGTGTTAAAAATAAATTGTCATTCCCTAAAGTACAAAATTACTAATCCATCGAACCAATGTAAAAATAAATATTACAAAACTCATATCTATTAATATCTATACAAACAAGAATAATAAACTTGGTAGCAAAAGAGTAGTATAATTTTTTAAAACACAGGGCTTCGTTTTATGCAAGAGAGTTTTTGATTAAAAAATAACTCTATTTTAGAAAGATTATTATTTTTAGATGCCCGAAAAAGGAAATAGGAACATAAATAGGAGGATAAAGAAGAGATTATGCATAATTATACTTTCAATACACCTACGAGATGGGAGAAACCCGGTGTAGCGCGGGTAACTTTCCGCCAAAAAATTATCATAAAACCGATTTAGGGAGATTGTGCAACTTAGTTTAATGTTTTAAAAATAAAGTCCCTGTTTGGATTGTTTCAGACTTGGTATCACTAGATTTCAATTTAAAAAAAAAAGATTTAGGTGGTCTAAGTGAAATCTTAGGAACACCATATGAATTGAGTTTGGACGTGTAGTTATGTGGTTTAAAAAAAAAAAAAAAAAAGATATGATTAAGATCGAGTTTGAATATTGGGATTTGATGGGAAAAAATAAATGATAGAAGTCAAATAAATGTTCTTATAAAAAAGGTAGATGATAAATATCAAATCAATATTTTTCGTAAGTTTGATGATATATAAATTGAACTTTGAGTTTCGCGAAACCCATTTTCAAATTTCATTTGAAATGAATTTTTTCTAATTTTGTGAAATGGAGCCCAAACATTTCCAAATGGGGCTAAAAGTGCTTAGTTTTCACTTAGAGGGTATAAAATGCTCGACCTGTGAACTTTAAGGGGTGAAGTGCACTTTCCCCCAATTTTTATTTTCTTTTTTTCATTAGGAGTATTTTTTAATTTCCTCTCCCTTCTGCACTTGGATGGATATTTTCAAACAGTAATTTAGTCAAGTAACACAAAGCTGTCATTCTTCATACTTCATCCATGGCGTCTTGCCCAATTCCAACCATTAATTTCCTTTCCTCTTCTCTTCAAAATCCAATTCCATTAGTTTTCCACAACCGCCGTTCCAACTTTCGCCTCAAGCAGTTTTCTAAACTGTCGGTCAATTGTGCCGCTCACATGGCCTCCGCCGAAGGCATACCTATGGATGAATTCTTCGAAAACGGCAGCGCAAAACAGGATAACTCAAAATGGGATTCTGCTCAGTACGAAGCCCTGCTTAATGGTGGCGAACAGGTCACCTCAGTTCTCGAAGAAATGGCCAAGCTCGTAATTACCTACTGCTTCATATATTCTTCTTCAAAATTTACCTATTTATTTTCGTGTGTTTTGTTATTGTATTTATAGTTTCGGTACTCTAGATTCTGTCAATGGGGTTAATTTTGTGTTTACTTTGTTTATGTTCAATGCTTTCATCATAGTGTACTACTGTAGAGCAAAATTAGGTTATTCTACCGTATTTAGTTGCCTGTTTATGCTTTGTTAAGTCGTAAATATTAAATGTATCTCATCTACAAAGGTTTAAGCTTTTAAATAAGTTGGACTTTCAATATGGTATCAGATGTTGGAGTCAAGCCCAAAAGAGGTCATGTGTTCGAATCTCTCGACCATCCATTTTATGTGATAGGCTTGAGTAAAATGTATACAGGCTACACGTCACCTTAAACTTGAGGTCACACAAAAAGGAGGTCCTACATACAAATTTCTCCGCCATAGTTAAGTCATAAATATTAAATGTCAGCAAACTTTCTAAATGAATTCATTAAGGGGCAGAGATGCTTCAAGCAGTTGAGGAGTCAATGATTTAGATTAGATTTATTTATACAAATGCATATGTATCATATTATATATGCAATCTAACTTAATATTTGTACTCAAACCTGCTCGCTTCAAGAAATGGTGCCAGCTTTTGGTCAGAAATTCTTCAATTGACATATAAATTGGTTTTCCAAAAAATAAAAAACTACAACTCACAGTAGGTTTTTTTAAACTGACAAGCAACATATTCATATATGGTGGGAAATTTTGCTTTAAATAAACGCATCTGGAAACTTGTGTACATTTTCAGTACTTAGATATAAAATTAAGTTGAGGATTGGAATGAATTGTACTGAATTTATGTATATTTGATACATGTACGAATAGTTGGAGGATATGAACATGGATGAAGCATCTGAGGAGGTGGCAGTACAATTGGCTGCACAAGGAGTGATTGGCAAGAGAGTTGATCAGATGGAGTCAGGATTTATGATGGCTCTTGATTACATGATACAACTTGCTGAAAAAGATAATGATGATAAGGTACTGATTGTGAATGTCCATGTCGTTACATTTTTCGTGTTAGATCTATACACTCATTTATTTGATAATCATAGAACAATTTTATGCTATCTTTTTATGCAGCATTGAAGTTTACATGTGTTTCTTCTTCTTATTCTTTCAGAGGAAGTCTCTCTTGGAGGTTATTAAGGAGACTGTATTATCACATCTCACGAAAAAATGCCCACCTCATGTGAGGCCTCCACTAAATCTCCAACATTGTATTTTCTTATTAGAGCTCATGCTAATGGAGGGGCCTTTGTGAAATCTCCTTTTAGGTTCAAGTTATTGGCTTGCTTTGCAGAACTCCCCAAAAAGAAAGCAGGCAGGAATTACTGAGGCGAGTGGCTGCAGGTGGTGGTGTATTCCAGAGTGATAATGGCACAAAAATACATCTTCCAGGGGCCAATTTGAATGAAATAGCTAACCAGGCTGATGATCTCCTGGAGGTGGGCTCTTCAAAAGTTGCATATCTTGCTTCTTCAGTTCTTTGTTTTCTCAATTTTTACATTTTAGTAGTTGCATACTTACTTGTGCTTACAATTCCATGTTTCAATGGATTAAATAAAAATTCTCTCAAACATGGGAAAATTCTAACCAGGACCCAGCTTGACCAAACCCATCCAACCACGAGGCAAGTGTATTTACATAACTTGTGATTAGCCACTCTTAGGGGCTTTATATGATCATAAGGCAAGTGTATTGCACTTGACATGTGGATGTTTTGGGTTCGTTCTTACCTAATGTGGGCTAGAATTATTGCTCAGCATGGAAGAGTACGAAATGAAGACCACTGCATATGAATATTACTATGATATAAATCAATCTAAAAGGATATTTTCTGATGCTAAATTTGTTTTTGAGGACTTTCTAATAGTAAAAAAGATTTTTTCAATATGTTAATGCTTACAATTGTTTCTTCTTTTGAATTGAATTAGGTACATACAAGTGTTCCAATTAGAAAGATGTCATTGCTTCACATGACTAATGTCTTGTGTGAAGTATGATTGTTTTATGTTCGGAAGTCAATTGTCTCTTGCAAAATCTTAGGTTCTCCTACCCTTTTAGGTATTGGATGTACATCTCATTAAAATAAATATGGATGACAGCTAGATAAGGCAGGCCATAAGTAATCCTCTAGCTAAATTGTGTGTGTGTGTGTGTGGAATAGTTTCTCTATTTGTAGGTCAGGGTTGTTCTTGCTTTTGCTTGCCTCCAATTTGGTCCCATCTCTGCAATTAAATGTCTTTACTTGTCCATAATTTCCGTCTTAACGAAATAATGTGAGTGAATTTTCACTTCCACGGTCATCATGTTATGTTTTTTTACATAATTGCTATAGGATCAACTATCTCTGCCTCAATTGATAACCTTCTATGGTCCATTAGCTTTTCACTACGCTTATCTACTGGTTTGTTCCATCTGAACAAGAAATCATAAAGTTTCTGTCTCATAATATATCCTGTTGATATTTGCATAGCACATTCCTCAGCAGTCATCATTATGGATACAGTCAGCTTTGGTGTTATATACTCTAGGGTTGTAAGTTTCTGTGTACTTATTCCTTAATTACTTTGCCTTTTGGAATTTTTCTGATGTTTTTCCGGTCCCTGCCCTCTCGACCCCCATTGTAAGGAAAGAAGAAACATAAACTTGTCATACTACAGTTAAAGTTCTTAGAATGTGTTACAGTTGCTCTATACCGACTCTATTGCCGCCAACCGTCATACTGGTTGAAAGTAATTATTATTAAATGTATTTCCTCTCATCAAATGCCTCAAGGCTATGATTGGAACTTGGATTAAACTGAGAAAAGGGGCAAGGAAACTGGAAAATGAACAATAAATGAAGCCCAATGTTCATTAAATTATAATAACATTTTTCTCAGTGTTTTACTCATTAAAAATTAAAACAGAAGAATCAAATGTAGCCTAGGTCTTATCTTGAGTGAAAGGCCTAGATTCAAATCTTGTACATCCATTTTTGAAAAAATTGACATGCTTGGCCGAAGAAAAATATTTTGCCAGTCATTCAGTATACTCACGCTTATTGTTATTTGCCTTATTGATACTATTGTAGTTAACTTTATTGAATTGGGTGCCTACTTGTTCTTTTACGAGCCTATGCTGAACACATCTTATGCAGACTATGGAAACCCGGCCTGTTATTCCTGATCGTAAGCTACTTGCAAGGCTCGTTTTGATCAGAGAAGAAGCGAGGAATATGATGGGAGGTGGAATACTAGATGAAAGAAATGATCGCGGTCTCACTACTCTCCCTGAATCAGAGGTCTGTAGTTTCCAGGGTAACATTTCCTAATGGAAAAATTGCATTTTTACTCCCACAAAATTGGACCCTCAACATTTTTAGTCCCGCACTTCACAAAAATTTGCTTTTGGTCCCAATTGTTCATTTTCTTTTGCACTTTTGGTCCTATCACCCCCTTTACTAGCCAATATTTGCCCTTTTGGTCCCATAAAATAGCCTCGGTTTTGCCCGTTTGGTCCCAGATTGGATGGAAAAGGAGGCGACAGGGCCAAAAAAATTTAAAAATTGGGACTCAGAATCTTTTGTAAAACTCGGTACCCCGTGGGACTAAATTTTGCCAACGGAAAATAAAACTGCTTCTTCCCAGGTTTTAAAATATTTTAATTTTACTGCATTTCACAGGTCAACTTTTTAACTAAACTGGTCGCTTTAAGACCAGGGAAAACTGTTCGTGACATGATAAAAAATGTAATGCTTTGCACTTTTGGTCCTATCGCCCCCTTTACTAGCCAATATTTGCCCTTTTGGTCCCATAAAATAGCCTCGGTTTTGCCCGTTTGGTCCCAGATTGGATGGAAAAGGAGGCGACAGGGCCAAAAAAAATTTAAAATTGGGACTCAGAATCTTTTGTAAAACTCGGTACCCCGTGGGACTAAATTTTGCCAACGGAAAATAAAACTGCTTCTTCCCAGGTTTTAAAATATTTTAATTTTACTGCATTTCACAGGTCAACTTTTTAACTAAACTGGTCGCTTTAAGACCAGGGAAAACTGTTCGTGACATGATAAAAAATGTAATGCAAGGAAGAGATGAAGGCACTGAAAGTTCTGAAGAAGATAGTGATACAGGAAGAAATACTCCTAAGGGTATATTTGGAAGGGTGAGCTATTTTATTATACCCAAGTAAAAGTTATATGTTGCAATTTTAAAGGAATCTAAATATATTTACGTGAGAAGTGATGCATAATTTGACTCTAAATCTTGATCTTCAGGAAAGTGTTACTGGTCGTAAACCGTTACCTGTACGCCCTGGCATGTTTCTTGAAACTGTCTCGAAGGTAACATAGGTTAAATGAACTTAGGCTATTCATATTTTTGTTATTTTGAAAATTTATGTTTTGGTAAACTTAGTGAAAATAATTTCTTTCGGGTCAAGTATAGTGTGGAAATTTGTTGGATACACTTTATCTAATTAGTAATTACACACAAAAGCACATCTATCAGTCCTTTGAGAGCAGTATATCCATCTGATTTTAGTTTGCCTTTATATTAGTTTTGATAATTTTGATTCTTATTAATCAGCATGGATTTCATGATTTTCTCTGATCTGTATTTTATTTGGAAATTAGGTATTAGGAGGCATATATTCAGGAAATATATCTGGAATCACAGCACAACATCTAGAATGGGTAACTCATCTCTCTCTCCTTAAAAAAAGAAGAAGAAAGAGAAAAAGTACAACATTTTACTTGATTATTAAGGCTATGTTGGGTTCTTGAATTAGTGAATGAAATGACAAGGAAAATGAAAACGAAGAAAAAATGAAGTCAATGTTCTATCATTTGATACAAGAAAATATTTCCTTCGCGTTTATATTACTTACTGAAATCTAAGAACCAAACATAGCGTAATGTTACTTTTGGTTCTTGAGTTCTAGTGAGTAAAAAACTAAGAAAAATGTGTTTCTTGCCTCAAATAATAGGACATTAAACTCTATCTTTTGTCAATTTTCATTTTCCTTTCATTTTTTCCTCATTGTTATCCATAAACTAAACATAGCCTAAAAAGATTGCGAGCTTTTTGCTGTGAAGCATTATCGACTCTAAACATATTGTGCATTTCAGTGGGTAAAACGCTAAGGAAAATATTTTCTCTTGCATCCAGTGTTTGCGTTTTACTTATCATTTTACTCACTGGAATCCATAAACCAAACATAGCCTAAATGTGATTAGGAATAGATTTGTTACAATAAAGTTGTGTTTGTTGAATCTTCAATGGTTCCTCACCACTATGACACTGAACCATCGAATTCCTTTTTGCCCACCACAGGTTCATAAAAACACACTCCAAATTCTTCAAGAGATCGCGTTCTAGTTTTCCCGACAGCATCGCGGTGAACATTTTTTGAGTTGAGTATACTATAAAAGTAGTTTATTATTGTGTTTATTAGCTTTTTAGTTTATTTTATATAGAAGCATAGTATTTCCTCGTTCATTTGTATAATAAACTGTATAACCTAGATATTTAGATTATTTCAACTTTTTCATATTTTCAGTGTAGTATTTGCTACTCTCATGTAGAAATACTCTATTGCTTTCTCTCAGTTAATGGCATTCAATTCCGTTCGATACCTCTAATATATGAATATTACATGCTCTAGTCTATATCACTATCAAACAATATAATTCACAAGCTATACAGCATAGATGTAAAAAATCAATTATGTCACATGCTGTCCCTTCTGCTAGTTCAAATTGGAAATGCCTTTGAAAATATCTGGTTTATTCTTCGGTTATGAAATCTGGAATGTTGAAATTTCCTATCTATTGTCTAAGTGGTTTTTTCTTTTCTTTTCTTTTCTTTTCTTTTTAGTAGTAAGTGGTGTAGTTATAGAACAAGCATTTGCTTCTTGTTTGAAGTTATTGCTTGTTTTGTAAAGGATGCCTTCTTAAATATGTGTTGCTCCATTGTCTGTTTTCACTTTGAAGCTCAACCCCAATAGTGTCTAATTTATACAATCACCTTTATTATGATATGTCTTTTCATAGCCACATGGACCAAGGGCCGGTTTGACCAATTGTTGGAAAAATAATGTATTGGAACTTATGATATTAAAATGAATTTTCTAATAAGTATTTTCAATAAAGTTAGTTTCATCACAATTGATTATGTAGTATAAGATACCACACATCATAAATGTCAATTTTCACCTGTAAATTTACAATTAGATGAGCCATACCATTCACGAGCATCTGATCAGTCCCTCTCAAAAGGAACCTATGTTGAGAGAATGATAACCCTAATATTGTCTGGAATAGGCATTTTAACATGCTCGAGATTCCAAGTCTCAATATCTTTAATAAGATCATAAATATTCATCATAAGCTCGCCACTTCTAATATCACCCTCAACAATGTCACAAACACCTTCCTCTGACCATCGGTCAAATCAAAATGAAATTTACTCTTCGTTGCCTATTCTTCATTTGTTACAACTTTCCACTGCCTTTGTACTTCTCACAATTCCTTTTCTAACACTGCATTTACCACCCTTTATTCCATATTCCAAAATATCATTATCCTTTAGATACCTCTAGAAAGCCTCATGATTGGTGAGAGTACGCCAACCGACTTTGGCAAGAAACGCAATGTTGGATTTCTTGGTTTCTCTCAGACCTAACCCCCTTTCAAATTTCAGACTGATCACTTTGCCCATTTAACCAAGTGAACCATCATGCAATTGGAGTAAGTAGCCCACAAAAAAATTGTGATTGATACAATGTTGTATTCACTATTTTCACTAAAAAAAACATGATGTATTTTGGAGATTTCAACATTTAGTCCAAACTCACCATATATAGTATGTTACTAATAATAAGATTATTTAAACAGGATGGTGTACCAAAGTAAGAGACAACTCTAAATCATTGAGCTGTACACTAGTTGAAGTTGAAGATTTTGTTCTGTATTTTAATTAATAATCTTCCAATGATAAAAGCAAATCAAAACCAAATTCTTGTTGAGTATATGACATGTCCAATAAACGGCAATGATAATTAAATAGAAAATGGTGGGAAACCCATGTGTGGATTGGACCTACTAACTATTAATTGCATTATGATCTCACACGCAAGAAAACCCTTTCTCATGATTTTTTATCATGGTGGACTTATGAACTTGCACACCCAGCTAACATTGGATGCGACATAATAGACAACTTCCTTATTATTATTTAGATTGAGCTAAAATTAGCGAGAACTATTTTTTATTTTTTTTTTACAAGTCAAGTAAATAAACACGCCTAATAAATACTTTTTAATTAGTAGTGTAAGCAGGTCGAGTAATGTTGAGTTATACTCCTTTTATCCCATTATTTTTACTTCTTTAGTTTTTTGCATTGAATTTCAGACAAGAATTAAAAAGGTGCAAATTTTAAAATTCTTTATATTTTCGCCCTTGAAAGCAGTAGTATAGAATAAATGACATCAAATCATTATTTTCAGTAAGAGGGTACTTGTGAGAAATGAAGTATTTAAAAATAAAAAAATATGTAAAAATTATTGGAATTTGACTCGTGTTCAACTCAATTAAAATTTGTTCGAACAAGTCTGGTGTTGGATTCATCAATATCTGACGAGGATAGTCATGAACATAGATCAACTCGGGATCATTTCTCCTTAATTGGATTGACTTGAGCATCTTCGACCGGCCCGATATAGACTAATCCATTATCAACAGCCTCGTTCTACACTTACTCTTTTTTCGATACCTTCGTACATCTTTTACTAGACTCGGTTTGACCCGACACATCTCCAAGAGCCGATCGACCCCGTAAAATTTTGACATGTTAACAATATTTTTTTACCCGACTCGTCTTTGATTGACTCAGCCCGATCTAGCCAATTGCTAACTTAGAAATATCCCCATATTACAATATCTTTTATAACCTTCCCTTTCCTTTAAATAAAAGGGAGCACATGGTGTTGTAAAGAAAAAGAATAGAGGGGAAAAAAAGAAAGTGAATCACATGTTTATGTATACTAACTAAATAATATTCAAAGTATGATATTTAATTTGTGCTATGATATCAGCGATTTGGTATGGCACACCATATCTTCTATTTGATCCAGGCCAACTTAGACTTGCCCTACCTTGCTTCGTCAATTTTCTAGTGTATTCCACTTCCATTTTACCAGTTGATTTTATATGGTACATATAGTACATTATGTTATGAAGATACTAAAGCTCGACTAAGAAAATGGAAGACGAGTTGTCGGAAATTATGGGTGTAAATGAGTTTAGTAATATCGAACAACACATTGTTTATATGAAGCTTGATATTAGTTGAGTTTGGTCGGAATCGAATTGACCAATAATTGAGTTAGAGTAGCTCGGTATTTTCATATATCTTATTAATACTTAGCTTGTTGAACTCGAATCAAACTTCAAAAGTTTATCAAATGAAAAATATTGTTCAAATTGTTTTATATGTATACCCATGTGAGTTTTTATTGAATGAACTCGACTCGAATATCTAGGAATTTGGTTTGATTTTAACCCTATTAATTCTACATGTTTAAAAGAAAATTGTTAGTTACTTTAGCACGAAATAATTTATAGAAATATCGTTGATTGCAGTTTAAATGATTGTGAATTTTTAAAAATATTAAATTTCAATGTTTGTTTGGATATTATTATATTACTTTAATTTTATTTATATTTTCGTTATTTTATGAAAACATCAAAAAAAGAAAATATTGAGTGCGTGTGACTCCTAAAATGCTTGCCCTGAATTAAGACTCTCTCATTTCGCCCATGTCTATTATGTATGAGATGATTGTTCCTGACCTGTAATTTAAACTTTAGAAGAATACTTTTGAAGGGATTAATTTTTAAATAAAAGATTGAAGTCAAAATTTCCCGTTAAGATCAAGGCCGGGGATCATATTGGCTGTTCCGTTATCAATTCAAACTTTTCGAAAAGCAATCTTTCTTTTGGTGGGCCTTGAAATTCGAAAAATGACGATAGGATCCTTCTTTGGACGAGTTGGCCGGTGGTTAAGAAGTGTACTAGTTTAATGATTAAAAAAAAGTAATAATTTATACAAAATTGATTTTAGTAAAATCAAGTTCTCACAATAATTAATGATACTGAAAACTGGTTCTAGAAAATTTGATTTTGTAGGACTCCAGTTGCAAAAAGCTATACTTGGTAACTTCTAAAAATTGTTACCAGATTTTTAGCTTGTGAAATCGAAAAGTGATTGAAGGCCGAGCATCATGATCATGAATTTTTACAATTGATCAAAGATGATTTATTTAGGATTCGAATACATTCAAAATCACAATGAAATTTAAATGTAATTTTTAGAGGAGGAAATCACACTTTTCCCTCTGAACTTACAATCAAGTTGCACTTTATTCCCTTAATTTTAATTTTTTTGTGTTGTCCATTCTAAACTTATATTACTATTGCACTTTTCCCCTGGAGCTCTTTTCCGACCACTTTTCTGGCTAAAGTAGGTCACGTGATAGGCAGATGCAATGTTTAGGGTATTTTCCTCATAGGATCATAGGAAACTGTAACATTGAAGCTCAGAGAGGAAAATGCAACATGATTGTAAGTTCAAGGGAAAAAATGCAACATGAGTGTAAGTTTAAGGGAAAAATAGCAAATTGGATATAAGTTTAGGGTCAAAATATAATTTAAAGTGCAAAAAACATGGATATATATATATATATATATTTGTAATGAGATGTATAATACACAAAAACAAAAACTTTAATACAAATATATAAATTAGATACAAATATTAGTTAGACATTATAAAGTAAGAGATAGGTACAAAATCGAGCATACACTATAATTTCATATTCAAACTCATTTTGCAAGTTTTGAATTACATTTTTCAAATGAGGTTTCAAGTTGTTAAAATTAGTAAGGAAAAAAACTAGTTTGATAATCTGATATCTGAAAACTTTAGTTGATAATTGACATTTAAAAAAATAAAAGAGCAAACATATTAATGGAGGAATCAAAATAATGCTTTCAACCAGAATACGTGCTTTACCCCCTGAACTTATAGCCATTTTTCCCCCTTTAAACTTACACCCTTGTTACAATATTTTCCCTCCCCCCCCGAACTTGAATGGCATTGCACTTCCCCCCTATTTTTTTATGACGATAATACCCTACACACAACACTGCATGTGGCTGTCGTAGTCACGTGATCCACTTTGGCCGAAAAAGTACTCGAAAAAGAGCTCTTCTTCAAAGAATAGGGGAGCATAAAGAGAGAAATGCAACATTAATGTAAGTTCAGAATGAATATCACAATTTAAAAGAAAAGTACAACTTGAAATTCAAGTGGGAAAGTTCAATTATTTATTCAACAAGCTTTCAACGATAGACCAAAGTCATCTATAGTAAGTATTAGTAAAGTGTGCGTAGTACTAATAATCCTGTCATGTGACATAGTTTAGTTTTTCTTTTTGACAAGAATGTGACATTTATAGTTTAGTTTGTTCATTCATTTTTATACCGTGCAATACACTATTGAGAATATAATATTTTCAAAAGTTTAAGATATATTCTGAGTGGTGCTAAATATTCAACTTTCGTCCTAAAAAATTGAATTGCGGCACCACATCACATGTACTACTGCACAAAATAATTTATTTCAATTTGATTCATGGAGTATTATAATTCTTAAAATTTAAAGAATATTTTATTTCTATTGTGTATTGCACGGCATCATTTGCGCAAAATAATTGTGTTGCTGTTAACTACAACATTATAAGTTATTTACCAAACACGATTATTTTATTTGAACCGAAATTATTACAGTGATAGGAGCAAAAAAAGTTAATGCAGCGCATTTTACTAATTTAGTAATTAGTTTGGTACGTAGGGTAAGAAAGAGGCCACGACGGTGCCTTGATTATGTTTGTTGGAGGATTAACTCTAATAATTATTTACTGCAGTGGCATAGTAATTATGCATTCTTGGGGACACAATATTTAAATATTAGATAAGGCAATTAAGGGTCACTCAATAAATAAAGTAAACTCCTCACACCATCATTTACAAAGCTTTTGGGGGACTAAGACCGAATATTGTCAGTTGAAAAGTTAATTATACAAGATTAACTTTAGATAAATCATTTCATTTTACTATGATTGATTAAATGGTCAACATTAATTTTAATGTTTTTACATAGAATTCCTTGGGTATATAAAGGTAAAGTTTGTGCATATGGAAATTCTTTTGATTTTTTCTTTTTGTATATGAAAATTTCATGATAGTCAGTGGTCAATACATCACAAAAATAATATAAAAAGCTATATTTATTTGTACTGTCAAGCACATTCAAAATCATGATATATATTAATGTAATTTTGAGAATTTTTACTTATTATCTATAGGTCAAATGCATAGAGGTCAAAATTTTCATCGTTTTCGTCGAAAATATTGAAAAGTTGATGTTTTCGCAACGGACACAAAAATAAAGATAATTTAGTAATTTTTTCACTATTTTTCCTATGTTTTCAAAACGTTTCATAAATCTCTGAAAAAGTTTTTAATATTTAATTTACCAAATATGCACTTGAAATGAAATTTTAATCCACGATCAAATGATCCTATATAGTATAAAAACACAACAAACGCTAATTTTGCAGCCCACAATTTAACAAAATGGGTGAAATATCAAGTAGGATATGAATAATCGATAATATGTTTCTTTAAAAAAAATGAATAATCGATAATATTATTGGTCCATATAAGGTTTAAAGATAAATTTATCGAAAAACAATGCATTAAAACAGATTTAAGCAAAACCGGAATATGTCATTGTTCGCGAGACAAAGAGAGTAATTTAATTCGATAATAAATTGATAATCACAATTTAAAGTGGCACCCAGCTCCACTTTCTAAATTGGCAGCAACAAACCCTGATTAACCCCATCCACGTGATAGCAATTATACATAAATAGCAGTCCAACTAAAAAGTGACCGTTACCACAGATTATAATCTTCCAACACAGAAATTATTTAATAAAAGCAACAAAACATCCCTTTCCTGAAAACTTGGCAGTTGGCACTAGTGAATTTCAAAAAAATATTTATTTAAATGTGAAAGGTAAAACTTTTTATTAACCTTAGTATTTTAGTGGCTGAAAATTAATGTTGTCAAATCAATTCTTTATTTCAAAGGATACATTTTACTCAATATGTTCCTTTTTTTTTTATTCTTTAATGTAAACGTTAAAAAAGTGAAATTTTTAGGTATTTCTACATATACGTCCTTAAAAGTAGTGATTGAGAATTAATCGTATCAAATCATTACTTTATGTAAAATGGTACTTTTGAGATGAATAATTTAATTTATAGAAATAGAGTGTTATTTTGGAATATTCGTAAAAGAAAATAATAGTAAAAATTTAGAGACATAAAGAATATAAAACAATTCTACTACAAGAAATTGGGTATTATTTTGAAATATCCCTAAAAAAATATGAGAGTATTACTTAAAAAACGGTGATTCAATAATACGTTACTATTGGTGATTTATTCGAATTCTATTAAAGATACAAATCAAATGAAACTTAAAAAATCATATAACATTAGATCGATGTGACTTCATTTCGTGTTTGACTCAACAAATTAAAATATAAAAATAAATGTAAAAGTATCAAAATATGCAATATAAATAATACAAAGGGGCAAAATGAGATTTACACCCTTTCCTATTTTATTTATTTATTTCAAATTTTATCTATATTAGATTTAGGGAAGAGGGAGGGACAGTAATGTCATATTTTGAATTCTCAATTTGAAAGAGAACTGACAGCTCCTCCTCTCGTCCCCAGTGTCTCCTCACCCAAACTAACTTTTTTTTTTCTCGTCATTTTTCTCTGTGATTTTATAATCTCCCTGCAAAGCTGAATTCAGATTCAAGTACTTCCATGGCTGGATATGTTGGAGTGCTGGTGTCGGATCCATGGCTCCAGAACCAGTTCACTCAAGTGGAGCTCCGGAGCTTGAAATCTTCTGTGAGTTTTCAATTTTGTTATTGATTTTTCAAATTTTTGGATGCGGTTGTGATAAATGCGGTTTCCTGAAGTTCACGACGATGAGGAGAGAGAGCAGCGGCGGTTTAAAGCTGGGGGAATTGCCGGAGAAAATGTCGAGGCTCAAGCACGTGGGAGAGAATCTGACGGAGCAAGAGAGAGCTGTGTTTCTGAAGGACTCGTATCAGGATTTGGATATTGATGTTGATTTTGAACTCTTTTTGAGGGTGAGGATTTGGATTTTGTGTTTTTGTTCATTAATTTTAATTTATCGCGATTTTATGTAGATTGAGTCTGAGAAACATATGCAGATGCTTATGAATGTTGATTCACTTACTGTATGAAGCTGTTGATTTGATTTCATGATTTCACTCTGGTGTTATAATTTCTCATTTTGATTTAAAGTGGCTTTTGTTTGTGTTTATTTGTAACTTTCATAGTAGATAATTACTCTCTGATCTTCTGATTTCAGCAAAAAAGTTTGTATGAGCACTTTGTCCCTGTTTTATTTCGTTCTCTTTTCAAGCTGGTGCATTATACCTCATATGAATTTTCAGTCTCTATATCTTACGTAATATGTATGTTTGATGTTGAATTTAATTTTTTTCGTGATAGGTTTATTTGAAGCTTCAAGGGCTTGCAACAGAAAGGAGAGGCAGTGGAGCGAAAAATGCATCTGCATTTATGAAATCTCCTACTTCTACATTGCTTCATACAATAAGCGAGTCTGAGAAGGCATCATATGTTGCACACATCAATAACTATCTTGGTGAAGATCAATTCTTGAAGAAATACCTTCCTTTAGATCCCACTACAAATGATCTATTTGAGCTTGCCAAGGATGGAGTTCTTATATGGTGATCATCAATTGCTGCATGCTGTGTATCTATTTGATTATAAGTTGCAGCAAGCTTATAATTGTCTTTTGGATGCAGTAAACTTATTAATGTTGCTGTACCTGGAACAATTGATGAAAGGGCTATAAATACAAAGAGGATGCTCAATCCATGGGAAAAGAACGAGAATCATACTCTATGCCTCAACTCTGCCAAGGCAATTGGATGTACTGTTGTCAATATAGGGACTCAAGACTTTGTTGAGGGAAGGGTATGTATGCCTAGTCCACTCTAAAAGAATTAACTATCATAGTGGAATAGTGGATGGTATCTGATTTTTCAGCAGATTTTATTGGAAAATCTTGATATAACTTTCAACACTCTGTGCTTACATATTGAAAAGTACCACTTGCTTTGTTTAGTTTCTTGAATTTTGATGTAATTGAGCTCTTTTGGTACTTATGTGATCATAGTTGTTACGAATTAATTTCTCCAGTTCTCAGATTGTGGATTAACATTTTTGTTTCTTATGTCTTTTCTCAGAGACACCTGGTCCTTGGAGTGATATCTCAGATTATCAAGGTAAGGGAGGATGGTGTATTTGCATATTTTATTTACAGTATAGTCAAGTAACAGAAAGTTGGATACTTCACTTGGTAGACCTCAAGCGAAAACTGTGTTCCCAATCTTTCCAATATATGCCATATGCTGGAACTTGACATCTAACTCTATATGTTGTTTTAGATACAATTGTTGGCGGATCTCAACCTAAAGAATACGCCACAGTTGGTTGAGCTAGTTGATGATAGTAAGGTAAAGTATACTAATTTAATTTTTTATAAAAGAAAATGTGTATTCCTACTATGTGATTGACTTTGCTTTAATTTAATTATCACCTTATCACTTGAATATCAGGATGTGGAGGAGCTGATGAGTCTACCACCAGAAAAAATCCTACTTAGGTGGATGAATTTTCAGCTAAAAAAGGGAGGTTACACGAAAACAGTTACAAACTTCTCATCTGATGTAAAGGTAAATGGAAAGGATTTGAAACTTTACAACCAGTTTCTTTTTACCAAATATTTGTTCAAATGGTTACCATACATTTGGATTAGTAATCCTGTCACTGCTACTTGTTATTCTCTCCAGTCCCGATATTATTTAAATATTTATGATCTTTTTCAAATTGGGCACCATGGCCATAGTTTTCTCTCAAATCACTGTCAAATGTTCAAAACTATGAAGGATTTCGAGAAATATTTGGTAAATATACTAGGAGATATATTAACATTATGTTTTTGATGTTTATAAGACCTCATCTTTAAAAACATCATGTCCTCTCTCTTGTTATATCTTCAATATTGTATCTTTTATGGATGCTAATCGATATTTAAGTGGTTAAAGTTCATGTGGGCAGGATGCAGAGGCATATGCTCATCTCTTGAACGTTCTAGCCCCAGAGCACAATAATCCATCTACACTAACAGTAAAAGATCATCTAGAAAGAGCAAAGTTGGTTCTTGAGCATGCTGATAGAATGGGTTGCAAGAGATACTTGACAGCAAAAGATATTGTGGAAGGTTCTCCAAACCTTAATCTTGCATTTGTAGCACATATCTTCCAGCACAGGTGAGAATCAGGAAATAGTTTTTGGACCGCACTTATATTGCATTCAACTATTAAACTGACAATGCAAATAGTGTCTATAACTAAACAAATTAAAACAAGTAAAAATTTAGCCACCAAAGATTTATCTCAAGTGATGTATTTTCTACTCATAATATCTTATATGAATCAAATTCTTTTAGACTTAATGCTCATATGAGCACAACTGCAAGGAGCATACCATCTTACAACATCCTCTTTTCATTTGCACATTTGATGCTTTTCTTTTCATTTCAAACTTTGCATGGTTATATAAAAAATTATAGCAACTCCTCTAAATAATGCTTTTATAAACGCAATCACCATGTGATTTCTAACAATTTAAAGAAATACAAGTGCCTTAGCTATTCTGGTGGTTTGACCTCAAAACCATAAGGTACTATATAAAGTTGCCCACTTAGCTTATAAACAACTCAAGATCAGCCTAAAAAATCAATTGGGATGACCTCTCTACTACACCCCTTGGCTTGTGTCTGGCAGGATTACATGTTGGCTCAACAATCCTAATTCTCCAACAGAAAGAGCATAAGGAATACAAATTTGGATTTGGAAATGAATGTAATGTAAATAATCCAAGCAGGTAGAAACAGATCTTATACCCTGAACACGGTACTAATATGAAGAGAAATACTACCTTTGGGTAGCCATTAATTTGCACAAGTAGAAGATTTATTCCTAGATCATCATATAGATTCTTTCTCTGTATTTGATATCTAAATTATCAGAGACTGTCCTTTGATGGTCAAATAGTTTTCCATGTTCCTCTTTCACTCAATGCTGCATGAGTGATCCTCAGGACAGTTGAATGTTCTTTGTTCTGTTTTACTTTAGTTAGCCGATTGTCCATGTTTAATCATTCTTTGTAGCATTTGAGAATTGCTATACTTTTTTATTTTTTTTGAAGTTGTTGCTTTAATTTCCAGAAATTGCTGATTACTAATGTATAAATCCTATGATTTCTATGCAGAAATGGACTCTCAACTCAAACAAAACAGATATCTTTTCTTGAAGCTCTACCTGATGACACACAGATCTCTAGAGAAGAGAGATCATTTCGTTTTTGGCTAAATAGTTTGGGAAATTCCTCCTATATCGACAATGTTTTTGAAGATCTCAGAAATGGGTAAGTATATTCTGCTATTTTGTAGCGAAAGTGCAAAACAAAGAATATTTTTAGCACTGTGGTGGAAATCCAGTACTTGTTCCTAAGAAAAATAATATTTAGAAATTATATTACACTACATATTAGATCTTTATCAGTTTTTATCATTCTAACCAATTTTTTTTTGTATTTAGATGGATTCTCCTTGAGACGCTTGACAAGGTCTCCCCTGGGATTGTTAATTGGAAAATAGCTTCTAAGCCACCAATTAAAATGCCATTTAGAAAAGTTGAAAATTGCAACCAAGTTGTCAAAATAGGGAAACAATTGAAGTTTTCCTTAGTCAATATTGCTGGAAATGATATCGTTCAAGGAAATAAGAAATTAATATTAGGTATGTTTCTTAATGACATCCATTTTACTGGCAATTCTTTGAGAATAAGCTAGTACTGCTATGGTACTGCCAAACCTCACGTGTGAACTAAAGGGTCTTAAACTTGATTTTCAGCCTATCTGTGGCAGTTGATGCGATGTAACATGCTCCAGCTCTTGAAGAACTTAAGATTCCATTCTCATGGAAAGGAGATTATCGATGCTGACATTTTAGAGTGGGCTAACAGCAAAGTTAGAAACTCGGGGAGCCAGAGCCATATGGATAGTTTCAAGGTATTAGTCAGAAACCGTCTTCATTTCACACAATTACTTCATAATAACCAAAAAATCATTATAAATCACGCTTGTTGATTCGTTGAGCATTGCTGAGCTTGACAAATTTATCAGTGCTATTTCTTTTTTAATGGATATAGAGTGAAAGGATAACCTTTTTTCTTCTCTTCTTCTTGTCAAAATGTTTATCCCCTAAACATATGTCTGTAATCCATACATCTGATACAATTAGAAGATATCTAAACGCGGATTACTTGAATTTGAATTGTATTAGAACACCCATACCTTATAGCAGCTGATCTGTTTTCATAACGCTTTGTCTGGTTTTGGTCAAACTAGATATCCACTCTTCTTCAATGTTCATGACTAATTATGGAACTAGTTAACAAAAGTTTGAAGGTTAACAACGTCGTACAAGCTAATTCTTTCGATGACATTAAGGTAACATAATATATTACTAACATCTATCCTACCTAGCCCTTGGATAACAGTGTAGCAACCTCACTTGCACATACATGTTCAATATTCTTGCATGAATCATAGTTATGAAAATATTCATTATGCAAAATTGCAGGATAGGAGTTTGTCCGATGGCATCTTTTTCCTTGAGCTACTTAGTGCTGTGCACCCTAGATCTGTCAACTGGAGTCTTGTTACTAAAGGAGTTACAGGTATGCTATTTTTGTTCTCTACTTATTTTGCTTGCCTAATAATAAACAAACTACTAATGCTTCATCTGAATTGAGGGATTTAGAGCTAAGCATATCAAATAATAACAAATCCATAGCATTGTTTGAATCATACTCCGTATTAATTTTGTATGAATTTCAAATCCATAAATGACCATTTTGTGCTATTCCTTTTACCAAATTGAGGGATTTGAAATCCACCAAATGTTGGATGCATTTGAAATCCATAATCTAAATCCTTCCTCAAATTCCTAATCCATCATTGAAATGAAGATCTAGAGATCCTCAAATTCTTGACGTTCTAGTAGGCTGTTTAAGTGTCAATTGGGAACCATAAATTTAATGATGTATTGCTATTGCACAATTTTGCATCATAAATCAACAGATAAATAGATGACTGAATTGAATTTCTTTTTTCATTTTTAACTCAAACAACTTATTGGAAAATTATTTATATAAACCAGTTGGCTAGTGCCAGTATTTTATTAGTTTGTGCATTGTAATGAACGGAATGTGTATACTATGCATATTGCGAATCTCCAATTATATGTATGAATAGAGCCCCATGTCCTCCTAACTTTCTGATGAAATAAACCTTTATATACTTCGATGATTCAGACGAGGAAAAAAAGATGAATGCAACCTACATCATCAGTATTGCAAGGAAACTGGGATGTTCCATATTTTTGCTCCCTGAAGACATAATTGAGGTAATCTAACATATTATATAATTATATATGGGTAATATTGCACTTTTTATCTGATAGAATAGCATTTTTTTTACACTACTTTCCTGTCTCAGTTT
This sequence comes from Penstemon newberryi var. newberryi, assembly GCA_030819805.1. Classification (NCBI taxonomy): domain Eukaryota; kingdom Viridiplantae; phylum Streptophyta; class Magnoliopsida; order Lamiales; family Plantaginaceae; genus Penstemon; species Penstemon newberryi. The sequence goes on from JAUALY010000001.1 coordinate 46,890,626, forward strand.
TAAAATTTTGGTCCCAAATTGGATGGGAAGTAGGCAATGTGACTAAAAGTCCAATATATTTTGGAATTTTAAAAGTGCTGGACCAAAAATGCTGAGGATCCGGTTCTGTGAGACTAAGTTTTTCCTGTTATGTATCCTCCGAGCTGCACTTTAACACGCTACTAATGTAAAAATATCCGTTTGTTAACTTTGTACTTCCCTTTCTCAGATAAACCAAAAGATGATACTCACACTGACTGCAAGTATTATGTATTGGACCTTGAAACAACCTGTGGAAGAGCGGCCTTGTGGGTCTTCCGACAGTGAAACTGGAAGCATTTTGGATACAAGCTCAAATTCGACTATGGATGATACTGCTTCTGAATCATCATTAGACGATAATAGTAATTCATGATCAACTGAAACTCGCAGAGATCTAGCTTCAGTATTACATATTTGTTGATTCTTGATTGAAAATTTTGAATGCTTGTAGTGTTGTGTGTATGTAGAAATTGAGAGTTTGAATGCAGTTTTGCTGAAGCAAAAGCAGCAAGTATGTATGTATAGTTATAAATGTGTATTTGGATTGGTATAGTTATAAAAGCAATTTGTACAACTTTCCATAACAAATTTGTTATGTACTGCAATTCTTACCAATAATATTGTATGGATTTTATGGTATCAGTTGAGTTGAGTTGAGCAGTTTTACTTTATCCAACAACCCCCCCTCTCCTCAACACACACACTCTCACACACACACAAAAAAGGGGTGATATAGGAGTATTTCTCTTTGGGAAAACTGTAATAACTATGATTTACCACCCCAATTCTATACACCTTTTTGCACTAAACCCCCGTTCTATATTCAGAATTTGACCTTGTACAAAACAAGTTGGTTTTGTTATGACTTTTTTAAAAAAAAAAAAATCCTTTTTGGGTACCACAACAAATGAGGGTATTGGCAGCACAATTTTTTCATACAAAATTACATCTGACAAATATTCCTAAGTTTGGTACTTAGTTCAAATTTTGACGGCCAAAATAAGGATGCTAGCCACTTTTTTCCTCCGCTGCACATGGTCTTTTCCATAAAAAAATAATAAATTAAAATTGACAGAATTAAGTATAACTTTAAAATTACACTCAACCATGTAAGGTATTGAATCTCATCACAATTTAATGATGTGGTATTTATGGTAGTAAAGTACATCGAAAGATTCTCTAGTCAAGTTTTACTGCGACCTAATGAAAAAGTATTTCACATGAAGAAATGTGTAAGAAATATTGCACATTATGAAGAAATATCATACGATGTACGTAATTAATCTTTCAACACTTCTAACTCACTACATATTTTGCTAGCATTAAATAACAGAAAATATGACTTTAAAACATCAGCATATATGTCATCTGGGAGAAAAAGTGATGGATGGATATACGTCAAGTATTCTAATCCTCAACTGCTTTAGTATATCAATTGTGTTGGAAAAATTATTTGCATGAGCTGGTTTTATATATAGATTATGTTTAATTTAATTTGGTTTGTGTGATGAAAATATAATTAGACTTATTGTGATTATTAAGTTTAAACCAATATAAATTAGTCTTGTGTAGTTTGCAGTCAATTATTCATGTGATAAACTATTTATGCATATATAGATATAGCTAAGTTTCTTCTACAGTCTAACTCCGGCCGTTATTTTGTCTTTTATTAAAACAAGAAGAAGGCCATAAATTAGTGTCAATTTCTGGTATCCTTAAATATCGAATCAAGCATGTAGACTAGGTGTCAATAGGACGGCTATTAATCTGAATCCAGTTCGAATCCGACTCGATTTGTCGGGGTTTTCGTTCGATGAGGTTCTAATGGATCTAATCTGATCCTGAAGATATATAATCTAGAATCCGTGGAGTAAATATGAATCTAGGTTTATATGATCCGGTTAATGGTTCGTATCCGATAATAAATAAATAAATTATATATATATATATGTAATATTTTATTAAGACAAGTAAAATTAATAATATACATTTTGGCATCCATTTAAGAAGAAATGAGTTAATAATTCATTCATATTTTATTCTTATACATATTTTCATCTAAATACATTAATGTTATTTAAGAAAGTTTAAACTCTTGAGCTAAATTAAATGATATTATAATGTTAACAACTTGTTTTAGAAGTAATATTATCCGATATTAGTTTAAATTTTAAAAGTAATATTATCCGATATCCGATTGAATGCAGATAAGATCTAATAGCTCGAAAAATTTAGATTCAAACGAACAAGATCTGATTATCTCAAAAAATTTAATCCGAATAAAATTCAGATCCAACCCGAATTTAATCCAACATAAAGAAGCGAAATCTGGATCGAGTATGATCCTATCCATTGATAGCCCTAATATATTGATGATGTCATAAATTCGAAGATGAAGTTTAATTTTTGCCACTATATGCAAATACTTAGTGGCAACTAATATTTTGAACTTTGGATAATATATTTATACAAATATTTTTGCCACTATTTACATAAAGATTTTGCAAAGTCAGGGAAGGTGGGAGTAATTATGATCATCCGAGTGGAATGAACGTGAAACAGGCTAAACTCAGGGGAGGTCCCTATAGTTAATCCTATAATTTATACTCACAAATATATTAATGATAATGACCATACTTATTAGTCACTAATCAATTAGTGATATATATATATTAAATGACCACAAAACTTTATAATAATTTGTGTGACTATTTTTATTGTCATTACATTGTTACTAAATATATGATACAAATTGCCAATAGTTAAAACTAATAGGTATTGATCACCACAAACTTATTTAAGCTAATATTGTAGTTGTCAAAATATTAAAATATTGTGACAAAACTAAATTTTGGTCATTGAAAAATTTAAATGGTGACAACTTTCGGATTATCAATATGAATAACATACAATTTATATATATATAGTCATGTCATCTGCCTAACCAATCCCAAATCATGCTTAGTACATCACACTAATTAAGGATTATTACACCTGTTGCTTAGTCACAAGCCAATTTTAAGTGGTCCTAACACAAAATGTTTGATGAAGCATGCATGCATGTGGATACTATTTATCTAAAACATATAAACCTAATATATTTTGAGATTAGTTAAGAAGTCTTAATTGTAAAGGGCTGTGATGTATGTCAATCTGTAGACATAACTGACCCTACCATGTTCTTCTTTTGCTATTCATGTTCTGGCCAAGCGTGCGTTTTGATTCATTAATTCATTTCAAGATTTTGTTTAACTTATTTTAATTTGTTTTTGCAAAATTCAGAAAACAATTTCACAAGTTTCCCTATGTGGAGATGTATTCTAGATTTCTATAAATGATTGAAATGAGAGGTCCATCATTTTTTAATTTGTTATATATATATTTTTCAACCAAACAATTTTTTTATTTTTATATTTTAATGTTGGCCAATGATATGACTCTTCTTTTTAATTTTTTTTAGTAAGATTGAATTTAAGATCTGTTAGATATAGAAAAAAAAAACAAGAAATTATCATTTTCTATAGTGTAATTGAACTCACTAATAAAATTTAGGTGAGCCAAATAACGTACATTTCATCTTATTCCAGATCATCAATGCAATGAAGCTTGGAAATAGCTAATTAACTGAGTTGTTGATAAAATAAAAAGCCTATATAATTGATCGAGTTGTTAAAAAGAAAACTAATTACTTGACTACTTTGCATTAAATATTAGAAAAAAAAAGGTCAATTTCAATAAAGAAATGAGCATGGATTACAATTTCGATACTTTTACATCGAAAATACCGAAAAGTTTCTATTTTTCAGTTAATAGAAACGCAATATTGTATTTTCTATTTCAACATATTACTTTGATTTACAATTTTTTCAAATATTTCTTGAAAATTCCCGAGAAGTTTCGAAAAATTCTCAAAAAAATTCTATTATTTAACTGACAAAAAACATAACGCAAAAACGAAACTATAATCCATGGAAATGAGAATATTCCAATTATTTTGCATACAAGATGATTTCTGCCATATACTTTTGTTTTAAAAAGAGATGGATCTGAATTTTCTATTTTAGTCCTTCAAAATTATGGAACTGTGGCTTTGTCCATGCTGAAAGACATATATTTTTTTAAATATTAATTTATTAAAAAATTAAATAACCTACCGATTTTGAAGTAATCACACCAGTTTGGATAATGTGACAAGATGATCAATATTCCAATAATTTGGTTGTTATAATTCTATTTCAAATTTAATCATCTCCAGCAGTCATTTAATATTCTAAATAATTTAGATTAACAACATATATACTAATAATCCAACTTAAATCATAGTTCAGATTCCAACAAGATTGTTACTCGGTGATGTGGATCTTTTTCTGGTACGTAGATTAGGTTTTGGATTCGATGCCTGTTATCTACGGTCATATTAAAAAAAATTCGAGAATTTTGGGAAACGTTTCGGTAACATGACTAGGAAAAAATGTTAATTTTTTTTTACTAAATTAAGTAAAATAAGTTAGTCTCAAGACAAACAAATAATTTCGAAATTATATCTTATTTTCGTTTCCGTTGATTCAGAAATAGAAAGTTTTCGATGTTTTCGACTGAAACGGTAGAAATTTTGATCCATGTATATATCTTTGAAGGATAAAAGACTTGGGAAATAAAATGTGTACCTTAATTAGGGGATTTTTTATGTATATATACCTCGATAACGTTCATTTTGTTAATCACAGGATATTGTTTGATTTTCTGCCATTACGTTTCATAATTGTTTCCTTGGTGGCTTAATTATACAGGTGCAATATATATGCTTGAACTTATATATATATATATATATATATATATATATATATATATATATATATAGGATGGATATTTTTTTCATATATGTTCGACTTGGGAGTTCTTATGACATTTCTGACATGTAGTACGTAGTTTTCATTTGTTTTAATCAAAACCAATTATAAAAATATATTTGTGTCTTGGGATTTAATTAAATGGATCTTAAGATCTATATATATAGACGATGACAAAGCTATTGAGTAGGAAACGGCTATTGGACAACATAAATGCATCCGTGACCTATATTTATGGCATATGGCCGACTATGTAATGAATCTAGGGTTGACAATTAATTTGTCTAAACTCCTATATGCCAAAGTTTGATTAATGTTCCTTTCTAAGTTTTGTATCTCTTAAATAGTTCATTTCAAATTTAATTATATATACTCCATCTTTTTTCTCATAGTTAAATTGATCTCCATGTTTCGAGTTACATATACTACAAAGAAGGAAAAAATGCCCCTTTTCTTGCTAAAGAAAGGGATAATTAAAGAATTAGTTCGATTCTTCGTTTTTTAAATGAATCACATTGTCTTAAGTAATTTGATTTCTTTATAAAATCATTTTATTCTAAAATAAATAATGATTGTCGTATATCAAATCGAGAATATAGTTCATTAGGTGCGTGTAAAATTAACTAGTTGATATGTGTATAATAAACTGACAAACCGCCTTATTTGGGGATCACGTGAATAGAGAATAAAAAGTAATGACCCAAGATGGTTGGGTTAAGTGGTAGTCATGGATCAAAATTTCCATCTTTTCCGTCGAAAATATCGAAAAGTTTCCGTTTTTGAATCAAGCGAAACGAAAACAAGATGTAATTTTGAAACTATTTGTTTGCCTTAAACTCTGTTATTTTTCTAAATTTAGTAATTTTTTTTACAATTTTTCCTTAGTGTTTCCGAAACATTTCGAAAGATTTCCAATATTTGGCTGACCGAAACACACACTCGAAACGAAATTTTGATCCATGGTGGTAGTGACCATGGATCAAAATTTCGTTTCGAGTGTGTGTTTCGGTCAGCGAAATATTGGAAATCTTTCGAAACTTTTCGGAAATGTTTCGGAAACACTAAGGAAAAATTGTAAAAAAAATTACTAAATTTAGAAAAATAACAGAGTTTAAGGCAAACAAATAGTTTCAAAATTACATCTTGTTTTCGTTTCGCTTGATTCAAAAACGAAAACTTTTCGATATTTTCGATGAAAAATATGGAAATTTTGATCCATGGTAGTGACTTGCCACTCCCAGATGCGAGACTCAAATTCGAATCCTACTGGAGACACCACACTGGGGAGGACTTATACCATTTGCACTCTTCGGTCCGAGCTATAAATACACAGTCTAGTAGATAAAATATATATATATATATATATATATATTCAATCAAAATTATCATTCATAAACTCTAGCATCTAAAAACGGTGGTCCAGGGAGTATATATTTCCTAACAAAAAGTTTGGTTCGATAACATTTTCGATCTGTTATCCAATCAATTAAAATTATATTAAGCAAATGTATAGGAAAAATGCATGATACTCCCCCGTATTATAGGAATCCTCAATTTTGTGTAAAACTCCTTTATAAAAATTCTATTGCACAAAATATCTTTGTGTTTTTAAAAACTCTGTATAGAATTTCGTATCCGTTCACTTCCGTTAGTTTTTTTTATATGGGTGTGCACAAAGTCCCCTGGTGCCTTTTTAAGTTTTGCATAAAATCTCCTTGTACTTTTTAAGATTTGCACATAAACCCTTTTCACTTTTTAATCATATCATTTTTTTTTTAATTCTAGGGGTAGTTTAATTATATCAACTAAAATTTAGCGGTGTACAACTACTGAGTAAAGGAGAGTGTGCAGAGTTTCTGAAAGAACAAGGAAAATTTGACGCAATAAAAATTTCATAAGGGAATTTTGTGCAGGTTTCTCATAACATAGAGTATCGTCGTGCATTTCCCCCCAAATGTATATTGTTAAATATTATTGAAGACAACAAATATAAATATCACTCAAATCTAATAATTAAGGTATGAATAATGTGGTCATTAAAAAGTGCATCAAGTAATTAAGCCAAAAAGTGAGATTAAACTCACCTCTACCTATTTAAAAAGAATAGTTTCACGTGGTTTATACATAAGAGACGTATATAAGTTAATCATTTAAAATTATTCATTGAATAGAATTTTTTTGAGAGAATTGCATTTTTGGTACCCTGCTTAATTAGATCAATTCTCACTTTTGATATATCTAACAAATTGTTACATATTGGTACCGTCATTAAGTCTTATTACAAATTTGACGCCATTACTTATTTTGACTGACAATTTTACCGCATAATATTTCAGGCTACCAAAATAGCGCCACATCATCAAATTTAGTGACCATTTTAGTCCGCATTGTTGCCAAATTTTAAAATTGACTCGAAAAAGACCACGTGCAGACCAATTAAGAGATTTTACTTATTACATTTAAATAACTAATTTGATTTATAAAAAATATTAATAAATTAAATAATACTTTAACATAAATCTAAAAAAAATTAAGAAAATATATTATTTTCAAATTTAAGATTTATATAATAGTATTAATATATTTAATATTTATAAAAATTAATAAATTATATAATTAAAAACTATTTAATATTTATTAATATAATAAATTATAGTTAAAAAAACTAAAAATCCACCAACCCCACCCCCAACCCAGTAACACCCTCCCCCACCCCCCAAATTCTCAGGTCGACGGTGGCCTGGGATAGAACCCAGGCCACCACGACAGCAGAACCCAAGCTGTGGTGGCCTGGGTTCTCCGATCCCAGGACATCGGCGGCCTGGAAATTGGGGGAAGGGGTGGTTATGGGGTTGGGGGTGGGGTGTGGTAGGTGCATTCTTAGTTTTTTTTTAAATTATAATTCTTTATTATTTATTATTTTAATAAATATAAAATAGTTTTTAATTAAATAATTATTTATTTTTATAAATATTAAATAGGTTAATACTATTATATAAATCTTAGATTTGAAAAAAATAATTTTTTTCCAGATTTATATTAATTTATTAATATTTTTTATAAAATTAAATTAATTATGTAAATAATATAAGTAAAATCTCAAGATTGGTCCGCACATGATCTCATTCGAGTCAATTTTAAAATTTTAATGTTGACTAAAATTGTCACTAAATTGAAAATGTGAGGCTATTTTTGTAGACTGAAATGTTATGGGGTAAAATTATCAATCAACATTAGTAATTGCAACAACTTTGCAATATGACTTAACTGTCACGTTACCACTTAACAATTATTTTTAACGGTGGTACCAAATGTGTCACAATTTGTTAAAATATGGTACCAAATATATTGAACACGTAAAACGGTGTACCAAAAGTGAGAATTGATCTTAAGCGCGGTATCAAAAATACAATTCTCTCGATTTTTTTTAAATCTAACCCAAAGTCAAGATTATTTATAATTCTTCGATAAAGTCCATGATTAATCAAGTTTAAAATGATGCCTTATCAACATCATTGAAAATCAGCTTCTCTTTTCTTTGGCGTCAAACTAAATTTTGGCAATAGAATAATGTTTGTGCACTACTTCAAACACAAGATCACTTATGGTTCACTTCCTCCAATTTTCGAATGTTCATGCGTGCATGAAATTTCGTGACACAACATTTTCCTCAGTGAAACGGATATTTGCTTTGGTACTAGTATTTCGTTCTACACTAAATTAAACATGGCGAATTTAAGATGAAATTGTACATTTAATCACGCAATTAACTTTTCAACCAATAACAAAAAGAGTCTCTTATTTTCAGACTCAATATATTGATCTTATAAAATATCTCCGTCGTCTCAATTTTTGCTAGGCCGGTACACTTTAATTGGAAAATCCATGGATCAAAATTTCGTTTCGAGTGTGTGTTTCGGTCAGCCAAATATTGGAAATCTTTCGAAATGTTTCGGAAACACTAAGGAAAAATTGTAAAAAAAATTACTAAATTTAGAAAAATAACAGAGTTTAAGGCAAACAAATAGTTTCAAAATTACATCTTGTTTTCGTTTCGCTTGATTCAAAAACGGAAACTTTTCGATATTTTCGACGGAAAAGATGGAAATTTTGATCCATGGGAAAATCTCTAACAACCCATATTTTTTTATAGGAGATTTCCTTTTTATCTACAGAAAGATAAATGACCAGATTTCTTAATTTTTTCCATAGGGAGTTAGTGAAATATAAATTTCTTAATTTTTGCCTTTTCCAAATGTTTTCAGGTCTAAAATCTGATTTAATTTATTTTGAGGTCTCAGACACATAACAGCGGTTCGAACCAAAGTTCGCCACATTGTCGGGACTAGTCTCTTCCACTATATCAAACATCCATTAGTAAAAATATATTTAAGTTTATGATAAAAAAAAAAATTAATATACAATTTGCCTATGTAACCTTAGAACCCTAGCTAGCTAGCTAAGCTTATATATATATGATGATATATCCACCCCCAACCGCTTCCCCACAACGGCGGCCTCCACCACCCTCTCTTATTTTTAGTTGAATTGCTTAACGGCCAAAAAGAGACAAAGTAGAAAAATGCATATAAAAAGAACCAATATGGGAAAATATATACTAAGTGTAGATGGATAGCAATAATGGACCCAAGAAAAAATTGAAAATGCCCCCACCAAATTCAAGTGGGTGGTAATGGAACCATGTGCGATCATATGGTGGTTGGCCCTTTTCCGACCCCACATAACTCTCTTTTCACCTCCAAATCCAATACCCATGAAAATGAAAGATCAATATATTTTTATATATATAAATATGTATATATATATATATATATATATTTTTTTTTTCTTTTATTCTTCTCAATAAAAAAAGGCTTTCTTTCTTTAGAATATAAAGTTTTTTCTCACAAAATTATTCTCTTATATAAGACAATTAATGATGTGATATCGCGAGCTTTTAAATGTAATTTATCAGTATAATAATATAAAAATGTACAATAAATTTTAATTTAAACTTTAATTTACTTAAAATTTTAGGCATGCCAAATTTAACGAAGGAATAAATTAAACGGTGAGGATAGAATATTTCATGCATAAGCAAAATATATAAATGATGTGGTGCAATAAGTGGATAATATTTATTCAATTCAACACGGTGAATATGAGGTTTTGCAGACTATTACTCCTTAAATTTAAAGACATAAATTATCTGGTTCGTATGTTATACCACACTCTTCGTGTTGAATGCATATAATTATCAAACGGAGAGACTAATTAATATCATAAAGAAACCAAATTACACCTAAAATACATTTCACACATTAAAGATTGATTCTCAAGTCTCCTTTCTCGACCTTCCATTTTCAATCCTTTCTCTCCCTAATATTCTTCTTTTTCTCATTCCCTTCACATTCATTCTCTCTCTCTCTCACACACTCACACACTTACACGTTTACTGTTTGTTATAAAAGAAGAAGAAGAGAGATCTTGTGTCAGAAGTCTAAACTCAACTTCTCTTTTCTTTTGGTTGTCCTTAAGAACAACAAAGGAGGCCGGCCCCTTGGTGTCAGAAAAACAAAATCTCTATCTCCAAAAACAGAAACCCTAATTTCATTTTCTTTCACATACATATATATATATATATATATATATCTCCATGACAACTGCCAAGAATTTAATTACAACAAACCCTACCTCCATCAGAACCAAATTCGCCATTCGTTTTCTTCTGGCCATGAAAAAACTAAACAAGAAAAAGCCTCCAAATTCGAACAAACTCAAGAAATATCACATGATCAAATCTGCCGCCTATGCATCAATGGCTTCTGCAGTCGGGCCAAGGAGGGCTTGGAGTCGGGCCGTACTTTGGAAGATCAAAAACCGACGTAGCTTGATCATCAAGAAAAGACAAAACCCTAAAAATGATTTAGCTTCTCAGAGAGAATACGACCTCCGGGGGCTCGTGCCCGGGGGCCAAGGAATGGATTTTGGAAGGTTGTTGTCTGAAACTGCTCATTACATAAAGTGCCTTAGAGCCCAGGTAGAGGTCATGAATAATATTGCTGATTATTATTCAAAATGAGCTAAATATACTATATATTTATCTATAATATATTACATATATAGTAGTATTATTAAATTTTACAGACGGAAGAAGAAAGATGGAGTTTTGAAAAATGGATCAGTATTTTATTTACCCTAGCAATTAATGTTGATCAGATAATAATAATAATAATAGGGTGACTGGATATTGGTTAATTGTTTTTTTTTTTTGTGTGTGATATATATTATGGTGTACAGATACGTGATATCAAGATTGTTTAGTACTTTTGATTTTGTTTAAATTGGTTTCCACATAAAGATGTAGTTATTTTTTTCCTTGTGTAAATTAATTTTAGCTCATATGTATATATTTACTCGATTTTATCTTGTGAATAATAAAATTGATGGCAGTTTAGGATTTAATATGTTGGCTGTGGATCGATTCTCCATTTTTTAGACTATGTTTGTGAAATATATAGTTGGCTTACAAGGAACCTGGTAAGGTACTTTATTTATTTATTTATTTGTTTTTTTTTTTTTTTTTGAGAATACTGGTGAAGTACTCTTTGCTATGCAATAAAGTTTCTAGCTACTTGATATGTGTAAATATGAGATTGGAATATATATGTTGATCCTTATTAATTTAATATGTACCAAGAGTTTGAACGTGATTGATAATTTTGTTAGTTATTTCTTGGAATATGAATTTTAGTTTTCTTTTTTGTTAAAGGGATGGAATTAGCAACATTGCCTGCCTAAATTATAGTAATTGTTTTCCATTACTGATCGACAAGTTCATATATATTAATTCTAAGATAAAGTAAAATTCTATTTTCCAACTTCAGTAGTATATATATTGTATGCGTTAAATCCAAGTAATTATATATGTATGTATTGTATTATAGGTAAAAAAAGGTGGTATTTTTAGCTTTTGTATGTTCTCGTCTTCATTTCACCTTGCTTTTCATTCAATTCTTTTATGCGATGCTAGAATTTTGAAGTGCTGGCATTTTATTTATAATAAAGGTGCAATAGAAATACCCTTCCTTTTTAAAATTAATTAATTAAATAGTTACGGTCAAGAGATTTGAACTTGAAATTTCCATAGTCATGTAGGCCGGGCATTTGAAAATTTTCTCCCATATCATGTGATGATATATACAGGTTCACTAGTCAATTTCTACAAGACTAATTAATTCATTTTAAATGGTATTAGAGCAGATTTAAATACATTTAATTCTTTCAGTTACCTTTTTCTATACTTAATTTACCACTTAATATAAATAAATACTATAAGTAGATTATAAATTAATGAAGTATATTGAAAACTATAATTTACCTATAATTAATGGTTTTTGCGTAACTTTTAAACTCATTAATTATGTTAAATAAATTATAGATTGTTTACATAGCAATATAAGATTGCATTTTATTGAATTGTCCAACTCATTTAAAAGTTTAAGCTGTTATTTAAACATAACAAGCCCCCCAACCAACAAGTGGTTGGTTTAGTGAAAGGAACTAGTCACTACAAAGTAACGAACTCATGTTCGAATCCATGTTGGGAGAGGTTCCCACTTAAGGAAGTTATGTGCCGCTGACGCGCCTCGAAATGGACTAAATCCTTGGGAAACATAAAAAAAAAAAAAAAAAAAAAAAAATATTAACAAGCCCCCTCGTATGTGGACAGTTTACATTAACTCAAGTCTAATTACATGCGAAATTTAGAATGGGTGATGGAGACATTCGAACTCATGACTTCTTTTGAGCTCTTGTCAAACTCATAAAGGAAAATTCATTTAATATTTATACTTAACATATAAATTTTCAACTCAGAAATGAAGTTCATATTAGTATGATAATTGTACCAGAACAACAAAATTAAAAAAAAAATAAAAAATCATTTTGCACGTAAATTTTCCCTTTTTTGGTTTAATTTGAGAATTGAGACTAAAAGTGTCACTTTATAAAGCAGACAAAACATTTTCAAATTTGAGACCAAAAATATAATATTATAAATTACAAGGTTAAAAGTATTGAGGGTCTAATTACAATTATTATCTAGTACTTGTACAATTGGACAGAAGAAAAAGCTCCAAGGATTGGAAAGGTTTTTGTACGCCCAATAAGCCCAATATTAAACAGAAGAACTGAATCAAACCCGCAAGCCCAATACACCACCCTGCTTAAGGCCGGCGAGATCAAATTTCAAGATTTAGAAATTGAATTTTATTTTTTTTATCTTTTAGAATACATACATTCATCACAAATCATTTTTACAAATAATTATAAATAATAAATCACTATCAAACACTTAGTAAATTAAAAAAAAAATTTACATTAATGAAAATTGAATATATGGTCCAAGTATTAAAAATCAGACCAAATTACAAATATCAGATTACACAAGTTCGAAATGAATAAAGCCCTTTTGAGATAAAATTTTAAAAATAATCCACTTAAATTCAACCCATAAATACTCTAATAAAATTAACACATTATGCAATCATAGAAAACTTAAATAATATATATCATTCAATATCTTTTGAAACTCGATAAATTAAATATCAAATGATTAACAAAACATATGAAAGGATCAAACTACTAAAACTCGACTAGCGTTCAGATCGATTAAGACTCATTTGAGCTCGATTTGCTAAAAAAAAGAAGTAACAAACACAATCTCAAGTACATAAAATCAGATAAGACCCGAGCAAAGAGTTTCAACTTTACTCAGATTCATTTACACTGTCCAGAACAATACACAGCATAAACGCTGTTAGCTTAGATAGTGTAGATAACGACAAATAAATCGTGCATCCAAAGAACACGATAACACCAGAGCTCAACATTAGTGGCATCCCTAAAATCATGGCCTGAAACTCCAAAAACCACAACTCATTTTACAGCAAAACCGATTTTATTTCTATAACAATTGCACTATACATAACAAATAATTAGATCCTTTATTCCAGGTAACAAGAAAACTGTACAAATGACCATCTGAAACTGCAAATGGGACCAAAATCTTCTATTTTAAAATAGTTATATGCAGCTATATCTATAACTCTACTCCTCCGTATATAGATAAAACGAAGACGTTTCGTCAAGCTTTCAAGGTTTGTGGAATTATAATTGCTGGTAAATCTCTGATCCTATATCCACTGCCCCAGAAGGAAGCTAAACAAAGACCCATTATAGCCATAGCAACAACCGAGCAAGCAGGAGAAACGGCTTGAGTGCTACCAAGAAATTGAGTCGCAAGAAGTCCGGCTAGCGTTGAACTTTGCATTCCCGTGCACAATGAAATTGTTCTGCACACTTCTTCTTCTAACCTGTCAATAGTTAATAATGCCATATGATCATATATTCTTTATCAAAAATCGAGTTTTGAAATTTTGGATTTTAAAAACTTCAAAACTCAAACGGCCATCCAAAATGCAGACGAACTTGACCAATTGACCATATAGCCAGAATCTTATTAAAATGGGAGCCGAGAATTGAACTCTAGTCGATCTAGTCTAAGGTATTTGGATTCTTTATATGATTAAGCGAGAAAGAAACTATGTACTAAAAGGATACTTGCCTCAAAGGTTGAATTTTGGAGATCCAATAGCCCAAGGTGAATGCTAATGCATGAAACGATAATACAGGACCGACCAATTTTAGACCTGCTGCAGAAAGAATTTGGCTTCTATTTATAGCAAGAGGACTTCCAATACACATTGAAGTACAAATCATTGCAACAACCGGCATCAAAGGTTGCAGAATAGATACAATTGGTTTCGCATAAGTGTTTAGCACCAAACCAAGAGCCACTGGAGCAAGAACCACCTGCGAATTAAAAGCAAATTTCATGAGCAATAATGCAATATAACCGAAAATTATTAATATATACCAAATCCAGTCAAAATGCAAAAATTAAGTACAAAACCAATATACATGCAATGATGCATAGGGTCCTAAACAAGGATAAAAAAATTCCACCGTTTCAATCTAAAACATCGAAAAGTTTCTGTTTTTGAATCAATAGAAACGAAAATAAGGCGTAATTCTAAAGCTATTTGTTTTCCTTGAGAATCTCTTATTTTCTTAATTTAGTAATTTCTTCACAGTTTTTCCTAATGTTTCAAAAAGTTTTCGAAAAATCTCCAATATTTTAGCTGACCGAAACATGTACTAGAGAAACCAAATTTTGATCCATGGTCCTAAACTTTATTCTAGAAAGGCCCTGTAAGATATCCTTTTATCTTATAATTTACATTCTTCTATCCCTATCCATGTAGCATTTTAGTTTTCCAAAATCAAAATTAAAAATCACGATGGACTATGTCACATGAAAGATGCGGTGAGTAGGCTATCTTATACATAGAAAAAGATATGTTGGAAAGTATGAGAGTAAGAAAGAGCCCTCAAAAGAATATAAGGAGCCTTTGATACCTGTAGAATTGATTTTGACATGGCAATAGCATCAACGGGAACAACGGAGCCAATGAGAAGGCCCGTTAAAAAAGGGGTAATAAGAACCGAGGCAATAGTAGACGAGCTTGTCAGAAGGATGCTCAAAGCCACATCTCCTTTACTCAAGAAGCTCGCATAACTAGAGAGCTGGGCCCCAGCAACACATGACATTAGTACAAAACCGGTATAGAACATAGGAGACATCCCACAAGCACGTGCCACAAGCACCCCAAGTGCCGGCTTGACCATATATTGAGCAATAAAGCCAATAGATAACGGCAAAGGTCTGCACCAAAAAAGAAAGAAACCAAGTAATTTGGACTGCCAACTAATCAAATTTACTAAGATAAATAGTAGAAGGTAAAAGATATGACCTCTTAAATGCTAGAGCAAAATCATCGATCGAGAGTTTAATTCCAATAGACAACATAATTCCTCCTAGTGCCGGAGCATACAAATCCTTCGACACCCTGCAGGTTCCCTCTATCATTTACAAAAACAAGAATCTAAAAAGTGAACACACGTACCTAATGAGATGAGATGTAATGCAATTTCTTCAATATCCAGATATTATGCATTGAAAACATTCATTTTTTTTTTACTAATTATCCATAAACTATGAAACGGATTTACTACTACCACAGCAAATCCTATGAAATGCATGTGCATAAGTAACATTAATAGCAGAAATACAAAATAATACTAGTAAAAGATCTCCAATAGAGAAACATTTTTCATTGTCTGAGTAGTTATAAACAAACATAATATTTTGTCAGTAAAGTAAAGTAATGAAGTATACTCTACAGTCCACACATAATATAAAAGCAATTGTCATGCTATATAAGCTATTCAAGATTAGAATATAGTATTGCTTCCTCTTGGATTATATTTTTATTTTTCAATATCTCGAGATTCGAGAAAAAAAACCCCAAAGACCAAGGGCCCATAAGTTTGGGTTCTCGTCCTTCCTATAAACTCAAACAAACAACATTTATGTTTCTTGAGAATTAGATTATTTCTTGATATTTGTTCCATTCTGAAACGAAAACCAAAACAAGAATAATTCTCAAATACACGAAAACTGGAAAAATCTCTAAAACTCTCTCAGAAAACTCAAACAAACACAAACGGCTTCAACATCACAGCAATACTAGCGCACCACAATATTTTTCATACAATTTGGGAACTCATGCCAATAACTACTACCCAATGACTCATCAAAACAATCAAGAGAGTATAAAACAGATAAACATTCCACGAGTAAAATACATAAAAAATATCAAAACCAAAAGAAAAATTAATAAAATCAATACCAAGTGAAAGTTGAAGGTTGAGAAAGAGCGGCTACTGCGGTGAGAGCCACCACAAACGGAAGCAGAGCAGACAAGACTTGAGAAGCATCAGATTTTTCTTCAAATTCCACTGCACCCCTGATGGGGTCCACAACAAATGAAAGCAATGAAAAATTGCCTTCTCTTTTATGTAACCCAACTTTCCCAAATAAAGGCGATGAAGTTGAGCATGCAACGGCAGAAAAAGAGCCCCCGCCACTTGTCTTATAATTTCTTGAAATCCCTTTTCGAATTAAGGAAAAAGATTGCTTCTTTAAATTTATTGAGTTTTTGGGATAGGGTTTGGAGTGGAAAAACAAAGTTTTGGGACTAGTTTGGAGGGAAAGGAGTGGAATTGATGACATTATTGAAGAGAGTTTTTTGGCTGTAAGTACAATAAATCTCGCCGGCGGAAAAGGTGTTTCCCGGCGAGGGAATGGTGGTTATGAATTTGAGGGGAGGGATAAGGGTAATAAAATAAATTAAGATATTTTAGTGACCTTTTTTATGAATCTTTTCTTTCATCTTTCTTGTGAATTGTAATTCATAATGAATAGAGAAAATACATCTACATGTAGCACTACACGTAGAAAAGGCGTACTAAGTATTGTACAGTTCACAAAAATATAATTTAACATTAATAGAGTATTTCATAATAAATAAATAAAATTATACTTCGATTTCTCTTATGAATTATTAATTTTGCTTCTAGTAATTAATGATATTTCATCTAAAAAAGATTTATAAAAGATTCCGATGAAATTGAAAATTATCAAGTAAATATTACGAACTTTGTAAACTTTTAGTTGATAGTGACTGGATTTGTATGTTTGATGATAAATTGCGTGTTTAAATATTCAATTTATGACTAGAAAAATGAGTAAAATGCAAAATACTTATATGCGTGTTACTTTTGATCGGCATATATTCTTTTATTGGCGAAACACATTTTACGTTAAAATTTTATTAGGAAAAAACCTCGTATTATCAATTTATGAGCTCATTGAGACCATGTGCGAATTAAGACTTGATTGTACAGGGTTATTATCATTTTTTTATATTTAAAAGTGGATTGTGAATTTTTAAATGTTAACATTGTGTTTTGGCATTTTATTTCAAATAAAAAATAAATTATAAGGTATATTTGTTATTTTCCCTCCTAATCATGAAAATACTTGTAAATTGAGCTAGAAAAATACAGTTGTTTTCTCGAAGAACATATAGAGTTATTTTACTACTAAAATAAATAACACAAAAGATTTCTACCAATTGGAGATTATTTTTATATTTCTGTTTGTACCCAAAATAAAATTTATAGCAAACAATTTCACTCCTAGAAATATCACCGGGGTCCATACTTAAGTCCAATTAGTAATGCAGTTGAAAATGAATTTAACTAATTGATCAAACATGAAAACTCGAAATGCTATTCTTCATTTTTTAAATAAAAATTCGCTATTGTTTATTTGATGTGTAAGCAAAACCTTTTTTGTAGTGGTTTATTCACTCGAGTTGATTTATTAGTTTATAATAATAATTTGATTTATTTATTGACGAATATCAACCATTATTAATTATGCCACTATATCCTCCTATCGTGTATTTAAAATATCCATTCAACTAATTATTATATAAAAGTAAATAAAAAATCCATCCAACAGAATAAATAGCTCCAGTAATTCTTGAGACAAACCCAGTGGATAAGAACCATGATTAATTTTCAACACTATACTAAGGCCTGTCCTTTGATTTACTAGTTCACAGAATATGACTTAAGTGATTATGACATCTTTCTTTTGTGGTTAAAAAATGGTCTTATCTTATTGTGAGGATTTTTGATGTGCTAATTTCCCGGTTCTGAAAGGCCATGTTTGGAACTTGAACTTTAGTGAAGAAAATTACAAAGAGCAGCAGTTGTTCTATCATTTCATGCAACTATTTTACTCACTAAAATTCAAGAACCGACAATAACCTAACAAATCCTTTCAGAACAAACCTAGTATGCATTTAGAACATCATTACACCAACAACTCTCGTGGAGTAGTCTCTTAGAAGAACGTCATCACACGAACAACTCTCGTGTAGTCTCACAATGTCATGCTAGTGGCTAACACACACACACAAGGTGATGAAAGAAAAGTGGCCATCAAAACTGGACCACTGGTGCTGAACTAAGTAAGTGACCACCACTATCAAAAAAAGAGCAACATAGAGATAAACTCAAAATAAGAGGGTACAATAAATGTTTCTCTAATGGTATCCATTCTTACCACTTCCTCAAATTGTAGCATTCACTGTAGTCAAAATAAACTCAGAATTAGTATGCTGATACATAGGGGAAAGAAAGAAAGACTACCAAATAATATATACTTACAACAAATACAAAATGGAGAAAGAACCCCTTTATTCCTTATTTTGAAATAGTAATATTCAACAAATTTTGTGCTTATATCTCCATATTCATTATCAATTTTCGAATAGTAACAAACTTGTACAAATATCGTCACCTGGTTATCCCGCGTGATCATCTCTCCTGTTTCAAGATCCAGGCGACTTACTGCACTTTACCAAACAATCACTTAACTCCTTTCAATTGAATCTGTGCAGTTGTATCAATAACAAGAGCTGGCACTGACTACTGAGTTGACTCGACACTGTACACACAACCGCACACACTATAGAATGAAATGAAGAAATACGATCTCTAGAACTGTACATACGAGAATTTGAAATCTGTAAAGTGATTGAGCTATAATGCATCCTCTTCCTCTGCGAAAACTATAATGATGTTGTTCTTGCAACATTATTCTGATCAAACTCAAATCGGAGCTTCCCGGACATAATCTGCATCAAAATGGCATGCCAATCATAAATCACACTGCATTTAACATAAATCAATAATGTATACCCTCTTAAAACTCCAAAATTTGTGAAACTTTAGCAAGAAAAATAGCTATGAAAATGCCATATCAAGCGTTCTTGTAGATAGTCCATATGGGGTAAATTACCTTTTAACTCAAAAAATATTCAATCCTTTTTCCACCTTATGCAAAAAGTGATTTCATCTACTATTATTGAACCCACTACTTCGCATTCCTTATTCTAACATCAAAGGAACCCACAACATTGCATATATTCCAATTATGAAAGAAAATATAATCAAGCTACTCGTTCCTCGTTTGAGCTCACTTCAGTATACTTATCAAACAAGATTAGAACAATATTTTTCATAGGACACTTTTGAAGCTCAGTTTGAAGTCGACTCGATAAGCTAAAAAGTGGAAAATATATGTAAAAATATCAAGGTACTCGATACTCGGCCCAAACTCGTTCCATGAAATGTCATACAAACTGGTTCTTTTGTCGGTCAAACCAATCCCAAACACAATTTCAAGCTTCATAAAATTCAAATCAAGTTTGAACAATGTTTCACTCTGACCTGTTTACACCTCTAATTCTGTCACAATCTCAAGCTCAAAATCAAAAGTCCCAGAATAAATAATTCAAAAATAAAATAAAAATACGTCACAACTTCATTAATGCCAAGACCTAAGAAGGAACAGAAAATCAACCTTTGAAACAGTCTCAACAACATGCCTCCCATCCCGAAGATCCGGACCCGGACCCGCCAAACAATCCCTCGGAGTTTCAAAAGAAGACAATGAAAACTGCTTAGAAACAACGCCCACATCAAAGTAAATCAACCCGGAACTCGGAATATCGACCCGGATTTCAATAACCGGAAACCACAAAAACAAATCCTGGGCCGTAACACCGGTCAGACCATCGATCTGGCCGAACCGAAGTGTGCCTGAAATATTTCTATCGTAGTGCAATTCATTCTCGAACTTAGCATTACAAGCTCGATCTAAGTTCACCTCGAAATTTCCGGAACTATCTAAGCTGAAATTGCTAATCCCTTTTGGGAGTAAGCCCATTGGTAACCCGTGTTGCTTTAGAACATCGTATATGGATGAATCATTAGAAGCTAGTACCATTGATGAAAATATTAATACAGAGGATAGTTGTATGAGAAAATGGTGTAGCGATTGCATTTTTATTTTTAATTAGCTTTTTGTGGGTTGTATCATAGGAGAGTTTTCTGGTTTAGGGTTTATGGACTTTGTAGGAAAGAAAATTGGGGTGGAAGTGGGGTTGGGGGTGAAGGAGAAGAAGTACAAGGGAGAAGGTGCCAGTTAGGATACAGAGGGGATTAGGAGAGAATGATCAATTATTGGTAGTGAAGGTGAAGGTGGATCCCCTTCTTTGTATCTTGATTTTCTGGTGTTGCGGGTGTATTGGGCTGGCCAATGGGACTTCACGTAGTAAGGGTAAATAGGGGATTTTGATGTGCGGGGAATATTCTGTAGCACGTGTTGGGTTTATCGAGGGGGAGATTGTTAAGTTGACAAATAGGGGAGTGTTGCAATCGGAAAGTGAGTGAAAGAGGAGACTGCAGCTGAAAATGCATGGAAGATTTTAGCAACAAGCCAACAAGTACAATAGATGGAGTAAGATAGAATTCATGTGAGCAAAGCGTGATTTATTTTTATTGAAAAAAAAAATGTATTGACTATTGATATTATCATGTTTTATGCGAAACTTGTATTAAATTTTTTGTTATATCAAATTTTTTTGTGCTTTAAAACGTTTTTTGTAAAACTATCTTGTACTCTAGTTATATCTAGAGGCAATTAATTTAAGCAATTCAATTAAAAAAATAACGGTGTTAGTAACTAAGGGAGATAGAGAGTTTTATGCAGGTATTGAGAGTACAATAGAGTTTGGTGCAAAAAATAAATAAATTCACAGTGTAATTTTGTGCAGGTTTCGTATAATACAAGGTAGTATTGTGCATTTACCTCATTTTACAACACAAATAAAACTAACTTGCAACAATTTTTGTTTGAAATATTTTTGGAGCTCGACTCGACCCGAAATTGATAAATTAAAAATTGACAAAAAATATAAAAATATCAAATTACTCAATATTTGATTGAATCGATAAAAACTCATTCGAGTTTGGTTCATTTAACAATCAAACTATGTTCAAATACAATTTAAGCTTGATACAAAATCCAAAGCAATTTTAATAATATGCGTTCAAAATAATTATTAATTTGTTTGAGTGATATACATTAAATAATTTTTCTATCTAACAATTTAAGATTTTAGATGAGTAGGCCATTCAATAGTTACCCGTGAAAGAAGTGTTTGAATCTGCATCTCCAAGTTGAACTCTTCGTGTTCTTTTTTCCTTTTAGAATAAAGTCAACTTATAATTTTACCAACATTTTATAATATCAAAGTTCACTTCAACTGAAATGCACATCCTAAATTTCAATTTTGAAGTTAGTAGATGCGACTTTTTTGAGTTTTTACTAAATTCACAAATTTCAAAAATTGCCCCGCCAATTTGATTCTAAGGAATAAAATCAATCGTCATTCAAAAAAAATTACACTTATTGATGTTTTAGCAAGTGGTTGTGTAAAGAGTTTTTGTATATATGAGAAGGATCCAAGAGAAATTTTAGAGTTTTATGATGTTGGGGTAAGAGGGAAGCAGTGTAGTTAGTATCGCACGATTCGCGATACGATTCGTGCGATACGGTTCGATACATGGCGAAAACGATACGACTCGGATGTCGTATCGTTTTTAGCAATGTATCGCAAGGTATCGTTACGATACGATTCAATATCGCATGTATCGCGATTCAGAAGCGATACATGCGATACGTTTTTATAACCAAGTTTGCACACTGAACCGGGTCGGACCGGCACAACCCGACCGGTTCGGTTCGTGACCCGGTTCATTTCTTGAAAACAAATAGCAAATCTGCTTCCAAAAGGCTAAAACAGCAATAGAAACTCACGATTCTTCTTCCCCCTTCCAAGCACTAGCTTCCTAATATTGATTTCTTCTTCAAACTGTCTTCAAATTCTCTACCAAATTCACAAATTAATAACTCAAGCAACCTAGTTTCATGATTAAGTGATAAATTTTGAAAGTAAAAAAGAAGCGGTTCTTGTGCGATTTTGGGCTATTCTTGTGCAATTTTGGGTGATTAGCTCGATTCCAGTACATTAACAAGTGGGTGTAATTTTTTTTTTTTATTATAAGGAGAATAAATTTTATATTATTTCAAGAAACTAATCATGTATCTTACGATACACGATACGTATCTCGATACGATCCGATACGAGAGGAAAACGATACGCGATTTAATAACCTTGGAGGGAATAAAAATCCAAAAATTCTAAACGTGCACTTGTATCTATCATGTATATATATTTGGGGAAATTGCATGTGAAGATGGGGCTGGAATAATCATAATTATGAAGATTTTGTCTTGGCATCAAATAATTTGCGTCCAAAACGATTCTCTCTTTGAATATATATATATATGCATTAATCGAGGATACACAACATAATGAATTGTTCTATTTCCAAACTTCACCTTCAAGAAGCGTAGATTTATTTCAAAAAAAATTCCAAATGACCTGTTTTTCTCGTAAGACCGAGATAAATGAAAAAAAATCAAATCACACCATCTCTGTAATAGATAAATGCCAAATTTTCTCCTGAAGTTGTTGGAATTATTTGCAATAAGATATTGGCTAGAATTGAAAAGGTCTTATCAATAAAATTTTCATTTGTCCGTGATCTAGGCATAGCTAACAATCCATTCTATAATTCTTCTCATTACCTCTCGCAGGAAAATGATCCCACAAAGAAAAGAATTATATATATATATATATATATATATATATATATATATATATATATATATATATATATTAATGCCTCAATTACATAGGTTTTTGGTCTATCTTTTACTATTATAAATTAGTTACAAAATTGAGGTGCATGTAAATGTGGAATTATGTTTAAGTTAGTTTTTGCACTAGCTTGTCAATGTTCATATTACATATTTATCAAGTTTAGAATAAGGTGGTATTCGAATAAAAGTTTGAGACGGACGAAAGCTCATTATTAAGTTATTATGTGGATTTTGAGAGACTAAATAGAAAAAGTATTTTAAAATATTCGACAAGATCTGGAACTGACCAACATCAAACTAAATAAATGTCTTGTTTGAAGATGTCCCAAAAAAAAAAAAAAAGAAAGAAAAAATTGTGATGGAACTTGCATTTTGTTTTTCATCATATAGTAATGACGAGATAAAGCATATCATAATTGCACTTAGTTCGGATTGAGAGTTACATTCAATTCCAAAACAAGTGTATTGCACTTGCCATGTAATTATTTTGGGTTCGGCCAAACCCGATGTGGGTAAAAATTTCCCAACAAGGGATACTTAAATTCTTTCATTTTTTTAATTTTGTCACCTCACTAACGCGCAATTGATGGATTATTGGATACCATGCATACTCGATTTTAAATGAGTTTTCAACACAAAATGGCACAACCATGTTATGGCCTTTATTTGTTCAAAGCTAATCAATTTGAAGACTTATAAAAATTAAGAAAAATGTTTGAAAAATAAAATCAATTGTTAAAGTGAGTCGATGCATATCTTAATTTTTTATAGAACATTTTAGAGATTAAAATTTTAGTATAAACCCTTACAACACTTAAGTTATATATTCATATATAATAAAAGTTCAACATATTGTTATGTGATTGACAAACACAATACGATGCATACTGAACTATAAATGCCGAATTATAAGACATGAGCAAGTATACTTACTTTTATATATTAATCGAATTCTGCTGATCCAATTTGAGAGTATAATTACCCATCAAGAGAGCCTTAATTTTCTATTTAGTATTTTTATTCATTTTATGAATAGAAAGCCTAGCTTGAATTTGATTGTACCGATATTGTGGGTATTCCTATACATTTGATTCGAATTCGTGTTGGTTCATTATATCTAAGAATATATTAATTGACAAATTACAACAACACCCTTGAGGTTTAGTCAACTAACCAAAAAACCATCAAATTTCAACAACCACCCTCGAGTGATGTGTATGTAATTTTTTCCTTCAATTAACAATGAAGGCTTTGCAAGGGCTTGTCGCAATGATATTGTTTGTCCAAATAAGTTAGCATGCTTAAGACATGGTTAGTGTCTCCATTACAATTCACAAATTAAAGAAACATGTGTTTTCATTAATTACCAATTTCTATTAGTATTGTCTTGCACAGGAAGATACACTTGATGACTTTAGTGCATAATTTTTTCTTACCATACATTTTAGAAAAACGGTTAAACATAGATATAGTATTTAAGATGGAATATTTATTACTCCCTCCGTTTCATAATATCTGTCGCTTTGAAAAGTTTTTCTTGTGTCATATTATCTGTCACTTTAGATTTTCAATAAAGCATTAATTACTCTTTTTTCATTTTTGCCCTTCATGCTCATAAATTTTCTCAAACATTAGTGGGGGATAATTAATTAAAAGGGTATCTTAGTCTTTTTCATTTTTTTCCTCTTAAATTCAGCTATATTCAATGATTTTCTTAATTTGTAGGTATAGATGTGAAAAGACAGATATTTTGAAACGGAGGGAGCAACTTATTTGAGTATCATTTAAGAATCTTACCTGGATCTTCTAAAACTAAATTTAATTTTACTAAGTGAAGAAATTTGTCATTTATGGATTGGCAATAAGACCCTTCACCTTGTGGTTTTAATGGTTTTGGCCAGTTTGGTAAAGCCATTTGGGCTGATGGCATTATGAGGCTTCAAATGTTTAAGATCATGGATTTACTAAATCTTCTCAATAGTCCATTTTATTATAAAAGTGGATCAATTATTTAATAATTATCATTTTTAAGTCCAACTGCTAGACACGCAATTTTAAGACCTTGCATAAATCACACTTAATTATGATTTTGTTTAGACACTAGGATCTGTTCAATCACAAATTTGAATCCATGCCCTTTTGAAATTGAATTAGAATTCGGATTGCCGTAGTTAATGATGTGTTTTATTTTCACATTGTTATATTCCGATTTCACCCACACAAAAAAAAAAAAGTCGAATATATTCCTAGTTTACTATTAGTGATGCACTCTAATTTTTTTTTTTTTTTTATTTCTCAAGGGTTTATTCTCTTTCAAGACACGTCAAACACATAAAGTGAGAACTTCTACAAATATAAATTCGAACTTGAGTTCGGTACCTTGTAATGACTAATTTCCTCCACTAAACCAATTACATGTTGATATTCACTCTAAATTACTGAATCTGTGAAGCCCTTTTTAATTTCTTGTATTTTTATTCTCTTATATTAATGGGCTTGGCTAGAATAATTCTGATTTGCAAAACTTATGGCCCATTACTTTTAGTGCCCTAGCCCAATATATTTTAGCGCTTTCCACACTCTATATATTCGTCCTCCTCATTCCAGACCCTATTTCAATCGCTACTTTTACTTTCTTCGCTATGAATTCTCTCTCTCCTTTCTGTAAGCAGTTTTTTTTCTTTTTTGATTAAATAGATGAAATTACTGAAAGCAAGTTCAGCTTCTTGACTGGATCTAGTTAAATCAATCCAGCCAATTATTTATTATAAAACTTGCGATAATCACTTGTCGGTATCACTCGCCTGAATCTGAATTTATTTGTGATTTTTCAGGCCCTTATATTACTGGCAAATTTCTTCATCTGATTTTTATAATAAATTCTCAGATTTGCAGAAATAGTTTTTTTTTTTTTTTTTTAATGCAAACGCACTCTGTCCCTTGACCGTTTCAAATGTTTTGAGGCAATTTCTTCGTTTGCTAAATTAATTTTCTTATTTTCCAATTTACTCGTCCAATCGATCTTTTAATTTTATGATCTATTTGGGCACATGATTGGATTATATTTTGATAAAATTTTGGTTTGTTCTCGACATTTTTGCATAATTATTAATATTACCAAAATAAACAAATAATGATTTTTGCTCATGTATAATCTACAAAAAAATGCTAAAACAAAAATTTCATTTGATATAGAAATGTAAGTTGGCTCAGTATGTAGGTTGCAATTTAGAATTTCAAACTAATACTATTTTTTAATTAAGGATTAATTAATTTATTATTTAAAATTAACAGGAAACAAATTGCCTTTGAGAGAACTGGGTGCGCCTTTGTACTGTGGTCCTTGTGTTCCGTTGCGGGCATATATCAATTGTTGAAGCCCTTTCCTATAGCGAAAAGTGATAATTTCTATTTCTCTTTGCTCTGGCTAAGTGTCTCACATTTTCAAAACAACAAAATATAAATAACAAGAGCTAGATTAGTAAACCTTTTCTTTTTAAAAATTTCAAATAAGTGGCGATGATATATGTTTTTTCAATTGAAAATGAAAAATTATGGGAAATACAATATCCAATATTTTTCACAATAAATTATTAAAAAGAAAGATTAGAATTGTTGATGGACTAATTATAGTGAATGAAAGTTTGGATAAATTTGAAAAATTAGATAAACAATATGTTAAATTAAAATGATAAGTTGGAAAATATCCATGTCTAGATTTGATTGAATCTATTAACAATGAAGTAAAATGTATCTTTTTCGTTTAATTGACATATTTATTATTTTAAATTATTATTTATTTCAATTTGATATAATTTACATTTAAAGATACAGACAAAAAGTAAAGTTGTGATTGTCTGTTACGCATATTAAAACAATCAGTCTTTTGGTTGTTCCCAAAGAAAAAGGGGTGTTTGTTGAAGTTGAATTGATTAATTTTTGTGGTGTGGAGAATTTAAGATATAATAAAGTATCTAAAACTTGATTATTATTGACATCTTTATATATGTACATTAATGTAACGAAGGAGAATTAGTGATATTAAATTATTAAAGGATATGATAAAAATAAAAAAAAATATATGGATTATACATTTTAGATTTTACCATGAAATGAAACAGAATCTCAACTCAAAGATTTTCCGGACATAGTGGTTGCCAATACGGCCCTAGAGTTTGCAGCATAGGCTTGAAAACATGGCATCCATAATATTGCCGTCCAAGGACTTGTAAATAAGTATTACAAATAACAAAATCAAAAAGATGAGTCGGACCAAATACCCAATAAGGGTAACCAGTAAAATATGTTGGAAATAGCAAAATTGAAGGAATAAGGGCTCATATGTATGAGACGTATTTGAACACATTTTGGGTCAAATTTTGATAAGTGACTTGTATTTTGATTTTGGATATTGAAATTAATAGTTTTGAAAAAGTTGAAATCCATTTGATTTGGATATTTGGGTTGGGGAAAAAAATAGATGATATGTATCAAATCAATAATTTTTATAGAGTTGGGGGAGTAGGGAACACGTGTTAAAAGATTTATTGGATTACAAGTATTTTAAAAAAACTGACTAAGTTTCACAGATTTTGTTAAATATTTCATTTAGAATAGTTCTGATCCAATTTGGGCAGACCCATGCGACCGTGCAAGAATTCCTTCAAAAAGTCCTTCGAATCATTAACACAAAATATTTATTTTCCATTTTTAGTGGATTTCCCTCCACTTTTTTTCTCACTACGCATATATGGGGTTCCTTTTGGCTGCAAAACCACAAAGCTAACGTGCATGCATCAACCTACATGCATGAAAACCACATTCTCCCATTCTTGATTTAAAGATTAATCCCTAGATAATCCTGCCCTAATTTCCCTTAATTCATCTCTCTATCTTCATAATTCCCCTCTTCATTCATTCTATTCCTACCTTATTTATTTTGCAACGCGCAGGAAATCGATCGCTTTGAATTTCCTGCCGTAATTAATGAAGAATCTCCCTTAATTATTCCCCTCCAATTTATTTCATCCCCAAAATCGAAGAACAAAAACAGGATAATTAACCCCATTCTTCAATCAACCAAAAAAATTACTTAACTCGTCTCAATTGAATCAATTACATTTTCCAATCAATAAATTTCGGTAATATAGATGGATCCGGCGGAGCTGAGTCGAGTATTTTCAATGTTCGACAGAAACGGCGACGGTAGAATAAGCCGTAAGGAATTAAGCGACTCTCTCGAAAAGCTAGGGATTCACATACCTGAAAAGGATCTGATGCAAATGATCCAGAAAATCGACGCCAACGGCGACGGATACGTCGATGTGGAAGAGTTTGGGATTCTGTATTCCGCGATAATGGATGACGAAAACAGAGGAAACGAGGAAGACGATATGCTTGAAGCGTTCAATGTTTTCGATCAAAACGGCGACGGATTTATAACCGTGGAGGAGTTGCGGTCGGTTTTGTCCTCCCTTGGACTGACACAGGGGCGGACTATCGAGGACTGTAAAAGGATGATCGTGAAGGTGGATGTTGATGGAGATGGAAGGGTTAACTTTGATGAGTTCCGGCAGATGATGAAGCGCGGTGGATTCGCCGCCATGAGTTCGTAAAAAAATTGATTCGACATCCTTTCATTCGTTAATTCGGTGTTGGTAAATTTGTTTTCCTATTTATGAATCTCGTTTTGGGGGTTTTGTTTGTGTAAATCATATTTTGCAATTTGCAAATCAATTATTATTGGAATCTCAAATTGTGATTCTCAAACTTTGTTGTTTAATTTGCTCAAGAGGAATGGGAATGTGTGAATGAGATTGATAATTTTTCAGATTTGTTCTTCATGTTGCTAATGGAAATTCAATATTTTCAATTCTTCAATCGGCTGCATGATTGGTGCTGTTTTTTGATTGTTATAATTGGCTTGTGTAACTTTGTTGATGTAGTTGATTGGGTTTAGGGTTAAAAATCAAATCAAACACTTTCAAATTCAATTTGACTTTGATTATCCATTGTTGGATTGAATCCATTCAGATGTAAATGGTTATCAATGGAATGATTTGTGAATTCAATTGGTTGCTTCATTCACTTGATGTCTCTTTTGCAATGTCTAACATGGCGGATGGTGGCTGCTTCATAGGGTAGCCACGAATTTTTCTTGTTTGTACGGCAAATGATGAAATACACAAGAGTTTAGAGGTCCACTAGAGAGAAATTACAAAGTTTTTTTTTCCCAATGAGTCGAGAGAAATAATTGTAGTCAAAAGTCACAAATTCTCAAGTGAAAAAATTGTATGCAACAATTGCCTCATGCGGAAAGACCATAGGCTATTGATTTGCAAGTCGAAACGTGATACTTGAGTTGTGCACAGGGCCGGCCCTTCCACTAGGCAACTCAGGCGGTTGCCTAGGGCCCCGAGGGTAGAAGGGCCCCCAATTTTTTTGGTACATGATCTATAATTTTTATTTTTTTTTGTAATTTAATAATTGAAATGTGATTTATTTTTCATACATGGTTATATGATATATAAGGACTTAGGAATTTAGTGAACAAAATAGAATCGAACAATGTATTATTCAAAATGGTTAATTTTATTTTCGAGTTTGAGATTGTATTTAATTAAATAAGACGAGCTCAAAAGAGCTTTAATCGAGTCTAACATAACTCAAGCCCGAGTAACTTTACGTATATTTATATTTAGTTTATCGAGTTGATCTCGAATAACGTTTCTAACACTATTAGAGTTCAAGTTTGATATGTATAATAAATGTAGTCCAAACCACCTTTTATTGACCAAACTTAAATCAAATATAAAGTGATTTGGTTTAATTTTATTAGATTTTGAATTGTTTATCCATTTTGACATTGCTTATGTCAGCCACATTTTGTAGTAATGTTACACGAGTATAAAAAATTTATTCTGATACATTTTAACTATATTTTATTGATTTTTTACAAGAAAAATTCATTTTCTATTAATGTGCATTTGTTATACTCCTATAATTATATTTATCACATTTATGATATTTGTTTGCTGAAAGAAAATTTTAAAAATTAAGAATTAATGAAAACATATTTACGACTAACTATATCAAAAAATTAAGAGTATTTGACATTTTATCTATATAGAAAGGATAGTTGGTAAAAATTAAAATGTAGATTAATCAATACTTTTGCATTTTAAAAAAATATAAGAAAATAATATTTACTACACAATTTTCTTATAATATAGGGCCCAATATTTAACTTTCTCCTAGGGCCCCAAAATGTCTAGGGCCGGCCCTGGTTGTGCAACTTCAAAAAATTGAATTGCACTGAAACAATAGTTTTTATCACATTGACATGCGTTTGATCCTACAATTGATATTAAAGTTAAGATTGTACGGCTTTTAAAAGGACAAATGTTTCATATTTATATTCTTAATGGAGTGGCCCAACATTGGGGATACACTATTGAAACTATATAGACAAAATTTTTGAATGCTATCTATTGTAGCACTACAGAATGAAGAACGCCATTATTATTATCCTAAAACTGATACTTAAACATGTTGTTAACCTAAAATTAGTACAAAGAGTTTGGGTTAAGACTTCCAATAAAAAAAAAGTTAAAAAAACTTATAAATTCTCCTTTCTTTGATTTCCAATAAAACAATGTGAAATCTAATAAAGTATGAAACTAGTTTTAGTTCCAAAAAATATTACTAATTCGTGACAAATTTCAGTAGCATTAAAACTAGGGATAAAACCTTTTTAAATAGGAGTACTAATTAAATACTAACTAGTAAAGAGGTAAAACGGATAAACCAGGACATTAAAAAAAAATAAGAAAAGAAAAAGATAAACCAGGACAAACACGTTTTCAGTGCAAAGGTAGTGGCACAGTAGGTGAAAACGTGACAACCCCTGTAAATGTTTGGCGGCCCCCTAAACACCAATCTCACCACCCAAACAACGAGGTTTCAACAGGCAGTTCTGTTCAACCCAGAAGAATACTCCGCAGTAAGTTCCGTTTACTGTTTTAATTGAACTCTAATTCAACTGCAAAACAATATGCACTTTCTATTTAATCATATCATCAGATAAAAATATTCAGTTTCTTTCTGTGAACTTTACTTTGGATTATCAAATCAAAGAAGAGAGAAAAAGAAAAAAAAAGATTTATGAAATGTTTAGGCTGTTTTTGATGAATTTGAATTCACGCTGGAAAATAAGTATTACATCTAAATTACAGGGCCCTAGTTATTCTACTTGAACACTAATTGGTTGAAGCTAGATTAATACCAGCTACAGTTTTCTTGACTTTAACTAGGCGACATAAAAAAAATCAGCTTTTAAAGATCATCTAATTTGAAGGAATTTAAGACATGATATTTACTCAAAGACCCCCTTAATTAAAGTAATTATTAGGGATTTTGACTCTTTGACACCACTTTTGTTCCCTTTTACTCAACCCTCCATCTGTGCCTGCTATCCAAGATTCCGATTCCTATATAATATATCCTCTGTGTATTCTTAAGATTTATAGGAACCTATTTGTATTTGTTGGGTTTTTCTTCTTTGTTTGCTTCTTGTGGTGTGGTATATGATCCATCCCACGTCGAAAATATGAGATATTTATGGGGTTTAGTTTTTAAGGTAGAGTTTTAGGAAACTTAATATCAGAGTTGCTGTCGGGTTGTGGAGTGCGGTTAAATGTTATGATTGTAGTTACTGATACGGGCCCAGGATCCCACGTCGAGATATATGTCATTCTGCATTTCTTGACTATATTAACAAAAAAGAAAAATGAATTTTGTGCAGTGGATGAAAACCAAAGCACTGGTAATGAGGCAGAAATGGCAGGAAATTTAAATGGAAATGATTTAGCAGCTGGTATTGTAGGCCCTTCTGATTCGGAGCCATACATCGGTATGGAATTCGATTCTGAAGAAGCTGCCAAGGTATACTACGACAGATATGCAAAACGAACGGGGTTTATTATGAGGGTTGACGCTTTTAGACGGTCAATGCGAGATGGTAA
Source organism: Penstemon newberryi var. newberryi (assembly GCA_030819805.1). NCBI lineage: Eukaryota > Viridiplantae > Streptophyta > Magnoliopsida > Lamiales > Plantaginaceae > Penstemon > Penstemon newberryi. The sequence goes on from JAUALY010000001.1 coordinate 46,923,136, forward strand.
TGTAGTTTGGCGAAGGCTTGTGTGTAATAAAGAAGGATTTCGCAAGTGTAGATCCAAACCAAGTGAAAATCGAAAACCAAGGGTGGTAACTAGAGAAGGGTGTAAAGCAATGATAGTTGTTAAAAAAGAAAATATGGGAAAATGGGTTGTTACAAAATTCTGCAAGGAGCATAATCATCCGTTGGTTGTTGCCCCTGCTAATTCCCACCAAAGTTCACTGCTAAATCATACTCCGGTATGTTTTTATTTATTTGTATTTCGGCTGGCAATTCTTAGGAATTGTCTATCTACTTGGAATTTATGCACCTAAATTTCTGGTATATGAAACAACTTTTATGAACTCAAGTATACCTTCTTACCAAATCAAATTTGTAAGAATCACACGATTTATCTATAGTCTAGGAAGTGCAATTCGTGCTATATATACAAAAAGCTATATATTCCACTTTATTGACAATGGATGTTTGTATAGATTTATTAGATCGATTGTCATTTTCTTTTCACAAGTATTCGATTTTGTCTCCTTTTGCGCATGATGAGCATTTTGTGGTTATATGTTTATTATGTGAAGGAAACATCAAACATCGTTTATGCATCTTATAGGTTGAGATTCTTGTGAACATCTTCAAATTTTTAGCTTATGGAGGAATTACTCAACCTTATTAATTTTCTAAAGAGAATTTTAAGAAACAATACCATAGGACTTGTTTTGTAACAATGACTAGGTGAGATTATTTTTTTTAATCAACTTTTATCTCTTGTTTCAGATAGTAGTGTTGATAAATAAAGTGGTTGACCTTTATTCTAGTGTTAACCCGTCACTTTTAGGCACTAACACAAATATAATTATTACAGGTGTAACCCTATCATTATCTCCATTACTAACAAGTTTATGCGGTGATGTTTGCCTTTTTTACTAATTTCTCACGGATATGTGCTTAAGACACTGCTAGCTTGCTCAAATTATTTTGAGCCCGGATTTTTTCTGGCCCAAGTGTATCTTGTCTTTTACCACGAATTATTTTCCTTGAATACATTAAAAAATTGGATTATCTCATTTGTAATGAAATAAAATAATAGCTCTTTGCTTCCACAAAGTAGTGTAATAAACTTGTCATGTGATTTGAATGTGTACTGCACTTGCTATTTGAATATTTTTGGTTCTGCCAAATCTGATGTTTATGCATAATTAGAATAGCAGAGGAAAAGAAATGATAGGTCTTAGTTTCATTTGTCTTTGAGCTATGTTTGTTTTAGATATCAATTTGTTTCTTTTTTTTGCAATATTTCAATTACTTAAAAGGTTGAGTCATCTTTCGTCCTAAGAATTTGTAATTATAGAGTTGAGGAATCCTCATAAACCAAATTTTGCACCTAAATGATACATTAACAGTATTCTCATAGTTTATTTGAAGAAATCAAAATTTTAAGTCCAGATTTTGTTGTCTATTCATAATGTGGGATAAAAACGTTAATTTTGTTGGCAAATTTTCAGGATGAGAAAGCTATGAAGATTCGGGAATTGACAGCTGAATTACATAGAGAACGAAGAAAATCTGCAGCTCTCGAAGAACAGCTCAATAGTATTTTGAAAGATATTGAAGAACATTCATTACACCTTTCGAATAATGTTACTAATATACTACAAAGTGTGAAAGAAATTGAATCGAAGAGGATATAATCATTACAAATATAGTAGATGTCTTTCAATATTTTTGTACATGTTATTGGAATCTAGTGATTAGCTAGTAACTCATATTCTCGGTTGTATGTAAGCATGATCATTTATTTGTACAAAAATATAATATGGGTTCATCTTGAATTGAAGTATGAAAATCAATTTCAATTTGTTAAAGGTCTCTGGAATTGTTTGATGTTAACTAGATAGTATAAGGTTATAGCGATTCAATAGTAGATGACAGCCACTATTGAATGTGGTTTTGATGGCCTTTTCAAATTGAATTGCTACTTATGAGTTATGACATTTACATTAATGATATTTTGATAAAACAACATATATATACATGACAGAAGATTATCAAATTAGAAACATTTCTCTAGAACAAACAAACATTACATAATTGCATGTTTTGATAAAGAAACAAAAACCAATATGATGAAAACATCATTTTCATGCTCGATCTCTCTTAGTTCATTCTGAAAAATGTCATATCTAAAGCACTAAACGGTTTACATTCTAACCAAATAATACTACGATAAATCTTATAACCAAAACCATAAATTAGCCACACAATTTAGACCATCAAAACAGGAGATAAGAATGATTACAGAGGCAATTTGACATAGCGCTTCCTCTTAGTTGGCCTGTTGATTATGCTGGGTAAGAAAAGACTATCCAAGCACACACGTGCTCTTGAAACCTTGTATTCTACACAATCGGAATCATGTTCAAATTCTACGTGATTTTCACCAAACTTGCTCTTCCTTGTGTCGTAGACAACAAACTTTGAACCATCAATATTAAGAAGAATATTGCTTTCATTGGTCAAACACAACGGCGTGACATTTCCGATCCCAAACCATACTGGCACATCCTCAATATTTAGTAATTTTGTCCATGAACTACAGTCACCACGCTCTTTCATCATCCATATCTCCATCATATTATACACAAATGAATTGCGATACAAACACAACTTCCCTCTCAAATCAGTCAACCCAAATACAGAATTGATATCCAAACTCTCCGGATGAGGCAACGTCTTGAACTCATCATCTCTAGGATCAAAATAATGTATTTCATAATTAAATTGGGCATGCTTCCTATAATGTTTGTGTGGCGATCTCGGGTAAGAGTGCATGGTGGTGGTTGTTCCTGCTCTATTATTATCAAAACATTCAACAACCCAATGTAGAGCTCCATCAACAAAAATTCCAGGACCTATTATACTTAGAAGATCAGAAAAATCTTTCTCGATCCAAGAATTGTTTTTACAGGAAAAAACGGCATAGCCGTAGAAGAAATCAATAAACAAAATGAACTTGTAATCATCATTGGATGCATCATAACAAAGCCCGGAAGCTTGATAGCTTTTACCAATCGGATATGGGCACATAAATTCTGTGTATGCTCTACTGGATGGATTCCATAAAACACACATTTTGTCAAAACTTGAACGTAATAGGAAAACCCCATGACAGGAACCTAAGACACTCGCTCCGCGATATTTTTTCAAGGGAAATTCCATTTCTTCTATTTGAAAGCTTTGGTTTGTTAATCTAACTAGAGAAAATGTTGAAGATTCATTTTTGGGCATGCACAGAAAAAAGGTTGAATTTGAATTCATAGATTGACGGAGATGAATTCTGGCAAATCTAGTATCAGATATCATGGCATACCATTGTTTCGACACCGATTTAAACCTGAGAAGAGATTTGACGGGTGATCTTGAAAGGATAGTTTCGATAATGTCAAATGGAAGACAATTTGAATGTGTATCTTTTTCCAACATTTTTCTCCTTCCATTCCTGCTGCTGCATATTCTATCCATTGTATCTCTTTTTTGTTTTCAGGGGCTAGGGTTAGCACTTAGCAGAACACGGGGGAGTAAATTTTTTCTAAGAGACAATACTATTTATCATTATTATATTTTCAAACCTTACACCATATTAATTTAATATTTAGCATTTTACTTTAGAAAAACTAAAATACAATCTAAACACATTTATTTCTTGAAAAATCATCATCATTACTCAATAGCATATAAGTCCGACTCTTAAAACCAATTCAAACTCTTTATTCCTTTATTTCACTTTTAAATTTTTTGAAGAATCCTTTCATTTTTTTATATTCTTTTTGAAAGTGAACCAAATGAGCTTTATGTAATGTTATTAATTAGAAATGTGTTTTTGACATTTTATATTAGAAAAATAATAAATAAATAAAAAGTTTGTTAGTATTTGTGAAAAGGCTGAATGTGACAATTAAAATAAAGGGAGCGAGTACAATACAAAGAAAACAAATTGGATTTGGGAAGATTTGAATTTTAAAAGGCCATTAAAAGGGTGGACGTGGAATCAAAAGGGAATTCAGATCTGCTTTCCCTCTCTCTCCCAATTACTTCTACCAGTCAAAGGACAACAAAAAAAGCCTATACATATACACACGTATATATATTGTTCGTCAAAATAGTTTGTAAGTACTCTCTGAACCATTTTTCAATCCTCGTATTTCAAAGTCAACCCTTATGTTTGTAAAAAGTTGGTTCTTAAGTTGAGATTTGTTGTCAATTATGGGTAATTAATGGGATTGTATGTATTTTGATTTTTCAGCTTTTAATTCAGTTGAAAAAGCAAAGTTGACTTACGTCTTTTGATCTGTTCTACTTCTTTACTGGTTATTGTTGATTGTTGTTCAAATTGAGTCCCAATTTTGTTCTGATTCTTAAAATGGTTTTTGCATAGTTCTAATTATCTTCTATGATTTAGCATTTATACGTGTAAAGATTCAATCTTTGTTGCAACAATTGTCAGTTTTTCATTTTACATTGTAAGTTGTGACTAAGAGGTTCCCTTTTTGCCTAATTATTTCTTGCTGATAATGGAACTCCTTTTTTTTTTTTTTTTTTAAACACTATATATTTGTATTAATAAGTTCCATACATGTTTGGGTATTTAGTCAATATTTTTTGTATTAGTAAACAAATATGGCTACCAGATCTTGAGCATTAACACTATAAACTAAAGCTTCTTTTTTCTTTTTCTGTTTAGCAATATGCAATTTCTTCCGATTGAATAGAGAACCTTCATACCTTCAAGAACTGATGCAATGAAAAACCTATATATTCCTTATAGGGCTGAGATTGCACTTAATTTATAATTTGAGTTGCGGACTGTTGATATGTAATGTAAAAATAGAGTTGGCGTTAAATCTATTCAGCAGTGATCTCTTTTTTTATAGTGCACTGATGATTAATACTAAGCTCATTTGTGCAACATATGATGAATTTCATTTGGTTTAGACTTTTTATTTAGTTCCGTACATTTCAACTGGATTTATCTTACTACTATTTTATTGCTGAAAAATTCTTAAATATAAATCAAATGTCATTCTACATACGCTTACCTAAGTAAACATATAGATGCTCGTGTATATACGCAATATAGATTCTCATTGAAACTCTCCTGTAGGTTCCAGAACAATGGCAGGGGAAGGCGATGTTAATCACCCTTACATCCCAAGAGATTTGAAGTTGCCTAGTTTTGTGCCTGGATTCCTTTCTCAATCGACTATTGTAGGCTATTATGGCATCGCTTCTCTTTTGGTTGTGTCCTTTATGTGGATTTTATCTGGTACTTCCTTTAGTTCTTACTTCATATAATACTTATATGCCTTAATGATTCTTTGAAATAAAGCAGAATTCACTATTTTTGTAATAATCTTCGTCTTCTTAATTTATACCAGGGTTTTTTCGTAAAATCACTAAAGTCGACAGAATACTTATGTGCTGGTGGATATTCACGGGATTAACTCATATGATCCTTGAAGGATACTTTGTCTTTTCTCCAGAATTTTACAAGGAGAAAACTCCTCATTACCTTGCCGAAGTTTGTAAGTTCTTGATCCACTCTTTGATCAATTATACTGCATTGCAAATTTTTACGGGCTGTTTGGTATGTTATATTAAAGTTGACTGGGACCGGATTGATTTAATTAATCTTGGCCAATAACCCATTTGGTTGAAGGTATTATAATAACGGGCCCGCCTATGTAATCGAGCTTACCCAACATTCAGGGGCTATACAAATGTTGGACCTCCTTGGCAGCTTATGTAATCTGGCGAGGCTAAATTTGATTTAGTCGTTATGAAAAGACTATATAAATTTCAGAGCTAGATTGGGTTGTAATCAAACCAACCTAATCTATCCCACCAAAACATGCTAATCAATGGCCCAGGTCAGATTGCAATCCCACCACCATAGATCCAATCTAACTTGTGATACCAAACGCCCCTCACTGTATCAGATTTAGAACGCATTTGGTAGTTATAATAAGGTGAGATATAAACATGTATATTTACTCTATCTTATGTTTGGTGTGAGATAATAGACACTGGTCATCCCGAAAAACTTGAGAAAGCCAAACACTATGCACAGCAATCTCACCTCCTCTCTTGTGATAAACTTATAAAAGGTTGTTGTGGTGGTTTTAATTGAGAAAAATGCCATATTGTCCTTGTATGCAAGTTAAGTTACACAGCTATCCCCACGAAATGTATGAAAATTTCATATTTATGATTTTTCTCGTTATCACATCCCGTCTACCAAACGTCTTCTTACTTATAAATGAAAATTGGCAGGGAAAGAATACAGCAAAGGCGATTCAAGATACGTAGGCCGGGATTCTGCCGTAGTCTCCGTTGAAGGAATTACAGCCGTATTGGAGGGTCCCGCTTGTCTCCTTGCAGTGTATGCATAAAATTATCAAATTACCCTTTGAACCTAAGAAGAATTTTCATTTTGACTCGATTGTACTTTTACATATTTTGCAGGTATGCTATAGCAACGAAGAAGTCGTATAGCTATATACTTCAAGCGGCCATCTCTTTGGGGCAGCTTTACGGAACTGCTGTGTATTTTATTACGGCGTTATTGGATGGAGATAACTTTGCCGTTAACGAATTTTATTATTACGCCTATTATGTTTTTGCTAACGGGTGGTGGGTTTTAATACCGAGCATCATTGTTGTCCGGTGCTGGAAGAAGATATGTGCAGCTTGCCATGGTCAAGAACTGAAAAAGACCAAAACTGGCTGAGTTTAGATGAGTCATTGCTTTGCTTTATTGATGTCTATTTCTTTTATATATTGTACCTGGAATAATTGTTGTCTTTTTTTACTTTTTTTTTTAAAAATTTGGCATTCGAGTGACAATCTTTAATTTGATTATTAATGAAATAATTGTTGTCTTGTTTTATCATAGCAGTTTTAACGCCTACCATTTTTATGAGTTTTCTGCAATTATTCCGGATTTTTTTATTTTTTTATCTACTAGACTGTGGATATACAGCTCGAATCGAATCGAAGAGTGCAAATGATATAAGTCCTCCCCAGTGTGGTTCACTATATATGATCGTAAAAGAATTGGTACTCTAGCATTTTGATTAGCAAAAACTCTTTTGTGTTCTTCAGTGAATACAGCTTTGCCCTTTCAAATTTATTTTTTGTGTATATGTATTTAAATTAAATGATTAGTTGTTAGTGTTTTGTGCTACTAAGATACATTTCTGTTAATTAAAATAATATATATTCTACGTTTTCTTGTTTCCCTCGTTGATTATTCGATGATGTAGTGCAAGTATTTTCCGGCTACAATAGTCGGTACTCGTGGGAAAATGAAAATAATTCGACTTTTTTTTTGGGTGTCTTACATTTTGGGTTCATCTCTGTCTTTACTTCAATGAATCTGGACACTTTTCTATAATGGTTTAAATTTAAAAATTACTTTTCTTGCAAAGCTTTTGGAAGCTTAATTTATTATTTGTAACCCGAGTTGTTGGTTTTGCAAAGGAGAGAGGACGGCAACGAAGTGGAAAGATGCAACTAATATTAATTATTTATAATAAGTTATTCATAAAATAAATAAACAATTTCTTTTTAAGTTGATTTTTTCATATTCTCAGTTTTTCTGTTAGATTTATTTCATGAAATGTGAATCCATGTTGAAAACTATATTCAATTTCCCTATTTTCAGATGAAACTTCTTAGTTCTTTCAGATTTGACACATTCAAGGACCGGGAGCAATAAACTAAATTTAAAGTTTCAATAAAAGATATGGAAAAACAAATTTCGCCGTTGCCGGGGATCGAACCCGGGTCACCCGCGTGACAGGCGGGAATACTTACCACTATACTACAACGACTTTGTTGTAAAGATACACAAACAATATCAATAAATTTTAAGGCCAACGCTTTAGCATATTGATATGTACTCTTGAGCCCTTTTCTTATTTTTTTTTTTTTGAGTGAATTGAGCCCTTTTCTTGTTAGCCCAACTTCTTCTCATGCTTAATTACTTGTTTAATATTCTGATCGATTAAAAATGTGCATCCAGATCGAACTCAAGTCTAATTATTATTTCAAATATCTGTAATAGATTCGATACTTGAATTTGATGCGTTCAGCCCGGCCAACTTATAAGGAAAATATACACCAACTTTTGCCCTCAAACCTTAACATTCAAATTACACTAAAGATGTCAAATGTACACTAACTTTTTTCAACTTACATTCCAAAAGTTTCAATCAGAATACGTTCAGATAATTTTCATACAAATATATTGAAACATCTGAAAACAACAAACCAAAATCTAAATCCAAACAAAAATACATCCAAACGGAGAGTCAAGTAGATGAAAATATGTGTACCTCTCCACTGCACTTTTTTAGCTCAAGCATCAATCTTTTCACCAATAATCACCACAAGAACAACTACCATTGTCAAAATGATGAAACCTATTTCTATCCCTCATAACGATTTTTCGCTTCGTAATCTTTGAAACGAGCTTAATCATCGTATGACAATCACTACAAACTCTCAAATTCTTCACTATCCTTATAGTACTAAGCGGTTCAGTCGATATAAGACCATAGCATATAGCAAGCCTTTCACTATGTATAGCTAAAGCTTGTTCTTTCTCATGATCCATTATATCCTGTGAAACCACATCCAATTGTGGATAGTAACCTTCAAATCTCAATCTTTTCTCCATTTCCTCCAATTTTTCGTAAATTTCTTTCTTTTGAGGATGTCTTATATCTCCTAGAAAGAACTCATGAATTTCATTATTAACTTCAATCGAACTGCAACCTGGTTCTTTCTCAATATCACTTTCTTTCAACTTTGATCGCACGAGTAAAGCTTCTTCATATTTCCCGAAAGAAGAATAGAAATTCGATACAAGAATATACGTCCCTGTATCAGTATATCCATGATTTAATAGAATTTTCGCAGCATGTTCACCGAGTTCGAATTTTTTGTGAATTTTACAAGCATTCAAGAATGAGCCCCATATTATATAGTCTGGCATTACTTTCATATTTTGAATAAATTTATACGCCTCCTTAACACGACCAACACGACCAAGAAGATCAACTATGCATCCGTAGTGCTCGATTTGTGGCTCTATACAATGATCAATTAGCATACTTTGGAATATCTCGAATCCAAAATCAACTAAGCCCCCATGGCTACATGCATTGAGAACACCAACAAAGGTAATATTGGTTGGCTTTGTTCCTTCTTCTATCATTCTTTGGAACAACTCAACTGCGTTTAAACTCTTCCCATTTAATGCAAACCCCATAATCATGGAGTTATAAGTGCTAACTTCTCTGTCTTTCATTGTTTTGAATACTCTCTCAGCTTCATCTATACTCCCACATCTTGAATACATATTAATCAAAGCAGAACCAACAAAATGATTGATCTTTATATCATAATTTTCTATATACGAGTGAATCCATTTACCTTGCTCCAATGCCCCTAATTGAGCACAAGCGGATAAAACGCAGACAACCGTAACTTCATTAGCTCTTTCGGCTTCCCTCTGCATCTGCCTAAAGTACTCCAAAGCCTTATTCATTTTCCCATTTCTTACAAGACCATCAATCATTACAGTCCAACAAACTGTATCCTTAGCCTTAACCATATCAAAAATATTAGAAGCTCTACTTACTAAAGCATGATCAAGGTAGGACGATATCATGACTGTTAATGCAACAACATCTCTTTCAGGCATTTCATCGAACACCCTCTTCATATCTTCAAACTCTCTCTTTTTACCATACAATTCCATCAATTTCAATCCAACAGATCTATTTGAGCAAAACCCAAGTTTTATAGCCTGAGTATGAACTTCTCTACCCATTCTCAAATCTAATCCAATTCCACATGCCTTCAACACAGAACTAATAACAAAATTATCCGGAAAAATAAAGTTTTCAATCATTTCAACATAAAATCTGATTCCATGGCTGTACAACCCAGAAATTACTAGCCCATCAATGAGGGCAGTATAGAGAAAGACATTGGGGTATTGGGTTTGTTGGAAAATCTTGAGAGCATAATCAATGGCGTCGCATTTGGAGCAAACGCGAAGAAGCTCGAATACAATGAATTGGTCGTGTTGTTGGCCATTTTTAATGATGTTTGAGTGAATTGGAGTGATTTGGTTTACATTTTTGCATTTCTGTAAGAGGGTAATTGTTTGTTTTCGGTGATGAGATTTGGGATTTTCGTAATTTGAATTTGGAGGCATGTGAATTGAAGGTGTGATGATGACTTGAGTGAAGCAACTCATTTTAGAAACTTGAAAATTAGTCCTATTTTTTGGTTAATTGCTAATTCATATTTAAAAAAGCATGGTGCTATTGCTCATTACATTTGATCAATTTAAAAAAAAAAAAAAAAACCATATTAAATAATAATAAAATCACAAAAGATTTTCTTTTTCCTGAAATGGTTATACAACTACATGCTAACCAAAAGTGTTTTCTTCTTTTCCTGTAACTATATTTTTATAATATATGTACAGAGTATAGTTTCTTTGCAATCATTTCTGCTTCAGTGGCTGATGAAAGGGATCTCCCCAACATTCATCTTCTTTAACAGCTTTCCTCCATCTATTCTTGAAGTTGTCTAATTCAATGTAGGACTCTTTTCTCACCTACAAAACATACCATATCTTATTATTTGAACATATATACTCTTAATTTATTAACAACACCACAAGCAATTAAATAATTGTCTGTAAATAAATAGAAATTTACAGCATCTCTAGCTTCAGACTGTTCAACTCCAGATTGCTTTTCAACTTCAAAGTTTGTCTGCATCAGTCAAAAACAACATTTAAGGAGAGAAAACAGGTATCCGAATTAGGACAAGAAATGTTAAATCCACTTAATCTGTTAATGGAGTGGATTAATATCAATTCCAGATGGATTTCAAAATAAATGGGGCGAATATGGATCTACGTCCTTCTGATAAAAATTTAAAGATCTGAATCTATAAAAAAAATAAGTAATATATTATACACAAATTCAATTTATTTATATAACTAGCATTAACAATATTTTAGAGTCGGTCTAACAAGACATGAGTTAATAGATCTCATGTTTCTACCTCAATTCTCAACTATCAACATATAATCAATTTTGTAGATTATTCAATAAGTCTGGTTCACAACAAGACCTGATAAATACTTAAGTCCGGTGGTTGATTTTCTATATTGGATATCAGTTCAATGAGAAAGTTTAAGATCACAACAGAGTTAAATAATTATAATGCATTAAGAAAGTTGTGGTGGACGGAGATAATAGTGAAGAGGGAATAGATTTTAGCGCATCCGAATTTGCATCCAAAATCCGAGCATTTGTTCGATTCAAATCCAAAACCATATACTAGATCCAAGTCTAGGTTGATCCATTCCAATGCGACCACATACCTTATCGTCAGCTGAACCTCCCAGTGTTGGAAGGCCTAAGTGAATTATGTACTCAGAATCGACAATCCCAATATTTGTTGTCCTATTACCCTGTTAAAAGCATATTTCACATATTTAAACTTTCTTTAGGAAAATATAGAGCCAAATAACACTAAAATCATAAAATCACAAACCTGTGCACAGTATCCAAGCTGAAAATCCAAGCCCCATGCATGAACTAGATCATTCTGTTAAACAATCATGTTAACAAAAATCGTACTCCTATAACAGAATAATAAATCCTTTCGATAGTGAAAGGAACGTTATTGAATTTTACAATATTCAAATTTATTCTATACAGTAAGTATAAAAAGAAAATTATACATGTAACGAGTTAGTAACCAGAGTTTATAATGCCAGACCTGAATCATGTACCATGCACAACGCCACGATGCCCTTGAGAAAACCGGAGCCATCATCTCCACAAACCTGGATGGCATAATTTTTTTTTTATTTTGTACCTGAATTTTAAGAACTTTATATTATACATGATATATACAAGTTATGATTAACTTAAATTACCCTGTACATGGAGGTTCCATGCTATTTTCGTAGCACCTCCTTCCTGGACCGTTTAAATTTATAGTCCTCCTGGAAGCATATGAAAAAAATAAAAAACGATACGGTAACTTAGGTTATGAATATAATTTATCCACCCCTTCCCACCCCACCAAAAAAAAAAAAAAAAATTGTAGATCTTTAAGGATTAGTTATACCGGTGAACTTTTGAACTTGTTTCGCGTTCCGTAAGTTTGTAATGCACCTCAGAATTGCTAGGATCTATTGCTGGCTGTGATATTTGAAGTCCCTCTTCTTTGATTATTGATAGATATCTGTATAAATACAATTGCTTAGGAACCAATCCAATTGATTAGGATCTTTAACAAAGGAAAAAATTAATTAACTTAATTTACCTTCCAGCATGAAAATTTTCGACTCCAAGATCTTCATCCCATAGGAAAATATAGGCATACTGTGCAATAATATCAGGATGTAAAAATCGTTTAGCAAACCACCTAAGTCAAAAATCAAATATTAAGACCAATCACATCAAAAGTTTCAAATTATTTCCGAAAGTATGAAGATTAGGAATGAAAATACTAATACCACTTAGTTTGGTTAATAGCAGAAACATGTATAACACTGTTGCTCCATTCTAAATCTCTCCAGCCATCAACATTGCCATCATAGTGAAAAAGCGTGATGGCAAATTCAGTCGATGGAAACTGAAAATCGAAAAAAAATAAAATGTTCAATCTCAACAAAGTTTTAGACCTTAGAAGCAATCGACACAAGGGTACTTGTCAGTCTCTTACCTTTTTAACGATTTCATTTACATTTTTCTTTTGCTTTATTCCAACTGCAATCGCCAATAAGTTCATTGGCGACTTCGACTTCTAAAGTAGGAACAAGAAAAAAAAAATGTGTATTAGATTAATCAAATGAAGAAAAAAGTTCGTAAAATTTCAAATATTATGTAAATCAATGTCACATGATGTGAAGAGAATATTGATACCTTGGTCTTAGGAGGGCCCATGAGTGGCCGCATCTCAAGATCGGTAGTTCTAGACACAATGCCTCTAGGTAATGCTTCACTTCCTTCAGGCTTGCACTGATTCTAAACCGAGTAATACAATGTAACTATGAAGCACAACTAGCATATAATAAATGCTAAAAAACTTAATAATACTAGAATTGATTTTGGTTTTGGGGATTTGGAGCTAGGTATTTCAAATCAAATGCACTTGTTAAGTAACCATCTTATACTATTCTTTTTAACTAAAGTGATGAATTTGAAATCAATCCAGAACAAGAGTCATTTGAAATCCTTTCTTCATATCCAAATCCTTCAATCCAAAATCAGCCCTTGTAGATTTCGTTTCAGAACACTACAAAAAAAAAAACTCCAAATGTAGTTATACAACCATAATCGCTAAGATTCTTCACAAACCTCGCAAACTTTAGGTTTTGTGGCCTCCAGTCTATAAATATTGCATCCCAAAAACCTCTGCAGAATAGCACAAGGGGGTGTTTTTGCATTAACTTAAGAAATTGTCAAATAGTCACCAGGTTAACTTAGTTAATTGCACCCAACATTGATACTTTAAATTAATTGTAATCAAGTCCTCAAATGGGAAACCAAAGACACAGAAGTAAATCATATTAAAATGAAAATACTATTTCAATTTTAAGATGTGATATATAAACTGAGCACACACCTCTTTGTAATCAGTGACTAGAATTGCACTCCCTATGAAGAAAACTCCAGTAAGAAGAATCACTGCAGGAAAGCAACTGCAGAGGAGTGAACTCTGTTTCCTGGGCTCCATTATTATATCAATAACAATCTGAAATCACCACCAAATTCATCAAAACAACTTGACTTTTTATCTGGGTTTATCAAAATAAGTATCAAAGATACAGATTATGTACTCATTAAATAACTTAGTCTCTTACTCATGGATCAATTTCATTTCTCGAGTATGTTTCAACTTTTCGAAAAACACTATTAAATTGTGAAGAAATTAATAAATAAATAAAAAATATAAGAGAGTCTCAAAGCAAACTAAGAGTTTCGAAACAACAACTTATTTTTGTTCCATTGATTAGGAAAATAATTTTTGGATGTTTTCTATGAAAACCGTTACTACACCAGGGTCATCAATTTCAACATAAAAATAAAAGTTTAAATCGACATTCGCGCTACTAATACAAAGCATTAAGAAAAATCAATGGAAAGTCACTTACCCATATAAGTGTTTATTAAAATCAATAGAGTAATTGAATGAATTCTTGTAAAGGGTTTAGCAGAATGAATTTACATAAAAATTCAAATGTATGGTATGTATACATACGTATTTATATGTGTATGTATAGAAGTCAACTGATTGAAGTTTTGCTTGAAACCTTTTAAAAGTTGAAAAAGGAAACGGGAAGCGGAAGAAATGCTATAGAGGAGCGAACTCTCACGTTTCCCGTAATAATTCACAGGTTCTATACTCGAAGAGGTTAATTTGCATTACGCCCCTTGAACTTTGACGAAAATTGACAAACAGCCCCCGTTACTTTGTAGAGAGAACAGAGAAGTACGGAAACAGAAAAATGGCTTTCATAAATTTTGACCAATGGTTAGAGTTTATTAAACTTTTTTACCTTAATCAAACACTATAAATTACATTTTTCTTCTAAATAATTGAGATCAATACGCTTTAATATGACCTATTGCAACTATTGGAATGAGTCGCAAAGTGGATTAAGATCATGTTTAATTGAGCTTATTTTGAGCAATTAACAACTTAGAAATAGAGGAAAAAAGATTTATTTTAGCGTTTGATTTGTCACTTATGCTCATACTCAAATTAAATAAGCGGATAATAATAAGCAGGTCCAAAAAATAATTTTTTAAGTTGCTTTTCTTAAGGATAAGCAAACAAACTTGCTTATGTCAGAAAAAAAAAAAATGATATCACTTTTTACTTAGAATTAAGTATAAACAAAAATATAAGCTCCAGTCAATACAACAAAAGTATCTAAATACATAAACATTTGAACTAGATAGTTACAAACCTCATAATTGAAATGACAAAGAAAACCTTTGCCTGCACTTTCAACTTGATTAAAGAAATTAATCGAAATTGAAAGTAGGAATATGTTCATATTTTATTTCTTAGAACTATACTTTATAGAAGTATATCATTTTTATTCTATTACATTCATCGTTTGGAAAACGTCTTTACTGCCTTTACTGTCGATAAATAGTGTAGCGATTTTCAAATTAATATCATATAAGCGCTCTCTTTACGATTCCAGCGATGATATTTCCTATTTCCTCACTGCAATCTTCCTGCACATGATGTCCTGCCTGAAAAAAACCAACAGAGCCCTTAGAATATAAAAGAAGACTTCAAGCACAGAAGACTCGGATGATATAATGTATATTTACCCTTGGAAGTGTGACTAATCGATGCTTTGATTCCTTGCAAAAATCTTCGACCCCATCAAAACTCAACCAACGGTCTCTTTCACCCCAACAAATGGTTGTTTCAACTTTCCAATTCTCATCCATTAGTATTTTTCTCATCTCTTCAACATAACTCTACCAAATTAAACAAATATGAGATCGAGAAAGGAAAATGCTCACTAAACGTTGTTAAGAGTAAAAAGACTAACCTAGCTACATTCATGTCTATTTACTAGACTTAAGGACAGTTTAGTCAAATCAGAATAAAACGAAAATTTAGCAAGGAAATCGCACCTTTAGTTCCTTTTTCATTGACCTACTAATTGCGTTTAGTGCAAAACCAGCAGAACCAGATGTGAGGTATGGCTTTCTATAAACCAATGCAACATCTTCCTTAATTTTGTAAGGACCACAGCTCGTCAAGGCTTTATCGCTGGCTCGTAAAGGATCCTAAAATAAAGAGAAATCTAATTAACCATTCAATAATAATAAAAAAAAATAGATTCAATAATAAATCATTTTTTTTTAATTCCCACCTGAGAAAAAATTTCTCCCAATAGAAAGTTGCTGAATATAGCTAGTGTCCCTGGCAAGTTCGCGTGTTTGGCTGTCAGCTTTACAAACAAGCATAAAAAGTATTCCCAGATTCAATTCTTTTTGTCATTTGCAAATCAAATCTTGAGAATGTAAAGCATAAAGAGGGGGAGAGGGTAAAAAAATCAAAAAAAAAAAGCAAAGTTTTGATTAATCTTACAGGAGGATTCAGTAAAATGAGGTTACTAATCTTTTCTTGGTGATTGCTAGCATATTTGACTGCAACTGGTGAAAAATATCCCTAAACAGAAAAGTATAAGCTGGTTTTTTTCCGCAATTATATCAAATATGGTACATAGCTTTAATTGTATTTTACTATTTTATATCCAAATACAAAGTCACATTTACCTGAACAACAAGAGTAACCTTCTCCTTTGAGAATTCACTGATTAAAGATTCAAGGGAGTCTACATATTCTGCAAGCCGGATGAAACTCGTGTAGTTATATACCTTATGGAAAAAGTGCATTTTTATTCCCGAATTACTGACACACTGTCACTTTTGACCCCACCCCACTTCTCACAAAATTGCATTTTTGTACTGATAATTTAAAATTTTATAGTTTCGGTCATACTGCCCCTTTCCATCCACTTTGGGGCCTTGAGTGCAACTACACAAGACTATTTTGTGGGATCAAAAGTACAAAAAATGAATGGAAAAGGATGTAATAGGACCAAACATGCAAAATGTTTTTAAAAATACTAACCAAAAGTGCAATTTATCAAGGGAGGAATAAAAATTATTGAGGGTCCCAACCTGTAGGACTAAAAAAGCAATTTGACCATTTTTTCATTTTTTATTTAGACTTCAAAAGCTCGTACCTTTCAAAGTGTAGTCAAAGCCATATTTGGGTTGAGGTTTATCTGAAAACCCAAATCCTGCCAAAATAAAAATGAGAGAACTCAGCAATGTCACCTACGTTTCGGCAGCCAATATTAAACGATAACTTAGGAACAACAAAGTATTTAAAATTTCAAACCATAAACAAGATAGTATAAGTAAATTAGAGTACAGACAAAGTACTTAAATAAGTAACTATAATGTTACCAAGAATAGGGACTTAAACTTACCTAGCCAATCAAAAGCAATAACATGGTTATTCTTAGAGAGAATAGGTAGAACTTTTCGATAAGAATATGCCTATAAAAGAAACACGTAGAATATTAAAACGTACTTAAAATAACCTTAAATAAAACATCATTAAAACTAACCTGTGATGGAAAGCCATGAATCAAAATAATTGGCGAATTGCCAGGGCTTCCACTTTCAACGCAGAACCATCTATTGCACAAAATGAGCAGGTTTCAATTGGGTAATCCCTGCAAATAATACATCCTCAATATTTTCATAATAACAACCTAATAATTCTTCAGTAAAGCTCTGAAGTGGTTACCTGAAAAGATCTGTGGAGGTTTGCGAAGAACCAGACATAGCAAGTCCAAAAATCGGATCCTTTGCCTTCTCACCAGTGCCACCAACAATATGCGCTTTTACCTTAAATGTGTGAAAAAATCACCATCGAACTATTTGAATGAGCATGAATCTTGAAAAATTGCTCCTATGGTCCTACTGTTAGTTTCGGGTTATTTGCAATATATATGCTTCCTTGTGTTTCTTCTAATTGGCGTATTACACCTTATGTTATTTTAAATAGCAACTATCACCTTGTGTTTCTAGAAAAACAACAAACAAACCTTTTTTTTCTAGATAGTGTTCTTCGCATGATAATATCGAAAATTGTAATAAAATGTGTATGGTAAAATACTGTGACCCGAATATCAAACCATATTCACCCGATTTATCTTTCTAGAATATCAAAACTATATTCTTGACAATTAATAAGCCGTCTTCGGATAACAACATGTGATTGATCTAGCGAAAGGAACTAACCCCATACAGTTATAATATCTCACATAAAACATATAGATAGGCAATATACTTACAATCTTTCCTTGCTTGAACCATTCATCAGCAGGACTAGGTTCATCTGAATATTTACCTGTCCAAAAACAAAAAATGAAACTCTCACAACCACATTTTTATCCAACATATATGGATAGTAATTCACAAATTCTTACCTCCACTAAAAGAAAACCCATCTCCAATTGAATAAGGAGCATAAAGATCCTAAAACATCAAAATTCCCAAATAAAAAAAAAAAAATTTACCATCTTATTTTAAATTCAATCAACTGTATTAAAGAAAAGCATCATTACCTCATCGGAATCACCGCTCGATCGACAAGTGAATAGAGAAAGTTTCTTCCTTGGAAGAATTTGAGAAGTTGATATGGGAGGGTGATGTTTGGGAAATGAAAGTGAAGCAGTAGAAAAGCAAATTGCCATGGAAATGGAGGTGGTGTTTTTCAAATTGGTATGTTTCCCACTTCATCCTAAAAGAGAAGAAAATTGGGACTAAAATCGGATTGGTATTTTTGGAATTATTGTAGAGATAGGGTTTCTCTGGTTCTTGTTTTTCCAACAATTGCAAATACCAACCCCTTTCTTCCACCTTCCTTTATCTTTTTCCTTTTTCATTTTCTGATAATCCCAAATCACCATTCTAATTTTGTGCGTAAAAACAAGTCTATCGGAAAAATAAAAAAGAGTGAAAAGTGAAAACAAGTCGTAATATCTAAACACATTGTTAAAATCGGTATGAATTTTTTATTCAGCAATTGTATTTGGGATTGCTTAATTGTTTAACGAACTTCAAATTGAATATGAGGCAAATTGATATTATTACAGTTTATTAGTTTATTAAATTGCCGTCGTCGTGTGGTGTCTTCAATATGATTTATTTCGTATCTACTTAAGTAATTATATGTACATATGAGCTTTTAAAATTACTGTTAGGTTTTATGCTTTCAGTTAAAAACAAAACTTAGCTATTGAATGGTTTAAAAGCCCATTAAAAAAAATCCATGAACATTTCATATAAAAATAATCCGATGAAAATTACATTGAACTCCTATTGATCCAAAACTACTTGCTCCAACCCATTTTTCTTTTATCTCTAACTAAATTTATAATAAATAATTTAATTAATATATTTCACTAATAAGTTGATAATATCATATAGCATCATATATATTAATATTTAAAAGGTTTAATACACCACAAATGTAAATAATTTAACATAATAAGTCACTTAAAAGATTGAAAAGTCTGACCGGATATTATAGCTAATGGAGTAAAAATAATGGGACGGATGGAATATTATTTTTTACGAACATAACTAGCATTAATCACATAAGCTAGACAAAACATAACTAGTATAAATTACATAACCTAGACAAAACAGAACCAACATCAATTACATAAGCAACGACAACATTGATATCATTATATTTTCCTCTAGAGTGTTGAAAATCTGCCTTATTCGCCACCACCTCAAAAGGAGTCGCGATGGTTTTTTGCAAAGAATTGTTCAATGCCATCGCATCCAACCTCTCAGCCAGAAACTCCGGTTGACAGCATTCCTTTAGCAAACGCTCCACCATCTCCTCAATATCTGTACGCAAAATGTTATCGAACAACCCATTCGTTCCAATAACTACAACATTACCGCTATCCACCGTCGCATCTAGCTTCCCCACATACCGCACCCAGTCAAACTCCCCATCTGATAAGGATGATTGATTTTATGTTGTTGCAATATAGATGTATAAATGACCTCACCGTTCCTTACCACCATGAATCCATTGTCGCCCATGTTTATTACCCAGATATTTTTTTTGACGAGTGATATAATGCAAGCGATGGAACTACTCATTATAGGAACTTGATTGATGTTTACAGACCATGGACGGCATGTAAACTATTCACACATGCAGGTTTATTAATGAAATGAGCATCCTTGCCATTAGATATTAAAGGTTTATGCTTTGATATGTAACAATAACTGGCACAAATCAGAGTAGCTAGAGGAAACTGGAGAGTATTACCTTTTTTTTTTTTTTTAATTGTTTGTGGGATTGTGGGATCCGGTTAACAACACTTAACAAGATCAAAGGACTAAACATCATAAGGTATTCAAATTCAATCCCGGTACAACATTTCCCGGACCAACTACGCTCACTATTCTATTTTGATACACGAGTGAAAAATGTTTCTCAACTCGACCAATCTTTGACCCAATCGAACTTGGTCATATGCCACATACATGCTAATATAAATCATCAAAACCTTCACCATTTCTGAAAGAAATATAATTGTTGTAATACCTAGATCTAACACACTATATATGTTAATTAATCACACATAATTAATTGTAATAATGTCAAACATAAACTTAACTAAAATGCTCCATAAACATCAAAGTGCTCTTCAAATTTTAAAGATCTTCAAATATACAACTTTCAAATCCCCACTAATTACACATCAATTCAAGTCCTCTATTTCACATAGTAAGGAAGGTCAATAACATAGAGAAGAAAGTAAGCCCAAAAAACACCAGATACTCCACCAAAGAAGAATCCACCGGTAAACTTGGCCCATCCGTCAGCCGTCTGCAGCTGATCGGGCTGTTTCTTCCGGCCGGTCAATGTCAGTGAAGGTGCTGTTGATGGCTCACCTTCTTTGAAAGATGCAATCCCATAAATTGTCAAACAAATGCTGAGGATCACGACTAGGCCTGCTGCAGCCAAGGAGCCGGCTTGACCTGTAAAAACGAGTCGAATATAGTCAAACAATACATTAATTGTTCAACTTTTAAATAAACTTTCATCAACTGAGCTCGATTGGAATTTAGAACTGGCTAAATTGCATTTTTAGTCGGACATGATTGGACGCATGTCTTGTTACATTTAAGTGAGTGTTAGGCCATCTCCAACCGAAGCCATTGCCCAATTGCCCAATTGCCTTGCCCTCATGCTTTTTCGACCCACCTAAAAAACTCATCTCCAACCGAAGGGTAATTAACATCCATTAATTCAATTTCACAACTTTCCCCACTCTCACTCTCCCCACTCTCCCCACTCAAACTTACCAGCGCGATTGGTAGCCGGCAAGCAGGCAGGCTGGCAATGGCAGCCTGCTTGCCGGGTTGCCTGCCCAAAGTCCCCTGCCCGCCCTGCCCCCTGCCTTGCCTGATTGCCAGCCGCCGTCTCCAACCGAACCGAGCCGGCAACCCCCCCTCATGCCCGGTTGCCGGCTCGGTTGGAGATGGCCTTACATCCCTATCTAGAGAGAGAATTTCCTCGTGATATTAGAACCTCATCGCCTATAGTACTACGTTTTATGATATTGCGCTCTTGGTCATATCATCCTTTTATTATCTAAACTTTGCAGCT
This sequence comes from Penstemon newberryi var. newberryi, assembly GCA_030819805.1. Lineage (NCBI taxonomy): Eukaryota > Viridiplantae > Streptophyta > Magnoliopsida > Lamiales > Plantaginaceae > Penstemon > Penstemon newberryi. Next base: position 46,944,486 of record JAUALY010000001.1, read on the forward strand.
TTAGTCCTATAGAATAGGCTTTGTTACACTTTTAGACCCATGGGATTGTCTCAGTTTTGCACATTCGGTGTCAAAATTGATAAAAACTTACCTGCATAAGGAGTGTTTCTGAGGGGACCCGCTTTCACAAATGGGCCGACGAGGAGGAATCCATGGGCCAGACCAACTTCGACTCCCCGGAGAAGCGGATTGACTGCGGTCCGGTAGGCAGGGAGGTTGGAGAGGTACCATGCAACTAATGGGCTGGAAGTTACTGGTGTCTCAAGGCTTCCAATGAAGGGGTCTCCATTGATGGGTTGAATCACTTGGTATGTGGGCTGCAACACAGGCAAAATAAGAAATTTTTGAACATGATCTAATGAATGAGTTGGGTAGTTTAACATTCAAATCAAGCTCCACAATCTCAAACTCGATAAAATAATTCAAATAAACTAAAACAATGAGTTATTCGATTCGACTCAACTCAATTTGTTAACACTCTATATCAAGAAACATAAATGCAACATAGATCAAATTCACATGCTATGGATCAAGATTAAGATATGAAAATGCATCTTAGCTTTGAACTGTATCTCCATTTCCCAAAAATGGTCTTACCTTATTTACTCATCATATCTTGAGAAAATTACAAGTACATATGAAAAAAAATAAAAATGGAGTGATTTAAATAAAAAGACTTAGAGACAAAAAAGTTCCAACCTTTTCAGATTGAATTGCTTTGATGGTGAAGCTAGAGGTCCTCTTTGAAGGCAAAACTCTGAATGGAGTTCCAGAAATACCCTTTGGATTGACCAGTACCCTTCTGCTCAATGAAGAAGCAAAATTGCTCTTCAATTGGCTGGTCATGGTTGATGCAGCTGCTGCCATTTTTTGGAATTCTTTTTCCTTTTCTTTTGTGATCAGAAGGGCTGCACTTCACTTCAGAAGCTAGAAATATAACGAACAATGTATAATAATAATGTAATAAAGAAATAATATTAATTGTGTGATTTTCTGACTAAGAAAAATAATATCTTCTACTGATAAATTTGTGGTTCTAGGCCGTGATCTTTTGGTAACGCAGCTTTTCATTGGGTGAATTGTGTATGTGTTCCTTATTCCTTATCCATTTGGATTTCTTCTTTTCTTTAAATTTTCCGTTATTAATTAAAAGTATTTTTTTTTCCCTAAGTGAGGCGATTTATACGGTGTGGCGTAAAAGTAATAAGTAATATTTATGTTGTGTGGTAAAGGGGTTATTTCCTTTTTTTTTTTCCTGAGGAAAATTGATTTGATCAGGAACTCATGTGATAGGCCTATTTAGAAATACTAATTACTTTTCGATTGAAAAAACCTATCGATTCAATTCGATCCAAATATTCCTTTTCCATCCCTATGGCATTCTGGTGAATTAAACGAAGCGGTTCTTTTAAATAGAACACTATTAGATTAAATTTTAATTTTTCTTGCATGTCTCGAACGTTGATGTAGAAATAGTTTCCATTTCTTGTCGGCAATATGGACTTGGCCCAACCGAAACTTTTCTCCAATTGTGTTTGGGTTGGGTATATTGATTGAATTAAAATCAAGTGAGTTACAATGAAATTTGAACGGATCAACAAATTACATAAAGTCTCCATAAATCTTCGTTCCTCGTGCACTTATATTTGTAAAATTAAATAGACTCGGAAGATGATCATAATTTACAAATTCAACAAAACTATTGTATGTTGTGATGTAACAACAAAGAATTATCCAGCAGCATTTCAAAAGGAATTTTAAGACTAAATACCTGCCCGACTACTGAGAACCAAGAAACGAGATACTTCTCCACCGGTATAATTTTACATTGAGCCACAGGCACCGCAGCTTCTTTACATAAGAGTAGCTTCATCCATTCACTCGTCCCACATGGATGCAGTGTGTACCATGGTCGGTTCAACTTAGGGTGCTCCTGCAAATATCACATATTCATCAAGATCAAAGAATGCATGTAACTCGGAATTCAACTAACTATTACTTGGATGTCAGCTTGAGCTTTCTTCCTTTCTTTTCCCCTTTGTGTATCTTTTGGAGGGGGTGTCGGGGGAATTGTGGTCGGTGTCTCTCTTCCAATTTGGGACCAAAAGTGCAAAAACTGATGGAAAGGGGCAACAAGACTGAAAGTGCAAAACATTCTAAACAACTGGGACCAAAAGTGCAATTTATAATGCGCAGGATCAAAAATGTTGAGGGTCTAATTATGTGGGACTAAAAGAGAGCAAGATCATTCTAAACAATTGGGACCAAAAGTGCAATTTTGTAAAGCGCAGGATCGAAAATGATGAGGGTCTAAACATGTGGGACTAAAAGTGCAGTTTTGCTCTGCAACATATATATCTAAAGACACTATAACCAGTAAAAAGAGCCACAAGCATCTTTCTCTTGGACATTTAAATCTTGAAAGAACGAAAAGTACATCAAGATAATGAAGGTCGAAAGACAGATCCACCTCTTGTGTTATAAACGTCCACTTGGATCTAGCTAGAAGCTGTGCAGAGTTAACTGGGATATCCTTCTCGATTTCATCTAATACCAGAGGCTGCCCATCTGCATATTATTTGACGCGTAAATCTTCAAGAAATGACAAAATTTAAGATAGTAATTAGCTCTAATTCTAACAAAAATGATCAGTAGTTGTTATAATTAAAGCATCAACTGCAGCAGCAAAACTGGCTCAACAAATGATATAGAGGAATGAGAGTCAATGTACCACTGCTGTAAGCACGAAAGTACAACACCGGAACTTTATATGAAGCACTGTAGACTACATGGAAGTCGTAGAAGTGTTCTTCACCGGGATGCTGAGCCTAGAAGGAAAAATAAAATAAGCCAGAAGGCAATGAGTAAATAAACAGGCGAAGTTAACAACATGATTAATTTCCTTGCACTTCGAATTGAAAGTTTCTTTGATAAATTTAGATGTGCAATTAACTATAAAAAGATACCTCATATAAGTTCATCATAACATATTGAAAACACATGGGGAAATACAAATAGTTAACACGGTTGGTTTCCACAAAAACATACATAAACTTTCGAAATTAAGTTTAAGCACACATTCAACCTTTTAATTGTCCAAGCAAATGAAATGGACATCCAAGAATATTTCAAATTACCAATTACCCTAGCCATTTAATTGATATCAAGAATTATACAATATGAACATAAACAAAACCAGAGGTTTAGAAAAGTGAATAGAAGCATACTAGTGTAGCACCATCAATTAACTCATCTTCATCCACACAACTACACTCTTCTTTCTCTTTCTGATCCCCTCTGTTATGGTTTTCCTGCAAATGAATAAATTGAAATAACAAAAAAATATAATAAATTGAAATAACAAAAAAATATATATATTCAATATTTTAAGCTATTTACACTGTAAATGTCATTAACATATAGTACATTTTTTCGATAAACAGAAATCCGTCAAAAGATGAGAAACTTGAAGAAACCCACCTCTGATGTCTTTGGAAGAATAACATTTTCCACTGATAAATATCCTTCCTCCTAGAAAAATTAAAAATAATTAATAGAAAAAATCGTACAAGAAACCATGATACCCAATTGATGATTTTACTTGGTTATTGGAAATCCAGGGTCGTTTTGGGGAAGGAACCCATGACCATTGAGGAAGGGCGGAGTTGAATTTTCTCCATAGATCAGCAAAAGCACAAGCGGCAGCATAAAATTCTGTAGAAGAAAGGGTCCCATCCCAAGGTATTGCCATTAGAGCTATAAAAGTCCCAATATATGAAGAGATGTGATTTTTCAGTTTTGACTTCGAACACAAATTAATACGGAAAATTCTTGATTAGAGCATATCTTTCATGGATAATGAATAAAATTAGTGCATTCACTAAATATGTTTACAAGATTTTGTATATGGTCCATGAAAAATCGGATCCATGCAAGAATTTTCCAATTAATACTGTTACTTTATTTGTTTGTTTTTAAGATAGAAGAAAATATTGATTGTTTTTACATTATTCTTTTGAAAATGGTTACATTTGGTTTCATTTTCATTTTGTCTATTTGTATGGATAAATTGGTGTGTAACTATAGGTATTTAATCATATTTCATTATTGAACTAATAACAAATCTAATCATTTAAAAACATTCTATAATAAAATTTATGTGCAGAAAGAATTGTAAAATATTAGTTTCAATTTAGTTGTTGATGAATTTTTTTTATTTCATATTCATGTCATACTTTGATATCACTCGTATGATAAAATAATCATCTAACATTAAAGTATATTCTCATTCTAAATTGCCCACGCCCTTTTGGTCATTCAAGGTTGGTCCCAAGTTTCTTAGCCTGTACACTCCTAGTTAAACCATATTATCAACACAAAACCTTCACTACAATCAAAACATACAAATACCTACAAACTCCTACAACTAACCTCTTTACAAACATCAACAAAATCCCAACATCATGGTACCTCTACACTCCTCCTTTCACCATTATCCTGCCCACTTATTTTCTTCTCAAACCCTCCGAAATACTCTTCCATACACGATCTATAAGTATGCATCCCCGGAACCTTCATAGCCAATTCCATCCCAACATTCATCCATTTCTTCGCAGATTCAATCTGTCCCATTTTAACCGGAAGTGCAGCTCGATTCCAAGCTGTCATAGCAAGCCATTTAGCTTCTTCAATGGGATACTCACCTTCCCTCAACCCCACCATAATCCGAAATGCTTGCTTGTACATTTCAATCAACGAATCATCATCTGTGTCTCCTTTATAAACAATGGTGATTGAAATTAGTTTCCTTAGTACTAAAGCTACAGTTTGGTAATCTGGTGAAGGAGATGAAAGAAGTGTAGAGAGGCAGTTGTTTAAAGCAAATGTGGCCACTTCAGGATTGGACCTTGGTCCTTGTGAGGCGGCCTCAAAGCCGATTTGAAGCAAATGTTTTGGGTTGCAAGATTTGGAACTCGCAAAGTTTTTCACTAAAATGAGCTGCTGGGCGCCCGTGTCACTTAGCCGTGAGTAGAGATCAAAGGCGGTCCAAGTGTATATGAAGAAGAAGCTTGGTTCAATATTGATTATTTGATCTTCATTTTTTGACATGGTTTGGCTTGCCATTAGTATCTGTATCCAAAGCAAGAATCCTTTGTTAAGATGATACAGATACAATATGGCAAAAGTTCGTGTTAGACGAAAGTAGTGCATTTTATCCTAACTTTGACATAATCCTTTATCTTATAGGATCAACATACCATGTCATTTATGTTTACAGCTGAATACTTTCAGTCCTATAGTCATCACTTATAGTCCTCTTTCTTTTGATATTACACAAAACTTAAGTGAATCTAAAAGTTCATTTACATAAATTGCGTAAAAGTCATTTTTAAACCACCGACACATGGAAATTTGCCTTATCAGGCGAAAGGTGTTATATTCGGCAAATATATTAGATCCAAAAGAACGAGGACTGAAAGTGTCGACTAAATGATTGAATCTGAATAGATAGAAGACCAAATGTGTTGAGCTCAAATATAAAGAATTAAATCTGAAAATAATAGGATCGAATTGTCAAACAAATGACTATTTTGTTGCGAGCCAGAAGTTAACAGACTAAAATATGCAATTTTGCCCATATTATATTGCTGCATACATGTACATAAAATATGAAGCAAATAAAAAAACACAATGAAAAGGAATTAGGTGGTTACCTTTCCGGCCCTGCCTAACAGTTCAATGGCTTGTCTGACTTCAGTTTCCAGCAAGCTGCTCTTCTTATATTTCTCATCAGCAATAATGGCAGATACCGCCAGTACTAGAGATTTACAAATCATAGCGTTGTTTTCCTCCTCATCACCGTCACACACAACTTCATAAAACTTTGATGCCAGCCTAAAGAATTCGGAACTTAACTCATAATTTTTCTCCTGCCCAGTTCTTGCTCCTAAGTTATAAGCATTAGCAGCAAACCAATTCTTTTCTCGTCTGCCAACTTCAGCTTTACCAAAAAATGGGTCGGGTCCAATCTCAGATTGCCGATTATGAGCTCTTTTCATGTGTTTAAGGACATCAGAGTCATTTCCCTTGTCCTGACTTAAAATTGTAACTAAGGTCCGAAATACTACAACTTCATCAGTTGGCATTGGTTTTCCCAAGGAATAAAAGTTTAAGAGTTGGGATAGAGAGGCAGTCGCAACAGGAATAGAACGGGAAGCAAGAGCTTCATGGGCTGAGAGGGAGAGGAATTCAGTGCTAAAGTCGAGGCAGTTTGGCATTGCTTGCACCTGAGCAATCGCACTATTGTCGTCTTTCTTTTGCAAGAAAATCTTAAACTGCAATTATCATAACATGATCATATATTCAACAAAAAAAACTTAGTTACTCAGTCCTGTACTTGCGGCACTTGACTCGAGGACAAGCAGTATTGACAGATGAGAGGGATCATACCTTGAGGAAGGCGCTAGCTATATTGGGTTCCAACTGCAGAAACAAAAAGGCATCAGGACATTAAGATATCATGGGGAGATAAATTTTTGGAGGTTGATTTGATGAAGAAAATGGTTAAAGTGATTCATCATGCATACCTTTTCAGCCTCATTAATGTATTCTTCAGCTCTATCTAGCTCCAATAGACCCAGGTAGCAGAGGCAGAGAACTCTATATCCCTTTGCCTTGAGAATTCTGTTCTCTATGCCATGAGGGACATACAGCATAGATTTTTCAAACATCTCGGCGCTGAGCAGATAATCTTTTGATCGAAAATACTCGGCAGCACTGCAAAACATGGTTTAAAATGTCTTAAGTTCACTACCAAATACCAATTTATTGCACCAATTACCACTTACCTGCAAAAGAGACTTGGTTCCCAGCCGGAAACATTACATACATTACAAGTAGAAAAGCAAAAAGGAAAAAAAAAAATATTGTAGCTGTCCAAACATGGTATACATATAAATTTTCACACTAGGTCTTCAGTTTAGCCATCAATGTAATAAGAGCCACAAAAGTGTACAGAAGATGGTATTAAGAAACACTTGTTTCCACAAAACATGAGTTTCTTTCTCATTTCTATTGCATTTTTTTGTTCCTTGTATTCACAATATGTTTTTTCAAATTCGAAAAGCATACATCATCCAACCATATACTATTAAAGTATTATTGTAGAGGGATGGCTAAAAATTACCAGTTCCACAGAAGAGCATGCATGGTGGTCCTCTCCTTAGTAGCACCTTCTCTATCAAAAACCGCCATGACCCTCTCATCCGAGACCAGCTCCCCCACGACATTAGCTCTAACCTTCATTCCTTCACCACCGCTCAATCCATTCCCAACAACCCTATTGATCACCCTAATAGCTGCACCGGCACTAACATGACACCTCTCTAATAGCCCCAAAAACACTCCTTTAACCGTCTCTGCCCCTGCTGCACCCGCGGCCTGGAAGTACGACTCCACTGCAGACACCCAAACCCCCTCAGGTATCCCCTTATTCATCACCATTCCCCTCAACTCTTTCTCCGCGTCACCATACCTCCCCAACCCCAACCAGGCCTTCATTGCTAACACGCTCAAACTCGGATGCTGATCTCCATTAGTAACTTCCCTCAACACCTTTACACATTTCAACACGCTCTCGAATTCATCACCTTGCAAATGCGTAGCCCCAATAAACCTCAAAATTTTCAACCTCAACTCCTTCAAAGTCAAAGTCTCCTCCGTTCTTTTCACTACTCTTAACCCCTTCTCACACAATTCCAATGCCTCGTTCATCAACTTTAACGCCTCATTCGACAAAGAAACCTCATTTTTCGACAACAAAATCTTTCCAAAATTCAAGTACTGATTAGCTAGGGCATTGTAATTCCCCGCAATTCCAAACAAGATATTTTTCGACCTGTTCAACAAAGTATTCGCCAAATTCCTATCCGAAACTTCCCATGCAGCACGCGACCGAGCAATATTGAGATCCAAAAGTAATTTCCTCTCATCATTATCCGAAACAGAGTTAATTTCAACCCTCGATACGAGATCGGTTGCTTTTTCAAAGCAATTGTTAGCTAAATCGATTTTTCTTAAATCATACCAAATTAAACCTGTCTTGTAGAAAAACAACGCCGCCTTGAAAGCCGGAGATGGAATTCCGGCGACATCTGCGGTGAGGAAGAGCAAATCGGCGGCGACTTGCCGGAGCTTCGCGTGCTCCTCAGAGATTTTGGCACTGAATGCATTGGAGAGATCGACACATGTGTTCCATAAGCGGTAACTGAGTTTCCAGACGAGAAGTTTGGTGGAATTGAGGAAGGGAACGAGTTGACTCAGCTGAGCCACCGCGAGTCGGAGCTCGGAGGAGAATGAGTCCGGGAGGGGAGTTGTAGGAGGGTGACGCTCGAGTGATTTGATTGATGAATCGATTTGCGAGAGTGCAGAGGCGGAGTGGTGGTTTTCCGCGGCGGCGGAGTGCCGGGGATCCGGCGTGCACGAAATCTCCGCGATTTTCATTTTAATTTTTTCTGCTTTTTCAAAAAGTATTGGCGGGAATGTCAAGTTGAATGAAGATTTCGCGGGTTGGGCACATATGTGGGTAGCTCTTCCAACAGGATAATATACTTTATATGATATAAAATCCATTATTATATAATTACCGAATTTTATAATGATCTAAAACGATCTACATACCTAGAAAATAATGATATACGGTATAGCATCATGATTTTAGTATCAAAATATAATTAGTATTTTTAATAATAATAAAGAGAAAATATAGTTACCTACAAATATTATACTCTATCCGTTTCAAATTAATTGGCACATTTACAAAATTTTCATGTTTTAAATTATATGTCATATTTGGTTTTCCAATTTTGCTCTTTCTTACTTTTAGGTTTACACAATAAAGTATAGTACTTTTAGGGTTTGAATTAGTTAAAATTAGTTTGATTAATTAGGGATTAATTATTCATTCATGTTACTTCTTAATTTCTTTCAGCCGAACAACAAGTTTTGAAGCCATTAGTGTGGATTTTTAGATTTTTTCCTCTATACTTTGCATTTCCATTATTTTTTTTTTTTTGGCTAATGTAGAAATTTTATACTTGATGTTTAGGAAAAACTGAACTTTGTCATTAGTTATAGGATCAAATTTGTTTATGCATGAATGAAAATAAACTGTATTCAAATTTATATGTCCAAATTTGTTATATATACGAGTAAAATTGAAGTGTTAAGAAAGTTAAAAGATTTAATGTATGTCTTGTGTTGTTATAAAAATATTTTTTGCAATGTTGCCAAAAGTAATTAGTATACTCTGTTGTAGTGTGTCATAGGATTTTTTGTGGCAGGACTATTTTTCAAATTAATGTTTAAGGTGAATGTACAACATAAATGAAAGAGATATATGTCCTAGAAAGCAAAACAAAATCAGTAACTATAATTTGAGAATTGAGAATGTAGAGACATGTAGTCCTAGAAAGTAAAACAAAATCAGTAACTATAATTTCTTTCAGCCGAACAACAAGTTTTGAAGCCATTAGCGTGGATTTTTAGATTTTTTCCTCTATACTTTGAATTTCCATTATTTTATTTTTTTTGCTAATGTAGAAATCTATACTTGATGTTTATAATAGTGTTACTCCTTGGTTGTAGACATATACATCCATATTATATGTACAAAAAATTGTATGTGCGTGTAATTAATACAGAAATGTGTGAAGAATAAGTACAAGAAGAAGCGGAAGAAGTTGAAGAAAAAGAAGAAGTAGAAGAAGAAGAAGAAGAAGAAGAAGAGTATGGATTGTGGATTATCCCACTGTAGTTTTAGTGGTGTAGTTATTGATTGGGAATGATTTAGTGGTGTAGTTTTTGGATTATGAATTATGTTTATGTTGGATTTTGGATTATGTTTATGGATTTCGGATTGTGTTTATGAAAATTGAAATGTGTTTATTGATTTTAGATTTTTTTATGAATTGTGGATTGTGTTTATGGAAATCCAAATTGTGTTTAGGGTTTAAATTGCAAAAAATGAAAAAAAAAAAAAAAAAAAAAAAAAAAAACTGGAGAAATTCCAACCGATTTCGAGTGGTTGGATTTTCTGTTGGAAATTTTGCAACTGAATTTGCAACCGAAAAAATCAGTTGGAAAATTTCCAACCGAAAATAATCGGTTGGAAAATTTCCAACCGAAAACAATCGGTTGGAATATTTTCCAACCGATTTTGGACTCGGTTGGAAATTCGGTTGCAAAAAAATTCGGTTGGAATTTCGGTTGCAAACCCAATTCCAACGGAGGTTTTTCCAACCGATATTTTCGGTTGCAAAATCGGTTGGAAAAGCCGATTTTGACCCATTTTCAGTTGCAATTTCGGTTGGAATTTTAGTTTTTTCTAGTAGTGAGTGCACAAGATCAATGACATTAATTAAAACAATCATTAAAAATGTATTTTTCATATTTTATCTTTAAAAAGTGATTAATTATTAAGTTTCTTAATTTGTGTTAAAAAACCAAATATGCCAATTAAATTGAAAAGGAGGGAGAACTGTATATCTTTTTTGTTAGTACTGAAACAAAAAATTCAGTGTCCTGAAATATGTAAGACAAAAAGCAATCGTATAAATTATTGTAAATTTTTTTTATTTGAGATAAAATTGGGTGACGATCCCTATTAAATCTTAAATAACTAATTGTTCTTCAAGAACAATATTCTTCGAAACTCTGGGAATTTGAAGTTGTACTTTAAATAACATTAATTATTTTTAATTTTTGGGGAAGGTGTTCGAGACTATTTACTTTTATTTACTTACATGTAAATATTTCAAACTAATATAGTTATCTTTACCACTAAAATGTAGGGGGGATGATTTCATATATGCATTTTTCATATTGAATTTCGATCTTTGTTTCGATATATGATGATGTGTGTAAATCGAAGAGCTTGCCAGATGAAAAGTTGTAGAGTTTTTTAATATGATTTGTTAGCTGAGTTAATCAATATAAAGTTAGTATTAAAAATCAACATGAATCTTGCGGATTTTCTACTGATTGTGTTGTTGGTTTTATATAATTTTACATTTTGATACTAATTGCAGAGAATTACATCATAAGTCTGAATTAAGTACAGATAATCATTAAAAAAAAAAAGACCTATTTCCTCATCTCTCTTTTCCTTGCTGCAGTTCAATTTCAACAACTTTCTCTACTGCTGCATCAGATAAAAAATCACCAAGCAGGTAGATATGTTATATACAGTGTTCTTCGCATGAAAAAAGAGAGACAAGGAACCAGCCTTGCAATGTTTAAAGGAACCTTGAGACATAATGACCGTGTTTGGATCGGAGCTTGGCTGTTTCGAATTTTCAAGTTCTCAAAACTTCAAATCTCATCATTTTCATAAAAAACACATGCCCCCCAAATGTCCTTAAAAATATAGACAAGAATTGGGTTAAGTCCACTTAAATGACTTCTCACCTCAAAAACTATCTCAAGAGGTGAGGATTGTTGATGGCCGAATACTTAGTCTTGATATCCAATCCATGTAGGACTTTTTAGTCTCAATTCCAACCACTTGGATGGATCCAGAAATAGAATAAAAGAGGCTTCTCCGCATTTTGGGAATAGCGCAGACAACAAAATCTCCAAAAAAGCCAATATTTTGTTCGTGAGTGTATTGGTGTAAGCCTAGTCGTCTCACCTCTGCTCATGTATTATACATGCAACTGTTGTCCCATTTTTGTCGCTCTTTAAAGTTTAGGTAATAAAATAGAAAGTGAAATTAGTTTATCAAAAATAATTTTATTTAATGAAAAAGTCTTGTATGACATCACAAAAAGAACAACCAGCAAAGATAATTCTTTTTTTAAGATAATTCTATTTAGCTAAACCAGTCAATGTCATTTAACAAAAAAATTGTAATCCTCTTGATTCTTGAATAACTTTTTTTAAGACAAGTAATCTCAGGCAACAATTCGCGGACTACTTTTAGGATAAAAAAAAAAAAAAAAGAAGGCGCTCCATCTCCATACCAGAAATGAACAAATTCCTATGAGTCAATCATAATTCGAAGGACAATCAACTTAAAAAAACTTCTTATTTGGAACAAACTAACCCTCCTCTTACTGTCATACCCATTAAAAATAATTTCAAAACCTTCACTGATTATTCTAGTTCGTGCAGAGAGTTGCTTGAATGACATAATTTGTACTCTGATTGAATGGAGGGGAGTCTTAAAATGTCTACTCAGACCCGAAGGTGATTTTATTTTGTTTGCAAATATTAGCAGAACTTAGAGGTGAAATTAGGGAGAAAAAAGAAAAAGAGATGGCAAACCAGAAACGAGCTGAATGAAGCAAGAAAAAAAGAAAAAAAGAAAAAAAGCAAAGCAGCATTTTTAGTTCTACATAACTAGACCTTCAATACTATTTTCTATGTGCACCTAAAAGTTTAAACTTTTTTTGGTTAACTAAAGTAGCTTTAATCAACCAGTAGAAAAATGAGAAATGAAACAAGAAATCATTAATACAACGTTATAAACATAATTAGAAACAGTACATCTATTACAACATTACAATATTAGCTTTTACAACAACCTAGAAATTAATAGTACTAGAATTTTTTTCGTTCTTTTTTGTTTTATCCAAACATTAAATTCGCTGACAGATTAAACATTAAACAAATTGGAAAGGGTCAACACTAATAGTTAAAAAAGATCATTTTATCAGTTTCAGCATCTCTACTGATTAGTGCAGGTAGGTAGTCTGGTACTGGTAGCCATTTCCAAAGAAGTTTCCATGACTAGGGGTAAAGTTGTAAGTAGGCGTACCCATAAACGACGGGACATGATGCTCAGCTGGGACTGGGTACCCGTATGGCCTGTCATAGATGTACTGTTGTGGATACCTATCAGTCATTCTACCATAGAAGTTCTTGTCAGTGGCCACGTTAGGGACCCGGTGTGCTGGGCCATTTCCCACGCCATTGGCACGTGGCCTTTTGGATTGCGGCTTTGCAACTTCGGTTGCTCGTTTCTTGTCTGCCTTTGCTTTCTCGATTTCGGTAACCTGTTTTTGAAGTGGATCTATGGGGAATTGGGCCTCGAGTTTATGATCTTCAATGCATTTGATTACAGCTTTAAGTGCAGTTAGCTCTTTCTCGTTCACATCACTCTGCAACAAAAGAATTGTTATTTCTACCCTAAACGTCTTCTTAATAAGCAGTGGAATATTTCAATTGAATATCGATTGTAAAGCCTCCATTTTGTAGAGAGGTTATAGGTCCAATCACCTCGGTGCAGCTGATAAACTTTGCAGAAAAAGCTAGAGCTCACCATGTCAATTGTCACAGAATCATAACAATATTAGCAAAAAAGAACAGATCATACATAAATTAATTTTAACAAGCTGCCATCTCAAGTCGTATTATATGTCACAATAATACTCGGAATACTCTGACTTCTAGAAATATGAGCAGACCAGTTTTGCATTTTTGGTCTCATAGGATTGTCTCAGTTTTGCAAATTTTAGTCCCAATAAAAATGCATTACATTACTAAGGGTCCAATCTTGTAGGAGTAAAAATGCAATTTTGTAAAGAGTGGGACCGAGGGTCCAAACTTTGCTATTTTTTTAAAATCTAGCTGCAGCCAACTCTCAGATTGACAACAATGTGTTAATGAGAACATTAAAACTGAACATCAAATTGTGAACAATTAGGTAGAGACTGGGGCACAAGAAACTGACCTGTGTGTGCGCGATGGGCGAAGTACTTCCAGGTTTGGCAGCAGATGCCACCTTTTTGGCCTCATACAAGTAAGACTTCAGTAATGAAATGGGTGAAAATTGATCAGTAAGCTCAAATGCAAAAGCTAAATTGACAGCATCAATCTGCCTTCCATTCTTCACCAAGACATCAATCACACCTGGAAACACATGAGACGAAAAGTGAACAACATAAAAATCTTCATAAAACCTGAATAATTGAGCTGAAATTTGAAAATTCCAAGTTATCTAGATATTCCAAAAGAAATTTCTTTAACATATGCAAAATCACTGTCAGAATTACACAGATACAAAAATTAGGACTGAAACATTTCGGGAAAATTCCTGTCCTTAGCAAGAAGACCTTCAACTCTTTCAACAAGTTATGAAAGCTGCGTAATTAACAAAATGCAAGCTGAGAGAAAAAATTGGTAAATCATATTGAAACATATGCCATTGCTCAACATTCAAAATCGGCAGTTGCTCCCTAGTGACAAGTAACACCCAAATATCATTCATTGTACAAAGGTAAATAAATATGAGAAACCTAGAGTTACTTAATCATTAACCTAGATAATATTACAACTAAAGAAGTATCTATTCCTTAAATTGACTTGGTCAGAGTAACAAACCTGGCATTTTGTCTGACAATCCAAGATAACGACATAACTCTGCTGTTTGTCGACGTCGAGAAACCATTGGTATCAATTTGGACAAGCATTCCTGATCAAAATCTGAATTGATGCCAAAAGTAGCCAGAAGTTGTAGGAATGCATGAGCCTCCAAGGAGTTTCCATTGCTGGCATCAACATCAAGATAATCTAACTTTGGTTTCCACTCTTCTGCAGTAGCCTTTGCTCGTTCCTTAACACTTTCTGAGATAATACCAGAAAGGGATTCTGTATCCAGATTCATGAACAAACTGCTGAGGCACTCCATCAGCATGATGCAGGTTCGGCGAAGGCCTAAGAGATTTGAATCTTTTCTAGCATCTGAATTTGGCATGTCATTGCCGTAGAAACCCTTGAGCGAGTCCAGAACCAGAGAGGCAGGGTCAGAGGCAGCCTTCAATGCAATAGGAATTTCCTCCCTTAAAGTAGCAAGATTCTTGCGGTTGTCTGATATAAATTTGTGGAGACCTTCTGAACTCATCTCTTGGCACAGTTTCACCAGTTCTGGATAGGACTTCACCTGTATATTGATACTGTTAACAGGCTTTTTCATACTATCCATGTTACTCTCGGAAATCATGGTATCAGGTGCTTTTTCCTCCACAACTGGTGCTTCAACTAGGTTCTCGCTATTAAACGGCTTATCATACTTCTGCATAGCATTCAAAATGGCGGAGACAGCAGCATCTCGCTTCTCTTGAAGCCTCTCGAGTGAAACTTGCTCCTTAGCCACAACATCTGCTTTACGCTTCTCCAACATCTCTTTGGACTGAACTATTTTGGTGTCAAAATCCTTCTCTTGTTCTTCTAGTTCAGTGAAACGTCTCTTCAAAGACTTTTGAAGCCCATTGAAATGCTCTTCAAGCTGTTGCCATTTCAAATTGAGAGTTACCGCTCGGTGACTTTCAAGTTCAGCAAATGCTTTCTGAAGTTGTTGTATCTTAGAGGAAGTGGAGTCCATTAGTGTGGCAACTGATACGTTGTCTTCCATGACATAGAAATCCTGGACAAAATACAAGCAAACAATAAGTTTATCAAGGAAACTACAGAAAGAGATATGGTTGATAGCTGGTCACAACTTCCAGTACAGAATCAAGTGCTATTGGATTCTAGCGATTAATCATATGGAAAACTCGGTCATAGCTAAAGATGGACGTCATTAAATGAGATTCTTACATAAGAGAAGAGTATGACACTGGAAGGTGGAAACAGCATAAATTAACATGTAACTGGATGCACGAACCAAAGCTGATTTGAGGCTTCTCTATATATCAAAATTTAGGTTACAGGTTAACATCCTAACTCAATTTTAATTTTAGGACTAATAGCTTATAACCGAAAGACTGTAACCTGAAGAAAACATACAGTTCAGGCCAGTTGTATTGCAAAACTTTCGCTAAAATTGAACAGAGGGTGAAAATTATTGGTGAATGCAAGGCAGATTAGAATATATGGTCCATTTAGTCTAAGGGCCAGTTGTATTGCAAACTTTCGCTAAAATTGAACAGAGGGTGAAAATTATTGGTGAATGCAAGGCAGATTAGAATATATGGTCCATTTAGTCTAAGGTAGTAATTTGTATGTACAATAACTCTGCAAATTCAAACAGGGATTTGATAATTACTTTCATCTTTCCCAGAGTTCAGAATGAAGCACAATTTTTAAAATGTTTCGAAACTTATTTTACCAGAAATCTAGGCACCCGAAGGAGCAAATGAGAATTAGTCCATCTGTTACGAAAGAGTCTCTAATCTTAAGATTTAAGATGAAGTTAAAAAATACATTCTAATAAACTTTCACATTCTAAACTAAATGAAACACTTTTCTTAGAATATTTACGCAACGTATGTATCATTGGATAAGGTCTCGCTTTTAGGAGAAAAGAAACCCCACAATCATGTGCCAGGAAAGAATACACCGGCTTCAATGAAAGTTCATAACTTATAGTGAAAATGCTATCTGATGCAACTCATTCAGCAACCAATATTGGTAAAGGGTTAAGTCAAAAAAAAGAAAGGAAAAATGAAAAACTGATGATGGTAATTTCCAGGGGAAAAACACCATTGAGAAGTAATTAAATGAGGACATCATCAAGTAGAACATAAAGGAGTGGCATACCTATAGTACAGAAAGTTGAAAATTCAAATGCATACTGAGTAAGATCCTCAGATCAGCAAACACACTTATAATCATTACAATGAAGAAACATATAAGAGGAAATCGTGATGGTAAACGGCTTGTAATAGCAGTTCAAGACCTAATTACTAAAAAAACGGAAACATAAATTCAGTTCCTACACTTTTCAAATAATATGATTTTCAGTTAAATAGAAGGTATGATGAGCTAACTTGACTTCTACTACAATAGCACACAAGAAAAAGAACATAAATTTCCGTAACCTTTAATTCTCATTTTCTCCTTTTCCCTTTGCAACTTTTTACTTAATTGTTGCTTGTTAGACGACCAACACGCCCGTTAAGATTAAGG
This sequence comes from Penstemon newberryi var. newberryi, assembly GCA_030819805.1. NCBI lineage: Eukaryota > Viridiplantae > Streptophyta > Magnoliopsida > Lamiales > Plantaginaceae > Penstemon > Penstemon newberryi. The sequence goes on from JAUALY010000001.1 coordinate 46,961,394, forward strand.
ATTCACGAGACAAGTATAGCAGTATGAGTTCACTCGTTATGAAAAAATTAATCAATTAACAGAAGTGAGACAGCAATGGCCACAACAATTTAAGATAACTAACCACCGTAGTAGATGGTACTCATGAGCATAACTTTAACAAACAGATGAAGCTAGGGGAGAAAATATGAGAATTGGTTACCGTTGCTGAAAGTGGGAGAGGAAAAAAAAGGAGAAAAACTTCAGACTGATGTAAGTGTTCACATTTCTGGGGGTATTATCGTAACATGAAAATTTGAAGAGTAAAACACGACTATCTTGAGATAATAAAACACAATCATGTTAAAACACGTGGGCAATGCCCAACTGAGATCAATTTCTTTGAAAAATTTATTGAAGGAACAACATATAAGAAGGTAAATGATGCGCAACCGAAGCCAATGAACATAATTTTCTAGACAAAATAATTAAACAATAAACCAATAAATACCAAAACAAGAAAATGAACATAGTCAAAGTAATTATTTACCTAAAAAAATGCTCAACAGACTACTGTTACACAGATCAGCAAGCACACAGTGCAAAACACAGTTTCACCACAATTATAAACAATAACAGCACACAATAACAGCACAAGTAAGTAAATCAAAGTGACAATATCAGCTGAAACTAGTACAACAACAAATAATTCATGAAATTAAAGAGTATTCAGTAACAACACGGAAACTCAACTAGATACACAAAACGAGACTTGATCTGCAACTAGAGCCAGAGAAATTAAACAAAATAGACAGAGAAATGAAGAGCGGAAATTACCGGATCGGTGGAGACAGGTTGCTGACGGCAATTGACGGCGGAGAGATGAGAATTTCAGACCATTTTTTGGTAGGTGGCGAGGGTTTTGTGTGTGTGTGTTTTGCGAATCCCTAGAGAGAGAATGTTTTAGAAGAGGAAAGTTTGGTGTAGGGAATGAGAGGTCGTATTTATGAAAGTACTGCACCCCGACAGCTACACCCATAAAAGCACGCACTTGCACGCTGACACCACATGCACTCCTTCTGTGAACTTTGCTTTTTGTTTGGGCACTCCACAATTTGCTATTGCCCATTTTATCCTATTCTACATAGATTTCCCCTTTATTCCTTCCGAGTATCTCGTATTTGAATCCTAAAAAAAAATTGTTTGGATATTTTGACGTTGAAATTTTGGCTTTGCATATTGAAACTGCAATTTTTTGGTAATATTGGCATTTTGCATCTCTTGTATTAACAAATATAATGGGTTAATTCCGCATATTAAAAGTCAAAATATATACAATCCAAACTCATATATATTGACCCAAATTAGTCATGATCAATTCAATTCATTTTCTTATTTAAAACTATCTTCCAATCTATGATTATAGTTTGAAATTGAATAGGATTTCAAAGTTATTTGTATGTATATTAATTGGAAATTTGAAAATTTATAAAAGTACATTAAGTTGAGTTGAAAGATGATATATTGTTGATAAGATTATGTTACGAATATCTATAATTATAGAAATAATTCTAAAATTCAACGAGTAAGATTTGTGGTTATGGTAAATAATATTTATTTAATTACGTTGTATTTGTCATTGTTGCTTCTTTGCAAACATTATGAAATGGGGATTTTAGGAATTCCAAAATATTAACTTTAGGACATAAATGGTTGAGTATCTTTTGCAACAAACCCTAACCAACTGTATATTTTATTATAGTATAAATGTTGATTACAGTCAATAACATGTGGTTACAAGTCAACTACGGGAATAATTCAGTTACTTTTGAAAATTTAAAGTATGTACTGATGTACAAATAAAATGCAAATTAATTATAGTTAAAAATTAAGGGAAGGTGGCAACCAACAAGTCAGGTTGGTCTAAGGTCTAAACAAGTCAAAGTATGTGTCAGGTAAGGGAAAAAATATTAGTTGAACCTAAATCTATATATGATTGAAGTAAGGGAAAAAATATTAGAAATTCGAGTTTCTAAAATTTGAATGAAAATTTTCAAAACTCATAATTTTCATTAAAAGACACATACTTTAATATGTACCCAATACATAACATTTAAAACACATTTAAATATATATTTAATCTCTAAAATATTAGAATTTTTGAAAATTCAACATCGAAAACACATCCAATTATTTTAATATGTTTCCCTACATTTTCATTTTTTTTTATCAAACATGTTCCAACATATTCTTGCTCCAAAACTCTGAAACCACTAAATAAATTAGATAACTTTTGGTTGTACTTATTTTTTGAGATGTAATTGATATTTTTATCTTCAAAAACATTAAAGAAATATTCAAAAGTGGTATGTATATACTGGAACTCATCCAGTTAGCTCTAAACAAAATTTGATCAGTTCCTTCTATATTTCGCGCGTTTAATTAGTTCATGTTGATTTTTCGATCTACTCTAATATTATTTTACGAGTACTGATATTCTAACAGCCTTCAATCGGTTGTGGCTTTTTTTATCTTTTTTTTCTTGTCACTTATATTTTAATGTATATGAAAAAAAATTAATTATATGACACATAAATAATTATCAAGAAAATATAAATCCTGTTTGTAAATATTAAACCCTAACCTTGAAATTCTAAACTCTAAACCTATTAAACAAATAGTAGGTAATACAATTAAATTTTAAAGCCTAAAATATGAGCTTTACAAAAAACTGTAAAATTTGGGCTCTCGTACAATCATTTTCCATTATTTTACGTATATATATTCTCATTAATTGGACTTGGATCCATATTATATTGGACTATTTGGAAAACTTAGCCCAACTACAATATTTCAAAGCCCACATGAATAATAGAACCCTTCCCCTCAAATTTATTTCTTGTCAGTCCTGTTGATCTTGAAAATATCACTAATAGTGAAAAAAGGTGATTAATAAAAGTAAAAGAATAGGCGAAAATCATTTTTGGTGACTCAATAATCTAGATTAGATTATTATTTATATGAGCTTACACGATATTTGGTCGTTCAATTTCAATATCTGTTAAATCAATTGTGCACCAGAACTTTCATTATTCAACTTCAAGTCTAAGAGAATTGAAGGTAAGTGCAGTTCGCAATATCCTCGGGGATCTCTCCAGACAAATTGTTAGAAATTGTTGGGAATATTTCCATATATATGGTTGCTAGAAAGATCTAAGACTGTCGAGGATGAACAACGGGAAAGACCTAATGGAAATTCGTCATAAATGAGTGTTTGCAAATGCTTTTAAAAAGTACTTTTTTGCTTTTTTTGTGCTTAAAGTACTTTGATAATGTTTGCAAGTAGGTGATTATGTTATTGCTTCTTCAACTGAAAAGCAGGTTGACAAGAAACAGCCAAGGAGGTACTTCTTCTAGGTGGCATTTTTGTAATAATTAAAGCTTTTTTTTTTACATATTTGCAAACACCTCCTGCTTTTAAATAAAAGTACTTATTTTTTACTTTTGCTTTAAGTAACTGTCTTTTTGTTTCCAAACGCATTTAAAAACACCCCTTAACCCATATCGACTAGTCAAATATTTAAGATCTTGTTCTCATCCGCGTGCCAGCAATCCACTCCAATGAGTAATTGTAAATATAACTAAATAGTACTACAATTTTGTATGTTTAATTTAGTACACTGATTTAATTAAACTTCAGTATGCTTTTATCTTATTTTGTAGGTGTTGATCATGGAAAAACCATATGTGTAATCATATAAACTTGTTGTATTTATACTCGGTCTAAAATTGTAAGTTAATATTCGCCCTTAGGTGTAAGAGATGAGTAAATTAAAAGCGACATATTAGCTTCACTTGTAGTTCGAATCCCCAAGCCATCCTCTTTCTAGGTTTGTGTGACAATAAATTTGTTAATTTACATTTTCATGCAACTTGATACACATGTTCAAACATTCTTCGTATTTAGCATGCTCAAATACTGAATAAATCAATTCTTGAAACTTTAACTACTTGTTTCAAATGATTAAATAGATCATGCCAGTAAATAATTATATTGATTTTAAAAATTAAGTCACGTTGTTAAGTTAAAATATCATAAAAATGAGATAATTAATGAAATATCAACTCATATCTTATTAAACTAGTGGTAAACAAAGTTGAAATCTTTAATGAACCTGATCAATCAATTACATATTCTTATATTTCAAATTACTTACATTTTAGTGGAATCATATTCCTCGACCTATAAGTACTTAACGTACCAAAATTACTTGGAAGTACATTTTACTGGAATCAAATTACTTACATTATTGGATTTGTTCTGAGCGTAAATGGGCTCGCAAAAACTTAACAACAGAACTTGTAACAAATATATAATGGGGCGACCCAACCCGAATGGAAACGGTCAGATATGAATACAATTTTTTTAGTCATAAAGCTATTTCTGGGTCAACAGCAGGGGTTTCGACACTTCCGCAGGTATTCTGTCTTTGCTAACCTTAAAAATAAGGGACGATGACAACCAACAAGTCAGGTTGGTCTAAAGTCTAAACAAGTCAAAGTATGTGTCATGTAAGGGGGAAAAAACTCGAGTTTGGATGTATTTTATACATGGTTGAACTTGAATCTATACATGGTTGAAGGTCTTATTTGGATGTATTTTAATTTAATTATTTTAGAAATTCGAGTTTCTAAAATTTTAATGAAAATTTTCAAAACTCATCATTTTAATTGAAAAAGATACATAGTTTAATATGTACCCAAAATACATAACATTTAAAACACATTTCAATATATATTTAATCTTTAAAATATTAGAAATCTTGAATTGTGCTACATGTTTTCCAAAATTCAACATCGAAAACACATCCAATTATTTTCATGTATTTCCCTACATTTTCATTTTTCATCAAAAATGTTCCAAAATATTCTTGCTCCAAAACTAAATGAGATAAGATAAATTCAAACGGGCCAGAGGATTGGATCTTGCTCAACTCATGACAAACTATTGAAGTGTAGATGTCTCACTGGCGATCTAAACCCAATTAAACCTTAGACTTTATTATTAGTATTCATCTCAATCATCACATAATAAAATAGGAGTATCATATTACATACATACATTAAAAATAGTATGGTCGGATGTTAGTTAATTTCAGTCCATTCCATTTTTCGGGGTGCTGCAATTATTGGATGTTATGTTGGCTAGCTTCCTAAGGCCATCTCCAACGTCCCAATTAAATTATGGCCTTTTATTATAAAATTTAAGGGGTGAACAATGTTATACATTCTCATTTTTTACTCTGCACTGCAACATCTAATTTATATTTTAAGATTATCACTTTATATTTCAACAGGAAAGTACAAAGGGTGTTGTACTTTCCAGCATATCACAATTTTTTCACTTGGCTTTGGACTCTCATATTTGAGTGTCCAAACATAAACATTTAAATGGGTTATAAACTATAAGAGCTCGCTCGGTTGTGTGACAAAACTTATAATTTTTGTTATATTTTGAGTTTTAAATGACCTCTTAGAGATGATCTAAATGTACCAAAAATTAAAGGATCACGTGATCATGTATTATTTATAAAAAAATATTTTTCACATCTTTATTTTACTGCAACTTTAAAATTTAAATTTCAATAGTGAAATTTGAGAAAATAAATAAAAATAGATTATCTTCAAATGATTGATTCCATAGACAGCCAAACCGGTCCTTTATTTTGTAATAAGTCAAAGTCAAATAAACGTCCTTCCGACCCCCTATGTGTGTATCGTGTTTAACTGTTGAGTGTTTTTCATATTTTGATTGCATTTACATTATTTTGCTAAAAAATAATTGTGATATAGACTCAATTTATTAATATAGAGAGAGGCGTTCTACGCTGTGACTCAAGGGATTTGTAAAGTAAAGATTCCCTTGATATGGTGGATATATGATCATACTAATATATGTCAAAAAACTACCAACCCATGAAGATAAATCAACTAACAAGACTTTATACTTTTCATTTTATTCCTCCTCCTTTCCTTTCTAACTCAGCAAACGATCAAACTCAATTTCAACCACGCGCGAGAATACACAAGTTGGATAGAAAAATTGAATTGTAAAATGTGTAATTCATTTTGTTCAGTAACCATCTTAAATTAATTATTACATGGTAAACTGCACAAAAGATGTGAGATATATAAGATAAATTATTTATAATTTTGCTGGTCCTCCTAGGCTCCTAGTATATAGTAATATGAAGAAGCAACAGTGCCCGACATGGAACTAATTAATTATTAATTCTTGCCCTTACCCAAAAAAATAAGAACACACCAACAACATAGCCCAAAGCTGCAGCAATAATCCCACCATCAGCATCTCCATCAATGGCCAGAGCTTTCTTCGAATGGTCTCGACAACGAGGCAACGGATCACCACACAGTCCTGGATTGTTAGCATAGCTATCTGCTGTAGCTATCTGCTGTAAATTTACTGTAGAATCTGTAAACCGAGGAACTGGACCGCTCAACTGGTTGCTTTTCACGGTAAATATTCTCAATCGGCTAAGATGACCAATTTGGTAAGGGATTTGACCAGTCAACCTGTTGTTATCAAGTTTAAGACTATTCAAGTAAGTGCAATTCGCAATATCCTCGGGGATCTCTCCAGACAATTTGTTGTTGGAGAGATCAAGAGATGTAAGTTGACCAACTAACTTTGAGATATTGTTTGGGATGTTTCCGGATAATGGTTCCCAGAAAGGTCTAAGCCTGTCAAGGATGAACAACCGGAAAGACCTAATGGAAACTCGCCCCTAAGTCCCATATCGACTAGTCGAATATTTAAGATCTTGTTCTCATCCGGGTGCCAGCAATCCACTCCAGTAAACCTACAGATAGTGCCTTCAGTCATATTAGCAAAATTCCATGTAGATAAATACTTGTTTGGGTCATCTAAAGAATTTCTTATGGATTTGAGACAGTCGATATCACTTTGAGCAGCATGGCTGAATGATTTGGCTAAGAATGACCAAATTATAAGTACAGCGACGACGGAATATAAAGCTCTAAAATCCAATACCATATTTGATTATGAATTTCCTGAAACAAAATTAAAACACAATGTATATATATAATTAGAGAAAAAATACAACTTTTTTTTTAAGTTACAAACACTAATAAAATTAAGAATTGGCCGTTATTTGGATCACTCGTTTGCCACTCAAAAGATTACGGCATATTTTATTTTCTTTTTAGTTGTGTCAATTTAAGAAAATAAAATACCTGATCAATTAAAAATATAGATTGCCAGACTGATTATATAAATTATCACGTTTCCAGATTCAACAATTTTTTTTTGAGAATACAGATTTAAAAAAATTACACACCAAATATAATACTATAGTAAGATAACTTCTTATCAATATAGGAGTATTTTATTAAATATATAATCAATCATATTTATCTATTTCGGGAAACAAAGCTCAGATGAACCAGCAGATATCATCATAGATTCCAGAATAACAAAGCTCAATTTACAATTAAACATAAAAAATCTCCGTATTATACAAATGTAATTCATAGGAATCAATAGAGAGAAGACTGAAAATGAAATAAAAATAATTACCGGGGACTGTGAAAGCTTGGATCTTTGAAGTTAAGGGAGACCTGGGGTGCAATGAGATTATCACTCAGATAATGATTTTATAGGAGTGAAACACAAAAACACCCCCTATGCTTTGTCTAACTCCCAAAAAAACCCCTTTGTTATTTTAATTCCCAAAAATCCCCCTGTGATCTCAAGTAAGTGCCAAATAAACACCAAGTAGTATATACTTAATTTTTCAAAAAGTATAAATAAATTTAAAAAAAAAAACAAATATATAGGTGTAATCTTGTCATTCCACCAAAAGTAAAAATAAAATGGGATTAATGCATTTTTGGTGCCACAACTATAGCCCACTGGCGTTTTTACCCCATAACTTTTCGGGCTGGCACATTTGGTGCCACAACTTCAACATCAGTGGCAATTTTGGTGCCAATTGAGGCCCAATTTCAAAATTGACCCGAAATTCCCCCATGTGCGGGTCATGTAACACGAAAAATGGGGATTTCGACCTTTCAACGTCTTTTTTATTAAAAAAAAATACCAAAATTCAAAATCCAAACTTTTCACATAAAATTCACCAAACATTCTCTTAATTAAATTGTTACCCACTTTCTTATTCTTCCCCAAATAAAAACATCCAAGTAGCCTAATTCTTGGTGGGTGGAATTTTTTTTTTCATGAAAAGGTGTTGAATGGTCAAAATCCTCAATTTTCATGTCACATGGCCCGTACATGGGGGAATTTCGGGCCAATTTTAAAATTGGGCCTCAATTGGCACCAAAATTGCCATTGATGTTGAAGTTGTGGCACCAAATGTGCCAGCCCGAAAAGTTATGGGGTAAAAATGCCAGTGGGATGTAGTTGTGGCACCAAAAATGCAATAATCCCAAATAAAATTATACTTGGGTTGAGTGTGGTATTTAAAACAAAACACATGGAGGTTTTGGGGAGTTAAAATAACACTGGGGGTGTTTTGAGAGTTAGACAAAGTATAGGGGATATTCTTTTGCTCATTTTTATAGATAATGGTACTTTTGACCATTTCTTTCTTCCCTCTTTTTTTGGGTTTTAATCAAAATGGGTCTTGTGAAATATTTTAGTTTTTTAATCAATTAAAATAAATTTAAGGTGTAATTTTAAAATTAAAACTCTTTGTTTGTCCAAAACTTTTTTTTTTTTTTTAAATTTAAAACTTTTTCACAATTTTTCTGATATTTTTGAAAAAAATTCAATACTTAATAAACCAACACATACTCTACAAATAAAATTATAAATAATTTCCAAAATAAAAAAATATTAATAAAATTTGATTATAGATTTTTTGAGTTTTCCCACATGAGAAGCTATGGCACAGGAGTTAAAAACCAAAAAACTCGGGGTAAATGCAAAATACTCCCATGTGTACTAAACATGCAAGAAACTATCCAGTGAAATTTTTATTGCACCAAACTTTCTTGTGTTTTCAAAAACCCTGCAAAAAACACCCAATTTATAAAAAAAATAGGTCGTTTTAGATCGACATATTTCAAGAAACCATTTTTAAATACTTCAAGTTGGTCCCTACAACTTCACGTGATATATTTTTAAACTTATTTCTTGAAATATGTCGATCCAAAACGACCTATTTTTTACAAATTAGGTGTTTTTTGCAGGATTTTTAAAAACACGAAAAAGTTCGAGGCAATAAAAATTTCACAAGGTATTTTTTTGTAGGTTTAACATAACACATGGGAGTATCTTGCATTTTCCCAAAAAACTCTGAAAACCATTGAAAACGTCACACTGTGGAGGGGAAAAAAACACACACTATCCACTCGTGTTTTAGGAAACCGTAAAAGTGCAATTTTTTTTCCCATTGTGGGGCCTGTTTGTTTGGTGTTTCCCAAATTTTTTTCATGTTTGGAAAATGTCAAACAAACAAGTTTTTTACTTTCTGAAATAAAATTTTCATTCATTAATTTTCTCAAATTATTCTATCAAAAGTCAAACAAACAACAGTTTTCTTATTTCTAAACAAACCTATACAAACTCTACATTAATTTGACATAAAGTAACATATCTCTTACACAATTTATCTCACATAAGAAACATGATTTGACTTAAAGTCTTACACATCTTACACCTACAATCTAACTCTTCCAAAAAAACCTACACCTACTTCATTTCTCAAACCACTCTCTCTCAAAACCCAAACAAACAACATTACGCAAATTGAGATTATTTCACAAACCTTCACTACTCTCCCAAACTACTTTCCCAAACGCCAGACAAACAGGCCCCAAGATTTTTCAATGATATATTGAAAGCTTCCGCTTGACTTTTCAAAAACGTGTGTAGACTTCATGAACCCTTTTCCCCTTGGACCTTAGTTCATGATTTATGAACCTTTCTTTCAACACTCGCAAGTCTTAAATTTTCCACACGGAGGTGTAAATGATTCTTTGATCAGTCAGTCGAACATCATATTTCTAAGTTTGATTTGAATATCACATGAAATTGTGTTTTAGCTTATTTAAATATTAAATAAATTAAATTTTAATCAAATCGAACACGAATAACTCAATATTTTCAAACATTAGTTGAACTCGAATAATTAATATTTTAATATATATTTAATAGTCTTTTAAGTAATCTTAACAAGTCGAGCACAAATTAGACTACTACAGGGGTGTTTGCAATTGCTTTTGGAAGCCTAAAAGCAGTTGCTTAAAGCAAAAGTAAAAAATAAGTACTTTTATTCAAAAGTAGGAGGTGTTTGCAAATATGTAAAAAAAAAGGTTTAATTATTACAAAAATGCCACCTAGAAGAAGCAATGGAAGAAGCACTTCCTTAGCTGCTTCTTGCCAACCTTCTTTTACCTGCTTTTCAGTTGAAGAAGCAATAGTAAAATCACCTACTTGCAAACACTGTCAAAGTGCTTTAAGCACAAAAAAAGAAAAAAAGTAATTTTTAAAAGCATTTGCAAACACCCAACTTACATTCAGTAACTTAAAGAGTTGTTCAATCTTGTTTGATGTGTATAATGAATCGAGCTCAAACGAACTCGAGTCATACGTTGAATGCACAACACTCCTACTACATAAATGAATACTACTGACAATACATGTAAAAAAAACAATATGATAATAGTTGTGTCATAATTTTTCTGTTCTAACATTTTTATCTAGAAAATGTTAGCTAGGATTGATACAGGAATAGATCACGGGTCATCTCCGACCCACCAAATCGGCTCAAGGAGCAATGAGTGTCGTGCTTTCATGGGCCCATCACCCAATAGACTATAAGCAGGTCAGCGACCCGCAAAGATTACATAGTCTACCTATGTATGGAATGAATATATTTCCATAACTTAATTTGTACCAGCATCATCGAGCTTCTAGGGTACGGGTGCGATAACTTGCCCTTACATGCGGGATAGTCTTGAAATCGTGCCACGTGTCGAACGTAACTGGAGGGTAACCGTAACTCGACGAGTTGACTCAGTCTTCCAATATACCAAATTACCCTTTGGATTTTATTTTTAAAGAATGCTTAAAATGTAAAGCCAATTTGAGAAGTTTTTTATAACCTTCCCATTTATCTTAAATTGAAAACATTTAACAATCAATTATCAAAAGTCGGTTATAACCTTTTAATGAGTGAATAGCAAATTAACTCCATGTATTATTCTAAATAGGTAATTTAACTCCCTGTGATAAAAAAAAGGGCAAAATAACTCCCTGTGATATCTTAAATAGGCAATTTAACTCCCAGTGATAAGAAAAATGGCAAAATACCTCCCTATGTTTGTTTAAAAGAAGCACATTACCTCCCTCTAAATTGCTTATTAATTCATATCACAGGGAGTTAAATTGCTCATTATTTCATTTCACAGGGAGATAAATTGCCTATTTTTATATCACAAGGAGGTAAATTGCTCATTATTTCATTTCAGATGGAGTTAAATTGCCTATTTTTATTTCACAGGGAGGTAAATTGCTTATTAGACATATCACAGGGAGTTAACTTGCAAAAAACCCACCTTTTAATCAATAAACTTAAAAATACACTATTTATTTCCATGATTAAGATCGGCCGTTTATCAAGTAATTAGGGTTAAACCAATTTCTTCTTCCAAGGAAATCAAGTGTCTTCGTCACACTTTTTTCTTACACAATTAAGGAAAAGTAAATTTCCTCATCAAAGTACTGAAAATGGTGCGTAATTATACAATCTTAAAAGAGGATGAGGATGCAAGCTGGAATTTTTCTGATGAAGATGGTAAGTAATTGATCATAAAGTTCGATTTCTTTTGATTTTACGCACGTAGTTGCGAAATTTATAATTTGGCTATGTTAATTTTGATTATGTAAGCAAATTAACATCAAAAAATTTGTTTCCATCGAGTTTTATTTACGCAACCCATGTTGTATTATTGGGTATATTGTTCTCTTAATTTTGATTATGTGAACGAATTACATTAAATTTCGAAAACCCTTTTTGTTTAATTTGATTTTATGCTCATATTGTTGTATATTCGAGAATCTTGTTTTATTATACTTTCTAGGATTATGATAAGATTATACCAGTACGTGTATATATTTATGATATAGATTCGAGATTGATTCACAGAATATCTCTGAGATAAATTTGTTATGTAATTGATTATTTGATTGAACTGAGCTCATTTTTAGTTGTCTTCTGGGGGATGGGGTTGTATTCTGAGTTATCTTGATTAGATAAAAATGACATAATAAATGGGGTTGTTATTTGATTGATGATGTTCATTGAATTTTATATTTATATGTAAAATATTGAGTTCCATTTCTTCACCTCAAGATTTCTATTCAAAGTGAAAAGTGTTATAAATGCGTTTTGAGATTTTGCAAATACTTTGTAATAATTCTGCTTTTCACAACTCATCGGCAGGTTATAAACATAAAAAAGTACTTCAATGAATTATTATCCAAGATTTTATAGTGATAGCCAGAATCCAGAAATTAAGCAGTACTTTAAAAAGTCAAACTTTTGCATGATTAATAAGGAATTAATTAGGTTTCAGTTAAGTTGTTTAAGATTTTGGAGTAAATTGAAAATTATTTCTTGTGATGGGTATAATTAATTAATTAAATTAACCTTACGATAACTTTAATGTCGAATAGCCCGTATGTATTAATTCTCCAATGCATCAACTAAACCCCGATGCATCAACATGTGCTACAGATGCAACCTTTTTTTATTATATATAATTGTGCTACGGATGCAACTTGCAATTAGAACAACAGTAAGTTTTTGGTAATTACTACAAAACCTTGGGGATTGGGGTGTGGATGTAAATTAGACCGATTATTAGGGAGTAATTTGCAGTTTGAGTTACTCATAAGATTATTTAATGTGTTTAAACTTCTAATACTTCCAGTTTTCATATATAAACCACTAGAGGACTTTAGCTAAGAATTCATAATTCATACAAACGAGAAGCATATTATTTTGTTGGTTATCTAAGATTTGGTACGTGTACCCTTTTCTTTTTGTGGGACTCTACAAAATCTAATCTTTATTGTAAGCCTACATTCCAATTTTATAACTTGACCTTGAGTAAGTTGTCAAGCTTCTCCATTCACTGAAAAAGGTCTGTACGAAAATTTCGAAAATAACTCAATAAGTTTCTGGAAAGTTAAGTTAATATATATTTGATTGAAACATATCATAAAAATGAAATTTTAATCCAAGTTTACAAGATTAAAAGAAAGATGAAGATGAAAATTAGTATTCTAGTATTCATAATAGTCTTCTGCAAATTATAAGGAAGAAATTACTTATTTTGTCCCTAGATTTTTTTGACCCCGATTGTCAACTCTATCGGAAAAAACGAGGGGGTGCAAGTTCACGAGTTGTTCTATAATTTGAGAATGCTAAGTGCTTATTCTGTGTTTCAGAGGTGCAAAGTGCCGATTTATCATATTTTAGGGGTGCAAATTGACGATTTTTTTTCTAAATTCAAGGGTACAAAGTGCTAAAAATAAAAAATGAATTACCTATTTTGCCCTTAGAAAAATACTAGATGATGCAAGTTACTGAGTTTTTCGTATTTTAAGGGTGATCAGTGCTATTTTTGTGTTTATGGGGTACAAAATACCAATTTTTTTTTAAATGTAATGTGGGTGCAAAGTGCAAAAGACCCGGTAAAATTTAAGTATTGTCCACCTGTATATTGGGGTCTAAAATGCTTATTAAAGTCACTGGTTTGTGCAGAAGATTTAACTAAGTTAAACCTGCATTTTGGTTGGGCCATATCGTGGCCCATTCGTAGGCGAATGGGTTAAAAGTTCAAACTCCTACCGTAATTTAGTAGGGTAGGGTTCCTACGGGACTAATTAGGTCCGGATCATATTAGATCTAAATCCAACTTCATTTATATTTTCTTGGATTCAAATTCTTATCTATTTAGTCATTTGAAACAAATAGCTAATGTGACGACATTTGATGTATTAAGCATAGTGAATTACGAATTTGATATAACGGATATCAAAATGAAGTAATTTTGTTAAGTGAAAATATCATTATAATGAGATTAGTTAAACATTTATTAATAATATTACTTATTGAAATAGTAACTTCTTTATTGGAGTTCTGAGCCAAAGTGAGTTCGCCCAAGATGACTAAAACTTAACAAAAGAAGTAGCACTTGTCACAAATAGATAGTGGTCCGATCAAACACGAACGGAAACGATTAGATATTATTTGTAAAACCATATTTTAATGATAGAATTCTAGTTTAGATATGGTTAAATATTAAATTGTACGGCTAATTTTCATCTTTGGATCTCAAATTCGTGTTTTTTTTTGCCAAGTAATAAAATTCATTGATGATCTCATGCTCATTTAAGATTTTACTTATTATTAAGGATATGAGATAAATCAAGCTCTTGATGAATATTAGCATGCTTGAATCTTCAAATAATATCCTTGTTATAGGCATATATAAGATTTCGTTTTCTAGTTATGTTTCCGTAGTTAAATGCAGGGCCGGATTGGGCCCTAGGTAACCCAAGCATTTGGGGGCCCCAAGCCCGTAAACCATTATATTTATATGTTGTAACTTGTAACCAAAAAAAAAAAAGTTTAACAGCTCAATTAAGAGCAGCATTTAATTTCCACATTTATGGCCCTTGTCCCAAGCCCAATCCACTCTCTTCTCTACCTCTCCTTTTTACAATAATAAAAAGAAAAGAAAATAAACATTTTTTTTAGAGCAAGAAAAGCTACCCAAACTCCTAAAGATTGACGAGATGAAGTGCAAGGTTCTCAGTATTGATTAGCAGCAGCAGGAAGTCTTCAAGAATTCTAAGAGACACCGTACGTCTATTTTCTCTTCCTTTTCCCCAAAAAATAAAATCCAGATTTCATTTTGGGTATTGCTCTCTTTCTCTCTACAAAATAAGGTTCTGATTTTTAATTGTATTTGATTTCTAAATTGACTTTTCTCCTAATTCATCAAGAAAGAAAAATAGATGACTTTCTTTGATAAGTTATCGTTTCTTCTTGTCAATTATACTAACCAATTGTATTAAATCCAGTAGTTTCTGATGTGTGGTGTAAATCAGTCTTATTATTTATAGTGCCTTCATATGGAGGGTCAAGATTATGACAACGATAAATCTGCATCATCAAGCACTCTGCACCAATGGAGTCAATGGCAACTGTTAGATTCTGTTCTTCCGACTGGTGGTTTCGCTCATTCTTTTGGTCTCGAGGCAGCTATGCAAGCTCGCATAGTCTCTACAACCGAAGATCTACGCGGTTATGTGATCCATGTATTAGAGAATACAGCAAGCCTACTTCTTCCTTTTGTGTATGCTGCAACCAAGTCCCCAGATGCAGAAACATGGTATAAACTCGATAAAATGTTAGATGCCACACTAACAAATGAAGTTGGTCGAAAGGCATCAGTGGCTCAAGGATCAGCTCTTATGAGAGTAGCTGCTTCTGTTTTTTCAGAAGTTCCTTCACTTAAAATGATGAGAATATCAGCTTTGGGTAGTGGGTTTGCTGCTTTTCACCATGCTCCCGTTTTTGGGCTTGTATGTGGACTTGTTGGGTTTGATGCTAAGACTACTCAGAAAGCGTACATGTTTGTGACAATGAGAGACATTATATCTGCTGCGACTAGGTTGAATTTGGTAGGACCTCTAGGCGCTGCTGTGTTGCAACATCAAATTGCTGGAATTGCCGAGGATTTGGTAACGAAGTGGATGAACCGTGATGTTGAGGAGGCTTGTCAGACGTGTCCTTTGCTCGACACTGTGCAGGGCTGTCATGGTTACTTGTTTTCTAGACTGTTTTGTTCTTGAAGATTGAAAATTATGATGGGATTTGTTAATTCTTGCCAATTTTCTGGTTTATATCATTTCTTCGAAAGAAGACATACGAAATTGAGGATTGGTAATACAGTCACGAGATTAACTAGGGTGCTAAGTCACAATAAAAATCAATAATATCAATCATAATATGCTTTTCTGTGTATTTTGAATCTTTAATGGAAAAGAAGATATGAAGTTTCTTACATGTATATCAGATTTTGGGCTTGTTAGGCACACTGCACATGAATCCCAGTCCACACTCATTTGAATACTTTTATGAACGGTGAATTTGGCAACTTGGATTATGTTGCTCCGGAATATACAAGAACTGCTGTGGCCACACCAAAGGGAGATGACTGTAGTTTTGGACTCGTGCTTTTTGGAATTGGTAATGGGCGAAAAACTAACTTATGCCCATAAAGCTTCAGCTTAATGACACATCTAAGCTTCACGATGCAATCGATACATTCTTGTTTGACAAAGGTTAAGATTTTCAATTTGACAAGTTTCTTAAGGCTGCTTGTACTTGGGCTGCATGGACTTACAGAAAAAACCCTATAACGTTTGAAGTGTATCAGCTTTTGAGAGCTATACAGAAGATGATATCTTGGTACTATCGGGGCAGGCATTGTTGCTCGAGATTTATAGGAAATCGACCTGAAATTTGAGGTAATATGATGAGGGGAAATGTAATCTATATGATCACCGATGATTATCTCTAACTCTGTTGTCTTAAAGAAAACCAAAGATTCAAATACAGATGCTTAGGAATTGGATTTGAGTTGAATAAAGGCAAATGTAAGTTAAATTTGATAAGTGAAAGTAAATACATACAATGGGTGGTTCTTTTTCCTCAAAATCAACGGATCACAGCAGTCGAAAGCTGTGTGCATATCTGAAACTTGACCACTTACCCGTGGAACTTGTTCCCTTTCACCAGTCCCTGCTTAACCTTATTCCAAAGCCGTAGCACGAGCCCTCTTGCTCCTCCTTTCGTGGTGTCTGTAGTTGTGCTTTGTTTTGAGTAAGAAATCCTCTTTGTTGTCTTTGAATTCTGTTTGTATATCCTCTCCAAATGGTTGAGGTGGAAGGGGGATCTCATCAGGTAAGACGAACGAGGGAATGATTTGCCGTTTGAGGCACAAACAATAGCTCGATTTAGGTGTTTGGTGACTGCTTGGAGCTCATAAGAATCAAGTAGATTACTACCATTGTTGTTCTTGATAAAGATGGGGCTCAACGAATATGTTTGCTCAGTCTTTGTTGACTTGAATTCCATTTCAATCCTTTTCTGCTTGAGAATTTATGTTGTTATCTGCTAGTTTTTATTTATGGTTTTATTCTTAATGTGATGAGACTTGCTTTGTGAGTTCCGTATAATTGATGATTTTGAGCATCATCACATTGTTTCTCACGCTTGGGGCTGGATAAAATGATATTGACTGTATTTCGTTTCAATCTAAAGACAATTTTGACATTTTCGTACAAAAGCTAAGACAATATTCGGAAAACTAAAATAAAAAACAGTAAAAAAGACTTAAAACTCAGTTTACATGGGCTAAAATATAACTCCTGTCGGCCTATTGGGCTTAGGTTTAAAAGGGTTAATAAAGTCAATGGTAGGTCCAGCGGGTTGAATAAGTCAGCTGGATTTTTGTTCAGCCATGCTCATATTTGGCCCATTAATAATTTATGATAGCAACAGTAAACTTTAACTATCAACAACAAAAAAAAATAAAACCAGTAAACAACAACTGTGTAAAAAAAATGTGTTTTTTGGGGGCTGTATAAGGTCTAATTGTAAAAAAATAGTTTGAATACTACTGGAGACATCACACTGTGGAGGACCTGTACCCTTTGCACTCTTTGGTCCGAGCTGTAAATACAGTCTAATAAAAAAAGAACTGATGCAAGAAAGTTAACTACTCCCTCCGTTTCAAATTAATTGACATATTTGCAAAATTTTAATGTTTTAAATTACTTGTCACATTTAATTTTCTCATGCATCTTTTTTTAATTTTACTTTTTTTACTTCTAGATTTACATAAAGTAAAATGCACAAAGATCAATGTCATTAATTAAATGATCATTAGAAGAATATTTCTTATATTTTTATATTAAAAAAGTAATTAATTATTAATTATTTTAATATGTGTGAGAAAAGCCAAGGGCCTATTTGTTTGGCGTTTGGGAAAGTAGTTTGGGAGTGTAGTGGAGGTTTGTGAAATAATCTCGATTTGCGTAATGTTGTTTATTTGGGTTTTGAGAGAGTGGTTTGAGAAATAAAGTAGGCATAGGTTTTGTTGGAAGAGTTGGGTTGTAGGTGTAAGATGTGTAAGACTTTATGTCAAATCATATTTGTTATGTGAGATAAATTGTGTAAGAGATAGATTACTTTATGTCAAATCAAAATAGAGTTTGTATAGGTTTTGTTTAGAGATAAGAAAATTTTTGTTTGTTTGGCTTTTGAAAGAGTAGTTTGAAAAAATTAATGAATGAAAAAATTATTTCGGAAAATAGAAAACGTGTTTGTTTGGCATTTCCCAAACACGAAAAAAATCTGGGAAACGCCAAACAAACAGGCTCCAAATGTTCCAATTAATTTAAAACGGATGGAGTATTTAATATCCAAACAAGTTATAAAGTTTCATACTATAAAAATAATAAAATTGAAGGAATTGGGCCATGCCGCCATGGTAGGCGACCTTCATTATGAAGAGTAAGAGGCCCACATCTAAGGATAAGTTGACTTTAGCCACATTAATTTTTTAAAATAAAATCAAGGACTCTCTTAATAAAATCTCGAAAACTTGAAGTCATAAACTATCCAAACGGACCCCCAAGTTTCCATATAACACAACGGAAGAACAGGAAGAAAAAAAAATTGAGAATGAAAGAACGCAAAATTTATCATGGAAAAGTCATGTCAGACTATTAAAGCTCCATCCTTTTCCAACATTCATCTACCTTATTAAACTAAACGTACATCAAGAAGAAAGGGTCTCACAATCAATCTCTCCTCATCAAATTTTCTATTTTTCGTTAAGATTTTCATCAAGAATTGGGTTTTCAGCAAAAACCCAGTTCCATGGAATCCAATTCCTCTCCGTCCTCCAGTCCCATTCCCATCTTTTCAACTTTCACTTCACCATTTGAGGGTTCTTCCGAGAAAAGTGATTTGACTAAAAAGCCCCTAAGCTTGTGGCCTGGAATGTATCATTCACCAGTGACACTTGCACTTTGGGAAACAAGGTCAAATATATTTGAAAGGCTTCTTGATCCCCCACTTGATGCACCCCCACAAACTGAATTGCTCACTAAAACCCCATCAAGAAGTAGAATGACTATTATGTACAACTTCTCTACTGATCACATTTTGAGAGAGCAGTATAGGGATCCTTGGAATGAGGTCAGAATTGGAAAATTGCTTGAAGATCTTGATGCTCTTGCTGGCACTATTTCAGTCAAGGTAGAATCTTTTTTCAAGATAATTTTTGGTATGAAGTTGATTTTGATACATTTGGGAAATTGTTGTACTTTTGGTGTTCTGTTGAAGAAAAGTAGAAGTTTTTCAATATGTGTTTGACCTACAATCTATTGCTATTAGCTGTATTGAGTATCATCTTGTTTTGGATTAACCTCTTGCATTGCATTAACTAGCTAAATTTCCTATTTAGTCCGTGAAGTTGCAATTCGTTCGTTGTCTTTTGATTCGATACATTTGGCATTTTTTTATCGAACAAATTTAATCCTCTAATAGATAATTTTAGACCCTTGCAGCGATTTGTTGCTTAAACTGACTTTGTATGGAGCTAATATAAAATAAGTGTTTGTATGCAAGGAACATTTTGTATAAAATCAAAAGATACAGGACTAAAAGTGAGAGCTAGAGGACTAGTTCTGCTAGCTCAAAAGATAAAGTACCCAATGTGTTGAACTGAATAAATGAGTAAAATTAGGACCAAAAGATAAAAGACCATCTTTGTCACAGTTTGAAAGTTGGTGGACTAAAAGTTTAATTTTGTCAAACTAATTTTATTCTGACTTAAGAAGTACACAAAATAGCCTTTGTGGGTATTCCAAATTTCCTCTTACATTCTTGGTTATATAAGTGGACACCTTGTTTGATTCAAAGATATTATCAATTAGTTTGTACTATGTTATTTATAATCTTTATTTTCTACAATGTGTAATAGCATTGTTCAGACGATGATAGTACAACTAGACCACTCTATTTGGTGACTGCTTCGGTTGACAAAATGGTGCTGAAGAAGCCTATCAGTGTTGATGTTGATCTTAATATAGTCGGGGCTGTAACTTGGGTCGGTCGTTCTTCCATCGAGATTCAACTCGACGTCACGCAGCCAGCTACTGGTAATTTATCTTAAACCAATTTTAGAATTGTCTTGAACTTACGATATTCCAGATGCCTGTTGTAGGCATTCTTTGGTGATTAAGTATAGGAGTTGAGTTTTAGTACAAGATTAAAGCAACTTTTTCACTCTCCAATCAGCAAGGTGGTTTGAAATATCAACACAATAAAACTTGCCCTTGTTTTGCTCTAAAATGCTGAAATCACGCTATCTTACGGTGATTTACGATGGGACCCCCTGAGGTTACTGGTATTATCCTGACTACCCCTGATGTTTCGGAAATTACAAGAACCAACCCCCCTTTTGGCTTTGATTGTTTACCAAAACACCCCTTACAGCTTCAACAATCCTTACAAGAACACCCCCTACAACTTCTGGAAATATTTGGAACTTCAGTTTTTTTTTTTTTTTTTGGTTATTAGAGCTTACCTGAGGGGGTCCGAGCGTAAATCACCCTATCTTATATGATATACTATTTCTCAAAATTGTTCAAGATCATTCCACTTAAGGATGTGAAATCAATCTTTATCTTTCCTATATTCTCTGCGGGTTATTTGCAATGTACTCCTTCGTGTTACTTCCAACTAGGCGATACCCCCTTGTGTTATTTTAAATAGGAAATAATCCCCCGTGTTTCTAAGAAAATAACAAATAAACCTTTCAGTCTAGGTAATGTTCTCCACACGCTAATATTGCAAGTTGTATTGAAGTTTGCATAGTAAAATGACTTATTTACCCTCTATTATGGTTCAATAACGAACATGGTTCCGTCAATTCATATG
Organism: Penstemon newberryi var. newberryi; assembly: GCA_030819805.1. Classification (NCBI taxonomy): domain Eukaryota; kingdom Viridiplantae; phylum Streptophyta; class Magnoliopsida; order Lamiales; family Plantaginaceae; genus Penstemon; species Penstemon newberryi. The sequence continues at coordinate 46,982,450 of JAUALY010000001.1, forward strand.
TCTAGAAACATCTTAAACTCGTTCTCTTGATACTTTATAAGCTTTTTGTCATCTAATAGATCATTTTCAGATTGTCATCATATAACTTGTATACATAATTGTTTGCGCATTTCCCGTCAAAGTAGAAGTATTTATAGAAGGCTAGAAATGTCATTGCATTATTTCATTTAATTCTAATAAATGTAGGGGTGTGGTGGCCAATTAGAAAACACACATGAGCATGTATTGCAAAATAACTCATTCTTCTGCATTCATCATGCATCAGTTAATCTCACAACAATCTTTTTCTTGCACTAAGTCTTTAAATTTTGTACAAAGCTAATTATTGCCTAATTTTTTCCTTCCAATGATACAGCTGATGCTACAGATTCTGTTGCTCTGACTGCCAACTTCATTTTCGTGGCACGCGACTATAAGACGGGCAAAGCTGCACCAGTGAATCGATTAATTCCAGCGACCGAACGAGAGAAATCGCTCTATGAAGCAGCAGAAGCGAGAAATCAACTTAGAAAAAGGAAATTTAAAAACGAGAAAAAGGAATTAGACAATGGAGAGGTGAACAAATTTGAAGCATTGCTGGCCGAGGGAAGAATCTTTTGTGACATGCCAGCATTGGCAGATAGAGATAGCATTCTTCTAAGAGACACTGGACTTGAAAACTCTTTAATTTGTCAGCCACAACAAAGAAACATTCATGGCCGAATATTTGGAGGTTTTTTAATGCATAGAGCATTCGAGTTAGCTTTTTCAACGGCTTATACTTTTGCAGGCATGATGCCTTCATTTCTGGAAGTCGATCATGTGGACTTTCTACGACCAGTGAGTATCTCATGGAAAACTCTTTTTTTTTTTTCAATATTATGATTTATTTCTCTTTGTTCATTTATCAATTCGTCTTTGTCCTCTTTATTAGAGCTAAATTCAAAAATACCCGCTGTGGTTTACCTAATTGGCAAAAAGCCCCATGTTATTTTTATTAGCAATACAACCCCTGTGTTCTTTTGTTATTAGCAAAAAATTCCTTCATAAGTCAATAGGGAGCTTATTGTCAATTTTTTAAGTGAACAGGTGGTTGTTATTGCTAATTTTCAAAGTTAACAGGGGGATTATATGATAATTTTTAGGTTCATAGCGGTGATTTTGCATTTTTGGTGGGGGTATAATTGTCATTTTTCCTGCAAAATATGTATTCAGGCATGGGAGAGATTTTTTGTTAATAAAAAATATCACATTGGGGGGGGGGGGGTTATACTAATAAAAATAATACAGGGGTGTCTTTGCTAATTAAGCAAAGCATAGGGCGTATTTTTGCATTTCAATCCCCCTTTGTTGCATTTGTTTCCTGCAACCTTGATTTCTGTAAAAAACAAATACTAATGCAGGTGGATGTTGGAAATTTCTTGCGTTTCAAATCATGTGTATTGTACACGGAATGTGAAAATCCTGATCATCCTCTAATCCATGTAGAAGTTGTTGCACATGTTACGAGGCCCGAGTTTAGGTCCAGTGAGGTATGTTTCTCTCCAGCAAATTTAGGTCTATTCTTTATAGTCCTCTGTTGTTTAGATATTAAAGCATGCTAAATCTTTCCTCATCTTCTACCCTAACAATTTATAGTGACTTGAATGGCAAAATAATTGACGAAAGTTAAAGGACCAAATGTGTGCCTAAATCTTTCTTCTACCTTGACAATTTAAGCATGTATTTTGTAATTAGGTATGTTCTTTTTCACTCGTCATTAGATTGTTCTAGTTATGATCGTAATTCGTAACTCTATTGCAAAACATTTGTTTTGTTATAGTGAATTACCGCAACGACTGAAGCATGACTAACTTGTTACTTAATTATGTGTTCCTGATTGTTTAATTTCTGGCGTTTTGTTGTTCTGGTTGTAAGAATGGCATCAAATTCCTACATTACGAAGTGGGAACCACCAACCAAAAATTTAAAATGTTTATTTTCGTGGCAGGTGTCGAATAGATTTTACTTTACCTTCACTGTTCGGCCTGAGGCAAAGGCTATGAATAATGGCCGTAGGATTAGGAAGGTGGTTCCAGCGACAGAGGAGGAGGCTCATAGGATCGTTGAACGCATGGATGCCGATTCGTTGTAATAATTCATGTTACAAATAATATTTTTTATATTAGGACATATTTTCTTGGATGTTTTCCAAGATAGAAATGACCTTGAGAGTTTAGATATTATAGTGTTGTTAGGCCATCTCCAATGGAGATGGCCGGGCTGGGGGCGGGGCAGGGCTGCGGCGGCGGAGTCGTCTCCAGTGGGGGCTGGGCTCGGGGCGGGGCTGGGATAGGGCTGGAACGGGCTGGGCGCAGGGCTCCGCCAGCCCCGGGGTCGCGTCGGGCAGCTGGACGCGCCCCTCTTTAAGTCAGGTGCCGCCAAGTGGCGGCACCTGACTGGCTCTCTCTTTTTTTTTTCTTTTTTAATTGTTTTATGTATTTTTTGTTTTATATATATATAATTTGTTATTTAAAATAATTTTTAATATAATTAAAATTTCCCCTTAATTAAATTATATTTGTAGAATTGAATTATTTAATAAAATGTGTTATGATATTTAATAAATATACGTAGTCACCATTTGATTATTTAATATAATAAAATTAATAAAATTAATTTTTTTAAAAATTTATTAGAATTGCAATTAATTTAAATTTGTTAGTATAGATAATTTTTTTTTGCATTTAATAAGTTCTAAATAATAAAAATTGGGCTTGTCCGAAAGCTAGAGAATTGGACTGCATTCGTGTCCGCAGGTCGCGGGATCGCACAAGTCTTGAAGAGACGAAGTGAATTTGGATCCATGATTTGCACCCCCCCCCCCCCTGCGCGCGAGGGAAGAGACTTCTTGTAGCTAAGTAGTTACACAACTATATTGACAAATCATATATAAACCTCAAGTTTTTTCACTCCACTTCCAATGTGGGATAAATGCCAATTGCATTTCTTTTCTTCCATTTCAAGAGGTGATTTTTTAGTGTCAATTTCTCATTCACCCGAACTCCGATTTGGACACACGATATACCGTTTTAATCTACTCACGGAGTAGAATCTAATTCCAGAAAAACCCGAATGAATTTTATATTTATCAATTTTATTTTAGTTATAGATGATAGTGGGCAAGGAAAGAAAATGGATTAATTTCTCATTCACCCAAACTCTCTTTAATTTTAATATTTTAATATAATTAATAATTTAATTACAAGATATAAATAATTATTAGTATTATTAATATTAATATTAAAAATAAAATTAAAACTATAATATTAATAAGTGAGAGTGGGCAAAGGAAAAAAATGGAATTAATTCCATTCCGGAGCCCTACCATTGGAGACGACCAGGCAGGGCTCGAGGGGGGGGGCAGGGCTGGCTCGGGGCTCCGGAGCCCCGGGGCTAGCCCTCTCCATTGGAGATGGCCTTACCTAGGTAACTAAATTCGCCACTCTCTCTCTTCTGCGCGCACTCGATTCGCGCACTGAGCGCGAAACCCCAAGTTCGCTATTAAATTCGCGCACTCATTCAACATAATTCGCCAACTTTATTACCAAAAGTTGTGGACTGCATTAAATTTTTATTTTGGGCCTATAATATTTTGTCAAGTATGGGCTTTTATTTTTCTAATTGACCTCATATGTCAGAAGTGATTATAATGACCTCAGCCTACAACCTAAAATGACGGTAAAAAGTGATAAAAATTCAATTTGTGGTCCCTACCATGACAAATCAAATCAAAATGGTATATACGCCTCTGCAACTATTTCCTATTTACTGGAGTATAAAAATAAAATTTGTTATTATTACCTATCAATTTTAATATGCTTAATATGTTTGTAACTTCTCTTATTCATTTTCCCAATATTCACGTACTTTATTTTTTTAAGTAAATTCTTAATAAAAAAAAAGTACTAAGCAACAAATTTAAAAATTTAAATTTATTTTAAACATTGTGTAATCATGTTTCTAATAAACGCATAAGTAAATTGTTAATAGGATAATGGCACTTATTGTGACATTACCAAAACTTTTGTTCTTGATACATGCAATATGGACAACTTTGATTTAATCAAATATTAAAGTCCATAAATTTTTTTTTTTTAAAAGTTAATTCGAAGATATGACTTTGTGAATGATTAATATATAATTTATAAATAAATAATATTTAAATTTTTTACGCTCTAACGGCGCTCTCAAAATCAATTTTTTCTAAATATGACGCTTTGCGCTATCGCTCACGCTCCACGCTCACGCTCACGCACCACGAATTAGTTACCTAGATATGGACAACTTTGATTTAATCAAATATTAAAGTCCATAAAATTTTTTTTTTTTAAAAGTTAATTCAAAGATATGACTTTGTGAATGATTAATATATAATTTATAAATAAATAATATTTAAATTTTTTACGCTCTAACGGCGCTCTCAAAATCAATTTTTTCTAAATATGACGCTTTGCGCTATCGCTCACGCTCCACGCTCACGCTCACGCACCACGAATTAGTTACCTAGGTTGTTACTGTTGGAGATTCAGTTCTTGAATGAGTTATAGTTACATTTGAACCTAGGTAACGTAATTCGTCTGTCAAGCCTATGTACGCGCCCTCAGTTCGCGAACTGTGCGTGATTTCGAAATTCGCAGCATAATTCGCGAACTATTGAAATGTAGTGCGCGCATCCTTTTGCCATAATGCTCGCTTTGCAAATTTGTAAAGAATTCAGCCAATAAAATAAAAACACGTGGTGCTTGAATGGGGAACAATTGTCATGCACCGTCAATTTTCATTCTTTTCAAACAGGCATTATCATCCCCTAGAAGTCTAGGGCCTGCAAGTGATGTTGACAAATGAATAAAATAATGAACAATACTTATAAGACACACCTACACACCCATGTTGTTATTCTTTTCTCTTTTGGATAAATTTATTTTATGAACTTAATGAAATAACATTTTGTTTATTAGTTATATTTGTCATTTTTGTAACAGATTTATTGGACTACAATTTTTATGTAACTTTTAAATGTATAGAAAAAAAAAAACACATATTATATATATTAGAATATAAGTAACAAAATATATTGTTCAAAATAATTACTTTTAGTTCTATATTTATTTAGAAAGTATATTTTTTTTTGTAGTTTACACTTTTGTAATATTAGTATTTTTAATTGTTATATTATATTTTAATTATTTTAATATTATTTTTAAGACGCTTTATAGGCGCTCTCATATGTCAAAGTTTTAATATATAACGCTTTCGCGCTTGCGCTCGCGCACCCGCACCCGCTCCCGCTCCCGCTCCGCGACTTAGTTACCTAGGTGTAGAGTCTACACAGTTCAAATCTAGGTAACGTAATTCGTCTGTCAAGCCTATGTACGCGCCCTCAGTTCGCGAACTGTGCGTGATTTCGAAATTCGCAGCATAATTCGCGAACTATTGAAATGTAGTGCGCGCATCCTTTTGCCATAATGCTCGCTTTGCAAATTTGTGAAGAATTCAGCCAATAAAATAAAAACACGTGGTGCTTGAATGGGGAACAATTGTCATGCACCGTCAATTTTCATTCTTTTCAAACAGGCATTATCATCCCCTAGAAGTCTAGGGCCTGCAAGTGATGTTGACAAATGAATAAAATAATGAACAATACTTATAAGACACACCTACACACCCATGTTGTTATTCTTTTCTCTTTTGGATAAATTTATTTTATGGACTTAATGAAATAACATTTTGTTTATTAGTTATATTTGTCATTTTTGTAACAGATTTATTGGATTACAATTTTTATGTAACTTTTAAATGTATAGAAAAAAAAAAAACACATATTATATATATTAGAATATAAGTAACAAAATATATTGTTCAAAATAATTACTTTTAGTTCTATATTTATTTAGAAAGCATATTTTTTTTTGTAGTTTACACTTTTGTAATATTAGTATTTTTAATTGTTATATTATATTTTAATTATTTTAATATTATTTTTAAGACGCTTTATAGGCGCTCTCATATGTCAAAGTTTTAATATATAACGCTTTCGCGCTTGCGCTCGCGCACCCGCACCCGCTCCCGCTCCGCGACTTAGTTACCTAGGTGTAGACTTCAAGGTTTAATAACTAATCTTATTGGAGTTGTCTATTTAATCTCATTCAAGGTATGAATTCAAGGTTGAAATAAGTAATCTTTTTGTACCAGGCATTATACTGTAGAAATAAGCACAAATTAGGTAATATATCGCGTAATTCGCTTTTTTATCCGTAATTTTCTAGTTCTGCACTTGTGCTTTAACTACGCATGAAACATGGTTAAACCACGTGAAATCATCCTCTAAGTTTGATTGGTTTTGCATTCTCATCCTTCATGTCAAAATCTTTACACTTTCGTCCTTCTTCACAAATATTTATGACAACAATGTTTTTTTCCGGCTAAATAACAACCCCACGTAAATAATTCTTGGATCGGGTAGGATCATACCCTATTCATTACCACCCCTTATTTGCAAAGGAATTTTACTTTTTATGTATCTATAAGACCAGAAGGTTTCAAAAATCTTTTACAATTATCTATGTATAATAAATACAAAATGTTACAATGAAAATTGCATGTACCAATAACATTGCCTTTACCTCCACTGCTGGCCACACTATAAACTACAACATATTCTTTATGGCCAGAAAATCTAAGAAAAGATCACCTGTTATGAACTTCAAACATCAAGAAGAAGAGCTCTCTCATCAGATAAAGTTTGCTCCTTTCGATTTTGATATCCACCCAAAACCGGCTGGAGCATTGGATTCACCGGAACCGGAAACCTACGAGGCAAACTAACTACCATTTGTTCGTTTATAGTCCCAACTTCCTTACAAACCCGATCTAACGTTGTCAAAAAGTCTCTAACTACCATGAAAATTCTAAAAGGATGAGCTTCTTCCTTACCCGAGTTTCCATGGAAATATTCACTAATTTCTTTTACTAATGATAAAGCTACGGTTTCTTGAGCTTTAATCCGAATAATCTCCTCTTCAGTTTTTTTCGTAAAACATTTCATAGAATCCGAAAATTTACAGCTTCCATTTAATCTTTCAATCTCTCCAATGTTTCGGATTCCATTTGAAAGCTTGGATACATCTGTTCTTAGCACTTCCGCATCCATGGCTGCGGATTTTCTCACATTAGAGAGATCTGAACTGATAGATGAAACAACTTGGAGACCAAGCTTTTTGCACTTGGGGTCATCATTTTCATTGTGGGTCCCATTAGAAAGTCGAGCACCTTCACTTCTTATTATTTCTTGAACGACAAAGTGTAAAAGGGTTGTTTTTCCATCGGCTCCTTTTATGTCTACAAGCTTGAGAAGTGCGTCGAGTTTGAAGGCATGTGCATCACCTCGATTTGTTCCTACGTTCATCCGGTTCCCGGTTTTTAAGATTGCTTCTAGTAGTTTTAGAAACATTCTGCTGCTCCTTAATTCCTCGCAGGCTGCCTATACAATCAATAAAAATCTTAGTTGACCCCTATCAGTTGACCAAAAAATTCCATAATACATTGAAAAGCTTGTAGTAATTTGAAACATTACCTCAAGAGTTTGAAAAGACTTTTTGAGGTACTCAACCTCGGATTCAAAATTGGAAACGTATAACATAGCATCGACTCTTTTAAATGCATAGGGGATGTCGAGAACGGCCTTCAAGAATTTCTGAGCAGCCCCAAGTTTGGCGGGAGAATCATCTTTGTAATCTTTTAACTTCCGCTCCTCTTCCTTTGTTGGAGCCATCTTCAACAAACTCTCAAGAAGCTCTGTACCAAGACTAGATACATTGCCTGTGTTTTAAGGCCGAAAAAGGAAAAATTATACCCCTACCTTGTATATAATCAGAATCATCATCATGATGTCCGAATAAGAACCACTCAAGGGTATACAAGACAGTGAAAGAAAATCGCAACATTTTACGACAATTTCTTGAATCGGGCTTGATAAAAAAATGAACATATTTACATTTATTAACTTTTAATTCGACAAATTGCATTTTTAGTACCATGGAAATGGACCTCAGCACTTGCTGTCCTACACTTACAAAACTGCACTTTTGGTCCCAATATTTTTGCATAATTAGTCCTAGCACGCACCCCCTTTTTCCATAAAATGTTTTGCACTTCTGATCCCACATAATATTGCACTTTAAGTCAATTGTAGTCCCAAATTGGAAACATCACATGAAATGCAGGAATAAAAATGCAGTTTTGCCCTTTTTCACAGAGTACTCTTATGCTATAGCATTCAAGTTCGTCACAAGATAATTTATAAGATATACCCACAAACCAATTCTTGCATAGTGACAAATACATAATCTTGAAATAAAATAAAATAAAAATTAAAGGTTCATTCTTGCAATATACCTTCCAATAGTCCTTCACAAACTTCCTCTACAGTGACATTGAGTGCCCTCAACAAAATGGCAATATTTTGTGCCTTCTTAGGATCAAGAACATTATTACCATTGTTGTCTAGTCCGGGCGAGGGAAGAACCTGCCACCGAGTTCCTTCCTTCGGACTTGGTTTTGGAGCATTCACCACAAACAATGTCTCAATCATCTCCTCATTCAATCTGTATATATAATTCAACCAACAAATAAGCATATTAACTCTAGTTCCCAATTACTAAACAAGAATAGAGATTACCATACTTAAAAGAGCTGGACTTTAGTTGATCCCACACCATTTCCCGATCAGAACTCGCTCTCACTTTATCCCAATGAAGTGGCTTCAGTTTCGGTTTTCGAGTTATCTCATTGTTCTGCTCGCGTTCTTTTTCTTTGTTCGGAGATTCTGAATCATTTGAAGCCAAAGGCAACAACTCAATGGGAGAAATCAATGTAGGATTTTCCACAGCAAACGGTCTTAAGGGCGTTATCAATGAAGGCGGACGCGGTGGAGGTGGTGGTGGTAGTGGTGACGTCATTTGCTGATGCAATGGTGAAATGGTTTGAATCTCAATTAAATCAGGGGATTTGGGAATCGAATTTCCAGGGCTCATACTGTTAGGCGGAGAGAGGCTTGACGAAACCGACAGCTCTGGTGAACCCGGCCCGGAGTAAGTGGAAGAGGAATTAGAAGTGGAGCCATTAAAATTCTCGATTTGTATGGCGAAATCGAAACCCCTTCTAGAAGCTGAATCGATCCCAATAGAGCTACTGCCTTTAGGAGAGTAAAACTCTTCGTCCTCATCTATGCTCGACGCCACGTCAACAATCTGATGACTACCTTGCTGAGATGGCGTGTTCAGTGGCGGCAGAGGACGGAGCTCCGGGGAGTCGGTATTATTATTAGAAGCGGTGGGAATGTTGGTGTTGGTGGGGTGTGAATTAACCAAAGTGCCTAGGTATAGAAACTCGGAGCTAGTTTGTGAAGGTCTTTGAAGCTTGGGAACATTCGAAGTGGTGGTGGCGCTGCTGTCGGATCTTTGGGTTTTGGAGGATGATAAGGAGGGATGTGGTGGTGGTGGTGGTCTTTTCTTACGGAGGTGGAGGAAGAAGGCGAAGGAAAGGATGAGTATGGCGGCGGCGGCGGCGGCGACGGCAAAGATGATGAGTATGGAGGAGGTGGATTTGGATTTGGATTTGGGAGGGTGGGGGACGTCGAGAGAGGAGGAGTTGGCGGGGAAAGAGGTAGGGGGAGGTGGGGAGGGATAAGAATGGAAAAAAGGGGTGTTGGTAGGGGTAGAAGTGGAAAATGGATATTTTGGTGGGGAGGGGATGGGGGGTTGGGTATCTAGAGGGAAGAAAGGTTGGTGGAGAACGCGGCGGTGGTGGAAGGTGGTGGCTGCGGATAAGTGGAGGAGGAGGAAGAGGAGAGCGGTGGGCATTTTAGGTGGTGTTGTGTGAGAGAGAGAGAGAGAGAGTTATTTCATGAAGTTGAGCTTTGATGGAAGAGTGAGTGTGGTGGTGGGTAGTAGTACTACTGCTACTACTACTACTGTATGTCTTCACAGTTCAGTGTGAGAAAATAGTAAAAGAGACGGACAAGTTAAAAGTTGAATTTTATTAATTAAAATATGTTTAGATCCGACTCAAACATCTGTTTATCATGATTTGATTAATAGCTAGAAATCAATGGTATTTTATTCAATCAAGCCTTAATATATATATAGTGACTCTATACCAAACATTATGCTCTATTGCTCTGGAAATTAAATTACGGACTATTACTATTAAATTTTTCATTTCAATAGTTAAAGATTCCATACATCTCCCCCAACTGTATTTTTCTTTTTTCCTGAAATGAACTTGAGATCACACGTTGATTATTTCTTCACTACAATATCGTATTCTCATCTCTTATCTTTCACAATTTTTTTGTTATATTTTAAGATAATTTTATTTGTCTAAAACTTTTTTTCATAAAAGGTTTCTGCATTAATCTAATAAAGCTTCCTCTGCCTCTTCAAGCATTCCATTATGTAGATATAGCGTTGAAGACAGTGGCTTCATTTTAGTGTTAATCTGATTATTAGTTTTATGAATATATATTTATTGAAATGTTAATTTCTTTTAACATATTTAGCCCCATTATTAAAGACAAACGTTCAATGACAAATCACACTATTTATTGTGATGACTTATTAAAGTTAGATGACAAAACTATCATAACTAAATTATCATATCAGTACTACTATTAAGTTCTACTAGCAACTTTGTTTTTGTCTTCAAGCATATATTTTCTTGATTTGAGCCTATATGGACGCTTTTATCTCTTACTTTTTTTTTTTCTTTTTTTTTTGGAAATGTTGATAGAAAGAATATGAATATTCAATCATGGATGATATATAGGATACCATCTAAATAAAGGCGAAAGGGAAAAGGGAAAAGTGACAACATTAACAAAAGAAAAAGGCCAAAAGCAAAGGAATTGGAGGGTAAGACCAAATTCGCACCGTTTAACCATATGAACTTGAGATTGGTCCTGACCTTTAATTTTCAAATATTTGGTAGGCAGCGAATACATCAACCTACCAATTTTACTTAACAGTCTTTTCATCATTCCATAATATTTTAATTACTATCATAGTACAAATAAACTAAATACAAGCACTTAAAAAATATTCACATTAATGACAATTAAACTTATAACCTTTTCGTTTTAAGAGTTTAGCTTTGCCAATATATATACACTACAATCTCATCGGCAACTTTTAATTTTCGAATTAGTGACCATTAAGACATCAACTCGTTGAATGCCTTAATTAAGAATAATTTTAATTATAAGATGAACTCATAAGAAAAAGAAGAAACCAAATATATAATTCATTCGGCCATACCTTAAATTGGAATTGTAAAACCGGAAAAGGCCCAATTAGAATAGAAGCGGGCCGAAGCATTTCTTAATATATGGTCCTCAATTGTGTACATACATGATACATTTCTTTCCCTATTTAGTTATAAAAATTTAAGAGATTTTAGTACCAATCTGGTTCCACTTTCTAGGATTTTACTCTTAACTCTTAAGTAGATATTTGTTCAATTAAGGATATCTACTTAATTAATTCAAATCTCTAACCTTCCCATGGATTAAGAACTGAACCTGACAAAATCCAAATCCACTTAAAATAAATGGACATAAAGCCAAATTCATATTGGTCCGATCCGAACCCGATCTAATTAAAAAATAGTATTAAGGATTCGAATTCTACGGCACCATGTTTCCTCCCTTGCACAGTTTTATATTCTCAACTCTCGAGATCAAATTAATGGAAAATTAATTGTCTAGAAAAGTGGAAGTGTGTGTGGGAAAAAGAGACAGTTTTCTTATTTATATGAACATGAAAAAGAATCACAACAATCAACATTAATTATTAATCAGACACTCTTGTCTATATACCTAAGCATAACAGATTCTTCCTGAATGAGCCAAAATTTACAATTATGTAATGAAAATGTTATGTTTATACACAACAGTTTGACAGAATGAATAGAACCCAAATTTCTTTCTTCCCTGTTTAAAATTAAAACAAGAATGTTTTACAATTTTCGTTATTGATTCATCTCAATAAATAATTACAGGTATAGGCAAAAATAACTCACTAGTATGGCTGCCCACATAGAAAAAGTACCTTCCAGTTCCAGCTCTGTTGATAAATATTAGAATCTCCAATTTGGGGCTGTGCCCTACATGTGCTCTACTGTCCGCACTCCATCTTTCTTCCCAACAAGCCCTTTTTTCTTTTGATTTGGAAAACGGGCATTTCGCTCCACACTTTGTCCGAACCGGTTTTGTTGCTCCAAGTTCCGTTTCTTCATGATTGAAGAAACAGTGGGGCTATAATAGTCATTACTCCTTTGAGAAGTCGCACCTTGTGAATACACCTTCCTCCCTTGCACGAAGCTCCGGTGCTTTTCCAGCATTGCCCCACGAGCAACCTGAGTTCTCTGTCCCGCCCCCCATCTGTTATAATTTACACAGCTTTGGCTCCTCCCGACTTGATAGAACTTGCCCTCTCTAGGACTAGAATAATTACGGCTTTCAGCAGTTTCGGCTGAGTACATGGTAGTCTCTCCTTCACTACTGTAATCATGTGGCATCTCTGAAATCTCGACTGGTGAAGAACTTGACCGGACCTCATTTTGGGCTTCGTTAACAGATCCAGTTGATTCAGCATCTGCAATTGGGCCAGATGGGCCTCTCTCGTGTTCCCCTTCAACCGGATGCTGCAACGAGATATTCTTAGCATAGTTTTGATCAGAGTTGGGCATTTTTTTTCTTGGTGGAAAATTGATATCCAAAAGCTGAATCTGAGTGATATCTTTCTTTCTAAATGGGACTGAAGTCAACATTGGTGAATCGTAAATTTCCGGAGTGGGAATCCCCTGCGCGTGAGTTACACCTTGTGGGTTACCGGTTAAGGTCTCGTCTTCAATATTATTGACAGCAGCAGAGCTTGGCACAGGCTGCAGCTCTATAGGTCTAGATATTATATTTGATGAAGTTGGTGTTCCTTCATTTTCGCCTACGGTTGACTTAAAAACTCGCCGCATAGTGAATGATGCACAAGAATGCTCACTTTTCTGGCTCGAAGACATCAATCGTATCAAAGGTAATTTGGGTTTGTTGAGTTCATCGAGGTTCCCTTCCCAATGCTGGTTTAACCAATCGCAGATTATGGGAATAGGGATACCGAATTGCATGGGGGAGTCTTTCTTCCACGATGATGTTGAAGATGATGAAGTTGTAGAGGATCTGGTGTTTGGGGATGTAGCGAGTTTCATAGGATCGCATACCATGAATGCAAGATTTCCATGAGCATCAAAACCAGCTGAACCGGGACTCCAAGTTACTCCATCGGTAGACAACTTTATTAGATTGTCGGTAGCTATTACTACCTTACCTTCACCCACCGCTAATTCGTGTTTATCTGTGTATCCTAAAAGATAAACTATACTTCCCAGCTCTAGATTCGGTTTTGAACAAGTTTTCAAGTAGTGAGGTTGCTGCACCGGTGCATTTGACTCTCCATCCAGGGCATCAAGGCCCACTATTGTCAGATCGAGAACAGAGCTTGTAATATAGAACCTGGAATCATATGATAGAAGATATGTTACAAATAAGCATTGATTACGAGACCTATGGTGCATGCTCAAACTCGGTGTTCACATTTGTTCTAAAGACAGAAATCAAATCAGCATCAGTAAACCAGGCACATGTGCAGGAGCATAATTAGGCACAGATATAGTATTCTGCATTTTAGTCATAATTTTAGTAATCCACACCTCGAAATTTTACACCTTTTAGTTGCAAGGTCGTTGTCCTATGGATACAAGATAATCAATTCCCAAAGACTTTCTCTTTTTATTCTGCACTACGTTATATATTTCATTTGATCGCTATTTTTTTTTTACCATACTATGTATTGGTATGTACCCCGTTTAGTTCATCCACTATCAGTTGAAAAGGGTTGAAGTTATTTTATCTAGATCATTTTATAGAGAAAAATAAAATAAAATAAAAAAACTAATCATTTTTGAACATGTTCGTTGTGGAACCATGTCTTGAAGCATACCAAAAACTTTCATTAGCTAAAAAAAATGAAACATTTTTGGAGCATAAAAAGCGCATCATGCATGAGCTTTATTTTTCTTTGAGAATAATGGACATTAAAAGTTGATGCAACATCTGGGAAACGGAAGCCCTAGGGTGCAGTCTCACTGTAGAGACCCAAACAGAACTATGTTCTTGTGAATGTTGTTGGTCTCTAACCAACTAGCTTAGGGCTGTGCTGTACAGCAAGAGTAAATTAAAGAGGAACAATGTAAAAACTAATTTGTTCATATATTCCTTCCACAACCAATGTGGGATGGGGGTTTTACACCAGCTTTAAGCCTTTAACTGACTTGTGAATGAGGAACAATGTAAAAACTATTGAGCACTACTTTTTGTTGTTTTAAGAGTGCAATTTAGTTCTAATTACTTATTATAATATCCATAAATTTGGTGTCATGGAATAAAAAGTGTTACTGTGTATATGTTCTCATTTTTTTATCTCCTATGGCAACTGTCTGACTAATTTACTCATGAATGAGTACTATAAGCACAAGAAGATGGAATACTAATAAACAAATATTAAGTATTACCAAATTTGAAGTCAGTTAATTACACTACAAGAAGTAGATAGGGAAGTGTAAAAGGCAAGCGGCCATTATTTCATATTGTGCTGCTGTTTGAAAAAAGTCTAATTAGTCCACACAATTATTAGTCCACACAATTATTAGTCCACAAGAAAGCTCAATCACTATAGACAAAACAACGATAACCTTCACAGTTCACAGGAAATAAAAAATGATGGGGCCTATAATTCTATAATCAGAGCAAATGATCTCCCTCTCCCATTTGGGATTCATTAATCTGCTTTAAATTATAATATTTTATTATATTTTCTCACAAGCTTCTTTTGGAATTTCAAATTTACAACTTTCTCACCTATTAAATCATCGTCAAATCCCGTAAATAAGAACACAACTTGCTCACCTATTCAATACTATGGAAAATCTCAGGCAGCAACAAGATCTATGTATTTTACCGTCAAAAAAAAAAAAAAAAACGAGATCTATGTATTTGGTAGCACTAATGCCATGGCTCGTGATGTTTAATTGACATCTACGGTGGTCAGTTACATAAAATCACAGAGGAACAAAATAAACTGACACCAATCAACTCGGTAGTATTAAGTTCATCTTCAGTCTACTAACTATAGTGAATCTTCCTTCAAAATCTGATCTCCATGAGATCCAAAATCTATCAAAACAACTGGAATTTGAAATTCAATTTATACAAAACGCATTCAGCAGCTTGCAATTGAGCACTCCTATCCAAATTCAAAACCCCACACATACTGAACACATTCATTCATTAGGTCAATACAATTCCATAAACATGAAATTAGAACTACGTACGATTTCAAACTGACCTATGAGGAAAAAGTACAGCGGATAAGCCGTTGTGGAGGCGGATTTCAGCTGCTTCCGCAGCAGCGACGGAGGGCAGATTAGCGTGAGTAGTGAGAAGCAGATTCCGGTGGATCAAAAAGCCGGTGCCTCCGCCGGATAATCTAGCCATGGACGGAGCCTTGCCGGAGAAAATAGCGGCCTTCATTTTCTCCGACTTGGCACCGCCGTTACAGAAACACCACGAGTCACTTAAAACCCTCATTTGTGAAGTAAATAATAGGAATGTTAGTCTTCACAAACAGAGTTCAGCTCCATAGATCCAAAATGAAGTGCATTTGATTTATCCAGTGTATTTGTTTCTCTCACTAGCTAGCTTCGAATAAATAATGGAAGAGGAAGAAGAAAGATTATTGTAGAGGTATTCTAACAGAATTTACTGAAAAAGGTGAAGAAGGTTAAAAATAGGGTTCTTTCCAATATTCTTCTAATTTTTTTTTTTATAATTACAAAACTTTATACTCCATCTATCTCATTATTATTCCTTGGTCAAATAAAAAGTGAAATTTTTCTATTTTTTTACATTTATCTTATAAAAAATAATTAATAATAAATGATATCTAATCATTACTTTCTATAAAATGATTATTTTCGGGGGAATATATTTAAAAATAAATGAATTGAAACATTCAAAGAAGAAATACAAACTAAAAATAAAGGAAAGATGGAGTAGACGTTACCAAATAATTAATAATACTTAATAGATTAAGTTATTTAATAATGAACTCGTGAGTTTGAGCTATGCATTATCTGTTGGGAATAAATTATTTTTCGACCGAGATGTTAACTTTTAGTATCATATATATAATAGATTGACAAATATGTCAATTTAAATTTGTGTAAATCTCTCTCTCTCTCTATATTTTTCAATTCGGTAACAAGTACATAAATTGTTACAAAACCAGTAATTGTGTAGGTTTCAAATTTAAGACCAGGTTTCCCAAACTAGACCAAATTCCAATTTCTTGTAGATCATTTTGTTAGCACACTTCTCATTTTGTGTGTTTAACAGTCAAATTTTTCTTCTTCCCCTTCTCCTCCAGTCCTTGTGAATTTATTGTTTTATACTTAGAATCCATTGTTGTTTACAGAGCCAACCTAATTAGTGTTGTTACGTTTGGATATCTTTGTCGGTTGAATGATTTTTTCCAACATAATTACACCATTTAGTTAAATAGACAATGGTTTCATAAACAAGTAGTTATTTAAAGTAAATTAGAACCAATAACATTATTACAAAACCAAACTGATCTGTTTGTTTCTCAATGAACCAAGCGGTCGTGCCATAACCGTCGAGGTGAAGTCAGGCCCTAACGAATCGAATAGATCAATACATACACAAATAAATCCCTTTTGAATTCCAAGGTACTTCTCTACTTCAAAATTATTTACTTATAATAGGAAGTAGACTACTTAAGAATTTCACATCTCAAATTACCAAAAGTCAGTTCAGATCAAAATACCAAATGACTAACCCCATACCTATGATAAAGGCACAAATGTGAGACATATAGAACACCAAATTATGCTAGATATTTTACCTTGTAACTTGTAAGAAGTTAAAGAGGTTTGTTATAGACAAATGTAGTGGACATGTTTTGTGGAGTTAAAATTACATAACTCTGAAATTTTAAGCAAATCCAATAATCATATAAAAATTGTTCGTCATACGAATTATTATAAGGAAAAAAATAATTTTAAATATGAAGTATGTGCACCCTTAGTTCTGTCATAATTATTCTCCACAAGTACAACAGATTGACTAAACAAAAAGGCTACAGTGTCACATAACATAAGATACAATTAAAAACTACCATGCTACATTGTCATTAAAATATGATACAATTAATAACTTCAATGACAGAATCCCATTTAAGTACTTCTTCACCATTTCATCACAAATAATCCACTTATCTCATAATGTACTTCAATCAACACGAACACGAGCCTAAAAATTGCTGAATTCAACTATCGAGCATATTTTTAATTTACCAGTACATACATAAGGTGGCTCAATAATGCCACTCGTGCCAACTAGAGATGTTTGTTTGATTTCACCTATTTCAATAGCACACATTAAGTGCATCCTTACAAATCTTATGAGGTTTAACAGAACGCAAGCTCCTGTCTCAAGCTATTCTTTGACTACCTAAAGCTGCGGGTTGATTAGACTACTGAGAATTCTCAAATCAATGAATTGAGGTATTCATTACATAACTTAAAATAAAAGAATGGCATAAAAGTTTCTTTCGAATACAGAAAGGTTTGTAGCTTGAATTCACTTCAAGTGAATTTATCTTCTTGGCAGATCTTTAACGAATGCAAATAAAGCTCTGCATGGAAAAAGAGAAATGCACACATAATGTAAAACATGTGGTGTGCTCATGAAAAGGGTTAATATAAGACTAAAACCAGATGATAGCCTATTGTTAGCCCCAATTCTAAATTATTCTAGACTTCCTTTAATCAACACATCAGATATTACTATGCAATGTATTTGTCCAACATTATCAATATTATAGGTATTAGCAAATAGAGAAAGATTTACATTCTTCAGTAATCATGCTCATTTCCCAGTATATTCAAGTACATAAGAATGTAAAGATAAAGCTATGTTTGGTTCTGGAATTTCAGTTTGTGACATAACATGGAAAATGGAATGAACAAAAAATGAAGGTCAATGTAATCATTTGATGCCAGGAGTACATTTTCCTTAGCATTTTGTACTCTTTATATCCAAGAACTAAACATTGCGTAAGTGAACAAGTAGAAACTTTCAAAGTAACACTATATATGATTTAGACAGGATATTCAAAAGGATGTCAATGCATTTACCGAAACAACTATAGTTACTACTTGGACAAAAGAAATTATGATAACATCACAATTGAATGCTTCGAAAGTAATACAATGAAAAAGGGAATTGTTTATTAAAAGACACCATTTAACCTTCACACTTTAGGGAAGCTCCAGAAAAGGATATGGGCAATCATATCAATATCTAGGTTTTTTACTCACTATCGTTTGAGGCGTAAGGCGAAGTGAGGCGATGCAAAAAGCGAGGGCTTTCTGGGGATAAGGCACTTGTATACAAATTTTTCAGTATATATCAAATTATCAACAAATATTCTATATAAGTATATATGAATGATTATAATAATATTCTATATAAGTATAATAGTATATATGGATAAAAATGTGGAGTAATAGTATTAGGATTTTGGTAGAGAGTGAGTGTTGAAGAGTGAGGGTGTCGAAGAGAGAGAGAGAGAGAGAGAGAGAGAGAGAGTGAAGGCAAATTAGGAAAAAAAATTAATTAAAGTCAAAAAGTTAGATTGACTTTTAAGTCTTTAATTTTTTTTAAAAAAAAAGCCCACCCCAAATTTTGCCGCCTTGGCGGCGCTTTTTGGGGATGGCTGTAGCGAAGAGAGGAGAGGCGAGGCGAGGCGAGGCGATGAGGGTCCTACGCAAAAGCGAGCAAGGTGCTCGCCTTTAACAACTATTCTCACTATATCCAAGAAATAAACATTGCGTAAGTGAAAAAGTGGAAACTTTCAAAGTAACATTATATCCCTTCCCAGTTTTATGTTGAGATCATTTCTTTTTTCCTAAATTGTGGTCGTGTTACTTCTAGGTTTTTGTTTTAATTCCATATCTTGTTTACTCAAAGACACAATTAATCTCACAGGTGGAATTCCTACTGAAAATGTCTAGCCTCAGCTCAAATTTGGCTCGTGCTCAAGCAATGAAACAAACTGAAACCGTGTTATTATTCTCCACTCACGAGCCGAGCTCAAGCCTAAATCAGCAAGCCTCGATGAGGTCTACCTTCAAATGTTAGTTCAAGATTGTGAAATTCACACTCTGCTCAGCCCATCTCCTATTGAATACCAATATTTACCAACTAATAGATCACGACAAAAGGCCTTGAAGCTTCAAATTCGGTCACTAAATTTAAAGTCTGAATAAGATGCAGCACTATGACAAAAATAAGCTTGTTTTTTGTTTATTAGTGATTTTGTACCTTAAGATAATTTGACAACAGTAAGCAAAGAACCCCTCAAATTCTCAACTGCAACATCTGAAGACAAAATTTAAATATCAAGCACCACTTTTCAGCCAGCTACCTTTATTGCTCCGACTTCATCGATTTTCGAGCTCTTATGCTGCATAATTTGAAGATGTAAGATACACAATTTGAGAGGAAAGATGGAAAGCAATGAGAATAACCAGATGACTTCAGTACAATGTTTTTCAGACGTGCAGAAGAGTCTAACAAAAAGTAATATTAGCAGTTCAGCTGTCCTCTTATTACCTTACTTTTCTTGTGCTTATGAATGTCGTTGGCATCTTCATCTCCATCATGCTTTCTCTTCTGAAATTATAAAATATATAAGGTATATCAAACAATTAATTAGAAGTGAGAGTGCCAGTGGGGTAAATGAATCTGGAAATTCTGGTCAAGACTATTGTTGAACCAAATAACTCCAAAATTAAATTATTTTAATTCTATTACTCAACACCCTAAGAGGACGTAAACATATTTCTTATCACCTGAAAGTGACATGATATGTAACTATAAGATCACAGACTCACAAACTTAGGTAGCAGGAAATAAGGTTTATGACACATACTAATTGATCATTTAAAAAAAAAGGCATTGTATATCATATTAAGTACAATTTGCCTTCAGCATGAAAAACAGCTAGCAGTTCAAACCTTATCATGGTGGCTACTTTTATCTTTTTTCTTCTCCTTGTCTTTACTTCGATCCTTATGCCGATGCTTGTGCTTCTTGTGCTCTTTATCTTTATCTTTGTCTTTGTCCTTATGCTTTTTATGCTTCTTCTCCTTGTCTTTCGACTCAGTTTTAGATTTTCCGGCAATAGTAGGAACGCCCTTTTCAGACTACAGAACATTACAAGAGACTATATGTCAGTTTACCACCAAAGCAGCATCTACAGAATCAAAAGTCAAAATCCATGCCATTTATTGAGCCTCAATTTTTGAATCCAAGTTAACATGGCTGACCATCATCAAGCAGCAAGAAAAAATTAGTAAATTCAATGAGTATAAAGTACTCACAGGAGGAAGATTAACTGGTGCTGCTTCCTTTAGTTGAAATGCTTCCCTAAGAATATCTAAATCAAAAGGTTGTATGCGCGTATTAGTATCTCTCGATAGGGATGTATCTTCAATGAGCTGGCCCAGTTGCATCCCCTCCCCTCTTCTGATTTCTGTGTCTCCAACCACATTGTGAAGGTAGTGTGTGTCTGAAATTGACACAGGAAGTGACCTCTTGCAGAAGAAATCATGGTGAGGCAACAATTTGTAGTGACTTATAAGATCCACTGCACCTGTAAGTTCTCTTGGCCCTAATTTGAAGAAAAGGACCACAGAGCTCGTCAATTAACAGGATTGGAATTGATTTGATCAGATGTAAAGCTGAAACACCAAAACTTCTTCCCCCCACAATAGAATATCTTGCATATCAATCATATCTAAAACTAAAAATAAAAAATAACAAACATCTAGACCTACAGAAAACTTGAGAGAATTGGCTAAGAAAAAGGATGACACGTCGATGCTGACTTCAATAAAGTAGGTATTAGGAAGTGCAAACAGTGCCAAAGGGAGAAATTCTTGTCACCTCTTTTGGCTGTCCCTTTCTAGTTAGTCCTTTTCATTTCATATGCACCCATTCCAGCATCAAATGAGCCACCAAGTAAAGAAAATTACTTTTCCACAACTTTAAAAGAGACACCAATTAACCATAATGACATCCAGATTTTACCTCCCCTCTTTGAGATATGATTCCAACAAGTATGTTTCTTCTAAGTAATTTTATAATGTATCATCAACAATTAATAAAAATTGCCCACTGCTAACCAACTGAGAATTACTGATTGTTGATACCATCTCATAAAGTAATCGATGAGATGGTATCTTTTTTATTAATTAGAAATTAGTTATCCAATCAAATCAAATTTTCCACAATCAGCAACGAAATCATCGAGGCCTGATAGTAATTAGTATTGAGCTATAAATGTAAATGAAGTTATGCATTCATTTGGGCTGAAAATTGGAAAAAAGAAAAATAAATAGATGAATGAAAAATTCAAACAAAGTCATATAGTAATAAAATTCAAATTTATGAGTCTAACCTCTTCCAAACTTCTTGAAATCAGGATCCATCAATCAGCGTCTGGTACTAAAGTAGGACATCACAGCCAGAGATATACTAAAACCAAAAAGAGAATAATTAACTGTCTAACTCAAGCACTGATTTCAACATTAACTTCATGAAGAAAGAACACAAAAGTAAAGAAACATTAAAACATAATAGAGTTATGTAAGAAACCTACCAAGAAATTCCAAACAAATCAGATAACAAGATAGTTTAGACATCAATAGAGAAGGCAGGATACAGGTTAAACAAAAAAAGAACGGTATATAAGCAAAGACTCAAAGTTGAACAGGTTCAAATATCAAACCATAGAAATTCAAAATAACCCATCTGAACATGAAAAATATGGTCAACTACATACCAAAAGAAACGAGAGGTAGTCAGCAAAGTAAATTCCTTTTCCAGATCTTATCCCATTCAGTAGTTGAAAGACACGAGTCAAAGATACTTTTTCCCAGATCTCTCTTTCAGTAGTTGAAAGACTTTAAGTTAATGTACTGGCAAAGACCTATCATAATCTGGTTTCCTTTTTTACTTAAATAGTTTACACACAGCGTAAATGGACTTAGTTTTGAACACACACATGTAATCAGACTGATTTTTTACATGTGAAAATACAGTCACCATGACCGTACAGTATGTATTTTTAACCTCAAAAGAATTATTATGCTTTCAGAAAGCAGTACAACGTGGTTCATGGAGCTTTTAGATAGAGCATCAATACACATTTTGATAATAGTTTGCCACCCATTTTGTTGAATTACTAGGTGTGATAACAGTTTTCATGTACTTGATCTGCTACATATTTTTAAGCAAGCATAACAGGAAGAAAAGTCTATAAATCAACAATTTGTACCCACATTCTCGTTAATTAAATAGAAATATGTTCAATTTCTATCGTGAACAACAGTTTAAGTTGACCAAGCAATCATGATGTGTGTTTGAGAGCGTTTATGAAATCCAAGGCAGGCTCACAAAAAATATCAAATCTTAGACACACACACTGCCACTATACCTAGAATATCCATCAAGAAATATTAAATTACTAAGGGCCTTTGAAATTCATGGAGAGTAAAACCATGAAATATTTTATGCAACAATCAAATTCAAGTTCAAATACTGTTCACACAATCCTATAATACAATGGTTATTATAAGTGAGAAAGCTGGAAATTTAACTTAATGAGTCAATAAATTCTAGATTCCCCTTTCAGATTACATACCAAATAGCTACTTCAATGAAAAATTGTGAACCATAAACTTATAAAGAGACATGTAAATAATACGAAGTATAAAGAAAAAATTGGAACATAAATCCAAAAGTTCAAATTTTGGAACAATTTTAGCTTACATAGTAATCAAGAAAGTAAACGAGAATAAATTGAAGCAAAACCCTAAACGTTTTCAGGACCAACTAAACTAAAAATTTACTAGGTAACTACTGAACCGGAAGATGAAAACCTTACTTAGGCAAAAGCATAAAAACAATTCAGAGAGGGGGATACTCGATAAATTGAAACCCTAATCAGAAATTTGAAAGTAAATTACAATAACCCTAGAATAACACCTGCACATGATGCAACTAACCATATTTCAACTGGAAAATTTAATTAATTAGAGAAAAATCGACTATTGCGGTCGCACCTTCACCGAACGATCAGAGAGTTTAGGGCTTCGATGAAGTTCTGGACTGATCGACGCCGAATGAAATCCGTGTGCAAGTAACTTCAGCTTGAATTCAGTATTGGGTTTTCAACGTGGGATAAATTGAACGAAGATTTGTGGAATTTAAGCTAGTTGAAGAGCTTCGCTAATGGCCGGAGAAGATAAATTGGAGGGAAATTTGGGGGAGGTGGATCGGGAATCTGGAGTGCGAAGGGGATACTTTCAGGGGCCCTGGGCTTCCCCCAAATAAATAGCACGTGGAATAAAACTCAAAGTGGATTTTGTTCCGTTTGGATTTAGTTTAAACTTTAAACTTGGTTTTGATATTTCAGACAGTATATTTTTTGTAGTGAAATAATTTAAGTATAATTTAATGGGAAAATTCTTGCATAGACCTGGTCTATGAGCTTTTCATAGACCTGGTGGTTGTAAATGCACCACATCATACATTGTGAGAACATGACATCATCAAAATGTATTATGTGGTGCATTTACAACCACAAGGTCTACCATTAAGCTCATAGACCTGGTCTATGTAAGAATTTTCCTAATTTAATGTCTTTTTGATTGAAATTATCATAATGTAAAATAAAATAAAAAAATGGAATGACTTTTTAGCATTTTTTATTATATTAAATTAATAAGAAGTGAAAAAGGTAAAACTAGTTACTTTAGAGTATTTTTTGTTTTAAAAGTTAATTTTAATAGGAAAAAAATATACTATTTCAAAAATAAAATGTTGTGTTGAAACATTTAAAATGTACATGAGCAAAAATATTTTAAAGGGCAAAGTATAATATAAATCATAAATATTAACGTAAAATTATTGCCTTAGAAAAATTTGACCTAAAATTATATCTCCTTCGCATTATATAATGTCAAAATCTAATGTATCAAACAATCAATATACAAAATAATTATATATGTGCATGTATAACACCTTCTTATAGTAATAATTTATGAATATACCCATTAAGCAAAAGTCACATTTTCTAGGAACTAATTTCCATTTTCACGTGTAATTTACGCACGAATACTCGAGTATTTCAAGCTTCGGATTTCACCAAACAAATATTAACTTGACCAATGTTTTACTTCTTTTAGGAAATTCTAATATCTTAAGTATCTTAAGAAATAATTTCGTTAATGACGAAGGGCGCCTTCGTATTATGCACATGTCAATCTATAGTCAATGTATTGGTTGCAAGTGTTAATGTTAAGCTGGTGTGGGGTAGTCAATTATCTGAAGCCAATGTCGATGAGGTCCAATTCAAGAAGGAGACTTGCACCTTGTTAAGGTCCTCATGGGAGATATGAGATAGGTATGGGTTGGTCGAATTTATCCGGTTGCTGATAAAGGACGTGTTGATCTATAAATGTTTAGTTCTTTCAAAAAAATTAGAGTCAGCAAGTGATTCATTTTGCCACTAAACTGCCACATGTAGTATCTAAGGAGGTCGATATGGCCAAGGAGGTCAGGTAGAGCAATATGATCGATCAATTAGTTAGTTTTGAATATTGTTTGACTGCCATGTGTAAGTTGACAAAGTGTCATATGAAAATACTCCAGAAATGTATTAGATAACACATAATACAAATTGAAATTCTCAACAATGCATTTATATAATATTTTATTTTAAACCCTAATTCATTTTATTTAATTTTGAGATCTTTCACTTACAAGTTAAATCAAAAAATATATATTTGGTTTTATGTTTAGTAGATAGGATCTTTAAAAGAGAGTTGTTGTATATGTCTGAAAACTGAAAAGTAAACAAATCTACTTGGTGCTCTGAAGCTTGTTTAAGCACGGTTAGTTATACCAATCAAACAAACTTAAACAACATATCTCGTTTGATAAATTTTGAAGCTCGACAAGCTAAAAATTGACAAAACAAATGTTAAAAGTAACTACTCGAGGCTAGAGCTCGATTTGTTAAGAAATCAAATCAAACCAAAGTCAAATATAATTTCAAGTTCGATACAAAATTTAAATTCAATTTGAACAATGTGTCGTTCAGAATATTTACACCTTATTGTTGTAGAACAAATCAATCAATTCTTCTAGTATAAAAATCATATAAGAAAAATCAAATTCAATTTGAATATGTTTTGTACTACTACTAATGATTTTAAGAAGGCTAGCGATATTGCCAGAGCAAGGATTGTTGCTGCCAAAGCAATTTTTTGTAGTTTCCTAATTTACCCCTATTGGTCAAAAGCATTAAAATCTAAATTTGTTAATTCCTATAACATTTCTTTATTTAATTAACAACTCAACCAGATTTTATCTCTCTTATTAATACATTATTAGCTTTTTTTCTACTTCTTATTGAATCTTTCCAGATAGAAATAAATTGGTACTCTTTCTCTTTCTCTCAATTAAAAAACCTTTGAGGATCATCCTTTTTTTTTCCTGTCTCAATAGGTATCATTTTTATTTTCATTAATTCCTTGTAATTTTTCGTCATAATTTTATTTTCCATTTATTGTTTAGCTTTCCAAGCATTGATTATCCAGAAACATTGGCTAACAATTAAGTGGGGAAATATAACATATAAAACGAGAATGAATGAAAGAGAATTGTGGGTGTATTACCATCCAAAAATTATCATCCAAAAATTACTTTGTGTGCATCTAACATGGTGATCAATGTAGAGAATTCAAGAATGCATTCAATTTTTGTGTATTATATGTCTTTTGATGACATAAGGCAATTGAAACTGACTACAATATATTATGAAATTGTTATATCTTACTTGTTATTATTGTTTTATTTAAGTACATTTAAAAACATGTGTAATTGTTCAAACAAATTAGTATAGTGAAACTTTTTTTTGTTATTGTCGGTTAATTTTTTTTATCGAGGTCAAAATTATGTTTGATTTTTAGATGAATTGAGCTCAAACGAACTTTAATCGAATCAAACATGAATCATAATTATGCAACTTAATTTTATATATATTATATTATTTTCCCAACTTGTCGAACTCGAAATGAATTTCAAAGTTTCAAAATAAAACTGTTAAAAGATTTATTTTAACGATTTCGCTTGATTTTATGTCTAATTGAGTGAAAAAAGTTAGATTTTCAAAATTCAAAACTACTTACTTTTGTTCATCCTTGAACACATATTTGATTATGATAATAAAAATATAATTAATATATTTTGTTCACTACTCTATATGGATTTAAATAATTATCAACATTCCATGTCTAAAACATACAGAAAATAAAAAAAGATTATTAAATATTAATGCATTAAGAGGAGAGAGAAAATTAAGTACTTGTCAAACTATAAATAGGAAAGAGAAAATATGGCTGCCAACTTAAATTAAGGAATATAAGAAAGAGAATTATAGATGTTGAGATCATTAACTATGAGGGGCACAATAGGAAATTAAAAAAATTTGCTTTGACAGCAACAATATTTGCTCTGGCAATATCACTAGCCTTTTAAGAAACGTGAACAAGCTCCGCATTTATGATTTAACCACAGCTAACCGCAACTACCCAACTTCAGTAAAACTCCGTGCCTTTCTCCGCATTAAATTCCACCAATCAATGGCCATTCTCATTACGCAATCTCACCGCACAATCCTCGAGAGCATCAGATTTTCGAACCACATCCATGGCTTCCATCCCCACCCGACTCCCGATTCTCACAGCAATTCAATGCGTATTTTTCATAATTTTAGTTATTGGATTGTTTTGTGCAGTAGAAATCAATGCTGGTGGGGATTTGGGAGAATCATTATTGGCAAAAGGAGGAGGGTCAAAACAAAGAGAATTTGATTACTTTAAGTTGGCTCTCCAGTGGCCGGGCACATTCTGCCGCAGAACTCGTCGTTGCTGTTCCACTAATGGCTGTTGTCGAGGGTGATTTGTTTTTTTTTTTTTTATTTTTAATTTCTGAAAACCTAACTGCCGTACTTATATATAGTACTTTTTAGGGATAATTCTTTTTTTCTGTTTATAAATCCAATATTTCTATTCTTTTGAAGATTGAATCAGTGTGATCTATGAAGTTGTTGCAATGTACATAAGTTTAGGGCTGAAGTTATATGTTTACATTTTTATTATCTGCTTCGATTATCTTTTAATATCCCTAGCACGAATATGAACAAAGCTATGAAAGAGTTTTTATTTAGATGAGAACTCTTTGAAGTGGAAATAATCAGTATAAGAGTTGCTTTAGACACTTGAGTTTTTCTGTATTGCTCCTTGGATTTACTTCTACACACTTTAGTCAATATACGGTCTGTGATTTACTTCTTCCTGTTACCCTAATCATTTTTCCATGTTCTTTTTTTTTTTTTTTTGTATCTGGAAAATTGAATGAGATGGCAACAACACTTACTTCGGTTTTGTCTTATTTGATCCAGTTCGAAAGCACCGACAGAATTTACAATCCGTAAGTCCAACTATATCACATTTTTAAACATATTATAATCAGGGTAGTGCTGTTGTGAGTTTGTGGTAATTCACTAATATGAAATTTAAATTATGCACGTCTTCGTCGTTTATTTCACCTTTACCTTTGTAGGAAGTTAAGCTTGTCAACCTAATACAGATAGAAAGTGTTCACTCTTCTGATGTAATCTGCAATCTCCACTTTATGTCTCTTCCAATGCAGATGGACTTTGGCCTGACTATAATGATGGAACTTGGCCTGCATGTTGCACCGGTAAAAAGTTTGAAGCTAAGGAGGTCTGTTATTCCAAGTTTCTTAGTCTTCTTCACACTTGCTATGCTTTAGATTCTAGAATGTGCGCGCACAAGCCCATACAAATTTTTGATTGTGTGTATCACCTGATATCTTCAATGTCAAGGTACCTATATATTACTTAATACTGGGTCAGGACCCCACATGTAAAGACAGCAAGCTCTGCTAGTTACTGGGTTACTACTAAGAACGTCAGCGGATAATTTCGATCAAAATTCACTGGATTCTTATCAGATCTGAAGAAAAGAGCAAGAAAATAGTTCATTTTCCAACGTACCCTTGATAAGTCTTGATTACTACACCTAGCATGATGATGCCCCTAGAGGTTTACATTAGCAAACCAAATATTAAAATAGTATATTAGCATGTGTATTGGTATGTTGAGATCACTCTGCAAATTGTGTTGGTTAGTTAACTGAACAAGATCTGCAGAATAAATCTTGATCCTATTGAAATTTATTGGTTTTAGTTAAATAGATAGAGAATCAGTAAGATATCATGGAGATAAGCTATTCTTTTTCTTTTCTTTTCTTTGGAGGGAGGGGGGGGGGGGGGGGGGGGGGTGGTGATGGGGGGAGATTTATTACATAGCTCTATAGCTATTTCTCTTCTGGAGCACCTCTTTATTTTTTTCTAATTTGTTAAGGTTTTTGTCCATGTGGTCAATGTTATTAAAAAATAACATGCATTGAATCAAAAAACTATATTAGAAAATAACATGCTATTAATCACTGGCAATTCATTCACTTAGACAAAAGAATTATTTTTAAACAACTAGGCTTTGTCATTTCACAGTATCTCTACCCTTAATTATATGTATTATTTTAATAATTGCAGGTTTCAACATTGCTTGGTGCATTGAATAGGTACTGGCCAACTTTAAGTTGTGGTTCTACATCAAACTGCCATGGTGGAAAAGGATTATTTTGGGAACATGAGGTTTGTTAGCGATCTACTTTTCATTTAGAGCTGGTGATGTCAATACAAGAAACTAATAATTATTCCTTTTTCTGTTTCATGTTTGGATTGGGACTCATATCGAGACAGTGGGGTAAACATCTAGTCTTATTTCTCTTTTTCTTTTCTCATAATCATTTATAATCAAAGTATTATGATTTCAGTTGAAATTGAGTTAGCTATATGTGTTTAAGCATATTCAAAGTCATGCTTAGTACTTGATGTGTTACATCAATGAGTTATCTGAATTGCTTCTTGTTTATAACAACAAACTGATGTTGATTTTGTAGATTTTTTATAATACTTTGTGAATGCATGACGTACATATGAGAATAGCTTTGAACATACATACTTTCTCTGCTTTATCTGTCGGGAATGTTAAAAAGTTTGTGTTGGAGTAGGATATAAATCAAGTTTATTTATAACTCCCCTAATACCACTCCCACCTTAAGTAGTAGTGCGCAGAGTGAGATGTTGCTTGTGGTTTTACTTTTCAGAATTTACATGTGGCAGCCCAAACAGTGTTTCTAAGTGGAATATCTTCCACACTATTTTATGCATATAATGTGTAGAGAAACTGAAAATAATATTTAATGTTGAGGAAACAGTTTGGAAAGAATCTAACTTTTCTCCTTATTCCTTGTTTTTCAGAAAAACACGGAACTTGTTCCTCTTCAGTCACAGGAGATGAATACAATTACTTTGTGACAGGGCTCAATGTTTATTTCAAATATAATGTCACAGTAAGACATCACTTTCACTGAATTGTTCCTGTTTGTGCATTGAATATGCGGCACTTCCTTGTGCCTACGCACTTTATTTTAACGAGCATTTAAAATGTTGGAAACTTGTGCTTGAATTGGTCACTCTATCTTATAAAGGGATGATTATGTAAGAATTTTCCTGTAAAGTAAACTTAAATAAAATCCAAGTTTGTATACTTGGGAGGCTTCATAAGGCCTTATGCCATCAAATAGCCGCTGATCGGACTGGTGAGTCTTCAATTATTTGAAACAAGGAACGGTGTTCAAGAGGTGCAGTTCATGCTCGTATGTCGGATCTGGAATAGTGATAGAGCTTCCATATACATAATCTAGTTAAGGAAATAAAATTATTATGGAGCATCTCTCTTTGCCACTTCCTTAATTTTTTTTTATCATTGCATGTTTCTGTCCCCTTGCTTTTTTCAGTACAAGGAAAGGGCCTTCTTACTTCCATGGATACAAATAAGAAACTGTAAATTCTAATCTTATCTACATGGAGTACTCTATATAACTTGAGCATCCCAATGAGATGGTGACCTATCTCAACATAGCCCAGAAATACTTTATCTTCCTGGCTACATCATTAATCTTTTAGTTCCCAACTCTAGCAGATCTTCGGAGTGTTAATTTAATGAGTATCATAAGTCGGTCTTAGCCCTTATTTAATGTATGAATTACGTGATACAGGAAGTTCTAAGTGAAGCTGGATATGTGGCATCAAATTCTGAAAAATATCCATTGGGAGGCATTATTTCGGCCATTCAAAACGCTTTCCATGCAACTCCAGAAATTGAGTGCTCAGGCGATGCTGTGCAGGAACTACGATTATGCTTCTATAAGGATTTTAAGGTCAGGCAAACTGTAAATCAATAGCTCTATGAGTTCTACTTTTCTTTTTCATTATTTTTCTAGTTTGTAGATGGAAAATGGTGATATCTTCTGCAACAAATTATGTTTGCTTTATGTAGCTATCTACATTTTCCTTGTATAAATTTACATCATTACTGAAAGAGACGTTTTTTGCAGCCTCGGGATTGTGCAGGAGCCAACGCCCAAAGTAGTTCGGTTAATTCAAAAAAATCGTGTCCCAAATACATCAGTTTGCCGGAATATGTCCCGTTGAGTGAGTATCTCTTATGGTTTATATGCTACAAATTAATAGTTTATCATTTAATGAATAAAGACAAGCTCTCGCGCGGGTTCCCTTTCAACGTTCGAACTCCCTAAACCAATTTTTTCCTACCACCATCGAAAGGCTAAGTTTGATTACTAAATTTTAGTGAGTAAATGCCAGGAAAATGAAAATAAACAAAAAAAAAAAAAAAAAAGAACATAATGTTCATTTTTTTGTGCAAGTCACTAAAATCCAAGAATCAATTATAACCTGATCTTTACAATTTGACGGATGATAATTTCCTAACCTAATGAACGTTCATTATTGTGTTACATCTCATCTAGCCTAGCTTTGTATTGCAATGAATTGGGATATTTGATTGAAGTTAGCTTCTTTATTATAAATCTAGCTATGGCGTAGTTAGTTTCATTTACTTAAGATTGTGTTGGAGTTTAAAGTTCTCACTCTTCATTTTATGCCTGAGACAATTCCTTTTCTGATGCAGAACTTGGAAACGGTGGAACTGAAGTTTCACAATCTAATTTGGAATCGAGTATTTGATAGACGAGGTATGCCAGGAGTCAGGAGACGTGCAATATTTATTTTCATAGGAGCGTTTTAAATTCGTACGTATGCTTGTGTTGTATTGTATTATTTATAATCGAATTTCTAAATAATCAACAATGAAAACTTTGGCGTTTGAACTTTGAAGAATCAATGTGATATTTCTCGGCTATATAGGAAATTTCCAGCTAAATCAGGTATATATATTGTGTTACGGATGTGTCGGAAAATATGATAAAAAAAGAAAATCCACACTTTCACCCAGTTTTCATGAATTCATGTGAGCATACAACTACATTAGATCTACATTTTCTACTCCATGTGATTTCAAAGTTTCTAAATAACATTTAAATTAAAAACTAGGAAAAATTGATATAATCGTTTTCTCCCCTTTTCCTTTTTTCGTAAATGTTGGGCTAATGGCTGTGACCCAACCCATTAGATAAATGATCAATATGGTATTTAACTGAGAGAAAATCGCACTTTTTCCCAGAACTTATAGTTAAGTTGTATTTTTTTCCCTAAACTTCAAAATTTTGCACTATTCACTATGAACTTACATAAATGTTGCACTTTCCTTCCTAAACTCTTTTATGATCACTGTTCGGTCAAATAGTTCAGGGTGAAAAATACAACACAAAAATTTAGGATGGAAAGTGCAACTAGGGTGTAAGTTTAGGGGAAAAAGTGCAACTTTGATGTAAGTTTAAGGGGCACAAATTAATTTTTTGCAACCAATTATTATTCAAAGTGCAAAAAACATGGAAATTTTAAAAATTATGTATAATTGTAATTAGATATAGCAAAAATTCTTAGAACAAATATAAAATATATACAAATATATTATTGCGACATTACAGAGTCGGAATAAAATAGAGCTTACACTATATTTTCATGTTTATGTTTATCTTCCGAGTTTTACATTACATTATTCAAATGAGGTTTCAAGTGGTTAAAATTTGTAAAAAAAAATGTTTGAAAATATGAAGTCATGGAATTTCTAGTTGATAATAATACTTTCAATCAGAAAATTGGGTTTTATTCCTTGAACTTATAGTCGAGTTGTATTTTCCCCCCAAACTTAAACCATTGTTGCACTTTTCATCATGAATTTTTGTGTTGCACTTTCCCCTTTAACTTTTTTGCCGAAGAAATGGTCGGAAAAGAGTTCAGGGGAGAAAGTACAACATTGATATAAGTTCAGGATGGACAATGCAAAAAAATAAAATTTGAGGGAAAAGTATAAATTAACTATAAGTTCAATGGAAAAAGTGCAATTTCTCTTTAACTAATGGACTTTGACAGGTCCCATTACAAAAATAAATCGGACGAACCAATTGTGTACCAGTTCAATCCATTAGTACCAAGAGGGTTCCTGGTCCACTTGTTTCAGAAAAATGGATTGACCCAATAAAAAGGTTTGACCGCAACAAACGGTTTGATCCGGCACCTGACTTAGAACAAAATGGGTTGGCTAACACCAAAAGATTGACCTAATCCAAAATGGTATTACCCAGACCCGATACCAGTGGATCACCTGGCACATAACGGGTACATCCATAATCAGCCTGACACAAATTGGGTTGACAAGGACAATATTTCTATCCATATACATTATTGTATCTGTAAATTTTAGAAATTTGTGTTCCATATGGACTGTTTGTATGGTATTATATCGTGTCGTCGTATCCGCACGACATAAATGCTGATCAAATTACATGCAACTCAAGTGCTAGACTACTGAGTATTCTATGTTTACAACTTTTAACATCTATTCCAAATGACATTTAACCAAATCAAAAATAAATGTTAAAATGTCAATAATACTCTACATTTCTATTTGAATTGTTACCAGGAAAATTCATCTTTCTCTAAACATGACTATAAATATATACTATTTTGTTTAAAATACTATTATATAAGTTGATGTATTATAAGGTTAAACCGATCCCGATTGAAAATGAGAGAATCCATTATATATGAAATTATGTTAAAATTCTGAATTCATATCATATTTGTTGACAAGACCAATTTACCTATCAAAAGATAAAAGTTGATTAAAAATATAAAAGCACTTAATCCTCTACTACAAAATGTGCTCAAGATCCTCTATACCACTATTAGTGTACCATACTTGTGTACCACTAATAAGTAATTGCCACATGTACATGTAACAATTATAATAATTGCCACATGTACATGTGGCAATTACTTAGTTCAAAAGTTGATGGCATGCACCATGGCAGTACGTGTGTTAATTAATGACAGTAACCTGAATTATTGATGTCTTAATCCATCCACACTTATTAATCAGAATTGCACGAAGAAATCTAGAACACAATATTTTTCATATTATTCTTACCTTATTAAATAATGTCAATCTCCTATCTTGTCTGCCAATTGCAAAATTAGCTTTCCATCGAATCTTCCATATATTATTCAAGCTGACTCATTAATTAATTTTGATGTATTATGTTTGATTCATGGACTAGAATTTTAATTAATATAATTAAAACACGGAAATAGCTTCTGCCTTTTATTAATAAAAATAAATATAGAGTAGTTTTACAAAACATGTTTCTTTTATATTCACAATCTTTCTTAGATTTTTTTTTTTAAAAAAAAAATTATTTTTAAATTTTTAATATTTAACTGATCAAACCCTTTTAATCAAGCTATCAACATTAGCATATGAATGAAGAATTTAAATTCATGATTTTGTATCTAGTTGCTTGAAATCTGAGACGTTATTTGGAAGAATTTTGACTCGATTTCGCGTTCTCAGTTTCAAGAATATGATTTGGATATTTTAGGTGAAACATTTGAAACCCCATTTTGTTAGATTTTAGATGATGAGTTTTGTGGTTCTGAGTGGTTCTGAAAAAATTGAAACTCCACTTGGATTGAATTTGATATTGGGGTTTAGAGAAAATAAATGGTAGGTATCAAATCAACGTCTTTTTTAAAAGTTTGGGGGGAAAATATGTTTGTGATGAGTTTCATGAGTTTTGTCAAACTCCATTTGAAAGAAATTTGACTCAATTTCGCTAGACCCGTGAGACTGGATTGGAACCCATCCAATTAGGCACTGATTGATTAATCACTTGAATTAGATAATACTATAAATAATAAAATAATATGAAATAAACCTATACCAAACTTTTAGTGCGATTCACAATACAGAACTTTCGTGGGCGAACATTTAACTCTTGTAGATTTTCAAATAAACAGTTTGAAGATTTGGCAATTATTTCAATGTTTCAGGAAATTAATTTGAGATTTATTCCATAATAATAATATCAGAATTTAAATCTTAGTATAAAATTTAATGGCATAAAATCTAGAGTTAATGGCCTGATCTTGTAGTAATTCCATCCTCGTCATTCGCAGAAAATTAGTTATACAATTAGCTAGTGAAAATATTGAATATAGAACCGAAAAAAAAAGAAAAAATTATTGTGGAATTAATGTATCTTTAGTAATTATTAAATTGTTATAGATTTATTATAGAGAAAATTAAGAGAGCGTAAAAATATTTCAGCACATAGAAATATATTTGTTTGATTTTTTCAAATACGAAATAATTTTGTGGAAAATCAAACAAATAGTCTCAATGTATCTTTACTAATTAAATTATTATATGTATTATTATAATAATTAAATATTTTATAAAGAAAAGTAACTTTTAGGTGGTAATAATGGCACAATTATTGGGAAATCGTGCAACTCCAACTCAAATTCTTTTTTATTTTTCCGGTGACATACGTTTCCACTCCAATTATTTTTGTATTTTCTAGCCCAATCCAATTTGGTTAAGCTTGTCCTATATAGCTGCACTTACCCATACATACGAATATTCTCCTCAAACTTTATAATATTTGTCCAGACATTATAACTTAATTTATTGGTAAAATACACACAATTTTCCATTGTGTGTACATCAGCATGGTTGAATGATAATTGGAAAATGTTGGAAGGATTAAATTTGATTAATCAATGTAATCAGCTTTTTATGTAGGATCAACATTTGATTTAAATATAGGCTTTTCCATTTTTCTTTGTTACACTTGTAGTGCAAGGATGAATGGAACTTAAAAACTTTTTCACAAGTAAATCTTTGATTAACGACAAAAGAAAAAAGTCATATTATCTTTGAGTGATTTGATATATCTTATATAGTTCCTACTTCCATCTTCTTTTTCAATTCAAAAATTAAAGTAGTGTAATAATATAGCCGTCAATGCCAAATCGAGAATAATAATTAATGCAATACAAATTTTTAGACCTTCATAACAATTAACGCCATAATATAACTGTAGCTTGAAAAAAGCCTCGAGCTTCCATTGCCAATATAGTTGGTGTCATATCTAAATAAGACCATAAATTAATTCTTGTGAGATTTGATTTGAGTTCAACTGATAAAAGCTTCTAGTTGTATTTTAATTATAATATATAACCAAATGCTATTTTTATATATAAGCTTGAATTAAAAAGCAAAAAATGACAAATATATGAAACATCAAGCTCTTAACTCATCACTTGGTATTTGGCTCGTTTGTTTACAATCAAATCAAAATTAAATATAATTTAAAGCTTAACAAAAAAAAGTTAAAATGAACAATGGATTGGTAGACCTTGACTAGATTGTTTACACTTCAATTTAATCAACAAATTCATATTTATGTCTATGATGTTAGGTAAACCTATGCCTATATTATTAATTTGACACACTCAAGATGATTGCAATAAATTAGTAACGTAACATCAAAAAGAATGACATAAGCCGCCATTAAGGTGTTAAAAAGGAGATCATATGCGATCTTTACGTTCAAACGAACCTTCCACACTGATTAAGAGAAGAAAAGGGGTGATTAATTAAATAAACATTTGGCTAATTTTCTATTTCTAAGTTAATGAAGGTGCTAGCTTTATCATCGGTGGTGAAAAGGTGAAGGGAAATTTTGGCTGTTTACTTATTATTCTATCATTATATCTGCAAAATAATTGAGCTGAAAATATTGATTAATCATGCAAAGTTGGTATTATGTAATGTTCATGACATACCATGTATGGCATATGGTAGAATATACATATTGTTGAGACAAAATGTCCCACATGGATTGAAAAGCAATAATAAGTCAATCTTATAAGGTTTTGGGCAATCATCAACTCACAAGCTAGTTTTTTAGATGAGTTACACTTGACCATGTAAGTGGATTTGGTCCAATCCATGTGATGAAATCTAATATGTTATCAAAGCCCCAGGTTAATGTGGGTCACCTCCTTCCGTGACGGGCGCCTCCTTGCTCGCATGATGGGATTTAGGGTGAGTTTGGCCTAGCGGTGGGAGCTCTTAAAAACACTTCTAGACCTCCATTGTGATTTTTGAAGTGTTTGGCCCCAATTACAGAAATTGCTTTTAGTCAATCGTGATTTTTATGGTGTTTGGCCCCTAATATCATAATCACTTTTGAGATCTCTAGAAGCTAAAAATCAACTTATTTTCATAAGCTACTAAAGTGTTACTTTTGCAAAAGCTATTATCCAAAAGCAATTATTTTATAATTGAATTTTATCATAATCAATTATTTCCAAAATCCATTTTCGTAAAATTAATTCTCCTATAATTGATTTTCGAATCGCTAGGCCAAACTCACCCTTATTCTTCACCCACGTACACAATCTGGAAAATCCGCGTGTTGGGCTACCCACGTGTCGCAAATTCACAAGGTTGAAATTTATATAATGTCACGTGATGAACTTGCTTCACCTACACATTCAGTCCGCCCACACATGAAGGGGGAGTGTTGACACAAAATGTCCCACGTGGATTGAAAAACAATAATAAGTCATAAGCTATCTTTTAAGATGAGTAAGACCCAAATCATGTAAGTGAATTTTGCCCAATCCATTTGGTGAAATCTAATATATATATAGGGAAAATTGCAACTTAAATTGGGTTTGGTCACATTTAAATAAATTTGTTATGAAACTTATAGAAAAATAATCATATACGGAATATATACAAATATTTGTCTTGTAATGAATGAATGAGAATTTTTGTTCTTGACTATATGTGAGTACTTGAATTACAAGTTGTCCATTTTCAAGATTTTTTTATGATATTTGGTTAGGAAATTTTTTTTTTCATAATTGTCTTCTTCATTAAATTTAATATATATATATATATATATATATGTATATATTCAGTTTCTTTATGTTTACACAGAGAAATACTCCTATATTGATTAAGATAATACATTAATAATTACTTACGTATATTCATTCCTTGAGTTGTACTTGAAAAGTTGATTGGTACCCTTAAGGCCTTAATTAGTCCAATGTCTGTAACCGTTTTTGCTATGGCCGGGACTATTTCCTTGTACACTTGATTTCTTATTTTAATTTCTAGCTAATAAGTATTTTCATTTGTGTTATAAAAATATTAATTCATGTTCTTATTTTTAGTTGGCAGGCAATGAATGATTGTGTTCCATCGACACGTACAGTAATGGGAAAATTTCACGTGACGTCAAAATCATGCATGCGGAAGAAATTCCATTGCGTGATGTATACAAACACGCTTTTTAACTGCCACAATCATGAAATATTCCCCAATATGGTCCAAACCCAAAGGTAAAAACGCATCACCACTTTTGTTTCATGGGGTGAATATTAATTAATATTAATTATAGAGGTAAGTTACCTACAGCAGGAAAAACATTTATGCATAGGGAAAGTTGTAGGGGAACAAATTATTATTCCATATGTTTCAAATTATCTGTCGTTTTACATGTTTTCAACATATTAAGATATTTAATAAATAGTCTCAGTTTTAGGGAAAAAATAAATTATATACCTAAAATACATTTAATCTCTACTATTTATCTCAACATTAACTATTTATACGCTATTCAAGTTTTACACTCTCTATCTTAAGAGCAAAATAGAAAAATATGTAATTAATATTGTATTAAAATTCTAAAGCAACAAATAATTTGGGACAAAAAAATTTCTCTAAAACGATAGATAATTTGAAAATTGGAACAAAAGGAGTAAAAGGTTGTGGATCATATACCCGATTGGTTGGTCCTAATTTGTAATTGGACAAACTAATTAATTAGTCCTTCGATATATTGCAAAATATATTTTGTTCGATGATTGTGATCCTCCAATGTTTATCCCCAATTAAAAAAGTTAGTTCAGTAAATTCCTCAGGTGAACAAAATAAAACCCGCATGAATTTTCCAAAATTTGACCTATACGAATTCAATTTGACATGTTGAGTCGAGTCGAGTCGTGAAAAGTGCAATAAGTCTTGGATTGAATTGATCTGTTCAATATTGCTAATTTAGCTTATTGAGTGATTTTATATAATTAATTATTGTAACTATTATGCCCAAGATAAATTTTGTCCGTACTAATTCAAATCAAAGTCAATATAGGTGCCGGGCTGAATTGGGCCGAACTTACCCATGGTGAACAGTAGACACCCATACTGACACCCCTAAGTAGTAATTTAAAATTCAATTAATTAGTATTTATAGAGACCATATTTCCCCTTAATTAAAAGACTACTAATCTTAGGATTTTCAAATTAATAAATTCACAGAATTACAATATGACTCCAAATTGGAAAATTCTTGAACAAGTATGGTTTGACCAAACTCATTCAACCACCAAGTAAGTGTATTGTACTTGTTTCGTGATTGGTCACTCTCGTGAGAGTTAAATCAAATCTCAAAGCAAGTGTATTACCCTTGCGATGTAGTTACTCTAAATTACACAATCGGAAAAAGTACAACGGGCATCTTAAAATTGGTTTAAAGTTTACCCCATGTGAAATGTGTAATGTTCAATTTATCCACATGTGATTTAAGAAAGAGTAATTTACCCTTTTCCTATAAAAATTTTAAGAATCAATTTACATCTTTTCAGCGAAGGGTGTAACACACTTCCCGAAATTGACAGTGACCATGAAAATTGTTGTGTTAAAAGATATAATAGTACCATTAGGGGGTAAATTGTCACATTTATAATAACACAGGGGGTAAAGTGCCACATTTATAAGTTAATTAGGCCAAAGTATAGTATATAAGATGGGTGTGTTTTGTTAATTCGTATGTTTTGTTTAAGTTTAAAAATGCCGGAAAGACGGTGTGAAACTTTTATAATATTAGAGGGAATAAAATGCTCTTTTTCAAATAACAGAAAGATACATTGTCATTGACTCTCTTAAATTGATAATCTTGTTAAACGCAGTTCATTATCTGAAAATCCGAAATCAGTAATTAGTTATAAATTAATTTTATTTCATACATTAAAATAGTTAATAATTCATGAAGAGGATTAATCTCGCGGCAGGCATGCGTTATGCGTAAATCTCCTAGTGACAGATAAGGAGATAACTATATATCAGTAACATATAATATAATAGCATCTTGGTTACCACCTACTGCTGATTTGCAGGCAGCTAACCAAATATGCCTCTTCCGTAAACCATGAAGCTGAAGCTCATGGAAGATGGGAAAAGTATGAAATTATATGTACAAGTTTTTTTTTTTTAATTTATTGAGAATATAATAAATCGAACTGCTTATCTTTGCTCATTGTAATTTGACTGCGTATAGAACCAATTAACCAAAATATTAATATCGCTACAAAAAAAGCTGTTAATATTGACAAGATATTAAATGCAAATTTCAAAATTGTTGCACATATCCAGTAGCAAAAACTCTAGTTTTACCATAACAATAAAATTTTGAGTTGGCAATAATAATCATTAGTAATTAGTAATAATGGGATTATGGCATTTTTGGTGCCACAACTATAGCCCACTGGCGTTTCTACCCCGTAACTTTTCGGAATGGCACATTTGGTGCTACAACTTCAACATAAGTTGCAATTTTGGTGCCAATTGAGGCTCATTTTCAAAATTACAACAAAATCATTAATTACAACGATGCATTTAATGAGAACTTACTTTAGTCAATAGAGAGGGGTTCATCTTTTTATCTGGTTCCAATTTGAATAAACTATAAATTCAAGGTATATTGTCAATTGGTATAAATTTAATTTTGTATCCGCTATAAATTTAAAGATCATGTACAACTAATTAAACAACTTATTTTATAGCTAGTTCAAATAGACTTATAATTCAAAACAAATGTCAAAATTGTCATTACAAATTAATTCCTGTAAAAGATAGATAAAGTATAATTATATCGAAAGTGAGAAAGGATGTAAGCATATTGTACAAAAATTACAGTATAATCTCTGCTCCATGGAAGAGATAATGGCTGCCTGAAAATTTGTACTAAGCAGAATGATTTTCACAATTAATTATATTACAAAACATATCATTAGACATAACAAAATTATTGTAGGAACTTATAAGTTTTATAGAATAGATTCATATATGTTAAAATTGACAATTTAGAAACATTTTTGTCACTGTTATGTTTATAAAATTTATAATTGTGACAAAATACAAATTATTAATATCTAATATAAGGTATTAAACTACTAATTTAGTATTTTTCACTTTATATTTTATCAAATGAAATTTTGCAGATGGTACATGTAACATTACTTATTTCAATGAAAAGTGTGTAGTATTTAAAAGTAAGAATGTGCCCAACAGCTTGCGTCCAATGCTCGTTTTGTTTGCTAATAGGAAATCAAATGTGAAGAGTTGTTTAAAAAAAAATGGTTTGCTTTTACTACACTTTATGAAGAAAAATACTTCACAGTACACACATGCGTGTAGTCGGCAATTTTGTTCCTTTTCCCTCGGCAGTTTTTCTTTCAACTTTTGAGAGAAAAACTATTAGGGGCCTTAAAAATTACGTGTTGGTAATTACTATAATAAGAAGGGGTGAACTTGTAGTAACATCTATTCTAAGGGGTATCTAGATAATAATTCTGTCTATTTTTTACTATATATGATTTCACTACTCTAGGTTTTTCATAATAGCAAAGCCTAATGATGAAAGTTTGAAATAATTGATAACAAGGACATTAGTAAAGTGATTTGGTTGCCAATAAATTAAGGCCTTAAAATTGGAACTTGAAATATTTATACTCAAAATTTAACATATACGTTTTCACCAATTCTAATCATGTCATGGATACAATATCTAACAAAATAGAACATGGTTTTTTAAAAAGTACGACTTATTATATAAGTTGGGTAAATTATACAAATTATCCCTCGAATTAGTTCTTGTACAATGTAATAGTCTCTAATGTTCATCTTTTTAATACTTCCATTCATCAATACAAAAGTTTGCATATGACCTTTTGAAAGTCATTTCTTGAAAATCAAGAAAGAACATTCTAAACTTGAATTTCACTTTAGTCCCTGCTGATTCTTTTATATTACACTTTCATCCTCGAATTTGCATATGCTTATGATTGATTACTTTTCAAAAATGTAATCTCATCATAAAACCAAAAAGAAAATGAGTAATTAGAAATGCAATTTTAATTAAGAGACAGCCTAAAGACACACTTCCCTCTCAATTCCTCAATTCAATTCATTTGACAATTCCCTTTACCTTTTAATCTCAAAAAGTCTGCAAACAAAAACCCCATCACTCAATCAACTCAATTATTTCTCTGTTTCCCCAACCCCACCCCACCCCACCCCACCCCCCTACTTTTCCTTCTTCTCATCCCAAACCCCAAAGCAAATAAATCTCCCTCCACAACCTCTCAAAACCCCATACCTTATTCCTCTTTCAAAAGTTCAACCAATAAATTAATACTATCACAATTGCAACAATGCTTATAATTACTTTTCTTCAATCATTTCTCCTGTGTCTTATTTTGACGTCGCAACTTGCAAAATCCTCCACCGAAACCACCACCTCCGCCGGCCATTCAATCCCATTCCCCTCCTATGAACACCTCAACATCAAAGAATCCATCGCCGCGGCCACCAACCTCCGCCCCGCCGCCGCTTCCACCACAGCCCAATACACCGATCAAGAATCGAATTTGAAGCCGACCCACCACAATATTTCAAGTTTTAAGCTTAATTTACTTCACAGGGACAAACTTTCCTTTACATGGAACAACAATCATGGCCGCCGATTCGAGGCCCGGATGAAAAGGGATGTTAAACGGGTGGCTAGCTTGACGCGCCGACTTGGAGGTGGCGGCGCAGCCGCTTATGAGGTGGCGGATTTTGGTTCGGACGTGGTTTCGGGTATGGAACAGGGGAGTGGAGAGTATTTTGTGAGGATTGGTGTGGGTAGTCCAGCTAGGAGCCAATACATGGTGATTGATTCGGGTAGTGATATTGTGTGGGTCCAATGTCAACCCTGCAGCCAATGTTATCACCAATCCGACCCGGTATTCGACCCAGCAGATTCCGCCTCATTCTCCGGGGTTTCTTGTGGATCTTCAGTTTGTGATCGGGTCGAGAATTCGGGTTGTCATGCAGGTCGGTGCAAGTACGAGGTGTCGTATGGAGACGGGTCTTATACGAAGGGAACCTTAGCGTTGGAAACGCTGACGATTGGGCGTACAATGGTACAAAACGTGGCTATTGGGTGTGGGCACATGAACCGGGGTATGTTTGTAGGGGCTGCAGGGTTGTTGGGTATTGGGGGAGGATCGTTGTCGCTCGTGGGTCAATTGGGTGGGCAAACGGGTGGAGCATTTAGTTATTGCTTGGTGAGTCGGGGTACCGGGTCATCGGGATCTTTGGAATTTGGCCGCTCAGTGCTGCCTGATGGTGCAGCGTGGGTCCCACTTCTCCGAAACCCACGAGCGCCCACTTTTTACTATATAGGGCTCTCGGGTCTTGGTGTTGGTGGGATGCGGGTTCCAATAGCTGAAAACACTTTTCAAATAACAGCATTGGGTGACGGTGGGGTAGTGATTGACACTGGAACGGCCGTCACACGATTGCCCACAGCAGCTTATGTGGCGTTTCGTGATATGTTTATGACTGAAACAGCCAACCTGCCTCGGGCTCCCGGACTGTCCATATTTGACACGTGTTATGATTTAAATGGGTTTGTAACAGTACGTGTACCAACCGTATCATTTTTCTTGTCGGGTGGCCCGATCTTGACCCTTCCGGCTAGGAACTTTCTAATCCCGGTT
This sequence comes from Penstemon newberryi var. newberryi, assembly GCA_030819805.1. NCBI lineage: Eukaryota > Viridiplantae > Streptophyta > Magnoliopsida > Lamiales > Plantaginaceae > Penstemon > Penstemon newberryi. The sequence continues at coordinate 47,026,053 of JAUALY010000001.1, forward strand.
GATGAACGAGGCACATTTTGTTTTGCATTTGCCCCATCTCCTACGGGACTATCCATAATCGGAAACATTCAACAAGAAGGCATCCAAATCTCTTTTGATGGAGCTAATGGTTATGTGGGATTTGGACCCAATATTTGCTAATGATGTAGATGAGGTTAATTTTGCTAGTCTAAATTGTAGCAGAGTTTTTCTTTCTTCTTTTGACCAAAAGTAATAGTATAGTACTATATAAAATACCTTATATAGGATTTTGTTATATATATATATATAGTATGTCATGATGTCATGTGGGTTATTTTCCTAGGCATATAGTAATATAGGTATGAGTAAAGGTTTGGTTTTCTACTGGTGCAGGAGTAAATAATGTAAATATAAAGGTTCGTTTGCTCGAGGCAATAAATTGAGTTGAATTAAGTGTGAAAAGGGTGATCCTTAGGATAATAAAAGGAATAGCTAATGAGAGTCAAAACCCAAAACTGTGTGTAATGTACCGCTAAATTACAGTCAAAAAGCATTGGACAAAAAGGCCATTCACATGGGTATTACTATTTTGCAACCAAAAGAGGATCCAAGATGACCCTTTACACTCCCAAAAATAGAGTACAACTATACATTTTTACCCGTGGGTGTACAACGGTGAATGAGAATAATCCCAATTTTATAAAAAAAATTGCAAAGATCAAGTTCAAAGTCAAAGCTTTACATCTTTCAACATGACTCTTGTTTACCATTTTACATAAAAATTAAGTTGCTAACACGCATCATTACTAACATTGAATTGATTAAAGAAACACATATATTTTCAACATTACATTTAAAAATGTTAAATATTAATTATTTATTTTTGCAATAATGTCTACTCTTACTAACTTATAATGTGTCGATAATTATAACTCAAAGATATATTCTAGTAAAAAATGTGATTACTAACTTATGTATCAACCAATATATTCATACCAAGAACTGGAAAGTCTGTTTTTTGTTCTTAGTCATTTGTTCATTTATTAATAAATGCAACTTATTTCAAACTTTTATTAAAACATGAATGGAATTTACATCAAGGATGATTAAGAGTGGGTTGCAGGTGCGTCGATTTTTCTAACCATCAAACCCGTTACCCGACTCGTAACATGAGGGTTTACAAGTTACCAACCCGTCATTGATTATTATAAAAGTAAAACCGACGAGTTGCGGACGGGTAGGTTCGGGTCGGGGTTGGCAGGTTTCCTTCTATCATTTTTCATGTCTTTGCTCACGTGGCTTCCACATGATTTTTTTTCCTATTTACCCCTGATATACGTGGCGATATCACAACCCTCGATGATATTAAACATACATGATGAAGAACCTATCAACACTTTTTCGTCTTCATTTTTCCCAAATTGCAAGATTCTCTTTATACCTCTAACGATTAATAAAAGATTAGAAAGAGCAGCAAAAACATTTAAATCATGAGAGGAGGGAGCCACCACAGTACCATTGGTGGGATGGTGGACATGTGAAACAATCAATAGGACTTTTGCAAAGGTGTTCCTTTGCTTTTTTGCTTCCTTTTCTTGGATTTTCAGAGTTTTGCCTGCCCTTGAGGCAAGGTACAATCACGTTTAAACGTAAAATTCATTCAACCATACAACGTACAATCATCCTACGACAGATCATTATTATTTCACGCGCCGCGCATTCACTAAAATTTTGTTTGTTTGATGTATTTCTATCAATTGAATTTTTCGGTAAGTTTTTGAAAAGTTCATAAATTAAAGAAAATTGAATGGTAACTACTATGTGGTTTTGTTTCGATTGACTCAAAAGACGTAACATATGAAAGTTTTGATACATGGTCACACGATAGTATGGATCAAAATTTTAATACATTTCAATAAGAAAAACATGGAAACATGTCTATTTTATAATCAATGAAAATAAAAATATTGTACATTTTTTGAACTCTTTCTTTTTATAGAGACTCTTATTTTCATAATTTTAGCATTTTGTTAGTGTTCGTAATTTTTCCAAATTTTTTTAAAATATTTAGCTAATAAGTACAAACATACAGTGAAAAAGAAGTTTTAATACGTAGAAAGCAGACGATCTAAAGGGATCGCCAATCCATGATTCTTAAAAGGGAAAATCCCACTTTGCCTCCTAATCTTAGAACGTTTTCCCACTTTGCTTAAATTTTGTGAGTTCCCACTTAACCCCCATCAACTATTAAAAATTTTCCAGATCACTACCTTTGGAAGTTCGTCGGCGGAATTTGTTCAAAAGTTGGGTGGTAAAATGCAAAAATGTTCAAAAAATGGGTAGCAAAGTGAAAAAATGTTGGGTGGCAAAATAGGAAAACTTAAAAGCCACATCATTAAAGTTGGACGGAATATTCTGTTATATTCTAGTTTTTTGCATTTTAAAAGACTGCCTGAGATATATTTAACAGTTAAAGGTGTTAAAGTGAGAACTCGCAAAAATTAAAAGAAAAAATGAGAAAACTTTCAAATGTTAAGAAGCAAAGTGAGAAAAATTAGTTAACTTCCAAATTCACAGCCTACATTTTGAAACCACTGGGCAAAGGAGATACACTGACTCAAACAAGGGAAAAATTATATGTTTGATACCATATAATATGGCATTTTACAATATTGGTATAATTGGATACGTAAATGTACATTTATTACCATAATTTAAATATTTGTTGCATTTTTCATACCATCATCAAATAATTGGACGATATTGAATGAAATTGGCCACGTGTACCTCACGTGATCGTTATCTCGTCTTTTGGAGGTAAAATAATCACGTTCCTCTCACTTTTGGAGGTCAAATTATCACGTTATCTAGTATTTTTCTGGAAAGAAAATGAAAAGTTTCCTTCACTTTTTCACTATATCAAGTGATAATTTTCCCTCCAAACGATTAAATAACTACCGTGTGGATTGCATGTGGGCGATTCCATCCAATTATTTGATGGTAGTACAGACATTGCAATTAAAATTAAAATTTGGGTACTAAAATGTATATTTATGAATCAGATGGTACCAATGCTTCAAAATGCATATAATACAAAATATGCAAACTTTCCCTTCAAACAACATATAACTTTACTTAGTTTTATCAAACTTGATATTGGGCTTAACCTTGTCATAATTCTTATTTGAAGAAAGCTCAATTTAACTATAGTCATGCACCAAAAAAAAAAAAACTATAATCTAACAAAATTATTCACACTAAGATATTTTTATATTTCAACTCATATTTATTTTTATTTTTATTTTAGGACCTTTTAGGACCAAAAAAAAAAAAAGTATAGTATTATTTTGCCTTACCGTGGCAAACTAAAATCAAATATAGAGAATATGCAACAATAAAACATATTGTGAATAATAAAAGAACACATCCAAATTCAAACTATTATCACTCGAGTTTCTTCAAACAAAGTACGTCAAAAGCGAAAGATCAATTTTTTAGATCCAACTTCTAATGACAAAAAAAACAATTTCCTAAATCAAGACCATTTAATTTCAAATATTTTTGTAAAATCAATAAAAGTATCTTAGAAAATTAAAAACGAAATAGAAATTGAAAAAAACTTTTCTGTGTATACCAAGAGCGGAAAACATCAAGGTTCCTAGGAAACTTTCATCAGCTCAAGACCATATCTCACAAAGCCAAATGAAATGACAGTAGAAAAATTATAGATAGATAATTGGAAAGCATAGACTGCAAAAAAGTAATAAATATCAAATGCATAATCCAACAGCGTGCAGAGGCGTAATAATAAAGAGATGTAATTCTCCTAAGATGCAAATTGTGGATATCCATTAAGAACAACCCAGAAACCAAAACTGATCCTAATTATGAAGTTCACTCGTCATCGCTCTCATCCTCGTCATCATTTCCACCAGCAGCATTCAAAGCATTCAACCTCTCAATCAACTTAGCCTTCCTCTCCTCATACGTGAGCTTCTTTAAGTTGAATCTGAAAATACAAGTTGAAAAGGTTAAAATTGAGTTGAAAACATGAACAAAATACTTTTCTCATGGGATTTGTGTGTTGGCTAACATTATTAGACCATAAGCACTTTCTAGATAATTTACATCTATTAAATAATAAAGCACTACCTCTTGTGCTCTTTGGGTGGCTGCTTAGCAGGTTTTTTCAGTGTCGGATCAGCACGGATGGCTGCATGGACCTTCTTGTACACCTCTTCGATGCTATCTGCCTGAATACCTTTTTTAAGGTATTCGCTGAAGTGCGACTGGTACTTCTCGGGTTCATCTTCCTCCAAAGTCTGCAAAGTAACCAATACATATATCAATTAAAAGGAAAAGAAAACTTGTATGTGAATTAGTGTTGGTCAAAGAAAAGCAAAAGTTGACAAGTGCAATATACACACATTTTTAGAAAAAAAAAATATGCATTTAAAACTCAAACTTACATTCATGTAAGCAGCAACATGACCTCCATAGATGTATTTCCTGTGCACTTCAGCGTCGAGTTGCTTGTTATCTTTGCTGAATCCAGCAAACCTCTTCTCACTATGGGGGATGTCAAGTCCACCATCCAATGCTCCCTGAAACAAGATAAGAGAAAAAGCATGCTTATGTTCTGATGTTAAAAAAACTACATGCAACACATCCTTCTTGATACATAGCATCACTTCCCAAGTTACTAATAAGGGACAGCAATTACACAATAAATAAAATAAACTCAGTCTCCCAAAATAAAGCATTATCTGGAATACTTATCAGCAAGGATCCACTTTGCAGAGATGGAGCTATCTAGCTACATTAGTATTCCATTAATAAAGTAAAGAAAAAAGGATGAAATACCTAAATCCTAGTGTTATTTCAAACAAGTCAACTGAGAAATGATTGTTAAAAAAATTAACCAATACATAATCATACCTTGAGGGCACCAAAAACACGGTTCCCAGTAGTAGTTTTCACAAGGCCAACATCTAGGAGTGCACGGAAAGGCCTCCTGGTATCAGCTGGTTCAACAGAGTAATCCTCTCCAGTTGCCTGAAAACATTTTGATTATGCTAGATACGAACCCATAACAGTTGGTAGACATGGGGAAACAAAACACATCCATAACTGAATGCAAGTGTCATACAGACAGGGAAAACAAGCTACCTCAACATTTCCTTGATATTCTTCATCCATTTCAAGATTTTTCAGAACTCGGCGAGCCAACAGAAGTCCAGTGCAGTAAGCTAGTTCACAAGGTTATGAGTTACAAAAATAAATTATACTTGTAATGTAAAGATAGGTTAGTAAGCAACAATACCAGCAGCATAATTGGTGAGGCCAACTTTAAGTCCATAGAGAGGCAGCTCATGTGAATAGGCACTAGCAAGGACATGGTCTCCAGCAATGCTAGCAGAAACAACTTGGGCAATTACATCCTTGTTGGTCTATTAATCATGTTAAGGTACCCACTATATTCTAACAGTATTTGCCCAACGTAAAAGTGCAACAATAAAATTGAGGTTGTAGCACAAAAGCCCACAAAAAATAATTCAAGTTTGAACAATTTGTTGAGAAATCTAATGTTAAATAATGATTCTGAAATCAGTGTTATTTGGCATTCCAGATTTACTTGAACATGTGCATATTCACAATTTATCAAGAAAACAGATAAAATTGTAATATCTAAAATTTAAAACAAAAATTCGACTAATGGTTATTGGTATTTGTGGATCAAAAAAGGACGAGATAAAAGCAATAAAAGAAAAGCAGCTGTAGTAGTAAAATAAATACAAAACAATTAAAAATAAATCGGGAGGGCAAATAAGGATACAAATCGGACAACAAAACGATATTTTGGGGTGTTGTATTTGTTCTTGTCCTGATTGATCATTCGGATTCTTGCCCGGTAGTCAGTCTTTCCCTCTGAATCGAAAGTTATCAATATCATAAAATTATCAGACAAAAACATGAAAGAGCAAAACCACTCAATTATTACTTACGTCTCCTTCTCTTGAATTTAACTTGGAAACGCTTGAAGTAAGCTCTAGACTTCTGGGATTTGACAAACACCTGCAAATAACATCATACACTATTAGAAAATTTACATTTAGCTAAAAATATTATATTGTAGTACAGCAAAGAATTCCATTACTCAACATAAATACTACTTAAATGGCACAAAAAATGCAGTGAGTAAACTCTTAAGAGCCCTAATCATGAGAATCCACTTTAACGTGTCTTTTCAAAAAAAATAAGTGAAGAAGAATAACTATTACAGAGTATCATTTGATGACTGGTGAATAATCAATATTTTCGAATTCATAACGGTGCAGTCAAACAAACATAACATTACGAGCAAGCACAACCACTCCGTAAACAGAATCAACAAATGAAATTGAACTGTCACATTCATGATAGGTAATGGATTTGGATCAAGAATCTTACCATTGTTCAGATGTCAGCTCCGCCGAGGCGTTTGGGGAGAGGGGAAGGGGGAATGGGGTTGAGAGAGAATGAATTCAGCTGCGGAAGATAACTGATATACTCTAAAACCCTAGGTCGTCATACTGGGCTGGGCGTATTGGGCTTTTTAACTGGGCCTTTGTCTCAGTGGACCATGATTTGGCCTTATAAGATAATGCAATTTCGTGAGAGTAGATGGTTTACAAAATTAGTGGTTCCAGTGGGATGGATATATCCAAATTCACTTTTTGATTAAATAATTTTTATTTGATTGGAGATTTTGTCCGATCAAGAAGTCCTAAATTAAATTATCTTGAGCGGATATAAATTTAAATCGAATTGATCCGTTAAAATTCGGATCAAATAAATAAATAAAATTATATATATATATATATATATATATATGTATACATAATATCTTATTTGTATAAGTAATATTAGTAACGTTTTATCATCGACTTAACATAACATGCTTAATAATTTATTAATGACTTTAGTTTTATGTATATTTTCACCTAACAACATGAGTTAAATTTGTACATTGATATCACTTCCACTATTTTCTGATGTAGTTGTTAAATAATTTTAATTAAGAGGTTAATTGTATCAAGAGCTAATCTTTTATATCTTATAGTTTGTTGAATTATGAATAAAGTTTTGAACATGTAAGGTAAGTTGAATAGAAATGTAACGTTAATTAACATGTTGTATAAAAAAATTATTGGTTTTTGAAAATGGAAATTCTATTAGATTGGATAAAATATATGATATCTGATCGAATCCATAGATAATTTGATGGCCTCATAAATTTTGAAGTTGAGCAAGCCCCGATCTGATTCAATCCAATAGAAATGGAGTTGGATTTGTGGATTATATACAATTCAACTCTAGCATGTTGTTACCCCTAAAATTTAGTAAAATAAATGATAATAGAATCATTATAAAAAAGTAGAAAATACAAAATATATATTGGATACAATGACTAAGGTTGTGGAACCGGAATCAGACTAGATTGAACTTATTATTACTGGAATTTCAATTGTGATCAAATGCAAATGGAACTTTGAATTGAGCTGCTATCCGTTCTATGGCTTTCGTGCCTAGAAAAATCCAAAAATCAATGGGCCTGTTTGTTTGGCGTTTCCCAGATTTTTTTCGTGTTTGGGAAATGCCAAACAAACATGTTTTCTATTTTCCGAAATAAATTTTTTATCCATTAATTTTCTAAAACTACTTTCTCAAAAGCCAAACAAACAATAATTTTCTTATCTCTAAACAAAACCTATACAAACTCTATTTTGATTTGACATAAAGTAACCTATCTTTTACACAATTTATCTCACATAACAAACTTGATTTGACATAAAGTCTTACACATCTTACACCTACAACCCAACTCTTCCAAAAAAACCTACACCTACTTTATTTCTCAAACCACTCTCTCAAAACCCAAACAAACAACATTACGCAAATCGAGATTATTTCACAAACCTCCACTACTCTCCCAAACTACTTTCCCAAACGCCAAACAAACAGGCCCAATGCTTCTTTTGGAAAAATAATATATCCATATAAATGTTTTTTTTGTAAAAATTAGCTATAGTTAAACAAAAGAGTATGTTGTTCAAACAAGTCAACATTATTTTCGCACTATAATCAATGATTAATCATTATAAATAGTAACACTAACATTCATAGCTCTTTTTAAGTTTACATAATGGTCAATATCATAAAATCATGTTACAAATTATCAAGTAACTGTAATAAAATTTTATTGTTTTAGTAATAAAGTTTTATTATTTAATAATCATACTCAATCTAATTTGATAAATCATTTTGAAAACCAGACGCATGCCACATTAAAAGAAATCCATTTTTGGTTTCCTTTGATATAAGTCATACAACGCAATTTTTTTGAAAGATCATCAGCCTTATATGGTCCGAAAAAATATTCACTTCTTTATCCATGACCATTGATTATTAGATAGACAGTAATTTCATCATCTCTATTTTCCACACTTTTGACTATTTCAAAATACTCATAATAAGAACAGCCCACGTGAAGCCAAAAGTCAAAAGATGCCGTCAATGCGACATTAGCACAAAGACTATCTTTTTACTATAAAAGCGTCAATTAGAAATGAATGTTATCGCTTTCACATTTTTCTTCCAACCAGCGCTTCGTCACACTTGACACTACATAGCATTGAACAGTTATAAGTATTCACAAAGAATTAGTTGAGAACCCCAAACAAAGAAAATGTCCAATGGGATTAAAGAAAAGTCATCATCTTTGATTTTCTAATCAAGAAATGTCCCAAACTGATGATGTCTCCTACAGGTTGATCTCTCTTCTAACTTTTGGATTTTCATTTCTCAATTTATCTTTTCCGTTATTGTTTTAATTTGATTCAATTCAGCTACTGATTGTATTTCCATCTGGGGTTATTGAGCTTTATGGGTTTTGTGAATACATTAAGTGATACTCATTAGATGTTTATTAAGTTGTTGAAATTCGACATTTTTTTTTTGGGATTTGGCCAAGTTTGCTGTTGTTCAGATTTTGTGGATGTTTATTCATTTTGTTTAATCAATGGGAAAAGTTATACTCCGTATGTTGCTATCATATGTTATATGGGTAACTTTGTACAAGTGAGATTTTTAATTGATGAAATATAATGGCATGTTTCGTTATATGACCTTAAATTAAATATTGATCTTCACACCAATGGCATCATTCATTCCCTAATGCATTCACCATTTCCTCGTGAGTTCTAGAATATTGCATACATGTACAGTGTAGATTTAATCTCATACAAAGTTGTTAAACACTTGTTGGTTATAAATAAAACCACTGTTCACAAAGTGTAAACACACAAAAAACATATACAAGTAACAATATTCTCTCTGGTTTTTCTTCAATCATTTTATGCATTTTTCCTTTCTTCAATAACATTTGCCAGAAAAGTGAATCATTCTAAATCCTCCATTGCCTCGGAGAAATGAAAATCAGTAGTTCATGCTTTTTTTCCTGGTCATTTGTGGCTCTTTCTTTTATTGAGACTTTTACTGAAGAAAAACCAATTTTGGAAAAGCTATTTGAAACTGAATTAGTTACGATGATATGAACTAAAAAAGTTGCGATATTTTTTAATATTTACTCTTTGCTAAGTAACTAATTGTATTATCAAATTACGTGTCCGCAGTCTCAACTTGAGAAGTTACACGAGGAAGGATTATTCTTTTAAATGGTGTCCGGATTTGGAACAAGACCTCAAATCAATTATTGCATAAATGTTGATATTGATCTTGCATGGACCTTGTTTTGTCAATGTATATGTAATGCTTGTAAGATTGGTTTCCTTTTCTATGTCTGATTGCTAATAACTGCTATCGACCATGCCCAACCCCCAAGAAATTTGAAAAAATAATGAAAATAAATGTATGAAGATGAAACTTGAACTCGATTGAACTGTATTACTTTGATGAAATACTCATTCAACGTGTCAATGCCTGATAAGGTCACTATTTACCTCAATGACTTTTGGTAGGTGAACTATAGTCATATTGTAAACTAATTTATTTTTCACTAAATGCAGTTGTGGGTCTTGTGGATATGCTCTCAACCTAACATCTTCCAATCGCGCAATTTCTAGCGTAGGCTCCAAATATAGCAAATCTATTAACAAAGGTTTGATCTCTTTCCTTGCTATTGATCCTAGTCGATTTACTCGAGTTGATGAAGTGAACTGCCTTCCTATATCTTGGGGGCGACATGGTTCAAGAACCAAACTTCTTTGCCGTAAATGTGGAATTCTAATCGGTTACGGATATGGAGATTCGACTGCTCTATGTGGTCTCGACTCACCAACTTCATCTTATAAGAAGATCATGGTAAAGATTCGAGCTTTGCAACCTTCTGAAGACTAATAGTACACTAATATGGAGAATGACTCAATAAATTCATCCTTGCCCATTCTTCAACTTCACGATGATTGTTTATACTTTATTTTTCAAAGACTTGACTCTTTTTATGACCGTGAATCGTTTGGATTGACTTGTCATCGTTGGCTTCACATTCAAAATTTGAGTCGTCGTTCTTTACAATTTCAATGCTCATTCAGCCAATTAAGCATTACATCACTATCTCGCCCTTTAGCCAACATTAAATCCTTCCATTTGTACAAATTACTCAATCGATTCCAACACCTGCAATCATTGTCATTATCTGGGTGCACTGAGCTCTCGGATTCAGGATTATCCGTGTTGCTTTCCTATGGATCGGAACTTCAGAGTTTTCATCTAGATTGTTGTTTTAGCATAACAGATCATGGACTTTCCTTTGTTGCTAGCGGTTGCCCTTCATTAGAACTTGTTAGTCTTTATCGGTGCAATGTTACTGATATTGGATTGGAAACCTTGTCTAAATCTAGCTCGGGTCTAAAAGATGTGAACCTATCACATTGTTTCCTAATATCTGATCATGGAATAAGATCTCTTTCATTAAATTGTCATTATATTCGATCTATCAAGATATCTCATTGCAGAAGTGTTAATGGTATCGGCTTTCAAGGATGTTCACAAACTCTCAAATATTTAGAAGCTGAATCATGTAAGCTTGAGCCAGAAGGAATCAGAGGCATTGTTAGCGGAGGAGGACTCGAATATTTAAACATTTCCCACATGAACTGGTGTATTCGTGGGCATGGTTTGGCAACAATCGACACTAAATTTATAGCCAAATTGCGAGTGCTGAATTTTCGGTTGTGCAGAACAATTGGCGATGAGGACATTTTAACAATTGCAAAGGGATGTCCATTGCTTCAAGAATGGAACTTAGCTCTGTGTCATGAAATTAAATTATCGGGGTGGGAATCAATTGGTTTGAATTGTCATAACTTGGAAAGTCTTCATGTGAACCGGTGCCATAATTTATGTGATCAAGGTTTGCAGGCTTTGAGGGATAGCTGCAAAAGGCTTCAGAATTTGTACTTGAGTCATTGTCGTCGATTAAGTTGGACATCAATTGAGATGTTTAAATGTTTAAGAAGTGATGTGAAGATTATAGATGAAGAAATTATGTGTATTGAACCTGATTGGGCCTTCAAGTTTTAGCAAGAAGGAGATTAACATTGCCAAATAAAGCTGATATTAAAAAAAGAATGGATAAAAGTGAGCTACATGTTGTTAGACATTCTTACTTTCATGGTGAATGTGCATGTCAATGATGGTACAAATGTAACTAGGGACATATTGATCTTTACTGAATTTTACGATGGAGATTTTATGATTACAAGCCTGCCAAACCATACAGGCTTCAGTAGCCTTTACATTTTCTTGTTACTATGTCTTTGCCTCATCATGTCTCTTACCGTTTGCTGAAATTGTAGGGTTTGTTTGTTTTGCTTCAGAGCATTTTGGTGTTCTTTGAAAAATCAAATAATAAATTTTTTCTTTTTAGCAAAAAACTTACTCGATAAGTTTACCTCTCAATTTTCAAAATAATCTCATCTTATAAAATGATTTTAACTCTAAAAAAAACTAAACAAACTTTATTTCGATTTCACATAAAGTAACTCATATCACTTAACAAGTTTTACTTGACATAAAATAACATGTATCTTATGTTATTCTTTCCATAGTTTTTAAGAAGAACCTACAACTTTCTCAAAGTACACAACTATTAAATTACTCTTACATAAATTGATGATTTTCGGCAAAAATTTAAATTTTGAGATCAAATAAGACATAAATTAATGATTTCCGACGATGAGGACTTAGTTGATGATGGTAATACGATAAATGATGTACATTGTCAAGATACCACAATTAATGATCAATTTTGAAACGCAATAATTTCAAAGAGCCAAAAATAAAATTTTGCCGCGAACAATCCATATAATTGCATTCCAGACCTGTCAAATAGCTGCAAATTGATTAATGTTCTTTCGGATTACGTATGTATTTGAGCTCTTAAGTACATAATTTCTAGGGCTACATGCTCAACAATTTTGTGAACCCCACAAAAATTTCATTAAGTACACAATGGCGCAAGCATTTGATGTATGTAACGACGACAGACAAATTAATTTCAATTTCATGTAGATTGACAGTTTTATAGGATTTGATTTTTGTATTTTTATTTGTTATAAATTATTAATTGCATTTAAATTCACTTGTTGTGTAACCAATGAATGAAATCTCATATACAATCTTTATAAATTTAGAGTACATTTGACTTAAAGTGACAATTTTAGGGCAAATAAAGAAAAAAATAAATAATTTTAAAACCAGAACCAAAAATATACTCCAAAATATAGAAAATTATTACAGTAAAGTAAAACAAAAATGAAAGAATTCAATATATAATTTCAAAATAATTAAAGACACCCCATTTTTATACAAAAAGAAAAGGAAAGAGAGAAGACTACCCACTGTTTTCTACTAATATTTGTCCCCAATAGTATAAACTAAACAACTACACTGTAGTACTAAAATACAAAAATAGGAAACAACGGCTCAAGAATTGGCAACCGAATCCTTAACCCCCTTTTCCGGGCAGATATTTTCTTCTGATTAGCAATTATTTATATTAATTTCCTCAACAGATTTGAATTAAATCGAAATTCAGTGATTTCTTAGCTTATTTTCCATGGCTGCAAGTGCTAATCCTTCAGGGGGTAATAGCAATACCAACAACGGCAATAGCAACGGCGGCGGGCGGCAGGAGAAGGCGAATGGTGGCGCCGCCACTAGTAACGGTGTCTCAGTGACGGAGAATTCCGTGGCTGGACCTACCAAGCCAGCTCTCCGCCACAATCCGGGACTCTCGCACGACTGGACCCCCGAAGAACAGTCTATACTCGAAGATTTGCTCAACAAGTCAGTATAATTTTATGTATTTATATTGTTGATTATGAATTTATAAATTTATGTTTCAAGTGCCTTCTTGTTTAGTGTGTTCTATTGTCTTGCTGAATAAATTAGTGCATGTTTTATATAAAATGATTAATTGGATTTTATAAAGTTGCGTGTGTGAAGAAACTGTAAATTGGTAATGACTTTGAAATAGCTAAGGAAGTGGATGTCAAGCTTGTTCGGTGATATTGAATCTGTTGTTTTAATAGATGATGCTTCAGATTTCAATGTTTGCAGTCCGGTACCAGCTTTATTACCTATTATAGTGTGTGTTGCGCGCTCGCTGAGCAAACGAGGGACTCTAAATTTCTATTCACCTTTGGCGCTTAATTTTGATCTGTTACTGCTTACTACACTCATTTTTGCTTTTCTGTGATCTAGATTGAGTTTTGGGGTTTAGTTTAGTAGAAGTGAAAACTAATTGTCATAGTATTGGGATTGTATCCTTTGGTTTCCTGAATTTATTTGGGTGGATGAATGTTCTCAAGAGTTTTCAGAATTGAACAATATTAGCAAGAGGGTTTGATATAGACGATTTAGAAGCAGAGAGTGGAGAGATGGACCACATCACATTTAATGATTGGAGAGTCTGCAGGAGTAGGTAGGAATGCATAAATGACCTAACCCAACATTGTTCAAGAAGTTCCTCTGCTGCTGCTACTGGATTCACAAATCATGTTATACTGATTTTCTCATGTGCACGTGTGCGCGTAATATTTCCTCCCTCTGTTGCAAGCTCTTAATATTTCCTCACTCCGTGGCAAGTTATCCAATTACAGTAATTAAATATTTTTATCTCTATATTAGCAGCTAAATTACCTTTTTCTTAATCTACTTTTTTTTTTTTTGGACAAGGGTTTAATCCCTTTCGAGGCGCGTCGGACACATTAAGTGGGAACCTCTCCCGACAAGGATTCAAACCTGGGTCAGCTACTTTGTAGTGATTAGTCCCTTCCACTAGAACAATCACTTGTTGGTTTTCTCAATCTACTTGACTGCCAAAAATTTTCCATCTAAGAGAGTAGCTTTTTGTCAGAGCTAAAAAGGCACTATGTGTTGTTGAAAGGCATCTATATCTGCCGTGTTTCAACGCTGCAAAGTCTTTATTAATGCGATGGTAAATATTTCCCAGAACATGGAGTTCCAAGTGAATTCATCAGACTTCAACTTAAAAGTGAAAATACGATCTAATTTAAAGTATTCAATCATGTATCAAAATTTCCATCTTTTTCCGTCGAAAATATCGAAAAGTTTCCATTTTTGAATCAAGCAAAACGAAAACAAGATGTAATTCCGAAACTATTTGTTTGCCTAGGACACTCTTATTTTTCTTTAATAAAAAAATATTACAATTTTTTCTTAGTGTTTCCGAAACATTTCCGAAAAGTCTCGATAAGTTTCCAATATTTGGCTGACCGAAACATACACTCGAAACGAAATTTAAATACATGTAATCAATCAAGTAAACTTGTGATGGCGCATGTGTGGAACAGTTTAACTCTTTGGGTATTGAAAGTGGTCCTTATAATTATAATTACAGCAAAGGTTAAGCAAATACATTCTGTGGAACCAGCAGTGACGTCTTAGTTACTGGAACTCAAGTTTTTATGCCACAATTCAGATACTTTCTTGTACATGCTCCCTGATGAAGAATCTCTCCTGGAAGATTTATCCTTGTAGTTCGTAATTTTTCTCTCTCTTGTAACTCTGGGAACACATGAATTGTTGATTTATTACATCTACTAGTAGTTTTGGAAATTCAATATGCAATGAGAACTCAAAGTTATAAAGGTAGACTATGGTTTTCTGGATTTTAGCAACCTTATAGGGCAATATTTTAGTAGAGATCCACCCACCTGCAATGTAACTCGCTAGTTAGCCATAAAATACATGGCTGATGCACATAAGATTTCTATGGCTTAAATTCCTGGCCCATTTGTAATTGTACCAACATTCATTTTTAATCAAGTAATGTAAGTTATATTGATTTCATTTTTATAGTCTGAAAATGTGGAGTCAGACATGGATTGCATCTGAAATGCTCTTAGCAAAATAATATTTTTCAACGATTTCACCCACTTCAGCTGTATACCCTTCCGATGATGACTATGAAGTTACAGAATTGTACTGATGACCACCAATTAGGAACTATATTCAAAATTACATGAACAAACATAAATTGTGTGATGTTAGATAGAGATGCCATAACGTTATTGTTTGTTCATTAACCTTTATATATACTACCAAGTACCCACATGTTTCTTTTCTGTTTTTCTTTTTCTGATTATATTATGCAACTTTAATTTAACTGACATTTGACCATGTCTTAGTGGTGTACTGGTTCTATTTGCATCTTGTAGATAATGGGTCGATACTTTTGCAGGTATGCCTCAGAAACCATCGTTGTACGGTATGCCTTAATTTCTCAGGCTTTGAAAGACAAGACAATTCGCGATATTGCATTCCGTTGCAGATGGATGAATGTGAGCTCTTTTTTATATTATCAGTTTTCCTTACATTTTTGTTAAAATGTTATGTTGTTCTCAATTCAACTTCGCAGGATATTGATTTTCTGATTATGATTTTAAATGTTATATTGAGTAGGAATTTAGGATTAAGCTTGAGACATGATGATTGAAACTCTATTCTTGAACACTAATTTTCATGTCAGGCTAAATCTTGTACTTTCAGATAATCACTAAAAGAGAGAGAGAGAGAGGAGGGGGGGGGGGGGGGTGTAAACAAAAAGCCATGTTGGTTAATGGTTACCTTGCACAAGAATTCAAGGATGTAGATAGTATTGAAAAAAATTGTTAATTGTGTTCAGGTTTTAAAAAATCATGTGTTAATAGTTGAAAGGTATGAAGAAGTTCAGTATTATCTTTCAAAAAAAATATTCATCCTTTCCTGTTTTGTCCTATTTTTTTGAAAAGTTTCTTCAAGTATACAGTATCAATATTAAGGCATACACGTAGACACAGACTAATATGTCAAAGCCTTCAGTTTGTTGTTTAATAAATGCAAAGGTATAAGGTATGCCTTTAAGTCCAACATCATAGATGCCACTCATATGCACACAAATTGATAAAGAGAATAAAAAATATGTCTTCCTTGTAAATATCTGAAACATTTATTCAGTTGCGTATTTGTAATATGGAAAGAGAAAAACTTGTAAGCATTTTCTAATATTAATAGTTTTTCCCCTGTAAATGTTTGGCGTTGTAGTGTTAGAATAGTGAAGATATTGATGCTGCCTTGCCTTGCAGTTCGGGGATGGTGTTAACTTCAAGTAAAATATTTGCATGCCAAACTAAAATGTTTGATTTTTAAATTTATAAGTGGGTTATGATATTTACTTACAGTTGCCTGTGATTGTTGAAATTTATGGCTTCTAGTGGAAAAATGAATAATTTTCATCCATTGTTAATATGGTAGTGATGAACTAATGAACGAGCATAGAACCAACAAGAAGCAGCAACAACAACTCTCATTTGTATATTCAGCTAGTTCTTGCAATTCTGACTTGAATGGCTCACTGTTTTGCAGAAAAAGGAAAATGGCAAGAGAAGAAAAGATGATCATAATTCATCAAAGAAAAATAAAGACAAAAAGGTACTTAGGTTTTTTTTTTATTCATGTTATCATCTTTCCACAACTGTGTTAATACTTAAAATGAGTGCACTCTCTTGCCTATATCGTTCGTCCATGCTCTGACTTTTTTACAGTATTTGTCAAGTGGTATTCTGTTTGGTGAATTCGGCCGTTTTAGAATTATGATTAGTCTTTCATATCTTTTAGAAAACTATTTAGGTCAGTCACTAACGGTTGAGAAAGAGTGTGCTTTAAAATGCGACACTCATTTCCATTCCGTGTAGCCTTCTTTTTTTAATGAAAATGTAATATTGGGTAGTGTGGATGTGAGCCAATGTCAATGTCTAACTTTTGCTTATTTCCATATACCTCTTAGACTTTCAATTGTTCATCAAATTTTTATTTATACGGATTTATAATACAAGATGTCAAGTTTGATGAAGTTTTTTCTTGGGAACTATAGGGAGTTTGATTGTTATAGAATACCATCTTCTATACGAACATGTGTCTTTTTGTTGTATTTAACCAAAAATTGTCCAAATTACCACAATAACTTATAATTACTAGAATTGGTTACTGTGGACAAGAAGGAAGCCAGGAAACTGCGTGGCATTGTGGATGGTACTGGGTATTTTTTTAGCTTTTTAGGTCTTGTATAGCTTTGATGAAGACTTGGTTTTTGTTAGTTTGGAGTATCTGTTGGTTCATTTGCCCAATCCTTACTCCACTTAACTCTGGAAAATGCCTTGAACTACTGATAACATGCTGTGAATGTAGTTTTCCTCAGATAAAATCTTATTGGGTGTTTCAGTTTACAAATTGGAAATGTGCCCCCTTTATATCAACCTGCTCTATACAGATGAAATGGTAATGAACAAATATAAGGAATTTTAATGATAAAAGATTGCTCAGCCACTTTGGTGTTATTCTTCAAAATGTTTTTCTTAGTTTGGTCTTTGATTTGATGAATGCTTAACATCGACGTGAAATTCAAAAAAAGTATGATGTATCATGTTTTTTTTTTATCAACTCATCTTAATAATCCAACTAAATGGTGTCTAAATTTTCTTGGGATTATCAGGAAAAAGTTATAGATTCATTGCCAAAATCTTCTCAAGTTGCAAACCGTTCCAGTGGTCCTCCCTATGTTCAGTCTATGATGTCAATGGATAGTGATGATGGAATCTCATACCAAGGTCTGTTAACACTCTTGCATTTGATTTATTTATCCTGACAGAAAAGAAAGTTTTTAGCATGGAGTCACTTACCAATTGCCTTTCTTCCACCAATTTATTTAATTGCATCATCTACTTGATTGGTCTAAATTTCTTCTACTTTGTATAGCTATCCAAAATATAATGTTTCTTAGAGTGATCTCTCTCTCTCTCTCTATATATATATATATATATATGTGTGTATATGTATATGTATACGTGCTATGTATGTATGAGGTTGGAGTTGAGGATACTTTAGTAATTTTGTGCTATTTCATTGTACAACTATACACAACATTCCTCCTATTCATTCTCTTCTGAACCAATGTTAATACTTTTTATGGATTTTTTTTAAGAAAACCTAGACCGTGATGCCACCGCCACCTGTAGTACATTCCCCACAGTCACCTAAACAGAAAAAAACAGATAAGCTACACACCCTAATAACAGATAAGCCCACAGTGTATTAGTCTGTTAGAACCTTGTAAAAGGAAAAGGTATTTGCTACTCCCAAATTCATAGATAGCGGCTCTGAGATTCTTCTTCCATTTATTTTTCATTTTCATGTTCTTGTTAATATATTGAAATTTTATTTTTACGAATAAGCCAACAGGGAGGAGATATTTTGGTTGGCTAGAAAATCATGGGGATATCTTACTTACTAGTGCAAAAGCGTGTCAAGAATTTGAACTGTCTACTTGCTTAACTTGACTTTGGTCCTCTCTTTCACGGTTGAAGCCAATAATTTATCTGTTTCTTTTATACATAATTACTATGTCATAGTTCTTATTTACACAGGAGTTATTTTAGTACCTCTTAACATAGATGTGACTTTAACATGGTATGGGAGCTAGAAGGTGCTTCTAGTTTCTATTGAATAGGTTATGATCTCTGCTATAATTATGAGCTTAAATGTGATAGACATTGATTCTTCTATTAGTTTTAACTGGATGAACCCTTGGCATTTGACTGAGCAATTTAAATCTGTGAGTTTCAGCTATTGGCGGAGCTACTGGACAGCTTCTCGAGCAAAATGCTCAGGCCTTGGATCAAATTTCCTCCAACTTTTCGGCTTTTAAGGTACTTGCATTTTCAGCATGCATAGTTTTTCAATTTTAGTGATTGTTATTTTATATGCTGAGACCCAAATAACCTCAAAATCTTTTACCTTTTTTCCAAACCAATAAAAAGTGTATTTCCTGATTTTGTATGACCAGTTATTCTGCGTGAGTTATCTTAATTGGTTAGTTATTGTTAGATCAGACCCAGTGGATGGTCATGAAATGGATATAGTTGGATTAATTTCAATTTTAAATCCAAACTAAATAGGAGACTATGTTGCAGTAATATTTGACAAAGCGTGTTAATTTTATTATATTTCTGATTTGACTCCTATTGTATGCATCGCCGTGCCTGCCTTTTTCAGCTATGTTGACAACAGGGCATAAGCTTATCCTTTGATGATTTTGACATATTTTTTGTTAATTTTATTTGATTGCAGATACATGAGAACATAAATCTATTTTGTCAAGCTCGAAGCAATATCATTTCAATCTTAAATGAGTATGTTCACCTCAACCCTTAATGTTCTTTCAATGTGTTATGCGTTATTCTCTTTATGCTTTGAATAGCAAGAAATAGAAGAAATTACGAATTATTCTATATAATTCTTTAATTTATGATATGTTCTAAGGTAACTATCTAAAGCTTCTTTGCCAACTTTGTGCATTTGTTTTGGCAGAAATTTGCCTAAACAGAACTATCCAAAGCTTTGTCCTATACTTACTTAAGGGCATTTAGATGTATGGTTTTCTCCAGTTCCCTTACCAATATTTAAGTTTTTCGTGCTTATTAGGTCTATTCTTTAGGCTTATTATCAGTATAGTCCCAAAATCAGTTGCACAACGTGGTCTAGGCCAATGCTTCCCCTCTCTTCCATGTTTCACGAACATTACTAGAGGGTACTTTTTTTTCCAAGTAATTACTCGAGGGCACTCGGTATATGTTGTGATAATGACAAGTCCAGTAATATATAGCGTATACCAAAAATTATACTTCTTCACACTGAATAAATTAAGATTTGCCTATTTGAGTCTCTCTCTCCCTCTTGCACATGCATCCATTATGAAAAGGTTCATTCATATTGATTACAGAATTGTGAGTTATCGATCCTGATCTGAATTGTGTGTAATGCAGCTTTAACGATATGCCAGAAATAATGAAGCAGATGCCACCACTTCCTGTCAAGCTTAATGAAGAGCTTGCCCACTCCATTCTTCCTCAAACATCTATGGCAAATAAATCTTGAGATCATGACTTGATGATGATTCGATTTTCTCTCAAGTTGGCCTTATTAGAACAAGAAAAATAAGTTAGCTAGTCAAATTGGAGTTTTCTTCGAGTGTTTATGTTAAGCTTGCTTTTGTTCCGATTTGTCTCATTTCCTGACTGGTTTACTCTTGATGTTGTTTTAGTTACTTTATTTGTCCTAGTAGATAGTTATGTGTAGTGTGTGAATGCAGACATGTAGTGTAGAACTGATTCTTAGTTTTGTAAATAAGTCTTTGGGGAAGTTATTTAAAAGTTCTGCCATTCGTTTGATGGGCAATTGTTGTGTATTTTCTTTTAATAAATAAAATTTTATTATTGGAGGGCTATATGAAAGCAAATTCTATAGGCAATGGTGCTATTTTATAAGAACTTATATAGTTCTTTGAATTCTAGTAATAAGTAATGAACTCATTCTAGCATTATTGGCTTCCAATTACAACGCTATTTATAGGACACTTTCGTTTTAGATAGGACGAGTCTCATTTTACGTCCGATGAGATATGTAAGGTGTAATTAGAAATAAATAATTAAAGTGAAATCAAAGTAAAGATTACCTTTCAAATTCAGAAGGGAAGTACTTGTCTGTGTATTGTTTTTGTTCCGGTCAATTTGTTAGGTCTCGACTTCACCTCGATAGTCATGCCACATAAGTGAAAGACGTGTCACATTGAAAGTCATTGGATTGATTGAAGTTATGAGGGTTATTTTTCAGGATTTTGAGTTTGGTTTGATTTATATTGAGTATTAATTTTGAGTTTGTGCTTTAACTTAAGGTAGAGTCAGTCCATCAACTGACCATTGTACCATTATAAATGTAAGAAACTTGGTGTGTTATAATATATATTTGTCTTCATTTAGTTTATATGTTGAATTTTAGATCAAATTTGAGATAGTTAAAATATATAATGTCCTTTCTTTCTCAAGGCAAGGGCCTTAGCAATTTTAATACAGTTAAAGACAAATGACTAAGAGATAACTACACAAACAAACAAACATAACCCTATTTTAGAAGTGTGAAATAGTACTATACTATTGAATGATTTTTTTATTTTATTTTTTGACAATTAATTAAGTGATTAGTTTACTACTTACTACGCGTAGTAGTTTATTAATAATTGTTTAAGGTATAAACAACTTGTGTCACATATAATATTTAAGAAGATATGCCCGAACTTCAGTTTAATTAATAGAATACAAGTATCTTAAGTAGTTTAGTATTTTACCTATTTGCATATTTGATTTAGTTTTACGAGTTCTAACATAATTTAATCAATAGAGTAGGAGAATCTTGAGTATTTGTGTGTTTTACATATGCTTAAAATTGATTTAATTTCACGAGCTCTAATATAATTTAACTAATAGAAAAAATGACCTTTAGTATAGATTTTTATTTTTATATTATTAAGAATAAGTTAAAACTTTCATTAATTTCTTAACTCCGGAATAACTATGACGCTAGTGCTAGAAGATAAACGGTCTAAAACAATACATACTAGTCTTCTGCATCTACTAGTTTAGTCAAAAGAAATAGCAACAAAATTACCACATGTAATACGAACAATTACAAATTCAAATCATGTTTTAAGAATTTAATATCTTCAAATATTAGACCGAAACTCATATAATAAATCTCAAAATCTCTAAGGACACCAACCGCATTTTAATTTCGCCCTGCAAAATAACATTCTCCATCGTTTATGCAATTTGACATTTTAACGATGCCTCAAGCCCTCAACTTGATTTTTAATTTACAAGTTCTGACATAATTTAATTAATAGAACACAATCGATCTCAAATACCTTAGCATTTTACCTATTGTTTAGGCAGTTCTATAATTCTCTTCCATTTCATCATTTAAATATGAAACAAATTGGAAAATAAATAATATCTGAAATTTATCAACTCAGCTGAAAAAGAGAAAGTCCACGCTCCAGTGAGGTGAGGTGGCAGGTGAAAGTATTTAACTCTGAACTGTACTGAAATGCCAAAACCCTTGCTCCCTCCCTCTTAAAACTGAGCTCACTCTCATTGTAAACTACAAATCAAACCTCATAAAACCCCCAATTTTCCCCTAAAACCCTATACCAAATTTTCAATATTAGGGTTCTGTATTTTTTTTCATTTTTAAAGGGGGAAGAAGAAAAGGTAAAGAAATGGGGGAGGTGGCACGGCAGCTGTCGCCGGAGGAAGAAAAACAGAGTGTTAGAGACATCGCTGTTGCCGCCGAAGCCCAAACCAAAGTCGGCGATACTTTTTATTTAATTACCCAAAGGTATTATTTTCTATTCATACATGCAATAGATCTGCTGTAATCGGCTAGTCATCTATTTTTTGTTTAATTGGATTTAGGAGGGTTAGGGTTTAAGAGCGGAGCACTGTCTGAATGCGTGGATTAGATAAGTTTTATGTTTCTCTGATTTTGTTGTGATTGTTTTTTTTTTTTCAAATATAAATGTGGCTGCTTATTATGAGGCTGAATGCTTTACTTGACTAAACTTTGTGCTTCCCTGTGTCATATGCTGATGTTTTGTTTGTTTTCCGATGTCCATTGCGTCTGACTTAACTTATGTATATATTGTGAATATAAATGTATTTTTGCTTGATTTTGTATAGAAATTCAGATTTTTCTTAGGTAAATGTGGCAAGATCATTCCCATCTATGGAAAAATTCGAAGTTTGTTTCAAGGGATCCAACTAGTACTGGAGAAAATGTTAAGTATATAAAGAATAATGACCACCTTTGGATGAATTTTCGAAAAGCTCCAGATATGTGTTGGAAGTATCAGAAAGAGAAGCAAAAATTAATTCATTGTATTATTATTAATTTCTTAAACTATCAGTCATGTATCCAACCATAGAATGGCAGTGGCCCTCTGTAACTAATTGTTCCAGTATGCCACGGAACTTCTGAGATGAATTCCATTTGGAGTCCTGCATAATTTCACCTTTACACTTTTAAGCCAGATGTTTTCGACTATAGGGATCCATGAGCTACACTAGTAAAGGTATAATGGTAGAGGCACCAAACTCTCACTATATTTTCGACTAAGTTATACTTCTATGAGATTCTGCTTTTCAGAACTATGATATGTATAAAGTTTCCAACTAAGCCAATGAGTTTATCCTATTATATTCCTTTTTGAAAGTTCTCAATCCATGATTCGAAACCAGAAGGCACTTTTATTACTAGTATTAAAGCATGATCACCATGTTAAATACATGTGTGAGAATTTCCGTCAGAAGCATCAAATTGAACTTTCTTTGTGCAAAGTGTGGGTGTTGGAAATGAACATTAATTTGACATGTTTGTCCAATAAAAGGAAAGGGAGACCAACTGAACTAGTTTTGAGTGGAGGTGGTTTCTTAGCATATGTCACCACATTCTGCTTCAGAGTTTTCACCAGATGTTGTCTTATAGTATGCTCGAAATAATATCCAGAAGTCTTATGTTTGACATTCAGTAAAAGGTTATACTATATAGGGAGGATTTTCATGGTTCGACCTTCAATATAATGTCCTGTTACCAATGCACCGAGAAAGGGTTGATCTTATGTTAAAACTTCAATTTTATTTACTAGTACTACTTTGGATTTACTTGAAATTTGGATGTTTTCACGTCCTTTCTTTTTTCCTGGCTCTGCATCTTCCATAGAATTACTGCAAATGTTTGAATGTTTGGATGTTTACATTTCTGAGTATTGGCTGGATCGACGTGTTGCTTTCTGAGTATTAGCTAGACCGATGTCTGTCTTTTTTTTTTTAATTGCGTTTGTGATCATATCCACCATCTTTGTATTTTTGTGTTGAAGTTGTAACTCAACCATTCTCTTTCTGTCTTTCTGAATTATGGTTTCTCATAGATGGTGGCAAGATTGGCTTGAGTATGCAAATCAAAGCCAAACCAGCACTGTGATTGATGGATCTTTTTCTGAGAATCATGATTCAGTCAGCTTGAGTTCATTCAAGAAACCTTCTTGCATTGATAATTCGGACATAATAGATGATGCATTATCTGAGGATTCTGCTGTGGGTATCGAGCTTCATGATACCTTAGTTGAAGGCACTGATTATATATTGCTCCCTCAAGAAGTCTGGAATCAGTTACATTCATGGTGAGCGAGAATGAATTTTCTTTCATTTCATTCCAAGAGGCTCTCAATCTACCCCGTATATTTACATAATATACATGTGATTTCCTTTTTGGCAAATTATCTAAAAACAATATAACCAAATAATAGGAAGCAAAAGAGAGATTCATGAGGTCAAGGAATCATGTACATCTTTATCAGGACACATCATTGTTTGCTCTAGTTAAAGTTCATTTGTGGATTAATAGGAACTGCAATATTTTCATAAGAATTATTGTCTGGTTACCTTGTGACTCAAAGGGTGGAAAAGCATAAGGTGATGGCGGCCGATGAATAAGCCGTTGTTCACCAACTTAGATATCTTTAAAGGCTAGCTGTTTGCCATTCCTGGTTTTATTGTTTGTATTTGACGTGACTGTTTACTTTTTAGTAGCTCTATCTTACAGAAAGTGAATTCCTTTCGTATACAGTAAGATCTTCTTTATGTATGTTTGGAGTAGAAATGGAGGAAATTAGAGTGAGAAAATGGTAAGTGAAAGAGAATCAATCAATAATAGACTGATTGCCTGCTATCTACTTGATGTGACCCAACAAAACAAGCATTTAATTATATCGAAATTTTGCTGGACTTACTTGCACCTTTTTTCTCAAATATTCTATTTACTTCTACTACATGTTAGAACATTGCTAATAATGGAACTCTGTAAAATACTAATTAAAACCTAAACTCGGGTCTATATAATGTGATCTTTGAATTAGAGGGGTCTATATAATGTGATCTTTGAATTAGAGGTCCTCTATACGTGAACTGATGTAGAAATGTTAACTATTTTGTCTCACAATGGTTTAAATCATGTATAGTCGGTAAATGAAATAAAAAACCAACACCACTCTTTTCTGAGATTAGGTACGGAGGTGGCCCTGTGTTGGCTAGGAAAGTAATCAGCACCGGTCTTTCACAAACAGAACTGTCTGTAGAAGTTTATCCTCTACGGCTGCAGTTGCATTTGATGCCAAAAGGTGACCGTTCTGCCATAAGAATAAGCAAAAAGGTATGTGTTCCCTTCTGGTCCGTGAACACCTACTTATGAGTATCTGATCAACTGAATTTCATCTGGCAGGAAACAACTGGTGAACTTCATCGAAGGGCTTGTGAAATTTTTGATCTTACTTCGAAGCAAGTAAAAAACTCTCTCTACATGATACATAGTATATTACTATATTTGTCTTCTTAATTTGATTTTCTTAAATAAAATATTAGAACTTCAAGCTTTATAATTCCTTACTTAGGTATGCATTTGGGATTACTTCAGTCATCGCAAGCACGCGTTGATGAATGACATGGAAAAGACACTTGATGATGCTAATATACAAATGGACCAGGATGTGGGTGCCTTTATTTTCATTTTAAGACTGTTATCTGCCAAAATCATGTATCTGTTGATGTGCTATTGTTTGATCATTTGCTGAACTATCATATGCAATGCTTACCGTTTTGAAGAGGCATTTGTTCATCTTTTAATTTCATGATTTTCTCTTCATTTGCAATATTCTGAGACGTGAAAAGTTGTCTAACATAACTCTGTTTCATCTCTGTTTGTGGTTCCTTTCTTGTTGTTAGTTATCAATCTCCATATGCATTCATGTTCTTGAGAAATGGATATGCGTATTTATTATAAGCTTGTGATAAATCCTCAAATTTAATACCCATTGTCGTGCCTTTCTCGTATTGACTTGGGAAATATGAATTTAGGCCTTAGCTTTAAGCACCATATTTTGTTTTGACTATATTCTTCTAGAATCTAGTGCTTCTACTCAACTTTTGTTTCTTGTAACATTTTAATAGCGCTTTTCAATTTTATGTGCAGTGACTTTCTTGAGTTATTTGTATCATGGCTGGTCATTCCAGCTTATCTATTATTTCATGTGTTGGTAATGGTAGAGTATTATTTTTCCCTTAGTGACTAAGTTGTCGTTTTTGTTTCCACATACTTAAAAAATTAAGTTATAGTATTTGGTTGTCTCTATCTATCTATTTCTTTTAATTAAATTAAGTTTCTATCACTATTTGTCTCTATATCTTTTAATAGATTACGGACATGAACTAATATAATTCACTGCCGAGTGTACTCAGTATTGTCATTATGGATCTGAATACTCACGTTTGGCCATAATTTCATGATTGCTGAATTGATTACTTTGTCTGGTTGTTACATAATGGTGTTTTTATATCATGTGAGGCTGCACAATGATCTTATGTCCCATGTCTCTTTTGCCATGGCTGAAGCAGATTTTGGTGGAGGTTATCAACGGTAATACGGAGGGTAGCATTGGTTCCATTCAGGGGAACGGATGTGTTTATAATGGAAGCCTTGCTGTTGCCGTACCTTCACAGACAAGTTCTGCAACTTCTGGAGGCTTATCTGTAAGCAAATATTCATCCAGAAATGGTAATTTAGAATTGTCCCAGTTGCAGTCTGAGAAGACAGGGGTTAATACAAGGGGGTCTTCTTGCGGTCTCACTGGGCTGTTGAATCTTGGAAACACTTGCTTTATGAACAGTGCAATACAGTGCCTTGTTCATACACCAGAATTTGCACGATATTTTCGTGAAGATTACCATCAAGAAATTAATCGACAGAATCCTCTGGGCATGGTTGTAAGTTTCAAAGAAATGATATCTCGGTTTTTTAAATGTGCTTATATTGCTGATTTGTTTAATAAATTGGAGAATTCAGATGGAATCTTTGGGTTTATAGGAGTAGATTAATAATTTTAGAAGTGGTGTCTTTTGTTGGTGAACTGTGAAATTGTAGTTCTTTTTCAAGCCATGAAATTTCGCTATGTAGCTCATGCATAATACTTGTATTCAAATTAGACACCACATCATTCTTTTTATCATAGAAAACTAGTCTTGTGTGTTTCTGAAGGATTCCTGATTAACTAAGTATAGGCATGGACACTGGAAATTAATTAAGCTTTCTACTTTAATGTTTGAAGTTAGAAACAGCCACGTGCCGCTATTTTTCTTTGGATAGAGCTATGTTGCTAGCATATAGCTGTGAATATGATTGATGTATGAGGATGTGGCATTTTTGAGTTTTTTATTTATCATGCAGGGTGAGCTTGCTTTAGCATTTGGTGACTTACTTAGAAAATTGTGGGCACCAGGGAGAGCTCCAGTTGCCCCTAGGCCATTTAAAGTAAAGCTTGCTCGTTTCGCACCACAGTTTAGTGGAAGCAGTCAACATGATTCTCAGGTTGAGGCATAATAAAGCTTTCTTGAATTTGTGTTGATATTGATTGGAGACAGTATACAAGAATATATGCTTTGCTTTCTTTGCAGGAACTCCTTGCATTTTTGTTAGATGGCCTTCATGAAGATCTGAATCGTGTCAAACACAAGCCATATATTAAATCTAGGGATGCAGATGGCCGACCTGATGAAGAAGTTGCTGATGAGTATTGGGCAAATCATATTGCTCGTAATGATTCTATCATTGTGGATGTATGCCAAGTAAGTATATCGATCATGATTGATAGAAATCAGTTACTGGGCATGTATTATTTAATATTTGAAGTTCCCTGTAATTATCAGCTACTGGAATTGATATATGCAAATGCTTGATTTGATTTAAAACCTAAATTGCATCATTCCAAGAGTCTTTTTGGATACAACCGCTGAAGTTTGAGGGACATATTTGTTTTTGGTGAATGCTAGGGATTATTACTTTACGTTAAAACTTTTGGTCTCACACGTTTAAAGTTATCTGACTTAATTTATGGTGTTAGAATTTATAATTTATTTAATCACATTTTAATACAGGGTCAGTACAAGTCAACTCTAGTCTGTCCCGTATGCAATAAAGTTTCGGTTACATTTGATCCGTTCATGTATCTATCCTTGCCACTTCAGTCCGCCACTACTCGCAGTATGACGGTGACCGTTTTTACTTGCGATGGAAGTGCACTGCCGGCAGCTTATACAGTAACTGTTCCAAAGCAGGGACGTTGCAGGGATTTGATCCAAGCTCTCAGTAATGCTTCTTCCTTGCAACTCAGTGAGAAGCTTCTGCTCGCAGAGGTTGGTAAAGTAGTTGCTTGGTAATCTCATAGGATTAATGTGCATGGATTGTAATTGTATCTATATTTTTTGTTGTTCATAGATTAGAGGCCACTTGATTTACCGGTTCTTGGAGGATCCACTGATATCATTATCTTCCATAAAAGATGACGACCACCTTACGGCATATAAAATCCCGAAAGTTCTGAAGAAGACAAAATTTCTTCAGTTGATCCACCGCCGGGAGGAACAGTACGTGCAACTTAGATATATTCTTCATTTTATATAAGTAACAAAATTGCATTTTTAGTCCCACGGCACTGGACCCTTAGCACTTTGCTCCGTACTTTATAAAATTGTACTTTTGGTCCCAAATTTTAAAATTTTGCACTTTTTGTCCTATAGATTAGTATCCATAGACTCTCAGTTTTGCACTTTTGGTCGTAAATTCAAAAGTGCAAATATTTAAATAAATCTGGAACCAAAAGTGCAATTTTGTGAACTGCGGTACCAGAAGTGCTGAGGGACCAGTCCTGTGGGGCTAATGTCATTTTCCCCTATAAATAATCATGTGCTTCCCTGTACAGATTAATGTACTTTCTCTATATATTTCTAGGGGTACTGGAAATGCTCAAAGTTCTCTTGGGTGGAAGCCTTATGGAACACCTCTTGTTTCCCCAATCTCGTGTGACGATAACATTACTAGAAGTGATATACAACTTATAGTTCACACTATGCTCTCACCCCTGTTAAGAACTAGAAACTCCGGTGCTATAACCACTAGCGATGAATCTGTGGCTACATCAAACCATTCTCATTCCACCAAAATTCCTGATGCTCAAGATTCTAACTCTGCTAATCCAGTAAAAGGAGATTATGTGAGTTCTAAACCAGCGACCTTGGAGAAACTTCCTTTGCAGTTGGTTGATGAAAACAATGCTTGCATTGATTTAACTGTGGGTGATGATAAGGTAGTTAAGTTGTCTTCGTCCTCTATGTCGATACTAGTATTCGTTGACTGGTCACAGAAGCTTTTGGGAAATTATGATACCAGCCACATAGAAAGTCTACCTGAAATTTGTAAATATGGCCATGTAAGCAAGAGAGCTCGTAATGAACCTCTCTCACTGTACACTTGTTTGGAAGCTTTTCTACGCGAAGAGCCATTGGTCCCTGAAGATATGTGGTAAGATCCTTTTTCTCCTGCATATTTCCTTTGCGTCTTTGCTATATATATATATACACGCCCCCACCCAAAAAAGCCATTTTCTTTCCTTAACTAATGGAGGACCAGCATTTTTCACTTACCTATCCATGTCTTCATCATAAAGGTACTGTCCTCAATGCAAGGAGAGGCGCCAGGCAAGCAAGAAGCTGGATCTTTGGAGGCTTCCAGAAGTTCTTGTTATTCATTTGAAAAGATTCTCTTACAGTAGGTCAATGAAGCATAAACTAGACACGTTTGTAAATTTTCCCATTCATGACTTCGATTTGACAAATTATGTCGCCAACAAGAACAACACCCGGCGTCAGATCTATGAACTCTATGCCTTGACAAATCACTATGGTGGCATGGGGAGTGGACATTATACAGCACATATTAAGGTTTGCCATGTTTCTTTCTACCTGTTTCTTTCATCTTTTTGTGTCTTGGCACGTAAATAGACACATTACGTGTGAACATTGCAATTGCTTGCTGTATATTGTCGAATTGTAATTGCCTGCCAAATATCCACACAATGCCCTTTGTTTAAAATATCGGTTTATTCTTTATTGTTAGAACTCAATTTCTTCGTGAATAAAATGATATGATATTTGGAGTTTGGTAGTAATGTCAAAACTTACTAGCGAGAAATTAGTAAAATTGGACAAATATCACCAAGTAAATTTGCTGTTAGACCTTGAAGAATATACTGTCATAGGAATTATACTTGTGTTAGTATCTAAAAGTCGTGGGTTATCACTTGTTTATGAGTCGACCGGTTTTATTTATGAATGTTACCAAACAAGAGATAAAAGACCTTATCTCACAAAATCTTGGCCACCAAATGAGTTCTTAGCATAATTTGTTCATGTAATGTACTCTAGCCGAATCCTGGCATCAGAAGGTGTTTATCTAAATTATGTCCTTTGTATGCAGCTTCTCGACGAAGACAAGTGGTACAACTTTGATGATAGCCATATATCACCCATGAGTGAAGAAGATGTAAGGTCCGGTGCTGCTTATGTGCTCTTCTATAGAAGAGTTAACATTGAAAAATCTTCTACGAGTAATGGAGTCCACTCAACTATAAGCAGGCCCTAGCAAGCTTTTAAATAGGATCATAGGAATGGTATGTATGTCTGTAGCTTTAACTGTTACATTGCCATTATAATTACATTTAGGGATCTTTACTGGCAAACGTATATTAAGACATTAAAAGAAGAAGTTAGCAAAGGCAAGAAAATTGATTTCAGATGGGATTTTGCGTTAGAAAATGATACAAGGCTCGTGGCATGCAAGTTGAATCAGCCAGTCTGGTGTAATACCTTTTTGCCCTCGAAAGAATATTTGTATTATTTGTATGAGTAGTGTTTATAATGTATGTAAATTTTTGAGGGTGGGTTGTCGTATTTTGTGGTGCACCTGAGATGATATATCAAATCTTTGACAAATACCAAGCCCATTATTGAATTGAGGAGTTACTGATCATATAGTAGTTGCCATTTTTTGATACTCTGTTGTATTAGCTAATAATTCTATTTGGATATAATAGATTTTTAGATGAGAGACTATTAAGTTTGATTTTTTCAGCTATATCTTGTTGATGGAATATCCTGGTGATGTCACATTTGCAATTGAAACTCTGCATAGCATTGAGGGGTGCGGCTGTCCAAAGCCTCGGGGATAGGATACACAAATTAATTAAGAGAAGGCTTTAAAAATTCCTTTTAAAATTGCTTCTTATATAATAAAAAAAAATACACGTAAACTACATTGTTATGTTCCATTCTTAATATGTAAAGAAATTTCCTAGATGGGACTTTTACACTCAATTTACTCATTCAACGATTGACATTTCCAAAGAAAATTAAAAATTACCCGGTAGATTATTATTAATTTTCTGAAAGGAAAAAAGTTTGACAGCGAATACAAAAAATGAATCTGTATATTTAATACGTGAAACATGATGATATGAATATTAATAGTAAGATGATTGTGTTTGAATTAGTCAATTGTTTATTCCTAGACTTCACTTGATGTTATATATAGTTGGCAACTTAGTCAACTTTTTTTTCCCTTTTTAAGTAATCCATTCATCCCCATCCCCTGATGTTCCAATTTGTTCTTTGCAATTAATTAATTAATTTAGAGAGAGAGAGAGAAGAAAGAGGCATGAAGAAGACATCTCCATCTTCATCTTCATTTTTCCTGTTAATTTTGAGTTTGTTTGTAATTGTTTCATATGTTGATTCACAGCAAGTATCAGATTCATGCACTTCTCCTCTTACCCTTTCAACCCCACCTCCTTTTGATACCACTCCTCTCACGTGTGCCAATGTGTGGCCTGCTCATAGCTTCATCCTCAGAGTAAGTTCCCTCAAAACTTTTATTTAATTAATTTAATTCTCCTTGAATATATAAATCATGATATGATATGTTTCTGATGCAGTATGGACAGGCATCATCAGTACCAAATGTGTGGAATTTTTTGCTGTCTGCACCAAACACAAATGCATATATTGGAATAGGGTTTTCACCTGATGGTAACATGGTCGGGTCGAGAGCCATGGTAAGCTGGGTTGGAGCTGATGGGATTACTCAAACGAGAAAGTACTTTTTAGGAGGTCAGACACCAAATCAAGTCACAATTGAACCATCAAATCAAGGTTTACAAGTTGCAAATTCAACCATGATTGTCCAATCAAACAATCTCTATCTGGCTTTTCAACTGATCATTGACAGGCCAACCACCCGTCTACTATACGCTATAGGACAACAAGGCCGTCTGCCGTCCTCCGCTCAGACTCCACAATTGTCCCAACACAATGACATGATCTCTACCACCATCAATTATGCTACAGGTTAGTCATGAGTGCAAGCAACACGTACAATTTACATTTTATTCTTTTTTAAATTGAAAATATATACTAGTATTTCTTTCTTAGACATTTGACAAATTTTAATAAGTTATTATGAAATTTGGAGAAACTCTAGGATGTCACATCTTAATTAACACCACTATATGCGCATATTATTGAGATCGAATACTATATATTTTGTTAATGAAGGAATCTTATCTGACACCCAGATAATTAAAACAAACAGCATAGGGTGCACTAGGAAATAGTAAAACATTAAACTAATTGATAAAAAGAAAAACATAATTCTATCCAGTATTTGATATTAATTAAGTTGGCCAGAGTATACAATGGACTTGTCTAATTCTGTTGAGTAATTACATGAATTTGTTGTTTGTTTTATTGTTTTCAACACATTAATTTTTATCCTACATTAATTGCATGCATCTTTAACAAGTCAAATTAAGTGGTTTTTATTCTTGATGGAGGCAACATATGGTATATATTTATCATTAAATAAGTCTAAAGAAGTTGGCTAGAGTATGAAATGGACTAGTCTAATGATCTTTCCAATATATAATTAATTGTACAAAACTTTATAGTAATTGCTATTTGAAATTTTATATTGTACGTATACCAACTTGGTATTATATATATTGATGGAAATATATAATATATATTAGTAATCTGTACAAAGTATTGAATGATTCAATGACATGGAGTTTATAACAACTAAGCCATTAATTTTGTCAAAGTGTTTTGGTATATTAATTCGTAGCCGGCCGGCCACCTAACCACTAAAGTATATATAGAGGAACAAATTTGACTTGAAAGGCAATGTTGTTTGTAAATTCTTATGAAAGAAACAAAATATCAATAAAATATTTAATAAATATTGTGCGTTCACTTTATTAATTGAATGTTACTAACTACTTGTCTTCTCTTGTTTGTATTTTCACGCAATAAAATACTACTATTGTATTATATTACTATATGTTTTTTGTTATAACTAGTCCTGCAAATATTATAGTTTCATGCCCCTCTTTTTCGAAAAAGATAATAATCAGGAGTTGTGCCCGAATTTGAGTGGTTTCTTTCATGGATTCAATTTCATTCATTAAGGTGGACTGTAAATTTCACTAAATTTTATGGTCTAAACATATACTAGTATAACTTAAAAAAAAAAAAATTGAATATATGCTTACTTAGAAGCTTTTCAGAAGATATATATAGATAAAGAGAAGTCATGTCATGGTGTATCAATATTTTGATATTCCTATTTTACCCTTAATTTAATTATATACTCCCTCCATTCCACATTACATGACGTTTAAGGTTTTTTCACAAGGATTAAAGAAACAATTAATACCCTATATTTTAGTAAAATCAAAGTGTAGTTGGACAAAAATATCCTTAAGAAGCAATTAATTTTTTGTAACTCCCCATAATTTATCTCTTTCTTTCCCATACATCTTTCTTCTCTCTCTTTTTAATGAAGAAGGGTAAAAATGTCAAAATAGCATTTAAGTTTATATTGAATTCCTAAAGTGACATGTATTTTGGAAAAAAAAATCTCTCTAAAAAGACATGTATTGTGGAATGGAGGGAATAGTTTTTTGACTTTTTTCACTAATATTATTACATTAAATGAAATTTATTTTTACTTTTTCCAAGAAATAAATCATTTTTTATACTTAAAAAATTTAATGAATGCAAGAACGCGTTCCGAAGAAATTAAAACACGCGAAAATGCGTGCTAAGAATATAGTAGTATATATATATTATTAGTTGGTATAACCGAGATGTGGCCATGTGGGTGGTGACGGGCCACCGAGGTTGTTATTAAACTCAAACTGCACAACATAAATAAATAATTTGGTAAATAGTAGTTAACTACTATCATAATGTATCATGTTTGCAAAGCATAATATAAGAAAAAATTACATTTTCAATATATAGTGAATTCATGTATTTTAAGTCTACAAAATTACATTTAGTCTTAATTTTTTTAAATTGTTTTGTACTTTTGATTCCATCATCTCTTTTCCATGTAATTTTGGACAAGAAAACGTAAAAATGAGACAGTCCTATAAAGTGTCAAACCTAGACTATTCTATGTAACCCAATCCAAACATTTTAGAAAAATGAGAGGAAAAATGCAATTTTATAAAGTACGGAAACAAATTACAATTCATCAACTAATGGACAAAAATTTCTCGGAATCCAGTCCCTCTAATAAAATTCAAAAATACAATTTTACCTATAATATTATTACTCTTTAATTCGATCTCCAAGTTATTCTTCAAGACTCTAGTACACTTGCATGTTCTTATATGTGATTTTTTTGGGATAATTTAATGTGATTTATGTTTGATACAAAAAATAGGTCAATTTCAAACTGAAAGAAGTAGGCCACAGGCAAACCTCAGAAGAACCCATGGGCTTTTAAACATGTTGGGCTGGGCTATTTTGATGCCAATTGGGGCCATGGTGGCCCGATACATGAGACAGTGGGATCCAGTTTGGTTCTATTCTCATGCTCTCATTCAATCCTCTGCTTTTATATTGGGCCTCAGCGGTATAATTTGTGGGCTTGTTCTGGAAAATCGGCTCAGTGCTTCTGTTAGTAGACACAAAGGAATTGGCATAACAGTTCTTGTATTGGGCTGCCTCCAGGTTAGATTCTTTCTCTACGGTCAATACTATACTATTCTTGTTTTTTAAAAAAATGTCGAACAAGGGGTTTTGGAGAAATTGAAATAATGAAAAGTTATAATTAATTTTAAATACAATTGGAAAATATAGATTAAAGTATATAATATTGTTTGGTGAAAGGTATTGGACATCGGGATTTAGTGTAAGTTTGGAATATTCTAGTTTAAATCAAGTTTGGCTGCATTCAAATCATTTATATTAGTGATTGATAACGGTAAGAGAATTGACATATGCAAATATATTATCATCCAAAATGGGAAATTTGATATGATCAAATTAATTATAAGTCAAACAAATAAATTAGACAATTCCATTTTCAGATGATCGATCAAAAGAGATGTAGTTTCTTCTTGATCTGGCCTGCACAAAACCTTACCTATTCTTGACTCACAAAAAAGGTCCACTCGACCCTCCAAATCTAATCACATCCGCTCAATTGTCACTCTTATAGTGAATTATAACTTTGTAGTTAAAATTGCAAAGAACAATTCCATGTTTTTGCTAAAAAACACATTATGCATTAAATAGTATACCAAAAAAATAATAAAAAATCAAATTTGTAAAATTACATTTCTTTATGTGCCATTAATTGCTATTGTAATTTACAGGTTATTGCAATTTTGGCTCGACCAGATAAAGAATCAAAAGTTAGGAAATATTGGAATTGGTATCATTTTGGCGTGGGAAGGGTGCTCATATTTTTAGCTGCAGTTAATGTGTTTTATGGGATACATTTGGGGAATGCAGGAAGTGGATGGAATGTTGGTTTTGCTGTTGTTCTTGTCATATTATTCATCATTTCTTTGATTTTCGAATTGAGGATGTGCTTCAAGAAATGATATATTTTTGGCATTTTTTATTCTTATTGTTTAATTTATAGCTTTAGGGAATTTACTTTTGCTTTAATGGTCATGGAATTTTAAGATTATTTGTTTACTTTTTTTCTTTTTTGGTCTCACCCCTATTATTGTATTTAAGGATTTTAATTTGGTAATATAGAATCAAATCAAAACTTTGATAGATGGACTTGTGAATCAGGCTGATTGATTTGATTTGGTAACATACTACAATTTTGGTTGTGTCTAGCAAACCGTTGTTGTTATTCTTGCTTGGTACTTATTGTATAAATAACAGTAAACAAATGTAATTTTCATTCGGAATATAAGCATCAAATAAATCTAAAACAAAAAAAAATAGTTTTCCTAAGTATATTAAAAAGAAAAGTACTCAATTATTCAGATTGATAATCAATCCTGAAAATCAAGACAACTGAGCACCTATGGGTTGATAAACTACTTCTCAAAATCAAACATCCGAGTATCAAATAAGTGCCGATTTCTTCGAGTTTATGCCCGCGTGGATTATGCCTGAGATATGAAAATAAATATTTAATTCTTTATTCTAGAAAACTGGTTTTTCAGAGACTATATAGAGTAATTTTATGGGTTCCTTCTCTAATTGGAAGGATTGAAAAAATTGGGATAATACAACTATATGAAAAGAAAAAAATATCGTACAAATAATGATTATATTTGTTGTATGTTCTTTAAAGAATGATGAAGTTATTTCACTGAAAGAATATTTTTGAGAAAACATAAATAATCTTGAGAAAAAAGAAATTTAAAAAAAAAATCTCACTGAAGGTTTTTTTTTTTTTTTTTTTTTTTCTGAGAACAATTCACACTGAAGTTGCTATTATGGAAGTGATGCACCATCAATTAAATGTTTCGTGATCGCCAATGTTTTCAGAACCGGACCGGACAGTGAACCGGTGAGCCAACTGGCCACTGGTTTTACTGGTCGGACCGGATGACGTCATAATGATATAATAAATATATTTAATTTTAAAGTATATATAATATAC
Organism: Penstemon newberryi var. newberryi; assembly: GCA_030819805.1. NCBI lineage: Eukaryota > Viridiplantae > Streptophyta > Magnoliopsida > Lamiales > Plantaginaceae > Penstemon > Penstemon newberryi. The sequence continues at coordinate 47,063,328 of JAUALY010000001.1, forward strand.
ATAAAATTTAAACATTATCCTACAATTGATTAAGAATATATAAAATCTTAGAATATATTTAAATTAAATCACATAATATTTATATAACTTATATCATAATTGTAATATGATACTAATTTGTAAGCTCATATAAATATAATATGACTATATTTCTTTATAAAAATTTAAAAGTGTAAGTTAAAAATACAACAAACTAAGAGATTAATAATTTTAAAATATGATTATGTATAAAAGTCTAATATTCAAAATCAAACTTGCATAATATATCGATTTGATTTTCAAAATTTGGCACTCTTTATCCTAAAAATAATATTGGAAAGAAATATCTTATAGAACAAATTTTAATAAAAAGTTATTATTTGAGTATTAATTTTCATTGATAATGTGTAAAATGTTAATTTGAGTTATCATAATCTAATTTATAAACAAATTTGGCTACAAGTTTTCTGTAATTTATAAAAACAATTTGTACTCTAATTCAACATAAATGATGTAGCTCAAGTGGTAAGGAAGTTATGATTTATGCAAGAGGTTAGGTGTTCAAATCCCACCTTCTACAAGAATTTTTAATTTATTTTTAACATTAATAAAATTTAAAATATCGAAAAAAAAAGAAAAAAAAAAGGAAATTCAGAATCGGGTTGAACCGGCCCAAACCGGTTCGCCGGTTCACCCGTTTTGGACCGGTTCAACCCGGTTCAGTCTGGTTTTTGAATCAAGTGGTTTTAGGGGTAAACCGGATCGGACCATCCTCCGGTTCGCGGTCGAACCGGTCGGACCGGCCGGTCCGGTTTTAATAACATTGCATTTATTTTCGCAATCACCAAACCATTTATTTTCGCAATCACCAAACCGGTCGACCGCGAACCGGAGGATGGTCCGGTCCGGTTTACCCCTAAAACCACTTGACTCAAAAACCAGACTGAACCGGGTTGAACCGGCGAACCGATTTGGGCCGGTTCAACCCGATTCTGATTTTTTTTTTCCGATTTTTTAAATTTTATTAATGTTAAAAATAAACTAAAAATTATTGTAGAAGATGGGATTTGAACACATAACCTTTTGAATGAAACATAACTTCCTTACCATTTGATCTACATCATTTTTGTTGAATTTCTAGTACAATTTTTTTTTATAAATTACAAAAAACTTGTAGCCAAATTTGTTTATAAATTAGATTATGATAACTCAAATTAACATTTTACACATTATCAATGAAAATTAATACTCAAATAATAATTTTTTCTTAAAATTTGTTCTATAAGATATGTCTTTTCAATATTATTTTTAGGATAAAGAGTGTCAAATTTTGAAAATCAAATCGATATATTATGCAAGTTTGATTTTAAATATTAGACTTTTATACATAATCATATTTTAAAATTATTAATCTCTTAGTTTGTTGTATTTTTAACTTACACTTTTAAATTTTTATAAAGAAATATAGTTATATTATATTTATATGAGCTTACAAATTAATCTCATATTACAATTATGATATAAGTTATATAAATATTATGTGATTTAATTTAAATATATTCTAAGATTTTATATATTTTTAATCAATTGTAGGATAATGTTTAAATTTTATGCATATTATATATACTCTAAAATTAAATATATTTATTATATCATTATGACGTCATCCGGTCCGATCAGCGGTCCGACCGATTCGACCAGTAAAACCAATGGTCAGTTGGCTCACAGGTTCACTGTCCGGTCCGGTTCTGAAAACATTGAATAAATGACAAATAAACCAGATTTCCTTTTTCTTTTTAACATTTACCATTTTATTTTTATTTTTTGAGGAATATTTACCATCATCTTTAAAATAAGGGTAAATTACATATACCCCCTCAGGTAAGTCCTAATTACAAAAATCACCCTCACGTATTGGATATTACAAAAATCCCCCTCAGGTTTGTCACCTTCTTACAATTAACCCCTTGCCCATAAAATATTCCAATTTTGCCCTTGGGTGTTATTTGTATTTTTTGTAATGTCTTATAAATGTTAAAACTTGGGATCTAATTATTATATCTTATTAATTAGAAAAGAGATAATTATATATTTACTACCAGAATAATTGATAAAATTTATAATTGTCCATAAGTTTTAATAAATATTGCAAAAGAAAAGGTATTTATATATTTATTAGCAATTTAAATTGTAAAATATTAAATTAAATATAATTTTAATAATATATTTTATAAATATGAATTGTTTACACATTAGTTAAATGAATTTATTTTTTAAATTAGTAAATTTAATAAATTATATTGTATTATAAATAAGATATTTTAATTTATTAAAGTTTATATTGTATTATAAATTGAAATATTTATTGAAATTTATGCGAAATTATAAATTATATTAATTATTTTGGTGGTAAATATATGATTATTATTTTTATATTTACAAGATAAAACAATTAACACCCAATTTTTAAAATTTATAACATATTACAAACATTACAAATAACTTCCAAGGGCAAAATTGGAACATTTTAGGGACAAGGGGTTAATTGTAAGAATGTGACAAACCTGAGGGGGATTTTTGTAATATCCAATACGTGAGGGAGATTTTTGTAATTAGGCCTTACCTGAGGGGGTATTCGTAATTTACCCTTAAAATAAAATGAAAATGGAAATATTGGTGAAGGGGAGACAGAAAGTGGAAGAGAGAGAAAGTACAGGTCGACGAAGAGCGGGGAATCAAAGACAATAGATACAGAATTGCAAACCCTAATCGAATTTTGTCTTCTTCCTTTCTGATTTCCATGTAATACAACTACAACTTGTTATCGCATTTCTCCTCCTACACATACAGCGTTTCTGCACGTATAACCAATCGTTTACTATTCTCTCATTTCTACGATCACCCACTCTTGCCGAATTTGATTCCGTTCAATTATCGGATCCAGCCCATATTGCCCTACTAGCTAGGGCAATTCTCTGTTTCAGATCTGCCGTTTGCGAATCGAACCCCACGATGGATGATTTGGATATGCTGGGCCGTGATTTTGGGTTTGGTGCCCGAGGAAAATCGAACCCGATGAGATCCTCCGCTCAATCGGATCTACGATCAATTGACGATCCATTGTTCAGCGATGTGTTTGGTGGCCCCCAAAAGTATAGCTCAAACCCCAATAACAGTAATAGTAACAGTAACAAGCACTCTGCCATGAGTGATTTCGATTACGATTCTATTTTTAATTCGTCAGAGCCGAAGAGAAACGACTTTACTAAGAGTAGCAGTAGTAATAAGACAACCTCCTCATTTCCGGTGTATGATAAGCCAGTATATGATGAGGATATATTTGATGGATTGCCTGGGGTGAAGAACAAATCAGTAGCTGCAAATGTGAGGTTCGAAGATGACATTTTTGCTTCCAATTCATTGCCGCCTTTGAGTAAGAGTAGGAATCAGAAGAGTGATTTTGACGAGTTGTTGGGGAATTTGGGGAAGAATGAGAAGGTAGGGGAGAATTATTACAGTAGTAGTGCTAAGAGCAGCTCGAGTTCGAAGGGATTTGATGATTTGTTAGTGGGGTTTGGGACTGGCAGTTCTGCTAGTAGCAACAGGTACTTTTCTTGGGTGATGATTCAGTTGAATGTTTTATTTATATAGCTGAATTGATTTGCTTTGTTTAACTCATTGATCCATGGTAGAATAGTGATTTGTTCCATATGAAAGTCGTTAGCTTAAATCATGCTGATCATGAAATTGTTAAAGTTTTATAGATAAGTATGTCATGTATAATGTATTGCTTGTCAGTAGATGGATAGAAAAACCGAAAAAATTGGTGCATTTAATCCACATATAAATGGGTCTCGGTGTTGATGTAACTTATAGGATATAAACTATGGAGAATTTTACTAATCTCTATACATAGAGGTATGACCATAGAGATTCAGTATGTGTACAAAATGCTAGAACTATTAAACATTATTGTCGAAGAGAGACATTATATTGGCATGACATTTTGGATAGTATTTTGTGCTGCTTTTCAACTTCGCTAATTTTGCATGCTACCTGCAGGCACCTTTTTGGTGCCCTGGCAGCTGCAATAGAACTTTTACTGTTTCTAAAGAAGAAAGACTATAAAAATCAACCGTTCATTTGGAAGCACGATACATAAAATATTTTGCCTGACACAGTGTTTGGATGTCTTCAGAACAGAAAGTTATTTATTGAGAGCAACTTGTAGGTCACGCACTTGCTCAGTCACTATCTATACCATTTTTACTCCCTCTCTCCAGTCTCTTTCTAGCTCGGTCTATCTTTGGGTCTCCAAAGGGCAAAAGGTCTTTCGATGATTAAAAGGAAAAGCTTGTCTTAGATTTTGATTTCTTGATGTTAGTGTAGATTGTTAGGCCATGATATTGTCGGGTCTAGTTACTTTGGGTTGATATTTCCATTCTGATTCCTCCAACAGCCATGCTACTTGTTGCTACATCTGAATGAAACTTTTTTTCTTTCTTCCACCAACAACTGAATTTTATTCATGTGAATTTGTTAGTGAAATGTACAAGAAAGATGGAAATACATCTACAAGAAACTTGTAATCATAATCAAAATGAAAATGAGGTTTATCACTTTTGGTGTTCTTGGATCTGGAGGACATGGAAGCTGGTGAAATGAGACCTTTCATCTGTTTATTGTATTTAGGTATATAAATTATCTTTCTTTGAGAACTTGACCAGCATAATTATTTCTGCCAACATGTCCAGTCTTGACTTGAAGCCAGAAACCATATATTAAGACGAAGAACCAAGTATCCTTTACATGCTCCTTTTAAGCGTCATTTGACTTCATATAGTTTAGTTGATACAATCAAACATATTGATTTATGACTTAAAAGACCTAGATTCTAATAAGTTGTTTGTATAATGCACCAAAGCTTGATTTAATTGTGAAATCAATGGTAGCAAAGTTGACAAATAATTGTTTTTTCTTTCTCCATGTTATTCAGTACCTTAACACCAGCATAATGCACTCTTAGCCCCTGCTCAAGCCCCAGTGACGAAACTGCGACTAATACAATTTTCTGTATTCTCTTGATTTGTTTGTTTATGATGTTCTGATCTCCCATTGTAGTTAAATAATGAAATTACAAATCTGGGGGTGAAATGGTGATGTATGATCTTGAATAATACCTCCAATAGTTTATATGTTCTATACAAATTCAACGTATGAAGGCATAGAATACACAAATTTCGTGGTCCATTATCTTTGCAAATTTTTCTGAAAGACAATGTATACAACCTATTTAAGAAGAAACATGTAAGAACTCTTGAGTGACATCTTTTTCCACAGACCAATACCAGAGTCAAGTCAGAGCTCTGTACCAACTGCTGGTTCAAAACGTGGGACTGTCCTGGACGATCCTTTTGTAGTCTTGGGATCAAGTTCAACCCCAGGCTCTTCATCACATGGGGTGTTCACTGATCCATTGGAGGAGATCAGTAAGCTTGGGAAGTCTAGGAGTGCAAGGGCTGAAGCTTCATCTGGCAGTGGTGGAGCATTTGATGACATAGATCCCCTTAGTAATTTTGCAAAACCTGCAAGTTCATTTTCACCTGGGAAGGATAACAGAGGTATGAATGGGAGTCCCTCGAGATCAGCAACATTTCAAGCAGATACTTCCAGAGAACAGAAGGGGAACTCTTCTTTCAGATATTCAGAGAGTAATACTGAGAAGAAAGTTTCTGTGGACAATATTCAGGAACCTCCCTTATTTGATGTGCCAAATGTTTCAACAGATTTTCAGAGATCTTTTGGTCAAACTGTTTCTCCTCAATATAATGAAACAGGTCCGCAGGTTGATATGTCTCCAACATCAGAAGGACTGGGACAACAATTTGATGATGTATGGCTAACTGTATCAGAGATTCCTCTTTTTACACAACCTACAGCTGCTCCACCCCCCTCACGACCTCCTCCACCCTTGCCTCGTCAAACTTCAAGGTCAGAAACAGGTTATTTTTCATCAAGTTCAAGGAAGAAGGATGATGATATGTTTTCACCTTCAAGTTATAGCCAATATTCTCAAAGTCCTAAGCAGGCCCGGCCTGCTGCTAAGGGCCCTCCAGTCTCGCAGTTTGATGAACTCGAGGATTTTGCCATGGGTAAGTCCCGGATCAGTGTTGACGAAAGTGCCTATTTCCATTCTAGTGAAGAAACCAACGCATTCTCTGCAGCGGCCGCATCTGCTGCTGCTATGAAGGATGCTATGGATAAAGCTGAAGCTAAATTCAGACATGCGAAGGAAGTACGCGAGAGAGAATATGCAAAGGCCGCTAGAAATAAGGAATCTGTGCAGCTCGATAAAGATGATCAGGATGAGGTGGAATTAGAGTTCAGGGAAACCCAGGAGAGATTAGAGCGTGAAAGAAAACAAAATGATGAGGAAGAGAGAGAGCAGAGAAGACTAGAGAGGGAGAGGGAGAGATCAAGGGAAATTGAAAGAGAGAAGGCTAGACAGGCCGTGGAAAGGGCTACTAGGGAAGCACGGGATAGAGCAGCAGCTGATGCACGCGAAAGAGTGGCTGCTGAAACTCGCTTAAAGGCTGAAAGGTCTGCTGTTGAAAAAGTAAATGCTGAAGCTCGGGGACGTGCTGAAAGAGCAGCCGTTCAGAGGGTACAAGCTGAAGCTCGTGAAAGAGCTGCTGCTGGAGCTAAAGAGAGAGCAGAAAAGGCTGCTGCTGAAGCTAGAGAAAGGGCTGCTGCAGAAGCTAGGGAAAGGCTTGCTGCAGAAAGGGAGAAAGAGGCACGGGATAAAGCTTCTGTGGCAAGGGCTGAAGCAGAAGCAAGGCGTCGAGCGGAACGAGCTGCTGCTGATAGGGCTGCAGCAGAAGCTCGGGGGAGGGCTGCTACAGAGGCGCGAGAAAGGGCAGCCACTACAAAGATGGACCAACAAAAGAATGATAATGATCTGGAGGCCTTTTTCAGCATGGGTCGAGCAAGCAGTGCACCAAGGCCCCGAGCAAATTCCACTGTAAGTTCTAGTTGCACAATGATATGTATCATGGGGCTTCTTTCTATTCCTGACATCAAGTCATTCACTTTTCTTCTTATTCTCCGCTTCTTGTTTTTTAGTTTCAGGATCCGTTTTCGGATCAGCAATTCCAACAGAAGGGAGGATCTGAAGCTGCAAAGAGGACGTCGTCATCTACAGGAGCCTCATCCAATATGAAGAAAGCTTCTTCAACTACTAATATTGTTGATGATCTATCTTCTATTTTTGGAGGTATATCCCCTTTTATATCACTCACTTAGAAAAGTTATTTAGCATCTCTCTTGGACTGACTGCTGTTATACTTTCGGAATAATCTTCCAAAGGTGCTCCATCATCAGGGGATTTCCAGGATGTTGAAGGGGAAACTGAAGAAAGAAGAAGAGCCAGACTGGATCGCCACCAACGCACTCAAGAGCGGGCAGTATGTAATCGTTTCCTTTTTGCTAACAATGCTTTCCAAAAAAGAAATATTCATTGGTTTAAGGATATATCAGCATTTTTTTTTTTAAATTTCTGTCTCATTTGCGTGTTATTATCTATTTCATTATTGAAATTTGGGTTCCATGTGCTCAGGCCAAAGCATTAGCTGAAAAGAATCAGCGGGACCTTCATGCTCAGAGGGAACAAGAAGAAAGACATGTAAGTTGCTGCAGAAAAGTTGATATATCGCTAGCGATGGCATTAATGTTCTAACAGCAAACTATGTTTAGTTGTTGAATATGTCTTCATGGTGTATTGTTCTTTATTAAACTCATACTAATTTCTTTTTTTTTTTTATTATCATAAAATTATGAAGACATATTTATAACAAAAAAAGTACTATTGTTGAACTTAAGTGTCATCTAGGATGGTGTTTTGGATTTTAGAATATAATTAATAGTTTTGTCAACCAGTGTTGATGTTTAACTAAATACCTGTCTGTCAACTAAAATAACTTCAATCTAAAATTGATGTGAACTTATACATTGTCAGGTGATCAGTATGCTATGTTTTTAATCATGGATTTTGACATCAGCTTCATGGTTAAACATAGACTCATTTATATTGTGCCACATAAATTTGGATATGATAACTCTTAAATTCGCTGTTTGATTCTTTATTTGAAACCATATTATATTAAAGCTTTGTTTACGAACTTTAGAAGTTCAGCTAGTTTCAGCTTTAGGTCAGCATTGATCTGATTGCAAACTAAAGATGCTTATGTAGATGAATGTATGTCAAATTACTTTCTTACTTTGATCTGGTTTAATTACAGAGAATTGCTGATACATTAGACATTGAAATCAAGCGTTGGGCTGCTGGGAAGGAAGGAAATTTGCGAGCTCTGCTGTCAACTATGCAATATGTGCGTTGTATTATTTTTCTGCCGTATGTTTAAGCTGTATCATATTTTAAAATTTGGGTATGCTATTACTGATTTCTGAATGCGTTTCCCCCCATTCATTTTGACATCAAAATTGGTATTTGAAACTGCACTGTGACATTGTACTGAGACATTGTATTACTTTGCCTTCAGTTTGTTATAAAGGTTGTATAAATATTCCCTTGATAACAGGTGCTTTGGCCTGAATGTGGGTGGCAGCCTGTATCTTTAACAGATTTAATCACTGGTGCCTCTGTCAAAAAAGTTTACAGAAAAGCTACTCTTTGCATTCATCCTGATAAAGTGCAGCAAAAGGGTGCCAATCTTCAACAAAAGTACATTGCAGAAAAGGTCTTTGACTTGCTTAAGGTATTATTTCAAATATCTAGTTCAATTGCAATTTTGTTGTTTCTTTTTCTTATTAAATTGTAGGCATGAATTTCACATCTTAAAGTTAATTATGTATATATGCTTCTTCATCTAAATTTTAATTATGTATACTTCCCATAATAGAGAATGGTTCTTCCGTCTGAAAAACTTTTCTAATGCAAAGTCAATATTGAACAGGGTGGGTTTCAAACCATATTTTTTTGATTACATAATCTCTTCTGTTATGGTGATGAGTGTGATAGGGGTATTTGTAATGTGAAACTTTATAGTAGGGAGAACATTGGTAATTTGGGCGAGCGTATAAATTCACTTAATCTCATGCAGTTTCTTGTAATGAACGAAGAAACATGTGATGCATATGTATGTGAAGTTTTCTTTTTCTCTTTAAGGGAACTTTCTTTCACTTTTTGAGTTTGATATGTCAAATAGGAGGCTTGGAATAAATTTAACTCGGAGGAGCTATTCTAAAAGATGTCACAAATTGTTTTTCTTCGAGCTAGCTGCCACCTTTAGAATCACACCATTGGTAATACATGACTTATCTCAAACATATATATGCAATTGATGCACCGATGCTTTTGTGCCTTTGATCTTCTCATGTTGCTGAGTGTGGATTGTGAAAGGAAATGTGCCATTGAAATGCTTGAATGGTTTGTACATGTAAGCCGACTGTATATTGATATCGCCAGAGATGCGAGCAAGTGGTAAAGAATATCATTCTTTTAATATCTTATGCTACTAAACAATAGCGCAATCACCATTCTCACACAAACGAGGTGATTCTTTTGTCTAAATATCTTATTGACCTTTTTTCCCCCCCTCTTTTGTTATTTTTGTCCAGTTCCAATTCATTTGAGTTAGGTTATTATGTGTATAAAACATGAAATGTTATTAAAATGCGCCATGTATGATTGATGGGTTGAGAATTATTTGAAAGCAATATCTATTGTTCCATTCAGATGTATTTAAGTTCTATTCAATGAAAGTCTTTTTTTACTATTGTTGCTGGTATTATTTGTGTCTCAACTTCATATAGTGTTCTTAATTGCTATTCTAGTCTATCTACGAGGCTTAATTTGCTGTGAATGCAGTGATGCTACTCTTACATGATAACTAGGGTGAGTAGGATTCATATAGGACCCCTAATTTATATCTATATTCATTTACACACTTGTCGCTCATCAAGCACCCCAGTGGATTGAATCCACTGGGGTAGGCACGAAATTTGCAAGTAGGTGCTTCTGCTATTGCTTCTTCAACTGAAAAGCAGGTAAAAGCAGGTTGGCAAGAAGCAGCTAAGGAGGTGCTTCTTCCATTGCTTCTTTTAGGTGGCATTTTTGTAATAAGTAAATCTATTTTTTTTTACATATTTGCAAACACCTACTGCTTTTGAATAAAAGTACTTATTTTTTTACTGTTGCTTCAAGGAGCTACTTTTGGGCTTTCAAAAGCATTTGCAAACATCCCTTAAATCTTGCATGCAACACTTTTATTTATAGTACTAGTGATTGTGATTCTTGTGAACTCTAGAAGATACACATTGCGTTTGGTATTTGTAATTCCAAACGCCAGAATCTCACCGCGGTGAGTATAAACCTCACCGCGGTGAGGTTTATACTCACTGGCGGTGAGCTTTAGGGCGTTTGGCGTTTGTTCTTCCCAAACGCTAAACGCCACAAAAACGTGAAAAAAACAATAGATTTTTTTCGCGTTTTTTCTACCAATCACTCAAAAATTCAGGTTTATGTTGTTCTCCTTCCTTTTCCTCTTTGATTTTAGTGAAATGTGTGTGAATTTTTTTAATTTTGGGAGAGAATTGATTTAGGGTTTTTAGAGAGAATGAAAAATGGAAGAAATGGGGTTTGATTTTGATTTTTTGAAATTTAGGGGTATAGTTAATAATTTATTAAATTGTAGTTTAATTAGGAAGAGTTAATTAAGTTAGTTAAGTTAATTAATTAAACTCAATGGCCTTTATAAAATTTATAAATTTTTAATGGCATTTTCCTAATTTTATATTTTGAAAAGGGCCTTTTTAAAATTGGCTCAAGGCAAGTCATTCTATATTTAGATATACTATAAGTCTTATTTAAATTAGGTTTGATCAAACATTTGGAGTTGTTTGGACGTCCAATCTCTTTGAAATCAAGCACACAATCGACCTTGTTCAAAATTCGAGTTGATCGTTGCTTGTCTATGGAAATGTCGTACCATTGCACTAGAGATAGTTTACAACGATATTGTCTGTTTCTCGGTCCTAGTAAATGTGCGCAATAAGAAATTCGAAATGAACTTCCCCATTGGGTACTACGGCAATGCATTTGTTTATTCCACGGCCATGTCAAAGGCTGGAATATTAACTAACAGTCCATTGTCATATGCTTTGGATTTGGTTCAATGGGCGAAGAATCGAGCAGACCAAGAGTATGTTCGATCGACAACTGATCTCAGGGTGATTAAAGGATATCCAAAGTATGGGCTGCCATTGAACTACCTCGTCTCGGACTTGACAAATATTGGTTTTGATAAACTTGATTTGGGATGGGGGAAACCTTTGTATGGGGGTGTTCCTTGGGCTACTTCTTCAAACATTAGTTTTCTTCAAATTTGAAGAACAATGATGGGGTTGTTGTTTCCATATGTTTGCCACCTTTGGCTTTGGAGAAGATGAAATATGAGTTGATAAAGATGACTTGTATTGAATCAATAAGAAAACTTTGAGGACAATATGATTTATGGGAATTTTATCGCAGTGGAATTCAAAGGGCCTGTTTGTTTGGCGTTTGGGAAAGTAGTGGAGGTTTGTGAAATAATCTCGATTTGCGTAATGTTGTTTGTTTGGGTTTTGAGAGAGTGGTTTGAGAAATAAAGTAAGTGTAGGTTTTTTTGAAAGAGTTGGGTTGTAGGTGTAAGATGTGTAAGGTTTATGTCAAATCATGTTTTGTGTAAGATAAATGTTACTTTATGTCAAATTAAAGTAGAGTTTGTATATGTTTTGTTTAGAGATAAGAAAATTGTTGTTTGTTTGGCTTTTGAGAGAGTAGTTTGAGAAAAATAATGGATGAAAAATTTATTTCGAAAAATAAAAAACATGTTTGTTTGGCATTTCCCAAACACAAAAAAAATTTGGGAAACGCCAAACAAACTGACCCAAAGTATTTACTATTATGTTTATTTGAGCTAAACACTTTGATACTTTTGGGCCTAATAGTGGATTGAACTGAAGCCCAAAAAATAATGAGGATAAAATTAACTAAAGGCCCTAAACAACTCGCGTAGCACAATTTTAATTGTGGTCCAAATTCAATAAAAGCCCAACATGACCTATGTTATTTCTTTTTCAAGAAATATCCTTTTATTTTATAAAATACTGCACAATTTTTTTTTTTCATCCAAAGTAATGAAGAACGTCTCTCAATCGCATTTTGTGAGACTGTGACTCAAATCTAATAAGATTAAATTTATAAATTACCTAAAAAAAAAACCCTTCTTTTTCTCGTACATATAATATTCTAAAAAGCTCTGAAAGATGGAAATCCAATTTTTTTCATAAGAAGATGGGAAAAGCACTTAGTATTCGAAATGACGAGTTATATAATATAGTTCATTGGCTAATATATAACGAAATCCCTCCCAACATAGGGAACGACTGTCACCTGTGAAATAAATGTACTTATATATTATTGAATATGTATAGTACTTTGGACTGTCACATAGATAATTATTAGAATGAAATGATAGTAATTGGATCTTTGAATAGAGCAATGATATGGGGCCTCAAAACATTTTCTGGGTTTGTGAACCCATCTTCACCATGAATGTAAGTGACATAAGTCACCCGTGCATAGTTGAGGACCCGCTCTATAATATCATGACTTGGTAATGTGGCCAGTACCCGTTCTTCATTTATAGTCATCCAACAATCTTCAGCTAGTTCAACAAACTTATCCACAGCCTCTTGTTTTGATACGCCATGCTCTTTCTTGTAGCAATCAATTGACGTTGCTAATAGACCTTCCTTGTGTTCGCGCTTCAAATTAATGCATGCATGCATGATCATATATATTAAGATACATATATAATTTGGTAATGAAATAAAATTAATTACATACTTGAAAACTGGCTATATCATTCATGTATCGACCATAGTGACCAATAGCCTTGACAATTTTAGGCTCACTGTTGAGCCATTCAAAATATTCTTTGGTGACAGATTCCATGCCCATGAAGGATGATGACAAGAGTAAATAGCATGTGCTATTGATTACTGCATACGACATGTAATCTTCAAATGTAGGCACCTCTTCTCCCATTTGCCACGAGGCCTTTTTCTTATAGCCCCTAACCAGTTGTTGCATCTAGCTCCAAAATAATTAAGAAATAAATTAGTTAATTTGAAAAATTAAAATTAAAATTAATTAATGCGCGCGGCTCACTGCTTGTCTAGCGTAAGTGACGGCATAAGATCTTCCTTGTAATTTAATCTGCACTTCATTTTCAAACTCCTCGTCGTATGTGTTTATAAGAAGCCTACAAATAATCTTCATGTAGTCTGGGAGCTGATCATTAATTTCGTTTATATCCCATCTGCGCGCATATGCATGCAGAGACGAATTAGAAAAATATATATATACACACTATTTCTACTTGGTATATAATATAAGTAGTAATAATTAAGAAATTAATGTTGCATAAAGATCATATATATATATATATATATATATATATATATATATATATATATATATAGTAATAGCACGTACCTTTGCAGAGTCTGAGTACAAATTTCAATTTCTTGAAATGTTGCATAACGATCATATGTGTCATTAGCAATTGTTAACAATATTAAGGCTTTAGCATTAGCCAATCGAGAAAGAGAGTGCAAAGGCTCAAAATTGAACGCCATGCCCCAAAAATAGCACTCCACAACTCTATCTCTCACGTGTGGAAGTTTCGAGATAAGGTCCGCTTCTTTCCACCACCTGTATGTAATTAATGTACGTCATCATCAATAATTAATTAATTAATAAGCAAGAATAATTAATGACAATTAAATAATGTTCACGTACGTACTAATTTAATTTGTTCAACATTCAAGTTAGTTAATTAATTTCACATTATTAATTATATTTTTTGTATAAATAGTACATATATATATATACATTAGGAGATCGCGCAGCTCTTTCTTGTGCAAATTTTGCACATAGTTGAAATCCAAAATAGCCAGCCTTAAAAGCACTTGGTTCTTGGACTCTTCTTTCTCGTAGATTGAGATGTAATTACGCGTTTCCACTCTTGGAACGCCTCTGTGAGTTGGTTGTACTAGAGCTTGTTTAACTTTTTCTTCAAGTACTAAAGAGTCGTCTAATTTAGGTAGCGCGTCATTGAGATAGTACTTTGTGAACACCATGGCTTCTTCTAAGATGTCTTCTCCATGAAACTTCAAATATGTTGCTTCGTACAAGCTTAGCAAACCCTTAATGTCACTATTCAGGTTGATATCAAATTTGTTGTCCTTGCCCTTAAACTTGTCAAAAACACCTATAATATATATATATTCCAAATCACTTAGTTAATATATTCCAATTTCAGCAATAATTAATATATCTAACATAAACAATATTAGTGCCTCATGTTAATTAAACATTGAACTGAATTAATTTTATCAGCAACCACAACTAGCTCTCTTTATATATAAAAAATAAAGAAATCTATTTAATTTATTGTAGTTCGTTAATAATTATAATGAGGTACGTACGTACGTAGTTCATGTTCAAGAGAGAAATCAATTTAATTGGTGAAGAGTTAGAGATCTTACTGCAAGGAATATTATGACCATGTTGCCTAAACAAACGAAATCCAAGTGCGGTTGTGAATAAATCATAGTTTCCATCCTCAAAATTTGTCTGAAATTCGATGAAGATTTTTCCAATTTGCTCTTCAATCTGTTGCTGAAAGTGATATGACACTCCCAAACGTTCGATAGAGTCGATTAATATTATTCTGTCTTTTATTTTACTTTCTTTAGACACTGTAAGCATCACCTTTACTTCTTCCTTCAATACTTCAATTTGTTGGAGATACATTTCTTGAACCTGTAATTTGTATACATGAAAGTGAAAAACATTGAACATGTACACATGTAACAAAACTAGCTAGTAGATTCTTATCACTTACAGTTGAATTCTTCTTATTTCCTTAAAAAGAAAAAAAAAAAAGTAATGTTAAGTTGTTTGTATGAGTTAGAGTGTATTGTCCTCGGATCGGTCTATCAAGCAGCTGGCACAAATCAATATTTTCATTCATTATTCATAAATAAATTCTCAATTAACCACACGAATGTTTTAGGGCCATTTGGATGGGAGGATTTGAAATGAAGAGGGATTTCAAATGAATTGATTTGAAATTCATTTATTTGAAATATCTTGTTTTGATAATTTTTTTTTACAAAGAATTTCAAATCCATTGTTTGATATTTGTCGGATCCGAAGCTCAATTCAAAAACCAGAATACAAAAATTCAGATTTCACAAGATCCAATTAATCCAACTAAATTAAATAGATTCTAGACCGATTCGGCCGAGACGGACCCATATATAGTTAATCCTAAATGGAATGGCACATCTTCTGATGTAGGCCAGAAAAATTCCGACTCAAATTTAATTTGGGTTGGTTTCAACTACAAATAAGTGTATAAATGTTTTTAGTATTTAATCATATATAGTTCTCTCACCGTCCAATTATTTCTATTCCATTAGTTATAGTATTCGGTCAAATTTTTCAATTTTTTAAAGTGATTTATCATGTTGACAAAATTCACATTTGTGGTGTATTAAACATTTTAAATATTAATATATATAGTGGCATATGATATTATCAACTTATTAGTGAAATATATTAATTAAATTATTTATTATAATTTTTTATAAATTTAGTAAAGTTAACTTATCAACTGTACCCAAAAATAAAAATAAATGGGACGGAGGAAGTATTTTTAATATTTTATAATTTGGACATCTCATTCTCATTGTGGATTTATATAAATAAAAGTCGCTTATGTTTGTGTGAGAGTCATAAACATTAAACTATAGTATAGTATAGGGTATATAATAATTAATTTACCTCACTGTCGAATGAAAATGAAGTGAAAATATCACTGCATATACAGGGTTGATAACTCTTCACAGGCCGGAGAATGTCCTTTGGGCCATCAAGAACGCTAAGAGCAGCCATTTTTTCCGGTAGTACTGAGCGGCGGCGCCTATATTTTATTCGTATAGATGAATCATGGATTATTGGATGGATGGGTATATAGTATATATATGCGCTTTGATGATGCGGTGTGAAAAATGTCAGAGGAGCAATCTATATTTTAGATTATTTAATTTTGAATACTTACATTTTTCCTGCTGATGTAAATATTTTTATATTTTATTGGGTTTAGATTGTCGAGAAATTCTTACCCAGATATAGACCCCCTCAATTTATTTTAGTATAGTAGACTTAGTAGTGGGTATATTTTTTTTAAAAAAAAGAAAAGAATACGGAAATAAAATAACTCAATTGACCAAACAAGTCAACATTCAGCAGGACAAAATTTTTTTTAGCCCAATTAGCAATTCTCAGCCCAAATAAAAAATTAGCTCAATTTAAAACATAATATTAATCCATCATAATATTATCTAATTTACACTATTCGAGTCTCAATTAAAGCCAAAATCTTCTTCCAACTCTCAATCAACTCCCAACATCTTCAAATTTTATGTAATTAAAGTATCTCGTGGGGTTTATTTTTGTCAAACTCCACCGCTTCGTTTTTGTATCGCGTCATATATTTTCTCGTAAATAATATAAGCTTTAAGTTTGGCTGTTTGATTGTTTTTTTGTTTGACGACACCTAAAGTAACTACATGACAAATAAATTCCTTTGTTTTCTTGACTGTATGTATTAAGCAAATATTATAAATTATTGTGTTAAAATAACAATGAAATCAAATTTAAGTATAATTTAAAATGTAGTGTCTAAAGAAAGTAAAATAAAAGACAGAATAATATTAACCGACACTATTGAACGCTTGGGAGTGTCAATATGTCATATCACTTTCAACAACAAATTGACAACTTGAACAACTCTTTATCGAATTTCAGACAAATTGTGAGGATGGAAACTATTATTTATTCTCAACCGCACTTGGATTTCGTTTGTTTATGCAACATGGCCATAATATACGGCAATATTTCCTTTTAATGATTTAAGTTATTTTTGGAATAGGTGTTTTTGACAAGTTTAAAGACAGGATAATTAACAAATTTGATATAAATCTCCATAGTGATATTAACGGTTTGCTAAGCTTGTTTAAGCAACATATTTAAAGTTTCATGGAGAAGATAAAAGATCGCAATCTATTATCTAAACGAAGCGATATTTAAAATAGACTATTCTTTTAAAAAAAAAATTATTACGCTCCACACGAGGGCGCAATACAAAGCAAGTACAACCAAAAACTCTCAAAGAAGAATAGTCAGGAGCATGCCCACAAAGTTTTTCAAAAGGAGACAGACCTAATGAGTGAGATAATGGAATCTTATTGATCAAGTTAACTGCAGTAAGAATTGCTTCCAAAAATAACTTAAATCATTAAAAGGAAATATTGCCGTATATTATGGCCATGTTGCATAAACAAACGAAATCCAAGTGCGGTTGAGAATAAATAATAGTTTCCATCCTCACAATTTGTCTGAAATTCGATAAAGAGTTGTTCAAGTTGTCAATTTTTTGTTGAAAGTGATATGACATATTGACACTCCCAAGCGTTCAATAGTGTCGGTTAATATTATTCTGTCTTTTATTTTACTTTCTTTAGACACTACATTTTAAATTATACTTAAATTTGATTTCATTGTTATTTTAACGAGTTGGATACTAGGTGAGTTAAGAGCTTGGTGTTTCATATATTTTTCATTTTTTGTTTTTTAATCTGAGCTCTAGACGTGTTTCAAAACAAATGTTTTTTTTTAGTATTAAATCACGAAATATCAAACATTTATTAAATTACGGAAGTAACCCTTAATTAACTATGTCTAAAATCTTGTTCATATTATTGAAACTTTCTCTCTATAAATTTTTTCCTAACTTGAGATCTCCAACATCCACCATTTTCCCTTCAATATAACCCACACAACAACCCTACCTGAACAAGTCCAACACCGAAGATTTTTTTATTTATGGTTCTTCTTTTTCAAATTTTTTGATTTAAATCAATTTGAATCAGTTTTCCGTTCCTTCAGTCGACTATTGCAAGTAAGGCCATCTCCAGTGAGTATGGACTCCCCTTCCCCTCAGATTCTCCTCCCCCTTCAGACTCCACTTTTTATAATCATCTTCAGTGATTCAATCTTCTCATTCTATTTAATTTCAATTCTCATACTTCCCCACTCTCACTTAATCTTCCCACTCTTTTTATATTGCTCATAATTGGTTTCATAATAATAATAATAATAATAATAATAATAATAATAATAATAAAGTCAAAAGTAAATTAAATATTTTCATTAATAATAAGTAATTTTAACATTGACATTAATAATAACTAATTTAGCATTGACATTAATAATAAAAAACATTTAATGATAACATTACAATAACAATATAATAACATTACAATAACATTACAATAATTAATAGAAGTCAATTGCCAACTTCAAGCCGACTTAGTCGAACATGCGTGGTTAACACACGGTCCAAATGATGGTCATGTGTAATAATTTCAATATATATTTGATAGGGTTATGTCGTTTTTAATTTAATTTATCGTATTTAAATTATGTAACCAGTATTCTATTTTTAATCCACTGGTCGTATTTAATTTCCATAAAAAAAAAAAATTACAATGTGATTAAATTTCAAACAAAAAATAAAATTAATGTTGAGTTTGTTACATAAAAGTTATAATATTACAAGTAATAAAATATCTTTATTAATGTTAACTTTATCACCATTTATTCCACAAAATTCTAATTCTCATATATTTCCACTATTTTTTCATAAAATTAATAATAATAGAGCTAAATAATAATAACAATTAATAAACATTGCACATAAAATTACAATATTACAAGTTATAAAAGTACAAATTATACAATTAATAAAATTAAACTAGTGTTAAGATTTTAAAAAATACACTTTTTTAACTATAATTAATCTAAATTAAAAAAACAAAAAAAAAATTAAAAAAAAAAAGTAAGAGAAGGTGTGTTGGGCGGTGGTTGCACAAAGACTCCCCTCTCTCCCTCCCCCTCCTCATCAAAGTTCATTTTTTCTCCCTCTCCCCCACGGACTCCCCCTCCCCCCGGAGCATTGGAGATGCTCTAAGCAATAATGCGAATGTGGTAAAACTATAAATAACTTCACAATCGTCTTTTAGGGGTTTCAATCTCATAGAAATATATAATTATTCA
The DNA here is from genome assembly GCA_030819805.1 of Penstemon newberryi var. newberryi. Lineage (NCBI taxonomy): Eukaryota > Viridiplantae > Streptophyta > Magnoliopsida > Lamiales > Plantaginaceae > Penstemon > Penstemon newberryi. The sequence continues at coordinate 47,082,559 of JAUALY010000001.1, forward strand.
CATCATTATTCCCGGCTTGCTTCGGATTCTTAATTTTGAAAGGAAAAAGGAGGATGAATTTTAAAATTCTTACCCTGCAACATTTTGTTATTCACGGAAGTTGCGCAAAGCAATCAAGGAATTTTTCACTCCATTAGCCCCAAAATTAGTGTATAGAAACGTAACTCATAAAGTACAATAAATCATTACAAAGAATAAAACAATTACAAGTATTAGATTAAGATTAATATTCTTTGAGGTGGTACGCAATAAAGAGAGGAAGAGAAAAAGTAATATGTAGTAATATGCCTGGGTGGGAGTGGTTGGTGGTGGGATAGGGTGGTTTAATGGTGAATTTGGGCTAATTGGAATGTATGTATTATAAAGTAAGTAATACGGGATATTTGTCTTTATAAAAATATATGATTTAAATATAAAATAAAATTGGACACATGTCGCTAGAAGAAGAGGTATTTAATGTGCTTCTTATTTCACGAAATCTCATTTTAGACAATCTAGGGGTGGCAAATGGGCGGGTCGGGTCGGGTCTGGGTCGGGTCGGAACGGATCGGGTCATTAATGGGTCTGTGGTAATGTGTCGTAAATGGGTCGGGTCATAAACGGATCGGGTCTTTATCGGGTCGGGTCGGGCCTGGGTCGGGTCGGCCCTTTAGTATTCATCTTCTTTTTTTTTTCTTAAAAAAAAATCCACAAAAATATTTTAAAGAAATATTAATTGTAATTGAAGGCAGAACAGAAAATTGATTTACTACAGCTGGGCGGTTTTTTTAAGTGTTTGATTGGGGCTAAGTTGCTTTGATAGCTCGGCAGTTTTTTTTAAGTTTTTGATTGTGAGTTAAATTTATTATACTCATAAGCATCTTAAGATAAACTTACAATATCTTCAACCTAATTAACATGCATATTAGGAGATATTAATTACATGATTTGAAAATATAATTTTTGTTATTCTCTTATATCTAAGAAATATAAGAAATATATTGCGTAAAAAGAAATATAAGAAATCCTTTCGAGAGTCGATACCAATATTTTATTAGTCAAAAGTGGCCATAAAATTGGTATAGAAAAGACGAATGATTTTAAAATGTTTTAATAATTTAATTTTTTTTCTCCAAAATAATGGGTTAGTAATTACAAAATAAAAAAAAATCGGTTCTAGGTCTTCAATTTTATGATAGCAAACAAGACATGATAGGATTTTCTTTTTGGAATTAAAGATAGTAGCCAAACTTGCTTTTAAATTGGGCCCATTAATTAATTGTCTTTTGTTTTTATAAGACCCATTAACTGACCCACTAGAAGACCCATTAAAGACCCATTAATTATAAAGCTGACCCAAGACTAACCCAACCCAACAAACATAAAAATTAAAGGGTTGGGTCTGGACGGGCCTGGGCGGGTCACGGGCCGGCCCGCGGGTCCAGACCCATCTTGCCATGCCTAAGACAATCCTATATTATTTTATGTCAAAATAAATAAGAGTTTGTATTATTATTTTTAAAGATAAGAAAGAAATACTTTGTAAGATGAGACTATTATTTAAAAATTAAGAGACGATACATTTATTTATTTATGAAAGTAAGAAAGAAGAAAAAATATTGTTCGATCTTTCAAAAATAACCGAAATGCATGCTAAGAGTTTGTGTACACGAAAAGATTTATGTAATGTTAATGAGTACAATCCAACGATTTATGAAGTATGTATTTACCTTTGTCCAATTATACTCTTGCATTTTTTGAGAAACATGTGATGTTGATCAGCCATATATCTGCCAATGTCATACGCCATTTCCCAAATTCTGATTTGCATGTGTACTGTTTCCGAAAATTTGCGGTATTCTGCTTTTTCAGTAATTAATAACAAAAAATATTTATGTCAAAAATTGACATGCAACTAATGACTTTTTTCCTTGTAGTCAGTATACGATTGCTTAAAAAAAAAAAAAAAAAACATAAAATTACTTGGAAAAATACAATTTTATTGTAGCATAAATTGAAATCAATTATTTATTGAATTAATTTAACTTGAAAGTTGATTCTAAAAATATTTTCAATGAAATTAAATAATCCTAACGACACCTGGTTTAACCAGGAAATTGATTACAACTCAAATTTCAATAAACATATTTGTTTAAAACTATATATGTAAATTAGTAGGAGTGTTTATTTTAATAATATAAAAAAATGAAATAGATGTGGTTAGGTGTTAAATGATAAAATATATGGTATATACGGGTGGGGTCTAAAAACAAATTAAAATACTTGAGTTTCTATTCGAGCATGTTTGAGTTTGGTTCATCATACAAATCAAATAAGTTTGAACAATATTTATCGTTTGGTAACTTTGAAGTTCAATTCGAGCTCGACTCGATAAGCAAAAAAAATGTATGTAAAATTATCAAACTATTCGATACTCGGCTCGAGCTTGTTTGATTTCGGTTCGTTAAAAAATCAAACAAAGTTCAAACACAATAACAAGCTCAATATAAAATTCAAATCAAACTTGAACAATATGTCGTTAGAAACTACTCAACTCGTTTACACTCCTATATACGGGTAAAAATGAAATATCACTGAATATATTAGGTGTTCTTTTGTATTTTACTCGAAAAAGCTAACAATGTTAATTTTTTAACCGTTGACTGCTTGTTCAGACAGTGACTGTTACCTTAGATATTTTAGGGGGTAACTGTTACATTTTATACATTAGATTAGAGAGTAATTGTTACAACCCCATATTTTAGAGGGATAGACTGTATTTAACCCTACAATTTATCTCACATAACAAACACAATTTGACATAAACTAACTTATATCTTATATTACTTCTCTTTTTCCATGATCTCTCAAAAAATATCTACAAAGTTTAATTAGCTATTTATAAAATAATATAAACGAACAATATTACAAAAATAGTATTCTCAAAATTCCAATTTATTTTTGAAACTATTCTCATAAATAGTGCCGCTGTTTGTTCCCAATAGCCTCCACGGTCCGGGTAAGCGCGTGAACGCGTGGCTCCAGCTCCACAATAACATACTAAATTGATGAATCAAAACCCTCATTTAATTTGACAAAACTACATTGGTGAGTTGATAGTGGTTGTTGTGGCGGTGGTGGAGTAGAAGAGTTTAGGACACAATGCTGGAAAACCCTAGCTCGGATGTACTGGCTGATACTACACTCAAGCGCTACGCTCCTCCCAATCAACGGTACTAACACTACTTTTTATACTTATATAATCTCTCTTTATGTTCTGTTTTCTTATTTTTTTATTAGTACTTTTTAGTGTGGTTGGTGATAACTGTGAAATTTGATTGATTGATTACATGCAGAAATCGATCACTCGGCAGGCGCAAATCCGGAGGAGGTAACTTTATTACATGCATAGGTTAAGATTTTTTTTCTCTTTATACTGCAGAAATCAATTTCTTTTGCTCATTATAATTTCCAGAAATTAAGAGCATTATTTAATTTTCCATGGTTGATTGCTTATTATTACTGTTAGGTAGCTGAAGTTGACTGCTAATTTTACTTATTATTACGTGAGTCCAAATTAAAGTTTTATCGGATGCAGGTACTGTTTATGACTAAAATTTTAGCTGCAATGTTTCTAGTTTGGTTATTAATTTCTTGATGTAAATATACTTTAGTTTATGATTGACTTCTAATAAGGTAGGTACAAATTTCAGAAAAATGTATATGTTAATTTCTTAACTTTACTAGAATAAATAATGGATTGTGAAACCTTTGAATTGAGGATCGATTGATTTGGAGCAGAGAGCAGATTGTTTGCCTCTCTCTTTCTGACCTCTCTGCTTTACTGACAAGGCAAATGGAAAAAAAGTAAAAAAAATTGATGCCGGACCCTAATGTAGCAGTCACTTTTGATCTTTAAATGTGTTATAGGATGTTCATTAAGCTGTGTTTCTTTTCATTGCCCGGAAGGTCTTGCAACTAGTTAATGTAGAGCACAAACTCCTATTGCTTACTTCTTGATAAGAGACAATTATATTCAACACAAAGCACATTGTGCTCATAGTATTGGTTGCTAGTCTTTTGTTTTGGATCTTTGTTGACAAATATTAGTACCACTTCCATCTCTGCAGAATGGATCAGGTAGATTGGTGCATGCATAAAGCAAATATGGACGGCCTAACAATCTTTTGTTTGTTCCTTTTGATTCTAAAGAACTTTTGAAAACCATTGTGAGTCATGTTATTATTGCAAAAATTGAACACTGTAAGATGACCATGTGGGGAGGCATATAAAATGTCAATCAACATCTGAGCGCTGATTTAAGAAAAAAATCCTATTGACAGGGAGCAGAGTTTGGAAAGTTTTTGCCTACAACCTCATCTTTCTATCCTATTGTCCCATAAAAAAGATAATTAGATTAACAAGGATTAATGTGATTTCGGTTTACTAGAGGGCCTTTTGTTTTATTTAGGGCATCAGGTAGGTGTGACTTTTTAAATGATAATCTGCATAGCTCTGATGCAGGGTGGTTCCATGTATTTCCTGCATAATGATGGAAATTGAATAACCTGTTGTTGGATTTCTGTATCATATATATGAACACATGTGCAACAAGTACATTTGAATATACTACTACTTGTAGGCCTAATTTTTTAGTTTCATTGTCTTCTTTGTTATTTTTGATAAGTTGAATTTGCAGATCAACCAGGATGGCTAAATGGTGCCATCAAAATTGGTCTTATAGCTGATCAGGGGCATGTACAAGGCAACAACTGTGCCAATGAAAGTCTTAATGTGAAGTTAATACCTCTACATGGTTGTGGCAATAGTGAAGCTTTTCAGCTTTTGAACAACCGTATGATTTATCTGCTTTGTCTTTCTTAAATCGATCACATTTTGTTTCATTTCTTTTCTTGGCATTTGCTGATCTCTTAGAATTTTTCGTTGATAAAACAACCAACCCCCTCCATTCATTCCCTCCCTTTTTGAGGTAAGATAAGAGCGACCCGATGGATGTATGATGGGTTTCCCCCTTCTATTGGGATGAGTTAAGCCTTTGCTCTCTGAATCCCAAACAAATAAATAAATACCAAAAAATGGCAACCTCCAGGGCCTGAAACACTAGCCTTCATTTGTTGAATCATGAACAAATTCCATCATGACTTGTATAAAGTATATGACTCTATGGCATTGGTTCTCATACTGCCACGGGGTAATGACCCCATGGCTTACATACGGTTTGTTAAATCATATATCTGGAATTAGATAAAGATAAAAAACAAAATGCAGACTTTTAGTTCACCGTGTAATGGAAAGTGCATCTGCAGAAGTGTTGTAGTTATTTGTGTCATGAAGAATTGTTCACTCAATTGCCTTATTAAAGAAGTCTATTAAGTGTTCCATGTAAACGTCTAAGTTACTCGAGTATGACAGAAGATGTCTAAGACTTTATTGGGGTTCGACATATCAACTGTTATCTTTTCGTGCAGGTTGGGCAGCTGCTATGAATGCTCGCAACAGTTTGCCAGAAGATTCAGCAGGTGAGTATGAAAAACTGCTAAATTTGAATCTTGGATTACTTTCAATATTTTTGCTTCTCTTGATATTTTAGTCTTGACAGTTACTATGTGGTTCTTTTGGTCAAATTTGTATCTGCCATGGATATCTTTGACCTACAAGCATCTTTGTGGGTATTTTTATGTCCTGTCTGAAGTGAGGGAATACTCAATCATATTAGAAATTCTTGTTAAACAATATATCAGGGATGCTAGTCCATTTTATAACTCGAAATTCTTTTCCCTGTCACCAGTGAATTTGAGTTGACCAATTTCCATATCTTGTTTGATTATTTGAACTATCTTTGGAGTTCAAACACGTTGAAGAAAGTTATAGAATGAATGTATGATATTGTGAAATACTGTCTGTTGAATTGTCATTCAGAGATTAGTTGGCCACATTTGTATGCCGCCAAACAATGTTTGATTCTTAAAAAATTGTTAGCTTCTTTGATGGTTACAGAGATTAATATATATCAGAACTAGTTAAAGCCAGTTAACCTGTGCATGAAATATAATTTGCACTTTTACCTGCAGTTATAGTTTTGATGTGAAAACGGTAGATAAGGATTTGTATTTTTACTCAGTAGGCAAAGTTATTAATATAAACCGGTATAGAATCTCCTCAACTTACCAGTAACCATGGCAAATCTATAGACAGTGTAAAAAAAAGGTTGAACATAAGCTTGTTTTTGCCTAAAACATGAGCAATTTGGAATGTTAAGTTTAAAAAGTTGTAATATCATTCGGCCATTACAATACAGTCAAAGCAAAAAACTCAAAATTTATTAGTGTGCGAAATAAGGTGATCGGAATTATACATCTTTTGAGATACTATCGCCGGTTTTGAAATCTCTAGAGAGAGAATATATCTGATGATTTTGTGTCGGAGACGGTTTCTTTTAAAGAACTTCCACATGTACCATCCTGCAACAAGTCTCTTGAATCTCGTATAATAAAGATAACCAGATCCATGCGAGACGTTGCAAATATATGCTTGTAGGGAGAAAATTAATGGATACACTGGATCTAGTATGCAAAGTGGTTTATCTTGGTGAAAAATCTATCACTAGGCGCAACTATGTTGTCAGTGTGAACGTGATTGACAATCTTCTTTTCTTGTTTATCAGAAAGGCCAGTCGTTTACACAAGGAAGTTTTCATCAGCTTTGGGTCACACAATTCTTCCACATATGGTATAGTAAATATTTTAATTCCAATTATTCAATATCACCACTCATAAACCTCCAGAAAAAAAAAATGTTGGAACATATAAATGAAGAAAACAAGAAGTGTATTCGCTCTGTTTCTCTAAAATAATACGGGGTTCTGGTTTTCTTGTCTCAGCTGTTTCAACCTACCTGTGGGACTAGTCCAGGTTTGCAGAGAGATTTCTTGAGTGAACTACGACAGGCAATACACAATTCAAATTCTTGTCCTAACCCTTAATTTGGTACACATCAGTTGAATGCTAATAACTTGTGTTGGTGGATTCAAGATCCTTTGTGCTGTACGTATTGGATCGTTTTTGCCATGCGCCAACTGCTTGTTCATGTAGATTTATCTGTCATGTGCAAGAATCTTGAAATGATTCTTCATATATGTGTGCTTGTGTATGACAAATTGACAAAATTAGAATGCTCTTTTTGTAAAGAATATGGTAAGTAGATTATTATGTGCTGTGTTCATATTCCATCATAGTAGCTTGTTGTGAAGAATATGACTCCACAGTGCTCACTCCTGAACCATCAGAGAGAATCCATTTGACCCTCTCAAAAAATGTAATGGTTTTAGTTAGTTGAGTTGACTCAAACATCACCTTGCTCATAAATTTGAATTCTTATCGAACTTTTAGGATCTTATTTTATTTTATTTTATTTTTTAACAAACCAAGATTCCAACATGATGAGCTTTAATTGAGCAACTTGACTTTTTTTTAGCTTATTGAGTTGAGTTTGAATTTTTAAGGTTCAAGACCTCGTAAACTTATTCAACGATAATTTTTGTTCAAGCTTAGTTGGTTCTGTTTAACTAGGCATGGCAAGATGGGTCTGGACCCGCGGGCCGGCCCGTGACCCGTCCAGACCCAAACCCTTTAATTTTTATGTTTGTTGGGTTGGGTTGGTCTTGGGTCAGCTTTATAATTAATGGGTCTTTAATGGGTCTTCTAGTGGGTCAGTTAATGGGTCTTATAAAAACAAAAGAAAATTAATTAATGGGCCCAATTTAAAAGCAAGTTTGGCTACTATCTTTAATTCCAAAAAGAAAATCCTATCATGTCTTGTTTGCTATCATAAAATTGAAGACCTAGAACCGATTTTTTTTTTATTTTGTAATTACTAACCCATTATTTTGGAGGAAAAAAATTAAATTATTAAAATATCTTAAAATCATTCGTCTTTTCTATACCAATTTTATGGCCACTTTTGACTAATAAAATATTGGTATCGACTCTCGAAAGGATTTCTTATATTTCTTTTTACGCAATATATTTCTTATATTTCTTAGATATAAGAGAATAACAAAAATTATATTTTCAAATCATGTAATTAATATCTCCTAATATGCATGTTAATTAGGTTGAAGATATTGTAAGTTTATCTTAAGATGCTTATGAGTATAATAAATTTAACTCACAATCAAAAACTTAAAACAAACTGCCGAGCTATCAAAGCAACTTAGCCCCAATCAAACACTTAAAAAAACCGCCCAGCTGTAGTAAATCAATTCTCTGTTCTGCCTTCAATTACAATTAATATTTCTTTAAAATATTTTTGTGGATTTTTTTTTAAGAAAAAAAAAAAGAGGATGAATACTAAAGGGCCGACCCGACCCGATAAAGACCCGATCCGTTTATGACCCGACCCATTTACGGCCCATTACCACAGGCTCATTAATGACCCGACCCAGACCCGACCCGACCCGCCCATTTGCCACCCCTATGTTTAACTAATGTGCTTCATTCGATCAAACCCAAACTTAATGTCAACGAATTTGGTATGATTTTTTACATGTATCATTCATTTACATTACAAACAAGATCTTTCAATTGAGTAGTAATTAACAGGCAGTTGAGTAGTTGTATGAGAGAGATGTAAGCCACTAATTGATTTTCAGTTCTACCAAAAAAAGTAATCATTCTTTTTTTGTATGCTCTTGGGATAATAGTTAAAGCATAGCTTGTCCATCATTCTTCTCATAGTTTCCAATCAGGAGTGTTTTCTCTTTTTGTTTTTTTGTTTTTTTGTTTCCTTATCAATTGCATCATTGCATGTGAAAAGGTTGCAAAATCGACTTTTGTGCATCATTGAAAAGGGAGAAAAATATTTCTGCACAACTTTATGAGTTGTTACAAGCTGTCACGGCAAGTATAAAAGATATTATTGTGTTATGTGATCGAATTTTACATAACATAATTTTACATTAAGTAATTTATCTCTAGCACTATTTTTCTTTTATTCCATAATCTCTAAAAAAAACTATAAAATTTTATTTTTGAAACCACTTTTATAAAACTCAACAAACAATATTATGAAAATCGAGATATTTTTAAATATCTTAATTTATCCCTAAATTTACCTTCATAAATACGAGACAAACCGGGCCTTTTTGCACGCAATTAGACTTAATGGTTTCGGATGTAATTATAACATAAACAAATGAAACCCTGCTTCAGCTGTATTTAAATTAGCTCAAAGTGGTCGAACTATTTTAATAATTCACTGAACTTCAACGTAAAAGATGAACGCTCGACACATTTAATCATTTGTTTTTTAATCAGATTACTTTGAAAAACAATGGTAATGATGTGAAAATAACAAAACTAATTTATTTTATTAGATAAAAGTATGCATAAACTTGAGATTATAAGTGAGTTATTAACTAAATTCTTCTTAAACTAATGGTAAAATATTATTAATGTTACTTATTTTAATAAAATATTATGTGTAGATATATCAAATTTATTATCGGATACATAGGTTTAACGGATTGAATCAACCTAGATCTCTATTTCGAATTACGAAGCTTCGTAATCTGGATCAGATGCATTGGATTTTCAATCGAGCAAAGATCTTGATAAATCAGACCAGAGGTTCGAAGTGATATTCGTCCCAGTTGACGGCCTGAGTTGAATACACTTTTACAAACATAAAATGAATTGAGAATTGGATTTTTATTAAGCTTGAACTTTAACCATCTAGATTATTTCCTAATGTTTCTATTCATAGCCAAAATGCGGAGAGGAGAAAGTATAATCTCTATTTCATTGATCACTCTTTTCCATTACATGTATGTTACTTGTAGTTGCTCCTCCTCCTTTACTTTGTTATGGTAATACTACATGCTGACGTGCCAAAATTAAAATTGTTTTAACTTTCTATCAATACCAAAACTTATGGAAAAATACAAAAGCTCTTGCACACAAGCTTAATGTTCGGATGTAAATATCACATAAAATAAATGAAGCAGTTCCCAGGGACGGATCCAGGAGATGTTGATGAGTAAAATTTATTGACAATGATGTTGAAAATATTTTATTTGCACGTACCCGCAAAAATAATATACTTTTGTTACTGAATGCAAGAAAAAAAAATCATAAATTAGAAGATGCAATTTATAATTGGACATAAATAGGTAAAAAAAAAAGTAGTATGTTGGTTTTTATATTCTTTATTTTTTGTTCCTTGATGATATTACTTAATCCAAATAACATAAAATGTATTTATATTTTCATAAAATTACCTGGTTGATGCAAAAAGTATTGGGCTTTTTAAAATTAGATTACAAAATGTTTAATGCCTATATATACACAAGACGTGGATGCAATCGTTTACTATTGGGCTTAAGTACCCATCAATGGACGCAGCCCAACCCACAGATTGATGATTATATTTATTTTGAAAATACAGACTGACGATTCACAAAGTGAATATTGATAACTAATACTAGTAAGTAATTATATAAATATATATAAATTATATATATGTATAAAATATTACAAGGGATTTCAGAGTATCTTTGGGACCGGGGGGGGGGGGGGGGGGGGGGGGGGGGTAGAGAACAAGTCAACAACATACATATCTCCGTCCTCGGCCGTTATTTCAACCAACTTTTTGTACAAACCAAAAAATCCTTTGAAGAATATATAATACAGTATGTTTTTGAAGTCTTCAGATTCTTGAATTTCAAGAACCTTTTGCAGGTTGAACCTCAGGGGCTGCCGGTGCAGCTTCCTTTTGTCCAATGCCTCCCATTTGTATACCTACTTGAGTCGAACCCCCGTGACTCGAAACCGCTTGAGTAGAGCCCCCGTGAGTCGAACCCGGTTGAGTAGATCCGCCAAGTGTAACTTTCAACCCTTTGTTTCTCTTGGCCTTTTGTGCCCACCCGACGAGCCCAACTTGCACGTGCTCATCGAATATTGATTTCTTGAAATGAGTTCCCATCTTCATTCCCAAGATCAAGAAAAGGGCAACAAGTTTCAGCCATAATTTATCATGTGAAATTCAGGTGTATGTGTATATACTTAGGGGTGTGTGTGTATGTATATGTATGTGTTGTGTATAACTCTATATAAGTTGGGGTTATTAGCAAAATGCACCTCTAAGTTCATTCTCATTGGCAAACATGCCCACATATCGTAATTATTAATTACTCCCCAGCACATGTGAACACAGAATATGCAACTACCCATCTACAATTATCAAATATTATCTCATTTCATCATCCTAAAGTCCTAGGTTCGATTTCCTTGAGAAATTTTTTTTTATCTCATTTCATGAATTCATATAATTAGGTTACAAAAGAGAATAGATTAATTATGACCAATCTTAAAGAAAAACAAATATAATTTATTTATTTTTGGCGTCAAAATAATAAAATAGTATTTTTTTGTTGTCAAAAGGCGTGTATTTATATTTAAGCATACTAACATAAATTGACAACACAATATGGATATCTACAGTCATTTTCACAAGAAAAAGAGAAGATAAATTATTGGTTGCGTTAATCGCACGACATGAAAATTAATGCACAAAAGGGGTCTCACTAACATTTATGCGAACACGGGCGTATATGCTAAATAATATAACAAAGGATGGATTTACTAATTAGAATGAATATAGAGGTGTACTTTGCTAATAACTCTATATATGTATGTACCAGGAAATGTAGCAAGATTTACCTGTGTGACCAGGGCATACAGCGGCAACGTACTATAGCTGCAAACGACTTGAATAAAAACTCTGAAACGACAAACAAAATCATCAGATAGGCATTCCAAAACATAACAAAACGAGAGCAAAATACTAGAGAGAGAGAGGGTGTACCCTATAATGAGTCGCGGGATGATATATCGGACCTGACCCATAATGCAAGAGTCGAAGCCATATTGAACCTATACATGATAATTAAAAAAGGAGAGGTTAATATGTGGAAAATAGCTTGTTCGTTTCTAAGTCAAAAAAAAATTCAAGAAATAAACTTGCCCATATCCAGAAGAAAAATGCGATCTCAAAAGCATTTTGGAAGAGGATAAAATGAATCAAGAAAAGGACGAAGTGGGGCCGATGGAACCAAAAGTGATTGTCAGAAGGTTGAACGACTAAATCGCCCTCAATAGCGACATGTTTCTCAGCAACCTCATGGGCCAACTGGCTAATCACGTGCTCTAGCTTCGTGCCAATAGCAATCAGAAGCTGCATGATGAACCAAATGAAGAAAGAAATTGAGTCGATTATTATGTTAATAGTATTAAATGAAAAACAGAGTAACAACTTTTGTAACTTAATTCATGTAGGTAGAATTTAGTAGATAAAACATAATGCAAATAATAGTTTCGCAAGGATACTTACAACAAACGGGATAAACGCAATCCAAAAATAAGTATGCCAACCTGCAACCAAGAAATACTTTTTATTGCATAAATAATCAAGACCATTTAAGTACATCAGATATAATTTTTTTGAAATATATATTAAAAGGTAAATATCCATTGAAGTGTACCATTGACATTCAGCAACAAGAAGATGATGACAAAAACCCAAAGATACCAACTGCGATAAAGAAAACCAGATATTAATCCATGTACCAAAGAAAACAAAGGCCAAAAAATGATGGGGAGCTATGCTAATTCAAGAGTACACTTTTAATTACCTTATGCCAACAACTACTTTGAAGTCGTCTTCAAGAGCACGTATCATGTATTTGTGGAAATTAAACTTCAGGTTTCCTCTGCAATGTGTCTGTGGCAAAGTACAAGTTCTGCATTAGACATATACACTGGAAAAAAAAAATAGGAAATAGGAAATAGGAAAGTGTATTTAAGCTAAAGGATCAACAAATAAAAAGTTACGGTAAATACCATTATGAAACCTAGTCGGAGAGCTCCATAGTCTGATTTGGTGACCGATCCATAGAATTGCTTAAAAAATGAATGCTGAAAACCAAAGGAAGAGTTAATGATCAAAAAGGCTGGAAATTAAACCACGATACTAGATATTAAATTCGATTTTGTTAGTGAAAGCTCGTTTGAGCTAGGTTTGTTTTACGTATCAAACCAAACTTGAGCAGCAAGTATTTTTGATAATTTTTTAACCGCAAGTCAAGCTCGATAAGCAAAAAGTGATAACTTATATATGTCTAAATATCAAGCTACTCGAGCTTGACTTTGGCCAGTTTAACAATCAAGATCAAACACAAATTCAAGCTCAAAAAAAAAAAAAAAAAAAAAAAAAAATCAAGCCAAGCCAAGCTTGAACAATGTGTTGTTCTACACTGCTCAACTCATTTACACCCCTATGCCGAATACGAGTGACAAGTATATAGTAGGTGAGAAACAAGGGGGATGGAATGAATAAGGCTAAGCAAATTTTACATTAGTATAGCATTGGCATCATTATAAGCCTAGATAATTAATGGCATCATAATCGACAAAAAAGTTCAAAAGACAACTTACCAACCAAGACAATATGATAGAATGTTTACCCAAGCCCGAAAATCGTTTCCTTATGAATTCATGTTGATGAACATTAGTAACCTTGTTTTTCAGAACTGCACATTAAAATTCACGATTACGATATGAGATAAGTTCCATGGATACAATAGAAATCCAATTTCTTTTACACAATAGATTAGGTCCAACATCCTCGTATATTATAAATTAAAATGTTAACCATATTCTTGTTCCTCAAAGCTAGAATCAATACCATTCTGAGTATCATAATTATCTTTAGCTATAGAATCCTCCCAATGCTTCCATTGCCGTATCTATATAAATATTCCAGATCATAAATAAAACAATAAAAGAAAAATTAACTGTATATGCATCTAAAATTAGCTGCAAAGTAGTAAGCTATTTACCTTTGCCCCTCCAAATACAACAGTTAGAACCGAAAAAGTCACATGGACAATTGCTAAAACAAAGATAAAGATGTGTAGATGATGCAATGCCTCAAGAGATAGCAATGGAACTTTATTCTGCAGGCAAAGAATAAATGAAATGAATCAATTAGGCATTATTTCTAGATTTATCATATAACATGTTTTCACCATTAATAAAAAGTGCATTACATTACAGTTTACTAACATGGAAATTAATAGATTCTCTTGGACAAAAAATCACAAGACAACAACATTAAATTCACATCCGAATTCGGTTAAATTACCTTTGCAGCACAATAACCTGAACCTGCACCTGCACCTTCTTTGGCAAATAATCGCCTGTGATGAGAACTAACTTCAGGAGCACCATGTGCCGATAATGAACACGGTAAAAGGTGCTGCATTGTACCCGGAGGCACACAAATCTTTGCTATTCGGGCTTGAAATACAGTCAGCAGAAGCGAGATAAACCCCAACAGCATCAACTCTACATAGGAACAAAAATCATCAATGAAAATGAAATTACTTTCCCATATCTAACCACATATACATAATATATTCTACAGTCTAAAAAGAAACAATTGAAAGACTACTACACTTTTACGGACAGGATCTTTATATAGAATTACCAAGCCAAAAACAGTTAAAAGGTACCTTCTTTGACTTTCTGTAAAGCTTCATAGAGTGGCTTTTGATTCTTCTTCTTCAAATACTGCACATAATTTCAGCCAAATTTAGCAAAATCCCAGATTCAAAAAAAGGCCAAAAAAAAAAAATTCCATACAAATAACTCAAAAAGCTTCACAAATCATCAAATAAAACTAAAATCGACTTTACCCATTTTCTTGAATCATCAAAACCCAAACTTTTCATAAAATGAGAGGAAACAAAACCTTTCCAGTGTAGTGAATGAGACGTTCAACGGCGAGGGAGATGCCGACGATGACGGTGCACACGGCGGCGACAACCCATGTCGGAGTAAATTCTAACGTTGTACCTTCTCCTTCCCCACCACCACTCATTTTTCCGAACCCACTTCAAAAATTAAGTGATACAAGTATATCAAGAAGAAATGAAAAGGGTGTGTCGAATTTGTCTTTTTTTAATGAACCTACGGCAATGGTGGTGTGAGAAATATTAATCAAAATTAATGAGAAAGGGATTGTTGATATAACTTATGAAGACTAATTAGCTGTCTAGTTATGAATTATGGGAATCTAAGCGTGGGGTTAGTGTAATAAACTAACGAGATTTGCAGCGTCAGTCCCGCTGTAAAGGACAAAGACTGTTTGTGTGTTCTACTTTGATTTTTTCCTTTTTTCTGTTTTGGGGGACTTTTTCTACTTTGATTTAAATATGGCAAATAGGGTTGTGCATTGTTCTTAAGCCTCCATTAATAAATGCAACCGTGTTTTTGCTTTTAAGACTTTGTTTGGATAGCACCCATATCAATGAGAAAGATTTCAAACATTAACAGACAGATATATTTATTATTAAAACTATATTAAGAAACATAAATGTTAGTAATACTCCTACTATTTATTTAGATTTACAGGAATTACGAAAGCACTTTGGTTGACTGCTGGGGTACTATAATACAAATAACAACTCCACTGAATTTCACATTCTTGAGTTGGTATTCTATAATATTATTGAATTGATTACACAATCAATAATGTAATTTTAATAACATATTTTATTTTTGACAATGCCTTGTACAAATAACTGAATAAGAACTCCACTGAATCAAAATTTTGAACGACCGCCCTCCACCGCACATTTGGCAGGGAATTGTGGTGAACAAAAGTCATGAATCAAAACTTTTACTCTTATTTTCTTATGGGGTAAATTACATTTATGTCACCTCAAGTATAAAGTCAATGTTTAAACTTATATTTTTCTTGCTATAAATGTGTTACACTTATATATATATATATATATCTTGTGTAAAAAATTTATACTTAAGTTTCTCTTATATAAAATGTGTTACATAGATAGACACTATTTTGGCAAAATCACTTTTATAAAATGGATTACCTCGCTCAAATCAAAATATTGTAACACATAAAATTTGTAAATACCCTTAATAAAAGTCACATGATTGCATTTTCGTTGAAAAAGTGTATGCCGATGTAACACATTTTATATAAAACGATTTTATAAGTGTAGTAGTGTAACACATTTTACATAACAGAGACTTAAGTGTAAATTTTTGATAGAGAGAGTATTTTTATTTTTATTTTTATTTATACAAATAAATATATATTTTTTTAATTATTAAATAATAGCCGAGCTTAATTTGAAAAGTAAATAAATTAGAACCATTTGGGCTAATACTATAATATTGTTCTTTTAATCTCAGGTGCATCTCCACAGAAACTGGGCTGATCTTTCATTCCATGCGACATGCTGGAAGAATTAATCCAATTGTGTTTGTACTCGGCCCAATATTTTGTTACTAATAATCGAGCAGGTAGTAAGCTTACCTTCTGGACTTGGGCCATATATTTCTAGCCCACTAACTAGGACTATTAAGTTTATCCTATTAATGGACCCGTTTCTTTTAATCTCAATTCCAATACTCAGGTTTATAACTTTTGGGCTTCAGGTTTGTTTATATCAGGCTTCAACAAATATTAATTACCTAATAAAAAATTAAACATTATTATATATATATAAATAACGGCCCATCTCCAAACCTTATATAAGGAACCTAGCTAGTTGTTCAAGGGACTCGTAAAAATCATCATGAAAGATTCTTTCAAGCAAAACCGAAGCTGGGCTGATCTTCCATGCGACATACTCGAAGAATTCATCCTCAAAAAACTCCAATTAGATGATCAAATTCGATTCGCCGCCGTTTGCAAGAGTTGGCGTCAAGGGGTATCCAACAACCATAATACAAATAGTTGTTCACACCGGCGGCTCCCATGGGTAATAAATCATTCATGGGTTTACCCAAAAAATATGAATCACCCTTTTCTGTGTCAACTATTTGATCCTTGCTCCCAAAAATCCTACACGGTTTCCAATTCTATATACAAAATCAAAATCCCCGATTATTCTTCTTATTTTTATCGAACAACAGTGTATGCCGCTAAACATGGGTGGTTGCTTCTCTGTCGTCAATCGTTCTATACGGGTTTCAATTCGTCGTTTTACTTGTACAATCCTTTCACCAACCAGGTTGTCTTGCTCCCCGATTTGGGCTTTAATAATTTCGTTAAAGCTACATTTACTTCCAATCCCAGTACCTCTCCTGACTCTGACTCTGACTGTGAAGTTCTGGTTGTTATAAGATCTGCTGATTATGAAAACAATTCTACTATTATTCTTACTGTTTGCAAGTTTTGTTTGTCTAAAGACAGCGAATGGAGTTTAGGAACCCCTGAAATATCACCAGAAAAGCTTTTTAGTGTGCATTACACGAATGGAAAACTCTATTGTCTATTTAGAAAAGGCCTTTTGAAAAGCTATAGTTTGGCAAATAAATACTGGGAAATACTTGCCCTCGCTTTCCCGCGATGTAATAGGTATGGGTCCTATGAGATGGATAGATGTTGGTTAATCGAGATTGGCGGAAATCTTATGACTGCTGTTTGCACCAGGGGGGGTACACACTCTACATGGTTGGTGTTCAAGTTCGATCGGTTCAACTCGAGTTGGATTCTTGAAAGAAGTTTGAAAGATACGGCCTTGTTTATTAGTGGTGAAATTTCATTTTCAACACCAATAAATGTTGATGTTAATGTTAATGTTAATAGGAAGGAAGAAGATTGGAGGGTGTTTCATTTTCATGATAATCCATGTACTGGTGAACCACTTGAAAGACAGATGTATTCAAAGGAATATAGTTGGATCAAGAACACACATTGTGTTAGAACTTTTATAGAACCTCCTTATATTAGAAACTAATCTAGATTTTTAGTTTTTTTTTTAATAAAGTTATGTTAGAACTAGTTATTTCATATTTCTTGCAGTTATAATAACGAAATCTTGATTTTGATTCGATTGAGTATTTTTCAAATTAAACATGATTTTAATTAACACCTCTCTCCATGCTCTTATTATTCATGTTTAATTTGAAGTTATTTATTGGCGTGAGTGGAGCAGGTCTACCTATCGTCCCCAAGGGCCGGGATTAAAGAAACTTTTGGTCCACATAAAGAAAGTTTATCAAAATCCACCACTTTACATCACAGAAAATGGTACACAACTAACATATATAGTTAATGATCTTTATCAAAGATTAATTAACTAGTGCCCCTTAATTAAATTTTACTTATTTATCCCCTAACTTTCTAATTAATATGTTATTTATTGCCGTTAATTAATAAATATATATTTGTTGAGGAATATATATAATTTAATTTATAAATATAGTCCCTTTGGGGATCTCTTTGTGACCACAAGAGGATATCTTATCACTATCAACATCTATACCAAGTGAAGAAAGCCATATCCAAGTAATTAAACTTTCCACTCAAAATTTATAACAAAAATATTTAGGGGAGAATCAAATTGTTTTTCGCATTTTTTTTTAAATATTCAAATACAAATAATAAATCAATCACTGACTAATAACATTAAATTAGAGAAGAACTCACATTAGTGGCAAACAAAAAAAAATTTGGGTCCTAATTTATTTATTTGTTGAATCATCCAGATTTGGTCTAACTAAAAATTAATATTAGTATTTAATTGATATTTTTTTGTGTGTTTGATTCTCCTTTGAAAACAGGCATGGAATTAATGTGGAGGCATACTTCGTATGGTCATTTTTGGATTGTTTGGAATGGGTTTCTGGATCAACAAGAAACAGTGGCACAAACTTTGTCTCAAAGAACAAATTAGAAAGATACCCAAAACTTTCAGCTGCTTGGTTCAAATTTGTTCTCAAACATTAATTTTCCAATATTATATATATACTTTATTATGATCAAGAAATTAATATGAGGTAGTATGCATAACATAAATTATACTAATTATTGGGCTCCAAAAACAATTAAACTTCATGTACTTTATGTATATAATAAGTTTTAACTTTAATTATAAGATATGTTGATTTCTTAATTAGTTGGTAGAAATTAAACTAATTTACAATGTAGTAAACTTCATTGATTAAAAAATAAGTATAAAGTATAAACAACACTTGTTTGTGAGAATTGCAGTCGCAAGATTTTCTCATGGAGTGGCACATATTGGATAATTGTGCTCCCACAACAGTGGAAACCACCACAGTTCCACAGCTGAACCCGCCAATAAGATAACAGAAGAAAACGAGTGGGTGAGATATCATGCTGACGTGGCATGAACTCATGGTCCCCACTCATCACCCCAATATCAATCATCATGTAAATATAAAATACCAACCAGAAAAAAGAAAATGAATTTAAAAACTGAAAACAATTATCATCAATAAAAAAACTCGTAAAATTTGTCATTTATTGTGATTATAAGAATTTATAAATGGAAGCAGCATTGATTGTAATAGAAAATTATTAAATCTTAAGATAGAAATATTGCAGCACCGCTGAGTGGTTTTCTCACAAATCTTGAAAACACACACACAGAGTCATAGTGAAAAATTTGAGCAAAAAGTGAGAAGAAAGAGAATGGAGGAAATTGGGTTTTTGGGTTTGGGAATAATGGGAAAAGCTATGTCAATGAACTTACTTCGCCATGGCTTTAAGCTCACCGTTTGGAACCGCACACTCTCAAGGGTACAACTTTTTCTTCGTTTTTTCTTTTTTCTTTTTTCCCTCTCCTGTGAATAGAGTTAATATAATGGATTTTGTAAATATGGTGTCTTTGTTTGTATTGTTATTGTATTTTGAACTTTTATATGATAACTTGATGTTTACATTTATATATCTAGGGTTCTGTATTCATCTGTTTTAATTACTTATCAAAATGTGATCTATGAATCAAAAAAACTATTATTAAACCTTAGGTTTATTGAGAAATCCATGGCCAGTAAAACCGATTTAGCCTATGTTTGATTCTTGGATTATAGTGAGTAAAAGGATCATGAAAATGAACAAAAAATGAAGCGAAATGTTCTATCATTTGATGTACTCGAATAAATCCAACAACCGAGCGTGGCCTTAATTTCTTCCCCAAATCTCTTTTTCATTAGTTTCAAAAGGGATTAATTCATAAAAAAGATGGATTAATTTGGGAACAAATTCTGTTTTGCAGTGTGATGAGTTAGTGGAGCATGGAGCTACTATAGGAGAAAGTCCTGCAGCAGTAATTAAGAAATGCAAATATACTATTGCAATGTTATCTGATCCTGCTGCAGCTCTCTCGGTTAGTCAATAACGCCCTTGTGTTTCGTTTAATGAATTTTTTATGTGAGGTATCTGAATCGAGGATGTATATGTCGATTAACTAGGTGGTATTTGAGGAAGGTGGTGTTCTTGAGCAAATTTGTGCTGGAAAAGGCTACATTGACATGTCAACTGTTGATGCTGAGACTTCTTCAAAAATCAGCGAGGTTCGAGTTTCCTGTTTCTGATAATTGTCCATTTCTCTAATGTAATGAACCAAACTTGCTCATTAGTGATTAAATTGAGCTCTAAATTTTAATTTTGTATATTCTCACTTTCCTCGCTAAAATTCAACTACCAAACATGTGCAAATTTACTTCTTTGGATTTAGAGGTAGTTTCCAGTCTTTTCTTGAGGCTTAGAATGTCGGCTATAGAGTTCTTGAACTGAATGAGAAGATACATATACTTCAATGAATGACTTTTCAATGAAATATAAATCACTCTTTGGATTTCATTATTCGATCTATATAATACTGTCCATGAAGGATTCTCCAAAATTAATATTTATTAGTACTCGTTAAAGGCATTTATTGTTTATTGATGTCACTAAACTCCATTTGCTTGTTCTAACAGCAAACTGAAACTCGTTGTATTTTCAGAATCTATTTTCTATGTAACTATTTAATCGAAATGAAAAGAAGAGAAAATAATACAAAACCGAGCATTGCATGTAAATTATTACCATTGATATTTTTAAATGGTTTCAGGCAATAACATCAAAGGGTGGAAATTTCCTTGAAGCTCCAGTATCAGGTAGCAAAAAGCCTGCCGAAGATGGTCAACTAGTTATCCTTGCTGCCGGAGAAAAGGTGAAACTTTTGTTATAATACTCTAGTGTTTGTCTTTTCAAAGTTTCAGTCGAGTACTTGAATTTTAGGGGGTAAAACACACTTGAGGAAAAAATATTTTTCTTGCAGAAATGATAGAACTTTGAGCTTTATATGTTGTTTATTGTCATTTTCCTCATCATAAATGAAACATGACATCATCATTTTGTTTCTAAAGAAGACCTTTTGGTGGGAAGATTAAGCTTTTATTGAGAGTATTACATGTTCCATATCAAGTCAAAACATCAAATTTTAACAAGATAATCTAGATGCTTTATTTTTCAAAAAGATGGGTGTTCTCTAATTGTACTTGAGAGCAGCAAGTAAAACAGAGCATTGTGCAACTTTTTTTCTAAATAAGAATAAGGTTGTATGTAAGTAATTTGTTCAATATTGCAGGCGTTATACGAAGAAATCCTGCCAGCATTTGACGTGTTGGGAAAGAAATCATTTTACCTTGGGCAAGTTGGAAACGGGGCAAAAATGAAACTTGTTGTTAACATGATTATGGGCAGGTAATTACAGATCTTTCATCTTCTTGAAATTTTCCAGTGCATTAAACGCTATACGATTCACACTCTATTTTGTGCATTTGTAGCATGATGAACGCATTCTCAGAGGGACTTGTATTGACCGAAAAAAGTGGATTGAACCCTCAAACACTTCTCGACGTATTGGTAAAATTACTATTGAACCCTTGAACACTTTTGGATATATCAATATAATTTTATACTTACTCTCTCGGATGTTGCTTCTGTCAGGATCTTGGTGCAATTGCGAATCCAATGTTCAAAATGAAGGGACCCTCTATGGTGCAAAGTAGTTATTCCCCTGCCTTCCCTTTGAAACATCAACAGAAAGATATGAGGTTGGCTCTTGCCCTTGGGGATGAAAACTCGGTGCCAATGCCTGTGGCAGCTGCTGCTAACGAGGTAGGGAACAAACCTCATAACCTTTATAGACATCTTGTGCCTTTTTGTTGTTAAATCTTAGAAGCTATCTTTCTTGTAATTAGGCATTCAAGAAAGCAAGAAGCATGGGATTAGGGGATCTCGACTTTTCAGCGGTGCACGAGACTCTTAAGACTACCAAAAGTTGATCATCAAGAGATACTTTATGGAGTACATCTTTTTCAGACCTTAAACACGGGCTGGTGCTGATTTTTCTCCATGATCGTGGAATATATAGTAAGCCATCCATTTTAAGAAACATAAATGTAATTTTAATAATCAAGGCTCTCTCTTCTTGAAACTTCATTGGTTTTAAGATGGTGGAGACATTTGAGAATGCTTTGGTATTATATTGTCATGCTAGAAGATATACATCCCACATTGAGTGAACAGATAAACAAGATGTTGTGATCTTTCTCAGTAAAGTCTGTGGAACTTTGTATTTTGCTTTCTTACATTTCAGATCGTTCTACGCTTCACTCCATAATCATTTATTCCTTTTTGTAGTTGCATTTGCTTATCAATTCTTTGAAATATTGTAATTCACAAAATCTGGTAGGTTAAGTGTGGCTGTTCAAGATGGTCAAAAAGTGTTTAAGAGCGGTACAAATAGTTGAAACGTTAACTAGTAAAGTATATTTCTCTTACATAACATGGCTGTATATTATCATGGAAGATTATGTTATTTGTTAAATGACAAAAGGTGAATTATCAAAAAAAAAAAATGACAAAAGGTGGTGAAGTGTGTAATTTTAAAAGCTTATGGTTATACAACTATACATATTTTATTTGAAATGAAATATACTTTATGTTGATACATCAAGGTGAGGTTTAATTAAATCGCACACAGTAAACTCGAGTGGCTTGATTTTTTTTGGTACTTCTACTACATTCAACTTTTGAGTCAAGCCCCTACTCAAATTTCAAAATATACGCGTTTGAGTTTTTACCTTTCTTTTAAACAGTGTTTTATTTGTTTTGTACGGAGAACCATATTTAAACAAACTTTTGATAAATCAACCTCTAACTGAATTTCGAATTTATACAGTTTTCAGCTTATATCCCATTACGAGCAACAAACGCAAATTAGCATCAAAATTTTCACTTCAACAATTGAATACTGGTTCTCAAAGCCAAACTTCATTTTCCACAAGATCACAAGATATTCTACATTGAATCTCTCTCTAATATAGAGAAATCCGAAATCACTCCATAATCAATTTAAAACCACACATTTTCTCATGGAGCAGCGTCAGCTCGGCTTAAAACTCGACCTTTGCATGTTGCAATCCAAACCGCTATCTCTCGTTCATTTCCTAGACTTGGATTTAAATATGTTCTCTTTGTAGAACTTAAGTTCTTTTATGCTTTCCTTGATATCGTCCATTGCTCTGTGTTTGCTTTCCTTTCGAGGAGCTTTTTTCTTATCTAGAAAAACAAAACATTCGCATATAAAGGATTAATAAATGAGCCAATTTTATGGTTAATACAATAACTTCTGTTGTTATCTAGAAACACAAATATTCACATATAAAGGTATAAAAAATCGAGCAAAAATGATTGCTAATATCATACGCACAATGGGAGAGAATCATATAGCACATTATCGGATCTTAAATAAGTTAAAAAACAAGCAAGTCGGTAAATAATCTGAAATATTTAACAAACAATATTTCAATAAAGATTATATGATTGAGGACTGAATTTTTACCTCTTGGGTACCAACGGAGACATAGTGCATGGACACTGCTGACATCAACGACAACGTGAGACAAAAGGGCAGCCAAATCTGGCATGTATTTCTGCCAAACAAAATTCCAATATATGACAATGGAAAATTAAAAGATATCAATTTAGTTGTAAAACGACATGATTGAAAATTGTAAGACCGAGCATATACCGTTGTGTTAAAAGTTAGAGCTGATACCAAAGGTGCAACCTAAAATTTTAAAATACACAACCAGCACAAGGCCATGTTTCAACTTTGCAAGCCCACATCACAGGCCTCTCCGCCATGAAGCAATTGTTCGCATACCGTCCCCTCCCCTCCCCTCCCCAGTAATTGCCCCACGGGGAGTCGACCCCGTGACCTTGGCTATGATACCTATTGTAGGACCGAGTTTGTGCAACTGTGCTAAAAGTTATAGTTGATAGTAATGGTGCAACCTAAATCCTTTAAGTATGAAACAGCCCAAGGCCACGTTTCAACTATGCATGCCCACATCCACGAAGACAATTGTTGCCATACCTAGGCCAAAACTGTTTTTCCTAGTGAATTTTCTTCACATCTACAAGTTGAGCTATGGAGATTTCCTTTTTTTTTTCCCCTGAATGTGACTTTATTAGTATTACTTTCATTTGCTAAGTAGTAACATATGCTGTTTCACATCCTCGTGTTTTTTTATCTCGAAACTGGACAGGTGATAAATAAATTCATAGGTTTTAAAGCTTTGCATAAATTTAAAATCATAAAACATTTATTTTCATTTTAAACAAGAAAAAAAAAATCAACTGCTATCTACAGTAAAAATAATTGAAGCTTTCCTTACCCTCAAAAATATAAGATCCATATAAACTGAATTTCCTGCAATAAGAGGAGTATAATTGCCCACATGTTTCTTGACAAACTCTGCAACCTGACACACAAAAAATACAACATTTATTCGATCAAAATTTGTATAACACCAAATATCTGCAGCAAAAAGAAATTATTGATGATCAAGCAATCAATGATGAGCAATTCCAAATTTTATCTGTCCGGTAAGAATGAAGAAAGGTACCATTAGTTAGTAATTGGTGTTGGAGATACAATCCTTTTCCATCTTCTTTTCTTTTTTTTTTTTTGGTGGGGGTGGGGGGGGGGGGGGGGGGAGGGGGAAAGAAGAAGCTATGGAACACAAAATTATACATAAGGAGGACATATAGCAGTGCTCACATCCATAACCCATGGAAAAGTATCAGACTTTGAATTAGAACTACACACAACTAGTTCGTATGGAATCTGAGAAGGAACTGATATTCTGAAGCGTACTAGCGTAAAAGTGCTACATGATTTAGTGTTCCTATACATAAAAGAAACTTAAGGCCTGCAATTGATTTGAATTTTTCCCATACATAGTTTTAGAGTATGATGTAGTTAAGGTATTTGCATACTAAGGACTTTTTTTGCTTTTAAAAGGTTTGTGCTCCTTCGTTCTTCCATAATCCATCACTCCATAATATGGATTTTTTTAATGAATTAAACTAAACAATCACTATAACAGCGAAACGAAATTGCACAGTTGTCGGAAGGAAAAGTCAATCATTAAGGAATTATTCTGCAAAAATGACACTTTCAAGGAAATTATGCGAAGTCAAGAATGGGATAGGCCTAATTGCATGAAGCGCTATTTATTATCAAACTTGAATTTAAAATTTACTTTAGGTGATAAATTTAGACAAAAACCATATGAAATAGTGCAATGTGAAACCATGGGAGGTCAACATTTAATAGTTTAGAAGGAAATGGATATTCATGGCCAACAAATACCTGTTTTTCAGCTTCTTGTTCACTTATTGTACTTTGAAGAACCCTCTCTGTCAAACCTAAGAAACAATAAGATTATGTGTCATTGGAGATGGAACAGAAAATTCAATAATGTACTCCTATAATAATCTGACTCAGGGTATCTATTTTGGTCAATATTTTTGAACTAATATAGTTATTCTCTTCATTGTATGAAATAACAATCAAATGTCAAACTAAATACTAATGTGCAAGTTTTATTTCTTGAAACTAACGAGACTTAGATTGCCAAAAAAATAGACCAAGGAACCAGAAAAGTCACCATGTAATAAATATGTTACATGGTTTGGGCTTGTATCTTCTAAAATTAGAAGTTATAGGACTTTCCATGAGATATAAACTGGCACAGTAGGTAACAACATGAGCAAAACCTCATACCACTTGCTGAATGATGTTCTTGACACCATTCTCCCATTTTATCAAGACACTCTTTTGGTTGATGAATAACCAAATCAGGTCCCTAATGAAAGAAAGAAAGAAATGAAAGGAAAAAGGAAATTCGTTATGACAAACAAAAGACAAAAGTGTAGTAACAAGATGATCAGAAAGCAAAAAAAAAAAAAAAGGATTTATAGGTCAGCTGCAAATGAAATAGCATGAAAACTTCAAGCAAAAGCAAGTCCAAGCTCACCTCAATTGACTTGGTTAAATTGCCATCTGTGATCACACAAGCAATCTCCAAAATTCTGTCAACCTCAATATTCAAACCTACATATTTAAAAGAAGATAATGGATCTAACATAATTATTGATGAGGACATCAACTCTAGCAAATTTAAAGTTTATCATAGAAAGAGGTTCAAGAGGAAGAATTCAAATTCACCCCTTTCCTTATGGATGGAATAAAATTCACTATATATATGTCTATGGAACTCAATTGATCATTCAAAAAGTCAAGTTTCAGATTTCAATAATTCTTGGAATTACTAACCAAGACTAGTCAATAAGTTGCTCATCTCCTTGGAGTTTACAAAGAGTCTATTCATTCATTTAGGAAAAATGTATTCAGATTTATTCTAGATAAATGTATTCATGCTAAATATCCTAGGGAAATGTAAAGAGTCTATTATAAATGCACTTAGAAGTCAGCATGAGCTATTAGCCATGGAAAGGTTTTTTTTTATCTATAAATAGGGATGTAATTGCCATTAGGCAAGATATGAAGTGTATGAATAAAATCTGATTTAGAAACATTGTTTCTTCTTCCTGTGAAAGGAACTTAAAGGTGTGAAGCCTTGGGTGTGAAGCACCTGGAGTGATTCCAGTTTCTTTAATTGTTTTCTAAAAGGAATTTCCTAATCCCTTCTTTCTGTCCCCTAACTCAAATATCTACACAACCCACCATACAAACCCAAAAAGGAATTAATACTTATATTAAAGTTAAACCATGCCTAATCTAGAGGAGTCCGCACAAACAAAAGAACTACTTAGTTGCTGAATTCTTCAAGGAAAGTACTGCAGGTATCGAATATTTTTTTAATCTTTACATGCATATTTCCTAATATAATTCTTTTATGTATATGGGTGCAAGTAGTTTTCTTAATGATTTCATGGTTGAATTAGTTTTGCTATTAATCTTGGCAAATGAGTCTCATGCTGCATCAATTATTATGAGCCATGTTTCTTTCCAAAAGGAACATGCCTTAAGCCTGTTCCTTATTTGGCATGAAATTAGCCAAACATATAGTATAGTAGAGCATAAAAGAATTCCTCTCTTGTTTTATGTAATGATTTTTTTTTCTTAAAAAATGAAGTAAGAAGGCAGAGTAGAAAGCATTGGGAAGAAAACAAATTTATGCTGCTCACTAAAGGAGAACAGCCAAGCCCCTTTATACATAGAATGAAGACCATGTAGACATCACAAGGGATTTTCTAGCAACAATAACACTGAACATTATGATTAAATTATGCGTATTTGTCGAATTATGGTTTGAGAGGAAAACAATATTGCAGGTCCACAAGAGAATGCTATGTAAATTGGCATCTTAAACACTGTCTCTTATGATTGGAATCGGCACTAAAATCAACATGGAGATAAGATCGAGGTATGGAATCAACAAGGTTGAAAGCTAGCAACTCCCCAACAAGAAAAGAACGAAATATTGACTCTAAAGTCAAAGAGCAGAGTGGAGAAAAAGCTTAATGGTAGGAGAAAATGGAGGAGGCAAGTTACAGAAAAAACAAACTGTAACAAGGAACCCAACACGGACATAGATTTTAAGACTTTTTTGCTTATCAACACTCGGAACTCAAGCATCTGAAACCGAGGCCAGTGAGTAACTCTAAGAATTTGTTTTAGGCAGGGAGTTATCAGCCAATTTGCAAGTCAATCAAAAGGGATAAATCTAAGTTCTTGTTCTAGCATAAGAAAGTGAATCAGCATGTGAACAAGAAATATTAAATGTAATGAACACAAATTTCCATTCAGTGTACTAGAGACCAAGAAAAACAGAACTAAATCACCCTCTCAAGTATGAGCCAGATATCCAATTTCTAATGGACACAGCCAGGCACCAAACATTTACAGTCGTCTGGGACATAATTATCATTTGATGCATATGCATAAAATGCGAAACAGATGATTCATAACTTAAACCTTACCAGTCATTTCCAGGTCAATCCACACAAGCGGCATCTTGTACTCTCCTGGGGTCAGTTCTGAGGTTTCTTTATCCCCGTTCTCATTTTTTAGCAGGTCTCTGCCTTCTGAACTATTGTCTTCTCCTTTACCACCATCTGCATCATAGAGAAAATCTCTTCTGTCACTTCAAGGGGAAATAAAATTCAAAAAAGTCCCAACATTTTATTACATGTTCGCAGGGTTAGGCATACGTAAATACTTTGATCTGCTCAAATTCTCGAGAAAAAACTCTAATGTCTAACCTAGTAATACCCTCCACCATAAAATACAGCAAATGACTAAGAACCCTAGGCAGGTCCCAAAAAGAAAATACATATTATTGAAATAACAGAAAAATCAAATTTCTAATTTCACAATTTCCTGCAGCAGCAGTGATATCATACCTGTAGTCTGTCCAATAGCATCTTCAACATCCAGCTCAAGCAAAGAGAAGTTATTTGAGAACTGATCCATTTCTACTTGGAGTAATTATTACTAGTTCATTAAGCTCCTAAAAAACTAATAAAGAAACACAGGTCAGCAATCACACTATCATATTATCATTACTACATGGTTTGATTGGTTTCTCCATTTAGGTCAATCATCAAACAGTTGGTGCACAGTAATGTCCCTAACTCATATGAACTTATGCAGCGGAGAAGTTATTAAGCATCACCTGTTCCGGTTGAGACTCAGAGACTCTCACGGCAGCTGCAGCAACGGAAGGAGGAAGTGCGGAGGCGGAAAAGGAAAGACAGAAAAAGCGAAGTTAAAATCTCTGTATACATTGACAAATGTACTGCGAAAGTGGACTCTTGCAATAATTAGGTATTTTATATGCTATTGTCAGAAAATAATTATTTCCCGCAAGAGTAAATCATTATAAAAATTATATAGAGAAAAGAATAGAGAAATTTCATGTATAATGGCACAAGTCGTGAGGACATTGAACCAATTTCGGTCCGAATTAAATTTGATCTAATTATAATTTATGTCCCACTAATTATTCGATGCACTTAATTCAATTGTGAAAATTCGTAATTCGATCATATAAAGCAAATATGGATCTAGATCGATTTGATCCATCAAATATTATCATATATAATTAGTTAACATTTTATTCAATATGTATATCTCATCTAAAAACATGGAATTAAAAATGTCTGAATTCGTGAAGTAAGTTAAGTGAAATTATAGCATTAACAGACTTATTTTAGATGTATTTGAAAGTTAATATTTTATTGGATTCATAAAACTATCCGATATTCGATAGAATTCAGACATGCCAAAGTCCATATGCATTAAGTAGGATCGAGTTCATATATTGCTTTGATCTAATTTTTCGAGACCATGAATCTGAAACAACATAAATAGAATCAGTTTCGAGTCAGATCTACACAACAATACTTTTGGTGTGTGTAGGGCTATTAACCGAGCAAATAATACTCAAAATTTGTCTTGATACGACACATTTATTAAGGGCCCAATTGTTTTGCTTTTCGAAAGAGCATTTTTACGCTTTCCTAGGAGTCCATACAAAACCCTTTCTTTTTTGGGGAAGAGGCTTATCGTACTTGTTTTTCAAAAATAATTTTTTTTTTTACTTTGATTTGTTATAAAATAACATATTTATTGCCCTACTACTTTGCTCGCACAACGACTTTTATTTGAGAAAAAAAAATACTACCCTTTATTTTATTTCCATAATCTTTAAAAAAAGACCTACCAAATTTTAATTTCATTCCATAATCTTTAAAACAAACCTACCAATTTTCCAAGAACTAAACATATTATTAATAAAAATCCAAACAAACAATTTTTCTCAAGTATATAAAAATCAAGGATATCTTAAGTAACTATTCAAATCTCTAAAATCACTATCAAGAATTTTAGCAAACATGCACATACATTTCTAACCTTTTCTTTTTCTTGACTAGACAAGTCTTATACATGCATTTTGTGACTAAGATTAAAAAAAATTAAAGATAAGTTTTAAAAACTACTGTTGAAAATTTGCACTATAATTTATGGGATAATTCAAATAATTGTTAAATCAATCGAACACGAACCAATCCTAACTGAGGATGAATTAAGCTGTAATTATATTTATATGTTAATCTTATCAATGTGACGTGTTAGCTCTATCGTTATCTTAGAAGTGTGCTAACTCACGCCCTTACTCCTTCGTACGAGCCTCGTACAAAGCTACTTTCCTTCAAATACGATGAGAAGAGGAGCTACGATGTTTCAAGGAATACGATTTTTCAAGTTGAAGAGATAATTTGAGATTTATTAAGAACAAACTCTATCTGAATCTCAAAAATTATCAAACAATAAATATTAGTTTAAAAAAATATTTTGTTCTAATTATGACAAGTTTCAAAAAAAAATCTTAAATTTTCATTTGACTCAAATATCAAATAATTTTGGAGTAATTGACATTTTACATTTTGGAAAAAATATTTTGATATTTTGCACCCTATAATTAAAACATTTGCAAATTGCATCATTAAATTGTATATTATTTGGCGAAATACACTTTACTGGGGTGTAAAACGTCCATTGATTACCTAAAACACATGTAATTTGATGATGATACAATGTGCCAAAAATCTGATTGAAAGTTGCAAAATGCAAAAAAATGTATCTTTGAGGCACAAAATGCCACATTAAACTTGGTTTAATTATTTTTTAATCTTTATCAAGTTGTGGTCTGGCCCCAAAACAGGCCGGGTCAAGCCCGACCAATGTGGGGCGGGTCTAGGGGTTTACAGGTTAGGGGCAAGGGTTTTGTCAGTTCTTAAGTAGCCGCTTTCTTTCAGAACAATCTTTCAATTTTGTTTAGATTCATTCAGTAATCTGTTTGATTCGTCCACACGAAAGAGAAATAAAGGCAATGGCAACCCTAATTCCTCCGTCGCCTGCTGCCTCAACGACTCTTCCGGCAGCTGGTTCGAATCCGGCAGCAACCGAGCCGCAGAAAGTTGATTACTTGAATCTTCCTTGCCCCATACCCTATGAAGAAATCCACCGCGAAGCACTCAGTTAGTGTTTTTTTTTTTTTTAATCTTTTTATTGTCTTTTTTCCATTCTACTTTGTAGTTGTTTTAATGTTTTTGTCTCTCAGTGTTTCTGGAGTTTAGATTTGTTGATATTTAAAGTTAGATTGGTTAGTATAAGGTGTATATAGTTTTTGCAGACAGCAGTAAACCCTAATTGCAGTGATCCAGTTTCAATTGAAAACTCAGTTGCCAGTTACTATTGTATTTAATTTGTTTCTATATATTTAGTTTGAGATCATATTTTTGGATGTTCCTTAATGATTTTATTGATTTTGGAAGTTAATATTGCTTTTTGATTGTAAATGTACTATTTTTGGATCTTTAAATGTTTTTCTAGATGAAGCTTTGCTTTGCATAGTCAAGAACTTATGCTCGAGTAACATTAGAAGTGAAATCAAAGGACAAGTTTACTGGATTCTGCTCATAAGGCTCATTCATCATTTACTAACTGTACCAGAGTTGTGTTTTATGGTCTTGGTATATTTTTCCCTTCCTTTTTTTCTTGCTTGGAACCACCTGAGACATTTAGGGTCCATATGGAATAGTGATGTCTCAGTTTCGCGTGGTGTTGATTTCAAAATTTTGGTTTGAGTGGTTTCTGTAAAACCTTTGAAACACGACTTGGATTTGGTTTTGATTTTAGGTTTTGTGGGTATTAAAAATTTGAGATATTATTGCATTGAGTTTTGATGTTGGGGTTTGAGGGAGAAAGTAGGCAATAGGTGTCAATGATTTTTATAGAGAAAAAGTAGGTGGTAGGTGTCAAATTAATTCCTCTTATAGATTTATGTTTTATTAGATTTGAAATTTTGATAGATGAGTTGAAAACTGGGTTTCACGAAACCCAGACCAAAACATTGTTTTGATTGGTGTTGGACACGAAACAAAACTGGGCCAACACCAATCAATATAGAGCCTTAGATTTTGTGATATTCATACTTATATTACCACTTTATAGAGGTTGTAATGGAAAGTATTACTGAAATCGTATATTTATGATGGATAACATTCATCTGTTTGCTATTTCAAAAAATTTCTAAAGATGTCGTGTGAATGAAGGTCTGCAATCAAAATTTTCATCCTGTTGGTTCTTGTTGGCAGTGTCCTTGAAGCCTGAGCTTTTTGAGGGATTGCGCTTTGATTTTATGAAAGGACTCAACCAGAAATTTTCACTCAGTCATAGGTGGTTATTTGTTCATTTAGCATTTGCATGTATACTTTTCTCCAGTGTGGCATGATTTTCTCTGCCTTAGTGTTGTTCAAAATATAATCCATTTGCTTTTTCGTTGTTCATCAGTGTGATGATGGGACCTACAGAAGTTCCTTCTCAGTCATCTGATGTAATAAAAGTTCCAACTGCTAATTATGAGTTTGGTGCTAACTTTATAGACCCAAAGGTATGATGCTCCTTACTATTGATTTGTATTTGTTTAAAGGTTACTTGGTTTAAGTAAGGATCACTGCTTGGTCTTTGGCAGTTGATGCTTTTTGGGAGAGTGATGACAGATGGGAGATTAAGTGCAAGACTGAAGTGCGATTTGGCCGAGAATCTCACATTGAAGGGCAATGCTCAAGTAAACATACTTGCCAACTTGTCAATAATGTTTTATGTTAATTGGAGTGTTGTTACAATTTCTCAGTTCATACCAAAAACTTGGATAATATATCTTCTTTTCTTCCTGTAGCTTACAAATGAGCCACATATGTCGCACGGCATGTTCAATTTTGATTATAAGGTAAACTTACATATTTAGTTGTGAGTTATGTCGATCATATTTATGTGCACATGTACATGAAGTTTTTCAGATATATATAGTATGATCTCCTTCCAGTATGTTGTTAACTAATAATTTTACATATGGGCTCCTCCATGGCACGCTTACATACGAGTATCTGGATTGAATCTAACTGTGTGCCCCTTTTGTGAAATTATTTTCAGGGATCAGACTATAGGACTCAGGTTCAATTGGGGAATGGAGCATTATTGGGTGCAAGTTACATCCAGGTGAATGATCTGATCTTTGGCCCAGAATATAATTACATCAAATACTTGATATAACATTCCAAACATGGAAATCATGTGGAAGCAAATGGTTCTCTTCCAAGTCTATACAATAAATTGAATTTTGTAGACAAAGTATGCATATAAATGATGGATTATTCAGGGTGACCAGGTGGAGAGAATCTTGAGCTCACGGTTCTAACATTCTTTCCCCTTTTCTTACTTAGCTTTTAATTATTACCTAACTATTAATCTTGGAATTTATGTTCCAAAAGGATTCTGGAACATAGCTTATTGTTCTGATCTTTTTGCTTCCTTCTTGAATTTTGACTTGCTAAAACTAGCTAGAGATATTAAAACTTAAAAGCGAAAAACTCGGTCCATGGACTTTCCTTCTATCTAGTATCAAGCGGTGAGCCAATTCGTCTGAAACTAAGAATCATGTGGATTTCATTAAGAAACTTATTCATGCAATATAGGGATACTGAAATAACAAGAGAGACCATTTGGCTCCAGAGGGCATATTTCCTTTCAATCTTTTGTGTTAGAAAACGAAATCTGAAAATTGGAGCATAAACATGTAGTTGTGAAGGCTTGGCCCACTAAAAGATGATGTTGCCTCAGTAGCTTAATACACCTACCCATGGTCCCTTATACCCAAATATACCTTGTTATGCTGATGGTAATACATGTCTTTTAGTTTCTTGATACTTGTGCTGCCCCATTAATGATGAAAAAAATTGTCAAAATTGCAGGAATACTTGAGGACTTTATAAACAGGCACAATTTTTTTTTTATCTCCAGTGTATAGCTTCTGATATAATGAGAATGTTTCACTAGGCCCCAGCAAATAGAACAAATAGACTGGATAAGGTCATATGTTTGGTCTCTACATGCTTCTAACAGTTCATTGGTGTTTATTTATATCAGCGTCAATGATTATGTGAAAGATTTACATCCTCCTATTTGTGTCCATTTTGATCCTGTTTTCTGAGATTTTCAAGTTGTCAAAAGCAAAACTTCCTAGCTCTACTAAAAATAAACTTATGACCTCACATCTCACATATATTATTTATTACATCACGTTTGTAAATTACAAATAAGCTCCAAGGCCAACCTCTCCCCCAATTTTTTTTCAATGTTTTCCAAACTTGAACCTGGATCCAAAATATATCCAAAATTCGTTATTAATCTATCTTTCTGCAACTGTGGATCATGTTAAAGCCATTACCTCAAAGATAACTGTACTTTTCAAATTAACAAATGAGAAACAAATGAGAAACAAATTGGAGGGAATCGTTGGCTATTTTAGGTGAATCAACAAAAACTGTGTTAAATATTACCTACAACCAGAAGAGTTCCATACTTCCATCCCTATCATCAAGAGGACCAAAACGAGAAAATAATGATGGAATATCAAGCATGTGCACCATATGATCTCCCTCTCTATCATTCAATCCCAAAGTTGTGAAATCACAGTAAATCTTTTTCATAATTATTGGAGCATTTTTTAATAGAAGAAAGATTATATTACTTTCTTATTTCCTCACAGAACCATGATAGAAAGGGCTGGATGCTAATGCCTGTTTAACTTTGAAGGCCAAATTGACCAACCTTTATACAAATTAGAAGGAGAATCTGATTCTGTACTTCTCTAATGGTTACAATTGATGTCAGTTAATTGAACTTGAAGCAGAAACTGATTTCACTTGGATTGATTAGTTGCTTGTGTATGTTTCAGAGCGTGACTCCTCATTTATCCTTGGGTGGTGAAGTATTTTGGGCTGGTCAACACCGGAAGTCTGGCATTGGCTATGCTGCACGTTACAACACTGACAAAATGGTATATTTGACTGGTTTCTTGTTCTAGGACATGCTTAAGTTGCTCTCGTAGTCACATTGTATTTGATGTAACTGCATCTTCTAGTGATCATAATAGTGAATCTTAATCCATAACAAATAGCATTGTTTATGTTTCATGCATGAAATTAAATGCTGATGATGTTATATCCATCTGTGAGAAAAAAATAAAATGTAATCTCAGGATTTTGTCCACAGTCTACCTATTTGTAAAACTGTGTCAATTTACTTTGTATTTAAGAAATATGTTTCTCTATTTCGTCTTTATCCATGGAAGTGGTTGTAGCTTAATGTAATAATTGCCTGATTAGAGAGGAGTTTCTTGTGTTTCATATGAAAACTGAATTTTGTACAAGTCACATAATGTGTTTATTTAATTTGATCTAATGTACTTTACGGAAAAAGAAACTTGAACAAAGAGTTTTGTCCTGTGAAAAATAAACTGAAACTACCTTATTTTGGTTAATTGAACAAGTAGAAAGATTAAAATTGTATGCTGCCTGGGCCAGCTAATGATATGCCATGTATTACTAGAGAACTAATGATTTGCTTGCTAAAATGGTAACGTTGGACTGGGTCAAATAACTGTATTGCTTCTCTTCTTTTCCTTGTTCAACAACCTCTGTGGAGAGAGAAAAAAGATCTGGTTACTTTTTCATTGTTATACCATCTAAAAGCTGATAGGTAATTACTGACTATGATTTATTATGCAGGTTGCAACTGGACAAGTTGCTAGCACTGGAATGGTTGCTCTAGGCTATGTTCAAAAAGTATCTGAGAAGGTAAAACTAGTCTCTAGTTCATGACATATGCTCTAATTTTGGTATATCAGACAGATTAATGTGAGTTCTTGCTTCAATTGATTTTTAAAATTTTAGATTTCTCTAGCATCAGACTTTATGTACAACTATATGTCAAGGGATGTCACAGCCAGCTTTGGTTATGATTGCATCCTTCGCCAGGTAAACTCTGTTCAAATTATTTTGAAGGTTTTTTCCCCCTCAGTGGAAGTCTTTCTTTAAATGTTTATGAATAGATCTTAAATCTCTAAATGAAAGCAGCTGAGCGTGATGGAAAGGTTCACGCTTAAGACATTTTTAAATTGGTGGAGTTTTTTTAAACATGATTTTTTTAGTAGCTTTAAGAAACATTGATTTATTTATCGATTCAAGGCAGAAAACTTCTTTGTTATAAAATGCTATTGTAGTGCATGTTTAAGTTCAACTTCTATTCCTCGTAAACGTATATTCTCAAGGTAAAACATTTAAATTCTTAACATATAATCTTTTAAATATTTCATTTTGGTCATTGATTGTGTCTTTATCATAAGAGTGTCTTTAACTGCTCTCCTTGTTTAGGATTATTCGCAAAACTCCCAGCCTAAAAAAAGCTGTAATTTTGTCTCAATTGTACAAATATTAGACTAGGAACACCCAAATCGAATATAATGCTGAATTGTTTAGACTTCTACTAAAATCATTTTGGGTCCATGTTGACCACCGTTGGCCCGGTTTTACTTGGTTTTGATTTCGGAAGTTTGGTTTGAGTATTTGAACATGCTTTGGATTAAGTTTGGATGTTGAGTTTTGTGGATATTGAAAATTTGAGATGATTTGAATTAGGTTTCGATGTTTTGAGTTTGGGGAAAAGGTAGGTATTAGGTGTCAACTCAATGACTTTTAAGGAAAAAAAATAGGTGGTAAATATCGAATCAATGACTTTTATAGGAGAAAAAAGTAGGTGTTTTGTGTCAAATCAATGATAGAAATAGGTCGAGATTTTATTAGGTTTGGGCAGACGGGTCGGGTTGGACCTGGGTTTGGGTCATTTCTGGAGTGGGACTCGATGCATATCTATTTTGGCCTGTCTCCGCGGGGTGAGACCTGTGCCAAAACGTAGCCGTAAGGGCCCTTGGTGTGTGCATAAGGAAAGACTCAAATCTCATTATCCAAGTAATGTAGATTTTTATTTCCACATCTCACTTGTTGTGTATGACATTTTTGCTGATAAAATTAAAACAAAGACAGGAAAAATACATGCTAGCTTTTTATCTCTATTGGCATCTGAAATTTCAAGAACCTCTTCTTTGATGATAACTGATCTCGACTCATTTATTGGACGTTAATTAAACTATCGTTTCACCCTCCCTATATCTAAACATTTCCTAAACTAAAATCACACTTATGTCATCTAATTTACGTTTTTGTCTCCATGGCAGTGCCGTTTAAGAGGCAAGATTGATTCTAATGGCGTTGTGTCTGCTTTCCTAGAAGAGCGACTTAACATGGGTCTTAATTTCCTTCTTTCTGCTGAGGTAAATATTTGCAGGGTTAATTGACACTCTTTTTGGTTTTCTTTTATATCTCTTCAACTAACAATCTTTTTCTTCTCAACGCATTCAACAATTTATATATTGCAGATAGATCACAAAAAGAAAGATTACAAATTCGGATTTGGCTTGACAGTCGGAGAATAGATACAAACCCTATATGTTTTGAGTTTGAGCCTAAGCTGGTTGTTGCGAATATCAGCAGGCTGAGGGAGGGTATGATTTGATCCCCCTCGATAAAAATCGGTTTGTAGTTGCCGTTGAGTGACAATATTTATTGGCAGCAA
Source organism: Penstemon newberryi var. newberryi (assembly GCA_030819805.1). Lineage (NCBI taxonomy): Eukaryota > Viridiplantae > Streptophyta > Magnoliopsida > Lamiales > Plantaginaceae > Penstemon > Penstemon newberryi. The sequence goes on from JAUALY010000001.1 coordinate 47,120,309, forward strand.
CATTAGTTGCTACGACATAATTGGAATCACTGGTAGTTGATTTTGCAGGATGTGGACCGTAGATTTTATTTATTGTTATAATTTTTTTTGGTATAATGGATAAAAGAGACGTTTGTTGATCTTGCTAATTGTGTGGTTGCTTCAATAAAGCCATGATCACATGTATTCTCTTGCTGTTGAAAAGGAAGGATAGAAAGGAAAATATGAATTGGCAATTCAAGCATTAAAAGCATAAAATGAGCAAGAAAATCATTTTCTAGTGGTAAAAGAATATCTAGCTGGGAAAAATATCTATCTAGTAATATTTGACTAGACAAGAATAATGTTGAAAAATTATGTAGTTTATGGTATTTTGATGTTTCCAATCGGGTTGGTTGTTTATACATATTTTTATTATTTGCTTTTAATGTAAGAATATTTAATGATGATCTATTATATTTTCCCATTGCTGGAACTTTAAAATCTTTCAGTAATAGATGACTATGTGAAAATTAATTTTAAATTAATTTACAGTCGGATTCTAATGGAAAATATCATTATGTTCGCAATATGATTGGTTTTATTCTTAAACTACATCATCCAAGGAGTTGTAATGGAGAAAAATGCCTATCAAATTGTATTTTGATTATTTTGATGGTGATTGATTGGATACCCAAGGACCTACTACAAGTTGACAAAATGATTATATATTTGTTGAAATGGATGCTTTAGCATTTATTTAATTTGATTTTTTGTCAGTGTTTAATTATTGATTTTGCCGAGGTATACAATGTGGATATGTTTCGAGTGGAAGATGACTCATTCCAAACTGGTCCCTCTCGTGCACCTAAAATCTTGTCCCCTTATCCATTATTATACGAATCTTATCCCATCACAGCAAATTAAAATATATGGAGTACTATCTACTCATAGTCACTTCTCTTTCTTTATTTCCCTTATACTATATGGGAGTATAAAAAATAAAATTCATCGAATGTTTCAATTATTTGACTCAATCGCACCCATTCAATATTTTTTCTATAGTTATGGTTAACCAATTAATTTAAATAAAATCTCAGAAAATAATAATGTAATTAATTTTTTCAATAATAATTTGATATTATTAAATGAACAATGTATATAATATCCATTAAAATTAAAATGTTTAACTTTGCATTGTAATTTTATTATATTGGCGTAGTTGAACCATCTATTATATTTTTTCATATATATTTTACGACTGATGATTTTTAAAATCACAAGATCAATATATATTATTTACTTATTAAAATAGTTTGGCTAATGAGCCGGTAGTACCTTAATAGATCTGTAATTTAATGATATTAATGTAATATGATGTAATTTATACTCTAAAGAAACTAAAACAGTTTGATATAGCTAAACATGGGCTAATTAGGTTTGGTAAATGCCATGTATAAAAGTTCAGATGGTTTTATATTTTAACTTGAAAAAGACCAGTGTTTTAGTTGATATTGTTATATGCAAAATTGTTGAAATCTTTTCAAACTAATTGTCGATTTGGTTCTCATCTCAAGCTATATTCTCACGAATTTCATCCCGTAATTTAATATTTTATCTGAATCGTCGTTATATTTTTTACAGGAAGTATTGTTAAGTGTCATGTTGGCGTTGGATAAATAGGTAAAAAATTGTGGAATTCAACCCAAATTAATTGTTAAATTTGATTTTCATCCAAGCTATATAACATAATCGAATTTCGTCCCGTAAATTAATATTTTGTCTGAATTCATCCCGTACTTTATTTATTTTTATTTTTTGATCCACTAGACTGTTTATATACAGCTCGGACCGAAGAGTGCAAAGGGTATAGGTCCTCCCCAGTGTGGTGTCTCCAGTAGGATTCGAACTTGAGTCTCATCTCTGGGGGTCTCAAGTCATTACCACTTGGCCCAACCACCTTGGGTTTATTTTTTTCTTTTTGGTAACAAATTGGATGAGGGAATGATAAAATGAAATGCACGAAAAGCAGCTGGGATCAAAAGTGCTATTTTTTTTAAAGCGCGAGGACTAAGAGTATGACCAGTATGATTAAAATACTACTTAACCGAGTTTACGTCTTTACGTTTTCACGGTTTAACCATTAAACGTAGAAAATAAGTATTCATTTTTTGATAAATGTAGAAAATAAGTATTGATATTCTGTAGTTGGACTAGAATGAATTAGAGCTTAAAAGTCTATGTAGGGCTTATAATTTGGCTTTTTAATTAGAAGCCAGAGACCAGATTTATTTGGTAAATAATTAACATGACCCAATTGATGGTAACCCCATATCAATATCACTTACTAAATAAATTACATAATACGCTCTTAAAACAAATTTCCCTATAGCCTAAAAATGATGTGACAATATACTATGATTAAATTGAGATCATCCACATTAAATAATTTTACATGTATGATTCGTCAACCTAAATGCTGCTCTCATTTGTTTTACTACTCAAATTATATGATTTGATGAAAGAAAACACATAAGTAAAGTTTGGATTTTTATTTCCCCAAAATCAATTACTACAACTAATTATCAATATAAAAAGCCAGGAACTTCTTCTATATCTGACAGGTGGCCTAAACGACACATATCTATAGGCCTGTAGTTCTTTTATAGTGAGGTGTACAGTGTACTGTTATGGGAGAACTATTTTTAGCTTTGATAAATAACTCAAAATTCTTGTGACCCTTTATTTCACTTTACTCTCTTTGAAGAGATTGAACTCCAATTCTTGAAAAATCTCGCTTTTAGGTATGTTGAAAATCTCTGTTCAGATCTTTAACATGTCTTCTTATTTGTGTATATTGTGATATTTGTAATGGGGTTAAAGGGTTTCGGAAATTCTTGAACTTTAATCTGTGTTTTAATACAAATCATTTTTGTGTGTGTATATATATATATATATATATATATATATATTCAAGAAAATATTGGTTACATATTTTTTACAAGGATCTTATGAATTGGATAAGTTATAATTGGGTAATTTTTGATATTATATTTTTTTTTATGATTATATTGTTCATGGAAAAATGGATAAAAAGTAGTAGAAATTAAAAGTTCCTTATTTAAAGTTTAGACTTTATGTGAAAGATGTATGTTTTGTCGGTATTTCTTTGTACCATGTTAAAAATAAACCCAACCAATTTTTCTTTGCTATGAGAAGAGTTTTGTGGATGAATCAAATTGAGAAATGCCATATAATAAACCTCACATATATATCCATATTACCGATGTGGGATCCAAGATCCATAACACAAAGTTTCCATCATTTAAGTTATCTTTGTAATGATTTTGAAAACTACACTTAGGATTTACCAAATTGATGGATCTCTCTTTGCTGTTGTTTCTGCCATATAATGTTTTAGATCTTAACCTATTGGTTTGCTTCTGTCTTTGTACTTTGAAGCCAATAACTTGCAATAGATTTGTTGTGAACAGTGACTGTCAGGCAAGGGACTGGTCCTTTTGCTATTTAGCTTTCTGAAAATTGGCTTAAACTTTGAATTTTCTTGGCTCGATTTTGATGTCTTTTTTTTATCTTAGGCACAATGCAAGGTGGAATTCAAGCAATCTTCTCGCACGGAAATGTGCTAAAAAATGCAGTTCTTCGCCATGTGAGAGTGCTGTCTCCGGCTACAAGGTCTCTTATGTTCACACGCCATGAATCAGCCTCGGCTGCTCGCATGGAAGAACACGGATTTGAGAGCACCACAATTTCTGATGTTCTATCAGCCAAAGGGAAAAGTGCTGATGGGTCCTGGCTTTGGTGCACAACTGAAGACACCGTCTATGATGCGGTCAAATCGGTATAAATCTTCACTATTTTTTTTTTCAAAACTAAATTTTCATATTGGTTTATATTTTGCTTTGCTCGATTAAGAATTGTTTTCACTGCAGATGACACAGCACAATGTGGGAGCTCTGGTGGTCGTTAAACCTGGGGAGCAAAAGTCGGTTGCTGGAATTATCACAGAAAGAGGTATGTATATCACCTTTATAGTATTCCCCAAAAAATTGTTTTTTTTTAAAAAATTATTCTTTAAATCCATGTTATAATCTCGTTAAGTTGATGCCGTTAATGCTTGATTTAGCTTGACATTAAGGTTCACATGCATGACTAGCCCATACACATAGACAAGTTAGGTGCTTGCCCAGAGTATCTATTCTAGAAAGGCTCCAAATTTTATATATGTGAGAGTATTCTAGTATTTTTATCTTAACCAATTTCATGTAATTTATTTGTTTCATAAACATATGTTAGCCCAGTTGTTTACATATTATGCTAGATTTGTGGGTCCTCTTTTGCTGCATAGTTGTAGAAGTACTTTAATATATCCATACAAATGATCTTGATAAACCAAAAGTTACACTCTTTTAGTGACTTAGTGTGCATTTGTTTTAGACTCTATACATTTGTTAATCAAAATTAAAATTCATGAAAACATATTCATCCTTGTCTATGTAGCAAGAAGGATTACGTGTCATTTTTAGAAAGGATTAAATGTCATTTTGCCTATAGGAAAAGATATGTTAGAAAAACTAGTTCAATGACAAGATCACTATATTTTTTTAATGAATCGAATCTGACAATTATAAGTAAGTATGGTGTGCCAAACATCTAACGATATTTTTTAAAATGTTGATCCAGATTATCTGAGGAAAATGATTGTACAGGGAAGGTCATCCAAATCAACAAAGGTTGGGGACATTATGACCGAAGAGGTACATATATACACAAATCTTTCTTATCAATTCCGTAAAAAAAATTCCATTACAAAAGATTTTACTGCAAAAAATATTATTCATGGCTATAATCAAATTCCTACTCAACTGTGATTTTGAACTCCTCTTGCAGAACAAGCTTATTACAGTAAAGCCAGACACAAAAGTTTTGATGGCAATGCAATTGATGACAGGTATTTCTTTGGACTTCACTTGTCCACAAAATCAAAGTGTAGTCATTGAATTTAGCAACCGGTTTTTTAATATTTTATTTGGCAGATAATCGTATTAGGCACATTCCGGTAGTAGACGAAAGCGGAATGATAGGAATGGTGTCGATTGGAGATGTGGTTCGCGCTGTGGTGACTGAACATCGGGATGAGTTAACTCGCTTGAATGATTTCATTCAAGGAGGATATTAAATGATGATGATGATAAATACTTTGCTGTTTGCAATCCTGAGAATTTCTGTAAATATTTGTGCTGTATGCATCTACTTGAATGATTGAGATGTTTTTAAGCTTCAAGATCTCCAAGTATCTGAACTGCGATTCATAATAATATGTACTCTGAAGCTAGTTTTCCATTTGCATTTGTTGCTCAAACTATATCAAAATTAAGGTTTTGTGTCTTTATTTTCTTGGTATTGTGTGGATTGAGTTTGAAAAGAAGCTAATTTGATACAGCAAATAACCAAAACCCAATTGTGTTGAGCTTCCGAGTAAAAATAGATCTTCCCACCTAAGTAATGTGTTGGTTAAGTTGATTAAGCTATTATTCAAAGTTGATTTTAAATTTTCTATTGAATTTGATTTATTTATCTATAAATAGATGTATGGATAAATTTATTCTTTTTTTTTTTTTGATCTAATAGACTGTGTATTTACAGCTCGGACCGAAGAGTGCAAAGGGTATAGGTCCTCCCCAGTGTGATGTCTATGGATAAATTTATTCAAATGTTAATCAAATCAACTATAAATAACTTACTTAAATTAAGATGGATCAAGTTTTATTTGAATCCAACAAATTTAATATTTTTCAAGTTATTCACCAAATATGAGGCAACTATTAAACCTATCAAACAAGTTTGATTAGTATAGTATAACAAATTAAACTCAACTCGAACGAGATGAATTTGAATTGAATTTTCTATGGAACAAACCTAAACTTCGAACTTTGAACGAATTTGAACCAAACCTTGAAAAGTATCAAACAACAAATGTCTTTAAAGCTTGATTTCTTAATGGATCGAACTGACAAACAAAATCAAGAATCTCTCTACTGTATCAAGTGTGGAAATGAGCAGACTCAAAGTATAGACCACTCTATATGCTACATTCATAAAATCTCAAAACATTTCACTCAATATCAAGCACCATTAATCCCCATAAATGAAACTACCAGCATTGAAGGAGAGTACACAAAGGCATATATTTTACGAGGACCAAAACTACAAATTCGACGGGACAAAAAGCCGAACCAAGACATGATGTCTAATAACTTAGAAACATTGCCAGCTATAGATATAGTTAAGATTCATCATATTCCTCTAAGATTTGGTTGCTTTCTGTTTGGCCTTCTCTATAAGAGGTCTCAACTGCTTCTTTTCAGCAAGAACCTTCAAAAAGTTGAACAAAAACGGTATATAATTATGCTTCCTGCGTATATTTTCCGTTCTCCATTTCTTGAACTTCTCTTCCTCCATCAATATCTTTTCAGTAGCAGCTTCAATCCCAGCATTTATTTCTGAAAGTGTTCGATTCAACGCTTCCACATTGCTACCATCCACCATTCTTTCCGACTGCATAGCCGCAAGTTGCTGTAGAACTCGTTCCCTCTTCCTTTGTAGTTCTTTAAGCTCAGCCGTATATACCTCTTTCCTGTTCTTTATTATTGCCAAAAGATTAAATCTTATTTCATTTCCGGAATACCTTTCAATTCTTTCTTGAATCACGGGTTGTACCATGCGTAACCATTCCATGTCGCCTTGCTCATTAGGACATGGGCCGAGGCTTATGGGACCCTCCTTTAGTCCATCGAGCTCGTATAGTATACCGTCTACTGGTATATAGCTTATGAAGTGATATACATCGTCGTCTTTTCCGGCAGCTTTTTGCTCTCCGGGTACAAAGGGTTCAGGTCTTGCAAAACTATTGTGTGCTGCACGAATAGCATCACTGTTGTTGATAGCCAAACCTTTAAGCTCGGGAGGGAAGTTTTTGGTGAATTCTTTCAGTGCTGATAGCTCGGGGCCAATATCAACATCGGGAGCGTTCATTAGAATGGACAAGATTGCTTGTGTTGCACATGCATTGTTGATTACCTACAATTTGTTAAAAAAAGGGTAATATTACGGTTGAATAAAGCCTTAATTCATTAAGTTTGAGAGAAACCTGGCTGGCGAAAAACAGGTTTGGATTTGGATCCTTTATCACAAGACGGTCATCCTTTTCATCAGCATGCCATTTGAAGAGGAATATTAGCCCGTATACTGGCCTGAAATTAGAGACGAGAAAAAAAATATATTCCTGAGCTAAGAAAGAGAGCACTTAAAACTCAGAAAGAACAAAGAGTAAAAGAAAACTGTTAAATTTAACTTAACAACAGAGTCTGACGTGGATTAATTGGTTTACCTTAGATTATTTAGAGAATCAAGATCCAACGAATACAATTCCTCAACCTGACATAGCAAATGAAATAAGAACCTGATCCTTGTTTGTTGCTAACAAAAATCCATTAAGAAAGCAATAAGGCAAGGGATGCTCAGACGTCAAGGATAAATTTAGCTAATGAATGCACACCTCTTATATTTGAAGTATGAGTTGCAATTTCTTAAGTGTAGAATGTACATATCGAAGGCAAAATACACGACTAATATAGTGTAGAAGTTCTCCAAAGTGGAAATAAACTATGTTTGGATCTAAGGACAAATACCGGTAATTTGGAATGGATGAATCAGGTTACCAAGTTAGGCATTCTCAAATCCTCGAGTAACAAATTTGGGGTATACATTGTAGCCTTTCAAAAAAAAAAAAAAAATCCAACAACTTAATAACTTACTCATAGAACCAATTACGATAAACCACTCAATTACTTGAGTCCAAAAGTTATGGAGCTAGAGTTCATTATGCATCCTAATGAACGAACAAGACATTCTCTAACATTCAGCATGAAATCATTTCTTTTGCACCAAGCAAAAATGAATATATATCCACAAAGTACCTGAACGCCTTTAACTTGCATCTGCTGTATAAGTTCGGTGAATACACCTGCGTGCAAGAACAAGCTTAAAAGTTAAAAGAATGAATGCATAGTTCCGAACATCATTAATGAAAACGCACGCGTAAACCATATCCATATTGAAAGAGTGTGAACTTAAGAAGAAAGAAAATTTATGATGGATAAAGAATTTATAAAGCGTCATCACTCATAGAACTCTCAAGTTCGTTAGAGGTGATTTGACTTAGTAGATAGCTGATGCATGGGAGCTCATAAGCTCACCCTTGTGAAATTTCTTTACAACAAAGAACCAGTACTCTAAAACCTAGCCTGGGCTACAACACTTGTCCCTAATGTATATGTGATTCTCTCCTTGGCTACAAATTATTATCTTAAAATTCATAATACTGAATGGAAATAGTTTAAAAATTATTATACATGTTATTCGCCCATTTATCCTTTGTCATTGTTCCTAAGTGACCCTTTATTATTGTGAAGTATTAAAACTTACGAACTAACTTCAATAATATGTAAGCAAGTAATATGCATTTCGGTATTCCTGCTAAAAACTTTTTTGCCATAGAAAAAAATTAATATCAAGAAACAGGAAAATAAAATAAAAAATACTACGAAGTTATATTACTAAAAGAGAAACATACCAGGATCCGATTCAATAGTGCACCAAGACATTGTTGTCAAGTCCAAACACTGAACCATTATGGAGAAAACAAATTAGGCATCAGAAATAGCACAGTAATTCTTTCCATAAAATCATATAAACCAAATTATCCAATAACTAAACACAAAATTGGAATGCTTAAAGTAAAAAAGAAACAATATTTTTGCTATAAGTCAGCTCAGCTGTACATATTCCATGCTGTATTTTGCAATTCATTCGAATCAAAGCCCATTTCAGAAAATTGATATAATTTAGCGTACCTCAAAATTTCCGAAGGGCGGCGGAAACTGGCGGTGGCTCGGCGGAGAATTATACGGTCGGTGTTGGGGTTGGGGTTGGGAGTTGTGTAGTGTGATGATATATACCTACGTATGAGTTGCATCCGGGTCGGGTATGTTTGATTTGGGTATTGGGCCTCTAATTGTCATTTTATTACGAATAAATATAAGAGTACTAATATGTTTATATCAAACCCAACCCAACCCAATATTTTATTGGGTGTATCCAGGGCTATAAAGGGTCGAATTCGATCGGTTTACAAGATCCGTCTCATTTGTGTTTGGTTGATCCAAACTCAATATTGAAGTTTATAAAAGGTAGTCAAACCTGGGCTCCATCCTTCCTTTATGAATTATGGGTTATCAAACAGTCCTAATAACTATTTTTATTTGTTTTGAAACTCTAAACTTCCTAATCTTCTTGCTTAAAGCTAGCTTTGTATTTTATGAAATGGGTTCAGGAATCAGGACTTCAGGCTTTCTGGCTTCGACTACTATATTAAAAGTTAGATAATAATAATCCAGAAACATAAAATGATGTTTGTTTTACTTTTAGGAAATATAGAAAACAAACACAATCGCTTATAAAAAAACAAACACAATTTAGTAGATAAAAAAAAAAAAACACAATCGACTTCTCAGAAATTAAAGAAAGAAACTCACATATCAAAGAACCTTAATTTTTAGAAACAATATCGTCTTAGATGAACGTTTCAAATCTAGAAAGAAACAATCCCTCCACAACTACCAAACGGCCTTTTAAAAAAATAATTGCACTTTGACCAAATTAATTGTAAATATTGACTAATCAATTGAGTTTTGGTGAAAGTGAAGAATTTTCCTTAGTTTTGGTTGATTTATAAATAAATACACATATAGTGAAAGATGATAGTCTTCTACGATTTTGACTGACCGGCAAATGTATGGTTTCCATGATTCCATCCCATCCGTATTATTGTCTGCTCTGTCCATCTGCAAAAGTCTTTCAGAACTACTTTTGACCAGATATTTTATTTAATACTACTACACCGGAAATTTATTCTTCCATTTGAAAGGATTTTGATTTCGGTGGGTTTTGTGAAATTGGGTTAAAATCAACGTCCAAATTCAAGTGAAGTTTCAACTTTAAAAATCACGAATTCAACAGATAAATTTAATAGAATGAGGTTTATAAGGTTTCACCCATTTTTTTTTCAAAATCAAAATCAAATGAAACCGAATAAAAACCTAACCAAATGCGACCGCATTAATTTTCAAAGTCCTACTTTCTAGTAAAATTATGAGTCGAGTCAGCTAATATTTTCCACACAATAAATCAAACTTACTTGACCTTTCGACATTGGGCAGATCAAATGTCAGCCCCTATACATGGCCTTTCGACTTAACGAACTCTCAAAATTAATACATAGCTAACATTTTCTATTGTGTCGTTTCCATAAATTTGTTTTAATTTGATTAAGCTGTCACATGCACATTGCAGTTTGTAAGCCAAATGTTCACTAAAATTCTCCGAAACTAATACAATAATTGCTTATAGTGATACAGCAAATTTATGAGGTCCAAAATTTTAATAAAACAAAACTGACGATATAACTAAATGTATATTACTCGAAAAATAAATAGTTAATGTATTAACCTTAAAAGATAAAGGGTTAGATTACCCAAACTAGAATTAAGTGTATAGAGCCAAAATAAAAACTACTTTTTTATCACAAATGAATTGTTATCAAGTCACTTTTGTAATTTAAACTTAACTTGAATTTGATCTATCCATTGAGAAAATAATTTTACAAGAATTAATTTTATTAAAATGAAATTTTAAAATTATTGAAAAAATAATAAAAATTGATTATAGAATAAATACTTTTATATAATTATTTTGCCAAAATCAATAATTTAGTGACTTGTGAAATAAGGTAAAATTTTACTTTTGATGATTCCAATAATTACGATATTAAGTTTGAAACACTTTTAGAATCACGATTAATCAAAAGTTAATGATTATTTAAAGGGCTAAATACCTACAAAATCACTACAGTACTTTTGAGATTTATTGTACTTTTGTATTAGTAGACTTTGATTTAATGTCATAGTAAAAATCATCAATTACAGCTGGTTGGACCCGTCGAGAGTCCAATCCTAGGTCCAACCCAACTCAATTCAACATCCATAGTGGCAATGAATCACTCAGCCATTAATCTTTTCTTTTTTATATAAATAAATGAATATAATCTTATGGAAAGTCATAAAACAATTCTACCAAAAAAAAACAAAGTTGAGATTGAGACTTGAGAGTACGGAAAACCATATTCCAATTTATCTGTTTCCTTTCCTCTGTATGAGAATGAGGCCATAGCCCCCACCATTTGGAAAATTCTTGTATAGATCCGGTTTATAGACCTTGTGGTTGTAAATGCACAATATTATACATTTTGATGATATCATGTTCTCACGATGTGGTGCATTTACAATCATAAGGTCTATAAAAAGCTCGTAGAGAAGGGTTATACAAGAATTTTCCCCACCATTTTCAACTTTTTTCAAGCCCCACATGAAATAATAAGTGCTAAAATTTTACAGATTTCAAATTTATTAATAACCATTCCCACTCGAACTTTCCTGTGAGCTTGACTTTTTAATTCTTCAATATTTTTTCTCTTGCTTAATTTTCTTCTTCATCTACAGGTGACTCCTACAAGAAGGAAAGCATATATAATTGTGATTTTTTTAATATATATTTTTGTTGCTGTTTATTGTTTTTATAAACTTTATATTTGCAGGGGAAAGGGATTTGGAGTATGGCGATACATATTGGAGGGTATGCTACTACAACTAAGGAACTGCGTTGGCTTTCTGCTGTTTTTGCTGGTATTTTGATGTGCAAAATTGTAAGTATGCCTTTTTTCAATTTGGTACCTGTTCTTTTCTTTCTTTCCTTTTTGTGCTGTTGTTTATGGTTTGTGTTTTCTGTATTTGAACCGCTAATCTTTGTACAGTGGATGTTGGATATGGATTGAATACATAAACAACATTATAAAACAGATCTGATTCAATTCGATCATAAGAAATTAACTGTCCACCATGCCAATTTCAATGAGAAGAGGAATAAATCTTAACTTTGGTGCAACGGAAACTTATCTTGATCCATACCATTGTTCTTAATAGATTTTTCTGTTGGGATGGAATAAATCTTAAGCTTTATTTTCTCTTGCAGAAGAGATTTCAGAGAATATGATTGTGTTGTGCTGTGTTGTGTTGTACCTTCAATTCAAATGGGACCATAACCCCTTTAAGTTAATAATTTTTCTTAATGACTGTCTGTTGGTATTGGTTTTGATTATGTTATTACACTTCCTTTATTTTCAATTCGGACTTCATCGAACTGCACTTAATCCCTATGACACCTTTGCTAATTAGTGTGCCTCACATCTGAACAACTGTTGATGAAACTGGATAAGTAATTAATTTCAGCACTGGTTCTTGATTGGATTTGACCATTATATTCAAGCTAAATCTTTAGTTTAGTCCTGCTGCTAAATTTTTTGGTTGAAGGTTTATGACTTAACAGGTGTAATTAGCACTTCACTTGTAAAGGGATATAGCAAACTTAACAGCAAACAAAAACTAGAATGGAAAAACAGGTACTTTTTCCTTCCCTATCAATTTCTAATCTTGAATTTATGATATGTTTTTCTATTGACTGTTACTATTGCAACCTGAAGTTTGAAATGATTATTTATACAGGGGATTCTCCACTTTCCATGCCATAGTTGTGGCAGCTGGTGCCCTATATCTCTTACTTGTTTCTGATCTTTTTGAAGATTCTCGAGATAAGTTGATGATCAATAAAACATCAAGTTTATCAGACACCATATTGGGGGTATGTTGTTTTTTTGCTGGTTTAAATTCCGATTCTATTTTTGAAGATTTAATTTCTATGTTCCCGTGACATGCGTTTTAAGCTATGTTTATTTTGTCATTAATTTATTCAGGTTTCCGTTGGGTACTTCTTATCAGACTTGGGAATGATAATTTACAATTTTCCCGCCTTAGGTGGGATGGAATATGTAAGTATAAGAGCTCTGCCAAAATGCACTCGTAAATTTTCTCCTTTTGGTCTATACTTATTCTTTTTAATTTTACAATTATCTATTTGTTTATGTATAGTGTAGCTTATTTGGCTCATTTATTTTGATAGCTAATACATCATGGACTATCCCTGTATGCAATCGTTCAATCCATTTTGCAAAGCCAAGCGCAATTTTATATATTGATGACCCTCTTTACCGAAATCACAACTCCGTTTGTTAATCTAAGATGGTAAGCTTACGAGACACAGATTCTTGCATCTCGTTTTTACATTTTCCGAGGTTTCAACTTCTATTCATTCTTTTTTCACATTTAGGTATCTGGATGTTGCTGGCCTGAAGAGTTCCAAAATCTACGTTTTCAATGGTGTTGCTTTGTTCTTCGGGTGGTTGGTATGGTCTATCATGCTTTATTCGACTTAAAAAATATTGTTTATACTTCCGCAAGTTAACTTACTTGTCTGAAAATTTATTCACGGAAAAATTGAGTAGATTACGTCGTGCTGTAGGTGGTTACAACATTTAACTTTTGATTTACAGGGCGCAAGGATTCTTTTATTTGTCTTCTATTTCTACCACATTTTCATCCATTTCGACCAGGTGTGTACACGTCTTCGTATAAAGTCCATTTTCTTCTAGTGTTCATATCGATTTTTTTTGCATTTCGCTCTTTTCATGTACTTCTAGTCTGTAGGATGTATGTGGTCTTGTTTATTTCTATTATGAAATTTTGTAGATATACAAACTATGTTTGGTTCTTGGATTTGAGCGAGTAAAATGATGAGGAAAATGTTTTTCTTGCATCAAATGGTAGAACATTGAGCTTCATTTTTGTTCATTATCATTTAACTCATTGAAATTCAAGAACCAAATGCAGCTTAAATATCTACATAGAAAATTCTAGAGAAGAACATTTCCCTTCCTCTTCATTGAAAGGTTAAAGGTTTGAAAGGTCAAGGAATCTTTAAATTTGGCAAATTGGATTTGTTGTTGAATTTTTGTGAAGTTTAATGATAAGGGAAATGAAAGATATCCAAAAACAGAGTCCGATGTTCTTGAAGTATACATTATTGTTAGCGTTTTAGTCACTAAAATCGAAGAAGCAAACATTAAAAAAACATGTTCTGAACTTGTTTTTGGTCTTGTTTTCAGGTGAAGCAAGTTAGCTCATCCGGGTTTTACACATTGCTTACAGTATCTCCTGTGATTGCAATACTGAATGTGATTTGGTTTTGGAAAATTACCAGAGGAATGGTAAAGACATTGAAGAAAGCTGGACACAGCCAATAAATTAATTAATAGTGTTCTCCTAATTTATATAACTGGTCATTAGCTCGTGCATATAATTTCACAATTTACATTACTTGTATTATTACTGTAGATTCTTAAATGGGATTATATTCGATCAATATATTGTTCCTCGTGGAACAATTACAGTTGTTTATTTGTACAATCTTTTGACTCTCAAACGGGATTATAGCCGATCAAAAAAAAATGTTAAGTCAGTTGGATTTGACACACGATGAACAGAAATTTAAGTCGTGATTTCACAATCATAAATTCATAATAGATTAAATTTTGAAATGTTGTAACCTTCTTATTAATTTATGAGGGAATTTAAAATGAGGTATTTTGTTAATAAAAAGAAAATATGAATTTTTTTGCTAATAAAAATAACAATTTTTTTCTTCAGCTCCAAACACGTGTGTCTCACGATTGTTTGAGAATTTTTCTAGTTTGTAAATAGAAGTATCTCATGTTAAAATTCTTTTGCAAAATAAATCATATTAAGAAGTTCATATTAAAATAAATCTATGTAAATGTGTTGTGTTGGTGCAATATTCTGCCTTATATTATACTCATTTAAATTAGTAGATAACTGATATCTGAAATTAATAAACATGATTTTTTAAGTAACAACGTGCAAGAAGAATCTAATTCTTAATCTTTAAGTATCCCAATCTATAAAGTTACCACATTTTTGTCCACTTACAGACCACTTGATTTGCGTGGGTTTTTATTGCCATGCATAATGCATTTATGCTTCTACTTAAATAATTCATTTAAGCTTTGAAACTTTAATTACCTTTATACTAGCACTATAGTATAGAATAATAATTAAATAATATGATGGGGTGTGTGTAAGTGTGTTAGAAAGGTAGAAATTAAACATGGTTGACATACAGTGGAACGTGCTGGGTTTATACTTCAATAATTTAAATTTAATAAGATAACTAAAATCGAAAAATGAAAAACAACATATCTAATTAGAAAATGGATTCAAACTAACTCAATAATTGCTCTCAAATTTGCCAAACATTGGTTTAAAAATATAATAATCACCATATTAAATAAAAAAATGAAAGTCTATTTTGTACATACTTGAGTTATACGACTCTTTATAATTGAAATTGTAATTGTTGATGTTCACAAATAATTTGTGAGTAGTGCTATTCCAACAGTCTTCAACCGGCTGTACATGTGTACAGCCGGTTGTGGCTTTTTTTTTTTTTTTGTCATTTAAATATTTTAATGCATATGAAAAAAAATTAATTATATAACACATAAATAATTATCAAAAAAATATAAATTCTGTTTGTAAATATTAAACCATAACCTTGAAATTCTAAACCCTAAACCTGTTAAACAAGTAGTAGGTAATACAATTAACTTCTAAAGCCTAAAATATGGACTGTACAAAAGACTGTAAAATTTGAACTGTCATATAATCATTTCTCTTCTACCAAATATGATGGTCAATATTAAATGGCTAGATACACGTATGCGCGACTCAACATATAAATATTGTTCTATAGTCCTTAAATTTTGAGGACATCTAAGAAATTTAAATTAAAAAGTCAGACAATATTGGCGTGAATCCTATAAAATGGAGTTATTGAAATACAATAGTTGGACACTTTGTGGAAGGGGCAATGAACCATCTCAGTCATTAGGGCAAAGAGGAATATAGTAAGCAAATAGGTCAATCTTTTTCCCCTTTCTTTCCTATTTCCTCTGAAAATTTAATCCAACAGATATAGGCAATAAATGAGCAAATCAGGAAAAAAATTCAACTTTATTAATTACTATCTGTAGCAAATTATTGAAATAATATAAACTTTAATGTCTGAGAAGTTCTTCTTTGTAAAGCGTCACTCCAATTTTAAGTTATTTACAGTAAACAATCCAATTCAAGCAATAGATGTTAAAAGTCTCAACAATATATATATATATATAAAGATCAAATAAATTGGCTCACCCATAATAACATTAAATACGGGTAAAGGAAAAAAATTTGAAGTATTTACATTGTGCGACATTACTATTAATTTGTTTCAAATAAGGGATGACAATTGTTACTTTGCGAGAAATTGCAATTCAAAATAGATAGAGCTATTTTGTCAAAACAAAATAAAATAGATAGATAGGACTTTTTAGTCAATGCTGATTTATCAAATATTACACTAGAAAATAAATATGTGGCCGTGAAAATAATTATTTTTAACCTTTCTCTCTACGTCATGCATGTGACATATTGGATAACACATTTTACCCGCTTCTTGAATAATTAAGTTAAAACTTGTTGATCAACTAATTTTTTGAGTTTTTGATGCTCAAAATAATTGGTTTTTTTTTTCCAATATTTTCCTTTATAAGGTTTTATCGTGGGGGTTCCTTTTGATTGTAAAATTTCTTCTACCTTTTTTTTTTTACTTTAATTATAAAAAGAAAAACTGAATTCAAGAATCTACGCCACTAACCACACAATTCCTACGCGTGAAGATCCAAAAACTGAAATAAAATCACTAAAATCCAAAACAATGAAATCATACCAAAATTAATCTAAAGAAGCCCCAAAAGTTACTCGGTTTAACTTTCGTACACACGCATAGGCACATGGACACTAATTGAATATGTACCCGCACCGCACACGCCTAGCCAAGGGGACGGGTAGGGGGCCTTCTCTTCATACTCACACCACCTCCTACTTACGCCTGAAAATCAAACCAAGTTGTTTGATATTCGAGTCAATTTTATTAGCTAAAAATTACATTTCGAGTTCGATTTGTTACACATATCAAATAAGATTGAACGACTTTTTTGTTGATAAATATTTAAGTTCAGTTTGAGCCTTGAGGTCGACTCGATAAGTTTTTTTTTTCTTTCGATTTTCCAAGGGTATTTAAGTCTTAAACCTAACTTAGTACATTTTGTCTGACTTAATACATTTTGAGGCACCTCTGACACGTTATATTTATATGAGAACCTATCACAGCGAGAAATTAAACATGAGTTCGTGCTTTATAGGGACTAGTTTATTCCACTAGACCAATCACTAGTTGGCCGCTCGAGTTCGACCCTTGTTCAACTCAGTTCAATTAACAATCAAATTATTTTCAAGCATGGCTTCAACATCGATAAAAAAAAGTTTAAAACCATAATTAAATATATAGGGCTTGTTCTTTTGTACTCTCCCTCTTTGAAAATATGTTCTTTTGGCAAATATTGTAGAAAATCTCACTGTAATTTCATAGAAAATCTGAAAATTTATAGAGAAAAGAAAAAAAAAAAAACTTCACCCATCTTAATTATAATCATTGACCTTTCTTAATTTTTCTTTTCTATTAACAAATCATTCTCCGTTTCAAATTTCTTACATTTCGTTCGAATCGAGGACCTATCGAGAAACCACATCATTCTCCATTTCAAATTTCTTACATTTCGTTCGAATCGAGGACCTATCGAGAAACCACATGCATGTTTCCATCTAGCGAAATATGAATTTTCATATCAGTTATTGTTGAATATAATTTTCGAAACAAAATAAACTGGTAAAATCTTATGCAATTTTTCCATTTTTATAGTAATAACATAAGAACATAATCTTATAAAATTTAAGTCATATTCTAGAAATATAATCTCAAAATTTATATGAAATATACAAAAAATCAATTTACCTTGTTCGAAACTAACGCGCTAGATGTATCTGTATTTTAGTATTTGTAACGAAGCTACGTAGGAAATGGTCTTAAAAGCCAACCGTTACTCCCAATATAATATCCAGTTACTCTTTTCTACTACTATCTTATATGCTCAGTTATTACTTCAATTCCTCAATCCAACAAGAACATGTGGAGAACTCAGGGCATTAATTTATTGAAACGGGCTGTAAATTCCGGGTCCAGGCCCCGTTTTACTCACCCAAATCAATTTTACGGGGGCCCGATTACTCTTGCCCATCATTACTGCAGCTCAAACAACGAAAATGGTGTGAATACGATGTCGTATGCGGAGGCGAAGAGACTGATGAGACTGGTTAATGTGGAGGCGCTTAAGGAGAAATTGGGAATGGAAAACAAGGAAGTTATCCACTACGACGAGCTCTTGAAAGCCTGTCAGAGTATGGGTGTCGCCAAATCGGCTCACGAGGCCGACGCTTTTGCCCGAGTTCTTGATGACGCCGGCGTCGTTTTGCTCTTCCGAGATAAAGTCTACCTCCATCCCGATAAGGTTTTTGTTAATTTCTTTTTTATGTATTTTATTGATTCTTTGTAAAGATTTTATCTTTTGTTGGTATTTGCAATTGGGTTGTTGCGAACAAGGAAACGTAAGTGTTTTTTTTTTTGGTACACAATTTTGATGTCTAAATAAGCAAGGAAATAGAGGGTTTATGTTTTCGGTTCTGAAATGATATCGGCATTGATTTCACTGATTTTTTTCTTTTTTTGTTGATAAATTTTCACTGATTTATCAAGTAAGTTGAGGTATTCTATTTGTTCATACATAAATTATTGAGGTTTCTTGTTTCTTCATAAAGTTTCTAGTCTATAAGGCTTGATCTGGTTTGGTAAATTTATTTGTGTTCTTGACAACTGATGCATATTCTTACTACTTTGCAACAAGATAAACAAATTAAGTTTTGAGTTACATAAATGTCGATGACGTAAAAGATTTACAGGCCTTGAATTTTACTATGAATATAATGCATTTTCATTCAAGTTATGTATTAGTTTATCAATTTACTTATATAGTTCATCTCATTCTTTAGGTGGTTGATATGGTTAGAAAAGCAGTACCCCTTGCACTTTTACCTGAAGACGACCCACGTAAAGACGAGTTCAAGAAACTGCAAGAGAAGAAGAACGAAATCGACTTGCTGGCCCATAAACAAGTACGCCGCATATTATGGACTGGCTTAGGTTTTGCTACGGTACAAGTAGGACTCTTCTTTCGTCTCACATTTTGGGAATTTTCTTGGGACGTAATGGAGCCTATTGCATTTTTCGCAACCACCTCTGGTATAGTAATAGGCTACGCTTACTTTATGATCACTTCAAGAGACCCTAGTTACCAAGATTTGCTAAAGAGGCTCTTCCTCTCTAGGCAGAGGAAACTCATTCAGAAGCAAAATTTTGATATTCAAAGGTTTGTAGAGTTGCAGAAGGTTTTCAGATTGCCTTTGGATTCGTGTGCTTCTATCAAACGGCGGACAGGGGTAGAGTTGGAACCTGAGGATTTATTAAATGGTCAGTGATGCAGAAAGTGATATCTTTTAAATGCATTTTATTTAACAATCGGCTAAAAGCTCCCCTTTTTCTTCTGTGGGAGTGCTTACATGACAATGATTTAGATGGCTACGCAGCCAACTTTTAGAATTGATACAATTTCGATTAGTTTCTTTCCTCGTGAGAGGACTCGCAAAAGGAACAGTACTGACATTGGTCACTTGCTGCTACATAATCTTGTATTGAATACAATTTAACTTAATTGTTCTATAATCTTAAATTTACATACATACTGTTTGCTTTTTGTATTTACAATTGTGCTAGGATGTCAGCATATAATTATTCTCATGGCGGATGTATGAGGTCTGTTGTGTGTCATTCTGAAGCTGTTTCTTGCTACTCTCCCTTTGTCTTTTCTTGTATTCAATGTTTTGTTACAAGATAACTCTTATCCAGTCCTGGTAAAATCAAACCCCACACAATCGCATAGCAAGTCTATATATACCGGACTTGTGATTGATCTGCTATCCAACCAAATAGGAAGTGTTTGGCCGAATCAGGCCTGGGCTAGAACTACCTTTGTTACGAGACAATTGCGACAAAATTACTTCTGGTTTGTTCTTCATGGTAATTGATCAAGTAGGGGTGTAAACCAATCTAGTAATGTCAAAGAACACATTGTTCAAGCTTCTTTAAATTTTTCTATCAAGCTGGAAATTGTGCTCGGATGTTCGAATGAGCTCTCATTGAGCCGTTAGTTTAATTTGTGTAATTTGACATTTTTGTTTATGTTATGTCATTGTTTAGCTTATTGAGTCAAGCTCCAATGCTGTTTCTGCCGTTTTGCAATGCAATTTCCCACAGAAAGGAAAAAGAAAAGATAGATATATCAACAAAAAGAAACTAAATGGTGAATGTTTTCGTTACAAAAGTCAAACGATCACATAACTTACCAATTCATTACATGAGTTTAAAAAGATTGTTCTTCTTATATATCAAAAACTCACCCTCCATATTATTTAGCAAATTAATCAATGATTCTTCTGTTGATCCATTAAAATGCTCCAATAGATCAGATAGCAAAACCTGCGTATATTAATATTAGTGGTATAATTTGAGGTGAAATTGCAAACAGAGACAGACTTATGGGACAAAAAATGTAGAATGGAGATTATTCTATAGGACCAGAAGTGCAAAAAATGAAGGTAAAATGGGGGCAATAGCACTAAAAGTGCAAATCATTTTAAAAATTGAGACCGTAAGTGCAATTTTGTAAAAAGCGGGACCAAAAGTTTTGAGAGTCCAATCCAGTAGGACTCGAGATATAATTTTTCCATAATTCGAGCAGTCTCCTCTTGCAATGAATACCAAATGCATCATCATGATTTAAACATTGAATTAACTAACCCCATCCTTGAAATTACTGAGCCAGTTCAGTACAGAACTCTCTGTTGCCTCCTCCACCTCAGCAGACTGTTCTACTTTTATGTCGATTTTTTGGCGTTTTGTAGAGCAGGTTAAATCATCCACACTATCAAACATTGGTTCAAGATTAGACTGAGTCACGTCCATCTGGCACGAACGGCTATATCTTTCAGAGAGTTTTGTTGTCCCGTATGGTGATTCATCAACTTTGGGGTCGCTAGATGAAATAACTTCCATTAACATTCCCATCTCTTGCATCAGCAAGCATATTTTGATTTGACTATAACTTACCTGTATATTAACAAAACAAATTTTGAAGATTGAACATTGAAACCGAAGAAATAATGCATCTCAATTAATTTCATAGTTAAATGGCAAAAAATGCATTTTTGGACTCTACTTCCAGTACATTACAACCCAATGTCTTAAAATGTTTGCATTTTTTATCACCTCCTTACCATCCAATTTGGGACCAAAATTGCAGAACTGAGACAACCTTATGGACTAAAGTGCCAAAAAGTGACTACTATATGGACAAAAGATGCATTTTAAATTGGGACCAAAAGTTCAAAACATTCTAAAAAAAGTGGGATCAAAACTGCAATTTTGTAAAGCAAGGGACCAGAAGTGCTGAAGGCCCAGTTTTTTGGAACTAAAAATGCAATTTTGCAATATATAAACCATACCTCTTCAGGTAATTCATTTTTGATAGGTTTTAACTTTTCCTTTCCAACTTTCAATACAGCATCCTGAATGTTTTTGGATATTTCCTGTGTTAGTCCAATCTCCAGACATAATCTGGCCCAATCAATTAAACAACCCTCTTTTCCAGCTTCAAGAATATACTCAAAGACAGTTTGTTCTTTTATTGGAGCTGCTCTAGCTGGGTGGTTCTACAATATATAAAGTAATTCTTACAAATTAATTGCCAGAAAGTAAAACTCAAAAGGCGTGTAACTAGTACATGTTTTCAAAACTTACAGCAATTTGTTGGATAGTAAGGCCATTTTCTTGCCACATTTTCCAAGCTTCAAACTTCGCAGGTGCTAGTTTTTTATTGTTTGGTACAGTTGAAACTGTTCTAGGCATAGGAGATTCTACATTTAGCTCTCCATCCAAAGAAAGATTCAATTCTTTTGACAGATTTTGAATTGTTTGTAGCAAATGATCTCCATATGTTTTCAAGAAGTGCTGCAGCAAAATAAAAAACTTCCACATCAGTACCCTCCCATCAAAATGAAGGGTGCTGAAGAAATCAAATAAGACAAATGCTTCCTAGCAACTTAGGTGTTCAAGCTCAGAATAAATAAACCATAAGATAAAGTGGTTTGTCCACTCAAAGATTTCCATTTATCAGAGTTGCAGAAACAAGCACATTATGAACTCTAAATTTTGGTTGTGGACATGAATAAATCTGAATCTTATGAACCTTTTACCTTATTTTTCAATGATATAATATGTCCAATAAACAGAAAGCTCAACAAAATGCACATCCTGGTTTATATGAAAATCCTAATAAAAGATGTGAGAAAGCTTGTATATGTATGTCATTAGAGTAAAATACTGGAAAACTGCCCATCTCCTTGTCCAATAAATGTCTCGTGTATTTAATGAAATTAAAGAAGCTGGGAGTAATAAAAGGAAGAAATTTACAATCAATCTGGAAAATATATTTATTAAATATTAAAAAGCAGAAAAATACATCAAGCTCAATTTTATTTACAACAAAGCATAATTAAACTATTAAACAAACTCTCACACATTAAACAAGTTCTACCACAGTAAATACCTGGTTTACACCATCTATATTTGCTAGCCTAGCTCTTGTAGAAGGCCTTGTCAATGTTATCTTTCTTAACGTAAGATCACCACATAATGCATATCTGAAAACTAAAATAGTTTAATACACAGAAGAAAGAAATCCTTGGTATATCCATATGAATGGCTTTGACGTCATTTATACAGTATATTTCAGGGAAGTAAGAAACAAAGAACTTACGGAGCAGTTCCATTGTCTCTTGCAAGCTTCGTTCGCTCTTGCACAAGCACTTTATAGAGCTGATCCTCTGCCTGGACTTGGAGGTAATAAAGCGAACATTATGGTAAAATGCGTCTGTCTCGGTCAAACTTAATCGTAAATAAAATCAAGAGAAACATCCAAAACTAATTCATAGTGCAGAAGTACACAGGAGATGCCAAAAAAGAAAGCATGTGAACAGTAAGAGAATTGAATGTGAAAAAATTATTAAATAAAACATAAAGTGCAGAATGCTTAGGCTTTTTGGAGTACTATACCTGGGACAATCCATCAAATTCAAGCTGAGACAGACCATTGACAAGTCCAACCCCACCAGCTGCATCTTTGTTCACCTCATTACCCATCATTTCTGGAGTTAATGGCAGATATAATGGAGGCTGGTGATCAGGACTGCAGGACTTTAAAAACTGCATTCCTTTTGGTCCAACTCTGGTACATGAAAGAATACATCATTCAATTAGTGTTTGCATTGGAAACTTGTTATCTTTGCTAGAGAATTGAACTGAATTGTTAGGCAGTAAAAGATTTGGCCCTTCATTAATCAAATGAGCTGAGTAATCTACAGAAAGATAGTAATTATGGTCTCTGTCTGTGCATGATTTATTCTGAAAACTACACAAATACGTTTTTCATCAACTTTAACGTATTGCCACTTCAGCATGTTTCTTATATTATTAACTGTATCTTTTCTCCCAAGGATATAAATAAACAAGTTGGATGTAACACTGAGGACTAGATAACGTTTTATTTATGTCCTCATAAAAACTAAGTTCGAGAAGTAATTAAGTCCTTACAAAACTCCTTTTTTTATGAACAATGATAGCCACCAAAGAGATTTAGAGAAAGCGGGTCAACAACAAGGCAAAGTGTGTTATTTTGCATGTTGTGGGGGGAGCAATCTACCTTACAGTCTTGTACATGTCTCTGAAGGTCTCAACCAAATAATCTGCACCAAATATAAAATTGCTAATCATTTTTTAATTGCAAAGAGAGAAAGAGAAAGAAGTAATTCAGAGTCCGAGCATCCTGATGCTGTCACAAATGAAATTATTTTATCAATAGGATCTGTGGAACAAAAATTGTAAAAAGTATTCTGCTTTCAGCGTCTCATGACACTGTACACAGATATAGTGCATAAAGAAAGGATCATATGCCTGGCTGATCTAAATTTTACTTGCTCAAAATAGAAACCATATTTAAGGATTTTCCGTAAAATTTTTAAATTTGACTGAGTATTGTGAATCCAAGTATGTTAACCATTGCTGTAATTGTTTGCTCTAGTCCACCAGAGGTAAGGTTAATATATACAAGGAATTCATATTGATATTTCTTGTCATAAATAGTAGGCTAGTTATTTAGTAGACTGAAGCTTTTATTAAATTTTGCTACTCATATCTGTGATGCCCAGATGTCCAGGCAAGCATCAGTTCTAAGGAATTGAATTGTGAGAAACACCATAAACACATCACACACATCATTTTAAAATGAAATTCCTCTTACATACCATGTGAAATCAATTGATAAGCTAGTGCTTTCCACCAATTAGCAGACAACTCTTTCCCCAGGCTATGAAATGGAAGCTTATCAAACTGAGCATCAATAATTTTCTTGGACTGTAGCCATAAACAAATAGCTACTGTCAGGAATTTCCAGTGCTAAATAACATGATCAATTAAAGAAACTTGAGCAATAATTTTCACAACTCTTTGGAGATTAAAACGAAATGACCAAATTGCTAGGAAAAAAGAAAGCAACAACTTTTCTAATTTAACTATATATATTCATATAGATATTAATGTACAAAATTTGGATAAAAGAAAATTAACGTATCAAGAAACCGATGCTCGAGTTATTTATGACATTTACCCACCCTCTCCTCCTAACCTCAAAAACATAAGCTATTTAAGCCCTGAGATAGTTAGAAAGAAGCAGGATGAATATTTTTTTTGGTTTCGCAAGGGTATTCAGGTCTTAGACCTGACTTGATCACTTTCAAGGCGCGTTGGACACATTAAGGCGGAACAACTCCCAAAAGGGTTTCGAACTTGGGTTCGCTACATTGTTGTGACTAGTCCCTTCCACTAGACCAATCACTTGTACATAGCAGGATGAATAGTCAAGCATGTGCAAAGCAGGTATAACACATAACCTAGTTCAAGCAATAATATATCTAATTTTTAAGTTCATGTACATGGCACATTGGCAGGAAAGCTTACTCGAGATCCACGAAGAACATCCACAGGTAAGTTGAGACCCCAGTGACCCCCGCAAGCCTGAATGCAAGCCAATAGAAGAAATGCCTCTCTAGCCATGTCACTCTCTTTCTTTATGTTAGTGCAATTATCACAAGTTCCTGGATACACCATATTCAGAATGCTTCTAAACTGAACATATATATTTGTAATATAATTCATAAATTCTGACATGTTAAAGATCTAATTTTATGCAATCACACCTAATTATCCATACTTATGGAGATTTGTAGAAGAAGTGAAGCATAAGAACATCTTTGGTGTAAGAAAAATTTCCGCTCGCCAACATCAGAAAGGAGAAATCATCTCAATCTACAACTCATAACCAGATAACTTTTGCATCATTACTGAGTTGCTATGACTTGCAAAAATACCAGAAAGGCAACTAGTTACACTAGCAAAAGCTTCTGTTTGCTAGGGGTAGATATCTTTGCATTATAATGTATACCACGATCATTATTGAAGAATTATGTAATAAGTAGCAATAACCAAAATTGTTTAAGATGAAGCTTGTGGAACTTAACTAATGGGAGATCTACCAATCTCCACGGAGAAACTATTTCATGGTCCTATTTTTCCTTTTTAAGTGACGAAGCCACAGAAATGAATGATTCAAATTGCTAAATTGCAAACTATTGTTAACTGAACTGCTATTTATTCAGGATTCAGTTTATTGTAGTAACTCTAAACCAGATGTGATATTGACAAACCGGGTAAATTAAGTGAATCAAGCCAATCAATAACTATGTTATCCTACAAATAATTTTAAATTTTACATCCAAAATATATTAATCATACAGAAGAAGAGGGACAAAAGAGAAAATCATTGCATCATTCATGTCAAACGTATTCCTGAAAAGAAAAGGTCAAGTATCATTCATACCACATTTATCATAAGAGCATTTTTCTCCAAAATATTCCAACAGAAATTTTCTTCTACAAGTTGACAGCGTACAATAGCGCTGTGCAGCCATAAATGACTCCATTATCGCTTTTCTTTGGTCCGGCTGGTTGAATCATACATGCACCAGAAAATGGAATGTCAGAATAATACAGTTGAAAAAACTCTCTGAACTATAAAGAATATTATTAATATATATGAAACGGTGAAGGAGTTCAAAACAAAGATACATACGGTGCGTGCATCAGCACAATAAAAATCAGCTTTTGCAAAGTCACTTCTTGTGTAATAAAGCTGGCAGAATGAAGGAATCCCATCTCTACCACACCGTCCGCTTTCCTGGTAGTATGATTCCAAACTCTTTGGGCAGCCGTAATGTATCACATATCTCACATTGGGTTTGTCAATACCCATGCCAAAAGCTATAGTTGCAACCATGACATAAAACTCATCTCTGATGAACGATCTGCAACGAGTCAAAAGATCAATTGCATTGCCAAAGTTAGAGGATTTTATAGCTGACACAAAATCCATGTGGATCAGAACTTAGAAAGATACCAGACCAAGGAGATCTTTTGTAGGCTTTTTTACATATAAAAAATATTTTACATTAGTTAAATCCTTCAGAATAACAAATTAGACAGTTATATTAATCATTTTCAACCAACTTTTAGGGAAACGAAACATAAGAATACAATTCGGCGAGAGGATTGATAATAACATAAGACCTGTGGGACTCTTCGCGTGCTTTATTAGACATTTGACCATGGTATATACCAGCCTCAATTCCTGCTTCCCGAAGGGACTCAAAAATCTGTAGAAACAATCATTACCATCATCAGAAAATTCAACTACAAATATAGTGCGACTCAATTCTTCTCCAACAGGATGTGATGTATGATGTGAAAAAATTAAATAACCTGTTCAACATCTTTGACGGTTGTACAGTATATTAGTATCGAACCTGCTTTGTCAACATATGTAGAGATCTCCTTCACAAACTCATTCAAAAAAGCATTACCACGGTCAAAGGATTTAACACTGTAGAAGAGATTTTTGCGGTCGAATGATCCTATGGTTACACAAGGAAATTGCAGCTTCAATGAGTTTATAATGTCACGACGAACCCTGGAAATTGCAGAATTCACTTTCAAAGCTTCTAGTAGAAGGTATATTTAAAAGAAGTACAATCCAAGTGAATAAGAAGATAACATCTGGTAGATCAAAGAAAATTAAAAGGTCATAACATTTACTACTGCATTTATGGAAAAACACTCATTAATTAATTTACCCCCAAACGAAGGGCGTGAAGCTCTTTTGTCTAGTATAAAATAGGTGCTGAAAGATTCAAAATTATCTTTACTTAAAGGCGCAAGAATATATTCAGATCACAGATTAACTAAATACACACACAAGAAAAAGGGACCTTCTGGATTTCTGGAATGAAATACTTTTAATATTTAATATGCTAAACTAGGATCTACATATCCAGATGATACAGAGCAAGTGAAATAATTATCTGAAGTACATAGCAGTGGTCCTTGTACAAGGATATAGATAAACCAAATGATGGAACCTAATATAAAATGCATATTTTCATGGAGACCTGTGTAAGGCTTCTTACTGTGAAGACAGGCAAATTAATAACTAAATGTAGACTTATCAAGAAGAAAAAAGAAACACTAAATGTAGATTAGAATTTCGAAATTACACAATTCAGTGAAGAACTAAACTACACTTCATCCAAATTGAGTATTGAGGGCCACCAGAACAGATAAAAAAATTAAAAATTTATTAAAAAAAAAATTGAAACGCAGTATACTTACTTTTCAGTCGCAGTTGCTGTTAATCCAACAAATGGAACATTCGAAAGAACATCACGCAACCTATCCAATTGTTTGTACTCCACCCTGTGACATAGACAAAGCTTACTTTTCAGTGGAAGTATGATGTAACATACAAAGACACTGGCTGGATAATTCTAACACTCCACCGCCATAACCAAAAGCAGATTTTATACATGAACACTGAAGCTCAATTTCACGTGATGAATTTTGCTCCTACAGGTTTGGTAAAATTTCAATAGGTGAGCTTCCAAAAGCCAAAATAAGTTTAATTGAACACTCAATGGTGCATATCAGTGGCTTCCTGATGGTACTTTTCCCACAATACGGGATCACTAATTCTAAAGCTCTTGAAATATTAGGAAAGTAAACTTCTTTTTCTAGTGTGTCACTGAAGTACATCTTGTTTTCTTGGTGGACATTAGTCGATATACTGCAAGTATTTCAGTAAAATGTGCATTCGGAAAAGGTAAAGTATTTCAGACCTAGTGGGAGAAGGGTGAGATTCATCCCAAGAGCAAGACAAACCATTTTAGTTCCATGATCATTCAATAATTTGAATATCTTATGGCCTTTCATCCAAAGACAAGTCAAGAAACAGTAAAAATAAGATAATGTCCAACATGCCATGCTGGTGAGCTTTTATTATCAGCCACAAACAAAATGTAAGCTTTTGTTTTAGATGAATTAGTAAGTCTACGAATTGTCCAGTTTTTCTGCATGCATTTAACAATCAATATCTCCAGCAGCTCATAATAGCGAAACTGATAGCAAAAATGTAAATTATGATGGATTCTCTCATCAATGAACTAACCTGAAATTATGACCCCATTCTGATATGCAGTGTGCTTCATCAACAGCCAACAGACAAATTCCTGAATCTAGTAATCTTGACCAAAAACTGCAGTAGCATCATGCACAGCTCAGGAGAATTTCTCGACACAATTAAAGGACAAGCTACAAGTACTTACAAAACGACACAGCATGAGAACAATACAAGCAAAAACTGACCTATTTTATGAACCGAAAATGGAAAGAATAAACAGAACAGAAAGTCAGGAAGATTCATGAATTAGTACTTGTGACAAAGGAATTTATTCAAACTAAAATGAAGAGAGATAGTCTGATGGAGCTGATCAGCTTAACCGATTCAATAATATGGTTTCCGTAGCACTTATTGCATAAATTCTCAAATTGAGAGTTACCATAAAGCTGAATGAAATGTATCATTCCACTTAACATATTATTATAAGCACATTCACCTTAAGTGATACTATAAAAGTGTATATTACAACTTTATGCCGTAACCAAAACCCAGAAGCAAGTTCATTTGTTAAAAGTATACCTAGCTTCGAGCAAGCAGGCTTTCTCCGGTGTCATGTACAAAATATCATATCTTCCACTTTCAGCATTAGAATGCACACTGCGATCAGTCTGAGCGCTAGAAAGATACTCGGCCCGTATACCCCTTTGCTTCAATGCCATTACCTAAATGTAACACATAGTTTTGATGAATTTATACTTAAAAAACCTAACATAATTACATCAAAAACATAAATAAACAACAAAAACCTGGTCTTGCATTAAAGATATTAGAGGACTTATCACCACAGCTGTCTTTTTAGCAATCAATGGTGGGACCTGATAGCTTCATTGTCACATTGTTTCAACAAAAGGGTTCCCATAAAATAATTAAACTAGTTTCTGTTAAAAAAATAAAAAAAATTACCACAAGGATTTGCCACTGCCAGTGGCCATAACCACTAAGCAATCTTTCCCTTCCAGAATTTGTTCCACTATCTCTTTCTGGTACGGCCGGAAATGAGAAAACCCTAAATATTTCTGTAACCCAAAACAACAGTAAATATAAAAAATGAAAGATTAGTATAAAATAAATAGGAAGGAACAATAAAAATTAGGAGAGAAAGGAGAGAAACCTTGAGAGTAGACTCCATTTCAGGTGAAGAAGCAGAACAGTCTTTAAACGGAGTTTAAAGCTACACGATTAAGGTGTGAATTATCAATTATTATTTCACGGTGTAAGTATATATACTGCATAGTTTCCCGCCATTTTCAGAGCAGTTATCAGGTGTGAATGGGAGCTTTATTAGTGATAGTCATAGTACTCCATACTGGTTTTATGTGGAAAATGAATCTTTTTGCCTAGCTTCTTGTTTTGCTCATTTTCTTTCTCAATAAAATACTACTAGTATTATATTTTGGTTTGACATCTTGTAAAGTTATCTTTAATAAAAGTAAATAAAAAGGGTCACCGTTTCAATTCCAACATTTTATATATAGTCAATTAGCTAATTTACTACCAATAGGTGATTGGTCTAGTGAAATAAATTAGTCACTACAAAGTAGCGGATTCAGGTTTGAATTCCCAATGGGAAAGGTACCCACTTAATGTGTCCAAACTGCCTCGAAAGATTTTAAACCCTTTGAAAGCCCCAAAAAAAAAATTAAACTAATTTACTTATTTTAATTTTATCAAAAAAAAATTACATATTTTAGTTTTTAAAGTGTACTATTTGACTAATTTATTTTTAGAACTATGTGATATTTTAGATAACTTACGGATATTTAGATTTAAAAACTTTTATTGACATTTCATTTTGAAGGTAATAAATATTAAGATACATCAAACAAATTTAACCATGAGAAACCAATATTTCCAATTACTTCTATTTTGATGCTCTGGTTACATTTTCCTTAAAAGCATCATATGCAATAGCGTAAATTATTGGAAATATTAGTCATGGTGCTATTGTAAATGATGTTTTTATTTTGATGCTTCGATTTTAATTTTTATATATATACTTTTTAACATCATTATCTGAGTTTTTAGGTTATAATCAAGAAATAAATTAATTTATGTTTTGTGTGATTTTTTAAAGCAAATTGAAATATAATTAAAATAATATTCAATGCTCCCAAGTAATATAATTAATTCAAGTGGTTCTAAAAATGAATCAATTCAAGTAATAGGAAGGGTAAAATAGACATTAATAAGTGGAATTGATGATTCGTTAACATAAAAGGTGTGATTGTCAATAAAATGAAAAGTTATAGGGAAAATTGATAATAACGATTGTTCAGGGGGTGTAAGTGCAAATACTCAATAAAGAATAGACAAATTGATAGAATGGTAAAATTGTTAAACTCCAAAGAGAGTTTTGGGGTCGTAAAATAAAATAAAATGTTGCTGGGAGGCTGAGCAGAATATACAAAGAACAAAAGGGCCAAAATCGAATTATCTATTTATAAACTCTATCTTCCCAACAAAGAGAGTAGAGAAGAAACTCAGCACAGAAAAAATGGCGTCTACTTCTACATGGAATATCTCTTCTATTCGGGCCGCTCTCCCTTCCCCTTGCGGCCCTTCATTTTGTTTTCCAAACGGGTCGTCCCATTCTCGCCTCAGACTCTCGAAGCCCAAATCCGGCCCGAAACCCCTCAACTCTTTTGTGGGTTTAGCTCCTCTGCACCCACTTTTCTTTTCTCAGGGTACAACCTTTTTCTTTTCCAATCTATTGTACTACTACATTTGCATTCACTTTTCTCTTCTCAAATTACAACCTTTTCTTTTCCTTTTACTACATTTGCAGATTTTAATTTTAAAACTGTTAGGCCTATAAACTGTTTGTTTAATTGTATTAGTGAAAATGGATCACGTATTGACTTCTGAGTTAAGAATATCTACGAGATTTGATTTGTTTACAAGCTTTTGCATTGCAATTCTGCTACTGAATTTGGTTGGGTTATTTTGAATGAGTTTGGTTGGTGCTCAGTTATAATCTCTTGTGATGAATACTTGCAATCATTCTTCAGTGGTAAATGTTTTCCATTGGAATTATTTTTCTTTCTCATAGGGAGTCTATGGGTAATTACATGGAATTCTTGATGGTTATATTTGAATAGTGAGAGTGGTTTAATGTAGTTGTAAAATTGTTTATTTCAAGGTTACTTTCCCTTTTAAGTCTGAACAAGGATAAGCTAATTTGTTCACATCATGGTTGGCAGATTCTCAAAGTATTGTTTTATGTTCATGAAGACCCTGTATTTTCTTCGAATTTTATTAAAATTTCAACATTGCGAGTTTCTCTCTTTCTTTGCAGAGATAACATAAGCAGTGTCTAGTATTTGTCTTTGCATCAGAATTATAACTTTTTTAAATCTCGTTTGAGTCCCATTGACTGGACAATGACAGATAACCTATCCATAACTATGCATTTGGTTTTTCATCACTTGTTTGTATATTTTGTGTTGTCTGCATTTCTTTTTGGCTAATAGTTTGGCTGGTGCCATTTTTAAATTTTGTTCCAATACATGCAATCACCATTCAGTGATTTTCCCATATTTGAAGTTATGTTTAGCAATGCTAAGGACCAGACCTGTTTGTTTTTTCTTTTTTGTTTTCCTCATGGGAAATTCTTGATGTGGTTGTTATTTGTATCATACTTTTATGAGTGTAGTAAGTTTGTTTGCAATAAAAAGTACACTACTGAAGCTAATTTTCCCTTTAATATGCAGTTTAATATATCCCCTTTTCCAGATTCTTTTTTGTCATTAAAGAAGGGAATAAGAAGATTAGATTTCTTTTATCAATGGGTTCGAGTTTTAGGATCTTTTTGAACTAGTGACTTGCATGAAACACTGGCTTAACTAATGAAATGAAATAAATTGAAGGAGTTATATCTGCAAGTGCTGCTTTTGTTACAGATTAAATGATGTATAAATATATTCATCCACATTGCTTTTGCACTATGACAAGAATCTTGATTATTTAGTCCGATTTTTGCTCAAGGTTATATTGATGTTTCCTGACAACCTAGAGCTCATTCCATTAAGTCAAACTTGATTTTAAATTGCGTTTGGTTGTATGTAAATAGATTTGTCACATTCCTTTTGGCATTATGGTAAATGTCTTATTTTTATCCTACTTTTTGCTTAAAAAAATTGAATTTATTTATCTTGACAACCTATATCAAACATGGGATTTTTTCAACGATGCAGATGCAACGAGTTTTGAGCATTGTTTCTCCATAATTGACAATGGTGGCCGAGTTTCTGCCATGAGACACGGGAGAAAGGTGCCAAAACTCAACAGGCCACCTGACCAGCGTAAGGCTCTTTTACGTGGATTAACAACTCAACTTCTAAAGTATGGCCGTATAAAGACCACTCGAGCCAGGGCTAGTGCGTTGAGAAAGTACATTGATAAAATGATCACACTGGCTAAAGATGGTACTCTACACAAGAGAAGGCAAGCTCTTGGTTTTATCTATGAAAAGCAAATTGTTCATGCATTGTTTGCTGAGGTTGATGAGAGGTATGGAGATAGGGAAGGAGGGTACACGAGGATAATTAGAACTCTACCTAGGAGAGGAGATAATGCACCTATGGCTTATATTGAGTTGGTTTAGTTTTTTATTTGAGTAAGTTTTTTTGTTTAGACGTGTTAAAGAAATATTGTTATGAAAACCATTGGTTATGTTCATATCTAGAACTGAGATATCTTCTCTCTTTTTTTCTTTTCTCGACATAATCTGGTTAATTTATATTGTTATTTCAACGGCTCAATCTAGCTTGTGTTTGTGTTTTTTGTTTGGCTTGATTAAAGCTTGTTCTCGATTTGTTTAACTGTCAACTCAAGCTTAAATATGATTATAATTATAAAAAATTTAAAAACACTATACTGTAATCTTGAGTTCTTTAAAAATAATTAAATTATATTTGAAAATATATATTTGATTAAATTAACGCATTTACACCCCCTGCTTGAAAATTGAAAAAAGAAAAAAATTGGAATCAATATCAGATACCGGTCGAAAGAGGGGGGATTGTCTCAAAAGAAAACGGAAAGAGACACCAAAAATATTGAAAAAGCAAAATATAGCTCATTTTGAATACAAACCGTTGAAAATTGACTCGAGATCGACAAAATTCATCAGAGCTTAGTTGCTAATTTGTTATACATATTAATCTAAATTTTAACATGTACTATTATTATACAGTTTTTGTAGTTTGGACAAAATATAGTTTTGAATTTTATTTTATTTTAATTATTAAAAACCTAGAATACAATATTAAATTTGATTAAGCATAAATTAACATTTAAATAATATATTATTTGACCTAACTCGAATTAATGATACTATTTTGAAAATAGAATATTGGGATACAATTACTGGTCCAAAAAGGAAAATAAAATACTAGTCTTCTGAGAGGACTAAATTAAGTTATTTAAAATGTGACTTTAGTTCGAGTAATAAAAGCTGGACTGAGCTCACTTTATTGTATGTATTAAACCAAACCTGAGCGCATTTGTTTATTAATATATAATATTTTTAGGCCATCTCCAACAGAGCTCTTAAATTCAGACCTCTTATCTTAAAATTAAGAATTGAATAGTGTTATACATTCCTATTTTTTAATCTGCACTCCAACAACTCGTTTATATTTTAAGATTGTACTTTTAAAAAACCACGACACTTCACTCAAACAATTCATTTATATTCTAACAAATCACTTTTAATTAGTATTTATATATAAATAATAATGATATATATTTAATATTTATTTATTTGATATAATAATGAAAATTACATTTAAAAAAATATTATTTTGGAAAAATAATATGAATTTGGATTAAATAAATTTGAAGATTCGTGCAATTGGAATTAAAAAATTAAACTCCCCTTAAATTATAACATGTATCTTATCATTTTTCTTATAATTTGACTTACATGGAGTGGCCTTAAAGCTCGGTTATAACTCATTTAACCTTGATGCTATTTGATTAAAACTAAATCAAGTTTAAGTGCAAAGCAAACAAAATTAAACAATAGTAGGGATATACTGTTATGAACTTATGAGTGATTTCAGCTGCAAAAAAGAACTGTGGGCTGTCTGAAGTGGTAAAATACGAAACAGAATTAATTAACCAATTACGTAATTTAATCTAATCTAGAAACAAGTGCAGGGATAAGGGGATTGGAGGAAAATATATTACTACTACTATTACTATCAGATAAGGTTTCTTCTTGTTTTTTCTCTTCCATCTTCCCCATTAACACTCTCAAGAAATCTGTTCTACACAATAGAAAGATAAAAACTGAATCTTGGTAGCTATGTTAGCTTCTACAGCTCTAAATCTCGGCTCTTTGGGCGGCCCATCGTTAAATTCCCCGACCTACAATCCCAAAAAACCGTTCTTACTCCCTGCATCAAAATCTCTGCATTTGTTAAGCTCTTCAGAACGAATAACCAACTGGAAATCAACCACTTCAGTGCGAACAGCCGTGGCTGCCGTTGATTCATCTGATCCCACTTCAAAGGTCCCATATTTTTTTAAATTTGTTTTTCATTTTTTTTCTTCTTGAAATTAAGTGTTGTTTTCTTTAATGGGTTTTTGAATTTTACAGGAGGAAGAAGGGGGGACCAAAAAAAAGTATCATTTTGTGGTGGCGAATGCCAAGTTTATGTTGGATGAAGAGGAGCATTTCCAGGAGCAATTGGGTGAGCGGCTTAGGCTTTATGGGGAGAGGGGAATGGAGCAAGATTTTTGGCTTGTGATTGAGCCTAAGTTTTTGGATAAGTTCCCTAATATTACTAAGAGGCTTAAGAGACCTGCTGTTGCTCTTGTTTCCACCAATGGCTCTTGGATCACGTAAGACCGTATGACACGTTTGTTATTTCAATTTTTTTGTTGAATTTAATAGTGGGAAGGATGCATTGTTCAAATTTGGTTGATTATTTTATTTGTGTTTGAATTTGGCATGAGTTTAAGCGAACCTAGCTCAAACGAGCCTTCATTGAGTCGAGCTCGGGTGTGCTTGACATTTTTATCCTATCTAGGTTCAAAATCTGTTAGTTTGATTTAACGAACATTGTTCAAGTTTGGTTTGATATGTATGGCAAGCTGAGCTGAAAGGAGGTTTTATTGGTCGATTTGGGCTAAATATCGAGTAGCTTAGATTGGTTTGGTTTTATTTTCAACTTAAGCTATAGGGGTTGGTATAGGTCAGGGTGCCCCTCCTGTGGGATCAGGAGCGTTTTTCTAGAATGTCTAGGATCATGACAATCGCGTCACTAAAATCAAGGGTAGTTTGAGAGCTTTATAATAAATAGTTTTGGTGAAGTTCGCTTTTTGTTTATGGATTGGGGTGCCGGAATTATATTCCAACATAATAAAAAAAGAAAAAGAAATTGAGTACTTGTCCTTTATCATTGGAAATTATGGCAACATCTAAAGTAAAAGTAGTATGCAAAGATATGTAGTGAGTTGTTGCTTGTTTATTCAATCCTATGATTTTATTGCTCTTTATCGTGCGAATTAATGTATTAAAAATTCTATCCCTTTTCACCCTTATAAAGCTAGGATATTGAATTTTACAGACTAATAGTCTTGCTCTTAGTAGTTGTGCAATGATAATGACACTCAAATTATTTATGTTTTAATGTTATATAGGTTCATGAAGTTAAGACTGGATCGAGTTTTACAAGAGAGCTATGAAGCCGACAGTCTAGAAGAAGCTTTAGCATCCAATCCTGTTAATATAGAGTTTGAAAAGCCAGAAAAATGGACCGCTCCTTATCCCAAATATAAATCCGGGTGGTGGGAGCCTTTCCTTCTCCCCACAACAGCAAAGGTATGAAGGGAAACGCCTTTCCCCTTTTTTGTAGTAAGAGAAAGGATTCTAGATTTATTTGTAAGACAACTGAGATTTGTTATATATTATTCCGTTTTTGTAAGGCTTCTATATGATCATCAGAAGATTGTTAATTGGTCATTACTTGCTAACCAAAACAAAATCGTGAAACAACTATAATCTTAAAAAAATAAAAAATAAACTAAAAAGAAGGATGGATTTTGGATATTCATCGTACTAGTGCTGCTTGTTGTCGGAAACGAAAGGGATATTAGGTAGCTTCTTTATGAGCTTTTCATCCAATGTGCTGTATTGTCTCTTGAGTTTGGCTTTTGCTTTCAGAGCATAAGCATCTACTTGATCTTCATGCTTCTCATATAACAGGGGCATTGTCAATAGCATCACAAACACTGCAACCAGAGAACAAAGGTACAATCATTACTCATTTATTTTCCATGGGATTTACACGCTGAATATGACGAGACCTAAAAGAGGAAACCTTAAATGGGACAAAGTTTCTTTTCTTTCATCGGGGAATCGATTATTCTAGTGTAGTTTAAAAGGATTATCCAGTATACTTAGAAAAATTTGCACTTTGCCTCCTAAACTTTAGACCGTTTTGCACTTTACCCTCAAATTGTTTGTATTTGCTTCCCTCAACTTTTAAATTCAGAAGAGACGAGTATACTCACGTATGTATACTATGGTCAAGAATTCGAACCAGCTGCCCACAATAGAGATGATCCACAATCCCAGAATTGCCTGCAATTTTCGCAATCAACACAAATTTATAGCTTCAAACTCATATGAAGTAAATAATTAGTATGTAAAATGGCGCCAAGGAAATCAAGAGATTAATTACATAGAGGAACTTCTTCACATCCTTTCCTGAAGCCACTCCCTTAAAAACATCAAACACTTTGTTGAATCTGTCCCTTAGTAAAAGAGCAACATTCATGCATAGATCCTCCGGCAATACAATCTCCGGGAAATTGTAAGGTGACCTATATATCCAAGAAATGAGTACACCAAGTTCTTATTACAAATACGAAGAATGTGTTGATTGTTAAGGAAATGGATGCGAGTAAAAACTGACTTGTTAAAGAAGGAGGAGAGATTCGACCACAGGAATAGAGTTGTTAGAGATAGTATTAGAGAATGGCAGATAAAGGTTATCAAATGATAGCCTATCCACTCGAATAGGAGCCATATGACTGTAGCTCCGGCTAGTAAAGCTCCCGATATTTGCTTGTTCCTCCATAGTAGAATATCAGCAGCTGCAAAAATAACAGCCCATGTATTTGTTTTGTTTTTTGCTTTATTAAGTTTTGTGAAAATATATCTAGGTACACATATTGTACAAGACAACAACAAACATAATGGAGATAGTGAGTCACATGCATGTATAGCATAATCTAACCACAATTTGGGTAGAAGAAGCTGAAGAATGAAACAAGATCACTAGAAACATAGTTCTCAAAATGGCAGTTAAGACTTGAATGAATCAATTAAATAGGATAATTATAATGAAGTCGTACGTTTTCCACCACCGAGGGCGCCATGAACGGGTTTCTGACGGCCAAAGAGATGAAAGATCTCCTGATGTGAATCTTCATATTGATCCTTTTCATCCGACGATTCAGAAAAATCAGCACCCGACATCTGGAATCGATTTTACACACATCCAAGAACAACATTAATAGATGGTATATAAATAGAGTATTTGAAAGAAAAAAAAACAAGAATGCATAAATCCATGAACGATTATATATGTTGATCTTTTCTAATAAGTGTGGTCACATTAAAAGAAAAGAAATTAACAAGAACAAAGGCATGCATGCATGCATGATAAAACACAAATGAATGAATCTTACTCTTTATTCTGAGAGATTTATGATTTAGTTTTCTTCCAGAAATTAGGTGTTTTGTATTGAGATATTCAAAGAGTCTAACCAACACTGAACATACTGTGTTTAACTATATGTTGCTGATCCTAAACTGTCGGACTTTTTGTTCTTCTCTCTCTTTTCCATGTATTATACTGAAGAGAGACTATATTGTATTTGTGGCACATAGTTAATTAATTAGAATAAATTAATCCATACAAAGCTCTTGTGTTTAATCAAGCGAGTAAATTAATTTATATCTCTATAAGGTATGTGACATCCCATAATTAGTATATTCATAATTGTTTTTTTAAGAAATTATATTTTTTTAAACAATTGATGGGAACCTCTCCCAGTAAAAATTCGAACTTGAATTCGTCGCTTTAGGTGAATTAGTCTTTTTCATTAGACTAATCACCTATTGATATTTAAGAAATTATATAAACTTAAGTAATTTAGGCTTAGTTGATTATAATGGTCAGAATTGACATGAATCATACAATTGTATCTCGAATAACAATTTTAGGGCATGGATACTGACTTGACCACAAAGTCAATAAATGTTTACTTTGTCAACGAGGCAAGCTTAATTGTCAGCTCGAGATTCCAGAAAAAAAACATGCTAAAGTGCAAATTTAGTGTGATCATTTTTTATGTTAACTAATATTAACTTATTTAATTCACTAATGTCGAACAAATTGGATAATTATACCCAAAAAAGAAGTAAAATAAATAATTTCAAACATTAAGGCAATCAAATAAATATTGTATGCGCCTTTTTAGAAGATCTCTAGGTGTTAATTATAAGTAAATTTCCTCAACAAGATAACAAATAAATTAGTAACAGTTCTTATAAAGAGCAACAAGTATGTATGAACACTGAGTTAGTAAATATAATAAAATAAAAAACAGTTAATAATCGACCGGGTACTGGTTTTTGGGTACTGATTTAAGTATATGATAAAATACTTCTCGTGATCCTTTAATTCAAAAGTCTCCAATCAGATATGATTATATCTACTACCCTTAGCTAATATGTATTTTAGACTTTTAGCTTCATAAACAACCCAACATGATAATTACCATTCATCAATAATAATTAAATACTTCTAATATCCTTTTTTTTTTATCAGATGCTAATATATATATATATTTTTTTAATAAAATTCTAATATCCTTTCATGACTAGTCAATCTAGAAACATTACGATATTTGAACAAATATTAAAGTCAAGCCCAAATTAGATCGGATCGACCCTAATATTAAAGTCAAACCCTTTAGAAAATATGTTAAGGCCCATTTAGATGGGCCTTTTTCTCATGGAATGGTTCATGGTTGTAATTGTGAAATTTGAACACCACCCTCTCAGGCGGTGGTGGAGAGTGGAGATTATTTATTAATTATTACACATAGTAAATGGAAGCGGTGGCGGAAGGGCTGTGGGCACTGGCGGAGCACCACGAGCAGCGACAAGATATAGGTAAGGCGGTGAAGTGCTTAGAAGCCATTTGCCAGAGCTCCGTTTCTTTTCTCCCGATTGTTGAAATCAAAACCCGCCTACGAATCGCAACTCTTCTTCTCAAGCACACTCACAACGTCAACCACGCTAAATCACACCTCGAACGCTCTGTAAGTTCAATTAATTACTCAATTTTGGGTTTCAGTTGGCCAATTTAGTTTTTTTTCCTTGTTTCTTTTTTCATAAGCAGTGAATAAACTATTAGTGGAAACACAATTGTAATTTCAGCTTTGAGTTTTTAATTTTTGGGAATCGAAATGAATATAGGGAAATGTAGTAGTGATGCTCGCAAAATTCATAATTATAACTATGCAACAAATTCTAGTAACTCGTTACCATCTGACCTTTCACCAGTGGATGCTAAGTGAAGTTACTCTCAGTTGTCCAAATTTGTTAGAGGCTTATACATGTCTTTCTATATCTTATCTTAAGCATTCTGCATATATGGCTCCAGAATAGAAACCCTTTACTTATAAAAACCCGCTAATGATCGATATATGGCTCCTTATGACACTTGTTGCATATGTGTCGAGTACATAGGCATCAGGGGCTTACCTGCAGTTTGTCTTGTTACAGAATTCATACATGTGTCAGTTGACAGGGACTGGTATATGTGACTTCATGCCTATTTGCATGATGAATGTCATGCACGTCCTTTGACATACAATTATGTATATTCGTTGTTTTCTCTGAAAGTGTTTGTGCACACACATATTGGTATATCTTCAAATAATGTTCCAGTGTCTAATGTGGTCTTTTTTTATTTTTTATTTTTTTTTATTTTTATAAAAAAGCCTATCACTCTAACTAATTTTAACTCTTCAATATCATATAAAACTCTGTATTAAATCCACATGGAAATCCAAATATCGACAAGGGATCTATTCTATCAACATAACAATGAAATTTAATAATTAAAGCAGTGCTCTTGCTATGTCTTACCCTACCAGCCTACCTCTTATCCTTATAGATCACACAGGACATTTTCTCTCATTATATTAGAGGATAGTTCTCATATTGAACATACATGAGTAGTTTTACTATCGACTTACCCAAGCTTTTGTATATATGATTAGAACGCATTACTTCATCAAGATTAGGCAACTGTGCCTAAGATAATTCTGATGTCTTAGGCCTATGTATCTCTTGCAAGTTGGAACCGATAACTACCTATTGATGATGGAATAGTTCAATTAGGTGTTCTTGCAATCACGTATCCTGTATTGCCGTATTGGTAATAACACCAAGTAGGCTTGGGTTTCAGGTTCATCGCATGTTGAGATTTCTTTTTATATATTGTGGTATTAGTTCGTTCAGCCATTGTAAGAAACAAATCTTGAAATATCTCTTGACCTCCCAAACTCAAGATATAAACTCATATGTCTAACATATTATAATGTTGAGAACTACCCAATCAACAATTTACTTTGTTACAAGGTCATTTAGTAGGTGAATTGTTCCATATAAACCATCAATATTTCTGTACTTGGGGATACATTACATCGTCTTCTGATGGATCTCTATTTGGTGCAGCAACTTCTATTGAAATCTATCCCTTCTTCCTTTGAGCTGAAGTGCAGAACATATAGCTTGTTGGGCCACTGTTACCATCTTGTGGGAGCTATTCCTTCTCAAAAACAGATACTAAACAAGGGTTTAGAGCTTGCTGCAATTTCTGGAGATGGGTATGGCTGTTTACAGTATATGAAGCTATAGGCTTTCTGGAGGCACCTCCTAGGTGCCTGGTGATGAAATCTGTAACATTTCACTATGAAAATAAGAAGAAAAGCTATGATTTTTTTGCTTGGAAATGCTTGTTGCAGTTAACAAATGAGTTTTTAATTTTTTCTTATATTATAAATTGTTGCATAGATTGTCCTATAATCATAATGAACGATTTCAATTAAAAATCAGAATTTTCAAATTACAGCGATTCTTGTCAATGTGAATGTTTAGGAAAGCACCTGTTCTGGGGAGAGGGTATTTGATACCAAAATAAACCTACTGGCATAATTTCTTATCCAAAGTAAAAAATGTGTCTCTATGTATAAACCACCCAAGTTATTGCACAGCAAGCCTGCTGCAGTATTGCTTCACGAGGAGATCAAATATTACATCTTTGTTCAATTTCGTAAACCAGTTGGACAATCCTGCATCCATAATTCTGAAATCTTCTTAGGTATAGCTGAAAATGAATGAAGAGGTATTTTGGATTCAATGAGTACGATTATGTGATCATCGATATGTTTTCTGATTATTATTATCTTTTTGTTATATCTTGTCGAGCTTTCTACAGAAATGAGGTTATCTTGTCTTGGATATATCGGCTATAACTAATGCCTCTCATATATATCTTATGGCTGAATATCCTGCATTCTATTTATGGTTGATATACTCCTTGGGCTATGGGTCTTCACACATACTGCTGTTGTTTTATGTTA
The DNA here is from genome assembly GCA_030819805.1 of Penstemon newberryi var. newberryi. Taxonomy (NCBI): domain Eukaryota; kingdom Viridiplantae; phylum Streptophyta; class Magnoliopsida; order Lamiales; family Plantaginaceae; genus Penstemon; species Penstemon newberryi. The sequence continues at coordinate 47,162,778 of JAUALY010000001.1, forward strand.
TCATCTCTGTTTTGTAATAAAGAGTACAAAAAAGTACTAAATAGTGTATTCCGTACCATATTGCTGCTATAAATTTCTACGTAGAAGGAACACGTATTCTCATTTTGCTTGCAAGTTGACAACTTTGAGCTTAGGAGTGGTAGTGGATGTGTCCTTGTAGGTTTGCTGGGAGATTATGGTCTTGCAACTTCAATTCTCAGCTTGCAAATTCTCTGGCAATTGAGGGAGATTATAATGGATCAATTTCAGCTTTGCAACATGGACTTACTTCTGCAGTGGAAATGTGTTATCCAGAATTGCAGGTTCATCTTACTTATTTCAAATATCCTTAACTGCCTGATATTATAGTGGGCTAAAGCTGTTGCATTTTAGAAAATTAGACATAATTCTCATCCAGAAGTATACAGAGCTCAATATCAAATTAATTACATTAAATTCTATCGTGTTTAAGTAGTATGTAAGGCTCTTTAAATTTAGTTCATTTAGCAGTCATTACATTGTTTTAGTTGTTTGCCCAACACATCTTCTACATTAGAATTGTTGAGGTCTTTCTTGTCCATAATGTGTTAATCTACTATTCATACTTACTAGGAATCTAATTCTCTGTCCTTCTTTTGGCCAATCAGATGTTCTTTGCTACTTCAATACTGCACGTACGAATGATGCAGTGGGATAGCACTAACCTGGTAGAGGAATCTATCAAGAGTTGCAATGTGATATGGGAATCTATTGAGCCAGACAATGTAAGCTAAGTCTTCCCTTTTTATTGTTCTTCTTGATTTCAATTGCCTGCTAATTCCAGGCAAGTCTGACTTAAGACTGTTACAAATCATCAAACTAACACACTTTGCATATGACATGGTCTTTCATGCTCCTACGTAGGAGTTTTCATTCGGTGTTGCCAAGTGGAACTAAGCTGAAAAATGTGTAATCATTTGCCTAACTTAATGGCACAGCTTAAATCAATTTGGTTTAGAAAAGCAATGAACCATCTATCAATCAATGCTGGATGGACAATATTACTCACTGCTAAGTTCTTCCATGGAGAACTTGCTATCTAGCAATTACAACTTATGAAAGTTCTATTAAGAGTACCCAGTAAGCAAACCAACCTACCCTTCAACTTCATTCTGAATTGCTCGGATGTCCGATGGATTGATTTATAAATGGTCATTTAGTAGACTATAAAAATGTCGAGGAGAATTGGGAGGTAGAGGACTGAGGGTGAGGGATTGCAAGCCTGCGACTCTGGGTTCTGGTGAGGGAGAAATGAGAAGTCAATTTAGGGACCCAAGTCTGTAGCAGGTTAAACATAGAACTTGAAGTGCTATTGTATTTTACTAATTAATAAATCGCTAGAAATATAATAAGATAAAAAGTTTGTTTTTCAGTTTGGTTTGTAAACCATGGCTTAGAATTATCGCCAAACTGGATACCTGATTTTACGGAAAACTGAAACCAAATTACAACCAACATTTCTCGTTCTGGGTTCAATAAGTACCGGTTTTTGGTTTCAGGAAGGTTTGGTTGGTTTACAGTTCACCCAACTTTGGGCAACCCTACTTCTAATGATGAAAAAGACTTTTATCTTTAAGGTGAAAGTAGAGAAAAGCACCAGGGGAGTGCTTCCCATGTACACCAAAAGAACTTAGCTCTCCACTCATGAGTGTACATCATCTAATGGGTTAGCAAAAGATAAGAAACTGTTAGGTAAGAATTCCTTAGTCCAGAAAACTGGAAAATTAAAAAATTCTCTCTTCAAGGTAAAGTGCACTTTTCTATTTTCCTTCAAAAACTCTTATCATTCCTCTTCGTCCAAACTGACCAAAATAGACACACCGGTTGGGTTTTCCAAATTTCTCTCTCCTTACGTCTTCACCTATACAAATTCCATGATAGCAAGAAATCTTTTACCGACTTTGGCCTTACCCATTGCAAGTTCACAGATTAAACCAAAGAGACATAAGCCACTGGTCACTTCACAATGCAACAACAAATGATTTGTAGTTTCCTCGCCTCGACGGCATAGAATGCAGCAATTAACATAAATTATCCTCCTCTTTTAAGGTTATCTCCAGTTAAAATACTCTCATGTGTGGCTTCCCAAGTAAAGAAAGCCGCTTTTCGAGGAGCCCTGGTTTTTCAAATCTCCATTGCTACCAAAAAATAACTTAATAAATTGAATTTACACTAAAAATACCCTTGCTGCTTTGAGTTCAATTCATGACATCCTTTAATGAGAAACATGAAGTTGGCTTGTAGAAATAAAACCTTACGATGTATGATTTCCTTATAAATTCTTAAAAGAACCTTTGATTTGCTCCATATGTTGTGGAAAAGAAGTTTTTCAAGTTTGGTTCTATAAATTGATAATATATTGCATAGCTGCCATCATACATAATCGAATTTTGTTGGCTATTTTGTACCTATATACAATCACAGTATGGAAGGGTGTGGTTCCCTTATGCCAATTTCCCCAGCATCTGAAAACCGCCGGTGAGTTTCGTCTTTTGCTAACACCAGATTATTGTGTGGATTGTGGAAATATTTTTTCAGAAAGACTTCCGCTTATCGAATTGAAGCAGAAGGGATGGAACTGTGTTAATAAACCTCAAGTTTCCATTTGCATTCATGTGCAATATTTTCTCTTTTTAATTTTTGGACAATTTCCCATTGCTTACCCGTATACTAATCTGTGACATTAAACAATCAAAATTGAATGAACTCAATGAAGTGATTTGGGAACAGCCTTGACATGGCTCTCCACCCGAGCAAGAGAGAAGAGGGGCTTACTCTGATTTGATTACTAAGTCAGGATTCCCGCTCGTACTCATTCTCAAGCACTTGCAACTGAAACTACCGTGGGCATTGCAAATTGGAACATGACATGACATGTATTTTTAATTTATTATAAAGTGAACCGAAGCTTCTGTCGTCTAAAAGCCAGCCCAGATGTGGGATCAGCATACTAATTACGGGAGTACCGCAGCGCAATTGAATTGTATAATAAGGAGTTAATGTTTTTATTAGCAGTCTGATATATGTGGTCTGACTTTTTAGTCAGTGATTTAAGCAAACATTTGGTATACAATGTGTGTATGTAGAATCTAATTATTATTCCTCATATCGCACTTACTTAGCCCACTGTTTAATTTTCTATTTGATTAATATATTATACTACCTCTCTGAACAGGTTTTTTTCCAAAAGAACTATTAGATGAACGCATGATGTGACTAACAAGATTCTTAACCATTATTTTTTAGGGGAGAATTGAAAAGTTAAAGCTAGTCACATTTGAATTATTTCCTTAACTCAGTGGCAATTCAAAAGGGAGCATCTAAATATGCGTTGCGGTATATTATCTAACATCCCATAGTTTTGAAATGCTAGCGGGCCATCTGTATATGGTTGACTGGTGGTTGTCAATCCTGTCATTTATTTCCCACTAATTTGTTTATAATTCAAAGGACCTTGGCCTTTTTGCTTGCCATAGGAGATTTTTTTTTTGTAACAGGCTAGATTTGAATTTCTTATTATACCTACATATGCCTGGATTGTCAGTTTCTTAAATGGATTGTGTAAAGGATTGATGTATTTCCATCACTGAATTACAATACATAGTCTAGTTAGATGTCTATTGCATGTGATAATGATTGAGTACTGCATTTATGCCCATATGTGTATATTTGTTGCATGATATGAGTGTATTTGACGAGTTGTTTATGTATGCATACTTACATGGTTTTCCTTTCTTTTAACTTTCCTTTTAGTGCAAACTGACACCTGGATTTTCTTTTCCTCTCTTGTTCAAAAGAGACGACATTGCCTTGGTCTACTGTTTTATTATGAGCTGCTGCACTTATTCTATCTACTCCGGATATGTGACTACAAAAATGCTGCTCAACATATTGATAAATTGGATGCGCTCATGAAGTCTGACTTGCAGAGGATGCAACATATCCAAGAACTCAAAAATGAACTTGATACATTAAATCATAGTCTCTCACGCTCGGACTTGAACTACAGAGACAGATCTGCTCTTGATGAAAAAAAAGTTAAGCTTGAAGAACGACTTAGTAATTACACTGGGATGAGTTCAGATGGAAAAGCAACTCTGGAACCTGCATATTTTGGAAATGTTAAAAGAGCATGGTCCGATAAGATTGAGTTGGCCCCACCTCCTATTGATGGGGAGTGGCTGCCGAAAAGTGCTGTTTATGCATTGGTTGATCTTATGGTGGTTGTTTTTAGCCGGCCAAAAGGACTTTTTAGGGATTGTGGGAAGAGGATTCAATCCGGGTTACAAATAATTCAAGGTTGGTTTTGGAAAATACAATGCAAGTTTAGTATGTTACTTTTCCCTTTGACATTTTATCCCTAGTTTTGGTTTTGTGACTCTATTGTCAACATTTGGATGTTCTATTAAGATTCTCCTCTCTAATATATTCTTGATCAATTATGTATCAATATACACCGAGCTCCCCTGAAGACTTTTCACTTCATTATGTCATCCAAAGATCTACTTGTTAGAATTGTTTACAATTGTATGAGATGCTTTTGTTGTTATTGAATTGAATAGTGGGTGAAATTAATCGCACATTTTGACTTCATTGGGAATATTTGATGGTTTCTTAAGAGTTTCACATTGGGATAGTTTGATTGGCTGGTTTTGTTGAAAAGTACGTAGTGAGTTGATGAACGGATGAGGGCTTTTACCTTAATACAGTTAACTTGGGAATTCAACTTTTGATATCCAGCTTCAACTCTGAATTGTTGTATTGCATGCAGAGGAGCTGGTGCTGTTAGGGATTACCGAGGGAGTCAAAGGTGAGATTTCTGCTTATGTTCTATTCTCAGATGTATTTGTGAAATTATCTTTTAGCCTCAGATGTCACCATAGGCCCCACATAAAAGATCTCTGTGAAGTGTGATCAATTTTCGGGGATGATCAGATTTTTCAACTGTTATATTGTATAATAATTTGTCAGTGTTTCAAAGGGTCACTAACATCATTTTGTTGCAATGCACTCGATACCAGAAGTGGAGTTACAACATTCTGCAATTTGGATGGCTGGTGTCTATTTGATGCTTCTAATGCAGTTTCTAGAAAACAAAGTAGCAGTTGATCTTACACGATCTGAATTTGTTGAAGCGCAAGAGGTTGTTCATTGCTGCTTGAGAATCAGCTTATATGTTTTCTTTATGAACATAACTCCTTGTGAAAAATTAATGTGAAGTGATATATTGCTAAGTTTCATTTCAGATTCCTGGTTTATCTTTTTTACCTTCTTGTTCTTTTTTACTTTTGTTCCATGCACTCTTGACCGAAGTACTTTCGCCTCAATTGTAAAGATATGTTCAGAACTAGTATTAATAACTAGAGAAAATTCTGGATTCCAGTTTTAGATTAGATTTTGGTGTCGTTTAAAGAGTACTGCAAGAGATATGCTTTCCTATTGAAAGCTTTTGAGAAACATGTAAGGCCCAAAATATAAGAGGAGAGAGTATTGCATTATTTCATCGAGGTTCCGAACTTTTGCCAATTTTGCTACTTCAAAATCAGTGACAACTGCAGCACTACATGTTTCTTGAAACTTTGAATATTTTCGCAGTGTAAAATGTATTACATATATAATGGCACAAACACATTAATACAGTCTTGTCCTCCCCCCCAGGCTTTGATGGAGATGAGAAGTTGGTTGATTCGCTTCCCAACAATCCTCCAGGCTTGTGAGAGTACTATTGAAATTCTTAGGGGGCAGTATGCTCATTCCGTTGGCTGCTATAGTGAAGCTGCTTTTCATTTTCTTGAAGCGTCAAAGGTAAGTTCAAGATTCTGTTATTTTGCTTACACTGGCGCTGTTGTATAACAGATTCCAATTAAGTATTCTTTCTTATTCCGTTCTTCATAAGCAATTTTCTCGTCGGTGTTATGTTTTACCTACTATTTGTCAATCTCCTTGATGAGACCTTAGTTAGGAAACCATATCTGATTGATTTATTTCCTCAACCTGAAAATCTTTTCTTTTGTATTTTTTTTGGCATTTAAAACCTTTGTGTCATATGTAGCTGACACAGAGCAAATCAATGCAAGCCATGAGCCACATTTATGCTGCAGTATCTTATATCTGCATTGGTGATGCTGAATCTTCGGCGAAGGTGACACCTTCCCCCTCAAGTTCTAAATTTTCAGTGTTTGTAGATGGCATTTTAAAAGTCGACTAACATGGTCTAGCTTTTTGCCAGGCTGTTGATTTGATTGGACCAGTTTTGGGAGTGATAGATTCTTTTGTTGGTGTGCGAGAAAAGACCAGTGCCCTTTACACTTATGGCTTCTTGCTCATGAGACAACAAAATCTACAAGAAGCTAGGTGAAGATTGAATGAAATCACTGCTGTTTCAATTTGTCAATTTCTTTCATTTTCATATTACATGTTTACTAGATTATCGAAAAATAAAAAAATTAGATGTTTACTAGTGCACTATAATCACATCTTTTATCCAATCAGAGATATGTGATCTCATCCCATGTGGCTTGTGGAAGGAAGTGTGAAGGGTTTATCATTCCTTTGTTAGTTTTTACTTGTCAAATGTCAACGTGGGTTTAAGTTGGGGTAGTCGACAAGGATTGAGTCTGATCAGGTCATTACAAAGGTTGCTGAAATTGCTGTAGTTAGTTAATTATTTGACCTTCTAGTTCCTCTGTCTCTTGGGAGATTGGATGATATGTAGGACATAGTTATCATTCTCGAACGCTGCTCGCTATGAGTTAAATGCAATAATTATATACATTTTATTTAACATTATCTACTTATTGAATGTTCTATTTTATTTAACTATATATTTACATATTTAACTACATACATCATTATATACTTGAATACATTAATGCATTTTATTTACTTAATAGTAAATACATTAATGTATACACTCACTCTAACTACAATAATATTACTCAGATACATTAATGCATGCTATGCAAGTATGCATTTTATTTAATTACATATAATTTACTTAAATGCATAAACTTAATCATTTATGTGTCATAATTGTTGAATATAATTATTATTGATAAATATTGAAAAATCTATACATGAGCGCTTTTAGCTAAAAAAGCTAGCGCCTCATGCAGCGGTTTGAGTTTTAGCCCCGGGAAGCCTTGTCACTCTGCGTCGCTTTACGCTATTAATAATTATGATGTGGGAGCTGGGATATTTTGATAGTTATTGCCTATTGGAGGTCCATGTCCAAACAAAAGTTTATCATATGAAGATAGTGCCTGGAAGAGTGAGTCATACTAAACCATTCTCCTCGCTGTGAATAGGTATAATCTACCGATAATCAACTTATACACACCCATCCGGTGATTTAGGTAACAACAGTCTCTGAAAGAGCGCAATGTGAAGTAAGAAGATTTAGGATAAGTTGGCTCCTTTTGACAATATTCTGCATCCAAAATCAGTCTTGAATGTTACCTATATTGCAGCATAATAAATTGGCTTGAAATCCAACGCCCGAGCAACTTCTACTTTCCCAAATTCATGTATATTCCACATTTTCTGGAGAAGTGATTTTCTCAGGCGATAAGTCGTGATCGTTTACTAACGTAAATATAAGTGTATTCATCAGTTCTCGTATTTGGGTTTGTACTTAAGATTTGGGCGTATTGTGAGCTGTTGGCTGATGAAATAAACAGTATTCAAATCCATCAGCATGATTATTGAGTTACCATAGATAGACCTTACAGTAGAGTTCTTACGAGTAGAAATGAAATCCTGTAACTAAGGGAAGTTGTATACATTCTGAAATCATTAATGTGCTAGGTTATCTAAAAACCATAAGAATTAATGTTAAGATTTTCTATGAAATTTCTACTTGAGCCCAACACACTGTTCTCATGCTTTGCTTTAGATTACTAGGATTATATATCCTGAAATTATATGCTTGTTATGGAAGAATGCTGAATACAGATTGCTACATGTTTCAAGAACTTCACTGAAAACTTGTATGTAGTCATGTATATTAAGGAGGCTTCAAGAAATTTACCATTTGTCTAAGACCTACAACGGTTAATACATGGATGAAGGTTTTATTGTTCTGCGTACCAAGTTAATTGATTAGGCGTACCAAGTTAAATGATTAGGGTGTTTCATCTTTACAACTATTAGTGCTGGATTACATGCGAAACTGGGAGGAATGATTTAAAATTGATGATAGTGGAAAGGCCATTGCTCGGTATGGTTTCTCTAGATTTTAGTTACCTATGAATTATCTTCTTCAGACATTTTCACTCTGTTTTGCTAAAATGGTATTTCTGGATTAAGACTCCCTAAAGGTAGTTAGCAAATGAATGTATGCAGGGTCGGATCCAGGATTCAGGTGTCGAGGGGGCCGAACTGTATTTACCAGTATATATTTTTATTGATAATGATGTTCAATCTATTTTATTTACATAAGTACACAAACATATAGTTTTACAGAACTATATTGCTCGATTCGAGATTGTAGCATTAATATCTTTAGAACAATAAATTGTAGTAACATAGGGTGTACATCCAATAAAAAAAATTCACTATTAAATTATTTTACTAAAGAAACATCCAATAAAATTAATTATGTTAACTTACATTACTAAAACGTGATAGAAGAGATTAAAGATGGTAATGTCACAAAACATAAACCATCAACTCACAGTAAATCATTGATAGTTGAGAGATAAGAAGATGCAATTCACAGTTGACACTAAGTTTCTTGGAGAAAAAATAAATGGCATGTGGAGTCTTTTTTGTTTTGTTTACATAAGATTATGTCAAGATTTTTAAATAAGCTTTATAGTTATTTAATTGATGACAAAAGTATTTAGTACTATTTAGATAAATTTTACTATTAATAAACGTGTTCAATACAAATAAATGCACTATAAATATATAATATCCAAGTATAATTAAAAAAAATTCCAATTTTAAATCATGACATTATCCTAGTATATACTATATTTTACTTTGAGAGACATTTTTAGCATTTTTTACTCTTATTATATCATGACATATCACGGAGGAAAAGCTGCCATCCGTTATTAAATAAATGTGGATCCCCCCTTCCATTTCTTACATATGCTGTTACTTCAATGCAGAATCCGACTAGCCTCCGGCTTGCAGACTACACATACTAGTTTGGGGAATCTGCAACTCGTTTCTCAGTATCTGACTGTTCTTGGAAGCTTGGCACTTTCACTTCATGACACTGGACAAGCTAGAGAGATCCTAAGATCTGCCCTAACATTGGCAAAGAAGCTCTATGATATTCCAACTCAGAACTGGGTTCTGTCAAATATGACAGGTAACAAACATACATGGGACTTTGATTTGTAATCATAAATGACATTCACTTTTTATATATAATCTTTAACTGCTGTCGATCTTTCCTGAAAATGTGATACTTATGGGACATGTCTAATGCCTTGCGTAAATTTGTTTCTGGGGCTTATATATAGGGCTTTTGATGCCGGAAAATGGTTAACACTTCAAAAAAAGGTATTATTAGTATGGTTGAGAGTCAGGGTTGACCGAGTGCATACTCTGTTGGTAGTACTGGTAGCTTTGTGCACATTAATTAGAGAATAGACTAAATAGCCAAATGGGTAATGTTGTGCCAAGTTAACCATATTAAGATGAGTCTGATTTTCTCTCATTCCTGAAGAGCCATCAGAAGAACCACTAGGTATGAGTATCTAACAGATTTGGGCCTGTTATAAGGAAAAGGTTGAAGGCTCACAATGACATTGATATATTGCTATCTAGTCTACTTGGAATTTTTTTCTCCCAAGTTTAAAGTTGCTTGGGTTTTTCTCAGAGCATCTTTCAGTCAACTTTTTTTTTGCTGCTTGCAGCTTTATACCAGCAAACAGGGGAGAAAGGGAGTGAAATGGAAAATCTTGAGTATCAAAAGAGGAAGGTAGCTGATTTGCAGCAAAGACTAGCCATTGCACGTTCATCAATTCATCATAATGAACTGGTAAGTCCACTTACCATACTCTTGCGATTATCCCTCATTTCGACAATCAGTTAGGCTGTGTTTGGAACTTGAACATCAACGAGGAAAGGAAAATGAACAACAAATAAAGTCCAATGCTATATTTGATGCCAGAAAAAAAAACAATTTCCTTAATTTTTTACCCTTTGATATTCAAGAACCAAACAATGCCTTAAAGTATCTGTCATCACTAGTTGTTATATGACGCACAATGGTTTCTATATCCATGCACAAAATGACCAGATCGACAAAGTAAAACTCCAAGTTCATCAATTGAATGAGCTTGACATGAAGAAAGCAATGGCGGGGCCCTCCAAGAAAGTCGATCTTGACATCCCCGAATCAGTTGGTCTACCGACTCCTCAAAGGCGTTCATCAGCAAGGCTCATGGATGTGGACATTGGGAGGCTTGGGAAGAAAAAATTGTAGCATCCCAGTTGTAAATTAATCACTAGTTTAACATATAGAAACTTAGAAAAAGATGAGAGATTTAGTTTTGTTGTTTGTAAATATGAGTATTTACTCATATTTGTGATGTCCGAATTTGGTGTTTGTTGTAGCTGCATTGTCTTTGAGAGAGTAGATAACTATCTAGGCAATCTTCCTTGTGGTAAGCAGTAGAATTGAATATGTAAAGCTCTTGTTCACCATCTTTCTTCTTTTGTCTTTTTGGTGTGTAAATTAATATGTATTTAGATTATTAATCAAAACCTTTAAGTCTATAACTTCCAACTTTTATCTCATCTTACTTTGGCAATGATGCTTTTAATTGGGGGTTGTAAACTAGTCAAACAACACATTTTGCGAACTTGATTTGATTTTTGTTCATCAGGTTTAAGATTATGTTTAAACTTACTTTGATTGTTAAACAAATTGAACACTAATGTATTTTTACACAACTAATATACTGCCTCCGTTCTTTTATTTTTTGCTTATGTGTGTGTCCTTATTGGGATGTTTCAAAACGGCGCTTCCTTTCTTAAGATTGATTGTTTTTCTTAAAAATATTCTTTCACATAAAGTAATGACTTGATAACTAAATTTTAATTCTCTATCAATGTTTAAATTTTAATTCAATAGAACAAAAGGAGGACGAAGGGAGTAAAATAACTTTTATATGCAATTCTTTTTTTGGAAAAAAGGACGATAGCATAAAAATAATAGTCGGAGGACTTAACATGCATAATTATGGATAAACTACCATAAAACATTGAAGCTCCTTGTGGATTTGTTTTGTCCTAGTTTAGCCAACCGTGAAACTAGGCCACAATTAACACAGAGCAAAACTAGGCTGTAATTAACCTAACTCGCGTTTGGATGACGTTCAAGTGAAATTCAATCCCCCCATCTCTAGCTTTATAAAATCATTGATTTGAAACATATCATATTAAAATGCAAATGAATGCAAGAGTAAACATTTTACTTAGCGTTTTATTCATTGAAGTCCAAGAATCAAACATAGAAACGTCCAACTCAGTCTAATTCACATCTCAAAATTTCAAAGCACTTAAAACCCAACATTCAAGTCTAATGTAAATATTTTTCCAAGGTTCGTTTAAATCACTCGAGTAAATATTCCCAAATCAACTCATTGACGTCTGACCAAAAATCGATCGAAGTACAAATATGCCAGAGAATATTTTAAGTGTAGTATTTCCAAGGTTCCGTATGTTTATGATAGGAGTACATATTTGATGTTATCTTAAAGAAGTAAACCCAATTGATTTAACGTGGTTTCGTTGTTCAATAAGAGACAAGTGCAAGATAAATACAAGTAACAAATACGAGCAAAAAAATGTATATATTTATTCGAAAACAATGTATTAAGTTTACAATAAAGGTCTGTTCAAACAATACAGGATGCGGTCATAAAACTAGCCTATGACTATCGAGCATCACTAATGAGCAAGCTAGTCCGACCAATACAGTCTAGGAAAGCGTGTCTCTGACATTAAATGCGCTGACTATTTATTTATAAGTGTATTATCGTGCCAGGTCCACATATGATCATTTCTCGGCCCAAGGCCCAAGGCCCAAGGCTCTGGCCCAGTCATTCTGATCGGGTACTCCAGAGCCGACCTAGAGATCGGAGCCCCAAGATGATCCATGCTTGGATTCTATTCCGATCTCGATCAACTTTCCTAATTGGGTGATGTAAAATATCCCTCAAGTATTCCGAAGGTTTCATTTTATTTATTTTTCTTTTTAATCATTTGTTGAAGGTTCCAAATTGTAACTTGCACCTTTAGCATAAGCGCAGCAGATTCTGTCGTACGTATCCGCAAATGCCGTGTCTAAATTTTTAAGCAGTAGTAATACACTTTTGAGTCCACTCTCTGAAGCGTTTCGTCAAACACCTTGTGAAAATAGATATACAAAATGCAGACAGGATTCACGTCGAGGTGTTTGAGGATGACGAATCATTCCATCATTTCTTCTCGCTGTTTTAATCATGTTTTGTACCCACCACGTATTACGTTTCAACCCAATCGAAGTTTGAGGCTGTGGAGTTCCGCCAGGACGACGCCGTTTTTGCGCAATCGCGTCAATGCTTTTCTCTCCGATTTCCCCTCAAAAAACCCTCAAAGTCAAAACCCAGTAAGCTCAAAATTTTATTTTTCTGTGTTTTAGTAGTATTGTTGCTCCTTTTTTCTTTTATAGTTTTGAATTAGATAATATGGCGAGCAGGGTTCGACGCCAAATGGGCTTGCTCTGTTTTCAACAGCATCAAATCAAAAAGATGAAACAACGACGTTGAAGAAAATTGAGGTTCCACTGGAGCATGTCCCTAACACTAGAATCATCGCCACTCTCGTTAAGTACCTATGGATGAAAGATAATCTCGAATTTCGGCTTCGAGTTGTTGCTGCCTTAGGACTCCTACTTGGCGCCAAAGTAATTGTTGAAACTTTTATTGTTCAAACCATGTTTGTGTTTACAACGTGTTTGATTGTGTGTTTGTGTGTGTAGGTGGTGAATGTTCAGGTGCCATTCTTATTTAAGCTTGCTGTCGATTGGTTATCGACTGCAACTGGGCATGCTGGCTCCCTTACCGAGTTTACAGCTTCTAATGCTACCGTGTTAGCTCTTTTTGCCAGCCCAGCTGCAATTTTAATTGGGTATGGTATAGCGCGGACAGGGGCATCTGCTTTCAATGGTTTGTGAAGTTATCTGTTTGTACTTGGTTTGTTCTCCACTTGATTTGAAATCTGCAGGATTATTTTTTAGTATGATGAACATCAGATATATATTTTGTAATGGAATTTACGGGCATTTTCTTGCTATAGAACTTCGAACGGCAATATTCTCTAAGGTGGCGTTAAGAACAATTCGGCAGGTATCCAGGAAGGTATGATGCTGAAGCTTCCTTCTTCACTTGGGTTTACACTCTATGCTAATAATAATATCTTATGTTCTTCTGGAGCTAATTGTTTTGGTTTTCCTGATAATTATTGTTTGTTATTGTGCTACTGTGTGCTCTTTTTCTTGACCGCCACTCAAGTTCTTTCAAACTGTATTATTTTTGGATGTTTTATGAATAAGAAAAGTTCCAAAGGGATACACTGAGTATGTATATATATTATAGATAGCAAGATACAAAATTTTAATGAAATAGGTTTAAATGTATTTAGAGAAAGAGATGTTATCTTAGAGAGAAAGGATTAAAATGTGTTATATGTGTGTGTGTACGTGTCTTTATGGAAGGGTCTTTCTCTATTGACTGGTGGACAAGATTCAATCGCGATTTGGAAAGGAGAGAGACTTAGGAGCCTTAAGAAATATGTTTGTTTGAGAGTTGAGGGGGGTAATATGGCAAATATAACTGAAAACTTGAAACCCAAAAAGAGATGCACACACGTGATCCTATAGGTGGATCACATTTTAAGAGAGATATCATGAATATAATCTCAAGCTACAGAAAATGTTATCAACCATGCCAATTTTGAATGATAGAGGTTTTTGCTACATCTTGGAGTTTTCAATACTTTGCGAATTTTAGTTGGTTGGATTTGTACATTTGTCACTGGTGTCAGCCAGGTGTAAAGGACCAAGCTACAATTTAGCAGCATCTGGAGAAATTAATTTAGGAAAGTCTCAAATGTACCAGTAAATTAACTATTTAACACGTGAATATGCTCATGAACTGCACAGTTGAGGTAGCTGTAACATATTGTGTTTCATAAAGTTATGGTGAATTATATATGGCTAGAAGACGTGCTACATTTAGACTTGATACATAGAAAAATGTTTGGTTCTGACATATAACTCCATGTCCTTGCAGGTCTTTTCACATTTGCATGAGCTTGACTTACGATACCACCTTAGGTATTTTGTAAACATGCTCGTACCTCAATGTAAAAGAATTATAATTTTTGTGTGTTGAAGTTCTCAAATGCTGCATTTACTCCGTCTTTACACTTAATTTTTTTCTCATTACCCTAGTGGCTATATTCCCTTGTAAATGTCAGTCTTTCCTGCTGTGTTGTGACTGCTATCAACAGTTTATAATGTGCTATGGAAGCTATCCTACTGCTATTCTTGACTTTCATCTCTCTCTCTCTCTCTCTCTCTCTCTCTCTCTCTATGTTTAGTCGAGAAACAGGTGCTCTTAATCGAATTATTGATCGTGGTAGCCGCGCTATAAACTTTATTCTTTCATCCATGGTCTTCAATGTTGTACCAACTTTATTAGAGGTACAGTCCCTTTGGCCTTGAATATCATAATATTTCCTTCTTTCTTTACTTGAGGTAAAAGAATAAATCTGCAAATTATTACACAGTTTATGTAATATTTTAGATTTCAGTTCAATGTTTCTGATATAATTTAACCTATTTGATTTTCTTCTTTCAGATAGCAATGGTATCTGGTATTCTTGCGTACAAATGTGGTCCATTATTTGCATTGATTACTTCCTTGTCTATGGCTGCATATATAGCTTTCACATTGGCTGTGACACAGGTACTTCTTGTCCCCTCTCTCTTTTAATGGAATCTTCACCTCAAACTTTCTGCATCCATGTAGTGTCTCCAGAAATATAATTATTAATGTGATAGGATGGTGTAGATCTTTACCTCTAAAGGCTATACATTTTCTTATATTTGTTTTTCTATTTATATAAGTTTTAATAAGTGATTCTTCCATACTTTTATCTCTTTCATGAGTTGCGGGTTGTGAAAGCTTAAATTTGTTTCCAGATGCTTGTTTTTTTTGTGGGAGTTTCCAGATGCTTTATGTGTTGTATTATTATACTCTAAGTTGGTCCAGATTATCTGTTCTCTTGTAACTAAGGTATCACATTTCAATTCTCTTTTGTAGTGGAGAACTAAGTTTAGAAAGGTAATGAACAAAGCAGATAATGATGCTAGTACACGGGCAATTGATTCCTTAATTAATTATGAGGTGAGATCACAACTCCTTTAGGAGACTTGATGTTTTACTTCGGCACAATATCAACGACTTGGATCTCAATGCAAGCTTATTATTCTTTCAGACTGTCAAGTATTTCAACAACGAGACTTTTGAAGCAGATAAATATGATGAGTTTCTTGAGAGTAAGTTGGTTCCCCTTAAGAAGTTTACTCTGGTTTGATTCAGCATTTTTCACCCTTATACAAATTATTGACAATGAATGATAATAGGTTGTCTTTGGATATATACTTTTAAAGTCATAGTTAAATGTATCCTGCTGAATCTTTAAAACCTGAAAATTTGAAGAACTTTGGATGAATAGGACGTTGTATAATAGATGCCCTTCAGGAAATTCAAATTCTGATTATCTAACTTCAATATTATATTCATGCAATTTACTAATTTTCAATCAAACATTACCTCCTGAAAATGTGACTGATGTTAATTATACTTCTATTGTGGAAATCTGCTGAGTAGTTTGTGTCTTCTAAATTGTTTAATCTGGAAAATGCTCCAGATATTGTGGGGGGATGCATTTCACAACAATTCCATTTTTCTCAAAGTAGCTCATGTACACGGAAACTGTAATAAAAAGATCTCTTTTTGGTACTATTGACACATGGGAAAATATATAGCCCATCATACCTCTTCTTATGCTGCTAAATTATTATTGGCATGTCTAATCAAGTGTATTCATATGATTACACGATATAGAGTAGAGTTCAGTTAAATTTTAATAATATAACATCTTTCAGGATATGAGGATGCTGCATTAATAACTCAACGAAGTCTTGCCTCTTTAAACTTTGGCCAAACTTTGATATTTAGCTCAGCTCTCTCAGCGGCTATGGTGCTGTGTTCAAATGGGATTATGAATGGCAATATGACTGTTGGAGACTTGGTAAAGAAATTTTACCTTCACAAAAGCTCTTCCCCCTTTTCCTGTTTTGGGGCCAGTTGAAAAGGGCATACTTCTATTTTGGATGTTACAACTAAAGAATTTTCTTCGTAGGTTATGGTAAATGGGCTACTCTTTCAGCTATCTCTTCCACTCAACTTCCTCGGAAGTGTATATAGAGAAACAGTTCAATGTTTGGTAGACATGAAGTCCATGTTTCAATTACTTGAGGTATCAACTTATTTCCTATATAGTATCGTATTTCGTTTTCTACAAGTATCTGAAGTTCTGATCTTTCTTTCTCCTTTCCTTTTAACATGTTTCTGTTTTGAGGGGTGGGGGTGGGGGTGGGGGTGGGGGTGGGGGTAGGTTGAGGTGCTGGGCGTGCGTGGGATGTGGAGTTTTATATTGTTGTATTTATTTATTTTTTTTATTTTTTATGTGTGGTGGGGTCGGGGTTGGGTGGGGGTGAAGAGTGGACTGTAACTACATTATACTTTCCAATCAACTTAAGGTCTTAAGTTACATCTTCTATCAAACTCCTGGTACTTCATTTGTAAAGAAGGCTTCTTGTTACTTCACAGCATCATTTTATGAAATTTTCATTTCTGGTATAATGTCATGGGAAATTGTTGGGATTGGTAATTTTGTCCTCTAATGTTTAAATTTTCTTATCATCCCGTATTGTAACCATCTGCTTTCTTTCAATCATATCTCCAGGAAAAGTCAGAAATTGTTGATGCAGATGATGCCAAGCCTTTGATATTAAATGGGGGTAGAATTGAAGTTGAAAATGTTCACTTCAGGTACCCTTAAATTTCCATCTAGAAAATTTCACCTTGGCTGCATGGCATGATGGGAACTTAGTGTAAATTTGAAATGTACTCTTTTAGGTGCCCCTAAATTATCATCTAAGATATCATTGTTGCATGATGGCAACTTATTGTAAATTGTTAGGAACATAAGGGGCCTGTTTGTGAAAAGTCAAACAAATAATATTTTTGCTTTAAAAAATAAACCACACAAACTCTACTTTGATTCACATAAGGTAATCTATCTCTTACACAACTTATTATCTCACATAACTAACATGATTTGACATAAAGTAACCTATCTCTTACACTATTTCTCATCTTTCCATAATCTCTAAAAACCCACAAAACTTTATTTCTGAAACCACACTCAAACAAACAACCGAGACATTTTCAGAAATCTCAATTTATTTCTGAAACTTCTCTCAGAAATGCGAGACAAACAGGGCCAAGATTTTTCAGATCATATTTTGCAGAATCGGTACATTTTTCAAACTGTTTCTTTTCAAAAAATGCTAATGCTTAACTTTGATGGGGAACTTTGAAATAGTTCATTGCAATCTGATTTAGTTTAGTTATTGTTGTAGCTAATTCAAAAATTTCAATTTGTAGACATGTTCAGTATCTATAAATTTGTGATATAACTTTATTTTAAGATATGAACACTTAGAATGTTGCTCTCTGATCTCAATTTGTTTTCTGCTCATGAAGTTATCTGCCAGAAAGGAAGATTCTTGATGGGATATCTTTTGTTGTGCCAGCTGGGAAAAGTGTAGCTATAGTTGGAACCAGTGGCAGTGGTAATTATATTATTTATAATTGTCAATCTTTGTTATTTGTCCAGTATCTGGTGATGTCGATCTCATGTGGTTCATGCTGAACTTTTACTATTGTTTAAACTGAATAACTGGCTTTTCTTATTATTTGTTGAAATAAATGCTTACCAATTTACTTGTTATTATGTTACTTGTAATGGTGAAAAAAAGTTATCATCCATTGGAAAAGTGGGAACTTTTTCTGAAAAAGGAATAGAAAAAGGTAAAGCAAGCTCCAAACTATGTTGACATGTAGATAAAAGGGATCCAATATCTTGGGAATGTGTTTCCTTCAATAAAGGTTTTTACCTTGATTTACTGATTGTGACAAAGTATGTATAATGAAACCAATGAGCATTTGATAAGATGGATTAAGCTTGTCATGTACCAATAAATAAGACATCCTCAGTTTTGGTCTTACCAATGTTTTGACGTGTAATATGATTGCAATTCCTCACCCCAAGTGCAAGCCTTTTGCTATTAATTTATCTGTTAATTGTTATTTACCTTTTCCAAGGGGTAGTATTATATTATTTCATGTTCCTTTCATTTCCTATCAGAGTGAGGTACAGTTATAATCCAAATCCGTACTGGTAGTCGTTGCTGGTTGGTTTGGGTTTATGTGATTGACTTGATTTTTTTTAAATCTTTTTTTTTTTTAAGTTTATTATAAACTTTTATGTTTCTGGTTAAGATGTTTTAATTTAATATATATGCACTTATGTGCAGGCAAGTCAACTATTTTTAGATTGCTCTTCAGGTTCTTTGACACCCATTCTGGACGTGTAAGACTGAAAACCCCTCTTTGAATCATTCTTCTTTTATATGAGTAATGTGATTAACACGTCCCTTCATTGAATTTCTTTTATGAGCTGCTTCACTTCTTACTGCTTCCTTTGTCATTTTATGTAACTTTATCTCTTAAATAGCATGTTTTTATATGTATTTGTCATCCTACTAAGTTACCCGAGAAAAAAAAATTGAAAAAATCATGCTATACTAGAGTGTCATCCCCACTTTCTTTATTTTTTTCGATTACACTGTTTGCTATTATCTATTGAATGCCATTAGCAACTTGATATTTGACAGATAAAAATCGATGGTCAAGATATTCGGGAAGTAACACTTGAGAGCCTTAGAAAATCAATTGGTGTTGTTCCTCAAGATACTGTGAGTATGCATTTGCTTCGCTAGTATCATTTGCCAGAAGCATTGACATATTAAACTGCTTATTTTGTTAATGAGAAATTTGTACTTTACTGGCAGGTGCTTTTCAATGATACTATATATCACAACATTCATTACGGTCGCCTTTCAGCAACAGAAGAGGAGGTTTTGTGTTAAATTAATGTTACATCTGATTTTAGCTTATTGAACACTACATATGTTTTCCACTAATTAAGTTGTTTTCCTATTAGGTCTATGATGCCGCTCGACGTGCTGCGATTCATGACACCATTACGAACTTCCCAGAGAAATATTCAACTGTGGTAGGGGAAAGAGGACTTAAGGTATGTCTTCAATTTTCTCTGTAACAAACCTAACCATCTTAGGAAATATAAAATTATGTTTCACTGATTTAATTCCTCTCTTAATGGTCTCGGTCATCTTTGAAGAATATCTCACTTACGAAAAAAGTATATTTGGCCGTAATTTTTTTGGCACAAATTGTACTATTTCCCGAATATTACAGAAGTCTTATAATTGGGGCTAATTGCACAGTGTTCATGTAATTGTCATTATTGAATAAGCACGTCCTCTTTTTAGAATTGTCTTGCGCAGTATATGAAGCGTAATTCGAAACAAATAATCAAATAATCATCCTATTGAAGTTATGACTATGTGTGATCTTGTCCAACTCTTTGACTAGTTATTGAATATAATTAGAAAATGATGAACTTTCTCTATTCTGCAGTTAAGTGGTGGCGAGAAGCAACGAGTTGCACTTGCTCGTGCATTCTTAAAAGCACCTCCTATAATGTAAGTTTATTTTGCATCTGCAATTAATTTTACTCTAATTAAGTCATCTCTGCATCCACTCAGCAATGCTTTCTATTCATTTTTTTATATTTTTTATTCTTGTATGTATACTGTAGAAGTGGTTTACACTTGTCTTATTACCAAATTCAAAGACCTTTCCCCCTTAATATGGTCAAATTAAATAAAAAAAGCCCTAAATAAGTATAACTCATCATTGATTTGGGAATTTAATTTATTATCTTGATTAACATGCTTATTCACGCAGTTATCTACATATAAGCAAAATTTTCATAGTAAATCTATAATATTGCGTATCACTCCATTTTTTGGGTCTTCAATGAACTTAATTGGTCAGAAGTGTGGGAAAAGCACTAACATCTTATCCGCGATTTTGATACACATTCTATTCCCTTAGGTTCTGTGATGAAGCTACAAGTGCCCTTGACAGCACAACGGAGGCAGAGATTTTAAGTGCATTGAGATCCCTTGCAAACAATCGCACTTCAATATTTATTGCTCATAGGCTTACAACAGCAATGCAGTGTGATGAGGTATGCATTCTTCTGTATGATAAATCGAGATCTTATTTTCTGCAAATTTGTGAAGTTATTTTTTCCTTGAGTTAGTAACTACCTAAAACTATAGCCACACGAGATTACCTCTGTGATCCAAACATGTACAATGAATTTGATATTATAAATCTGTACCTAGGTCTCTATACCATTAATAGCAATTTGTTGTGTTGCATTTCTCATACATGGCAGATCATAGTTTTGGAAAATGGAAGAGTAGTCGAACAGGGACCACATGAAGTTCTATTGTCGAAGTCTGGCCGATATTCACAACTCTGGACACAGCAAAACTCTACCATTGATTCCATTGATGCAGCCATCAAATTGGAGACATGAGTTCCCTATTCATACACGGGGGAAACAAAGTACATACGTTTTTGAGTTTTCCCAACTTTTAACACTTAGCTGGGATTATGTATATGTATGTGTAACTTTTGCAAGTCTATAGCCAGCTCATTTGGAAACGAGAGCTACCCTAGGCCTGTTTCTGTCCTCAACATGAAAAAGTTTTTCTACGGTGGGGTTAGTTTTCTTGCCCTTGTCTGGTTTCCATCGTATAGAAACATGTACTTTTATATTTTTGCCATCTCCAGAAATTTTGAATTTGATTTATAGTTGTAGTATATCGGTGATGGTTTTGCTTCCATATTTATGGGTTTTCTTGTTTTTGGATAATAAATGTCAATTTGTCACTTTTATCTTTGCTAATAAAGAATTATTTAGTTCTTTGGGATTTATTGTTTTTCACTTTTACTTCCCTTTTTGCATTTTATAAGTTTATATATGAGGAGGTTTGGTTTCTCTCTGTTCACATGTAATTTAGTTTGGTTCAATGTTTATCTCTATGTATTCGTATGTAACTTTTGTTCTATCACTTGGAATATATTTTAGTTAACTTTGTGAAAATAATGTTAAAATATCGTTTTTGTGGTTGAAAATAAGATATAATTTGAATGTAGTTCAGATAGGTAGGTAGATGGAACGTTATGGTATTTGTTGAGAAATGAAACAGTATTATATTTGAGGCGATATAGGTTTGTATCAAAGCATTATCGTGCCAATCACAAACATGGACTTGTTTTATTTAGTTTTAAACTTGAGCTAAAACTTTATTCATATTTTTTTTTTTTTAAATAATAAAGCTTCAGCTAAAACGAAAGAATAAATAATATTTTACTTGTTTCTAAGAAAACATCTCCGAGCCAAAAGTCATAATTTGGTCGAAATGAACCGATCCAAATGAACGTTGCGCATTTTTATCACCTGTTTTAGGCCTCTTGGTATAAAATGCAGTTGGTTTACTGCTAAAACCTTGTTGTTTTGTAGTCGATATTCGGGATTTGAGCAATTACATTTCAATCAATTTTCAAATGTGGATGGAATCAATGCCTACATGATCATCGCCTATTTATGTGTACTTTGGTTTGGATGGTTCAATAGGATTTGACAATGTCATGGAGGACTTAATCAAGGTCATTTCCCAATTATGGCGGAGTTGATTTTTCCGACATGCGCTTTAACGGTGCCAGCATTGGTTCTTATGTGTTTGAGTCAACTTTCGTGCACTTAAATAATTCTTTGAGTCACTTTGAACATCTTATATGTTCAAGTACCAGATAATTCACTATTATGGTAGGTGACCTCAAGAATTTGAACCATAATAATAAAACGAGAACTTAACCAATGGTCAACTCTTTGGCATTCTGCCATCACTGGTGGTGGAAATTAGAGGACGATCAAAATACAACTTAGTTAAATTGTAATAAATACAAGTAATTAAAATTAAGAACCTGACTATATACGAAAACCCTAAAAAATAAGCTCTTACATATGTCCCTACCTTTTTTTTTGATAAATTGTAAACTTCTTTGGAAGTTTATTAATTATAAAAGCCCAATTTAGCTTTATTCGGAATTGACAACGAGGCCCATTATCAGCCCATTTTCCTTCAAGAATTATCTGAATAACACTACAGTCAGTTTTAGGAAAACGAAAAACACCGATAAACAAATACAAACTTGTGGAAGCCCTAGTAAATCTGTAGAGAGAGAAAAAATGGGGAAGCAGCCGGTGAGGATGAAGGCGGTGGTCTACGCCCTATCGCCGTTCCAGCAGAAGGTGATGCCGGGACTCTTTAAAGATCTCCCAGGAAAGATCTCACACAAGATCACCGACAATTGGATCAGCGCCACTCTCTTACTCGCCCCTCTTGTCGGCACCGTTTCGTAAGCTTTTTCATTTTTCATTTTTTTGTTTTTATGTGTTAGATCGGAGTTGGATTTCTGAAATTTGAGTCAAGATTTGGGGCTGGATAATTGTTAGTTATTGTTGTTAAAGTCGTGAAAAATTGCGTTTTGGATCATTATTTTGATGCTGTTACAGTAGTAATTGAAGAAGAATTCCCAAAAGATTATTGTTTCGGGAAAATTTATGCCTTGTGATTGGTCAATATCCTATAAATATTATCCCAGCCCAAGGAAATTGGATTGGATAGAATAATTATTACTCCCATTAGCTAATAATTTGATGCTGGTACAGTTGTAATTGGAGAATATTGTTTTGTGAATATTCTTAACCAGACCCACTGTATTTACTCAAGCCTTGTGATTGTTCAATTTTATAGAAATGTGAATGTTTTCAATCCGCTCAACTGGGTTTAGACAAGAATAACATACTGTTTTGGTTGTTGTAGTGTGATTTTTAGTGCAACATCATGCCATGTGAATATGTGTGACAGAAGAAGGATTGCTTGATATGTTGCTATGCTATACTAATCAGATCTGAATGTCCATCCCAATTGAAGCATGCACTTTATTGAAGTAAAGCGCATGAATACATATATGCTTTACGTAGTATTATATATAAAAATTGCAAATAAGTTACAACATTTATGCATATAGAAGACAGAGAGAGGCAGGGTCCCATGGAGAGAGAGAGAGGAGCAGCAAAAATAAAGTATCGAAAACTAAAATTTGACATGGAAAAACCCACCTGTTAGATCAGCAGACTCCAGACCCATAATGCACAAGGAGTGCATTTGACCAAGGATGTACTTTCCTCGCTTTCGTATTGGATCGCCTGACCCTTCCTTTCTTTCCTCATGCTCTTCTTTACTTCTCACTTCACAGATGGAAATGGGTTTACTATATTTTAGTCCGTCAGCTTTGTAGGCCTTAACTAAGTGGAGAAGTCTGCAACTAGCTGTAGTACAAAGTTATCAATGGAGTTCGAGTCCTTATTCCTAATGGCCCACTTCGTTTTAAATACTAAGTGGTATTTGTTGAGTCTAATTTGTGTCTTAGCAAATGGTAACAATTGCATGGTGTTATGAACTTGTTGATCTAATTTTGGAGAGGGCGACAGGTCATTGATTAGAAAATTTAATGTCAAAATTTTGGGGCTACTCAAATGAATATGAAATGCCTTGGCTCTGTATATTTGGCTCGAACTATGGAGATACATGTCCGGAATCACTGTACTGGCTTGTTAGAATGAAGTATAACTGATGTTGCTCTGATTGGCTGTTTATTTATCGAGTAATTAAACGCAGTAATATTCATGCTACTTGTTTGTGTGTGCTTGTAGGTATGTGAAGTGGTACCAGGAAAGGGAGAAGATGGAGCACAGATACTGAAGTTTATACACACCAAATTTCTAGTTTTGTCAGTCAATAAGCTGATTTGTGATTTGCCTGCCGTTTGAGGTCATGAACTTCTTTGTTAATGTTCATTATGCAGATAACAGTTTCCTTGACAATTATTATGTACTAAAATGCTTTGATGTATTTTGAATGTTCAAAATTGCATGGAGTTATCTCCGATTTCTTATTAAGCTTTTTGAGTTACCGAACTCTTGAGTAATAATGCTTGTTCTTTTATCTGCATGACATTGACTTTTTTAATTTATTTACAATTTAAACTTGTGTACGATTTTGCTGAAGGGATATAAGTTATTTTGTAACCATTAGTTTTGTTCGCTAGTCTTTGGTTTGACACGGAGTTTTCTAGGTAAAAGTTGAAAATGTGAAAGTTTTAGATATCTAATATTTATGTTTTAAATATGTAATATTGAAAATTATTAGCATCAAATCCTTTTCCTGGAGAGAAGGTAATTTTCAGTAGAAAAAAAAAAAGACATTTGATGAAAAATGTCTTGTTTTGGAACATTCCGAAAAGGACAGTCTTATGAAATGATCAAGACATAACTAAATGCTACTTTAACTATAATGATTAAATGAATGAATACCAAATAATTTACGAACTCCTCCAATTTAGCATAGCATGAACTAAATCTCAACTCAATACTTAAGTTTATCGAGATTAGATGGAAGAGCCTAAAAAATCAGCTCTTGAGTTTCGGCTTGGGTAAACCTGATTTAATTAACCTTTATTATGTTCACAAAAAAAGAAATTAGTAGTTGATTTAATTGAAAATAGTTGCAACTCACATCTAAATCTTCATCCATGAGTCACTCTACATAAAATAGCTCTATTCATGGGTATCCTTAAAAGTAGGCTATACCTTGATCCAACCATTTAATGGAAGACAAATAAAAAACATCGATATAACACCATAGACACCTCAGTATCAACATTCTTCGTTGTACTAAATATTGCATGTAGATATGTCCATTGAAGAATGTAAATATGTAATTTCTAGACTTCTTTGTTATACACCAGAATCGACATCATGTGAAAAGGCATATAATAAACAAGCATATTGATTATTAACAAACTGGAATCTATATAATGCCCAATGATTATTGCAATGAACAACATAATGTGAAGCATCGACCATGCAGATAATTTCAATGAACCAAACTAGGATTTTATGGGAACAATATTATATAAAAACAAACAAAATAGGTTGAATGTCGTAATTAAACAGGCTGAAAATAAGTAATATCCCTGACATGAAAACATAACAAAATCTAAAAATAAAAGCATGGGTGTCTCAGGTCAAAATAAAACCACAACAAAATCGGTTTGATATAATCCTACACGGCAGATAAAAATGCTTGTCCTGGTTGACGATTAGCCAAAGGCCCATGACATCCCCAAAGCTGCAAAAAGGTGAAAAATAAAGTAAGCTTCTTGTGCAGGAATGTAAAAATGGAACATCAACCATCACACACTTCAAGAAGTTAATATAAGAAATTCAAATTTATGTAAAACTGTAGGATATTATAGATAAAAGTATTTATAAAATAATCAGCAAACCTTGGCATTGACACCATCAGGTTGGATCCTGTCTTCTGATTTCCATTGCACGTAATCCTTGCGGTTGAATTTAGTAAAACCCCTGAATTTTAACATGAAGAAAATCTAAGGTACATATTTGCAAATTAATGAACGCGTTTTAACTTCAAGAAATAAGGAATACAATACTTTATGCAAACCAAAGAACGCCAGAAATATCAAAAGAAAACTTATGTGGGTCAGAATTAGTAGATTAGCATACCATTTCCTGCTGACAATGATCTTTTGACGACCAGGGAACTTGAACTTTGCACGACGCAAAGCCTCCTGAGCATGATGGCTGTTGGAATCCTTGCAACGGACAGATAAAAGAACCTGGCCAATAGCCACACGAGCACAAACACCCTGAGGCTTGCCAAAAGCACCCCTCATACCAGTTTGGAGCCTATCAGCCCCAGCACACGAAAGCATCTTGTTAATACGGAGGACATGGAAGGGATGGACCCTGACCCTCAAATGGAAGGCATCCTTTCCTGCAAACTTGGTCATATACTTGTTGCAGGCAATGCGAGCAGCTTCAAGAGCCTCACTGGACACATTCTCCTTCTCCCAACTGACCAAGTGCACACAGAATGGGAATTCATCCACACCCTTTTTCTTCATTCCAACATCATAGATCCTGATCTTGGGATCTGGCACACCACGGCAGTAACGTGATTTAGGGTATGGCTTGTTCTTGATTTGGCGGTAACACCTTGCAGGTCCTAGGTACAAAATTGAGGAAATCACAATTAAAACCACTACACTTTGAATTAAAATCCTAAAGCCAATTATCTGATAGACAAACCAAGTAACATCTTATAGATGTAAATACAAATACTAAATGACATGTCCTCAAAATAATAATCTAATGTCACACTCTTAAATCTCACAGCGCAAAGTAATTACACACATAAATAACCAGGATAACACAACACTTACATTAGTCAAGAGAATAAAGTGCACCATCTTTTGTGACACCATCATATTCATATTGTGCATAAATGAAGCTTTCTCATTCAATAACCACAATCCCAATATACCCATCAACATTTAAAATAGCATACATCAATTTAGATAATAAGAAATGAACCAACATGCTCAATCTCATTCTTTCAACCAAGGGAGATTATAGGTGAAACCGAGTTCGAGCAAACCAACCAACACTATATGTATGGCTCAATCTCATTCGAATATTGACGAATTACATGCCAATTGTATTGTATTTAAACACAAGGAAACGAAATAAACCTTTAATCTAACAGAAAAAAACTCAACCTAGCTATTGTATAAGAAGAAATACCAAATTAATGTACAGATGGATAGAAATACGTTGGAAGGAAGAAACTCACTTCTACCCATGGCGAAGTTTCCGTCGTTGATCTGCGGCTGAAGAATGAAGAAAAAAACCCTAGGGCTTCAGGCGTGTTTATATAGAGAAATTTGAGCGCGTGGATTTACGTATGGGCTTACGTCAAAGTCAATTTAGAGGGGTGGGCCTTTTTTGAATACATGAGCCCAGTCCAGAAGCTTCCTGGACTGGATTGATTAAATTAGGTGGGCGGACAACCTGTTGAAATAGGGTTCAGATCAGAGTCCATAGACTCCCATACCAATTAAAGTGAATTCGGACAAAAATCATATTTAAACTTTAATTGTGATTTTTAAATGACTTAAATAAAAGGGTTATTTATCCCCGCTACCCTTCAAGTAATCTATTATTATTGTTTTGAAAATTAAAATGGATAACAATGTAAAGGGCATTTTTGTAATCTTCGGAACAATATGGGATTTTTCTAATTAGGATATACGTGATGGGGGTCCAAGACCCCAAGTGTGAATTCTAAATAAAATTTAATTTTTAATTTACTATAGAACTTAACAAGGTAATTAACAGGTTAAATTCTAATCTAATTAAAGTATAATTTTTTTTTCACCGAGGTGAATACTATCTTGGATTAATTTCATATTATATATATTTTTTTATATTTTTCTATCCTTGATCTATCAATTAAATACTATTAAGATCTTCAATTACTCACATTGTTAACTTTTTTATTAGAGTACCATTAGCAATTATTGACATGGTAAAAGGCTAACTTTACTTCTCAAATTATTGTTAATGGTTAATTTTATGTATTTTATTTTCTTGAAATTTTCAGTTACCCTTAATTTTTAGCTTAACCAATCGAGTTTCTAATTTGATAATAATAATTAAAAAGAAAAAAGAAAAAAACCCTCCATAAAGCGTACTCAGTTTGTACATGAAGTGGTTTGTTTTGACTTTCTAAATATCCATTTTGGTTTATTGTTACAAAAGTATATGCCAATATATTTACCGGAATATGTGAGAGAAAATATTGACACTTTATTAATATTATTGTATTAAAGTAAAACAAAAAAAAAAACTTTTATTCAAAGACAATGGACCCCAAAATTAAATTCCGCCTAAAGTCCCCAAAATGAAACGTTTATCAATCAATTCTTTAAAAATTATGTGTATGATGATGGAAAAATTATCGTACTTTAAACACGCATCTTGTACTCCATCTTCCTAAATCACTAGTTAGGAAGTTCAAGTAAGAATAGACATCCATACTTGATACTTCTTCATAATTATGAATGAAGGTAATATAATATAATATTATTTTTTCCGGAGAAACGATGAATACATCATTACGGTTGTTCGGTTATTGACAAAGTACAAAAACTGTCCAAACAATAAATACAAAAATATCTTCTTTTTTCTTTGGTAAAAAAAAAAAAAATCTAATAATAACCAAAAAATACAAAACTAAAAAACTAAAAAATAACTAACATTGTGGTAGGATTTAAACTCATAACCTCCGAGAAGCATAAAACATGGATTTTATTGATAATAAGATACAATAATACAACTTGGAATAATTGCAAAAATCCATGGTGAAGAGTGAAGACCGACAAAAACAAGAATAATCAAACTAATACTCTTATGCTAAATTGTGCCTCAAATACATTCCTCTCGATCGAGATGATTATCTTACAGACAAAATTAAGACCATGCATGCAGAAAGAAAAAATGGGTTGAACAAAATTATTGCAAAAATGACTGAAAATCAAGTTTTAATGTGTTGTTCATTTTATTTTATCATTTTCCTCGCTAAAATTCAATTTCCTAACACACGTAGGAAACCTTATATATATACAGATGCAATTCGAACAACAGCAGAAAACTATATATGTGAAATGATATTATCACCTCGGCATAACTGTGGGAACGACTCCACTGAGAAGTTCGCTTCCGGAAACATCTTGCGAAACAAATGAATTCTTCATAAAGGAAGATGAAGATGCAGATGATGATGATGGAGTCATAACTTTTCCAGGATTAGCGACCAAATATTCAGTAATTTTGGTGTCGGTGTCGGGTTCAGGTATCATAAACCATATGTTTTCAAGTTCCCTAACTACTGCCCCCATAGAAGGTCGGGCATCAGTCGCGTCTTGGCAACATTTAAGAGCCAGATTTAGAAACTTCTCTACACATTCCGAAGGATAAAATCCCATTCGCTCGTCCACCATGGAGAATATCTCACCCGAACGATATGCAATGTTGGCCTGAAACAGATTTACCAACATTAACATGTTACACTTTAACAAGCAATTAGCCCCTATGTTTCTTAAAAGAAAAGCACATAAACCCCATAAGGGCGGCATACAAAATAATTTGGTAAAAGACAAGATCTTTTAATTATGTGCCTCAAACTACAAGTACAAGCACACCAAATTACCTCTCTAACGATGTTTTTGCCATGTGAAATAGGGTGCATTGCCGTCAAAAGCTCCAAAAACACGACTCCAAGGCTATACACATCGCTCTTATCTGTCAACTTTTGAGTCAAGAAATACTCTGGATCGAGGTATCCCTGCATAGATTAGCCACAGGCAATATTGAGTAACATATATATAAGACAAATAAAATTTATTGGATTAAGATAATAAAAAAGGGATGATATGATTTTTTTGCTTATTTCTAAATGCTCACCGGGGTCCCTTTGACTACTGTGGATACATGAGCAGGAGCGACTCCTTCAAGCTCTGGAAGTACAGCTAGCCGTGATAGTCCAAAATCAGCTACTTTGGCCGTAAATTTAGAGTCTAATAATATGTTGCTTGCCTTGATATCACGGTGAAATATAGGAGGATTGGCTTCCGAGTGGAGGTAATGGATGCCTCTAGCTGAACCTAGTGCCATTCCTACCCTCATGGCAAAACTCAGAGGCAATTTGCCCTTTCCTGCATTAAATTTAACACTAAAATGTGGTCAAAGCAACACAAAATGAGGCTGAATAAACTACGGAGTATGAATTTCAGTTCTCAATTCATTGCCATCCAACCCGACTCTCAGCAACCAAGATCATGACAGGAGAAATACAAAGCAACACACACACACACACATAAATATACATGACAAACTTTCTTTTTTATTAGATGCCGGAGTGTCTGGCCAGGTTTCGGGCACCTCGACAAATTCACGTGGCCACTTGTACACCATACAAGCTCAACTAAATTTCCCCATTATGGTAGGTGACACAAATGAGATAATTCTGATTCGACCCAATGAAGTTAATGAAGGGATATGGGTCATATACACACAAACACATACACTTATTTTTTTCCAATAATTTTTGCTCTGTTTTTGTTTGGGGCGGAGTTTTAGATAAGAATTAAAAAGCTGGAACTTGTAGATATCTTTAAATTTGTGCCATCACAAGTAATTATTGAATATTAGTTATGTCAAATTCGATACATTATAGTTCCTCCGGTTGAATATAACCAATTTATACGAGAGGGTAGCTTTGAGAAAAAAAGACTCCATTTTTAGGATACCCTAAAATGGAAAAGGAGTAGAGAATATACATATATTTCAATATTTCATACTGCATACATGGTATGTGGTATACATAGCGTAACACAACAATGAAACCCACATAGACTTTGGTTTTCTTAATACTCATTATCTCACACTGCCATGGCAAAATATGAATTGGTAAAACATACTATATAACAAAGAAATTTCAATTAAAGAAGGATGCTAGAAAAAGTTACCAGATAGGTAATCCCTCAAGGTACCATTAGGCATAAATTCATAAACCAACATCTGCATTATGAAAAACATAATAAACATGAGCATCCAACTTCCATGGCCAAAATAGTAACTTTGATGAACGAATAAATTAAAAAGTCAAACTGGTTGATTTTGCTTAGCATTTTTTTTCTTTTCAAAATTCACATCTTGAAACCGTCAACTATTAATATTCATAATTATAGAAAATTAAACATAATAGCTTATTATGCTAGGTTTGATCTGTTACTTTTTTAATCAACTTTACAGTATGTAAGTCAAACAAGTGAGGTACCTGTTCGCCTTCTTCATCACAGTATCCAATCAATGATACGAGGTTCCTATGATGCAACCTCGACAAAAGTTCTATTTCAGTAAGAAACTCATTTTCACCCTGTAATGATCCTTCCTGAGCACGCTTTATGGCGACAACCGTTCCATCAGCAAGAATACCTCTATAAACTTTTCCATATCCTCCTTGCCCAACTTCGCTCGAGCTAATAAAGTTATTTGTTGCCAGTGCCATTTCACCATATGTAAAATCTTTCACGCCATCAATTCTCATGGAGATCCTTGTTGCTGAAATCAGAATGTACGTAACGAGAAATTTCAAATACTGTACTAGTAAAAGTAATTAAATGAAATAAGTACTACTTCTATGATAATAAGTATCTGGACTTAGTTTGCACCAAAAAAAAATCCGGAAATAAGCAAAGGAAAAATGACCATATAATTCTATTAAGTTGGTAGAGAGGAGAGATATTTAATATTTATTAATTTTATAACGCCCCTCACATTTTTTACGGTGTTCTTTTACTACTGGGTAGATGAGATTCAAACACAGGACCACTTATTGGTATGACTCTGATACCATATTAAATTTTCAACTCGTAAGCTTAGGATGCTTAGAGAAGAGAAATATTTAATAGATCTAATTTCTAGCACAATGGCCTATTTCAGATTCCAAAATTGCCAAAAGTTAATAGCATCTCAATGACAACTAACAAGGAACATAACACACAAAGTGACTAGTTTAATTATGCGGTAGATAATTCAGCATAATCAATTTATAACAATTTCACTTCTTTAAACCACTTAAGTTCTAAAATCATTTAGTATTGATAATTTTCCGATTGCTCCTTCACTACAAAGCCAGTGAGACAAGTGCATGAATATTTGGTGTTTTTCTTGACTTAGGAAATTATACGGTACTCACATGGGCGCCTCTTTGACGATGCATGTTTTTTCTGGAAATAAAGTCTCATGATAAGAAATGCAATGATTGTGGATAGAGTAACTGATCCAGCTATTGCTCCTAGTATAATGCCTGCCAGAGCTCCCTTGCTTATACCAGAAGGTGAAGACGAGGGAGATTCTGCAACAAAACTAAAGAATTAAGTGCTGTCATATTGTAATGACTAATTTTGGATTGGTACATAAGCCAAACCAAAACATTCACATGGCAAGTGCAATACACTTGTTTGACAATTCTCATGAAGAGTTAGAATTTTGGGCCTGGATTAGATTTTTTCATAAAGAACTCACCATTTCCATAACTATCAGTGAAATTGAGAAGCTCAAAAGGTCCAAACACTTCACTATCCGGAATTGTCCATCCACCAAACATTTCACGAATCCGGATGGTCTCGCTCCTATTAAATAACCGAACACTATCATTGACATAAGATGGAAAAAACTTTAGGTACATTCTAAGACGAGGTCCCTTTTGCCATGCCACTGAATCGATTTCTAGCTGAGACAGATTCAATCTGAGACCAGAAGTCAGGTAATATTTGAAATCATCGACATAGGGAAGAAAATCCGAGAATCCAGGACTCTTCAAACGATATCCAACTAACAATGGAGCAACACAAAAGCAACTTGTAACAGGAGATGCTGGGGCATACTCAAAAGGAGGTGGACATGATTGAGAAGGACAACCATTGATTTTTGAACTGTTCAAGATATTACTACCAAAATCTTCTTCATGAGAACCACAAAACTGAACTAGGTTGTTATTTGAGCATACAGGATTTCCTTGAAGACTGAAATAATTAAAATATATAATTGGATAAAAGAAAAATAAGAAGTATAAATCAAGAAATACTTTATACATATTTTAAAAGGTAAAAAGATTGGCACAAAAACGGACCCAATGGTAACGTTTGGAGGGACGAGAAAGTTTCCTGAAATATTCGAAAACATGTTGTTCTCAAAATCCCTGCAAATTAAAGAAAAAATTACAAAAATGTAAATTAACATTATAATTTTCAGTACCAATCAGAACACAAATTTCATCGTTTAGTAGGACTTACAGAAAGAGTCTCTCAGATGAGTTTAAAGTCCTATTTAGCCAAATGATTGATGGGACTGAACCACTCATTGAATTATTTGCAACTGACCTGCAAAAGGAAACAGATTATTATGAATCTACTTAATGGATCACAAGGTTCGGAAAGTAAGAAACATTAGCCAAATGAACATTTATACCAACGCCATTCAATATACATAAATTGAACTAAAAATTATGCTTGCTCACAATTTTTGTAGACGAGGAAGGCTTGAGAAGGTGGAAGGAATAGTTCCATTCAGATTGTTGTTTGACAGATCACTGCATTGCAGAACCAAATATTAGTCTCAAAAGTGGAATTTCATCATATTTCTTGAAGTAATCTTCTGAATAAATAGAGATTCCAAGCAATATCATCGCAAACTAATAGAAAAAAACAACTACAATGAAGTCATGAATCAATTACTTACATAGTTGTGATATTATCAGAAAGTGGACCTGTTGGTATGGATCCATTAAGCTGGTTCAGACTCAAATCTCTGGAATTATTAAAAGCATGATCCAATTAGAACAAAACAATTACTAAAGGTAAATAGGCATACAAGCACGGTAATTAATTAAAACAGAAATCTGATGTATGTTGACTTACATGTAAGCAATACTTGGCAAATTGCTCCAGTCAGGAATTGGTCCTTGAACACTGCAGTTCCTCAGGCTCCTGAAATAGCCAATAAACCAGAAAATTACGAACATTATTACAGAAGAAAATTCTGAAGTCTATCGTTTTCTCAAACATCATAACAAATGACAATATCTTGTTCCATGAATAACCAGGAGAGAAATCAGTACAAAATAGAGAAAGAGAAGTCTGCATGCACTTACAACTTCAATAGATGAGACATGTTGCCATATGAAGATGGTATTATGCTCCCGTCAAAGTTGTTGTTATCGAGTTGACTTGAAGCAAATAATATAAGAAAAATAAATAAGAACCTCTTTTCATTTACACTAACTTTTCAAGAAAATCCCAAAAACAAATTAGAGTAATTTTAATTAGCTAAGGAAGATAGTGCTAGACTTATCTATGCCAACTGAACAGGCATAAGAATCAAGCAATAACCAATATAAATACAATAAAGGAAGCAAATATGACATACATGATTAGTAACTTTGGAGTTTCAGACAGTTCTGGAGGAAGAAGTCCTGATAAGTTGTTATTATCAAGCAGCCTGCGGAAACTTTCAAGTCAGTAACTATAGTCGATTTTCAAGATAATTAAATAATAAATAATAAAATAATGTCAATGAAATGCTAAATAAACGGATGTCCAACTCACAAGTGAACAAGATTTGGAAGCTGAGACAGCTCTGGAGGTATTTGCCCACTTAGTGAATTATTATTCATGTGGCTGCTCAAAATTCAAAAGTAAGAATAAGATTATAAAAGGAAATAGATCGCAAGGTCATAATATCTGAAAAAAGTCGAATTATCTCGGAAAATGTAAGAAATTCAGGACAAAACAACCAATTACATTTAGAAATAAAGAAAAATAATTACAAGTGCTTTGTCTTTGTCAAGTTAGCAAATGACACTGGTATTGGTCCAGATATATGGTTTTGATCGATCTGTATCCTGTCTAAGTTGGAAAGATAACCAAGCTCATCAGGCAATGAACCCGTTAGTTGATTTCCGTTAAGAAGCCTGAAACCACAAATAGAATTACAAGCAATAAGTGTGTGAATAAAAGAGTACTTTAAAAAGTGCACCCTTTGTTAAAAAATTAAGAGCAAAATGTAAAAGTATAAGAAAAGACGGAAGAAATTTTCACTTAACTACTTAGATGATGTCCCATCATGGATTAGCAATAACTCATTTTCATTATTATTTTCAAACAAAAGACGGTGGATTTAAAAAGATCTGAAAATAGAAAGTTGAACTCACAACAATTGTAATGTTGTAATGTTGCCAATCTCCTTTGGTATTGTCCCGGTGATGTTGTTCCACATAAAATCCCTACCAAAAGAATAACATGGAAGTGAATTTAAGCAAAGATCAAAGCCACCACAACTGAACCTATATATAATGCCTAAGGACTGTTAAAAAGAGTAAAAACTATAATATGTCACTCACAGTATCTCCAAATAAGATAAACGACCAAGTTCCGGAGACAAACTTCCTGATAGATTCTTATTTAATAGTGTCCTGTTCAAAAAACGCATTACTAATAGGAAAAAAAATGTAAAAATGGAATGGACCCAGAGAATATATTTTCAGGAATAAACTTTTACTTCCCGAAATTCAATAATGAAAAGTATAAAATATTGCTAGGAACAGAATCATACAATTCTCTGACATGAAGGAAACTATCATCCAGTGTTCGGTTATAGCATATAATTCCTGTCCAATTTGAGGTGCATGGATCCCTTCGGTTCCAAGGCGCAAGATTTTTATATGGATCAACCAAACTCTTCTTGATGGATCTCAATGCATTCACTGATCATGATTGTAATTAAAATTAATACTTTCATAATCTACATTGGTTTGTTTACTAAATCCAACACCAATTCCTTCAAGCAAATTACTCCAAAAACACAAACAACATATAGGAGTAGTATATTTCTGAACCTTTTAATATAATAATGGTAACAGAATGCTTAAAACTCAAGCTTTTCAAATGAATTTCCTCCATACATTACTCATTTTGACAACAATAAAAAATAAATTTGTTGGCTCATTGATTAAAGTACGTACCTTCGTTTGGATCCGTTATTTGGCTATTTGCAACTATAAGCAACAAAGACCAACACAAACACACAATCAAATTCATCTCAACCTTGGCAAAAGTCAACCGGAACATCCCAAGATTCACCATATTTGCAAGATGGTCAATCATTTCTATAATCACTTAGCCCCCACCTGAAACAATTATCACCAGCATCAAACACAAACCCGTAATTTATAATAACAAAATAAAAATGACAAAAAGGTATCAAACAAGCGTAAAAACACACAAAGGGTTTAAAAAATTAGCAGAAGAGAAAACTAAAGAAATTCAGCAGCAGAAATGAATATCCCTTCAAAAAACACATAATTAAACAAATATATGCATGAGAGAAACTCGTACTTACAGGAGACAGGAGTTTAAATTGGGGTTTGAAATCTTCAAAGCAGAAATAAGCAAAAAGGCAAAGAAACCCTTTTGAATTCTGATCAGTTGAATTTTGATGGTGACAATGACAACATCCATCTTTTTCATTGTATTGAATGCTAAACAAATAAACTATAAACAACAGGCTATAGTATAATTCAATCAATTTAATAAGATGGAGTTTGTTCAACGGCATTTTATTTTGTTATGTTTACATCAGATAAACTCTGAATTTTTCCCATTTGCACATGTGAAATATCTACTTATAGAGCTGTCAAAATGGTTAGACCGGTCAACGGATAAATATAAACGATGAAGTGTTCTTAGTCTTTGGTCTTGTTAAAAAAATAATTTATTGTGAAATTGAAATGTCTTATTTATTGTGATTCAGAGGTATGAAAATGGGATCACAGCAGATGAAGTTGTTGGGTTATCGACTTAGGGCCCACACCACCTAGTTTCAAGCACACCATTTTGCGGAATCACAATTTATCTGTTGTGTTGGCTTTGATTTCATAGAATAGCTGCGGAAGTTTATTCTATGTAATATATTTGGGTTTTTTTGCAAGTTAACTCCCTGTGATATGTCTAATAGGCAATTTACCTCCCCGTGAAATAAAAATAGGCAATTTAACTCCCTGTGAAATGAAATAATGAGCAATTTTTCTCATTGTGATATAAAAATAGGCAATTTACCTCCCTATGAAATAAATAATGAGCAATTTAACTCCCTGTGTTATGAATTAATGAGCAATTTAGAGGAAGACAATGTGCTTCTTTTATAAAAACACAGGGAGGTATTTTGCCATTTTTCTTATCACAGGGAGTTAAATTGCCTATTTAGAATATCACAGGGAGGTATTTTGCCCTTTTATTTATCACAGGGAGTTAAATTGCCTATTTAGAATAACACAGGGAGTTAATTTGCTATTCACTCAATATATTTTGGATGCGTTGTCCTTGGATTGGATGAATGGATTGAAGTAGATTGATTGCTTGAATACTACATCTCTCCTTCTCTCCTTATTATTTATAATAAATGCATAAATATTTCTGAACTTTTTTGTATGAGCTAAAATACCCTTATTTAAATTGTAAAGTAATATTTAATTAATTCAATGATAAATATATAAAATTAATTCAAGATGTATAATTAGACATGAAGTCTCATTATATTTATCTCATACATAAACTCCTATAATTTATATATTCTCTGTTACATCAATTTTTTTAGTTATAATATTCTTCTCTTATAATAGATAAAAACGAACCATAAAAAATACTATTATTTTAAATAGCCCCTAAAATATATGTATAAATTATTATATTTTAGCATCAATATTTATTTAAGTAAGAAAATGCTAATTTAATGATTTAATACAACATAAATCATAAACACTCTAAATATAAAAATTTAAAATGAAATTCTCTTAAATATCACATTACAAAAAAAAAACAAAATTTAATTGCATCTTACTATGAAAGAATAAAAAATACTTATGACTTAGTTAATTTTACGTAATTTTACTTTGTCTAAAATAGAAAAATATAAAGAATATCCTCGATTTTTCAAGAAATTCTTTTCATGAAAAACATGTGAAATTGGTGGAAAAGAGTGAAATCGATAAAAAAAAAATTATGAAATCATCGAAAACATGTGAAATCGATGAAAATTCGAGTGAAATTGGTGAATACTGGCGAAGTTGGTGAAAACTTGGGTGAAATTGGTAAAAAAAAATGCTTCTGAAATCGATAAAAAAAAAGACCTCTGAAATTCAGTGAAAAGCAGGTGAAATCGGTGAAAAAATGAATAAAGTCAGTGGAACGTGACAAATCAATGAAAATTCAGGTGAAAATTGGTAAAAGAACATGTGAAATCAGTGGAAAAAATGTGCGAAATAGGTGAAAACAAGTTGTCCAAACTATTTCCACAAAGCAAAATTTCTTCAACCAATCATAAGTGAACTCAAATTTATTATTTTAGATTTTTGAAGGTGAAAATTGCAATAGAAATTGTGAAACCGGGCATACAAGTTGCCCACACTATTTCCACACAACAAAATTTCTCCAATTGTAAGTTGGTTGTATAATATAGGACTGTCATATTGATATTTTTCTTTCCAATATTTACCTAATCGAAATATACACAAGAAACGAAACTTTGATCCACAATTCTATTCAACACATTTCTTTGATTTACAAATTTTTCTCAAACATTTTCGGAAAATTTTGAGAAGTTTTCGAACAGTTTCTAGCTAGTATTTGACTAACGGAAACATAATGTAAAATCAAAACTTTAATTTATAGGGCTAAATTTGTACGATAAATTTAACAGCAGAAATACAAGAAAAAAAAATCAACTAAAATATACTGCAAATTGGAAAAGCTCTCTCTATTATTGATTCTACGTTAGCATTATTTAAATCAACGGTTAATCATCCCTTGTAATGTCCGCGCGTCAACTTTAATTTATGCAATGAAATGACATTTTTTTTGTTAACAATCAAATAATTATTAGATAGAGTATGCTATCTACTAAGGTTTCAGACGAAAAAAGAAAATATTTTTTTTTAATGAACACCGTCAGTCAACCAATCAAAAATTACATTTCTAGTAATGAAAAGGTACATTTAGCACGTATCTCTTTATTCCATTGCTATGATTCCTCAGAACCAACATAGGAAATTGTAAAATAAATATACATTAAATATTTTTCACGATTACAAATGAAGGTAATAAATTTAACTAATTAAACTATCACATTTTTTTTTCGCAATAAGAGATAATTAAACGGGAGTAATTGAAAAAAGAAAACATAATCAAGAGCACAATACCCTACACATAATAATAAAACCACCCAACAGATGTTCGGATCTTAAGTTTAAGCAGATTAAAAAATAAAGAAAATGTTCTTTAGGGACATTAAGCTGTATGAGTTGTTCAATTTAATTTTCCTTGCTAAAATTCAAGTTCCAAAAATAGCGCTCTGTAAAATGCTATGGATATAAATCTGATTTGAAGTTCAAAACACACAACAAACAGTATTCTGTACTTGCACTTTATTACGAAACAGAAAAAAAAAATTTATTTTTCAAATCTAATGACAAAGCATTATGATTTAACTTTCGTTCATTTTCAATGTCCTTATCATTTTACAGAAAACTAATCAAGAAAGAAACACAACAAAAGAATTCTCATGTACCAATGCAATTCAAACAACAAACTTTACAAAACTATGTCAGAATCCATTAATTCCCAAACGTGGAAACTTAAAAGGAAATTAAATCATCACCTCGGTATAACTGTGGACACAACTTCATAGAGATCGCTTCCGGAAACATCTTGCGAAATCAACGGATTTTTCATCGAAGAAGTTGAAGATGATGATGGAGTCATAACTTTTCCAGGATATTCAGCGATAAAAGACTCAGTAATCTTGGTGTAGGGTTCAGGAATAATAAACCACATGTTTTCAAGTTCTCTAACTACCTCTGCCATTGATGGCCGAGCTTCTGGCACATCTTGGCAACATTTAAGGGCCAGATTCATAAACTTCACCACACATTCGGATGGATAAGATCCCATATTCTCATCCACAACAGAGAATATCATACCCGAACGATATGCAATGTTAACCTGAAACATATTGACGACCAACATTAACTACCCCTTTCTTACTTAGCAATTATTCTCTCTGTCTCTAAAAAGTAGCAAATAAACCACCCGTCAAGAAAGTGTATGTTCTCCATGCAATAATAGTGTAAGTGGTAATAAGATTTGTTTGGAAGATGACTCATATAGCCCTCTGTCGTGGTTTGAATATTAAACCCATTTTCTTGACAATGGAGTAATAATTTTTCTGAGTGTCATCCAATATACCATCTTCATATTCTACCATCATAACATTTATATAAATCATCGTTATATAAATATCTTATTAAAATAGAAAGCGCCATTGCATTATTACATTAGAAGCTAAAAATGTAGATGGCAGTGCGCTATATTTTGTGAACACATAGGATGTCTGCTGATTAAAATAACAAATGTATGTATGTATGTATGTATGCATGTATTTGCTTATAAGAATGAACACAAGGGGGTGTATTGCAAATAATTCTTATATGGTGAAAAGAATAGACTGATAAATCATTACCATATTTCAGTTAACAACTTAACTGTGATTAAAATAGTTTATTTGATGTCGCTCTTACGGTCACTCCCCTTGGGATTTATTAGCGCCACTCATGGCACTTTTTCATGTAAATGCAAGGACACATAAACAGTTTTATTTCATTTTTCATGCAAGTAATAAATAAATTAAAATAGGAATCCTTATAAGGGCAGCATAAAAAAATGAATAAAATATGGTATGAAAAAACCTTAAAAGACAAGTTCTAATTAAATGCCTCAAACTACGAGCGCAGGCACAGGCACAGTACCTCTCTGACAATGTTCTTGCCATGTGAAATAGGATGCATTGCTGTCAACAACTCCAAAAACACGACTCCGAGGCTATACACATCGCTTTTATCTGTCAACTTATGAGTCAAAAAATACTCTGGATCGAGGTATCCCTGCAAAAATCAGCCACCTGTATCTTAAGTAAGGCATAAGATGAAACA
Organism: Penstemon newberryi var. newberryi; assembly: GCA_030819805.1. Classification (NCBI taxonomy): domain Eukaryota; kingdom Viridiplantae; phylum Streptophyta; class Magnoliopsida; order Lamiales; family Plantaginaceae; genus Penstemon; species Penstemon newberryi. The sequence goes on from JAUALY010000001.1 coordinate 47,203,699, forward strand.
AATGGATTAATTTACTAGAAACAGGATAAATTCAATTTTTGGCTTATTTAAAAATGCTTACTGGGGTCCCTTTGACTACTGTAGAAACATAAGACGGCATGGCTCCTTCAAGCTCTGGAAGTGGAGCTAGCCGTGATAGTCCAAAATCAGCTACTTTGACCGTAAATTTAGAGTCTAATAATATGTTGCTTGCTTTGATATCCCGATGAAAAATTGGAGGATTGGCTTCTGAGTGAAGGTAATGGATGCCTCTAGCTGAACCTAGTGCAATTCTTACCCTCATAGCAAAAGTTAGTGATGATTTACACGTACCTGCTTTTAAAAAAAAAAAAAAACTAAAATATCCTCAAAGCAACTCAGAGTGCTGAAGTAAAACATGGAGAATTAATTTCGGTTCTAAACTCGTTTCACCCCACCCCCCACCCCCAACCCCAAGTGTTAGCAACCAAGATCGGGACATAAGAGGAATGCAACACAAACATTTCAATCCCATAATCTTTACTCCTTTCTGGTTTGGCATGGAGTTTTACATAATAAGAGTTAAAAAGTGATACTTCATATATCTTTACAATTTACATGTCTTTGCATCTATGCCCTTAAGAGTAGCCTCAAAAGTAGTGTTTCAGAATACGTGGTGTCAAATTTGATAAACTGTACTCCTTCTGGTTGAATTTATGTAAGAAGATAGTTTGAAAGAAAAGAAAAAAATGGCAGCCTTGTCCCAAAAATGAAATAGAAGTGAAAATATGTGACAGGGGGAGTATATATTTGTTTATACTTGTGTCTTGTGTGATACATACATATACACACACACACATACTTCTTCAGCATCGAGATGATGATGATGATTTTGGTTTTTCTTAAAATACAAATTGGTAAAACCTATATATCTGAGAAAATTCAATAACTGACGCCATAAAGAATTACCAGATAGATGATCCCTCAAGGTACCATTAGGCATAAATTCATAAACCAACATCTGCATTATGAAAAACATAATAAGCATGAGTATCCAACTTCCATGGCCAGAATATTAAGTTTGATGAACAAACAAAAGAACTATAGTTCTTCAAAAATAAAATACTATTTGTTATTGTCAATACTCACCTCTTCTCCATTTGGTACAATACAAAGTCAAATAGGCTGATTTTATTCTTTGATCAATTTTGACATCTTCAAACCGCAAATTAGCAACTTAACATGATGTTTTACTATTTCAATACTTTTATAGAAATAAAAATTATTTGTTCTTTATACTTTAGCTCAACTGACTGTATGTAATTCAGAAATGAGAGCAAGTAGGGTACCTGTTCATCTTCTTCATCACAATATCCAATCAATTTTACGAGGTTCCTATGATGCAGCCTCGACAATAGTTCTATTTCAGTAAGAAACTCATTTTCACCTTGCAAGGATCCCTCTTGTGCACGTTTTATGGCCACAACCGTTCCATCAGCCAAAATACCTCTGTAAACTTTTCCATAACCTCCTTTCCCAACTATGCTCGAGCTATTAAAATCATTTGTTGCCAGAGCCATTTCCCCATAGGTGAAATCTTTCACATCATCAATTCTGATAGAGATTCTAGATGCTACAACAAAACGTAACAGTAGATTTCAACATAATGAAAGAGTACAGGCAGAAAAAAGAATCCACACTTAGGCAAAAGAAAAATTACTATATAATTCTAAAGTGCTTTATTTTTTGAAACACCCCTCGACATAATTCTAGAGAGGCAATAAGTTAAATATATATTATTGACTATGAATAATTACCGTTTCCAAAGATTGCGGAAAGTTAATAGCATGAACGCCAGTTTACACGTTACAGAACATAACACAATGAAAATTTGACTTTAGAACCTAATTATTATTCTCCACTGTATGAGGTAAATTTTGTATTATTATCATTATAACAGTTTGATAATGTGATAGAAAGGTTAGCATAATATTTTTTATCTATTTCACTTCTTTGTACCACTATCCAAGTTCCCAATCAAATGCCGTGATATTTATCCAACATGTCTTCTATTATTTGGCAACTAAGATTTTCCTTCTAGACTGAGGAAATGATTCACATTACTGAGATTATAATGAAACAATTCAAATAACAAGATATTGTATAATACTCACAAGGACGTCTCTTTGAAGATGCATGGCTTTTCAAAAAATGAAGTCTCAAGATAAGAAGAAACACGAATGCAGATATCGTAAGTGATACAGCTATTGTTCCCAGTATAATGCCTGCCATAGCTCCCTTGCTTATACCAGAAGGTGAAGACAAGGGAAATTCTGCAACAAAACTAAAGAATTAAGTGCTGTCATATTGAGGCTTCATAATTTTGGATTGGTAGTAAGTCAAACCAAAACATTTACATGGCAAGTGAAATACACTTGCTTGATAATGCTCCTCAAGAGTGACCAATCACAAGGCACGTGAAATACACTCTAAGATTAGAATTTTCTGTAAAGAACATACCATCTCTATAAGGATCCGAAAGAGTGAAATTAAGAAGCTCAAAAGGTCCAAACACTTTACTATCCGGAATAGTCCATCCACTATACATTTCACGGATCCCCAAGACTTCGCTCCTTTTAAATAACCTAACATTATCATTGACATATGATGGAAATATCTTGAGGTACATTCTAAGACGAGGTCCCTTTTGCCATGCCACTGAATCGATTTCTAGCTGAGACAGATTCAATCTGAGACCAGAAGTTAGGTGCTGTTTGAAAGGAATAACATATGGAAGAAAATCCGAAAATCCAGGACTCTTCAACCGATATCCAATTAACAACGGAGCAGCACAAAAACAACTTATAACAGGAGATGCTGGAGCATACTCGTATGGAGGTGGGCATGACTGAGAAGGGCAACCATTGATTTTAGTAATGTTCAAGGCATTACTACGAAAATCTTCTTCATGAGACCCACAAAGCTGAACTAAGTTGTTATTTGAGCACACGGGATTTCCTTGAAGCCTGAAATAATTCATAGTTATACATAGAATTGAAGAAAAAATTACGATTAGAAATAAAAAAAAAATGTTTGATTCAAAATGGAACTGATAAAAATTGTAGAATATGACGTACCCAATGGTGACGTTGGGGGGAACGAGAAAGCTTCCAGAAATAATCGAGAACATATTGTTCTCAAAATCCCTGCAAAGTTTTAAAAAAAAAAGTACAAGTACAAAAGTGAATATTAACAAATAAGACTCGTTCAATACCAATTTGAACAAAAATCATATCAAGACTTACAGAAAGAGTCTCTCAGATGAATTTAAAGTCCTATTTAGCCAAATGATTGATGGTATTGAACCACTCAATGAATTATTTGCAACTGACCTGCGAAGGGAAATGGATTATTTTGAATCTACTTAATGAACCACAAGGTTTGGAAAGTAAGAAACAGTTAGCCAAATGAACATTTATATACTAACGCCATTTAACTAAGAATATAAAATGAAGTAAAGGTGATTATTACTCACAATTTTTGTAGATGAGGAAGGCTTGAGAAGGTGGAAGGAATAGTTCCATTCAGATTGTTGTTTGACAGATCACTGCATTGCAGAACTAAATATTAGTCTCAAAAGTGGAAATTCATCATATTTCTCAAAGTATTCTTCTGAAATAATGTAGTATATTTAAAAGCAATATAACAGAATCATGATTCAATTGCTTACATAGTTGTGATATTACCAGAAAGTGGACCTCTTGGAATGGATCCATTAAGCTGGTTCACACTTAAATCTCTGAAAGCCATGATACAATTAGAATAAGAAAAGGAAACTAAATAAAAGTAAATGACTCATTTGATTCCACACCGAAATTTCGGTTCACTAATTGTCTAAATAAAAAATCCGAACAGAATGTACCAACTTGATTTTCGGTTTTAATTGAAATAGTTCGGTTTGATTTCGATTTAACCAAATTTGGTAACTAAAATAAAATAAAATAAAATTAATTTAGCATTACGAAAATACAATTTCAAGTATTTAGCATCTATAAAAATTCAAACATCAAGCACAATTGCATAACAAATTTATTATTTAGGGCCAAGAATCTCTACATGTGAAGTGGAAAAAGAAATTAAAATAAGTAACAATTATGAAAAAAAAAAAAAAAAGGTTATGGTTCGGTCAAACCGGTAGAAAAACCAAACCTTTTTTTACAACTCTGTTTACCCCGAATTTCGTTTTCTGACGGTTTAACTGACTTGTGCACACCCCTACACGAAAGTCTTATATCTTATACGGATGTATAGTTCCTAGACCAAGATGCATGTATCCCAAACAAAAATTTCCAGAGTTTGAAGAAAGGCCAAATATGTAGAGAATAAAGAGAAGTCCATTTTCAAATCAACACATAGAAACTGGCGTTTATTGACTTACATGTAAGCAATATTTGGCATATTGCTCCAATTAGGAATTTGCCCTTGTACACTGCAGTTCCTCAGACTCCTGATACAGCCAACAAACCAGAAAATTACGATTTACGAACATTATTGAAGAATAAAATTACGAAGTCTAATTTTCTTTCATATATCAGAACTTCAGAAAACAAGGAGAAGAATCTAAAAAAATGAATTTTTTCCATTTCATGCATAACCAGAAGAGGAATCAGTATACCGTAGAGCAAGAGAAAACTGCAAGCACTTACAACTTTAATAGGCCAGACATGTTGAAATATGAAGATGGTAACAAGGAGAAGAATCTAAAAAAATGAATTTTTTCCATTTCATGCATAACCAGAAGAGGAATCAGTATACCGTAGAGCAAGAGAAAACTGCAAGCACTTACAACTTTAATAGGCCAGACATGTTGAAATATGAAGATGGTATTATGCTCCCGTCAAAGTTGTTATTATCGAGTTGACTGGAAACAAACAATATACGAAAAATAAATAAGCACCTCGGTTTCATGTGAACTTTGTTAGATAATTTTCAAGAAAAATATAGCCAGTAGTCCTTCCTTATATTAAATAAACTAAAATAAGATATTAAAAAAAAGGAGCATTGTGGAAATACAATTAACATTAGATTATTAGAAGAGCTTGTCGAGGATAGAACCAGGCTTTCTTTTTTATGGTAAAGAATATTTCAGAAACTCCATACCTCTAATTTTTAACCATATAAATAAAGAAAGACAATATTAAGTGACAAGCCAAATGTTGATTTCTCTGTTCTAGAGGAAAAAATAGAAAACAAATGCATTGGAAACTAAATTCCATCAAACATTTCTTTTGGGTAAAAAACAAATAGTGCTTCTCAAATATAGCCGAATATAATGAAAAAAATCAAATGAGTATACCCTTAAAATCATTTTGTCCCAAACAGGATGCTGCTATACCCCTTTTGGGATGTCGTGTCAATATCCTAAACTGGCAATTCTCTTTTCAAATAGACCCTCTTAATTAAAGTATTCATTGATACACCACTATCTCCCATCCAGTACTGTGGAGGTCAAAAGAGTAAAAGTTGCCCAAAACACTTATTAACCAACTCATCATCTAAATTTCTGTCATTTAAGATGTAGCATCATCTACCTCTCAAAAAAGATGCAGAATCATCTAACTTTTATTAACCCCTCTTACTTTTAGATGCTCAGTACAGAAAGATAACTTCGTATCGATACAATCTTCTAGTAAAATTTTCTAATCAAACTCATATCACAAAACCATCAAAACACAAATAAATGCAAATATAAAGTGGTTTCATAAACATTGATGAGGTATTAACAGGACATAGTAAAATTCATTTTATCTAGTTAATGAAAATAATTCTAGACTTATCTATGTTAACTGAACAGGCATAAGAATTAAGCAATGACCAATCAAGTTACACCTAATGAGGCAAAATTGACATACAGGATTCGTAATTCTGGAATTTCAGACAGTTCTGGAGGAAGATATCCTGATAAGTTGTTATTATCAAGCAGCCTGCAGAAACTTTGAAGTCAGTGACTATGATCAATGTTCAATATGCCATAGAAGTAATAAAGTAATGTCACTGAAGAGCGAAAATAGACTCACAAGTGAAGCAGATTTTTAAGTTGAGACAGCTTTGGTGGTATTTGTCCACTGAGTGAATTATTATTCATGTGGCTGCTCAGAATACAAAGTAAGAATTAGATTATCAAAGGAAAAAGATCACACATTTTTAATGTCTGAAAAAAAGGTAGAATTATCTCGGAAAATGTAAACTTCTAGGATAAATCATAAAAATGTTTACAAGTGTTTTGCTTTTTTCAAGTTCGCGAATGACAGTGGTATTGGTCCAGATATTTGGTTTTGATCAACTTGTATCCTGTCTAAGTTGGAAAGATAACCGAGCTCATCAGGCAATGAACCCGTCAGTTGATTCCCGTTCAGAAGCCTGAAACCAAAAAAAGTTCCATAAATGTGAGAATATCTTTCTTTTTTTCAAAGATAAACAGTAAATATATCATCATTACATCAAAGATTCTATTTGATTACTAGAAAATTATAAGGAACACCAACTAACAAGCCTAGTATTTAACTAGACAGATACCCCCACACTTCTGGTGGGAATCCAAGACCACTAAATATTGGGGCCTCAACTTTGTCATCAGGACAAGGACTCCTGGGCTAAAATATGAAATAAAAGAGTACTTCATTTCACAAACAAAGAACAAGTACACCTTTTATTTCTTAAAAACAAGAACACCGTAAAATTTATAGAAAATATGGAATCATTTTTTCCCTTAAATATCTAAACAGTAAATGCAAAATGTAAGTTAGCATCCAATTTACACAATACTCATCATAGATATTCAACAACTTATTTCCATTACCATTCATCAATCACAAGAATCGGATAAAGGAGTGGGAAAGTAGAACATTGAACTCACAACAATTCCAATGTTGTAATGCTGCCAATCTCCTTTGGTATAGTCCCGGTAATGTTGTTCCACATAAAATCCCTACCAAATGAATAACACGGAAGTGATAATAATAATAAAAAATAAATACAAAAAAATAAAAAAAATAAAAAGCAAAGCCATCACATTGTAACGAATAATTTATCAAGTAAAATATGCATAAGTACTGGTTAAAATAGTAGGAAAGAGAATATTTCACTCACAGTATCTTCATATGAGATAAACGGCCAAGTTCAGGAGATAAACTTCCTGATAGGTTCCTAGCTAAAAATAACCTGCCCCCTCCCAACAAAAAAAAAACACTGCGGTCATTTTAAGTAAGGAAAAGAATCATAAAGATTGAAGGGATCTAGAAAATGTAATTTAGGTAGAGAAAATCAAAATACTGCAATTTTACAATTCGAAGTAGAAAATACATTGCAAGGAATGGATTAATACAATTCTTTGACATGAAGGTAACCATCATCAAGTGTTGTATTATAGCATATAATCCCAGTCCAGTTTGAAGTGCACGGATCCCTTCGGTTCCAGCGGGCAAGATTCCTATACGGATCAATCAAACTATTCTTGATGGACCGCAATGCATTAACTGCACACAAATGAATTTCCTCCACATATTAGACATTTTGAAATTAAAATAACAGTACAAAACAGAAAAAGAGAAAATAATTTTACTGGTTCATTCATGAAAGAACCTTCTTTCGGATCAGTTTTTTGGCTATTTGCCCCTATAAGCAACAAACACCAACACAAACACACAATCAAACTCATTCCAAACTTTGCGTAAGTCACCATTTTCGTAAGATTGTGGATAATTTCTATCACTTATCGCCCACCTGAAACAGTTATCACCATGAATCCATCAGAGCCCAAAACCAATTAAACCCCTCATGAAAAATGAAAGTACAACCTCAAAGACAGCAAATTGAAAGAATCAAACACAAACCCATATATTCTAACAGACCAAATATGGCAAAAGGGCATGAAATGCGCAATGAAACACTAAGGATTTAAGAAAGTAGAAAAAAAATCACATTACACGTTTGAACAAAGCTAGGTATGAGAAACACATACTTACAGGAGACAAGTATTTGCTGCCCAATAAATTTAGGGGGAAAAAAAAGGCGAAAATAAATAGAGCTTTAGTTGGCTGAGTCGCCATTGATGAGTGGTACAAAGTTGAGAGTATTGATGTTGATTAATTTGATGATAAGGGCCATACCCATCTTTTTCCATCTGGTGATGTTTCAACTATAAATGAGAGGGAATTGTTCAGCTTTTGTTGTGTGCATAAATTCCAAGTTTTATCAATGTTATAATTAAGAGACAGTTTATCCCTTTGAATAAATAAAAGGGCAAACCTCTATATTTATATTTATAAAAGTACACTATAGAATGTCATCACGGGATATAAAATGTTCATTTACGAATACTATAAATATGTGGGTAAAATGTTTATTTACTTATATTACAAGAATAAAATGACGAGAATGTTGTCAAGATAGTGTTAAACCGGTTATTTCCCTCAAAAATAAAAAAACCAAGACGAGAGAAAGAAAGAAAAAAAAGAGAACAAACATTGAGCAACTACTATGATTAAGGGGTTCCTAAATTCTATGGTAAGAAACTGTAAGTATTTCATGAGTTGGTTGATTCAGATTTCACATCCTTGATTAAGAAGATTAAATTATCAGAGAATTGAAAAAAAAATATTCTGACAGCAATAATTCTTGTTTTGCCATTTTGGTATCGGCGTCATATTTAAAATTTACATAATTATGTTGACGTTCTCTTAAACATAACTATTTAAGTATGTTCCCTTGCTAGGTGGTTAGGAATATGAATTAGAATTTCGATACGTTTCCATCGATAACATCGAAAAGTTTTTATTTTTGAGTTGATTCAAATAAATATATAGTGTAGTTTCTACTTTAATATTTTTCTTTGATTTACAATTTTTTCAAATGTCTTTCGAAGAATTCCCAATTTCTTTTTAATATTTAACCAACTAAAATATGACGAAAAACGAAACTTTAATCCATAATTAGGAAGTAGTAGCCCGCCCAAAGATGACTTATCCAAAAATAGAAAAATCTTATTAAAGATGTTGACATGACTGCACCTAGCTAAGTGGAGGATTAATAAAATAAAATGAAAAAATTGCATCAAAGTGCATTATTTGTTTGTTGCTCTAAGTCAAATGTATATAAGAAGGTTTATTGATCCAACTAAAGATAGGATAGCAAAGAGTACAGAATTATTAAAAGAAGCCAAAGGTCATGTTTGAAATAATGAGTACTTAATTAACAGTCGAGGTTATTTTTCTTGTTTGGCAACATAATTGAGTGTGTAGGTGACAACAATTGTCTCCTGATATTTCGACAATTGAAAGTGTGGGTGTGACGCCCGGCCCGCTCCTCGGGTTGGGTTCTATGTGGCACCTCCCCGAGTTCGGGATTGCTCGGCGCAAGATAACCCATTAGAGTTGTTAAATTTTTTTTTGAAACATTATGACATAAATAAAGCATGCGATAAATTTAAATTGAAAATTCAAAAGGCCCACTAGCTCCGTTATATACGGAGAAAGGGCAAATATTCAATAGTAAGGGTAACTCCGCAAGCCTACGGAACACATTCATAATTTCAAAATACATCAGTCAACCTTAAAACAGGGCGATAACAAAAGTAGCAAAATAGCGAAAGCAATAAAATAAAAGGGAGAACAATCCCTCAACGACCAACTAGATCCCGGAAACTGACACATTGACTCAATCATCATAACCTAAGACTCCTGCATCTGAAAATTGTTGATAAAAGGAACACATAAGTTGATTGTCCAACTTAGTGAGGTTGTGGTGCATTGTGCGTATGACGCATGTATGCAACATAATATATATCGTGAGCATATAAACGAATTAAGCATATATCACATATACAAAATCAATACATAAAGTTCAAATAACCAAGAGTTGTTGATGTCGACCTTCACTTATCCTCCGTCCTTATTCTGATGTCCATCCAAACTCACCAAGTAAGGAACGACCTAACTATTTGAAGTGCATCAACATGTATTTGCCAAAGTTTGTCCTTACTCCCTAGGTGTTCCTTCCCACTTGGATTGTAAGGCCAAGCCTACGGGTAACCGTGACAATCCTGCCGGTCCTTGCTGGCCAGGTTACCATCGGGTCCATATACCAAACAAATAAGGCCCACATAAAATCGGAAACAAACAAAAACTTAACAAATCAAGCAGATATAACATATTTTTACATTTAACAATTCATCAAATATAATGTAGTTTTCATGATAGCTAAATGAAACATATTCGCAACTAAGTCTATTAGGATAATCATGATGTTTATGCTAAGTGATTCATACAAGTCAACATATTTGCAATATAGACAAGGTGACAAACATATCACATGTTGTTCATATTATTCACCTGCTAGTATATCATACTGACACAAAAATGAATACACAACGCTCACATGTGTTGCTTACGGTTCTTGGAAGTTATCGGTAGAACGGTAATTCTGGATCCTGTACATATTTACGTAGCGTTTCAGAAACTAAACACGAACAAGAACTTACGATCGACTAAAGAAACACTTTAGTCGCACTTATAGTCGTGTCATGAACGAAGCGAGACCATGATCCAATTTAAACTAATTAGTCCGACTTAGGGGTTCCAAGAGTTACATGGCGTGGATAACCACGAATAAAGGTTTATAAAAACCCAAGGATTTTTTTTAATAATTCAACAAGTATTTTACTTAATTTCAACTAAAAAGTTTAGTTTAGATGTTATTTTATTTAGGTTTAAACTTCATTTCAAAATTTTCAAACAACTTTAATTATTTTAAAATGGGTACTCATTTAATTTTTTGAATTTTGAAAAATTTATTTATTTACAAATTTGATTTTTGAATTAATTAAATTCAAAAAAATATTTAATCAGAATTATTTTATTTTATTTTCCATCTTTTTGTTATTTTATTTTTAATTAAGAATTAAAGTTCCCTTGAAATTATTTTCTTTTCGAAGATTATTATTTAATCATGATCATATTCGGAAAATTATTTATTTTAACCTTTTATTTTATTTAAAAAAATTAATTAGATTTCTTTTTCGGAAAATTCTTTTATTTAACCCTTTTTTCAAAATAATTTAATAATATATTTCTTTTAGGAAAATATTTATTATTTAATTTAGATAATATTTTATATTTTCGAAAAAGGGGTTTATTATTTATATTTCAGATAAAAATTATTTATTATTTTTCTTTTTCATAATTTAATGTTAAAAGTAATTATAAAAATTATTTTTAATACTTACAATTTTATTTTCAAAATTTAATTATTAATTTCAGAATTATTTCAGTGTTTACTTTAATTTTATCAAATTTATTTTATTTTCTAAAAATATTTATCATTAATTATATTCCATAATTATTTTGAAATCCTTTTTTTATTTAGTAAAATTTATTTAAGTAAATCTTATATTTCCAAAATTATTATTATTATTTTCAGAATAGCACTCTAAAATAAGTATTAAAACTATTTTTACAATTTAAAGATTTATATTTGAAATTTTATTATGTCTTTAGTTATTATAATATTTCAGAAATAATTAATTTAGAATTATATTCTCTTTTCTTTTATCTCTTTTTTTTTTTTTAAGTTGTGGACAGGCCCTTTGGGCCAGCCCACAAACAGGCCTAGTGGCCTGTTGCTTTATAGCAACATATCTTTTTTTTTTTTTTTTGATAAATAATATAGCAACATGTCTGGTTTGTTGCTTGTGCAACATGCCCAAACTGGGTCAGTTAACTATGTTTACAATTTACAGATTTATTTTTGAAATTTTATTATGTCTTTAGTTATTATTATATTTCAGAAATAATTAATTTAAAATTATATTCTCTTTTCTTTTCTCTCTCTCTTTTTTTTTTAAAGATGTGGACTGGCCCGAAAAACAAGCCCTAGTGGCATGTTGCTTATTGCAACAGGCTTTGGTCTGTTGCATAGCACAAGGGACAGCAACCGGACCGCTGCAAACACCTTCTATTTTTCAAATCTATAGAAATTGCCCCAACAAAATAAATTAAACTTTTTAACAACCAAAAAGTTCACAAATTTCAAATCTTGGACAAAAATCTTAAAGATCTATTATATGGCATATTTTGTGTAATTTTACACATGTAAGTCGTTGAGAAAAATACACTTTTTATTTTCAAAAATTCCAAAAATATCATTTAATGGAGAAAATTATAGATCTATAAAAAACCCAACAAAATCAACCATCAATGAGAAACATTCATGTATCAATATCCCAAATCAATGCCTCTTAACGGGAATTTAGATGCTACACCCGTGCAATGCACAAATGTATTCTCCTAATGACACGTGTCTAATTTTTTTTTTTTTTTAAATCTACCTTGTCAATTCTGGTTCACAACAATGAGTTAGGAAAATGCACCAGTGCATTGCACGGCGTGTAGCATCTAAATTTCCCTCCTAAACATTACTCACAAAATAGAGACTTAATAATTTAATGTAAGGTGTTTTAAAGATACTAAAAGATTTTTAAGAGCAAAAATCTAGGGTTTCTAAAGTTGGCAAAAAATAAACCATCAAAAAGAAAGCATAAGGAGGAGTTACCGAAAACTTGAACTCCTCCAAACGCGGTGGCAGCGTGGCAGCGTACTGGTGGCAGTCCGGCAGTGGCTGGTGGTCCTCCGACAGCTTCACGACGGACTCTACTCACCAACTCTTCACTCCTCCCATTTTCTAACTTTTTTTTTACACTAACTATCCCCCTCTCTCACAATATAATCCTAACTTAAAATATGGATCTTAAGGTTCAAATGGGATGAAGAGAAATCTAAAAATGAGAATAGAAAGGTGTTTATATACACCTTGAAAAAGTAAGAAGACATAATTAGTCTTCAAAAACTAACAAATGCATGTCCATCTTGGGTAGAGAATTGTTTCTCTAATGATATTCTGGATGCAATAACGAAATCTGAGTTTCAGCCAAAAATGAATGGAATGAGCTATGGAAAAATCATAAACAATGGAAATATATAATAGATTAGCCAAAGGTCTCTACTTACTAAGCAAATGCAACGTAATTATGTCATAAATATATTGTATATATTTTATGTATATAGTTTTTTTTCAGCGCAGCATCACATTATCACCAAAGTAAAGAGAAAGATTCCCCACTCAATGTATGCCTTTTTCACTCAGTTCCTAATTAGTTTATAACTCAGGGCAGAGCCAAACCATTAACACATCACAACAATGACAAGCTTTTCTTAATTGCATATACATAATAGACATGTTTCAGTACGAACAGCTCATCAAGAAAACGGCAGAAGTTCAAAAATCATGTATTAATTATGATTTCACGCCAAAGAAAAAAGGTAGAACCCAACCCCCCCCCCCCCCCCCCCGCGCTTTATTAAATACCCAGTACTTATTAGAACAAATAACCCATTTATTAGACTAAAGTTTTGCATGCAAAGTAAAAAATAACTTGTTAATAAGGAGATTTATTTGCCCATAATTTTTGGAGTTCGAATCATTAGATGATAGTAAAGGTATATTAGAAAATAACATCTACTTTTCTATATAAAAAAAATCGATTTAACACTTACTACCTATTTTGTTTTCACATTCAAACATTCAAAATTAATCCAAACGAGATTTCAACTTTTCAAAACTTAATACCTAACATGCAAGCTCAATTCAAATGAGTTTCACATGTTTAATCGAAATCACTCAAACTAATTTTTAAAAATCAAAATTAAGAGAAATCAATTCAAAACCTAACTAAATAAGCCCTAAATAAATCATACGTAAGTTGTCTAAGGAAAATAATTTTATATAAGTCCTCTAGTCCAAAATGACATAATAATCTTTATTATTTTTTCTTGGTGATGCAGTTGACGTGTATACTTACCTTTAATCGATAAGAGAGATCATGATTTAAGATCATTCCCTTATTATATAAAGATGCAGTCCAGCCCAGAAGACCAGACCAGAACACCAACTTTGACACATCGGTTTAAGTCTTGTTTGACTCCTTGTGTCGATCTTTCAAGCATGTAAAAGATCATAATGATTTTGTCCGAGCATTGTATAAAAAATGAAAGTAAAAATATATTTCAATAGGGAAAAATGAACAATACTATCCTGTGTTATGCAAAACATGCATTATCATGTGATATTTTTTTTTTTTGCACCAAACTTCCTTGTACTTTCAAAAACCCTGCATAAAACGCTCAATCCGTCTTCTTCCATCCATATTTATCGCGTGTGTGTTTCACATGAACAATATGCGATTTTTATTATTTTTTGCAAACTTTTTTCAGCCAAAAACTCTCTTGTACTTTTGAACGTTTGCACAAAACTCTCTTGTACTTTTAATATATGTAGGGGTAATTTAGGCAATTCAATTAAAAATTAACGGTGTTAATAATTAACGGAGATTGGGTGTTTTATGCAGAGATTTTGAAAGTACAAAAGAGTTTGATGCAAAAAAAATTCACAGAGTATTTTATGCAGATTTCACATAACACAGGATAGTTTCTTGCATTTTTCATTTTAATATTTAAAATTCGAATAATTGTATAATTATACATTTATGGAGAATTTCAAGAGACTATACCTTTTTCAAATGAATAGAAATAAACTATATTGTATTTTGAATATTGGGATATCTCCAAGAAGGTAAAGATAATATATATTAATTAACCTTTATGATTAGTCTCCCTCCAAAAAAAAAAAAAAAAACCCTTTATGATTAGTCAAAAGTCAATCAAGAAACGGGAAGAATTTCTCTTCGTACTTCATGCAGGTCCTTATTCAAACATAACTGTGAGTTATACAATATTAGACTGCACAACCTATATCGTTTTTAATTTGTGTGTTTACTTATGGATAAATTAATAAACAACAATTCCAGACCCTTCCATCGAATAATTTGCAGCCGCACATTTTCATCATGCATCTAATACTGTAGGATCTCACCATTTTTTAATTTTTTCATGTATAGGAAAAACCAAAGCTCTACTAAATTACAATCTTACTCATTATTTTAAGTTCCACGTGGATACATGTAGAATGGGGCTTTCTATGATTCCATTTGCCTTGTACCTGTTGAATTTAAAATTCCAATCGTGTCCCTAGTGAGGTGGTATAACCACCGATTAAGCAGTATTCATAACGGTTAAAACCCACTTACTTAAAATAATGACTATCTTGCCCTTTCTATTTCTCTCTCTTTCATATATTCTTCTCCCGGCCAAACCATCCTCATCTCCGACCCTTCTTTCGCCTTCCCTTTTTTTTCTTTTTTTTATAAGCTCTTTCCCCCTTCCTCTGTTTCACTTATCTTGTAGTTCCTAATTAAAGATCTCTCTCACCCTTCCTTTTTTTATCTGATTTTTCTCACCATAATTCCAATAATTTATCCGCTCACTTGAAGAAAATTAAATGGATGCTTTGTTTTGAATTTGATATATAAAATTTTAAAAATGAAATCTGGAAACTTAAATTGATTGATTGTTCTCACAATAATTCTAGAGAAATTATTTTCAGCAAATGAAATATATTTTTTGCACTAAAGCGTCGGCATCTGGGGTCTCAGACCAGTCTCATGAAATTATTTTGATAAACGAACAATAAAAAAAGGTACAGTAAAAGAAGAGAAATTAAATTACTTATGTTATGAAAATTTGAAACAAATTTAGAAATATCAACTGATTTTATGAGGTTAATTTGGTAATTAAATTAGTGTACGGAGTTGTTTATGCGCCGTATGAAGTAGTTTTGTTCTGGTATGAAATGGTTTTGATCAAAAAGTTTGCATACTCTCTTCGTACATATATTGTAGGGTCCAGATTTAATCATCTAATTTTTGAATGATGGACATAGAGTGTTAAAAAGTTCCATTGGTACAAGTTAAATGAACCATAGAAAGCCCTATGTAGAATTTGGCAAGCTGATCTTTTTAAATAAATCTTAAGTATATTAGTATTTCATCATGTTCTTAGAGACAAATAGATTATGGAATATTTTAAAAGATCGATTTGCACAAAATATTAAAGAAAAATATGAAAACTTTTTTCTAGAGTCTACTTTCAAAAATCATATTATATATATATATATATATATATGAAGAGACTAGTCTTCACAGTGTGATAAATTATGCTTGAAATCTTCGTTTAAAAAAGTTTTCATAGAACATGTTTGACGTGTTGAGAGATATTAAGTCAGGTATAAGTTCAAAATACATTTCGGGAAAAACAAATTTAGCAAATTATATTACTAGTGTACAAGTTGACAGAAGTATGTACTACAATTACGAGAATGTGTTGATTGAAGTATATTTTTATGTGTACTTTAAAATTTGAGCAAACCCCTAAATGTATATAGTTGTTAGGGAAATTATTATTCACATCGGGTTTGGTCAAACCGAAAGTAATTAAATGGCAAGTGTAATATATTTGCTTTGTGATTGGATAAACTTATAATAGAGTAATCAATCACAAAGCAAGTGCAAGACATTTGCTTGATAGTTGAATGAGTTTGACCAAGTCAAACTTTGATAAAAAATAATAATCATAATATACTCTATTCTTTTATCATGAATGATATATATGAAAACATAATTTAATTTCTCCAAATTTCTATGACGTAAAAAAATGTAATTATCATGAACTTATTATCGGTCAAACAATAAACTCTATTCTTCAACATAAGTGGACTATAGTTCCCAGGGCATTAGCAGAGTAGTAAGGACTGAGGTGATGTGGGGAATCTCTCCTCCGGCAATACATGTTCGAACCGTGTCATCGGTGCACATCCATCGATTTAAATCATTTCTGATCAAGGGGTCTCTGACATAGGAGGGATGTTTCTCCTTCGGGATAATCTTTTTTATTTTTAAAAAAAAAATACGTGGACTATACTTTTTTATGTATCAATTCAAAAGCTGAATAGAATTATAAAACTATTATTGTGGTCCACTGGCATAGGACAACTTGAGACCGCACGCCACAATGAAATAACTCAATCACATTCCTCGAATTTTATCTTTTTCCTACTCTTTATTTTAATGCCCCCGCGTGAGGCATGTGCACATGTAGTTTATATAGTGCGAAGTTGCAATACAAAGCAAACTCAAAAAAATCATATTTCCTCTGCAAATTAAAATGGCTTGTACAAGGAGCACTATATCCTTGTTTTCACAAAGAAGTTCGTCACTCCCATGGCTTACTAAGCATCTCTCCACGGCGGGTGCGGGTCCGGGTGCCCGTATTTGCAGTTGCATGTCTTTGCCCACGTCATCGTCACCACCTAATGCGATGCCGTTGATAGCTTCGGCCAACAATTCTTTACTTCAATACATACCTCAATCTGTGGTAAGCATGGAACAAAATTTTGAATTCTTTTTAGTATTTTACTGATCAAAATGTGGCACAAACACGAATTAGTTTAATCCGTGGTGGTAAGTATTCATTGGTCCATTTTAAAAAATGAAATAACTAGATTTTCATGTGGTCATATGTTGTGTCATAAAAAATATTGGTTCCAAGTTTTATCACAATTATTTAGTGACAGCATTTTGATATCACTTTTGGTATATAATTAAATGTTAATAGTGATTTATTATTTATTTTTTGTAATAATTATTATTAATATGTTTATGAAAGCCATTTTTAGTTAAAATATTAATTTTATTATATCTTAACACATGTAAATACTGAGATATTTAATATAATCACTTAATATTATCATTGAAAATTCATTTTATCTTCTTTTTCTCCAAAACATCAAATTATTCTCACATCAAGTAAAATAAATGAATTTTGTTTTTTTCGGGGATACCAACAAGCATCAAGCAACAATAGTCATATATATGCTATAGGCCTCGATTTTGGATTCAGCCTAATCCCCGAAAAAGTATAGGGTTGGCCTGCATGTTAGTGTTTCGAATTAATGCATACACGGACACCCACTAATTATTAGTAAATATTAAGTAACATTCAATGATTTTTGGTCCTATTATGTAGTTAATTCCTTCTGAAGTAGACGAGGGGACCAAAAGGAGAGAATATTTGCTAGAACAAACTCGGAAAAAACTGTACCGAACAACTACCGCAGTAGAGAAATTGAAACTGATTGACACCATACAACGACTTGGAATCTCGTATTATTTGGAAGACGATATTAGTAATGTACTGCAGGGTCAAGTCTCTATTGGTTTGGGTGACGAAGACGAAGATCTGTTCACGACGGGGCTACGCTTCCGCATGCTCCGCCACAACGGCTTCCAAATCTCTCCTGGTATACTAGCCGTTGATTATTTTCAATCTTGATTATACATATATATAGCCAATGCGACTTAATTATTTGAAATTAATTTTATTGTTATGAAGTATAGGAAGGAACTAAGTTTAAATTGAAGAGGCTTAACCACATCATGTGCGACACTAAAATGTAACGGATGATGTAAGGGTATATATATAGAATGTATGATTAAAGGATGAAATTAGTAAAATAGGACGACTAAGATAGTTTTTGTTTCTTTGACCCGCTACTGAAGATAGGTTGGCTCATTAAAAAAACTTGTTTTTGATTAAGAATATAACGTTGGTCAAAACGGACTAATGAAAAAGAAAGAGTCGACTATTTAATTTTTAAGATTTTTATGTAATATGAAATTTGTTCAATTAAACATTAAAATACATATATAGGCCACACGTACGCCTATGATGAGAAAGAATAATATCTAATTAATATCGGTAAATACTTATATAATTTAAGTGTTAATTGTCTAATGTGTAAATTAATAAACCTTGAAAAATAGGGGGAAATGGAGAATTCTTCTCTATTATAATATTAGGTCAAAATCGATCGGTTGGGTTATTAAATGTGACATTCAAAGAAAGTTCGGGTGCTATCGTATTAGATCAAAGAGTTTACTAAGCTACATACCCTATTCAATGTGTTTTTATTTGTTCCAATTAATGGTGAAGCCAAGAAATGCCCCATAGAATTTTTATTATAAATAAATAATGACACAATTAATCTCAACTCATCAACATATATATATATATATATATATATATCTTAATTTTGCCACTGTATTTTGGTGCAGATGTATTCCAAAAATTCAAAGACAACAACGGAAAATTCAAAGAATCTTTACTCAAAGACACATTGGGGTTACTTAGTTTATACGAAGCATCATACATGGGAGCCAAAGGCGAAGAAATATTGGAAGAAGCCATGCAATTCACCAAGACTCATCTTAGCCAATCGCTTCAAGCTACCGAGCTGCCACCGCAGCTTAAAGTGCAAGTGGCTCAAGCTTTAGAGCTGCCGACCCACCTGAGAATGGCTCGATTAGAAGCCAGACGTTTCATTGAACAATACACTGATTTACGTGATCGTGATTCAGTTCTTCTGGAACTAGCAAAAATAGATTACAATAAGGTTCAATCTCAACACCAAATGGAACTCAATGAGATCACTAGGTGAGTTTTTATTTTAGAGTTTTTAAAGTTATTTTTATAAAAGAAACTACCATGTGAGATGATATTTGAATGTCCATATTGTTAATAGAGGTTAGGTTTAAATCAATTTTTTTTTTTATATATATAATTAATCAGGTGGTGGAAGCAACTAGGTCTAGTTGACAAATTGAGCTTTGCTCGAGATAGACCTTTGGAATGCTTTTTATGGACTGTCGGACTCCTTCCAGAACCCAAATACTCTATTTGTCGAATCGAGCTAGCCAAGACCATTGCAGTTTTGTTGGTAATCGATGATATTTTTGACACTTATGGAAAAATGGATGATCTCGTCTTATTCACCGATGCAATCAAAAGGTTTTTAATAAACTATCATAATTAGTTTCGTTTTGAAGATTAATTATATCGATTAAAACCAATGAATTTGAATTTTTGAGTTGGATTTTTGATTTGTGAAGTTTGATTTTTGATAGATGGGATCTTGAAGCAATGGAAACCCTTCCTGAATACATGAAAATATGTTACATGGCATTGTACAACTTGACCAATGAGATATGCTACAAAGTACTCAAAGAGAATGGATGGAGTGTTCTCCCATACCTCAAATCTACGGTATTAATTGTGCAAATTCTTTTTATGTTGATATTTATCTATTTTCATTCGGTTAATTAGATTCCGAGTACGTTTTAATTGAGAAATAAAGTTTAACTAGGCAATTAATTGGCTCTAAATTGTTAAAACCAGCCATAAAATAATTGTCATTTTATTTATTTTTATGATTTATGTACAAATTATATTAGTAAGCTTCATGTGTGGACATTGAAAATCTTATTAACTTAATAATTAAATAACGTTAATATTGCTTCTAAATGTTTAGTGAATAAAAAGTCATTAACAAACCTTAATAAAAGAAAGGTAACCCTAACTCATCGATATTTGACCCTGTTCAACAACAAGCTTTTGGTAACTTAGACCATTCAAGACTTAGTTCAACATGTCCAATTATACAACCTTTTAAATATAATTATTATTAGGTCTAAATAATAACAAACATTTTTGTTTTTTTGGCAGTGGATAGATATGATCGAAGGTTTTATGGTGGAGGCAAAGTGGTTCAATGGGGGACGTTCACCAAACTTGGAAGAGTACATAGAAAATGGAGTTTCGACTGCGGGTTCGTACATGGCTTTGGTGCACCTCTTCTTTCTCATAGGAGAAGGTGTGACGGATCAAAATGCCAAACTGTTGATGAAGAAACCTTATCCTAAACTCTTCTCCTCCGCGGGTCGAATTCTTCGACTTTGGGATGATCTTGGAACCGCAAAGGTACGGTATACCATTTTTCTTACAAGTTTCTTTTATTTAAGTCGAAAAATAGCAGTACTAATTCTACAAATAGAAATAATTAAAATATCTAGCTATATATCGACCTAAGTAGGTCACATGAAAACTGAAAAGATATTCCAATAAAATTTTCAACTATTGAGTATATAGAGATTCACATCAAATAAACGAAAGAAATACATGCAAATATTGATTTTTTCACATTAATTTATTACCACCTTAGTATCTATTACATAACATGCATGCACCGTACCCACTAATTTACTAGCTAGTTTAATAATTTTAAATAGTAAGATTTTTTTAATCATATATATATATATATAATGCCAGGAAGAGCAAGAACGAGGTGATCTGGCATCGAGCATACACTTATTCATGAGGGAGAAAAATATTACGACAGAAGAAGAATGTAGAAAACGCATTTTGGAAGATATATATGGCTACTGGAAAGATTTGAATGGAGAGTTGATTTCCCAAAAACAAATGCCATTACCTATAATCAAAGTCGCACTTAACATGGCTAGAGCTTCTCAAGTGGTATACAAGCATGACGAAGACTCGTATTTTTCTAATGTGGACAATTATGTGCAAGCTCTCTTCTTCACTCCTCTTGTGTAAATTTTTATATTCATTTCATTTCATTTCTCCTTTTAAAATGGGATGTTATATATTCTTATCAATAAAGTGCATGTGACTGATTATCCTATGTTTAAGGATTAATTAGTTCACAAATACGTACACTATATATGATTCTATACATATAGTTCAAAATGTAGTATCCTAAATTTAAGGATGTTAATATATGTAGTGAAGTTTAATCTGAATCTGATTGAGTTATATAATCGGGGCCAGCCCTAGGTTTCTCGGGGCCCTAGGCGAAGTTCAAAACCGGGGCCTTTTTTATAAAATAAAATTTTCATGTAAAATTTTACTTTACTTACCTTAGTAGATGCAAAAGTAATTATTAAATCTTCGTATTCTAGTCTTTTTAACATACTTCCTCCGTCCCATTTTTTTTATCCATTGGTATAGTTGACCAGTCAACTTGACTAAATTTATAATAAATAATTTAATTAATAAATATTACTAATAATTTGATAATATCATGATATGTAATTTATATGATCATATGACACCATATTTATTAATATGTAAAAAGTTTAATACACCACAAATGTGAATAATTTAACATAATAAGTCACTTAAAATATTGAAGAGTTTGACTAAGTACTGTAGCTAATTGAGTAATAATAATGGGACGGAGGGAGTATATGAGAAAATATATCTAAAAAACATATCTATATTAATTACTTACACTAATGAAAATATATCTACGAAACCTAACTACTAAAAGTAATTGCTTACAATAATGCCACTTGATAAAACTTATAATACCTAATACCCTAATCAAATATAAACATTAAACTAACATTAAACCTTCAACCACATTTATTTGAGTTTGTACTGGACTGCTTTATTCATTCATGCATCCATATTAATTTTTTCTTAATTTGTGGCATATATATATATATTGATATTGCATATATAGATTGAGGGTCCCAAGTGAGTGGAGTCCTAGGCACTAGCCTACTTGGTCTAACTAACAAGCCGGACCTGGTTATATTCAATTAAGTTGATTACTATGTTTAACTAGTTAAAGATTTGATTGATTTATTCATAAAAAAAATATCAAAATCTGAAATACATGATGCAAATTAATATGGATCTATGTCTATTTAATTTGTTAATTATTTCGATGGTAAATAAATATACATAACATTTTGTTATATTAATAAAATTTAACTATATATATTTTGTTATCAGTTGTACGTACTACATAATCTCACTATTTTTCAATTAGTTTTGATATATTATCAATATCGTTGTTTTTCGTACGAGGTAAGGTGAAAGGGAAAGAAATCATCCAATTTTCCTTACGAGTTTCTTGTACAATATTGCCCCCCAGGCCATTAGTTAGTCTCCCATTTAAAGTTTAGAGCATAAATAATATTTATTGGTTCCTTTGTTCACTTTGACTATGTTTTATATTCTAGTGAAGATTCTCATTGTGTTTGAAAAATACATCAATGCATAAGTACTCGGACCATATAAGCTCTAACAAAGCCCATTCCAATTGCAAAAGCTAATATCCCCATTAAATGGGCCTCATGTTACAGAAAGAGGCCTCATTTGGTAGGGCCCTATAAATTGGAGATTGGACAACCCGAACTATATATACATATACACACCATAGAAATATTCAATTCAATTACATCCACAAGTTATATTAGAAAATGGTCCCAAATATATTAATTATCAGGCCCAACTATCACTGTCCATTCCAACTAGAAATTTGTCGCTACTATCGTCTCGTTTAGAAGTTGCTTTCAAATTTACAATGCAAGCCTTATCCTCATTTTGGCAACAGTTGAAGTATTATTGAGAATATATGTAAATTATTATAAACTCTCCACTGAAAAAATGGGTCTGTTTGATTGGATCTTTTGAGAGTGTTTTCAGAGATTTTCAAAATTTATGAGATGCCATCTTTTTTCATGTATTTAAAGAATAATAATAACTGTTCATGTCAATTTAGAGAAGTGATACAATTTTATTTTCAAAAAACAAAAGAATATTGTTTATTTGATTTGTATATAAATTGTACAAACATTTTCTGAAAGCCAAACCAAACAGAACATTGATTTTCTAATAGGATACGTGTTGTGGTTTGCATATCATCACATTAGTTTAAAAGTGGGGCCAAATCTTGATAACAACTTAGAGTGGCATTTGGGAGGTCAGGGCGAGTCGAAAGAAGGGCTTGGTTTTGGCAAATGAAAATTTATTAATATCTAGCCAAACTATGGATATGATCAGTCTAGTAAGAAATGGTACTTAATTGAGTCTACCTTTGAATATGTTACATTACATCATCTAATTATAATCAATAATATTTTCTTAATTCATTCCTTTTAATTTTGAGCTTGGATTTTTTTTTTTTTTTATGTCCAAAAACAATACCTTATTTTTTAATATGAAATTATATTTCTTAAAAGTATAAAATCCGCAGCCACGGAAGAGCACAAGATAAATCTCATCCTCATGCAATAGCTGGCAAACCACATTAGGCAAACCAGATGTGACGAACTCGACTTAGAAAGTATTGGCAAGAGGATTCGAACTCATGTCAAAAACACTGCGCTGACTTGCTCCACCAACTAGGCCACCATTGCGGTTGTATTATTATTATTATTATTATTGGATATTGTTCTTCTCAAGAAATCGAGGTGCTTACATGTAAAGCATCTATTAGTGGATCTAGATACTGTGGTGGCCCATTAAGGTGAGTAAATTATCCAGTGCAGACTTGAACATTAAACTGGAGTTAAATGGGCCCAGTTGACGTGTAAATTGCTGACGTGGCATTCCGGTAACCAAGATTTTTTGAGTTCGGTAAGGTTTTTGAGCCACATGTTTTTTGAGTGGCAGAAATTACAGAGACATGAGTTGAAGTTCTTTTCTGTAAAGCAAACCAATAATGAAGTGGTCTGGGCCTATGGGGTCATGGTTTAACTTTAAGTTCAGTTCCTAAACAGTAATTTCATGCTTTGAGATCTATGTGAAAATTTATGGGCTATTACGAAAATGTTAGGCTGGGTTTTGTTCCAATTTCGTCTCAAAATAAGTTTGGGAATTTTCGACCAAATTGTTGTAACTTCATTTCAATGGTGAAATACTAATAATAAAATAATAAAAGTGAATTTAAAAACTTGAAATATGATCTGAATTGAAATTTGAGAGGAAAAATGGATAGTTATAGTTAGACGTCAAATCAATTATTTTATACGTGTTAAAAGTATGTGACATATATTAAATTAATAATATAGATTTCACGTAAGTTTCGACAGATATCGATCTGGACCGAAAACTGAGATTTGGGTCGACACTTGCCCAACCCCTTCCAAACGTGTTTGACCCAGTTTGAGTGAGTCTAGACTAGACCAAACTATTTTCAAGAAAGGCCTATACTCCTTAATATGTAAAATCGAGTCAAATAATATCTAAATTTGGTTATTTTGAACACATTAAACGTAGTAGTTAAAATAGATTAGATTTTAAATATTTAATTCAACCTATGATAAACTAATATTCCCTCTGTCCCATTTATTTTGCTCCCTTGGTACGGTCAACTTGACTAAATTTATAAAAATTATAATAAATAATTTAATTATTATATTTTACTAATAAGTTGATAATATCACATGACACCATATATATTAATATTTAAAAGGTTTAATACACCATAAATGTGAAATATTTAAAATGATAAATCACTTAAAAGATTGAAAAGTTTGACCGGGTATTGTAGTAAAGGGAGCAAAATAAATGGGAAGGGAGTATATATTTACATATATGAGTATAATTTTTACAACTATCAATTCGAGTCCATGTTGAGTTTTAAAAAAAATTATACTACAAGTATTGTTCAAATTGAAGGACTCAAACAAACTTTCATCGAATAATAAATACTTTGTTTTAATTTTCATTATGTTATTTCCTAATTTGTTTTTGTGGCGAGCATAGACATGTTATATTCATAAGTTATCGAGGGATAAATGTATGACACTCCCATGTGTTCCGTGAAACTTGCACGAAACTACTATGAATTATTTATTGAATAAAATCTCCTATATTGAATATTCGGCACGAGACCCCCTCTTCACAAGTTTATTGCATAGAATCTCCCTTTACTTTTGAACGCTAGGCACAAAATATTCAATCCAACTTATTATACATGTACAATGAATTTTGAATCGAATATTTAATAATACAGGGATTATATACAATAAATATTTTATAAAATAATTTGAGGGAAAAACACTTTTGATACCAAACTTTATTCCAAAAAACACATTTGGTACCAAGCTTTTTCAAAAAACACATTTCATACTTTGATTCACAAAATCTTGACACATTTAGTTTTGCAGTCAATTTTCGGACGAAATTCAGCACGTGCCGCTCATGTGCCCGTTAAATTGACAATGGGATGGAGAATATGCACGGGTTTTAAAGACCCACACATGAACGACACGTGCTAAATTTCGTCTGAAAATTGACGGCAAAACTAAATGTGTCAAGATTGTGTGAATTATAGTATGTAATGTGTTTTTTGAAAAAGTTTGGTACCAAATGTGTTTTTTGGGCTAAAGTTTGATATCAAAAGTGTTTTCACCCTCAAAATAATTTCGTACATGTTTTGCATAGCACAAGAAAGATTGTCACATTTTCCACAAGTTTGAAGAAAGGGAATCAAGATAGTTGAATCATGCACTCGGAACTAAGTGAGAAAGTGGCCCCTAAAAGCCAAGGGCCTGTTTGTTTGGCGTTTTCCAGAATTTTTTCGTGTTTGGGAAATGCCAAACAAACATGTTTTCTATTTTCTGAAATAAATTTTTCATCCATTTAATTTTCTCAAACTACTCTCTCAAAAGCCAAACAAACAACAATTTTCTTATCTCTAAACAAAACCTATACAAATTCTACTTTGATTTGACATAAAGTAACCTATCTCTTACACAATTTATCTCACATAACAAATATGATTTGACATAAAGTCTTACACATCTTACACCTACAACCCAACTATTCCAAAAAAACTTACACCTACTTTATTTTTCAAACCACTCTCTCAAAACCCAAACAAACAACATTACGCAAATTGAGATTATTTCACAAACCTTCACTACTCTCCCAAACTACTTTCCCAAACGCCAAACAAACAAGCCCCAAAAGATTGATTGTAAAAAGTGATTATTTTGATAAAAAGAAGAAAAAAAACAGCTTCAAGATAAATTAACTAAACTGCGGCTTATATATAACTCATTAAAGCTTTTTTAGAAATCTGAAAATCACTTTCAGTTCTATAAATCAATGGCTACCCTCATCAAAAGTAACCCCAGACTTTCAGCCGCCATGGAAAGAACTGGACAATGGTAATCAAAATTTCTCTCTCATTTCCTCCAATTTTAATAATCTTTTTTCTGCTTGCTTAATTTTTATTTTCTAATTATGGTTGATAAATACAGGGTATTTTCTCAAGACATACCTACTGATGTTATTGTTGAAGTAAAGGGAGCCAACTTTTCTCTCCACAAGGTATGCAATGAGCAATTTTATATGAAAAAGTGATTCTATAAATTAATTAAAGCTGATTACTTTAATTAATTCAAGGCTATGATTATTATTTTTTTCTTTTTGATGAAGAATAAAGAAATAACAAGAAACAAATATAGGAATACAAATTCCTTTGTTTTATTCTTAAAAAGAAAAATGGGTTATTTGCAAAATTCTCTTATGTGTTTGTTCTAATTTGTAAATACACTCTGGTATTATTAATTTGCACATGGCCCTTGTGTTGATATAAATGTAGCAATCAGACCCATTTCCGAGATAATTATTATGTACACGCGATTAATCATGACCGGTGTGATTTGTTTTTTTCCTTGTGAAATGATCTCTAAATGTGCTCTAAATGCATGTTAGTTTAGTTAGTCTGTTTGCTTATGAAAACCAATTTTATATATTTTAACACTATAAATGTTAAATTATTATTTGTTTTTCAAGATTGAGCCATAATTTTATTTAATTGTTTTTTCAACTCAATTCTGTGAGAGATAGTGAAACAAGAAAATTTATTTTAACGCTTAATTGCATAATTCATCAATTTGACATGCGTTAAGGGGGGTATGAGGAATATTTTAATTAACACAAACGGTTATCTGCCAATAAGTATTAAAAAAAAGAAAGAAAAAAAAAGGATGTAGTTTGCAAATAACCCAAAAATCATAAAAATGAGCATAAATTGCAAAAAAAAAAAAAGCACCTTTGTGTTTTACTCGCTAAAATTCAAGACACATGCATAGCTACCCTTGTTGCAAAGAGCAATCACATAAGGAAAACATATTCTTGAATTAATTTAAAGCTGATTAATTTGTTTATTTAAAGTTTTAACTTAACTTTCTTTTACTATTTTGGTGGGCTATTGCAGTTCATGCTAGTTGCAAAGAGCAACCTTATAAGAAAACTGATTCTTGAAACAAAAGAAGCTGATTTAACAAGACTAGATCTCTCAGACATTCCTGGAGGAATTGAAACTTTCGAAAAAGCTGCAAAATTCTGCTACGGAGTCAACTTTGAGATCACGGTTCATAACGTAGTAGCACTCAGATGTGCTGCCGAGTATCTTCAAATGACTGATAAGTATTGTGACAATAATCTTGCTGGAAGAACCGAAGATTTCTTGTCCCAAGTTGCCTTAACAAGCTTATCTGGCGCTCTCGTTGTGCTTAAATCTTGTGAAGGTCTTCTTCCATTGGCCGAGGATCTCAATATTGTCCAAAGATGTGTTGAAATTGCTAGTGCCAAGGTACTTTTAGTTTGTGGTTAGTGAATCGATTGTTCACCTTTTAGCTTTTTATTAGATGAGATTTATGAGATATTTGGGTATTGAATTTGAATATAACTTCCATTGGCCGACTCATATGGTTTGATGAAAGTTTATTTTACTTGATTAACAAAAATTTGGTTTTTGATAATTTGGATATCTTCAATTAATGATGACGGTAATGGATGGTGGGAAGATAACACAAGTGAGAAACATGATATAGGCTCACCACTCGTTAGAATCCACCTAAGAAATACAACGCTAAATAGAACAAAGTCTAATACTTAAATATGTCGTCTACCTGCTTATGATCGTTACATAATTTAATTTGAATTTGACTTGAAAATCTGATCTTCTGACTTTCTTATTTCTTATACATTTTTAGTTAGTTCATTAATTTTTTTATATTTTTTCCATTCATAGGCTTGTGTTGAGGCAAATTTTCCAAGTCGTTCACCTCCGAATTGGTGGACAGAAGAGCTAACAATACTAGACATAAAATTCTTCGAAAAGATCATAAAATCAATGAAGTCAAGAGGTGCAAAGGGCCTTACTCTAGCTAGTGCTATCATAACATACACGGAGAGATCACTTCGTGATCTCGTGCGCGACCACTCTGGAAACGGCATAAAATCATTGGATTCAGGGGAATCTGATACCAAAACCAGACAAAGAAAGCTTCTCGAGTCAATAGTAGCTCTCTTGCCATCAGAAACAACCGCATTTCCCGTAAATTTCTTGTGCTGTCTGTTAAGGACCGCGATTTTCTTAAAAGCGGATAATAGTTGCAAAAACGAGCTAGAGAAGAGAATATCATTGATTTTGGAACATGTAACGGTTGATGATCTTCTTGTGTTGTCCTTTACTTATGACGGTGAGAGGCTTTTCGATCTCGAGAGTGTGAGGAGGATTATATCGGGATTTGTCGAGAAAGAAAAGAATGTTGCGATTTTTAATGCCGGTGATTTAAGAGAAGTTTGTTCTATACCTATGCAAAGAGTTGCCAAGACTGTTGATTCGTACTTGGGGGAAATTGCAACTTATCTTGAACTTAGTATTTCAAAATTTAATGGGATTGCCAATTTGGTGCCTAAGGCAGCAAGAAAGGTCGATGATGATCTTTATCGCGCTGTTGATATCTACTTGAAGGTCAGTACTATTCTTGAAAAATGTTCATTGTATAATAAGTGTTATTAGGATATATTTGTCAATTATAGAGCTAAATGCAAAAGGACACCCTGTGTTTTGCCTAATTGGGAAAAAAAAAAAAAAAAAAAAACTGTGTTAATTGGAAAAAAAAACCATGTGGTCATTTTTTATTAGCAAAAAACCCTATTTGAAATTTCTTCATAAGTCAATACTGAGGTTATTGCCAATTTTCAAAGTTAAAGGAGGGATTATTATCAATTTTTTAAGTTGATACAGGCGTTTTTGCATTTTTTTTGGATGGGTATAATTGTCATTTTTCCTTCAAAATATGTACTCCGGCTTGGCAAGGGAATTTTTTCTAATAAAAAATAGCACACGGGTTTCTTTTGCTAAATAAGCAAAACATAGGGAATATATATGCATTTCACTCGTTGATTATAATCCGTGCTATTAAGTACTTAGTAGTGTTGGTTGTGATTGCAGGCTCATCCGAATCTTGATGAAATCGAGCGAGAGAAAGTGTGCAGTGTGCTGGATCCACTAAAACTATCACATGATGCCAGAGTTCACGCTTCACAAAACAAACGGTTACCAGTACAAATAGTACTTCACGCGTTATACTTTGATCAACTCAAGTTAAGAAGCGGCGGGGACGATCACATGGTACCGGATGCCCTGGCCACGAGAAACCAGCTGCAGGCCGACGTTTCCCTTGTCAAAGAAAACGAAGCTTTGAGAACTGAGTTACTAAAGATGAAAATGTACATAACAGATATACAAAAAACTCAAGGGTCATCATCATCATCTAAAGGACTTGTGAGGAAGCCTACATTTTTTTCTTCTATGTCTAAGACTTTGGGAAAATTTAATCCTTTTAAACATGGATCAAAGGATACATTGAATTTAGATGATGGGGGTGTAGATATAACTAAGCCTAGAAGGAGAAGGTTCTCTATTTCCTAGTTTTTTTTTTTTTTTAATTCTTTGTGGTTGATTTTGTGTGATGAATTTGTGTAAAGGGTTTGATGGATTTGTTTGTTTATGTGTTGAGAAATTGTTCTTGGCCAATTTGGATTTATTGAAGTTGTTTTTCTTTGATTTTTGATATCTTTCTTATCTTTTTCGTCCTAATTTGTTTATAACAATGTTTTGCTTCTCTATTAATTGATGATCATAAACATTGTTGTCTAGTCTAATGTATACATTTTTTTTGTTGTTGATTGTGCAGTCGTTTGTAAATTTTATATAGGTTACTTAATATATGAAATGTACAATTATAGCTTGATATATATTGACAAATCCATTAGGACGGATTAAGAAAATTAGACCATTAATTTTGTTGTGAAATGTCTTATGGCTACAACCATGGATTACTCGGATTGAACTTTTTAGAGCTTTTGAAAGTGATGGATGTGGATGTATTTTGGATGGTGAATATGGTTCAGACTTTTTCATGCTACCGAAAGTTGATATCGACAAAATGAAGTCCGAGAAAAAAACAAATGGATGGGACTCCTACAACCTTGTGATGCTTAAGTTGTAGATAAGGTGGAGGATTAGCAAACTTAGCTATTTGCGAACTTTGCGATTTATGTCAGACAATGAGTTGTGACTTGATTGTTCGTCATAATGTTGGAACTTACTAGGTACATTGTTTCGGTTAGATGGGTCAAATGAGGTTTTTTGTGTTTGAAATGTCGATTTTTCAATATCAGCCTTTTTTTTTTTTTTAAACAAGTGAAGTTTGTAATTTTTTTACAACTTATAGAATATAAAAAAAATCAGAAAAGTTCAAATCAACCACGCCTATAGTCTTATTAACATAGTAAGTTTTGGATTCAAATCACACACTATATAAACTATCTCGAATAGTATTGATACCTTTCACACATAAAATGCGACTTCTTTTACTATGTATATAATATAGATTTAAGAAAACCTCCCTTGTATATCAAATTAAATTGGGCTTCTTATACTAATTCAAGATCCTAACAATTTCTAGGCCGTAATAGCCCATTGGACCACCATCTCAACGGCCCAAAAACTAAAATAGAATAAAAAGAGACACGAGTCGGTGCCGCTTCGACGTCGTATTATTTCCCCCATCTACAATTATCCCAATTCCAATTCCAATTCCAAACCCTTGGCTAATCTCAGCTAAACAATGGCCACCGCCATGGTTCTCGACCCTAAACCCTCCCATTCCGAACCACCGCCAACCCTACCCGAGATCTTATCCGGACTTCCATCCTCCACCGCTGACCCAGAGGATGACCTATACTCTCGCCTCAAAACCCTACAAAGGCAGCTCGAATTTATCGAAATCCAAGAGGAGTACGTCAAAGACGAGCTGAAAAATCTCCGACGCGAGCATCTGCGGGCGCAGGAGGAGGTGAAGCGGATCCAATCGGTGCCGTTAGTCATCGGTCAGTTCATGGAGATGATCGATCAGAACAACGCAATCGTCGGGTCGACTA
Source organism: Penstemon newberryi var. newberryi (assembly GCA_030819805.1). Lineage (NCBI taxonomy): Eukaryota > Viridiplantae > Streptophyta > Magnoliopsida > Lamiales > Plantaginaceae > Penstemon > Penstemon newberryi. The sequence continues at coordinate 47,235,564 of JAUALY010000001.1, forward strand.
CCGGCTCGAATTACTACGTTCGGATCCTCAGCACCATTAACCGTGAGCTTCTAAAGCCATCCGCTTCAGTAGCCCTGCACCGTCACTCGAATGCGCTAGTTGATGTGCTTCCGCCCGAAGCTGATTCTAGTATTTCGCTTCTCAGCCAGTCGGAGAAGCCTGATGTTACTTACAATGTAAGTTTCTTTTCTTTTTCCTTGTTTAGCTTATGATTTCTATAATATTGTATTTGTACTATTGTTTGGGTTAGATGTTACCGTTTAATTATGATGATAGTTGAACTGTTTTACTATTTGATGGAGAGGGGAGTCGTCTTTGTTGCAAAATTAAGGTACAATGACTGTAGTCTTAGGTTTAAGTTCAGGCCGGGAGTCTGGGTATTAAGTATACTTTTGTAGTAGTTTCTTGTCTAGATGTATAATTAGTTTAGTGATGTCTTAATTAATTGAGTGAGCATATCAAATAATGTAATTTTATTGCACCTATGAAGAAAGAAATTCCATCTTTCTGAGCCTGACCTAAAAAATTGCTGCAAGAACTTTTATACTCTGTACCAGTGATTTACTTGATTTGAATTATGGAAGTGATTTGAATTGGTCCTACACTTCTATTAGTTTAGGCTTTGATATATTGTGCTTGAAAATTACATTTTTGCACTTTTATTAGAAGAGAAATTCTGGTCTTATACCTGTATTGGTTTAACTGTTATTTGTTAGAGTTATTGTAGTATCTAAGTTATCAAAAGTGGGGACTCCTGTTTTCTGAACACAAATTATGAACATCCTCCTTACTACCTAAAAATCATGTTTGGCTATGGGCTTATTTCTTTTTGGTGATACTGTAAGGATATTGGAGGATGCGATATTCAAAAGCAAGAAATCCGTGAAGCTGTAGAGTTACCTTTGACTCACAATGAGTTGTACCAGCAGATTGGTATAGATCCTCCTCGTGGTGTCTTGCTCTATGGTCCGCCTGGAACTGGGAAAACCATGCTTGCTAAGGCTGTTGCTAACCACACTACAGCAGCCTTCATCAGAGTTGTTGGCTCAGAGTTTGTTCAGAAGTACTTGGGAGAGGTATGTCGTAGAGTGTTGATTATATGTGTAAGCGACATCTGCTTATCATGTAATTTTGGAAATGCCACGATGATATTTGTTCATGCTCTAAACTTGCTTCAATGATTATCACTGAAGTCTTTCTTGAACTCCCTGATATTTCACATGGCCAGTAATACTCTCTTTTGCAATTTTATACAAATTTCTGGCGTCTTCATCTTTTCCGGTGATAGACTTCTTATTTTTTTCCCCAGTGGGGAAACTGTGGATCCGAAAATAAAATCTCTTGGTGGAGTTGAATCATACTCAGTGATAACATTTAATGCCATCTTCTCCACATTGTCATACTTTGCTGTCTTGTTGTGTTTAGATGCAAACGAACTTATGGTCCTAACATATTACCTTATTATGATTATATTTTCAAATATCTGTACCACAGAGTTGCTAAGTGCAACAGTTCGGCATATAAAAATTTCGCTTTTACTATGTCTTTACTTGAGAAGAAACTCGTAATGATTGTGATTTTAGGATAAAATTGTCTTTGGTTCATCAATGTATGCAGGGTCCACGTATGGTTCGTGATGTTTTCCGGCTTGCAAAAGAAAATGCACCCGCAATCATTTTCATCGATGAGGTTGATGCAATTGCTACAGCTAGGTTCGATGCTCAAACTGGAGCAGATAGAGAGGTCCAGCGAATTCTCATGGAACTATTAAATCAGGTAGAGTTTGAAATTTAGGTTCAAGTGAAATAATAGGACAAAGATGTGGTTAACTTTTCTTTTTATTAAATGTCAGTTTATTTAATTGTGCCGCTGTTTCCTGCTTTACAAAAGAGAGCTCTTCCAAATTATTGACTCGTCCTTGCACTATTTAGATATTTCACCATTTCTTTTTTCTCCAGATGGATGGATTTGACCAGACAGTTAACGTAAAAGTTATCATGGCCACCAACCGAGCTGACACATTAGATCCTGCTTTACTTCGTCCAGGAAGACTTGATCGTAAAATTGAATTTCCTTTACCAGATAGACGCCAAAAGAGGCTTGTCTTTCAGGTAAGTTCGAATACTTGTGTTTGTTCTCCTCATTGCTTGTTTTCCAGTAACCCCCACATACACATTAAAAGAAGGGAAATACGAAGAAAAGTGGAATATTAATGGGAAAAGGAGAAACATAAAATGATACCAAGGAAATAAATAATCCTCTTGCAAGATATACAAATATACACTTGAATTTACATATATATATATGTTAATTATATGTGTGTGTGTATATAATGGATGGTTTTCTTGGATTTGTGTGGTTAATCATGCAGTGCTGAATGGTGTCGTTTACAGGTTTGCACGGCTAAAATGAACTTGGGAGATGAAGTCGATTTGGAAGACTATGTCTCTCGCCCAGATAAAATAAGTGCTGCTGAGGTCAGTGATTTTGCTCACTTTTTGTCACATTGGTTTTTAAATATTTTATTTCTAACTCTGAAGATATTCTTTCTATTTCTTTCACAATATCCTGTTCAGAAAATAGATCTTAATGTTAATTGCACATAATTATTGCAGATTTCGGCTATTTGCCAAGAAGCAGGTATGCAGGCAGTAAGAAAGAATCGTTATGTTATACTACCCAAAGATTTCGAAAAGGGATACAGATCCAATGTGAAGAAGCCTGACACTGATTTCGAATTCTACAAGTGATCTATCTGTAGGAGTTCTGGACTCACTGTGCTAAATCCCAAAGAAAAACAGAGTGGAGTTTCATTGTCTATTACGCTACCAAATTTTTAGCTCAACTGTTGTCTAAATTGTGATATACAGTATTTGACATGAAGTTTATAAATTATTTGCTATGTTATTATGAAGATAAGGAGCCCTTGGTTTTACATATTTCGAAGTTCTAACATCGATCTTGTCATGTCATTTATTGGTCATGTGATTATGCATTGAACTCTTCGATTCTTTGCGGTCTAATCTGGATGAGTGACTTTGGGAGTTCTTATTGAGCAATATTCTATTTCCATGTATGTTGTATGACTTCTAGGGCTGTGCACGATACGGTAAACTGGCCGAACCGTACCGAAACCTGTATATTGAACCGAAATTTCGGTTCGGTATACTGTACGAGCTCCATTACCGAACCATGTTATGCTTCGGTTTTCGATTTTACCGGCCGGTTTACCTAACCGGTATACCGATTTTTTTTTTTAATTAAGACCTAAGCATTACGAATTACTCGTTCCAGTCCTCAGTGCACTATTGTTCTCTTCTTCATTTACGGACTGCCCTAGCAAAACCCACAATCTTCCTCTTCCTCAATTCAAAATCAAACCGCGCCGCCGCACAACCCATCCCCACCGCACTGCCTGACGCCTCCGCCATCTCTCTCTCTCTCTCTGCCAGATTGTTTACAGAGGAACATTACACATTTTAAAACCCCAATTTTGTTCCTATTTTTGAAATTTTGATTGAGAAACACAGAGAAGGGAGATGAGAAAAGAGTTGGTAAATTTTCTATTGATGTTCCAAAACATTACATGATGATGAGGCTACTTAACTAATCAAACTACAGAAATTCAAAATGAACATAGAAAACATAATTAATTGAAATGGCAGCACTATGCCTCAGTTCTTCTTTACGGTTTAATGTCCTTCCACCTTACAACACCTTAGAACAAATGAGAGGCCCAATAATTTTTCGGTTTTTTTTTTGTACCGAACCAAACCGAATCGTACCGAATCGGTAATTTACCGAACCGAACCGAAGTTTTGGTTTGGCAAATTGTACGAGATTTCAAAATACCGATCTGGCCGGTATACCGAAAATCGGTACGGTTCGATTCGATTTTACCATTTGCACACCCCTAATGACTTCTTTTTGTCTACTTCATGAAACAGTACCTAGGCTAAAGGCATGAAACAGTCTTCCACGTACCAATTTATTTACAGTGTCTATTTGGATGGGTTTTGGCTCGGTTCCGTAGGTCTCGATTTACAAAAAATGATTTGAGTGGTTTCGATGAAACCTTTGAGACCTCATTTGGATGAGTTTTGGCTGTTGAGTTTTGTGGTTTGAATAAGTTGAAACCTCACTTGGATTGGGTTTGGATGTTGGGGTTTAGGAGAAAAAGTAGGTGGTAGGTGTTAAATCAATGTATTTTTAATGAAATTTGAGGGAAAACGTAGGTGGTAGGTGTCAAATCAATATTTTATAGGTTTGAAAAATTTCATTGGGAGTTTTCTAATAGGTTTTTGATGATTTTATGAGTTTGGCGAACTCATTTGAAAAGGTTTTGGCTTGGTCTCGTGAAACCCGCGAGACCGAACCAAAACCCATCCACATACACCCTAAGTACTCCAAACATGATTTGATGATATCTAGTCATTTTCCTTTACCTTTTACCTCCACTTGGCATTCATACTGCAAACTAATTATACTCACTTAACTTTTAATATTGTTACATATCAAGGAAATCTCAAAGAAAGCACTTCAAATCCATGTTGAAATTAATTTTGATACCTAATTAAATTGAAATCAAGAATATTTTAGCAGATAATGAATGGAAGGCAATAATCTTGGCGCAATTGAAGTCTATAGAGTCTTATAAAATTTTAGAAAACTGAATTTTTTATCCAACTTTACATTTATGCTCTAGAGTTTGGTCCCTGATCTTTCAAAATATAACAGTCTTGCATTCCCAAAGAATGAAGCAAACAACAAGAAATCAATTTAAAGTGAGAAGAAGAATAGATAGGAGAGAATATTTTGGTTTTTCATTGTAAAAAATGAGATTTAAAATTGATCAGATTTTGCATTGTATTTACTGACGAGAAGGCTTTTGAAAAAATGAATATGTGAACCTAATATTCTCACAAATTTCTACATATTCCAATTTAAATTATGCAAAGGTAACGAGGAAATTAATTTATCAAAATTAACATTTAATTACGTACTCAATCCCAAAAACTTGAGCTAATCCGATGAAATATGTATCAATTGCAATAATTACGGGCTTCTGATTCTCATCCCTAGTGCCAATCACATTCATCTGGAGGCTTGGATTCTTATATATTTATTATTACTTTTGTGATAATTAATTTGAGACTTGGAAAATGACTAAACGAAGAACCTTTCCTATCTGGCAGCTAGAATCCAAAAGTTAACAAAAGCTTGACAATACTGAAAAAACAGAATATATGTACACTTCAAAGAAAAGGAGTATGAATAATTGGAATAGAAAATGCAGAGGAATTAGGGGGAATGTTATAATCAAAGGCCCAGCCCTAGAATGTGGAGCCTCGAAGATTCCGCAGAGCACTTAAGGACACCAGTTAATTGTTAATGACACATTGGGTTTCTTTGTTTGGTGTTTGGGAAAGTAGTTTATGAGAGTAGTAAATGTTTGTAAAATAATTTCGATTTGTGTAATGTTGTTTATTTGAATTTTGAGAGAGCGGTTTGAGAAATAAAGTAGGTGTATGTTTATTTGGAAGGGTTAGGTTGTTGGTGTAAGATGTGTAAGACTTTATGTCAAATCATGTTTGTTATGTGAGATAAATTGTGTAAAAGATAGGTTAGTTTATGTCAAATTACAGTAGAGTTTGTATATGTTTTGTTTAGAGATAAGTAAATTATTGTTTATTTGGCTTTTGAAAGAATAGTTTGTGAAAATTGAGAAATGAAAAATTTATTTCAGAAAATAGAACACATATTTGTTTGGTATTTCTCAAACACGAAAAAAGTTTCGGAAACGCCAAACAATCAGGCCCATTAACTCTTCAAAAATATTTGCCTGGTTGCAGAATATATATATATACACACATACAAACATACATACATACATATCAAATTTTTCTTAGTGCATTAATCTATAAGAATAAACATCGGAATCAGAAAATGCAAACGTGAGTTTTGATTGGATTGACTTGAACTAGTGTTTAAAGGAATAGTATTTGAATTTTGATTGGATAACTGACAAATCAAGTAAATAAGATATATTTAACGAGTTAAGCAAATAAAGGATAATATGCGTTATTAAAAATGGCATTAAAGTCATATATATTTACAAGTTTGACTCCAAGTAAGAGAAATTATTGGGGAGAAGATTATTGGTTGGTCGAGGCCAAAGATGTGGGTCTGTAGAATCGAAAAGTACATAAAAGTAAAAGTTTAAAAATTTAAGCTGAATTAATAATATATATATAAGGTATAAAATTTCCTACAATATAATTTGTCTACTTTTCCAACCATAGAGACGTGATTTGGAAAGATTTGTAATTTAGAGGTCATGTTTGTCTTCAAATGGTGGTGGTGGACTGGTGGTTAAGTTTTGTAATATGTTGTCACTTTTCCATATTTTCAACACAAATGATGGATAGATGTACATCAAGCTTTTCCGGTTGTACCTCTTTGTTGGCTTGTGGTTGGCTGGTATTCTACTCAACATGGTGGGACACCGTATTGGAATATATATATACAATGGCTTTCCTTTCAAAAAAAATATTATTATTATTATTATTATTATTTTGTTTTTGTTTTTTGGTTTTCTAAGAGTTTTAATCTCTTTCGAAGTATGTCGGACATATTAAGTGAACATTTATATTAACAAGGATTCGAACATGAGTTCTCTACTTTATAGTAATTAGTCACTTTTACTAGACCAATCTTATGTGTACTACTACATATTAACGTTGTGTGACTTGTGTCACCACTTTGCGTTATTTCTCTCCCTCTTTTATTTCCTATGTATTTAAGAAATAATATAACTATAAACTAATCGAGTAATATACAGGAAGTTGGGAGCATCTAAGCTAGGGTGTAAACGAATTTATTAATGTTGAACGACATTTTATTTTAAGTTTGGTTTGAATTTTGTATCGAACTTGTAATTTTGTTTGACTTTTACTTGATTACTTAACAAACCGAGTTTGAACAAGCTTTTAACAAACGAGCTCGAGTTGAGCATCGAGTAACTTGATTTTTTTACATGTGTTTTGTTAATTTTTAGTTTATCGAACCTAGATCGAGCCAAACTTTTTAAGATTATCAAAAGCAAAATATTGTTTAAGTTGAAGAACCGAGCTCAAACGAGCTTTTACAAACTCGCATGTATCGAGTAACTTGTTTTGGTTGCCGGTCCTAATATAAGGTGAAAAATATATAATTAAATAGCTGGGAACATTTAGTAGTCCTGACTTACGTAGTCCCGTCCCGTCCCCCGTCCACATGATAAAACAAAATGCAGTCCTGTCCCTTTTCTTCGTCCGTTATAGAGTATAAATTGTTTTTAGAACGAAAAACAATCATACATCATTTTATTTGGTATTAAATTGTTTAATACTTTAAATTTTTGGATATAATATACCAAACAAATACCGGTGCATTAGAATGGGAATATTGAGTAGAATCAAATTAATTATCAAGAAAAATACGCGAAGTCAGAAAATATCTTAACTTCATCAAAAATATCAATGATTCTAATGTAATTGAATTCAAATTGATGTATTTTTTATAAGTTCATAGTACATGTAAATCATAACTCCTTGTCCAATAGTTTTTTTTATTAGATGTAGTGCGAGTCAAACTTTGTAATATTAAGTGATTTATCAAATTAAGTTTTTTACCATGTATTTAGGGAGGCTAAGGAAGGAGCTCATTCTTTAGCTAAATGAAGTTTAGATCGTAGTCTAGACTCTAGATGGCGTGGGTTTTTCTTTGAGTACTTTTCATATTGTATCTGCTAATATATTTTTTGAATGAATTCATCTTATTTGGTTCTAAAAAAAAATCTTACATTTATGACGTTTAAACTTTTTAAATATTATTATATGTGGTTATATATCAAATTACTATTGTATAAATAAGTTAGTCGATCGTACCAACGGATAGAGAGTCGTGGGCGGAGCGGAGGGGTTAGTTATTTTCTTATTTGCAGGTGTAAATTGTCCTATAAAAAATCGTATATCCAAGTATAACAATATTTCACTGACAGCTATTTTCAAGAAAAAAATAAAGCAATACCCAAGCAATAAGACATCCATTTAATTTTATGAGAAAACTTTAGTTTATTGATTAGGACAATGCTATTAAAAGATTATTTAAGGTCAAATTCAAAGAAGTTTACACGGGATAAGGGAAAAACATTAAATATATATGATCAAACCTAACTAATAATTCAAGTTATATAATATAATCTAACGAGTTACCATTAATAACATAATTCAATTTCTTCAAACTACATTCTCTTGTGTTTGATGCTTCAAGTAAACTTCGAGACTTAAGTATGAAGTAGCTTCGTCAATCTTTAACCAAATTCAATTTCTTCAAAGTACATTCTCTTATGTTTGATGCTTCCAGTAAACCTTTGTGACTTAAGTATGAAGTAGTTTCATCGAAGTTATTCCAATGTGTTTTTTCGGAGCAAAGAGCAATGAGTTTATTGTAAACTAGTAGACTTGTGCCGACTATCATACTTATCAAATTTCTTATTCCGTTTAAAATTTCATTTGAACTTAATTTGTCCTCTACATAAAGTTGATGTCGAAAAAAATATAATAATATCAAACATGAAAAAAGATCGTGTAACTTAATTTAAAAAAAAAGGTTCAAGACAGTGTGAAACTTTTATAAAATTATATAGGGTGATACTGTAAAGTACTTTTTTTTTTTTTAAATCAAAGAGATAAATTGTACATCAGCATGCATATTACAAAGAAGTAGATCGTCGTTAACTCCACACGTAATTATAAATAAAGAACCAAAAATAGATAAACGTTTAATTAGTTTGACACAGATAGACAAAATAATTTTACTCTTTTCTGTGTTTGTTTGACTGTGTTGACTCTTGACAGCTAACCAACACTCAACAAATTATCTTACTTTGGGTCGTTTTGGACCATTTCTTCAATGCAACGTGGTTGCTGCCATCATAAATAGCTTTAAAGGCCCTCTTTTCATTTTTTTTTTCAAATTTAGAGTTAGTTCCTATTCAATATTTTTTTTTCTTTTCAAAAGATATTGTAAGAAAATCAAGTTTATTGTGAACCCAAAATTCTACCTAAATCTAAATATTCCCTTTCTCCCAAAAATAACTTATTAAGTTGATATTTTTATATTTTATGCTGTTTTTAAATTTTTACATCTTCATTTTATAATATTATTTGATACTGTAAAATAAATTAATTAGATTATTTATTATAATAGTTCAAAAATTATTTAAGTTGATTGGTTCAAAATAATGAAATGGGATGAGTATTTTGAGTATGGAAAATGGAATTAAGGGTAAAATAGTTTAAAAGAATTCTTAAAATTATCTAAGGGAAAGATTAGAAAAATGAACAAGATACTACTTAATCTTGTTTAATTATTCAAACTGATGGTCTCAAATACTTCATTTGTTAATAATCCACAATTTGGAACCTGTGCTCACAATATCTTTCACTGAAATAGTCAATAGCAATCGGTGATGCGTTCAGATTAAAATTGTTTATAGTAGAAATTAAGAGTCAAAGGCCATAAATTTGAAACTGTACTAGTATTAAATTCCTCGAGCTGAAATTCTTTTTCAGATGTAATTATTTTTCCTATGCTGTAATTCTTTTTTTACTGTGTAGCGTTTGTTTGTGGGGTCAAACTTTTTTCATCAATTTTAATTCAAGAGTACAACTTTCCTCCAAATTAAGGGTAATTTCGATAACAAAGGTTATCCAGAAGGGATAATTGGTAATTGTATCGATGATATTGACAGTGTTATTTCCTAACGGTTGATGATGACATTGAGGATGATAATTTTTTAATGTTTGATTTATCCCTCCAGAAAATAAGTGTTGCAGGTGATACAATAGGGACATAACTTATGCTATCTCAATAATTTAAGGATGAATGTTGTATTTAATCTTTTAGTTGTTTTATCTTTTCAGTCAAGACATATTTAGTCATATATGCTACACTTATATCCTCAATCTCTTCGACCTATTAAATTTACTCAACAACTCAGACGAATTTCGGATATTTTTTGGCTTAAAATTATTTCTCAACCAACGGCTATATGGTTGACCACAATAACGGAAAAGATCGAATTAGATAGAAATACTATATCATAAATATAATAAATATTGTGATTAATTACTTACAAACCCTTGAGATTAGATGAAATCACTTGATCACCCGGCAAAATTTCAATAGTTACAATGACACACGTCATTAAGCTCCATCAAAAGAATTAGCATAATATGTAAAAGGTTGTTTCACCATTCGTTAAATATATACAAATAATTTCATATACACGGTAAATATTTTCTTGAAATGGTTCAAATTTAATTAAACGGGTCAATAATTCAATCCAATTACAAATTTAGAAAATAAAACCAAAACAAATTTAATTTAGACCTCAAAAATCATTTGACCGACCCACTTCATACCCTGAATCAACATGCACTCCTGACGCTAATTTTAAGTATTTTAAAAATAAAAAAGCGGTGTCAATATAAATAAGGAGCTATCTTCTAATTTCACATAACCTCAAGATTTATTTTACCTAAACATCATATACTTCTATATAAGTACGAGTATGTATTAGATAATTTGGTCAACTTATATAAATAAGGATTCCTTTTATTATATTTACCTAACATTATTTGTTCATTGTTGAAATTCGAATATTACTCAAACATTATAATGTAATTATAACATAGTTTTGGAAATCAAACTTCCAACACCAAATTCAAATTCGAAGGGTTTAGAGAGTTGAAAGTGCAAATTTGCTTAAAAACACGTTTTGTGAAAGAGAAAAAAACTTGAACATGAAAGGACAAATTGAAATTACACCGTAGTGCATTGAAGAAAATGAATCCAAAAAATTGACCAAAGAAATAAATGCCAACTACTATTTTGGGGTACAACAACTAATATGAGAGTAAATTCATACCCATGTTCTCTTCTCTAATAGAGATGGCGATGAGGTTGATAATAAATAAATCACAACTCAAACCTACCAACAAACACGTGAGCTACATGAGCTCGTAATTGTTTCCAATTACTTCTCATTTCCAATTTCAGTTAAAGCTAAACCTTGTTTTAACAATTGTTTTATTTATTATGAATACTTCAAAATTTTCGAAATTATAATCTATTTATTTTATAAATCTCACTCATGCATAGGGTGAACACAAGTCAATATTTGATCATGATCATAGTTTTCTTCTATATTCTCATTTTTCAAGTGTATTCAGATTTTAGACCCATTAATAAATGTGAGACCGATCGAATATATTATATTAGAATATTCTCCAATAAAAATTGGAATATGAATTCGTCATTTTGAGAAATTATGTGAAAAATATGTGAGTGTGTATGATTACTACGTACATTACAAGAATTAAAACTTGGAATTAATACAAGTGGTGTCAATGGACAAAAGAGAATTGTGTTACCCATTGAACACATTCTTATATCTTTTTTTGGGAAGAAGATGGAAGACTTCGTCTATATTACATTTCGTGTAATTGTATATTGTTACAAAAAGAAATTGGACATGCTTAGATCGACAACATGTGTGAATTATATTAGACTTATATAATATGCTTTTGCATAACATTATCGTTGTCTGAATGATTATTATTTATTGTGTTCTTACATTTATTATTATGATGATTTTGGAATTAGCGAATATACATATCTTACATCCGCCACAAAATACAATATGAAAGATATAATAAGTAAACAAAACACTTAATATGAAAGATATAATAAGTAAAAAAAAAAAAGTATTGTGCAAATTTTTTTGGTTATCATTTTTATATATTCTTCAAAGTACAAACAATTATGATAATCTAAAAAATGGGTTTTCCGTACCTTCCATTTATGTACGAGTACTGTTGTCGTATGCAAAAAATTCTAAATTACAAACTGATTTGACAGAGGTCAATTAAACCCATTGACTTATGTTCCCCATACTTAATGTAGAATTGTAGATGGGTATATATATTATGAATCTTTGTCTAATGAATTATTATCCAAAAAAATTGTTTCTCCAGATGACAATATTGAATTGAGGTCTTAAAATCTTTAAGAAAATAAAAATACAATAACCCGGTTTGGTCCGAATTTTTTTTTTTTTGGTATTTTTTTTTCATATCCAAACTCTAAATCCACCTGTTCATGACATTTCCATTAACACATGATTCATAATGTGAGTAGTCTCGATCCAACTAAAATAATTTGATGGTTGCAAAACTATATGATATTAAATAAATATATTAATTCTGAAAAATCAATTTTAATTTAAAAATTACTCACAGAAATAGAGATAACAAAATTTATACTTCCAAACTTACCATTTATTCTTAAAGAAGTAAAGCATAAATGAAGAATCTAACAATTTACCATAAATTAAGAGTGCAAACGAGTTAAGTAACATTGAGCAACCTATTACTAAGTTTGATTTGAATTTTTTTTTGGTTTAAAATTATTTGCTTCCACTAATGTGGGTATTACTAGTATTTGGTAGTTGTCTATTATTTTTAATTATTTGTATTTAGACAGTTATTGAAATAATTTGTGATGTCATGATTGATGATGAATATAATCTAAAAAAAATTATTTAAGCTTAGTAGCTTTAATAAAGGAGAATACGGGTTGAGCTCGAACAAGCTTTAATCAAGTCGAACACGTATCGAACTTATGATACTTGATACTTTTAATTTTTTAATCGAACTCGAACTAACCTTATAAATTTTCAAATGAAAATCTTCGAACAAACGAACTTGTTTCAAGTATCGTCTCTATCCCTAATACCAAAATACCAACTAATCCAAAATGTGGGTCAATGAATTAATAAATAAAACGGGCCGAAGGCCCAAAAAGCCCATCATCGTTATTTATTTTTTTATTTTTTTGGTCAGCATCATCTTTATTTTTTTTAAAAAGAAAACATTTTTTCCTCTTTATTCTTCTGACAAAGCACACCCCCACCTTTCACTCCCTCTCTCTCACTCACTCACTCAGTAGTTGAGTTGAGTGAAATTAAATAACTTTCTCTCTCTCTCACTCTCCATTTTTCTTTTTCATTCCCAGCTCATTATCAAGAAGAAAAAGAAATAATTATACTGACCTGAAAAATGAGTAATTTTCTGCTTTGGATCTGTAATGTTCTCGTTTATGGTGTGAATTCTTGACTGAAAATGTGGTCACCAATGCTGCTTCTGCAGCTCCCTCACGTTTTTAGTCTTTCTGTTGTTTGCATTAGCTTAAGTTTGAAGATTGGAAGAAAAAGCTTTGAATTTTATACTTTTCAACTTCAGCGTTCTTGATAAATGCCCCCTTTCATTTGCATCAAAAATCAAGAAAAGAGTCCAGAAATGGTTCAAGGTGAAAAAAAACCCTTTACTCTTTGCCCTTTTCTTGGTTGTTTGGTTTAGAAGATCTGAGTGAGCTAAGTTTGTAGTTGAATTTTGTGTGCTGCATTTGTTGTGATTGAAGAGGGTTATTTTAGGAAATTGTGAATTATGGTTAATGGTTTTATGCACTACATTTTTTTTTCTTTTAATGTTCTTGAATCAGGAATTGAGATTTGAAATTTGTTACCTGTATTCTGTTTAGACTCTTGAATTTCCTTTTCATGTATTAAATCTAATTATGGATGCCAGATTAACAGCAACTTTGTGTCCACTTTCTTGTAAAAAAAAAAACTTTTGTTTAATCTACATAGCTAGAAGATTTATAGAAAATGGTGAAATGCATTTGCCTTTTTTCTCTTTCCTTTTCAGCTGTCCCAGAATTTCTGTAATTCTTTTTTTGTTAAAAAGTTCAAATTTCAATTTTTCAATTGCTTTGCTTTTGGGAAAAAACTAAAGTACAACCGTAATTGATTACCAGGATCCACTAGTAAATGAATAATGTAATTATTTATTTTTTAAGTGCAAGTTTTTGTTAAAAATATTTGTACCTTCCCATTGATAATCATTCACTCCTTTTCATCAGGTCCAAGATCTCTTATAAATTACAATAAGATCTTTGTCTATTTATTCTTTAGAATCCTCCAAGTATGCAATATGTATCTATCAAGCTTTGATTCATAGAAAATTTTGTAGTATTTTGACCTGATTCATAACTTGTAAATCTTCTTATATCGAAATATGGAAATTATATGTATCGTGATTTCAAGAAGATTATCGCTATCCCTTAAAAAGATCTTGTTTTTCCTCACTTATTGTTTAATAATATTTCAAATAACATTCCTTGTCATCTTCTTTAATTTTGTTTCCAAGTATTGCCTTCATTTGTCTTGTAAGAACCTAATCTTAAACTTTATTGTCTCTGTTCTTTCCTCAGGAAAACCGCACACGAAAAATTGCTCTCCCAATGTATTGCTTCCATCCCTCTTTGTTATTATCAGTCTTCTGCCTCTAGCTCTCGGCAACTTAGACTCGGATAGACAAGCCCTTCTAGCATTTGCGACTGTCGTACCCCACGGAAGAAAGCTCAACTGGAGTCCTTCTTCCCCCATATGCACGTCTTGGATAGGAGTCAACTGCACCCAAAATGGTCAAAGTGTGATCGGTATCCGTCTCCCCGGAGTCGGACTTTCGGGCGAAATCCCAGTCAACACTCTCGGAAAGTTAAACACTTTACGTGTCCTAAGCCTTAGATCAAATCGCCTCAATGGCACTCTACCTTCCGATATTCTTTCTCTCCCTTCTCTCCACTACTTATTCCTCCAAAACAATAACTTTTCCGGCGAAATCCCGTCTTCCCTTTCCCCTCAACTCAACGTGTTAGATCTCTCATTTAACTCATTGACGGGTGAAATCCCGCTAATTATTCGAAATTTGACTCAACTTACTACATTGAGTTTACAAAATAATTCACTTTCGGGGTCAATTCCAAATCTCGGACTCACACGACTCAGACGTTTAAACGTAAGTTACAACCATTTTAACGGGAGTGTTCCATCTTCACTACGGAGATTCCCTAATTCTTCTTTTATTGGAAACTCTTTATGTGGGCCCCCTTTAAATCCTTGTTCGGTTGTTTCCCCACCTTCCCCATCTCCGACTTCATTTCTACCACCCCCAAGGGCCCCGAGCTCAATGAGGAGACTTTCCTTGGGTGCTATAATTGCCATTGCAGTCGGAGGTTTTGTACTCTTGTTTCTCGTAGCTTTAGTTTTGTTCTTGTGTTGCTTTAAGAAAAAGGGGAATGATAATGATGTTGTGCCGAAAGTTAAGTCTTCGAGTGAGAAGCAGCCTAGAGAAGATTTTGGGAGTGGGGTTCAAGAACCGGAGAAGAACAAGTTAGTTTTCTTCGAAGGTTGTTCATATAACTTTGATCTTGAGGATTTATTGAGGGCCTCGGCTGAAGTTTTGGGAAAGGGTAGTTTTGGAACGGCGTATAAGGCAGTATTGGAGGAGTCGACTACAGTGGTTGTGAAGAGGTTGAAAGAGGTGATTGTGGGGAAGAAAGAGTTTGAACAACAAATGGAAATAGTTGGGAGAGTTGGACAGCATCCGAATATCGTGCCTTTACGTGCTTATTATTACTCCAAGGATGAAAAGCTTCTAGTTTACGATTACTACTCGAGTGGAAGCTTGGCGACCCTCTTGCATGGTATTGACTCACTCACTCTCTGCCCTATATTTCCTTTCTTGGATATCTTCTGAATTTTGTGATGGTGTGTGTATTTATAGTTCTTGAAGCATTGTTTCGATTCCACTACTGGTGACAAAATGCACCCCAGGCCCCCACCCCCCCAAAAAAAAATACAGTAAAAAATTGTAATTACATACTAGTCCTTTTTTTAGCACATATTTAATGTAACTACATTTTAAAAGATATGTCTTTACTAACCCTTTAATGTATCTAAATTTTGAAAGATATGTCAAAAAAGGTGATACTGATACCTATTTAAATGGAATACAATTTATGTGATTAAGCTTAACTATTTTTATTTATAGAATTATGAATATTTAAATCTGTGCCAATCTGTGTTTTCTTATAATTACAGTGCATGCTTCATAATGTCTAATCGAACAAAAACATACCTAAAAAGCTTATATTAACCCGACCTGACCCTCCCAGTTGCCAATCTTAGATGTCTTGATCACTTGATATATCTCACAGTTGACTTATACACCTATTCTAGTAATTTTCATCCCATTTACTTGACATTTTCTTCAATTTCAACCAAACAGGAAACAGGACTTCCGGAAGAACTCCACTCGATTGGGAAACAAGAGTCAAAATATCCCTCGGAGCCGCAAGAGGCATCGCTCACGTACATTCCGTAGGCGGTTCAAAATTCTCCCACGGAAACATCAAATCCTCGAACATCCTCCTAAACCAAGATCTAGACGGTTGTGTCTCCGATTTCGGCTTAGCCCCACTAATGAACTACCCCGCCACATCATCCCGACATGTCGGGTACCGAGCTCCAGAACTAGCCGAAACTCGAAAATACACTCATAAATCCGATGTGTATAGCTTTGGGGTCATACTTCTTGAAATGCTAACCGGAAAACAACCGGTTCAATCTCCGAGCCGCGATGACATAGTCGATCTTCCGAGGTGGGTCCAGTCGGTCGTACGGGAAGAGTGGACGGCTGAGGTTTTCGATGTCGAGTTAATGAGATTTCAAAATATCGAGGAAGAAATGGTGCAAATGCTGCAGATTGGTATGGCTTGTGTTGCTAAGGTTCCGGAAATGAGACCTGATATGGATGAAGTTGTTAGAATGATTGAAGAGGTTAGGCAATCTGACTCAGAGAACCGGCCTTCGTCTGATGAGAACAAATCGAAGGATTCTAATGTGCAGACCCCTTGATTTTTTTAGAAAGTGAATATTGGTTTGTTTTAGTTTCTGATTTTTACTTGTTCATTTTCTGAAAAATGAATATGATTTAAGAACTTATATCAGTTAATCAGATTTCACAGGAGTGTTGTTGTAGTGGTATAGTGGGTTGATTTAATACTGAAGTGTATTGTTTCTCTTTGTACACCATCCATTATTTGTTATGAAATTTTCTTTTTCCTTGAATTGATTGCATGTGTTTAGGTGATTGTATATTATATTTTACTATTCTAAGATAAATCCTTGAAAGAAAATCTCCCAAAATACCCATTAGATCAAAATTACATTCATCATTCCGATATTCAATTATCTATCTTTAGAAAGGCCCTCTAAGATTCTGAATCAATGAAAAAACATGGCAAAAAATATCAAAATGCGGTCATTAATCCAAGATTGTTCTCAACCATTAAAAACTTCATTTGCTTCCAGTACCAAATTCTCAATTTAGTAAAAAAATGTAAGATCCCCCTGAATTTCTGACTCCAAAGCAAAAACACTCTCAACAAAAGAACTTCCATTTTCTCTTTCTTCTTGAAGGGAAATTAAATTATCATCATCAAAGGTATTCAAATAAATTTTCTTTCAATATGGCGGACTCAGGTTCCAAAAGTAGTAAAACCCAGCTCCAAAAGAACCTAAGCCGCCGGGTTTCTTTCAACGAGGGCACCCTAACCAAGTCCGGTCTGGGTTTCCCTCACGACACAGAAGCCCAACAACCCCGACGTCCCCCTTGCTGCTCCGGCTGCCACACATGTTGCAACTCTATCTGTGCATGGGCCTTATTAATCATAGTCATTTTGTTATTTATACTTCTCATCGCTGGCGCCACATACTTTTCCATCCTCCAGTCGAACCTTCCGGAGGTCCACCTCCAAAGGATCGACGTGAACAGGGTAGAGGTCAATAGAACGAGAACAGACACGTTATTGACGGCAGATGTTCAGGTAAGATTGAAAATCAAATCAAACTATTCGATACTCGACTCGTGCTAGTTTGATAAATGCTCGTTTGAGCTTGGTTCGAAGTTATACATATCAAACGAGCATGAATAACATTTTTCGTTGATATCTTGTGAAATTTGGTTCGAGCTCAACTCGGTAACCTAAAAATTGACAAAAATATACTTTCTCTATCCCTTTATTATTTGTTGCGTTTAGCTATGGCCAGCTAGAGTTTTATATGTATGCCTCTAAAAGTGATGACTGGAAATTAGTGATGTCAAATCACTACTTCTTGTGAGATGATATTTTTTAAAGAATAAGTTTATTATAAGGAAAAATAGTTTTGTTTTGGGACATTGGACTAAGAATTTAGGGATTGAGTGAATATGTAAAATTACCAAGTTACTTGATATTTGACTCTAGTTCATTCGATAAAAACTCGTCCGAACTCACAATTCAGTTAAATTAAATTAAACTCGGACACGATTTAATGCTCGATACGTAATATGAACAATATACCATTTGATATGTACTACTCAACTCATTTACACTCTTATCTTCAGGTCCGACTTAATGCAACCAACAAAAATGGGAGGATTGCACTTTCGTATAGTAGGATGAGTGCAACTATAACGACGGAAGGAATCAAGCTCGGGACAGAGAATCTTGAATCGTTAAAACAAAATCCTGGGACATCATCGGACATTATGGTGCGTACGGCGGTGAGGAGAATGCCCGTGTTAGGGGGGGCGGCGGATGAGCTGGTGCATAATTCAAATGATAAAACGATGATGGTTGATGTTGTACTTAAAGGGCACATTGATTTTTTTGTGGATGGGAGGAATCACATGACTGGATTTCCTATTAGAGTTTTGTGCGTTAATGTTGATCAATCGAAAATTGACAATGGAAATGCTCAGAGATGCGATGTGAAAATGAACCTATAGTAAGTATTATCTAATCACAAGTCAAACGTATTGCTTTTATAGTATATAAATGTTATGGGTTCGATTAAACCTGATTTAGGCGAGATTGGTCATTTTCAATTTGGTTTCTTGTTTGATTTCTCTTAATTATAAAAGATTGCGAGGAGACATGCATTGTTTTTGGAAGTTATAGATTGTGGACATGTCAATCAAATTTTAGTTCTTTGAAATAGAAGGGTGAGAGAAGAGGGAAATTCTTATCGAAATTGGGTATGACCATACTTATCCAATCACAATGTAAGAGTGGAAGTAAGGGGTTGGAAAATTATACTCGAGATTTGAGTTTGCCATACCAATTCAATAGGAATGCAAGTGTAATTATACAAGCTAACCACTTATTTTTTAAGAGTGTTACTAAATTATAATTTTAAAAAATATTGTATTTGTCTCGTGAATAACTGAGTTGTTGTAGAACAGATTTGGAATAAAATTTCCTGGTGTAGGGGGATGTGAGTTATTTTGTTAAGATCTTCTTTTTAGTGTGTGTGTGTGTGTGTGTGATTTACAAGTCAACGGATGTACATTATTAGTATGATTATGGACCCGACTGAAACTAAACTTATGATATGTTTTGGGTTTGGGTCTCATACGTCTGGGACTGGACTTATATTAGGATTTTGGAGTACTATTATTTGAACTTTATTTAGTCTTTAGATAATCTATGTATATTGAGCTTAATACTAATCAATCTAAAGAATTTTGATACTTTTATATATTTTTCGTTATTTCTTTTACTTTATCAAGTTAAGATAAATTGTAAATAATCTTGATGCGTTTTTGAACTTTTGCAATTTCCTTTTAGTTCCTAACAATTTTCTTACTTCTTTTTGTGCAGTTGATCAACTAATCGAGCAAGGACTTGAAGAGGGGAGACCTTTTTTTTTTCCTTTTCTTGCAATTTTTTGCTTGTTTTTTTGGGTGGGATTTTCATTACTCGATGGACTTGATTTAATAGTCTTCATCTTCCTTGTAGTTTTAGGGAAATAGATTGTAAGGTGTCATAAATATAATTTTAGCTTTGCATGCATTTATTTTTTGGTTTTTTTTTGGAATAAGTAGCACTTATACAACGGTGAGAGCTTGTTTTGAATTGATGAAGTAAAATAATTCGTTCTTATTAGATAAATCTTTTATATTTGAGTACATAGTCAAATTACGTTCGGTCTTCTTCTGCGCGAATTAAATACCAATGCAGCGTATTTTTATTTATATGATATGGAAATGTGAAAATAGTGTCAGGTGAGTTCTAATTTAAAATCTTCTTGCTTATCACTGCATGATGCTCGGTGGGAATCCAAATTTACTAAGTAATAAGTGAACAATAATGATAACATCAATGCATGCATGTCGTAACAAGTGACTGTGAGGGGTATTTATATAGTTGTAGAATTTACTCGTACAAATTGTTCGGATCGATTTATCTTGGGTGAAAACTGGATAAAATGGGTGCGGATCTTGGAGTGTTTAGTAGTTTTCCTTAACTCTTAAGGGTAAAATGACCAGCACGTTCTGCTGTGTTTTTTCTTTTTTAGGGTTTGATCAGTTAAACCCAAAGCAGTCACGTTCGTTGTTTATTTTCAATTAAAAAAAATGTATTAGCTAGGATGGTCAGATAAAATATATGTGACTCAGTCATGAGTAGGTCGATTCTGCATTATTGGTTGAAGTAAGTCAGGTTGGGTAGGAGATGTATGAGGCCGTTTAGAGATGGTCAAGCCATGCCAAACTAACAATGAGGTCGGTTGAGTTCCAAATTGATCGAGGAGTCGAAGGTCGATTAAAGTCAAATTGATCGAGGAGGTTAATGGACAATCTTCTTTGCATGAGAAATGGTACAAGATATGTTCATCAAATACAATAAGGAAGAAGCGATAAATCTTGTACATAATGTTTTTTAACCTTTTTTATTTTAGCTTGGATTTATTTTTGATATTTTTTTTTGGCACTTGAAGTTGGAGGGTTAAGTAAATCATTAGGATTTTTTTAGTATAGTTGGGCTTTGGGATGTGGAATGAGACTAATTTGTTAAAATATATACTTAAATTGTATTTCTCATTTTCTTAAATTAAGTTTTAAATTAAATAATAAAATATAAAGCATAATTTATATATAGTACGGTGGAATGCGGTCTAAAAAGTATAAAATCAAACTCGATTGTAACTTGTGATCTTTTTCCTAAGATGCTCAAGATCAACCAATCAAAGTTTTAATCCATCAATTGCGGTGGTTTGGATTGGATCAATCATTTGGGGTGGTATTGTTGAATAACCCTAATTGCAAGGAAATAAAATATTTTTATATTATTTTTTATAAGTAAAGTGAATGAAGTATGTTATCAACTAAGGGTTAAATTGATCATTTTTCGCATTAAAAGTGAATTTGAAATTTTGAAATACATCGCCAAATAAAATAAAACATTTATTATTTTTTTTCACATAAAAATAATATATCTATTTTCATATCAAAATAAAGAATTAAATTACACTTTAAAAAAAAAAAAACCTAAAAAATCTGTCATACTATTATTTTAAACAGTTGTGTCCCATTTGTCGATTCACTTTCCAAAGAATGTGAGAACTGAGAAGATAAGGGAATCCAAACGGAGTCCAAAACGGTGTTCCCCACAACAGGGCAACGTATAAAGTTGAGATGAATTGGCGTTGATTGTACGCCAAAATACTGTGTGGATCCCACCAAAATTAAATTCGATTTAAAATCTCCCTCACACATTTTCACAAAAATCTCAAATCTCTTAGTATTCAGTTTCAACGCTTTCTTACCATTGGCTTAATTTTTCTGCTTGTTATTCTGAATCCTCCGCCTCCATATTTGCAATCAGGTATTTCGTGCTTAATTAAGCAAGTTTGTTTAGATCTTTGAAATTTTGCTGTTTTTTTTTTTTTTTAATAATATTAGTTAGGATTGGAATTTTCGTGTGTTGATCTGCTTGTATTAAATTTGGTTATTTTCTAGGTTAATGGCGTCGAAACGGATACTGAAGGAGCTCAAGGATTTGCAGAAGGATCCACCGACGTCGTGCAGTGCCGGTATGATTTATATTTTTTTCGTATTTTATACTTTTTTTTTTATTTTTCAGCAACTTATTAGTCGATTTAGCTCCTGATTAATTTTGTTTAATTTGATAATAATCACTGTTAGCTGTTAGATTACTTCGTGACGAACATATCTGTCTATTTTAAGCATATTTATTTAGGAAGAGCGGAGTAAAATACATGTTTAACAGCTTTTTTTCGCGCTTCCTTTAATATTGTACATAATGAACGAATTTGAATGGGTTATGCATTTTCCCTTGCTCTGTTGGTTGCTTTGTTTGTGTCTTATTATTTTTGTGGGCTTCTTAATTTATTGGACTATGTGTACTAGATATTCTTCTTGTGCTAAAATTGGGAACATGTTTTGAAATTTAACTGGCCTCAGTAAATTCTGTTAAAAGTCTTTTTATTCTCATGGAGCAACTACTTGATGATTCCTGTCTTATCGTGGTAATCCACATCTTGACCTTGATTAATTTGCTTTAGCTTTTGTAGTTGACTTAGGATTTAATCATCATTGCTTGATGTGATGTAGGTCCTGTAGCAGAAGATATGTTTCATTGGCAAGCCACAATTATGGGGCCTTCTGATAGCCCTTATTCTGGAGGTGTATTTTTGGTTTCAATTCATTTTCCTCCTGATTATCCTTTTAAACCTCCAAAGGTAAAATAGTACTCTGTTTCTTGGTTTCCTGGTTCATTTTGTAATTGTGATGGCACAGAACTTCTAGTATAATGCTCACATTACAGTAAAAGCTACTAATCTCTTGTTGTAGACTTGTCCTGGATTATTATTTATCAAAAAAGAAAAAGACTTGTTCAGGATTATACTTTGGTATTTGATAAAAGCAGCATTGAAAATTACTACATAACAATTGCCCACCCCTGGAAAAATACTTTTTTTAGGATATTAGTGGATCTTGAGCCGTCCTATGCTTGGCACAATTCTTGTTCACTATGATATTGACATAATTTTCCCTCCCTGTTATACCTTGTGAAATATTTTCTTTAAAAAGTTCACATTCTCGTACTAGGCAGTAGTCTATCAAACCATTTTGAAACGTCAGGGATTTTTCTTAAATATATTAAGCACATTTTGTTAGCAAATGTATATTTATGTTGATCAGAACTTTTTGTATGCTTGTGGGTAATTACTTGGAAAAAGAAACATTGGATAGTTTTATCTGCATTTCATATTGTAATGAATGCTTCTATTTGGTAATGTTTGCTTATATGACTTAGATTGTCATGTATGTAGAGTAGTTAGGTGCTATTTAGAGCTAGTAGATATTCGATATCGACATAGGTTTTTCTCTCAATCCGTGATTTCATAAAGGTTATTTTTTCTCTCGTTGCAGGTTGCATTTAGGACAAAGGTTTTTCACCCTAACATTAACAGCAATGGCAGTATTTGCCTTGATATTCTGAAAGAACAGTGGAGTCCTGCATTGACCATATCCAAGGTAATGTCAATTTTTTTTTGTTTCCCTTAAACTTCTAGAAGTTTGTTACAATTTTTTTATAGCACATTGCAGAACTAGTAATCTGAGCCATGTAACAGTATTTTATGCAGAAGAATGTATACTACTAGACATAGGTTGAAGGATACTCCCTCTAGTATACATTGGTATACATTATTGATAAAATGGGAAAGATTGTAGGAAAATCTTGTACTGGTTCTTTGCTCTATGTGATTTTCAAATTATATGTCTTACCTTTTCTAGAGTAACCACATTCGGGTGTGTTAGAATGAATTATTTCAAATCATTTAATCACGCTGTCAAGAATGGTATCTTTTAGCTTATTGAATCTTAGATGATTGAATGGGTGAACATGCCTGAACCATTTTGAGCTTGTGTACTTACTTTCTGCTAGATAAATTACGTGGAATAATGTGACTATCTTTTTCAGAGATTTAACTAAAAGAGACATGCCAATGTTGAGGAAATTTTTGTGTCCAGTGACTCCAGCCTTGCTTATGAGTTCTAAAATAAGCTTCTGAATTGATTGAGGTATTTAAAGAAGTTCGGTGATTCTATTTGGACAGACATTAATTTTAAATCAGCTATTTATAAGGGGATTGACCTTGTGAGAGTTTTGATCCGTCCTTCACGAGTTCAATTCTTTTTTAGCCACCTATCTCAGTAGTCATTTATATGGTCATTGGTTGGGCTTGTAAGGTGTTTAAGTGATCAATAAATTTGCCGAGATGTGTGAAAGCTAGCCCACACACTCTGGTAAAAAAAGGGTCAAGCTATTTATCACTGAGGGAGAGGGGGTTCACTTACTACCAAGAAAGTATTTGATAGCACCTTTTTGTAAATAATAACAAACAGGCTGTGGCATTGACAAGATGGAGGGATCATTATGCACTTCATATACTCGACTCTGAGGTTGAATATCATTGGGTGATCATCAATTAGCTGTTTCGTTAGTTTCTCTACTTGGTAGCTTCCTAAAGTAGTGGTAGCTAGTTTTTTTATTGATGCAAATTCTTTTCCGGCTCAATGTGTCTGGAGGAAGTATCGGAAAGCAGCTGTCCGATTTTTATGTCCATGACAAAGAATCACTTTACTCGTCTTTTTTAAATCAATCATTCATCCATCAGTTTCTTCACCTATTTTACTTTTTCACATACTAGATTCTGAACATGAACATTGGTTCAACATTTCGATAAAATTGGTCTAGTGCTACAATTGTTGGCTAACTATTCTTACGGCTCAATTAAAAAAAAGAATATGATCGATATCTTTTATCCGATAAATGTTTTGGTACTTAAGTTCTGTTAATTTCGTACCAGGTCCTGCTATCTATCTGCTCCTTGTTGACGGATCCAAATCCCGATGATCCTCTGGTGCCAGAAATTGCTCATATGTACAAGACAGACCGGGCCAAATATGAGTCGACTGCCCGTAGCTGGACGCAGAAGTATGCCATGGGATAATGCCAAATCAGAGTATGAACACAGCATGTCTGAAAAAACATTGCATCTCCGATAACTTATTTGTGCTCGTTTTCTAAATTTTTCTTCTGGGACAGAGGCTGGGAATGTAATCAATCTATCAATTTGTGAATATCCTTGAAGATTATTAGGATGGATGAATTGTGATGTATTATTGTACTTTAATGTTTTCAGTTATCATGTTTGATCAATTAAATATATTTCTTTTGGTTGGTTTGATTTTTTTGAGATGTGGAAGTATATGTCTTTTCTGTTTTTCTATTTGCCTTTAGGAAATGAAGAAATTTGTTCGTGTTAGTAGAAGTGAGAGATGTTGGGTTAGATGTGGATTCTTGTATAATCTAATTTAAAATTCAAAGAAGGTATAAGAGCAACGATTATGTAAACAAAACAAGTTAAATTTCAGGTCAAACAAGTGATTAACTAATGCGTATTGCTGTGTGTGAAAAATAGAACATATACTGTGTTAATTGAATCTTATATGAAAACTCAATCTGTAAATTTTATTGAAAAAATTATCTTTTGCTTAAAAATGGGGCATGATTATTTGGCGTTTCCCAAAAAAATTTCTTGTTTGGGAAAAGACAAACAAACATGTTATCTATTTTCTTAAATAAATTTTTTATATCTCAATTTTCTCAAATTACTTTATCAAAAGTCAAACAAACAACAATTTTATTATCTCTAAACAAAACATATATAAAATCTAATTTGAATTGACATAAATTACACATTTTTATCTCACATAATAACACATGATTTGACATAAATTCTTACACATCTTACACTTACAATCTAACTCTTCCAAAAAAAACTTACACCTACTTTATTTCTCAAAACTCAAATAAAAAACATTACTTAAATCGAAATTATTTCACAAAGATCTACCATTCTCCCAAACTACTTTCTCAAACACCAAACAAACAGTCCCATGTTTTTCATTGTAAACTAACGCCGGAAGCAGATCAAAATATCTCCATAAAAAACATATTCATTGGTTTGAATGGGATTAATCCAAATGCACCTATCTTATTGGTCAAAAGATAAAAAATAAAAGAAAAATGGACCTATGACCTATCTTCCCACTCAAACTAGACCTAAGTCTTCTCATCACACACTCACAGCCGCCGGTGCTAAAATTGACTTTTGCTCTAGTAGAAATACTCTTTAAGTTTTGAATATAAGTAAGTTGATATTTTAGGATATCAACATCATTTCTGCACTAATTATTGTTGCTTGATATTTTGAGTACAAAATAATTATCCCTTAGTTGACAAGCAATAGGTGTCCAAAAACTATATACTACTCCTATATAATATTGCCCAAGTACCGGCCCATGGGCCAGTTATGGCTTCTCCTTCAAGTCACAGACCAACCATTTCTTACTTTTCAACACATCAACAGACCAACCATTTCTTACTTTTCAACACATCAACAACAGTCTAGTTCATGAAACAACACAACTTCCTTTGAGGGAATCTTATGTCTGTGATGTTTTATTTGTAATGATTCTCAACATTAACGCTTCCGAGCTTGTTTTGATGAAATTTATCGTTTTCTCAAAAAATAAAAAAAAATAAACTTATAAATTATTAATTTGTGTAATATATATAAATGTAATCAATTATAAAATACACATATAAATATTGTTCGGATTACATGTCTAAACTATTTTTTCTTGAACAATTGAGTAGAATACAAATTTAAAATTGATTATAGCACTAAAATAATAACGTACTTGATCAATTAAGTTAATCTTAGTAGACTTTTTAAATTTTCTTAATAAGGGTTGTGAATCTACTAACTTTTAATACACAAAATCCCGTGAAAATATTTATAAAAAATAGTGTCGCCGCCTTTCAATTATTAAACAAGTGCGATCAAGTTGTGGAACGTGGACTTAACCAACAAGATTGTCTGTAAGAAATAAGCATAGGCTATCCTATCTATTTTGTTGAAACCATTCTAATCAAGGATCGGCTTACCTATCATTACATGCACAACTAATGTAATGTTTCAAATTGAAGCATGTATTTCCTTGAACTTGAGCTAGATACCGCATCCGGAGCTAGCAAGATCCACATGAAGTCCGAGTAGTGCTTGTTAGACGGACCAACCCTAATAATAAAATTTTCATATGGAAGGCTTGTAAAAATGCACTTACGATAAGGAAAAAACCTAGTTAAATGAAAATTATGGAGGATACTCTACGTTCGACTTAAGAGTTAAGGTGAGGGCAACACCTTCCATATATAATTCCAAATTGTTAGACACAATGGGAATTTGTAGATAAATATCTTTTTTTGTTGTGAGAAATTATAGACAAATATCTTAATAGGTGTACAGTATGACTGATTATAACCTCAAAGTGTTTCGAGTAGGAGCTGGGTAAGAAGGTTCAAGGGTTGTTTGTTATTGTATTTTCAGAACAAATAAGCCAGTGTAAAATAAAAAGAACTCATAACAACCGCATGAAGCGATGTTGGTCGCAAACCGCTTCTTGAGCAGCTTCCTGGAAGCCAACGTCGTGAGAACTATTGAAAGGAGGCAACGTTTACGGTGGAGTCCGCCAATGGGATCATATAGGTATCCAATGGTTGAGAATGTTCAAAACATCCTTCGATAACAAATTGAAGATTTCAGTCAAGTCAATCAAAACAATTATTAATTCAGATCAGATTAATTTTACCTCAAGTCATTTAAAGAATGTTAAAGAAAACTAGAAAAGTCATTCCTTGATAACAAAGTGAATGTTGAAGATTAATTTACTTTTATAAGACTTTCTACTAAAAGAAATCCCACTACGTACTATTAAGAAAAAATATTTAATGAATATTACTTCTCTAGTTTTAACATAATCTAACAAAAAATTATACTGCATGAGATCGTCATATGGATGAGGCCTGTTTTATTTTAATTATTGTCATAGAATATTCTAACTAAAACTTTAGATGAAAATAAGTGTAAAATCCACTGCATGATAAATTCAACCTTTCGTCACAATCAATCTACTATAGTTGGTAATTATTGGTGAAGTTTGGTTTAAAAGTGAGATGCACATCAATTCATATGACACATCATCAATGGACCTATCCACAGTTCCACACTCTATGAATATGTTACAGTCCGCAGTCCACCGGTCAACATTGATTAACAAATTTTGTCAATTTAGCAGCACTTGTGTTTCTTTCTTCTTTGTGGACTGGAATTAGAATTAATGTAAGTACTATTATATTTTGTAGAGCGAAAGATAAAAATATTTCTTATGTTTTGTCTAATTCTAAAAAATTCTCCTATATTATTTTAACTTTCAAAAATTCTCATGTGATCTAAATAAAGTGTCAAATACACCCTAGAAAACGAGAGTGTGTTTCAATTTTGAATTAATGTAAGTACTATTATTGTGTAGGTAGGCTCCTCCTTTCCGGTGACTTTTCTTCCCTTAATTTCGTTTTTTATTTTATTCATGTTGAATTAAACCATCAAATGAATCATTGAACTAAAGAATTATTTGGTATAAATAATACGGGTTTTTTGCAGGTTAACTCCCTGTGATATGTCTAATGGGCAATTTACCTCCTGTGAAATAAAAATAGGCAATTTAACTCCCCGTGAAATGGAATAATGAGCAATTTACCTCATTGTGATATAAAAATAGGCAATTTACCTCCATGTGAAATGAAATAATGAGCAATTTAACTGCCTGTAATATGAATTAATGAGCAATTTAGAGGGAGGCAATGTGCTTCTTTTATAAAAACACAGGGAGGTATTTTGCCCCTTTTCTTATCACAGGGAGTTAAATTGCCTTTTTATGATATCACACGGAGGTATTTTGCCCTTTTATTTATCACAGAGAGTTAAATTGCCTATTTAGAATAACACAGGGAGTTAATTTGCTATTCACTCTAAATAATACATATGAATATGATACTAACAAATACATACTTAAACAAAATCTTCGGTCTAATTCAAGAAAGAAATCCCTTTTTATCTATGCACAATTGCACATCCATTTTCAGGTATAAATATAACGTATATGGTACAATATATGAATTACGCTCTCCTCCATATTCAAGTCAATATTTCTATCCATCTCCTTCAAGTACAAATTACCATTTAAGCATCATAGTGGATTTGTCAAAATTGTCCCGTCTAGTCATTTCTTGTATTATTGAAACACTCTTGCTTTTTGGAGAAGACGACTTCACTTGATAGCAGTTATTCAGAAACCAGATATCCAACCCGAGTCCTCTAAAAAATCCATATCAATAAGATTTAGAGAACTGGATAGACATCGAATTCAAACTTGACATGAAATGAGACCCAATACAAATAAATTTTGACCTTATCTCAACACGATACCCAAGTTCATAACGTGCCAAAGTGGTGAATAGTCATTGTATTGTTTCCCGCCCAAACTGCAAAAGGTACATCTTAATAGCTCACGCCCCGATCACCCGGACCCTTGAATGCAGCCTTAATTGCTCTATTTATGTAAAATAAAATAATATACCCCCCAAAAGAAGTGAAATAATGAAGAAAGTCACTTCTCGGTCACTGTTTCACTCATTAAAGAAATTAGACCCCCTACTCGCTACTCCTCTGTAAACCACTCTTTCACATCACTCATAGACTCTCATTGTTTAAATACTACTACAAAGTACAAAACTTCACTTTCTTCCACATATATATATGTGTGTGAAATGGACTTCGAAATTTGTGAGCTTCAGTAAAGAAATTAAAAAGGCTCTGTTTTGAATTTCTTTAATGGAAGAAATTGAACTACAACCATTAGTCAAATTTACACAACACACAGTCACCACCCACAAACCTATCAACCACCGCCGCAAAGTCGTCAGAATCGTTCTCACCGACGCCGACGCCACCGATTCTTCCGACGATGAAAGTAATTCCCCTGTTCACAGAGTCATCAAAAGATATGTACAAGAGATCAAGTTCCAATCTTTTTCACCCAAACAAAATCAAAGAAACAAGAGGAAGTGGAATCCGTCGAGGAAAAAGTTTCGGGGCGTACGGCAGCGCCCGTGGGGGAGATGGGCTGCGGAGATCCGGGATCCGACCCTGGGGAAACGGGTCTGGCTCGGAACTTATAATACACCCGAAGAAGCTGCTTTAGTTTATGACAGAGCCGCCGTTAGGATTAAAGGACCCGACGCCGTCACTAATTTCGTCACGGAAGGGGTACCGGAATCCACGACGGAAAGCGAGGGTGGCGCTTCGGGAAACGACGCCGCTCTGTCTCCAACTTCGGTGCTGCGTTACGATGAGTGGACGACGCCGTTTGATGAACTCTGTTCTGATTGGCCGTTGGGTTTGACGGGTTTTGGGATGTCGGGAAATCATCAACGAGCTGTGGAGTTCGACGAGTTTGACTTTTCTGAGTTTGTTGATGACGTCAGGTGACGTGTGGGTTGTCGGGAGTGTTGACGTGGCATGGTGGCGGGAATGGGCTATTGATAACTTTTGTTTAGTATTAAATGTGTGTATGAGTAGTAGCTTCAAGCTATAATTAGTTATTTATAATTTTGTGATTTGTGTATTTGTTATTGTAGAAATGACTAATTACAAGTCATATGTTGGTATTGAGTGCTTGTGATGAATCAAATTTTGCTAGAGTTTTCTCTTTATTTTGTTTTGTGGTAGGCATTATTATTAAGTTTTATTATAGGAGAATTTGTCAAAAATAAAATTAACGTGTTATACTTTTTTGTACTCAGTTTTTGTCATCCAAATATTTGTTTCTATTTTCCTGTTATTAGTCATACAATATTCTATCAAAAAGAATAACCAATCAAAGATACACAATTATCTGAATCTAATTTATGATTTAATCAATACCGAGTGATAATTTTTCCAAGTATAAAAGGAATTATAGGAATATACATGAAAAATAAAGTATAATAATTTTTCCAAGCATAAAAGGAATTATAGGAATATACATGAAAAATAAAGTATAATAAAAAAAATTGTGATTCACAAACATATGTTTTTATAGTAGAGGTTGCAAATTGCAATAACATATATATGTCTCTTTTATTGCAAATTATGACATAGGCTCGATTAATTGGGCTGATCCTAAACGGGCACCCTTCAATGCAATGAAAGTCGTCAACCTAAATCATCGGTCATTTTTTTTTTTTTTTTTTTTTTGGTTTCCCAAGGGTTTAATCCCTTTCGAGGCGCGTCGGACACATAAAGTGGGAACCTCTCCCAACAGGGATTCGAACTTGAGCCCGCTACTTTGTAGTGACTAGTTCCTTCCACTAGACCAATCATCGGTCATGGGTCTTTGTTTGTCTGAGTATTTATATTCTCCACAAAATCCATGGTCATATTAAACTTATTCAAATTGTTTAATATAGTTTGAAAGTTTAATGAAAATTTTGATTTTTGAAAAAAGAAGAAAGGGAAAAATGGAATGTGCAAGGAAAGAGAGGGATAGCATAACAAATTTGATGGTTCATATTTGGTGACCAATCAGATTTTGGAAATAATCACTTCCTAATTTGACATCAAAATCCACCGCACAATAAGCCGCCTCCCACTAATCAGTGGGTGTTCTTGATTGCTTAAAAATACACTTTTCAATCTTTTCATTTTTTAAATGTTAACATGTAAAGTTTTTAATGACGGTTTGTGATTCAGGTTCTCGAAAATAAGAAAAAGGAAAGAAAAGTAGAAATAGCAAAGTTGATCTGGGTTTTGCTTATATTTTTTTCTCCTTAAAATGCAAACATAACATAATCACAGGAAATATATGTCACTCCTAAACTTCACTGTCTTCACTTAATGAATTAGGTGTGATTTGCCGACAAATAAAATTTCACAAAACTTTACAGTTATGAATTTAAGCATGTTGTATATTTGAGTTCAGAAGTAAGTTGACCTGATTTAGATTAGATCAACTCAAACTCATAACCATTTTTATTTATATCGGATCATATTGGAGTAAGGTCGAGTCTTCCCAGGTATGGGATATCTGTCCATTGAATCAAGTATTTTGATACCATATTTTGGGTTACCCGAATCCAAAATGTCGGGTACCCATCTAATTAAAACGGGTTTCGGGTATGAAAAACCAACACCCGTCAAATCGGGTACCTCCAAAATTCTCAAAATCCAAAATACCAGACCCAATTTCAACCCTACTCAAGTATTCAAAGCTTCACAGTCCAATGAACGCCAACATAAAAACGATCAAATTTTATCACATTCAATCACTTACTTCAAAGATTTAGCGACATTGAATATCAAAATAATTAATGTTGTTACGTGAAAATACATATAAGAATGAGATCATATATGAGATATTAACTCATGTCAAACTCATGTTAAAACATTATTAATGTTATAGAAATTAAATGTTACATGTATATATGATTAAATTCAAATTTTTAACGGATTGGAACGATTTGGATAAATATTCACTCCATTAATTTTAGATTATGAATCTTTTTAATTGGGCCAAGTCAATCTTATCTCTATTTGAATGTAAATTCCAATAAGGGTGAGTTTGGCTTAGCGATTCGAAAATCAATTCTAGGAGAATTAATTTTATTAAAATGGATTTTGCCAATAATTGATTATGATAAAATTCAATTATAAAATAATTGCTTTTGGATAATAGTTTTTGCAAAAGTAACACTTTAGTAGCTTCTGAAATAAGTTGATTTTTAGCTTCTGAATATCCCAAAAGTGATTATGATATTAGGGGCCAAATACCATTTAAATCACGATTGACTAAAATTAATTTTTATAATTGGGGCCAAACACTTCAAAAATCATAATGGAGGTCTAGAAGTGCTTTTAAGAGCTCTCATCGCTGGGCGAACTCACCTTAAATATGACCAAATTCAGATTAAAAATACATCCTAATCACGTTGACAGCTCTAAGACTTTCTGATTATAAGTTATATAGGTTCCACTCGGGGAGCCCATTATAAAGCCCAAACAAAGCCCAGTCCAAAGCAAGTAGGTAAACCCTTATATACACTTCCTCCACTCTATTGTTATGTAGCCAAATAGCCAACCATTATATCTCTTTTCTCAAGAAAAATAGAAAGGCCAACCAATCTCCTCTTCAATAATTTTTAGGGTTCCAACAGTCGCAGGTAATACTGCTTAGGTTTCCTATTTGTTCATTAGGTTTTTGACTCAACTTGGGTTAGAAATATTGAATATTGAATGTTGACGAAGACATTGTTATTAATATTTTTAATATACATAAATGGTATGTATTGTGAGAGGTTTCTGTTACCATCTCATTTATTATATTGGAATTTTTATGCTTTCTACCGTCACATGTATTTCCTATTTTGTTGTCTTTTTATTTTTATTTTTACGTGTATTAGGGCTTAGAGTTTGGGTTTGTGACTTAGGGGTTCGATTTGCGGCTTAGGGTTTGTGTTTAACGTGATTTTAAATTTTGAGTACGGGAAAAAATTGTTTGTTATTTTGTCTGCCTATAAAGGGTGTTATTTTGTTAACATTTATGTTGATTTATGCTGATAATCTATATTTCAGATTATGGCGGAGGAAGAAAACAAAAAAGGGATGGAGGAGGTTAAGAATGATGTCGGAGACGTAAGTCTTAACATAAACTTCTACTTGTATATGGTTTGCTTCACTCTTTTAGTGTGCCATATCTGGATTATTACTTTGTATTAGTCTAAACAATGTATGAGCATAGATATGGATTTGGGGTTTTTATAAAGCTCTTTATGAAAAGTTCAATAATTTAACAGAAATATTTTCAGTGGTGATGCATTACATTTTAGTTTCATGGAAACGATGAAATTGTAATTTAGTATGGTTTTATTCTTGCAAATGTATGTGATGCCTTCTACTTGCATCATTAGAATCTGTAACCTTTAATATTCCTGCTTAGGCGACTGAGGTCAGAACTAATAGGTTATGTTTTTTTTATTTCTTAAACTTGAGCAGATAGCTCCTTTTGACCCATCAAAAAAGAAGAAAAAGAAGAAGCCTGTGGCACTAGATATAGTTGAAGACGAGCCTGTTGATGCTATAGTTGAGAAAACAGAGAGCTTATCTGGTACATTTATGGCTTCACTTTTATTTTTTCTCTTACGAACACAATTTTTGGACTCTATTAGTCTTATCATTACCATATATGTTTAACAATCCCATGCAGTTTCTGAAGGCCCTGAAGCTTCGTTTGCTGGTTTAAAAAAGAAGAAGAAAAAGCCGGTTAGTGTGTCATATAGCTGTGCTAATCATGCTGAAGGGAAACATCCGCAAGTGTTTTGTCTGATATCTTACATTGTGCTAAAAAAAATTTGCAGGCACATACCGATCTGAATGATGAAAAAGAGAATACAGGAGAAGATTTGGAGGGTAAGAAGTGTATTGGGAGCTTTATTTGATATTGCATCAGATGTGAACCTTTTTATATCTGGGTTGTTTATTTGCAATAATTCTTCTGGGTGATACTAATTTTCTAAATTCTAGATATAATTGGAGAGGAGGAGGAAGGAGAAGGAATTGTCCTTCAACAATATCCATGGGAAGGAAGTGACCGAGATTATGAATATGAAGAGGTAAGTGGTTTTTTACTACCTTGAACTTTGTTCACCTGGGTGTTATCTTTTGAGACCTTTTGGCTATGCTTATTAGATAGATGCGATATTTTCTTTTCTTTATTTTTGTGATTCATAACTGTCAACAACACCAAAGACCAATCCTGTCAGTTCCAGTCTCACATGACATCATCAAATAGCCTTACTTGTGTTTCAGTGGTAGCAAGTAATAGGAACACAAAGTGATATGTAAAGCAAATTATTTGAACATCTGTTTAGTTCTCATAGTTTGTCTTCATGCTGATAAATCTCCTCTGGAAGTTTTAAATTATTGGAAATCTCATGGTAGGCAGGTTTCATGGCAACTCTGTCAATCTTGAGTTGCACATAGGCCTTTATGTTTTTTATGTGCTTGCCTTAGAATTAAGTTAGTGTTCTCTATCAAGTATTTTTTAGTGTTCTAAGTGTAATATGACCAAAATAGTGACTAGGAACTAACATATATTCTATTTATTTCCAATTTCTATTAGTAGTTATTATTGGATGAGCTGATCACCTCTATTTATTCCTTCAGCTGTGTTAATATTTGCCTTCTGCAGCTTCTGGGTCGAGTCTTCAACATCCTCCGTGAGAATAATCCGGAGCTTGCCGGTGATCGCCGCAGGACAGTAATGAGACCTCCTCAAGTTCTTCGTGAAGGCACAAAGAAAACAGTTTTTGTCAATTTCATGGATCTCTGCAGAACGTATGTATTATAGTCTTGATGAATGTGATAATGTCTTGAATTTTTTGCCTGTTTGTGCGTTGGGTTAGGGTGCTTTATATATATCCCACGAATTAGCCTATGCTTTGTCACTTATTGGCTTCCCTCTTTACAGAATGCATAGGCAACCTGAGCATGTCATGACTTTCTTGCTGGCTGAAATGGGAACAAGTGGGTCTCTCGATGGACAACAAAGATTAGTTGTGAAGGGGAGGTTTGCACCGAAGAATTTTGAGGGAATTTTGAGACGTTATATCAGTAAGTTCTTGTCTCCTCAAGTTCTGGGTGAAGAAAATCACTGAAGAAGATTCCCTTTTAATTGAAAATTCAGATATTTTCTAATGCTTCTTCATTCTAGTTCATTTGTCTCTTCTTCTTTTTGGTAGTTGTTTTTGCAAAATTGATATCCATTGCTGAAGCAGTTATATTAGTACATATCATATCCATATTATAGTTGAGTATATGTTATATGCATGATTGTTCCTCTTCTAATTTCTTCCCGTGTGATTCTTCCAGATGAGTATGTTATATGCAATGGCTGCAAAAGTCCAGATACTATTCTCTCGAAGGAGAACCGACTCTTTTTTCTCAGATGTGAGAAGGTATTGTCTCTTATCCTATTCATGGGTTTCCTTCATAAAGCTCAATTCTAGAAGCTCTCTGCATTGCCTTATTGGACATGTCACCTTTTACAAAATACCTTAATGATTTTACCCCTGGGCCTGTGATGATTGAACAATTTGCCTACATTGTCTGACTGTTTTAACCTGGAGATTTCTGTTGTAATTCTGAGGCCTCGTGTAATTTACAATTATTGATTTTATGTCGCTCACTCTCTCACCCTTTTTCCTCTGGTAATTATTTTCCTCTTGCTCTTTATAGCCTTAGGTATAAGTATAACTCATGTTATACTCTAGTGCTGAAGCATTTACTTTTTTTGTTTATTTGGGCCTGTGATGATTGAACAATTGCCTACATTGTCTGACTTCTTTACCTGGAGATTTGTGATATAATTCTGAGGCCTCATGTGTAACTAATAGTGCTGAAACATTATCGGTCCTACCTCTCTCTCGCCTGTTTTTCTCTTGTAATTGTTTTTGTCTTGTTAAACTCGTTTAAAATTCAATAAGCCGCAGTACTTGAACTTTTGGTACCTTTCTTAGAATAATGAATTAGTTCTAAATCGTTTACTTATTTATTAATCTTGGCCTGTGATGATTAATTTGTTTGCCTACATTGTCCGACTTGTTTATCTGGAGATTTCTGATAAAATTCTGAGGCCTCATGTGTAATTGTTTTCCTCTTGAATATATAAGCCTTTATCAAAAACTCGTAATATTCATGAAGCTGCAGTACTTGACCTTGTTGCATCTTTCTTAGAATACTAACTAGTTTTATAGCATTGACTTATTTATTTTTTATCTTGGCCTGTGATGATTGAACAAATTGCCTACATTGTCTGACTTATTTATCTGGAGATTTCTGATATAATTCTGAGGCCTTATTTGTAATTAAGAATGCTGGAAAATTATTGACTCTCTCTCTCTCTCTCTCTCTTCCAGTACTTATTATCCTGTTGCTCCTTATAGCATTTGGTAAAACTCATGTAACATTAAGGAAGTTCTCAGCACTGCCTTAATAGACGTGGGACCTTGTTAGATTAACTAGTTGTGAATAGTGTTAGAGCATTACTTGTTGAATTTACCTGGCCAGTGATGATTGAACAATTTGCCTACATTGTCTGACTGTTTTATCTGGAGACTTGTGAAATAATTCTGAGGCCTGTAACATTCTCAGTGTTCTCTCTCTCGACTTCTTCTCTTGGGTAAAAGTTTTCCTCTTGTTCCTTATAGCCAGCCAACTTTTGCTTTGTGGGGTTATGCCATTGATACTATTCACTTTTTTTTTAAAGAAATACCAGTTCTAAACTGGAAAACGTTGTGCTGATCCACCTTTCGCGTGATTTGTCATGATAAAATTATTTGCCTACATTGTCTGAAGAGTTTTTGTCAGAGTATCCTTAAATGCTGTTGCTCAGTCTTCCTGCATAGTACAATTTCTATTTAAAAATGCCGTTAGTGAGACAAGAATTATATAGATGTTGGATAAACAATACGTGGCTAGTGTATTTTTTCATGTGGTGGTTCTTTTCTGAATATTCGGGTGCTTGATTTTAATTTATTTTGCTGACTTTTGTTTTTTTTTTATAGTGTGGTTCTGGAAGATCAGTTGCTCCCATCAAGGCTGGTTTTGTTGCTCGTGTTGGTCGCCGGAAAGCTGGAACTTGATAAAACTAACTCTGGATGTGGTTTTGTAACCTCTGTCTTTAATTATATATACTTGTGGAGGTCTAACTGTTGATTCAAATATATGTTGCGTAAATCAGTTGTATTTCATTAATGTGGTTTTGCCAATAAGTTTTTACAGAGTTGTGAAAGTTCTGCAGTAATATAGTATTCTTAATTTAAGAGGGTTTATTCTTTACTATGGTATCCACTTTTAACTTAATCTGTATACCATTTTCCAGCTTTTCAGATCTTCACTAGATCTTAAATTAGCTTGTGAATACAACTGTTGAATATGTTTGGACAAGAGTAAAGGACAAATAATTACTCCAAATATATTACCCTTAGGTTATTGATATAACATGTAGCACATTCTGAACTTGTTTTCTTACAAAGTATTGCTGTCAGCAGAAGCTAAAAATTATTCTTACCGTCTGACATCCTAAAAACTTCTTTTACGTTCTCTTAGGTGGTGTTTTAAAAAACTTAATTTGGCTTAGTTTTCTTCATAGAACACTTATTCTGTTTCAAAAGTAGCTAATTTTTTTATTCTAAGTGATTGAAAAACTTCCTTAAAATGCTATTATCAACGTAAACTAGACACGATTCTTCTTTTGCTCTTTTAGCTTATTTTTCGTCTATGATAAGCTAAAGCATAAATTCTAAACACACAATTTTTGAAACTAAATACTGAAAATCCCTTGACAATAAACTACCGCAAAGAAGTCATTTATTACAAACGTATTGGTCACCGGACTTCCTTATACATACTACTTGGTTCCCACCAACAAAAAAGAAAAAAGCAAAATATGATCCAGTAATTAAAGCGAGATGAAGAGCAAGGCTGCAGATGATAATGCTGCGAAAATTGGAGCCGAATTTAATTTGTGCCCATCAGATCTGTATTTGCTTACACCTGTAAAACCTGCAGTTATCAAAATTGAATGTTAGACAAGTTTGAGAGAGAGTTAGTTAATGTGTTAAAACTATATTTTTAGTCCCACACTCTTTATAAAATTACAATTTTGGTCCCATAAGTGAAAAACTCGTACTTCTGATTCCAGAATGGATGGAAAGAAGACCTAAAGTGCATAACGCTTTAAAAATTGGGACAACAAGTACAATCTAATAAACCGTGGAACCCTAAGTATAGTCACATGGGACTAAAAATGCAACTTTTTATTTTTTTATTTTTTTCAACTTAGTAAACCTTGAGGAGAATTGCAGCCAAGGTTAATGGTATCATTAACATCTTTGATGGTAGCATTGTTTGCAAACCAGTAGTCTCTTTTGACATGCTCAATGCAGAGGAGCACGTCCCTGGTGTGATCCGCACACCCTCCTGCAGCACAGAATGCTGGCCCCTCGGCTTGTGTTACGTTCAGCCACCCCGACTCTTTCAGTGTATAGTTTGCCGGGCACACATTAGATATCTGAAAATTTGTTTAATAGTATTATTTATGTTTAGTTAATGAATTTCAATGAATAAATAAGTAAATTTGAATTAGACAAAAAATTGAAGTTCTTAAACTTAGATATGATGGAAAAAACAGCAGATATATAAATGGAAATTAAAGACATGAAAGAACATTTCACATTCTGCAAACAAAACTCAGCACTCCTCCAAGCCTCTATTGGACTTAAATTCTGATTGGCAGTAGGATCTGTCCTATCTGCACCCAAGGAAGAAGAAAAAAAACGAAATTAATTTGTATATTACTAATTTACATGAAATGAAATAGAGAAGCATAAATGAAATAGGAGTATTTTTAATTCGTCCCACGTTATGAATTTAATGGAATTTTGTACTCTTGGGAGCTTAGAAGAGTATTCCTAAAGAAAACTCAATTTGCATATATTATAGAATGTTTGAGACAAATACAATGAACAAATGGGGGAATTGCATTTTTCGCACCAAAATGACACGTTTTTTACAGGTGATGTGTTCGGGGCATAGTGTATTTTCAATAAAATCACTATTCACCATCTTCTTCGACAAGAAGATGAACCTACCAAATTTCTAAAATTCAATCATAATTTCATCTCTCCAAATCTTAACAAACAACGTTTTCAGATACACAAAAATCGAGAATATCTAAAATTTTCTGAAAGTACATCGGAGAAGCGAAACAAACAGACCCATAAAGAAAAAGGTTAAAGGGAAGAAACAATTTACTCTCTGCTTCGGCAGGGCTAAGGAGAAGGGAAATAAACAAGCCCAATAAGCTTATGCTG
The DNA here is from genome assembly GCA_030819805.1 of Penstemon newberryi var. newberryi. Classification (NCBI taxonomy): domain Eukaryota; kingdom Viridiplantae; phylum Streptophyta; class Magnoliopsida; order Lamiales; family Plantaginaceae; genus Penstemon; species Penstemon newberryi. The sequence goes on from JAUALY010000001.1 coordinate 47,275,245, forward strand.
CCAATAACACTCTGCCAATGTCTTGTCATCTTTTTAAATAAAGAAAAAATAATTAGAACAAGTTACTACTGTAAGAAGCAATTAATGAGCAATTGAACTATATAAGCCTTGCATGCATTATAAATAGAAATGTATTAGATTCTCCAAATACTAGGAATTGATGAAACATCACTGTTAGATTTGGTATATGCTGAGAATACATACATAGATAATTTAGTGACAAAAACAAGAACTATGTGCAGGGTTAGATATAACCAGCTGGATTTACTATTTAGTATCTAGAATAAAACAAAAAAGCGAAGATATATTATGGTTTGGTTAAAGGTGATTAGATGATTAGATGGGGTCAGGTTCGGTTGCGTTTGGATGGATCGAAGATGAGCCGAGTCAAGGAAATATTTTTCTACACAGTCAAAAACACAATTAAGTTGGGTCGGTCCGGGTATGAATTGGGTCAATTTCCAAACTGCTAATAAAATAATACTGTATGGCTTATGATTAAAAAACTTCATTTGCAATCATAATAGGTATTTATTTTCTTAGACCTTAATTAGGGCTTATTCCGCTGAGCTATATGTAATTGATGGGTTGGGCCATGATTTTTAGCAAACCCAACTATACTCTTCTGGATATAAATAATAAAATTGATTGTAAGAACACTTTTAGTCAAAATTATCCCAGCTATAATCTTAGGTAACCAACAGATAGGTCCAACACCAATAATATACTGTTACTGTAGGACATATTCCTTCACACAAGGCAGGGCCCGGCCCAACTTAATCAGCCTAGTTTTTTGATTTCTTGGCCATCCGCACCACGAATATGTAAATCAGAATTAATCAACTAATCAAATTTCTACCAAAACTTTTTTGAGTTCAAAAAATTTGGATATGACAATCAATAGAGTTGTAAAACTTGATAGTTTTTTTTTTTTTTATCAGTTTAACATAAATTATTAATTTGAATAATAAAATATATGATCGTGTAAATTAATTAAATTTTTTTAATTGGAATCCAATACTAATTATTTCAATAAGGATATTCCAAATTAGATATTTCAAATACTGTATATATAATCAGGTCCAGTAAGTCACCTATAATTAGGTATATATTTAAATCCATCCAAATCTAAATAAAAGAAAAAAGAAAAATTGGTTAATTAATTGGAAAGCTTAGAAAGAAATAGAGAGTCGTTCCCAGAGGACAATTTCCATAGCGGAAGGTGTGTCCCAAGTCTTCACTCTACTCTTGAAGATGGCCCAATTTGCTAAAACATGATCAGCACCACAAACAATATATTATATATCTTTTTTTCTTCTTCTTAAGGATATATATTATATTGGGGTTTAAAAAAAAAAAATCTATAATTCATTATGATGCATGTTTGACACATAAGCAGGGATTCAAATTTATCGGAAACATCTTCTACATAGTTCATAAGTTAAAGAATTGGTAAAGTAGAAATTAACTACTTTATAAATTTGTGACCTTAAAAAAAAAAAAAAAAGAAGAAGTGATAATATATGAAAATTCTAATTCACAACCCATAGATGTTCGTAAATGCTTGTTCTGCCATTAGATGGACATGACGTCTAATTTGCGTTTGATTAATTTTTTTCTTGAAGTATTTCTTTTGTTTCACATTATCTGTCGTTTTAAAGTGTTGCACGAGTATTAAGGATCCAAATAAATAGCATAATTTTTTGGTAAAAAAAAAACAAAAGATGTACTTAAAAAATATTCTTAATTAATATTGCATTGAAATAAATAAAATATAATTTTTAGGTGTAATAAATGAGGGATAATTTACATTGGAATTCTAAAACGACAAATATTTTGGGAAAAAAAAATTTCTCTAAAATAACATGTATGAGTATTATCTTATTTAGACTAGTGTAACAATGGTATACATTCCGTATAATTTATTGATAATTATTACTCCAGTAATTATTAAACTTCATAGATAGAGTGATTCTATACTATTACCTAATCAAGTACCTAACTTCAAGGATTGTGTCGAAAATTATCTTATTATAAGTAATATAAAAAATGGAGCAAGTTAATAATCGTTGAACAAGAACATGAGTTGTGGGCTGTGGCTAACCATTTGCCCACACGTAAACTTCATGTATTCATCTAATGAAACAATAATTGAAATTTTAATTTTTTTTTTTCTCAACGAAAGCCTCATCAGTTTACTTGTACACCTTATAATTATTAATTCTAGTCTAAGATGAACATGAATACATCAATCTCGCGTGTGTATAGATACATTAGTTTAATTTATAACTTCTGACTATTGTAAATATTATTAAATATCTCAAACTTATATATTAAGTGTCGCGGATTCATAGACTAGAGTCGAAGAACAAAATTTTAAAATTTAATTTGATTATTTTTATAAAGCTATAGACAATAATAAGCTTATAAGCACAATCGAGCTTAAATATGACTTGAGCTTAGATATTAAAGTTAGATATTCTATAGATATAATGTTAGTGGTTAGCTTATTGAGACCAATTGGGTGAGTTTGGCCTAGCGATTCGAAAATCAATTATAGGATAATTTATTTTACTAAAATGGATTTTGGCAATAATTGATTATGATAAAATTCAATTATAAAATAATTGCTTTTGGATAATAGCTTTTGCAAAAGTAACACTTTAGTAGCTTCTGAAATAAGTTGATTTTTAGCTTCTGGAGATCTCAAAAGCGATTATGATATTAGGGGTCAAACACCATTAAAATCACGTTTGACTAAAGCAATTTCTATAATTGGGGCCAAACACTTCAAAAATCACAATGAAGGTCTAGAAGTGCTTTTAAGAGCTCCCACCGCTGGGCCAAACTCACCCTAATACTATACAAATTCAACTTGATGTATATATAACGAATTGAGCTTTAATGAATTTATATTGGTCAAATTCAAACTAAATTTAAATCAGCTTAATTTGAATAGCTGGTAAACTATTCAATACTCTAAAAATATTGCTAAATTATGTACATCAAGCCAATCACAAAGTATTAATTATATCTCTTCCAAAATTTGTTGTTGGGCTCTATTGACAATCTTTTATTCTTCTTCATTTATAGTTGAGTTAGAGTCGCATCAAACAATACATTATTCATTCATGTGCCATTTTGTCAACCTGAAGAAAGATCGAGGGGGAAAATGTAATTTTGCAGTATTTTATTATATCATCTAATTTGCTGATTTGTTATGGCTTTATTTTAATATTACAATTTCTAAAATAGAACTGCAGAATATTGACATTTCCTACTTTTAATTATTGATTCATTTACTTTGTTTGACGAAACCTAGTATTTTAAATTAGGGTCGTAAGATAAACTATATATAATTACTTTGTTTGACGAAACCTTTTATTCAACTTTTATCTATTCATTTAAATTAAGGTCGTAAGATAGATGAACTAGGCAGACTGCCAAATTTTGAAAAGGCAAATATGAAGGATTCATTTCTAGCCATTTATCCCAAAAAAATTGCAAATGATTAGGGGCATAAAGGAAAAAGACAAACCTAATAACCCAATAATAGCAATTTGGCATAAATATAACTAAAAGAAATAAATGAACTTAATTGGCTAAATCAAAGACCTTCACAACATCAACATGGTGGGATTGTCCCTTATAACTTCTCTTATTTAATTAAATTTGTTATCACATAAGTCCCTTTCAAGATTGATCCTCTCAATTGTTAATGAATTTTGTTATAAGTCTACTTTTGAAAGATAAAAAATAAAACCATAATCCATAATACTATCTCTATTTTAAGTTTTTTGCTTTTATTTATTTAACGTGATAACCTTTCAAAAGTGATATATTTTCCTTAAAATTATTCTTACACAACACAATTTTAATTACGATTTATATTTATTATAATGTAGTATATATCACTTAAATCGGGTTTGTATCCGTCGACCATCCTTTCCGACCATTTTTTCCAACCGAAAAATTGTCACGTGCTCAACACATGACTTCTTTGAAGAACAAATTCAAATTTATAATTAAAAAAGAGAGAAAAAATAACCTCCTATCCCCGACAACACCCCCACCCCCAAATACCCATCCCACATAAATCACAAACTCCATCCCCAATTTCAAGTTGTGACGAGATCCATCAAGGCAATTACAATCCAACTTGAAGGATTTGACTATGACCTGAACAAGTTCAGATCACAGATGTAATGACCACGATCGATTGCGGCCGCAACCTGAACAACCACATCAATTGGTCATGGTCAAATTAGGGGTAGGGATGGAGTGTGGTGAGTAGAGGTTGTGGTGGAGACTATGTGCATGATTATATATTTATTTTATATTTTGTATTTGGAAATTCTAATTTATTTTAAAATATCTTTTGAAATTCAAAATTTAGTTTATTTTAATTTATTTATTGAAAGTTTCGATTTGTCCTCGGAAAATTTAACATCCTGGCACGTGAAAAAAATTTCGCCGAGAAAAGGACACAAATTTGGCTTAAGGGACAATAATGTATACTTTTCAGTTGAAGTCGACTGAAATTACAGAGGTCTATTTGACGGATGATTTTTGTAATTCACCATATATTGTAAGTGATTGAAAAATTGTTAATATTTTTATGCTGAAACATTTATTTCTTGCAACGAAAATCTGAAATGCTTGATCAGATGTAATACCCAGACGAAGCCTATATCATCATCCCATTTAATCAAAACTATGATATGCTGCACTTCTCTACTCCTTTTCTTTTTGTGGTTTCTCTTTTTTTTTTTTTTGATAATTAAACATAAATTCCATTACTAAACAAAACATATTACAAATACATTATAGTGGCCACAAAGACTAAAAAGAAAATGAACAATGAAGATCCAACCAAATTTCGGGAAAACAAAACAAACAAAAGAGATAAGAAAAAATGAAGAAAATGAGCAATTGCACATCTCTGTGCAACAGAATGATTCCCAGACGGAGTGAAAATCGGTGCAAATCTTCGGACTGACCCCAAGAGAAAACTTGGAATGATAATGAAGTGCTAAAACCATGACCAAAATCCCAAAACTTGATCTTCTATTCAAAGAACACAAACTTCAAAGACCATTGTGAGCATCAGGGTTTTACACCTCAATACTCAATTTAATCTTCCAAGACACAATCAAACATTTTACATGGATTGATGGACACCCATGTAAATGAAGAATCGAACCTAAGTTCAATATATTATATGAACTATTCTCTCGCACTAAAATCAATGGTATTATTTGGAAAAGTTTTGACCCAATTTTGTGGTGTCGTGAAAATGGGCTAAGCCCTAACCCATTGAAGTTGGAATATTAGTTTCTCGATTCTAATATTTTCGACTTATATATTAATAGTTAAAAAATATCAAGTTTGATATTTTTCAGCTATTTTTTTATTTTTATATAAAAAAAAATTAATTTGACAGACACTTACAATCGACTTTTTTTCCTCCAACCCTGATGTCCAATCTAATTCAAATAAAATCATATCTCAACATAATAATAATCACATAACCCAACATTTAGACCCAATTCAAACGGTGTTGAAATGTTTCATCCATTTTTATAAAATCGGAAAAAAAAAAAAAAAAAAAACGAGTCAAAATCAATCCAAACAGAGCCAATAATTAATACTCCTCTCTCTGGTCTTCCCACCGTCTCATTGCCTCTATAAATACTCCACCTTATAAAAAAAGAGAGATAGAAAATTAAAGAATCTCTAAAAATATCTTCTTGTCTCTTCTACCGGATATTCAAAAGTTTGTTCTGTTTTACCTTTGTTCATCCATATTATAGCCTTTTCTTTTGTTTTGTCTTTTTGGGATTTTAGATTCTTGCTGGAGTAATCAAGAAATAGTGTTAAAAGGTACGACATTTTCTAAGATTTTCTTTTTACTTTTGTTTTCTGTTTAATAACAAGTCTTGTTTATTGCTCTTTGATCTGATGTATGTAGAGAGTCAAGAGAAGTCTTTCCCTCTGGCTCTCAGTGTGTGTGTGTGTTGTGTGTGTAAAATCTTGAACATTGAAAATGCAGAAATATTTAATTGTCTGTTGATTATCAGACCAACATTTCTTCTTTGAATAGTTAGTCCTTCCTTCTATTTTCTTGATAATAATTTGTTTTTTGAATTAATTTTCAGTTTCTGCATTTATCTTGGGTTTCACAATACATTTCATCTTGTTTCATTTACTTCTCCCACATGTTAACTGAGTCATATATTATACTTTATTGTTTTTTCTTGTGAGTGCACATTTTATTCAGAAAACTTTTATAGCCCTTTCATTTAAATGTGGGGCCAAAATAAAACACATGAATTTCCTTTCTCAGTCCGTTGTATATTCATTAATCTGTGTTTGGTTTGTTCTTTTAGTTTGAATTAATTTGATTCTTTTAGTAGAAAAAGTGGAGCAAAGGAAGAAATGAAAAAAAGAGTAAGATAAGAAAATGAAATAAAAAAAGGAGCAAGTCAAACGTATAATTCTTGTGAAGAGCACGACCGCGTTGATATAGCTGGATGTGTGTGGTTAGGACTTATTAGGACAGTTGTCCAAAATTTCAAGCTTCTCTCTCTCTTTTGTACGCGCTTTGTGAGTAAGTGGTAAGCACGACCCTATAATTCTTTTCCTTATCTAGTCAAGGCAACTGTTTTTCTTATCGGTTTTGGTCGAACTCAAAGTTTTCGCACGACAAATGCAATACTGTTGTTTTGGGACAAGATGTTACTCTTAACCGTGTAATATACGTTTGTTTTGTGATTGTATAAATTTGATCAAACCAGTTTTAGGCAAAAGTTTTCCATAATGACCTAATGCATGTTGTACTCCTCGAATTTTTTTGGTCCTATTGTACCCTTTCTATTCAATTTATGCACTCTTGATCCCACAAAATAGTTTATATATATGCACTTTGGTACGAAATTGAATGAAATGAAGCAATAGGACAAAAGATGCCAAACATTTTAAAAACTTAGGACTTAAAGTGTATTTCTGTAAAACAAGAAACCATAAGTCCTAATCTATTCAAAATACATTTTAACGTGTAAATATAGGTGTTTCTTGATTTGTGTTAATTAGTAGATGTGGTCAAAGTGAAACCGGTGTAAAGTATAACATAATTTTTGTGTTGTTCTTGAGTTTATTAATGCTCTAAGGCCCATAATTCCATTTCCAGCACAATGGCAATAAATATGACTCTAACTACTACTGCTACTACTTATTCATTTTGTCAGCTGCTGGCCTATATTGGTCATGGGTCTTGTTATTATTGTTGTCTGACCTGACCCCTTTTTCAATTTCACTTAACTTCTTTGCCGGCACCATTTGGCCTTGCATATAAGTACTGTGTATATACATATATAGTGTGCGGTTGAATTATTTTATTATATTGAGGATAAAAAGAGTGTAAATTTGTTAACCTGGCCTGCAGATGTTTGTTATGCTAAATGGTCACATTGATGTAAGTAGCTTCACCATTATTATATTATGAATGTATTTGATTGAAATATTGCTATTAGTAATTGTAAATAAAATTTGCATTTTAAACATGTATGTATGTCTACATTGCAGGTGATCAACTTCTTTCACTCCGCAGATCGAAGGATTTTGATCGACTATCTTGTTCTATTGATTTTGCAATATTAATGGCATCAAACTTTGTAAGAAACCCAACTACGATCTCATTTTCTTCAACGGGATCCTAACATACCTTGAATAAGGGAATTGTATGTGATCCTACTTAATTACTCCGTTTCAGGTGAAGTCGAATCGACTGAAAAGGATGGAATCCAAAAAATCTCACTCTTGGTGGTGGGATAGCCACATTAGTTCCAAAAACTCAAAGTGGCTACTAGAAAATCTTGAAGGTATAAAATATTTTGCCTACAATGTTGAAATTAAGAATCTTAGCCATTATTTTGATGTTGATAATCTTGAAAGTGACCGAGTTAATTTATTCCTTTTTATTTAATATTGAAATGCACTTCTGTGTTAATTTTAATTAGTAACTTCATTGATTTCAGAAATGGATGAGCATGTGAAAAGAATGTTAAAACTCATAGAAGAGGATGCAGATTCATTTTCTAAAAAGGCCGAAATGTATTACCAAAAGAGACCAGAGTTAATCAGTCTTGTTGAACGTTTTTACAGAATGTATCGAGCATTGGCCGAAAGATACGATCATGCGACTGGAGATATCCGTAAAAACGAGCCCTCTGACATCCAATCACAAGGCTCCGGAGTATCTGATGTGGGGTCCGAACCACCTTCGGCTATGCCATCACCGGATCGAAGGCCTAGTCGCCGTAAATCTGGTCCACGTGCAGCCGGATTTGATTTTTTCCTCGGAAAAGAAAAAGGGGATGGATCTAATAGAACTTCGGACTCGGAATCGGAATCCGATGATTCCTCAATTAACAATTACTCGAGCACGAATAGCAATGACGAGGATCAAGGGTTACAAAGGAAAATTCTAGAATTGGAGGCCGAGCTTTGTGAGGTAAAGGAAAAGCTCCGGGCTCAAGAGGAATCTATATTTGAAGAAGTGGAATCTAAAATACCAACATATGAAGAGGAATTGAAAGTTGCTGAAGAAAAGATTCAATCATCCGAAGAAGAAATCACCCGTTTGAAAATTGAGCTTCAAAAGTATAAATCTGTCAAAGATATCGAAGATGTTAGTGTTGTCTCAGAAGCTGAAGAGAAATTGAAAATTGCTAAAGAAAAGATTGAAGAGGAATTGAAAGTTGCTAATGAAAAGATTCGATTATCCGGAGAAGAAATCGCCCATTTGAAAATCGAGCTTCAAAAGTGTAAATATTCAGATGATATGCTTTTTGAAGATGGTAAGGTTGTCTCAGAAGCTGAAGTTTTGGACTCGGTCGACAAAATTCAGACACTTGAAAACGAGCTACGGATCGCACTACAAAAGCTTCAAGACTCAGAAGAAGTGGTTGTAAGCAAAAGCTCCTCTATTCAAAATTTGCAAGAACAGCTTAAATCAGCTGAAAAAGAGATTTTTGAATGGAAAAACAAACTTGAGAAAGAGACACGAGAGGTATCGAAGATGAATGATCGCGTGGAGAGGTACAAAACCAGTCTCTCGGAACGTGAGCAAGAAATCAGGGTACTGAAAGAAGCTATGTCTAACGCCAATAAGTGCTTATCCGAAGAAAACGAGCAGCTTAAAGCCGAAACTACTAGATTATTGAATGAACAAACTTATTTGGAGGATAATCTAAAAGAGTCAGATTTATGTCGCCAATCTTTAGAAGCTGAAGTGAGAAGAATCGAGTCTAGAAAAGCAGAAGCAGAAGTTGTATTCGGAGCCGAGAAAAATAATCTAAGTACTAAGATTGATGAACTTGCGGAAGAAATACGTTCTAAAGACAAACAAATTGAACAAATGAGAAACCATCTACAACAATTGCATATGGCTCATGTTGAATTAATCGTTGAAGCCGAGGGAGCACGGAAAAAAGCCAAGGAACTACTTTCGAGAGTTAAAGAACTGGAATTGGAGGTGGAGAGGAAAGAAGAGACTATACTTGAAGGAGCAGAGGAAAAACGAGAAGCGATAAGGCAGCTTTGCTTATCGGTTGAGCATTATCGCAATGGGTACAATCAGCTTCGACTGGCAGTCATTGGGCAGAAGCGACTGCCCGTAAAGGCGTCTTAGTTTTATATTTTGAAGAATCGGATACTCAGTTAACATTTATGAGAATTTTTTGAATTTCGATGTGTATTTGTTTCATTCGACAAACACACTCTTTGAACATTCCATGTTTGTGTTATTTATTTTTCAAATACACTCATGTGTTAATTTAATTAGCAGATATTATAACTCAATGTCCCTGCATTTGTTAGCTTGTAATGAATTATTTCTTTGGAAAATTCTTACCAAAATCTGGTTTGGTGAAACTCATCCAACCACAAGGTAAGCTTATTGCATTTGTCTTGTAAATATTTTGGGTTCAACCGCACCTAACATGGGGTAGAATCAAAAGATTGTAAAAAGGTAATTAAATATTATAACCATATGAATTAGATGAATCGAGTTTAAAATTACATTCACAATAGAGGGTAAATCAGTCACAATTTTGTTACATAAATTTTGTAGGGCCATGCGACAATTGTGGAGTTAGATTAGATGGAGGAGTTTATTTGTTGCTAGACTCGAAAAAATAGGAGATAGTTATAAATAAAATAAAATAGCAAAATTAGAAGGTATTCCTCAATTAAAAAACGAAGTTAGAAATAACCCACCCGTGTGTTGCATAGAATTGTGTTTGATTATTGAAAGATTGATTTGGACTCCTCGATCCCTGACCTATATCATTTTTATAGGGGGAAATTTTAACCTGATAAAATATAAAAAAATAAGTCATGATATAGAGATATTATTTAGCATGCAAACTTTCAAATATATATGACCAAAAAAAAAAAAAAAAATTCTCCCTTATCATCTTAATTTCCCCTACCAGCACCCAACTATACAGTCCATTTTGAATGAATTAACCACCTTTTAAATTCTTCCTTAAACATTTGTTTTTCAGTTATTTTAATGGGTAAGTTACGAATACCTTGAGGTAAGGCCTAATCACAAAAAAAAACTTTCCCTTATTGGGTATTACAAAAAAACCCCTCAGATTTTGTTACCTTATTACAATTAACCTCTTATCCCTAAAATGTTATAATTTTGTCATTGAGTGTTATTTGTAATATTTATATTATCTAATGAATGTTAAAACTTGGGTGCTAATTGTTACATGTTATAAATCAGAAAAATAATAATTATATATTTACTATCAAAAATTGATAAAATTTAATTGCCCATAAGTTTTAATAAATATTGCAAAAAAAGGTATTTACATATTTATTAGCAATTTAAATTGAATTTTAATAATAATATTTTATAAATATGAACAAATTGTTTACACATTTAGTTAAATGAATTATTTTCTAAATTAGTAAATTTAACAAAATTATATTGTATTATAAATAAGATATTTTATTTAATAAAGTTTATATTGTATTATAAATTGCAATATTTATTGAAATTTATGGGAAATTATATGATTATCATTTTTATAATTTATAAGATATAACAATTAGTACCCAAAATTTAAAATTTATAAGATATTATAAACATTATAAATAACATCCAAGGGCAAAATTGAAACATTTTTGCGACAATGGGTTAATTGTAATGAGATGATAAACTTGAAGAGAATTTTTATAATACCCAATACATAAGGGAGATTTTTATAATTAGACCTTAACTCAGAGATATTCATAATTTATTCTAATTTAAATTGTACTTTTAGGGGACCATGGCCCCCAGTCCAATTCCCATTGCCTTCACTACTCCTACCAAACATTCCCTTAATATATACTACCTCCGTCCCATTTATTTTGGTCAATTTGCTATAGTACTCGATCAAACCTTTTAACCTTTTAAGTGACTTATCATATTAAATTATTCACATTTATGGTGTATTTAATATTTTAAATATTAATATATATGGTGTCATATGATATTATTAACTTATTAATGAAATATATTAATAAAATTATTCATTATAATTTTTATAAATTTAATCAAATTAACCGTACCAAGAAAACAAAATAAATTTGACGAGTATTTCCCACCCCTATTTTGTATCATTTTAGGTCAAAAACCAAAAATATAGCCCAACCCAGTCCCAACTATGAGCAAATAATTTATTATTTATGACACATCAATCACATGTAAATCATGTTAGACTCCAACCCACCCATTAATTTGCTACCTTTGCTTAATTTCGTCATACACAAACTAAATTGAGATGTATATAGCTCAACGTGGTTGGTGTCCACTGTCCAGGAAACTTCTGTACTTGCCATTATATATAATTGTTATCATTAAATTCGGAAAAAAAAAATTAATTATATTATAATTACTAATGAATGGTTAATTATCGATAGTTATCTTTGCTTATTTTTTCACATGTATTGTTTTAATTGCTATAATTAATTAGTAAAACTTCATCAGATTGTTTGTTTTATGTTTCTATACGGAATTCGCATCCCTAACTTATTACTGTACTTAATACTTATAAGTAGTATTTTAAACGTATATTTTGACCGCCACACGGCTGAAAATATAAATGGTTTAATTAAAGGTGTGATTTTCTTCATTATAACTAATCATTATGTCATTAATTCTAAGTTGTGATGTGATGTGCTTTCATAAGTAAAATTGTGGCGAAATAAGCCACCTCCAGGCTCCAGTAATTGCAAAGTTTCAAATGTCCTGCTTGAACCTTTTCATTTTTATATACCAAACACCAGAAATTTTAAATTCTTTGCTTTTAGATAATATATGATCCCACATATTTACGCAATAAAATAAATTCAAATAAATTTCCATATTTAATAGGACTAATTATTCCATAATTTTCCAAAATTAGATCATGTTTGTGGTAGTATTCATGGATTAAAATTTATATCGTGTTTGTCGAAAATCTTGAAAAGCTATTTTTCTTAAATGAACAAAAACAAAATAAGGTGTAATATCGACACTTTTAGTCCGCTTTGTGATTTTTTTATTTTTCTTAATTTAACAATTTCTTTATAATTATTTCTAATGTTTCTCAAATATTTTCGAAAAGTTATCAATTCTTCTTACCATATATAGTTCATTGAAACATACATCAGAAAAGAAATCTTAATCGATGGTAGTATTAATGCGTGAAACAAATATATATATATGACGGGAAATTCTTAACTCAAATCAGATTCAGCCGAACTCAAAGTAACTACATGACAAGTGTAATACATTTGCTTTGAGATTTGATGAAACTCCTACGAGAGTGACCAATCAAGAAGCAAGTGCAATACACTTGCCATGTGACTGGATGGGTTTGACCAAGCCAAATCTGAACAAAAAAATTCCTATATATTTTTTGTGTAATGAATTTTCCTATATATGATAAGTAAATGCATTATTTTCCTTAATTGTATCACACGAATAGGTGATGTGCCAGTGCCACCTAATTTTGTGAAGAGAAAGTCGTTGCACAATATTTTTGAAAATATTATCCTAATATGACTTTTCATTGCTCACCAAACTTGCTTACCTACCCCGGAGTCCGACACTCTCTTCAACAAATCCATCATTCATCTTACTTACTCCACCGTTGGTTACAATTAGAATACAGCTTAAAATTAAATAAAGTTATTCGAAGTTTGGTTCGAGCACTTTCAATTAAATTTCATTTGAATTTGATTTGTTATATATATTAAAAAAAACTTGGATAATGTTTTCCATTTGATTATTCTTGAACCTGCTTCGAGCTCGACTTAATAAGATAAAAATTGAATATTTTGTGTATAATTATCAAGTTACTTGAACTCGACTAAAGCTCACATTCAGCTCGACTCGCTTAACAATCAAATTAGTCATTGAGGAGGCTAGCCGAGAAAACTGAGATCCAATACCCTAGAGATTTTGGGTTCGAATCCTACCAAAAGTGAGAGACTTTTGTAGTTTAATATAATCATATTAATGAATATTTTTTGTATTTGTTAGTTAAATATTCTTTGTATTTTAGTAATGATCAAATAGATTTGTCGGTGTAATGCAATAATCAACTAATCATCATTTCACTAAAAAAAATGAACATTTTTAAGCTCAATAAAAAAATCAATGTAATTTTAAACGATATGTTGTTAAATACTACTCAACTCATTTATATTCATAACTAAAATATGCGTTGAGTCGAACTGAATCAAACATGCATTATTCATTTTTTATTTAATTATTTATTAGCCTCAAATCTTTCTTTTAATTCGACTTGTTATTAACTAGCCACGCTTCATTAAACCAAACATAAACGAAGCTCTTGCTAAAATATTTTAGCATTTCTATGCATAATCTCGAATTAAAAAAAAAAAAAAAAAATTCAAATTTTACTTGTCACACAAAAATTATCAAACTCAAATAAATTTATATTCGAACTTAAATACCCTTTTATATTTTAAATTTAAATTGAACTCAAACAATTTTTTTACTGAGCAAATTCAAATACCCATTTATATAATTTAAAATTTAAATGGAATATGGGTAACTTAATTCAATTTCTATACTCTCACTCCTCACACATATCCACTCTTTGTTAAATCCTACCTAACACCGTCACCTCTTCTATAAATCCTTCACACCTCCACAACCACCACAACCACAAGCACATCCACAACCACCACAACAATCATGGATCTCCTCCTCCTCGAAAAAACCCTCCTCGGCCTCTTCTTTGCCATTATCGTGGCCACCGTAATCTCCAAACTCCGCGGCAAAAAATTTAAACTCCCCCCGGGCCCCATACCCGTTCCCATCTTCGGTAACTGGATCCAAGTCGGCGATGACCTCAACCACCGCAACCTCACCGACTACGCCAAAAAATTCGGCGACATATTCCTCCTCCGCATGGGCCAACGCAACCTCGTCGTCGTCTCCTCTCCCGACTACGCCAAAGAAGTCCTCCACACACAGGGTGTCGAATTCGGATCCCGTACCCGAAACGTCGTATTCGACATCTTCACCGGAAAAGGACAGGACATGGTTTTCACCGTCTACGGCGAGCACTGGCGGAAGATGCGCCGGATCATGACGGTGCCGTTTTTCACCAATAAAGTTGTTCAGCAGTACAGATCTGGGTGGGAGGCGGAGGCCGAGGCCGTTGTGGAAGACGTGAAGAAGAATCCCGAAGCTTCTAGAAACGGTATCGTTTTGAGGAGGAGATTGCAACTTATGATGTACAATAATATGTACAGAATCATGTTTGATAGGAGATTTGAGAGCGAGGATGATGCTTTGTTTGTTAAATTGAAGGCTTTGAATGGGGAGAGGAGTAGATTGGCGCAGAGCTTTGAGTATAATTATGGTGATTTTATTCCCATTTTGAGGCCTTTTTTGAAAGGGTATTTGAAGATTTGTAGAGAGGTTAAGGAGAGGAGGTTGCAGTTGTTCAAGGACTATTTTGTTGATGAGAGAAAGTAAGTTCACTTTTCTTTAACCTTTTTAATTATTCTTTATATTTGTATATATATTCATGCATTAATATGCCTTTTAATTTATAATCTTAGATTACAAGGTTACACTCGTTGATTAATGAGTAAAACACAAAAATAGCCATTTGTTAATTGGTAAAATGCATTTTATCAATTTGTCTCTGCAATGTGCTTATGTTACTTCCTAATTTATAGTAGAAGTGACAATTATATTCATAGATGTTATTCAATTTTATAAATAATACAAATTGACAATAACAACATGATTTTTGTTATTCAATTTTATAAATAATACAAATTGACAATAACAACATGATTTTTGCTAATAAAAATAATTGAGCTAATGTCAATTTATCCCCGTGCAATGCATAATGTTCAATTTGTTCCTCCGTGATTTGAGCACTTTACCCCCTATGAAAATTTTCAAAAAGAAATTTACCTCCTTCAGCAGGATAGTGCAACTCATTTGACGAAATTGAGAGTGAGCATGAAAAGTGTTTTTGTAAAATAAGGGATAAATTGCCACATTTATCATAACACATTGGGTAAACCGTCACATTATCTTAACAAGGGGATAAAGTATCATATATAAAAATATCATGGAGGAGGTGTGAAACTTTTATAAAATTACATGGGGTAAAGAGTTAATTTTCAAATCACATGGTAGTAAATTGAATATTATGAATATCACATGAGTATATTGTCACTAACAAAAAAATAACATATATTTTTTTTTGCAAATTAAGTAAATCACAAGTTTTTGCATTTACTCTTAATTAGTATTGTATAATAGTGGTAACATGATGGGATAGTTTTTTAGAGAAAATGAATTATCTTCATCTTTATGTTTGGCCTTCTTTGGACTTTAATTTATTTGTGCTATTTAAGGAAAATGGAGTGATACATATCCACGTATTTAAAATTTCTTTTTCGTACTAATTGGATTGATTCCATTTGACAGGAAGTTAGCAAGCACAAAGCCAATTGACAATGATGGCCTAAAATGTGCAATTGATCACATTCTTGATGCCCAACAAAAGGGAGAGATCAATGAGGATAATGTCCTTTACATTGTTGAGAACATCAATGTTGCTGGTAAATTTCCATTTATAATGGTTGAATCCTTTTTTAGACCTGATTTAATTGTGATGATTCAATCACAATGCAAGTATAGCTTAAATGTGCTTGGGTCTTCTCTTAAATTATTTACCTAACCACGTGAACTAATCCGAACTACAAATTCTCTTATTCTCTTTTGGTGTATTGAATTGCTTCTAAGTTGCATCAATTAGGAGGTCCACTTCCCTTTAATTAAGACCGTCAATTGATGAAGAAAATGAGAGTGTCCTATAATTATAAATTATTTATAAAAAGAAAAAAGTGTGTCCAGTTGAAATGAATTTGGTCTTAATTAATATGTTTGCATTTAATATTTCAAAATGATAGTTTAAGTCCCAAACGACTGGAACACTTGGTATTCTTCGCCCCCTATTTTTGATCTCAACTTCTTTTTTTCTTGCACGCAAGTTGCAAGAATTGAATTCGGGATTCTTAATTTTGTCTGTCCAAACGGTAGGTGTAGTAGGTACTGTGTAATAATAATAATAATAATGGGAGACGTATCTTTCTATTTTTTTGGTAGACTGGCTGGTGGAGAACTTGGCACGTGACTTTTACTATATGTCTTTGCAACCTCCATACCTAACTCTTTATCTAGTTGGACAATATAACAATAAGTCCTATTACTCCAATATTCTTAGGATTTTTTTAACTAAATCAGGCCTAAGAAAAATATATTTCTACTATCAGTGATTTGATATATTTTTAAACATGTAGTCCAGGAATTTTTCCTAGACCATGTTTCCATATTGGTCTTCTCTAAGCTTATTTTATGTGGTTCTTCATAATTAAATCTGCACCTCATATTATCAATTTTACTATATGACTAATTATATCATCCTCTTAACCTACCTTTTTATGTGGACAGCAATTGAAACAACTCTTTGGTCAGTAGAATGGGGTATAGCGGAACTAGTAAACCACCCAGAGGTCCAAAAGAAGCTAAGGGATGAAATCGACACCGTACTCGGGCCGGGTGTACAAATCACGGAGCCTGACACCCATAAGCTCCCATACTTACAAGCAGTGATCAAAGAAACACTTCGCCTTCGTATGGCCATTCCACTTCTGGTCCCCCACATGAACCTCCATGATGCCAAGCTTGGCGGCTTTGACATTCCAGCCGAGAGCAAAATCTTGGTCAACGCATGGTGGCTCGCTAACAACCCGGCCCAATGGAAAAAGCCCGAAGAGTTCAGGCCCGAAAGATTTTTGGAAGAAGAGTCAAAGGTCGAGGCCAATGGTAACGATTTTCGCTATCTCCCATTTGGCGTGGGCCGGAGAAGTTGCCCTGGAATTATTCTTGCATTGCCGATTCTTGGTATTACTTTGGGGCGTTTGGTGCAGAATTTCGAGCTTTTGCCGCCTCCAGGGCAATCGAAGCTTGATACTACAGAGAAGGGCGGCCAATTCAGCCTGCATATTTTGAAGCACTCTACTATTGTGTTAAAGCCAAGATCCTTTTAATGTTTTAATTTATTGTATTATTCAATATTCATCATAATTTTATGCATGGGATCTTAAATGATTCATGTCCAATATTGTGTAATATTAGTGTGAATGGATCTTTTGGATTTGCTAAAACATCTCTGCGCCATATGTTTGTATGAAAAATTTATCCAAACTTTGCATCACATAATGCAATATATGATTCAAAAATATTTTTAAAAGAATGATTAGTTAAAATATGTCTTCAATTAGTTTATACTTTTATGGGGAAAATTTGTTTTTTTGGCGCCATAGGATAGACTATTTTACAAATTTGATATATTGGATACGAAAATACAAATTTAATACTGCAATTTAAGTTTCATTGCAACTTTCATACTAAGCTCAATTTATTTCCCAATTCAATGGAATTTGCCCATTCTCCCCTATGATACTCATCATGTTTAATTTACCTCATGTGATTTGAAAAAGAGCACTTTACCCCGTATAATTTTATAAAAGTTTTACACTGTCCTTGACATTTTTATATGTGTCACTTTACCCCATGTGTTATGATAATGTGACAGTTTACCCCCATGTGTTATGATAAATATGACAATTGACCCCCATGTTTTATGATAATTTACCCCCCTAAGTTACAAAATATTTTTCATGTCTACTCTCAATTTCGACAAGTGAGTTACACTTTGCTTTACATGAAGGTAAATTGCTCATTTTCAATTACATTAGATGTATTTATCACTATTAAATATCCACCATTATCCATGTCTACCAGAAGTTTCACAATGCAACATAATTCACTCAACTCAATCCACGAGCTCGAATATTAAAAACAACCACCGACTTATCAAATACAAGTTTCAGGTATTTATCACTATTAACTAAAATATAGTGTACATATAGTGTTTATTTATTCATTATTGAATTTTAATTTTAAAGGATCAGATGAGCCTAAACGTATATGGGCTTTATATTTTGGACTATAATACCGGCGGAGCCACATTCAGAAAGGGGGTATATTTTGATTTATGTTTATTGGAGTTGTGATAAATCTAACAAGTCAAGGATTTCAACTCAGACATTAATTGTTCTCAAAAAAAAAAAAAAAAAAAAAAACTCAGACATTAATATATATATATTATATATTTTTTTATTTTTTATTTTTTTGGAATGGGTGGAGGAGCTAGTGGGGATTACTTTGGGGAGATTGGTGCAGAATTTTGAGATGTTGCCTCCTCCTGGGCAGGACAAGATTGATTATATCTTGAATTCATTGGTTTTACTTTCTGTATTATATTCTAGTTCGAGATGTTTTAGTTTTGATTATATATATGGATTTTGGGAAACAATTTTAATGAGATTCTCTACTTCATCCTTGCCGCCTCCGAATTCTCTTCACGAAATGAAGTAGTGAATAACTATCATCTTTAGTTGGATTTTTAGATTTTCATTTGTTCATATGTCGAATAGATATAAAAAAACACTAACCATTTGTTTCAATTTAAAAAATTTAATTTTTTACTGTTTTTACTATGGCTTGTTTTATCATTTAGAAAAAGTAAAAATCTTTTTACAAAAAAAAATCTTACTCTACTTAACAATCCATTAAAACATATTCTCTACCCTAAGTACAAATTAACTAAACATGTTTTCGCAGAAAAACTATATATCTTGATCACTCAATCACCTTATCAGTCAAACAAACATAATTAATCCTAACTAATTGCACATATATTCATTACACAAACAAACTAAACATATTTTAACAGAAAATTAAAATCTTCTTGATCACTGAATTAATTACCTTATTAGCCAAAGAGATTAATCCAAACGTAAAAAATCTGCGCATATTTATGGTACTAAAATACTATTTTTGTAAGTAGGCATATAGCGATCTAAAAAAAAAAAGTCAAAAAGTCATTAATGGTTTGAAATAATTTTATAGGAGTTGTGTTTGTGGAGACCACAATTTTCATATATATTATAGTTTTTCCTCAATAATTTTTATCTCAAAAAATTAACGATTTTAAATTTCTAATTGTTGACTAGTAATAGCCTAGGAAGGTTATTGTTACCTTTCATTTACCTTTTATAAATACATGAGGGTCGACCATATATATATATATGGTTCATTAACAAACACCATTTTACTTCTCCTCTTTCAAAAGATCCTCCTCAGCCTTATCTTGGCCATGGTAGTCTCCAAACTCCGCTGCAAAGGCTTCATGAATCGAAATAGGCAACAATTCAGACGAGCTCATCTTGTCAAATTATGCTAAGAATTAAAATGGGTCAAAATATTCCGCGTCAAAATGGGTCAACTCAACATCATCGCCATTTCATCAAAACAACTCGCCAAACATATTTAGTTGACCGAAACATATTAGGAAAATGAATTTTGTTATGCACGTCTAAGCCTAGTCCTCTGATTCCTTAACATCTCTTTCAAATGGCAAATATATATGAGAGTGTGTAGGTTATAATTGGCTTAGGGACCATAATCATAATACACATGAACTATTAAATGTCAAACTATCAATGACCATCAATGATTGGCTATGAGTCTGTACACATAAAATATACAACAATGTGATCGAGTCAAATTTGGGACATTCTTGACTAGACCAGGTTTTCTAGATCTTGTAATTGAAAAGTATACCACATCATTATTGTAAGAGCAACACATCATCACAATTAATGATGTGGTAACATAGTGTGCAGCAGTACCGCGGGGCGTGGGAGGCGGAAGCGGCTGCGGTGGTGGGAGGATGTGAAAAAGAACAGAGAGGCGGCGTCAAATGGGATTGTGTTGAGGAGGAGGTTGCAGCTTATGGTGTGTATAAAAGTATGTTTGATAAGAGATTTGAGAGTGAAGAGGATCCATTTTATGTAAGGGTGAAGGATTTGAATGGACAGAGGAGTAGATTGGGGCTGAGTCTTGAGTACAACTTTGGTGATTTTGTTCCTATTTTGAGGCCTTTCATGAAAGGGTATTTCAAGATTTGTAAAGAGGTCCCTACGACAAGGTTGAATCTCTTCAAGGATCATTTTATTGGCGAAAGAAAGTAAGTATTACTATAAGTTTTATTACGTATGAATTAAAATTTCAAATATGTTTTCAACATAAATCACGACTTTGATTGATGCCAGATTGTCCTTCGTTTTCAATCTTTGGAACCAATCACAAAGGGGTAATTAAATGAAAGAGTGAAATATATTTACCGTGGCTTAAATCAGAAAAAACAGAAAATTGTCATTATATTATTGAATGGTATATATAACTTTGCTACAGAAAACTCATAAGCACAGGGGGGAGGGAAATCAATAAATGTGGAATTGATTTACCTTTTTGAAGCCCAGGAAAAAGGAGAGATCAATGACGCCCATGTAATCTACATTGTTGTTGAGAACATGAATATTGCTGGTAAATTTTCTACTTTTCATTACATCTTTTTTTTTTCTCATGAATATTTTTCATTTACATCTAACCTTCTAAAAACATTTTACAGCATATATACGAGTTAATGGCAATTTACTCTATGTGATATTCATAGTGTTCAATTTACCTTCAATTTACCCTCCTGTGATTTCAAAAAGAGCAATTTACCCCCTTCAGCCGGAGAGTGTAACCCACATCTCGTAATTGAGATTAGGCATGAAAAGTGTTTAGTAACATTCAGGGGGTAAATTGTCGGGGAGATAAATTGTCATATTTAACATAACCAGAGGTAAAATACCACATTATCATAACATATGGAGTAAAGTGCCACATATAAAAATATCATGGAGGCGGTGTGAAACTTTTATAAAATTACGACGGGAGAGAAGGTTAAAGTGCTCTTTTTCAAATCACATGTAAATAAATTGAACATTATAAATATCACATGGTGTTAAATTTTTCAAATATAAGTTCACTATATAGTGTTAGTAACCCAAGTAGGGGTATTATTAAAGAAAAGTTGATGAAAAAAGCGACCTAACAACTAAATGTGTCTGTGAATAAAAATAATCTTACAAATCGGCTATTAAACATAGGTAATTAAATTTAAAGATACCACGTATTAAAAAAATCCATTTGGTCACCAATCATCAGCAAAATTAAAAATAAATGAACGGAGAGAACCTACACTAATGACAATCAAACCCAAAACCTTTTGTTCTTTGGACCTCAAATCATGCCATGCAAATTCTTCAATTCCCATGTCTTTTACTCATATTCTTCCTTTATTTATTCACAATAACCAGCAATAGGGACGACAGTTTGGGCCCTTGAATGGGCCATAGCCGAACTAATCAACAGCCCACACATCGAAAACAAACTCCGGGCCGAAATAAAATCCCGTACTAGGCCCGACGGCCCAAGTTACAGAGCCTGACAACCACAAACTACATACCTTCAGGCAGTAATCAAAGAAATCCTTCGCTTTCGAACGATCGTGCCTCTTTTGCTTCCCCATGAAACCTCAAAACACCAAACTAAACGGGTACGACATTCCGGCCCGAAGCAGAATCTTGGTCAACGCTTGGCACATATTCAACGACCCGGCCAATTGGAAAAAGCCCGACGAGTTCAGGCCCGAGAGGTGGGGATGCTGATTCTGTTGTGTAGAATTGCTTTGTCTTGTTTTATTATGGTTTTGAGATCAATAAAATAAAACTTACTAGCATTTGAGTTTCTGGTTGATTACATTACAGTCCTGAATTGATATTTTGGTAGCTTTGAGCTGCTTATTGTTTTTAGTTTGATTTTCTTGGTGTTGAGAAATAAAATTACTTCCTCCGTCCAAGCACCTATCTAATATATCATAAACTTTTCAATCTTTCAAGTTATTTATTATGTTCAATTTTGATGTATTGAACTATTTAAATATTAATATATATATAATTTCATATAATATTATTAATTTATTAATCAAATATATTAATCAAATTATTTATAATAATTTTTATGAATTTAATCAAGCTGACTAATCAACTGAAAAATAAAAAAATAATGGTCAAAGACGTTTGGATCATGATTTAGGTTTTTCAATTTGCCTTAAAACTTTAAATATTTCTACTCCTTACATTTAGAAGATTTGGTTCGAGAAAGAGAAATATTGTGTTTGAATGCACTTAATGGCCATGATATTTTATGAATTTATGCATATTTGCTTAAATATGTTACTTAATCTTGGATTCATAATCTTCTGCTATTAAACTTCTAAATGTCATTGAAAATTTGAATAAAATGTGTTCATGAAAAAAAAAAGTTTTTAAGAAAACTCCCAAGCAACATCTCCCTCAATAGATTTCAATCCAAAACTCTTGAAAAGCAATATACCAGAAATAATAAATTGGTAATATACCCACCAAATTTGGTGCAGGGAATTACAAAAGCCATCAGATTGGAACTGAAAACCCATACATAAATGAAGAGTAAATCTTTCTAATTAAATAGTAGCAGTGAAAAATCACTTTTCCTCAACTAATAATAACTAGAAGTAGAAAAAAATTAGTGAAAATCCAAAAATTAAAATTGAAATTTAGGTCTAAAACCAGGCCCCCAAATCAGAAGAATCAGTGGGAGCAGACATGCCGACCTTAAGAGATTTTAATCTCTGTGCACATTACCATGCTTCCTTCATAACTTACATCCAGAGCATCGGCTTATTGTACACACACACACATATATATATATATATATATATATATATAAATGCTTTCAAACAATTATTACTGTTAAAATTTCTCATTATAAAAACAAAACAACGAAATAGCAATAACAAGGATAGGAAAAACAGAAGAAATTGAATGGATTTTACAGAAATGGCAGATGTCTTTTCTGTGTATTGAATTAAATTTAAAAAAATATATATATTGAAAGGATTATTGTGGACGGCCATGCTTATATGTTGTAGACTCTAATAGCAAATGTAAACACGAGTCTTATTTATAGGCCAAGGAGATATTGGCTAGGGTTACATACCGTGTTTACATTACCAGAATTGCCCTTGGTAGATTAAATTACTAACCACCTAATCTAATTTAGTCTTCTGTGCTAATTGGGGTCTCTACTCGAGCCCCGATGGCACGATAAAATTATGTGTGACTTGTGTCTAACTAATTTTGACTTTGAATTGTTGTATTAAATTCGATAAATTTACGAATTGAGTTCAAGTCTATTGAAACTCAACTTGAATAAAGTTCAATTTAAAATAAATATATTAATACTTACTATTGTTTTAGTATAATTCGGTCAAAAGAAAAAACTTTTTAAAAGTGCATTGTATTTATTGGAAATGTACAAGGAAATAAAAACTTAAAGAAAAAAAAAATTAAAAGAATGAAGAAAGATTGTGACTACAATTTATGAGAGTGGATTTCGCTAGGTTTTGTCGTCCTACTTTGTTTCTCATAGACTAATCGAGCTCTTCATCATTTTTCAGTGTGATGTCCTGCGATGTTTCTTCTATTCTTGATTTGGAATTTTGTGTTACTTGAATGCTATGATGCATGAATACTTCAAAATTTCACGTAATGTGGTATTGGATATGCATTGAGTATGTACCAATGTTTTCAGAACCGGACCGGACAGTGAACCGGTGAGCCAACTGGCCACTGGTTTTACTGGTCGAACCGGTCGGACCGCTGGTCGGACCGGATGACGTCATAATGATATAATAAATATATTTAATTTTAAAGTATATACAATATTCCTAAAATTTAAACATTATCCTACAATTGATTAAAAATATATAAAATCTTAGAATATATTTAAATTAAATCACATAATATTTACATAACTTATATCATAATTGTAATATGATACTAATTTGCAAGCTCATATAAATATAATATGACTATATTTCTTTATAAACATTTAAAAGTGTAAGTTAAAAATACAACAAACTAAGAGATTAATAATTTTAAAATATGATTATGTATAAAAGTCTAATATTCAAAATCAAACTTGCATAATATATCGATTTGATTTTCAAAATTTGACACTCTTTATCCTAAAATAATATTGGAAAGAAATATCTTATAGAACAAATTTTAATAAAAAAATATTATTTGAGTATTAATTTTCATTGATAATGTGTAAAATGTTAATTTGAATTATCATAATCTAATTTATAAACAAATTTGGCTACATGTTTTCTGTAATTTATAAATTTGTTTTGTACTAAAAATTCAACAAAAATGATGTAGCCCAACTGGTAAGGAATTTATCATGCAAGAGGTTAGGTGTTCAAATCCCACCTTGTACAAAAAATTTTAGTTTAATTTTAACATTAATAAAATTTAAAAAATAAAAAAAAAAAAAAAAAAAAAGAAATTCAAAATCGGGTTGAACCGGCCCAAACCGGTGAACCGGTTTGGGCCGGTTCAACCCGGTTCAAACTGGTTTTTGAGTCAACTGGTTTTAGGGGGTAAACCGGACCGGACCATCCTCCGGTTCGCGGTCGAACCGGTCGGACCGGCCGGTCCGGTCCGGTTTTAATAACATTGGTATGTACTCCTCGAATAAATGTTCAATAAGTATGAGGTCGATATTTTTCACTTATGATAGAATAAGAAATGAGATTTTGCTTTTGAAAAGAGTTAATTCTCTTTTATCTTCTAATGGGCCCTTTTATTTTATTTTGTCTCTGTCATTTTTCTTATTCTTTTTATTTAAAATTTTATTTTTCTTCCTCAGTAATTTAGTTAATTATTAGGTAGTAAAACATGGTCACCATAGTTAGTTGAGTAAAATATGGTCATCATAGTAAAATATTTCTATAGCGATTCTTTCAAAGAAAACCTTAACTTAAGTATCATATCAATATATATTCATATATTTTGCGTACCCTGCACGTCTATAAAATATGTGTCTTTGTGTCCAATGTTGAATTCTATGGTATTGCCATATCTGTCTTCGTGATCATAGATTGGAAACTAACATTGAGGTCTATTGTTTATTGTATGCGCTAACTGTCCAACCTTAATCCCTAGATTTCTCAATGAAATTCTGATTCGAACCAAGCCAATAATAAAGAGACCCGGATTATTAGGATTTTTAAGATCGTTCTACAATCATGTTTAGATGAAACCTCGACCCATTGTTTATTCAAAAGCAAGATCATCGGTATAACGAAAATTTCATCGGACCTCAAACTTTATAAAAATAACCGTAAAACCGTGACACGTGCACCCCTAGTGTGCACTCTTTGTTCTTCGCATACACTAAGTAGGAGTACATGAAAAGAAAAGAAAAAGTGTAAGAATAAACAAATTGATATTGACAAATAGTTAAATAAGTCCCAATAATGGTGCCTCAAACTTGTTGTGGATTTCATGCTCGTAAATTATTGTGTCAAACAAATAATAAAGTCATAAGAATGAGTGTTTAACTCAAGGGACTTATAACAATTAATAATCGACTTCTAAAATTAATATAATTTAGCTAAAAGGAAAATTGCTTGATTCATATTTGTTATAATAATTTAATTTTTCAAGATTATTCAAGTTTTCGACTTGACTTGATTAGTCAAACTCAAATCAGCTTTGACTGTAGTGGAAC
Organism: Penstemon newberryi var. newberryi; assembly: GCA_030819805.1. NCBI lineage: Eukaryota > Viridiplantae > Streptophyta > Magnoliopsida > Lamiales > Plantaginaceae > Penstemon > Penstemon newberryi. The sequence goes on from JAUALY010000001.1 coordinate 47,301,427, forward strand.
TAATATTTCACTTAAAAAAATATGATGACACGATCTTTCCCGCTATGAAGACGAATGTCTAAACGTTTTATAAGGTGAAATGCAAAGACCTTTGCCGTTACGAAGACTAACGCCAAGAAGTTTTGTAAGACGAAATGCAAGGTAACCTCAAAAAGATATTATAAACTATATGCAACATATGCTTTAGAGATACAATGATCAACATATTTAAATATGAAGTACATTCTTGATCGGCACCAAACATTTGAAAATAAATTTATTGTATTTTCTTGCTAATATTTGGTGAGTTAAGTTATAATTAAATTAAATTCGTAACCATATACTAGTAATTCTTAATTGTTCAATTTCCAAAATCATTTTTCATTCCCGTGATCATATATATATATGATCAAATATTTACTATCATTGACTAACCACAAGACTCACCGACCTATTTTAATTGGAAAAAAAGGTATTGGGACTATACGAAACAGTCATCGTATCACTGTCCGAATGCCGAAGCCGCGACACACCTTCAGAACAAAAACCCCAGAAGATTAAACCACAAAAAGGACTCGGGGCATGCAGGCAACTACATATACATAGATAGATGTAAGTAAATATACGAAACCCGTGTCTCTATCCATTGTCGTGCATGCATTTTCTGCATCTGTTCCCCGTTTGCATGCACCCCACCCCTTCTCTCTCTACATCTCTACTCACTCCCTTTCTCTCTCTACCCTCACACATCTCTATGCCTGATTTTATTTTATTTTATTAATTTAAGCAGTAGCACCGCCGAGAGGGCCACCGACCGCCGCCGTCGCTGATTTTAATTTCAGATTCAATCGAAGCAATTGAGCAAATGGGTTTTGTTTCTGTTTGAGGGCATTTCTGCATGCGGACGTTGAATTTGATAGATTTGAACAAGGTTTGTGAAAGATGAAGCTTTTATTGTTGTAATTATTGATAATTTTCTTGAATTTGACTTGGGTCGAAAAGATTTCCTTGATGGGATTAGGGTTTTGATTTTGATGTTTTTGTGTTTGGGGTTTAATAGGGTTTTAAATTTGTGAAGAATTGAAATTGGGTGGAATGGGGTCGAAGAATTGCATGAATGAGGTGTGCCGTAAAACGACGACGTCTGAGTGGAAAAAAGGTTGGAGCTTGAAATCAGGTGGATTTGCTACTCTCTGCTACAGATGCGGGTAATTTCTTAAATTCCAATTCCGTACTCAGTCAATTGAAATTACGGTTAATATTGATTTCATTTTGTGAAGGATATATTGGGGATTTGCAATTTGGATTCCTATTTTGTTACTTGAGATTTGAGTGTATACTATATTTAGTTTGGGTTTTCATTTTTAGCCTTTGTGAAAAGACTTTACCTTTGTTGTGGGAGTAAAAATAAAGTTCATCTTTTCAGCTCATGCATTTCAATTGTTGTAAGTTTAATTTCAAAGAATATGGTGAATTGTTTCACAAACTTAAAGTGGATTTTGCTCTGATATGTTTAGGATTATATGATCTAACTTATAAGACTTGGAACATTGTTAATGAAACTCTTCTTTACTTTATTTTGTTCGTCGACTCCATTATCTGCGTTTCTTTCTGCTTGTCTCTTGCTTTGATGTTGCCTAATGTGGATTTCAGATCTGCGTATGAGAATTCAATTTTTTGTGAAACATTCCACTTGGAGGAATCTGGTTGGAGGAAATGCAGGATATGTGGAAAGGTAACAAAAATTTGACATCTACACCTTGGTTTGATTTTCCTTGTGGAGCTTGAGATTGTGTTTGGACATGGTTTTACTTTAAAACAAGTGAGCTCTCACGAGTATTAACAATTTAAATTTGATAATGCAGCGTATCCACTGTGGATGCATAGCTTCAAGATATCTCCATGAATACATGGATTTTGGAGGTGTCGAGTGCATAAGCTGTGCAAAGCGTTCAGAAATTCGTCCTGTGCAACCAATGCAGGTTATTTTCCACTAGAGCTTGCAAAATGCACTAACTCTATACACTTGTGAACCGTCCCCCCACCCCCTATTTTTGCTAAATGGATGATGATATGCTTGACACTTAATTGATTACAATATGAATTGTGATCTTGGTTGTGCTTTCCTTTCCTTAGTTATGAAATTTTATAAAATTTTCCATCTCGTGCTCATATGAGACGTAAAATTCACGCTTGAATAATTTGATCATGTTTCCCTTGGCTTTGAGATAATCGCACACCTAACCTTGTTTTGCCGTGTATTGAAACTTTTTATGCCCTTTATTTGATTCTTTTTTATTTTAACGTGGGCTGGAAAAAGGTTTGTTTGGTCTATTTTTCATTGGAGTTCTCAGATTTCGGAGCTCCAAAACTACTCTATTTGATATTTTGAATCATGCCCAATATGTGAAAACCACCTTATTAGTATTTTCAATGACTCTGGGTAACATGTTTTTGAAAAATGCAACATTAGAAAAAAGATCCTGACATTCACATGTTCAACCTTTCAAAACCTCTAGTGGCCCTATATGTTACCAGAATGTTCTGAACATATACTGTATTTCTGAATTACAGTTGCCTAACTTTATCCTAATATATTTTCAACATTTCAACTTTCAACCATCTGCAACCTATTACATTACTATACTATACATATTAAATACACTACATTAGTACTTAATAAACATTCAAACTAATTCCAAGCACATTTTGAACTATTTGCACTATCGCGAGAATCATCTAGAACTCCGAACCAAACTTTGTTTCAATTATCTTTGACATTTTCTTTGCATATATTGTTAACCAATTGCTTAAACTTCACATCTAGCTTATTTGTTTCTTTTTCTTGCAGATTCCTGGTGATATTCTTAACCCCACATTTGTCACTAATGGTATTAAATACATTCATCCTATAGTTGTCGAAAATAAAATTGATGATGACAAATTTAGTACTGAAAGGCTTCTGCATTTAACCAAGGCTATAGGGGCCAATGACGTGGCTTCACCCCTTGGGCAACCTAAACGAGAAGAACCCATGCTTAAAAAAATTGGGGAAAGCAGCAAAAGCTTCCCAAATCTCACTCAACCGAGTCCATCATCTCCTTTCATTAAATCAGACAACATAAGACCGAAACAAGGGGTTAAGGATACAAGTGAATCTTTACCTCAGCCGTCGCTAAACTTCTCTTTGACCAGTCCTTTAGGTAGTTCAAGCTCTTTACTGCCTGTGGAAGGACTCGAACATAATAAAGGTTCTTTCCAATCGGGGCTAAAGACGAGGAATATTTTGCCTAAACCTCCCAAACCTAGCCCCACAGGGGACTCGGAGACAAATAAAACGAGTGCTTCTCAAGTACGTGTTGCTAGGCCTCCTGCTGAAGGGAGGGGCCGCAATCAGTTACTTCCTCGGTATTGGCCTAAGATCACTGACCAAGAATTGCAGCAATTATCTGGAGAGTATCCATAATTATTTCTTAGTTGTTTCTTTGTACATTTGAATCCTTGATTGGAAAATTTGCAACTTTTAACCCACATGATTTGAGCCTCGGCGCTTTTGGTCCCTCGCTTTACAAAATTGCATTTATTGGTCGCTTCCTTTTCTATCCATTTTTTGCATTTTTGTACTTATAGTCGTTTGCACATTTGGTCCGAATTGGATGGAAAAGGTGCGATATCGCCAAAAGTGCAAAACATTTTAAATAATTAGGACCAAAATGCAATTGTTTAATGTAGAGAAGCAAAAATGCTGAAGGTTCAGTCCTGTGGATCGAAATTGCAGTGTTGCTTTTTTTGATTAATTTAGTTTTTTTTTTAATATCCATTTTTTCCCCTTAACTAACGATTTCTAGTCTAAAATCCACGATTGTACCATTATTTGAGAAAACTCTGAGTGCTAGTGATGCTGGACGAATTGGTCGACTGGTCCTTCCTAAAGCATGTGCTGAAGTGAGTATTTAGTTTATTTTTTGCACGGAACTTTATAAAAATCCTTATTTTCTTTTACATATATATTAAAACATTATTTTATTATGCAGGCGTATTTTCCTGCTATTAATCAATCGGAAGGTATACCAATAAGGATTCAGGACATAAAGGGAAAAGAATGGACATTTCAGTTTAGATTTTGGCCTAATAACAACAGCCGGATGTATGTATTGGAGGGTGTTACCCCTTGCATCCAAAATATGCAAGTACAAGCTGGTGACATAGGTATATTCTTTATTTATTTATTGTGCTATATATATTATATTTTACTAGGATTTTCCCTCAATATTATTTGTCTTGTTTTTTTAAATGAGCTTATGATCTTGAATTCGACACCTTCTGGGATGCTGAAATCCCCTTGAAAATTTAGTTGTTTTGAAGCTTGGGTGATTTATATATTAAATTGTTTACAGTAAACCTTTTATACCCATAAGACAATTTGTTTTGATTGCCCTAGGCAAAATTTAAGATCAAGGCCATGTTGTTAGTTTGTCAATGGTAGAGTGCAACTTTCGGTTTATGTAATCAATCAATTGTCATAAAGTAAGGATAAACTTTTTGTACACAAAAGGGCTCCTACAAAGCTGTCATAATAGGTAAACAACATATATGTTATATGTTATTAAGATGAAAAGATCTATAATGTGGACTTTTAGTGGGATACACAAAAGGACCCCACGAAGCTGTCATAATAGGTAAACAACTCTGCTGGAAAATATAAAGTACATGCCATTTATTGAGATAAAAAAAAAAACTTAAATATCCTTGCACATAAAATTTTAGTGCCTTTCTAGGGCCCTAGAGAGCTACCTAAGGTGCCTAGTTCATGAGCGAGGCCTCTTTCTAAGACATTCTATTTTCTTGTTTTTCTTCTTTGCTTCTTTATCACTTTTTTGCTATGGGATGTACTTAAAAGTTTTGCGTCGGTGTTAAAATGATTTTCAGTCATCCAAACATTGATGAAAGTCTTCTTTTGGATACTTAGTCTTAAATATTTGATTTGATTCTGGATTGCAATTTTGAAAATCCAAGATGACTTGCTCCAGTGCTTATTTTATACGTTTCTTTAGCTCCGTGATGGAAAACTAATTCCCATTTTACATGTACTATTTTTCTTTTGAGTAGTGACATTTAGTCGGATCGACCCTGGAGGTCAACTTGTCATCGGGTGTCGGAAGGAAACAAACAATGTTGATGCTCAGGTCAGAAATTTAGGCATTCCCCTTTCATTTCATTTTTTCCATATCTTTCTAATTTTATGAACTATTTGAAATAGCTGACATATATAGTTTTGACGAACAATTAGGATTCCCAATCACCGTACATTCCAAATGGCGATTCTGCTGGAGAAACATTGTTTTCTGGTGTTGCTGACAATGTGCTTTCAGTAAGTTTTATTTTCTATTTTGTTATATCTAGTGATGACTTTTTTTTTAACCCTTTTATTCTCATTGAGATACTCTCTTTTGCTATATTGGAAAGAACGGAGGCAAAATGTCTGATGATTCCCTTCAGAGGCACGTTGGCATTTCAGAGAAGAAGAGGGCGAAAAATATGAAAAACAAGAGGCTCTTAATGTACAATGATGATGCTATGGAACTTAGAATTACTTGGGAAGAAGCACAAGAGTTGCTTCGTCCGTCTCCAGCGGTGGAACCAACCGTTGTAGTTATCGAGAACCATGAATTTGAAGAATTTGAAGTAAATTAAATTTTATGCATCCATTTATTTCTATGTGAAAATATTATATAATTATTACTGTGTCTGTTTATTTCTTGTATTGTTATTATAGATGTTGATTATTATAATTGTCTTGTTTAGGAACCTCCAATTTTCGGAAAGAGGACGATTTTTACTTCTCAACCTTCTGGGTAAGGATTATCATATGTTCTTCTCATGAAGGTCATCAATGTCTTGATGGGAACGTAACTCAAATTGGACTAGATTTGACTTTAGTTTCTTATGGATTCTATCATTTCATTGTATTTGGTGGGAATTCCCTTTGCCTACTCCAATTAGGTGCCCACCTTGCCCCTTCAATTATCAATTGCACAACTTCGCCCTCAAATTATCATACATGCTTTAATAGCAAAAAATCATTAGATTCTACGTATTTCTGTCAAAAGGCCGAGGGTAAAAGGCAAAATTTGAGGCGCTTTGCTAACGGTCTCCTAACTAGAAAAATTCAAAATTTACGGCCTGGTGCAACTGAAGCATGAGTGATGGTTGGAGGGGGCAAAGTGATACAATTGATAGTTGAGTGGGCAAAGTGGGCACTGTGCATTGTTAGAATTTACTTTGTATATTAATGATTGCCTGCTAATGAATCTTGACGCAAAGCTTATTGGATAGTCATATCGGCATACTAAGTCAGTTGAGGTTCTCACATTCGAAGTTCCTTAACCCCCAGCCCAAAAGTCTTTATTCTTACTGTGAAATAGTAGTATTTAAATTAGAGTGGAGTTGGAACCCTCTAGCCAAGATGACCTAAGCTTTTGGAATTGTCTATCTCTCATTCTTTATTTTTTCTTAATTTTATTAGTTGTTCCTAGATTCTTCTAGATTTAGAAAGTTCAAAAGGATTTTCAGTTGACTCGTGCTCAAACTTCCTGGCATCTCAACAATGACATTTGTGCAAATCTTGAAGTTTTATTTTGGTCGGCATATCACATGGTTAACTACTTGTTTGATATGAAAATATATGTCATGTCTGAGAATATTGAGTTATCTTACCAGGGAGCAAGAACAATTGGCTCAATGTGACAGTTGCTCAAAATGGCGAAGGTTGCCTCTGCATGCTCTTCTTTCTGCAAAGTGGACATGTTCAGAGAATATATGGGACTCAAGCAGGTCAGAATCTTTGAAAATATTTTAGTTTACTCGTGTTGTAAAAGGTTGCATTAAGTTAAGGTTTTGTTATATGGTTTTCGTATCTTCCAGTTAAACCGATGTAAACTTTTTCCTGCATGAATCTCCCCTCTGTTCTTTTTTTGTGCAAAAGCACCCCCCTTTTATTTTATTTTTTCTTGCACGAATCTATCCAAAATTTTCCGAGCAAGAGTTTCTCGCACTGCATGTGCAATTGGGCTACATTTCGAAGTATTTTCGTGCAAGAAAAAATAAAGCAGCAGAGACTTTTATGCCAAACAAAAATGTAATAATACAGGGGAGTTTCATGCAGGTTTTTCTTAACACGGGGTTTTATGCGTTTACCCACGGGTAAAATCGTAAATTCACAACATAAATCAACGACGTTAGTCACTAGGAGGTTTTAGCAAGTGCCCTAGGAAAAATATAACAGGAGGGCAGTTTAATGCTTATTTCTATTTAAGGAAAAACAGATGGGAGTTTCATGCAGATTTTGTCTAACACGGAGGAAGGGGTGGAAGCCCTGAGTGAGAATATATTACTTGGGAGTTTCTCCGTTTAGGCATTGCAACTAATGAAGTTCTTGGAATTAAAATATTCAGTCCAAACCTACTAAGATCTTACGAAAAAAAGGTCACTTGGATTGGATTGAGGGAATTTGATTTGATGAATGATTTAGAGGAAGGCTTTTAATGACTCCATTATTAGATTGGATTTAGAATACACCATTTAGGTTAAAAGGAATGTACAAAATAGCTACTCAAGGATTTGAAACTCATAGAAAATCATTTTTTTTTGGTTTGAAAGTATTTAGTTTTTTTTTTTTTAATTAATTTTTTAGTACAGTTTGTGTTCTCCAAATATGGAGCTCTGTTTACAGTAATCTTAGAGCCTATACAAAAATCACAAGTATTCTATACAATTCGAAAGAAGTAATGAATTCTCTATCATCTAATTTTAAGATAAAAAATTGCAAAATTATATTTAGAAGCTTTGAGGGAATATTCGAGTTCAAGATTAAATGTGTCTTAGCTTCGAGTCTCTTCTTCACTTCCAATTACTGCATCCATGTTCATGTTTCTTTCACGTCGTAAGATATGTCAATCTCGCATTGGAGGTCTTCACGTTTTGATTCGAATCTTTTCACTTCCAACAAAGAACTGGTGCATCCATTTTCCATTTACCCCAGCAAGAATTCATATAATGATATTTACAGAATCCATCTCTACTATTTACACCAATCTCAAAAAAGTAATCCTTGTGCTTGTGTGTGCAGAAATTATGTAAGAGTGTACGGGTGCATGTGTGTGCCTAAACTCTCATATAACCTCACACAACAATAGTGAAAGTGTACTTGTGTGTAATACTCTTTGAAATGCAATAAAAAGCACCCAGAAAAGAAAGTTGAGAAAAAAAATAAGGAATGAACAAGAAAGAACCTCTTAGTGCAAATTCTGGATTCTTGTTCACTGTCCAAACACTTAGGCCACCATTGAAACACCATCCCATTTCTCATAAACTCATAGAAAATCAATGTTCCAAACAAATGCTATGAATTTGTTATGGATTTGAATCCATAGCTCCAAGTTCCTTAAACCAAATGAGGCCTAAGGATTCATATGGATTGATGGACTTGGATCTAACTGAATTGGAGATAAGATTGCATGTCTTAATTATATGGTGGATACCAAATTCATCATTTTGGTTAAAAGGAAAGAAAAAAAAAATGTTGTGCTCTTTTACTGATACAGAAAAAAGAAAGTCACGCTTTTACCTAACTTTCTATAGTGATGATTCTGTTCCAGGTCTTCTTGTTCTGCTCCAGAGGATATAAACCCAAGGGATCTTGAATCTTCTTTTAGTATTAACAAGGGTATGAATCAGTGTTCGATTTCATGTATACAAGAACTCTCTCTCTCTCTCTCTCTCTCTCTCCGGGCTAAAGTATCCCATCTTTTTGTTTTTTTTTCTCAGAGTCTAAGAAACGAAGAATTTCAGAGACCAAGGTGGTCTCCAAAGAAGGCGAGCCTTCTGGTTTAGATGCTTTGGCAACAGCTGCAGTTCTAGGAGACAACATAATCGAGATTGGAGAATCTTCAGTGGGGGCCACAACAAGACATCCTCGGCATCGCCCTGGCTGTACTTGCATTGTTTGCATTCAACCTCCGAGCGGAAAAGGGAAACACGAGCCGACATGCAAATGCAATGTTTGTTTGACCGTGAGACGTCGTTTCAAGACACTAATGATGCGTAAGAAAAAACGACAGTCGGAACGTGAAGCCGAGCTTGCCCAAGGCAAGGACAAGACTCCGGCCCAAACGGGACTTTTGAATATAAGCCATCAAGATTTTGAAATAAATGATAACGGAATTCAAATCGATTTGGATGAAGCAAATAAAGGACAATTGGATTTGAATTGTGATCCTCATAGGGAAGATGATATTCTTGCTGGAATGAGCTTGACAACGCTAATGAATGCTGCTACCTTGCCTTTGGATGATATGTATTTGGGGCCGAATGGGATACCGAGCTTAAGGCCTTGTTTGGCTGATGAAGAAACTGTTGTTGATGAAGGAGGCTTCATATCTGGAGATATCGAACAAGAGAATAATAGACAAGACGAGTGAATGTTCGACTTTTTGATACTACTTTGCTTTTTAAATTATTTTCGAGTTAGATATGATAATATATATGTATATGTTTCTATTTTGTGATTTCCGTGTCTTGTTTCCTTTGGTTATACTTCCCTTACAGTTTGGGTCATACACCTTGAAAGTTTGAATGAGTTTGGTTGATTTTGTTGTGTTCTTTAGCCCTACATTTGTGGATCATCTTTGTTTTAGACTTGGAAATAGTTATTATAATTTATTTAAGTGATTTCTAAGTTGTTTATTGTTTCCTTCTGAACCTGAATTATAAGTATTTGTTAAGGTTTAAGTTTGTGTGAAACATTTTTTTTGCAGTAATTGCCAGTAGTTTGTTTGATTTTCAATATAACACTACTAATGAAAATTTGTTATTTTCTTAGTCACTGACAATATCGACGCTACCACATCAGTGATAGTATTTCCCAATTTTGTTTGGTGCAAAAAATAAATTATAATATCAATGTTTGATAGCATTACTTTGAATAATACATATTATAAGATTTCAGTTTCTTTCATATATTCTTTTTTTTTTTGGTTACATTCTTTTTTTATACAAATGAAATTTTCTTTTATTACAATTACATAAAATTTAAATCCTTAAAAGATTATGCATATATTTGTTTCACGTTTTTTGAATTAATTATTTATAATTTGAAGGATTACTTCCACTTTGCACAGTCAAATTATGTCACTTTGACAATTGCAGCCCCAAAATTTAATTATTTCACTTTGCACACTCAAAACACCTTAATGACTATACGTTGCATCCTCAAAACACCTTAATGACTATACGTTTTACCCTCAAAACACCTTAATGTTGGTAAAAAAACCTATTTTCAACTGCCAGTTATTAAAATCATATTTTTTGCAAAGTGAAGTAATTTAAATATTTTCATGATGTAAAGTGGAATAACGATTTTTTTTTAAGATGCAAAGTGTCAAGCTAACCTAATATAATGCAAAGTTGAATTAAACCAAATTTGAACAACTATCACTTTTAATCCATTGTATTTTTTTTTGTGTTAGACCTCTGTAATTATATATATGCATTTTTGGAATGTGTAAATAGAAAAAAAGTTCAATATAATTGCATGTAATTCTATGTATTTAATTCTTATAAAATCAATCATGGATTATTATAAAATTTAATTTTACCAACATGTTTTCTAAAATTATTATAGAATTACTTTTTCTGTGTAGCCCATCCTAAATAGGTCATTTAAAATACAAACACTACAAAAAAATTAAGTTTAGTGATAAAATTTTATGTGACAATGTTAAAGTTGTCACTTCTTATATATATTAAGTGACAACAACTCAAATATTGTCACTAAAATGGTTTTCATAAACATACTAGTGACAAGAATTGTAAAAAAGTTGTCACTATTTACATTTAGCGATACCCCAAAAGTGACAACCAAAAAGTTGTCACTAAACCATAGTGACAATATTTATTGTCACTAGGTTATCACTAAAAGGGTGTCGCTAATTGTCAATAGTGACAACTTAATCACCATATATTTGTCATTAATAGCTATTAGTGACAACTTAAAAACATATATTGTCACTATTGCACTTGTCACTATTATTTGTATGACAAAATTAATATTTTTATCACTAAATGCATACAAAGAGTGACAACTTCCACATTATCACTTAATATTTTGTCACTTAAGCTCAATTTTCTTGTAGTGAAATAATATAACATCCAACACTTAAAAAGATAATAGAAAACACCAATTTATTAATACTTGCTCATAAGAAACTGAACACACAACGTCCCTAAAAAAGCAGTAAACTAAGACATGAGCAATACGCTTGCTCGACAATCTTCAAATAAAACTAAAGATAAAAAGATAAAGACTTGAATTAAAAGACATAATAATAATTAATCTATATAATTAATTAACCCTTAAAGTTTTCCCAATTATATTTGATCGGCACCAAATGAAGAGGAACCTTCTTCCTTAAATTAAGCCCAAACTCCTCCTCCATGTTCAACTCTTCGGGCTTCATCCCATTCGGTAGCTTCCAATCAAAACAATACAACAAATTCGAACAAACAAACATAACCGAAGTCAAACCCATATTTATCCCGGGGCACATCCTCCGACCAGACCCGAATGGCAAATACTCAAAATTCTGCCCTTTAAAATCAATGTCCTTTCCCTCAAACCTTTCGGGTCGGAACTCATCCGGGTCGTCCCAAATCTTCGGGTCACGCCCAATAGCCCAAGCGTTGACGAGTACCCGTGTCTTACCTAGCACGTCGTATCCACCGATCTTGCATTGTCGTATGGTTTCATGTGGGATCAAAAGTGAAGCTGGTGGATGTAGCCTAAGTGTTTCTTTCACAACCAATCTGAAGTAGGTGAATTTGTCGATTTCGATCTCGGGTACGCTCGGTTTTCTTCCAATTATGGATCGGATCTCATCTTGGACCTTTTTCATGACTCTGGGGTTTCTCATAAGTTCGGCCATTACCCATACCATTGTGACGGAACTTGTATCCACCGCACCTAGAAATATGTCCTAACATATATGAAGACATAATTAAATTCATTAGTTAGTTAGGTGCCGTGCATGTATATTAATTTTGTTGTTTTGTAATGACATAGATAGGTGAAGACGAGGACAAATTTCCTCAACAACAATTCAGTAGTCGTCTTGGCTGCTTCTCCAAGAATTACGCATAGTTTTTCATTGTTTGTGCATCATGTATGTATGCATGCAAGATTCACCTAGCTAATTTAATTTGGAGGTTTACTTAATATTTTGTAAAAAGAAAAATCTCTAAAAAAGTTTTATTTTTCAAATCAAGATAAAATAAGTGTAATATATAGCTTTTTATTTTAGAAAAAAAAAATCTTTTAAAACAAATAATGCATGTTATTTCAAGAGAAGGTAGTGATTGAGATGAATGTACAGAACATAATGAAATCGAGAAAAAAAAATCTTCAAAGATGGAAAAAGGGAAAATAAAAATAAATATAGATTTGAATTATATATATACCACAAGAATTGCCTTCATATGTTGTTTGGTCAACTTGACAACCGTGGACCTTTCCTTAGCCAAACCAAGCATAACATCAATAATATCTTCAGTCTCCGGTGTGGGCCGTGAAGAATCGAGATGTTCTTTAATAACCTTCTCAAAAAAAGTATCAAAACTCTTATAGCACCGGTTCAACCGCCAATGGAGCCCCGTGAGCAAATCAATCACCCACCCGAACCTCGGTGAGAAAAAATCCGAGGCCGAAAACCCACTCAACAAAGTCATGGCATCATCAATCACTTGTTTCAATTCCCCATGCTCGAATTGGTTTCCCCTATGGCTTGTCCCAAAGGCGATTCGGCAAATAACGTTGTTGGTAAGGGTGAACATTGTGTCGTTCATTTCCACTGGAGTCGGGGCATCTCGCTTGATGTTTTCGATTAGATGACCAACTTCAGCTTCTCGTACGTACCAGTAAGATTGAACTCTCTTAGAAGTGAAGAGTTCCATGACACACATTTTACGCATTTCTCTCCAATACTCGCCGTATGGAGAAAATGCCAAGTCCAAGAAATCGTACGAGATTTTCTTTTGGCCCCTAGAGAGAGGTCTAGTGCAACAATCGAGGTCGTGGGTTCGAAGGACTTCTCGTGCCATGTCAGGCGAGGAGACGACGAGGGTCGGGACCCGGCCGAGTTGGAAGAGCATGACGGGGCCGTATTTATGGGAGAACTTCCATAGGGACTGGTTTGGGAGTTTGCCAAGTTGGTGAAGGTTGCCTATGATGGGAAGCTTTGGTGGGGAGGGGGGGAAATTGTATTGTTTTGTTTTGTCGTCTTTTGAGGGGAAAATGAGGTAAATGATTGGGATGAGGAGTAAAAGAACTGCAGGAAGCCATGGAAATTGGAGGAAAAGTGAGGAAAAATCCATGATTTTGCTTAATTGGTATTCTTCTTTGTGTTTTTGGCTATGGAGAATGAAGAAATGAGTGTTACATGAGCCTAATTTATAGTGTTGAATTAATGTAGGTGCAAGCATCTTTTTTGAAACGTGGTGGAGGGCTACCCCACATCAACCAACTCATAATTTTGGGTTTGTTTTAGTTTGGCCATATCGAAATTGTATACCTATATTCTACTAGAACTATTTCAAATTATAAAAAAAATTGATATTTTGTTAATAATTTATGTACGATGGAATTATATATATTTGAATATAATCTCCGGCCACAGAAAGCATCAAATATTCTAGTATAAATAATATTTAATGTTTTAGTTTTTAAATAATTGGTCTGGAAATAGAAGCGATAGTAGATCGATTACAAAGAAAGTGAAGGAATCCCACTTGCCTTATTGATGTGTAACATTAAATCTTGCGGTTATTATTAATTTATTTTTGATACCTATTCCCATTTTTGACAATTGAGACTTACTTATCATTTTTTAAAGCTCTATCCACTTGTATAAATCCTAATAATTATATGATAAACATTATCGTACTTACCTACTATTGGATATTGTGTTGTATTTTGGTCCAATTATATTCCCTCCATTTCAAAATACATGTTGTTTAAAGTTGTTGCACATGAATTAAGTAAATAATTAATTATTTAAATTTTAGCAGAATAAAAGTCTTATGGTACAAAACTATCCTTGTAAAAAATACAAATATCTATAACTTCTCATATCTATCATTAATGATAAGGGTAAAATTGTCAATAAAAAAATTAAATCTCTCTTAGAATTCTTAAATGATATGTATTTTGAAATATTTTCTTTTTACTAAAACAATATATATTTTGAAATGGAGGGAGTATCAAAATTGAAATTGTTCCAATTAAACGAGTGACTTTAATTACCCCGACCATACTCAATTCGGGATAAAATTTGTGTGTATGGATTAACAAACAAATTTTGTGGATAAGCTTTGTGAATGATTCCATCTCTTAATTATGCTAACCATAACAAATAAATGTAACCTAACTAGTAATTCCTTTTTTTTTTTTTTTCCAAAACTATACAACGCTTAAAATGTTAACTAAAGCGTTGGACTCAGATTCAGACCTTGACTAAACATTTATTTGGAGTTTTGGTTCAATATCAATTTCTAATAATTCAGCGGATTTAGATCAATAAAGTTAGGATTTGGAATCCTAAGACTGTGGATGAGTTTGGGCTCAGTCTTGGGGGTTTCGTGATACCAGATTAAAAACTTTTCCAAATGAATTTTCACCAAATCCATGAAACTTAGCACAAACTTATTCACAAATCTACACTCAAACTCTCAAAATCTATAAAACATTAATTAGATACATTTTTCTCAAACTCTCTAAAAAAGGCATTGATTTGACACATAATACCTACTATTTTCCCAAAACCCGAACATCCAAACACAATTCATGTGGGGTTGCAACTTTTTCAGAATCACATAACCTAACATACAAAATCTATCAAATGATGTTTCAAAGGTTTCACCGAAACCATTTTTTTTAAACCGAGACCTCCGAAACCAAGCCAAAACCTTCCAAATATGGCCTAAGATCATAGGATTGGGTCTAAATTGAGAGTGACTTAATTTAAATGATTAAATTTACACTAAATTAATATTAAAATCCGATTTATTGACAACCCTAGCTCCTAGGTAACATGATTAGGGTTGAAAATCAAATCAAGCCTCGATACTTAACTCGAGCTCGTTTGATAAAAACTCGTTTGAGTTCGGTTTGTCACACTAATAAAACAAGCTTGAACATCATTTTTTGTTCAGTAACTTTTGTAGCTCGGCTCAAGCTCGAGCTCAATAAGTTAAAAATTGATAATATACATGTAAAATATCAAGCTATTTGATACTCAGCTCGAACTCGTTTGGTAAAAACTTGTTTGAGATCAACTAGTTAAACAATTAAAGCTCAAACACAAAATTTGAAACTCGATAAAATTCAAACCAAACGCCATATTTTTTTTAGCACCATATTATATCCCCCTAAATAATCTAATTAATATATTATATCCCCCTAAATAATCTAATTAATATGGTGGCGTCATTCTTAACAAATGCCTCTTACATGTATTACTACTGATTAAATTACACTGGTATATTGTAAGTTTTCTAAACTATGGAATTACTTGTTTAGATCCAACATTTTTTTTTTCATTTTTTAGAAGTATTCAGATCTTATATTTGAATTAATTTATTTACAGACGTGTCAGACACATTAATTGAGAACATCTCCCATCATGAATTCAAATTTGAGTTCGTCACATTGTAAGAATTCACACCAAAAAAAAAAAGATTTTCATCTTATTTATCTTGGAAATTGAAGTTTCAAAACAAAAGATTAATGAATCTGAGTTTTTAATTATCTTATGAACACTTGCATCACAAGATTCTAATCCATTTTTTTTTTATGAAACTACAATATTAATTAATTGGAATAATTACATGGACCTCCCCTGAGGTTTGGGATGATTATTGCCCAATCCCCTTGCAATTTCATAATTACATTCACCTCCCCCGACGTTTCGAAAACCTTACATTTTGATGATGTCATCAACGAATTTTTATTGAACTTCCTATTTTACCCTTGAGGTTACTGTAGCTATTTTGTTGGACAATTATACCCTTGTTATGTTTGGTACATAGAAGGGGTTTCTTTGCAATGTATATGTATAAGTATGGGTTCAAATGTTATAAATTTACATGAAACTTTTAATTAGTTTATTAGTGTATATGTATTCTTAAAATAAAAATATAATAACATATCAACGTTTTTTTCCAATTCTTTTCATAATGATTTTACAATTAAAGTACAAGGAAAAATAAATAAATTATGGTTTACTATAAGAAAAAAACATTGTAGAACATAAATAAAAAATGTAAATACATTCAACTTCACATTTAACAATTAATTTTAATAATTTTAATTTTTTTTCCTAATTAAAGTAAAAGAAGAAATGAATGAATTAGGTTTAAAAGACTAAATGAATTTTTAGTGTATATGTATTCTTAAAATAAAAATATAATAACACATCAATGATTTTTTTCCAAATTTTTTTCATAATGCTTTTACAATTAAAAGTAAATAATTTATGGTTAATTATAAGAAAAAAACATTGTAGATCATAAATAAAAAATGTGTATACATTCAACTTTAACATTTAACCTGTAATTTTAATACTTTAAATTTTTTTCATAATTAAATTACAAGGATAAAATAATGAATTACGTTTGATAATGAGAAGAAAAAAAACTTGAACAATAATTATTAGACATTATAAAAATGCTCACATGTTTACTAAATAATTTCTTAAACTTTTAACTAAAATAGTTATTATAAAATCAATAATTTTTTTATAAAATTCAAATACTCAATTTAATAAAATAGTTATTATAAAAGAGAGAATTGCAATTGTGGTACCAAACTATATACCGATTCTCACTTGTGGTACCATAAAAATCGAGGCCGACACATTTGGTACCACAATTTAAGAAATTGAATCACTTTTGGTACCACCGTTAAAATTGGACGTTAACTGATGACGTGGCAGTTAAGTTTTATTGCAAAATTGATACCATTACTTATGTTGACTGACAATTATACCCCTAACTTTTCAAGTTGTCAAAATAACCCCACACATTCAAATTTACTGACAATTTTAGTCCACATTGTTGCCTAATTTCAAAATTGGCTCAATAAGACACGTGCGGACCAATTTAGAGATTTTACTTATTATGTTTACATATTTGATAAAATATTAAAAATAAAACATATTTTTTAAATCTAAAATTTATATAATAATATTTATTAAAAAGATAAAATTATATATTATTTATAAAATAATTATAATTTACAAAAAAAAAAAAAAAAAAATCCCAAAACCCATCCCTACCAACCCCATCCCCATCCCCATCCCCGTAACCCCCTCCCCCAACCCAAATGGGATCTAATTTTGTGTATCATTTCACATCATTTTGTAAGAATTTTCAAATGTGGGGGGAGGTGGATGTAATTATGAAATTGCGCGGGGATTCGGCAATAATTAGCCCAAACCTCAGGGGAGGTCGATGTAATTATCCCTTGCAAGGGTAAATAAGACATTTTGTTAATCTGTTTTTTTTTTTAATTTTTTTTAATTAAAACTGACGAGAACAATTCATTTCACATCATTTTGTAATGTTTTTCAAACGTGGGGGAGGTGAATGTAATTATGAAATTGTGAGGGGATTGGCAATAATTAGTCCAAACCTCAGAAGAAATCGATGTAATTATCCCTAATTAATTTGAAGTGATCATCCATCACATGTCAATTTTCGATGTCGATAGGAGATATTTTGGCATAAGATACAATAATGCTCCATCAGAAAATTATTTTTACGAGTATAATTACGACTTTAGTTAAACGTTGAAACAAAATAATACTAATATAATAGGGTGGAAAACACCTTTTATTATAATTAATAATTCCATTCCATCATCCATAAACATAGATTGATACTAGTTCCCACCTCCCCGAAACTTTTTTATTACTAAATTGATCTCTAATTATAATTAAGTACGCCAATTATAGTTAATGGGAACCAAATGAAGAGGATACTTCTTATGAACAGTCAACCCCGCCTCTTCTTCCACGCCAATATCTTCTCTCTTCACCCCATTGGGCACCTCCCAATCAAAGCAATGCAACAAATTCGCAAGCGTAAACTCGATAGCCGTAGTACCCATCATCAATCCGGGGCAAATCCTCCGACCCGCCCCGAAAGGAATCAACTCGTAATGCCCTCCCCTGAAATCAACCTCGCTTTCCTCAAACCTGTCCGGGTTGAATTCATCCGGATCTTTCCAAGTATCCGGGTCCCTTCCGATGGCCCAGGCATTGACGTGGATCCTGGTGTTGGCCGGGACATCGTAGCCGCCGATCTTGCAGTGGTGCATCGATTCACGAGGGAGGAGGAGGGTGGCCGGAGGGTGGAGGCGGAAGGTTTCTTTGACCACCAATTTTAGGTATTTAAGATTTGGGATGTCGTTTTCGGAGACTTTGGGTTTTTTCCCCACGATTTTGCGTATTTCGGCTTGTACCTTTTTCATGACTCGGGGGTTTCGGGCTAGTTCGGTCATTGCCCACACCATCGTTAAGGAACTTGTGTCTATGGCCCCGATGAATATGTCCTGCAAGTGCAAACAATTATTCATCACAATTTAGACAAATTATTATAAAGAAATCAAGACGTCTACAATTTCAAAAATTAAAACCCAATATATCTATTTTAGAGAATGGCTTTAAAAGATGTGACAATAACAAAAAAAAAACTTGATGTACGAGGAAATCTTGATATCTACGATTCTACAATATTTATCAAAAACTCGATTCAAATATTTTAGTTGTTTTCATCAATATTTCATAATTCTGTAATTACCGAAAATTAGTTAATGCAAAAATGAAAAAGAAAAAAACTTTCTAATCCGTTTTCTATGTTATTTGCACATTAATGAACGAATCCAATTCATATTTCGCATATACCTGAATTGCATAAATGATATCAAAAATCAGACAAGAAAAAACTCCAAAGACTTAGACAGATTGACATGCTGAATGAAAGAAGAAATCTAGAATATTGTCACAAACTCAATTCAAATCATTATTTGATATATAGATTCAATCCAACAATTAGTACTTTTCTCAAAAAAATAATTAAAAAAAAATCAATAATGAGTACTATTTATAAGCATATGATATTAATGATGAGATGCATATTTTCAATTACCATAAGAATTGATTTGATGTGGTCTCTGGATAATTTCACCGACGCCGTTTTGTCTTTAGACAAGCCAAGCAAAACATCGATAATGTCCTCATGTTCCGACTTTGGTCTATTGGGATCAAGATGTTCATCAATAACCTTTTCAAAAAATCCATCAAAATTGCGAAATAATTTCTCCAATCTCCTGTGGAGCCCCGTGATCACATCAAAAACCCACCCGTATTTTGGAAAGAAATCCGCAACCCAAAAGCTACTCAACATAGCCATAGCTTCATCAATAGCTTCTTGAAACTTACCATACCCTTCAAATTGTTGCCCTTCATAACTCTTACCAAAAGCAATGCTACAAATAACATTATTTGTAAGGGAAAATATTTTTTCATTAACCTCAATTGGTTTATGTGACAAATCAGAAATTGAATTGATCATACGAGTTACTTCTTTCTCCCTTACATGCCCAAAAGATTGAACCCTTTTCACTGTAAAAAGTTCAATGACACAAAGTTTACGAATTTCTCTCCAATATTCACTATAAGGGCCAAAAGCCACATCTAGTAAATTATAGGAAAGTTTCATTGCACCATAGGAGTAGGGCCTAGAACAACATTCTAAATCATGGGTTTTGAGTACTTGTTTGGCCATTTCGGGGGACGATATAATGAGGGCCGGAACTTGACCGAGACGTAGAAGCATGACGGGACCATATTTTTGTGCAAGTTTCCATAATGAACGATGTGGGATTTTTCCGAGTTGGTGTAAATTGCCAATGAAAGGTAGTCTTGGAGGACTTGGGGGAAGATTGTGAATAGTCCTTTCATTTCTTGATTTTGATTGAGAAAGTAACCAAAGTAAGGGGAGGATGAGAAGGAGAATTATTGCAAACCATGGCGAAGAAAGAAAAGGGTACAACTCCATGAGTAGAGATTTGAACATGAGATTGATAAAAATGGTCCTGGATTTTTGAGAAATTAATAGGAATACATGTTGGTTTTATGCTTACTTGCATCATTTTGCTTCCATATTTTGTGGTTTAATTGTAATTAAATTTCAAGAATCTCCAGGTCATGTAGTGGATAAATTTTAGGTTGGGGGCAAAATTGTATTTTTAGTCCACCATTAACACTTTTGGTCATATACTTTTTAAAACTATAATTTTAATCTTAACTTCAAAGTAATTTTTCACAATCGTTAGAAAGTTTATAAAATTGTACTTCTGATTTAAAATTTTAGAATATTTTGCACGTTTGGTCCACTAGGATAGTATGTTTAGCTTTTTTTTTTTTTTTTTGGTCACAAATTGTCTTAGTGTTACAATTTTCATCCAAAAGAAGGTGACAGGGATAAAAAACGCCATCATTCTGAAAAATGGAGACAATATATTAGTGTAATTTTATGAAGTACAGGACTATGAATGCAAAGAATACAGTCATAGGAGATTACAAACGCAAATCTTATTCTGTGCATATCTACAATTTATAAAATATAGCAGGTACACTCCTTGTGAGTAATTTATTGAATTCTTGTTTTGTTTTGTGCATACCTACCATTCATAAAAGTCAATTTAATTAATCAGTTGGTGGTATTCACCAAAAGCCATAAATATTTGTACCAAGAAGTAGAGACGTGAGGAATTTTTCAAACCCACTCTTCAAATTAAACAGATGGGAAGATATTATACTAGGTCATGAAGCTCAATAAGGCAATAGAGATAAGTCATAGGAAAATTAACATGACAAATGGTCATACATCACCTGTGTAAGCAAACATAGAAATTCCCAATAAATTTTTATTCTCTTTCAGTCAAACTAAATTAGAAAAATATTTAATTTTCTTAATAATTTATTTAGAGATGGATGTAAATTAATATATATACAATCTTTTCAGAAAAATTGAAAGTCTGGTCATAAAAATTGTGAATAAAACAGTTATGTTATGAAGTAAAATTTGATTAACATTATAAGGATTGGGATATACATTTTAAGATATATATATATATATATATATATATATATATATATATATATATATATATATATATATATATATATATATATATATATGTTGGGATTGTTAATAATTTTAGTAACAACTAGAAAAGCGCACGTGCATTGCATATGAATGCACGTGATTAACTAATTTCCTATAATTATTTATACTATGGTCTTAATGACATAGCATATAATTTTTTTGACTAAATCACTTTAATTATTACTACGTTGTTACCAAAAATTTAAAGTTTTTATCATATATACCTAAAACAAATACTTGAAAATAAAAAAAAGGAACTATAATTATTAAGTATTTCTAACCTACCATTAGAATGACTAAATGAATGGACAACATCAATTTTTTTCTTCATTGACCTTGATATTTTCATCTAAACAAATTTTTACAAGTTAACCCCTTTTTTTCCACCAGTTTTATCGGTTATACCTGTCTTTTACTGAGTTCATCCACTTTTAATTACATGCCTAATCCATTTTAAAAAAAAAAATTCTCCTCAGTTTTGTTGAGTAAACCTCTTTAATTGATTTAACCCTTGAGTTTACCATTTTTTTGTTATTTTAATATGTTCTTTTATAGATTTCACCCGTTTTTACATTGAGTTTAATTACCATTTTTTTTTATGTTATTTTAATTCCTTCTTTCACTGAATTCACCCATTTTTTGTGGTTTATACCATTTGCTAATCAATTCACTCATTATCTCCGGTTTAACCTAATTTTAGTTGATTTTACTTACTCTTTTGCTGATTTAACCTATTTTCTCGAATATTTCACCTTTTTTTCTCAATTTAACTCTTTTTTTTTGTTCATGTTCTTTCATCGATTTGACCCATTTTTCGTTATCCCATATTTAGCCGATATCATTCATTTTTTACTGACTGTACCAATTTTTGTTTCTTTAATACAAAACTAGACATCCATTCCACTATATCAATAACTTATTGGTGTTTAAATTCAATTTTAATACGCTTCTCAACAAAAAGAATTTTAGATTTTCATCTTATTTATCTTGTAAATTGAAGTTTCGAAAGATTAATGAATAAGAGTTTTTAGTATTATCTAATGAACACTTGCATCACGAGATTCTACTCCAATTTTTTTTTTTTTTTTAAACTACAGTATTGATTAATTTGAAGTGATCATTCATTACATCACAAATTTCTATGTCGATAGGAGATCTTTTGGCAAAAGATACAATAATGCTCCATCAGAAAATTATTTTTATGAGTATAATTACGACTTAAGCAAAACGTTCAAACGGCTGGCGATATTGCCAAAGCAACAATTGTTTATGTCAGAGCTCAAATTTTTTATTGACTAATTTACCCTTCAATAAGTGGAAACTAAAGGTTAAGTGGTTAACCCATGTATCTCGACCCTCCTACTTCTCTCCCTTTGGCAGTTTTCGCCTTCTTTTTGCTTAACATTATTATTCTGAAGTCTTTCATACGATTCAGTTTCTTTAAGAAAAATTGCGAATATGAAAAAATTGTGTTTCTTTCCCCAACCAATTGCACCCAACTTTGGTGTGCACTCTGTTTGCTGTATTAACTCAGAAAATGAAAAAATCAGCGACAAAGAATTGGGATTTCTTCAAGGGTGGTTGCCCTCCATCCACCAATGATTTTTTACCATTCCGTAAAAAGTAACAGCCCATTAATTTATAGAAAAAAAAAAATTGTAAGTTTGTGTTCTGGTTCACTTTAATCGAAATTGACTAATCCTTTGATAAATTCTTGTTATATTTGTTGAATTCCTCATATGGGATTGCTGCGAATTTGTAAACATATTCTACGAATTAAAGCATATTAATGTACTAAGAATATAATTATCGGATTAATGAGCAAATGGAAACCCATCAATGTCGTCACCGAAGAGTGAAGAGGAAATGGGCGAAACTTGTTTCTTCCGATTGAATTAGAAAACTTGAAAATATATATTCCCTAACAGAGAATTTCATTGTTGGAACTGGGAAAGAGGATTTTTTGTTTGAAATAAAGATTCTCAAAAATCTGCTTCTGCTTCAAATGAAGCCTAACAAAATAGATGAAAATTTAATTTTTTGTGTAAGGGTAAATTAGGAATTTAAAAAATTATGTTCTGACAGCAACAATTGCTGCTTTGACAATATCGCTAGCCCAAAATAATATTATTGGTGGAAGACACCTTTTATTATAATTAAAAATTCCATTCCGTCATCCATAAACATAGATTGATACTAGTTCCCACTTCTCCCAAACTTTATTACTAAAATGATCTCTAATATAATTAACCACGCCAATTATATTTAATGGGCACAAAAAAATATAATTAAGCACGCCAATTATAGTTAATGGGAACCAAATGAAGAGGATACTTCTTATGAACAGTCAATCCCGCCTCTTCTTCCACGCCAATATCTTCTCTCTTCACCCCATTGGGCACCTCCCAATCAAAGCAATGCAACAAATTCGCAAGCGTAAACTCGATAGCCGTGGTACCCATCATCATCCCGGGGCAAATCCTCCTACCCGCCCCGAAAGGAATCAACTCGTAATGCCCTCCCCTGAAATCAACCTCACTTTCCTCAAACCTGTCCGGGTTGAATTCATCCGGATCTTTCCAAGTATCCGGGTCCCTCCCGATGGCCCAGGCATTGACGTGGATCTTGGTGTTGGCCGGGACATCGTAGCCGCCAATCTTGCAGTGGTGCATCGATTCACGAGGGAGGAGGAGGGTGGCCGGAGGGTGGAGGCGGAAGGTTTCTTTGACCACCAATTTTAGGTATTTCAGATTTGGGATGTCGTTTTCGGAAACTTTGGGTTTTTTCCCCACGATTTTGCGTATTTCGGCTTGTACCTTTTTCATGACTCGGGGGTTTCGGGCTAGTTCGGTCATTGCCCACACCATCGTTAAGGAACTTGTGTTTATGGCCCCGATGAATATGTCCTGCAAGTGCAAACAATTATTCATCACAACAAAAACTTCCAATGAGACAAATTATTATGGGGAATTTGGCCAGATGCCACTGCCAAATGTTTCCTTTTTTTTTTTAATACAAAATTTAATTAAAAAAGCTAAATAAAAACTTAAAAAATTACAAACAACCCTCTCTATTCCTTAATCCATAACAAAACACCCCACTTCAATAATTAAAAAAAAAAAATTGATTTTTTTCTTTCTTCCCCCCAACTCTAAACCATTCTCTTTTTCAATTTTTCCCCAATTTTAACTCCAATTTCTCACAAATTTTTCAAATTTGGTTTGTTGTTTGGCATTTGGTATGAACAAAAGCTAAACGCCAAATCTTCATGGCGTCTGGCGTCTAGGACTAGACGCCAGACGCCAGACGCCACGATAATCTCACCGCGGTGAGGATTTACTCACCGCAGTGAGTTGGTCTTGGAGTCTGACTTCTGTCCCAGACGCCAAAATCCACAAAGTGAACGCCAATGTGAGTGGAGTTTGGCATTTGACAGTCAAATGCCAAAAGCCACAAGATCTTAAAACTCACCTAGGTGAGCTTCGGGGCCTTTGGCGTTTGTTCTTCCCAAACGCCAAACGCCAAAAAAGGCGAAAGTATCAGCATATTTTTTTCGGGTTTTTTCTACCAATCACTCAAAAAGGCCTGAACATGCTTATATGATAATTGTATATTATTACCGTGTTCTATGACTTAATTCATGCTCGTTATTTTGTTGTTGATATTTAGATTGATATCTGTTGAATTGAAAATCTTGACAAAGTTATGATTTACGGAGGATATAATGTTACTGTAAGTGTCACTTCTCCATTCGGGATAAATCGACAAAATTTTACAAAATTGACTAATATTTACAAAGTTATGATTTACGGAGGATATAATGTTACCGTAAGTGTTACTTCTCCGTTCGGGATATAAATTGACCAAATCTTATAAAATTGACTAATCTTTACAAATTTATGATTTACGGAGGATATAATGTTACCGTAAGTGTTACTTCTCCATTCGGGAGATAAATCGACAAAATCTTACAAAATTGACTAATCTTTACAAAGTTATGATTTACGGAGGATATAATGTTACCAAAAGTGTTACTTCTCCGTTCGGGATATAAATTGACTATCTTTACAAATTTATGATTTACGGAGGATATAATGTTACCGTAAGTGTTACTTGTCCGTTCGGAAGATAAATCGACCAAATCTTACAAAATTTACTAATCTTTACAAAGTTATGATTTACGGAGGATATAATATGTTTTGACCAAATTTTACAAAATTGGCTAATCTTTACAAAATTATGATTTGCGGAGGATATAATGTTACTGTAAGTGTTAATTCTCCTTTCGGGTGATAAATTGACCAAATCTACAAAATTGTCTAATATTTACAAAATTATGATTTGCGGAGGATATAATGTTACTGTAAGTGTTACTTCTCCTTTCGGGTGATAAATTGACCAAATTTTACAAAATTGGCTAATCTTTACAAAATTATGATTTGCGGAGGATATAATGTTACTGTAAGTGTTAATTCTCCTTTCGGGTGATAAATTGACAAAATCTACAAAATTGGCTAATATTTACAAAATTATGATTTGCGGAGGATATAATGTTACCATAAGTGTTACTTCTCCGTTCGGGTGATAAATTGACCAAATTTTACAAAATTGGCTAATCTTTACAAAATTATGATTTGCGGAGGATATAATGTTACTGTAAGTGTTACTTCTCCTTTTGGGTGATAAATTGACCAAATCTAAAAAATTTCAGGATTAGGGATGATAAATTGACCAAATCTAAAAAATTTCAGGGTTAGGGTTAGGTTGGGTTAGGGTTAGGGTTATGGTAAGGTTAATTGCGTTTGACATTTGACAAACCAAATGCCAAAATCCACAAAGTGGCGTTTGGCATTTGATCAAATGCCAAACGCCAATGTGAGTGGAGTTTGACAGTCAAATGCCAAAAGCCACAAGATCATAAAACTCACCTAGGTGAGCATAAAACTCACCGCGGTGAGCTTCAGGGTTTGGCGTTTGTTCTTCCCAAACGCCAAACGCCAAAAAAACGCGAAAATATCAGCAGATTTTTTTTTCGCGTTTTTTCTACCAGTCACTCAAAAATTCAGGTTTATGTTGTTCTCCTTTCTTTTCCTCTTTGATTTGAGTGAAATGTGTGTGAAAATTTTTAATTTTGGGAGAAAATTGAATCAGGGTTTTTAGAGATAATGAAAAATAGAAGAAATGGGGTTTGATTTTGATTTTTTAAAATTTATGGGTATAGTTAATAATTTATTAAATTGTAATTTAATTAGGAAGAGTTAATTAAGTTAGTTATGTTAATTAATCAACTCAATGACATTTTTCAAATTTTTAAACATTTAATGGCATTTTTCTAATTTTGTAATTTTTCAAAGAAATCTAGACATCTACAATTTCAAAAATTAAAACCCAATATATCTATTTTAGAGAATGGCTTTAAAAGATGTGACATTAACAAAAAAAAAACTTGATGTACGAGGAAATCTTGATATCTACGATTCTACAATATTTATCAAAAACTCGATTAAAATATTTTAGTTGTTTTGATCAATATTTCATAATTATGTAATTACCGAAAATTAGTTAATGCAAAAACGAAAAAGAAAAAAACTTTCTAATCCGTTTTCTATGTTATTTGCACATTAATGAACGAATCCAATTCATATTTCGCATATACCTGAATTGCATAAATGATATCAAAAATCAGACAAGAAAAAACTCCAAAGACTTAGACAGATTGACATGCTGAATGAAAGAAGAAATCTAGAATATTGTCACAAACTCAATTCAAATCATTATTTGATATATAGATTCAATCCAACAATTAGTACTTTTCTCAAAAAAATAATTAAAAAAAAATCAATAATGAGTACTATTTATAAGCATATGATATTAATGATGAGATGCATATTTTCAATTACCATAAGAATTGATTTGATGTGGTCTCTGGATAATTTCACCGACGCCGTTTTGTCTTTAGACAAGCCAAGCAAAACATCGATAATGTCCTCATGTTCCGACTTTGGTCTATTGGGATCAAGATGTTCATCAATAACCTTTTCAAAAAATCCATCAAAATTGCGAAATAATTTCTCCAATCTCCTGTGGAGCCCCGTGATCACATCAAAAACCCACCCGTATTTTGGAAAGAAATCCGCAACCCAAAAGCTACTCAACATAGCCATAGCTTCATCAATAGCTTCTTGAAACTTACCATACCCTTCAAATTGTTGCCCTTCATAACTCTTACCAAAAGCAATGCTACAAATAACATTATTTGTAAGGGAAAATATTTTTTCATTAACCTCAATTGGTTTATGTGACAAATCAGAAATTGAATTGATCATACGAGTTACTTCTTTCTCCCTTACATGCCCAAAAGATTGAACCCTTTTCACTGTAAAAAGTTCAATGACACAAAGTTTACGAATTTCTCTCCAATATTCACTATAAGGGCCAAAAGCCACATCTAGTAAATTATAGGAAAGTTTCATTGCACCATAGGAGTAGGGCCTAGAACAACATTCTAAATCATGGGTTTTGAGTACTTGTTTGGCCATTTCGGGGGACGATATAATGAGGGCCGGAACTTGACCGAGACGTAGAAGCATGACGGGACCATATTTTTGTGCAAGTTTCCATAATGAACGATGTGGGATTTTTCCGAGTTGGTGTAAATTGCCAATGAAAGGTAGTCTTGGAGGACTTGGAGGAAGATTGTGAATAGATCTTTCATTTCTTGATTTTGATTGAGAAAGTAACCAAATTAAGGGGAAGATGAGAAGGAGAATTATTGCAAACCATGGCGAAGAAAGAAGAGGGTACAACTCCATGAGTAGAGATTTGAGCATGAGATTGATAAAAATGGTCCTGGATTTTTGAGAAATTAATGGGAATACATGTTGGTTTTATGCTTACTTGCATCATTTTGCTTCCATATTTTGTGGTTTGTAATTAAATTTCAAGAATCTCCAGGCTATGTAGTGGATACATTTTAGGCTGGGGGCAAAATTGTATTTTTAGTCCATCATTAACACTTTCGGTCATCTATATACTTTATAAAACTGTAATCTTAATTTCAAAGTAATTTTTCACAATCATTAGAAAGTTTATAAAATTGTACTTTTGATTTAAAATTTTAGAATATTTTGCATGTTTGGTCCAATAGGATAGTATGTTTAGTAGTTTTTTTTTGTCACAAATTATCGTAGTGTTGCACTTTTCATCCAAAAGAAGGCGATGAAACTAAAAATGCCATCATTCAAAAAAATGGAAACAATAACAATATATTAATATAATTTTATGAAGCACAAGACTAAAAATGCAAAGAATACAGTCATAGGAGATTACAAACGCAAATATTATTCTGTGCACATCTACAATTTGTGAAAGGGAAATTTACATAGACATCCCCTAGCTATTACCCTAATTACAAGAAATTACCCTCTTATTTCAAATATGACAAAGACACCCCCTCGAGGGGTGTATTGGTAATATATTTTAGGGGGTGTATTGGTAATATATTTTATGTTATAGGGGGTGTCCTTGTAATATAGTTTTCGGTTGGGGTGTGTTATTGTAATATTTAAAACAAGAGGGTAAATTCCTGTAATTAGGGTAATAGTCAGGGGTGTCTATATAAATTTCCCTTTGTAAAGTATAGCAGGTACACTCCTTGTGAGTGATTTATTGAATTCTTGTTTTGTGCATACCTACCATTCATATAAGACAATTTAATTCAGTTGGTGGTATTCACCGATAGCCATAAATTAATATTTGTACCAAGAAGTAGGGACGTGAGGAATTTTTCAAACCACTCTTTAAATTAAACAGATTGTACTGAATGATTGTTTACCTTACAAAAAAAAAAGTACTTTTTTTTGACAAAAAAACACAAGAAACTCAATGGAGTTTCTAGGGATTTTTTGCACTTTGCACCCCCGAAACATGGGAAATAAGCCCTTTGCACCCCCGAAACTTAGATTTAGCACTTTGCACCCTCTTTTATTTTTAGGCAAAAACTCATGGGTAAAATCGGTAATTCAATTATAAATATTTGGTACTTTGAAACAAGACTAGTGTTGCAATTGCAAGTGATGCACATTCTGCTATTTATAAGAAGATAAAACTGCTAATAAATTGATTTAGTTGGCATTTATTTCAAAGGGGTAACAAGCTAGGAATCTTTTTCCATCAACCTTAAATTTTTGAATTAAATCATCAACTCAAGATATAAAACTGCTAATAAACTGATAGCTTAACACATAAAATGCTATAAAAAATGTCACAAAAGCATAAAAAAGTTATCATGTGTGTATTCTAGCTTTTTTTAATATTTAAAAGTCACTTCAAATGTGGCTAATATTTAGGAATGAGCTTCAATTTAATATATTTTGTTTCAATTTCATGTAGCCTTTAAGTTTAGGATCCTACTTATTTCAGTCATTATTTCGTTGGGCAAAGTTTACTACTAGAATCTACAAATGTAACAAGAAGCTCGAATGCTAACAACCTACCAAAAAAAAATACTTGCATGCTTAATAAATTCAGTTATTAAAAAAAATGTCAAATTAGGTTATATAGTCCAAATTATTAAAATTTATTTTTACATAGTAACCAATTGTAAGGAAAGCCATATCATATTTAGGTGACATTTGTCATCACTAGTTAAACTAAAATGTAAAATTAGAAACCATCAAGGGCCAAAATTTTATTTTTGGTCCTCTAAAGTTGATGCATTTTAAAATTGGTCATTTATTGGGGTACCTCGATAATATACGTCATTTATTGTGTCAATATCATCAATTTCAGTTCTTATCATCGATTTTTTTTAATTATCATAAAAAAGCATCAATTTATGTAATATTTGACCTATCACATGGTTTGTACTTACAATTTTCTAGCATTCTCTATGGATAAAACTTAGGCCCTTCTTGGCCGCACACATGGACTATGTAGAGTTTAACTCAACTATTTGATGTTAAACGTGATTCTCGCGGTTATTTTACCATCATCTTGGATTTTCTGATTGACTACTATATTTTATGAGTCTTTTTGCAATTATTATTTTGCTATATTATACTTTTCTAATGTTGTCATCATATTGCACATTTTTTACATGTGGATATATGAATATGAAAAAAGAGATTTCATTATTATTTTTATGTGTTGTTAAGGCATCTACACCGACAAGGGGGAGGGGGAGTCAGTGAAGAGGTCTTGATTTTCGATCATTTTCACCCAGGAGGGGGAAGGGGTGGGGCAGTTGATGGGAGGTGGGTGGGGCGGTCTACGGGGTTGGGGTGGTGGTGGCTGAACCGAACCATTTTGTGTGTTTTTTTTGCAATCAATATGTTGCTAAATTATACTTTTCTAATGTTGTCCTCATATTGCACATTTTTTACACGTGGATACATGAATATGAAAAAAGGGATTTCATTATTATTTTTATGTGTTGTTAAGGCATCTCCACCGACAAGGAGTCACCTGTGTAAGCAAACAAAGAAATTCCCAATAAATTTTTATTCTCTTTCATCCAAAACTAAATTACAAAAATATTTAATTTTCTAAATAATTTATTTATAGATGGTTGTAAATTAATATACAATCTTTTCAGAAAAAATCGAAAGTCTGGTCATAAAACTTGGGAGTAAAACATATATTTTATGAAGTAAAATTTAATTATCATTATGAGGATTGGGATATACATTTAATATATATATATATATATATATTGGGATTATTTTTAATTTTAGTAACAATAATGGATAGATATATGTATGAGTTTTCCACCCAAGATACATGGTTGGGCCAAGTGGTAGCGGCTTGTGACATCTAGGGGCGAAATTCAAGTTTGAATTTTACTGGATTCACTACATTTGAGAGGACATATACCTAATACGCTCTCCGATCTGAGCTGTAAATACACAATTTATTAAATAAATAAAAAAATGTATGAGTTTTCTATTCTGAATTAGTAGTGTTTATTAGAGCATATAATTCATCACTCTAATGCATGTAATATATAAGCGAAATATTTTTGTTAGACTATAAAACTTCAAATAATTTCTGAATTCCATTTTTAATTTCCGTAACAGAATTCTATAAAGCTTCATTAACTTACATACATGTTATTTCCACAAATACATATATAGACTGATCACAAGACTAATAACGTCAAAGTATTAGAGAACACGTACTAATGTTAATGTTATTCTGACTTTAATAATTATTAGAAGTATAAAACTTGTTTAGTTTAAGAATTGTATATATTAATTAAGTATGAATGCCTAACATTCAAAAATAAATTAGTAAGAACTAAAGTATAGAGAGAACAAAACAATTTCTATAGTTGATACTTAAGTCTAAAAATAAATTTGAAGTACTATATTTGAGCTCCACAACAACTAACTCCTTAAAAAAATCACCTTCAATAAATTTAGTTGATCCCACAATTAAACCGTGCAGAGTGAACAACAAATTACCTCTATTTGTAATTGTTAAAAGCAATTTACATATTTGTGATAAAT
This sequence comes from Penstemon newberryi var. newberryi, assembly GCA_030819805.1. Classification (NCBI taxonomy): domain Eukaryota; kingdom Viridiplantae; phylum Streptophyta; class Magnoliopsida; order Lamiales; family Plantaginaceae; genus Penstemon; species Penstemon newberryi. Next base: position 47,333,196 of record JAUALY010000001.1, read on the forward strand.
AAAAGACATATTATCACCATGCATTTTTGTAAAAGCAACACCCTGACTCTCTCTTAGTTTTTGCATTTTCAAAGAGGGGTAAAGTACTTCTTAGGCAATATCACATGGAGGTAAAATACTTATTATGCAAAATATCCTGGGGTGAGGGTTAAATTGTATTTTATTTTGTCAATGTAGAGTTAAATTAGTCAATGTTTTTCACATCAAAATGAATTATCATAAACATTTTGTAGCGTGCAGTGAGCATTGAGCAACAATTCCATGAGAAGGGAGTTAAAATGCTCATTATTATATCATAGGGAGGAAAATAGTCCATTGAGTATATCATGAAGAAGTAACCTGCAAAGAGTGGGTACGTTGAGGCAAAAAAAATTCGTTCAAAATTTTATTATTCTTAATTTAAACTTATAAATTTACAAATACACGCCTGAAGGTTAAAATGTGCCTTGCATGGATCGGTAAAACAAATAATGGATATGAGGGACTCGGGTTCTATATACACCATATGGAGTTTTTTTTTTTCCCCGATAAATGATAATATATGAAGTATAAAGGTGTCAAAAATGTTATATAGGAGGGAGCATTTGTGATATTCACCATATTATAATTTATGGATGGAAAAACTTAATAATATACCACAATACTAAAAGTATATTGCAACATGCAATGATTCAAAACACATTTTCAATGACACAAAAATAGTCACTACTGCAACCTCCACCCTCACACTATGTCCTGAAACATTGAAGTATTAAATTTAGAGTTGTCTGTAAGCACTGGCGTCCAATCGCGGCTGCGCAAGTGCGAGTAACGGCTTGGCAAGAAGCAAGTCGCCTTTAGATTCAGCCAAATCAATCTTTGGCACGCCATTTGGTGCATTCCAAGTGAACCCATGAATAAGTCTAGCCAAAAGCATGGTTGTCATTGTCGAACCAAGTAAGACACCAACACAACCTCGTCTTCCGGTACTAAAAGACAACATATTAAGTTCTGTATCCCCTAGAACAACATCAGAGGCATCATCATGGTCATGGATGTGCCGCTCGGGCATGTACTTGAGTGGCTCGTTCCAAACCCTTGGGTTTCGTCCAAGGCCAGGACGACTAAACAACACATGGCTATCTTTTGGTATTAAAAAGCCAGAGACAATTGTATCTTTTGTGGATACATGTGGGACGTTAAAAGGTGCCATAGGATGTAACCTGAATGCTTCCCTTGCACAAGCCTTCACAAAATTCAGTTTAGATAAATCGGACTCTTGTACTAATCTGTCTCTCCCGACCACATCATCCAATTCTTTGTGTGCTTTACGGAAAATATCAGGTTGATTAATCATCTCCGCGATAGCCCACTCAATTGCATTTGACGGATTATCCACTGTGGCTAACATTATTTCCTGTTTATGCAATATATAAGATATTTATCATTCCTTTTCATAACTAATTCAAATGAGCATTAATTCTCAGTAAATTAAATGGTCTGATGAGTACTTACAGTAATTTGAGCTTTGATTTCTTCAATTGTTAACAAAGGATTGTTCGCTAAGCTGTCGTCCTTGAGATTGATGAGAACATCAAGAATGTCATCTTCTTTTTCTTTCATCCCGTTATTCCACATTTGAACCCTTTCATCAATCTCTGGATCTTGGTATTTGGTTACATTTTCATATGCCTTTTTCAAGATTCTTTTGTATCCATCAAAATCGAATACTTCCAACCATGGAATGTAATCAGCAATGCCAAACCCATAGAGATACGCGAGTATTGTGAATAATCCTTGTACATGTTCTTCCTCTTCCAAACCGGGGCCTCCATCTTCCATTCCTTTCCCGAAGAACCTCTTGTTGAACACAAGTCTCCTAATCACATTTCCACAATAATGTTGTGCCACATTTCTCACATTCACCATGCCATTTGTCGATGAGTTTTGGCTCAGATTGAAGACATAATGTACAAGGTGGTCTGCTTCTTCGGCTCTTTTATCATGAAACCAACGGTGCTTTGCCATTGAAAGCACTTCGGTGGCAAGAACTCTTCTCATTTTCTTCCACTGGTCACCAAGAGGTGAAAGGGCTGCAGTTAGGTACCCTTTGCTTGAAATTCTACCAGACATACAATAAGGTCTTGAAGAAAATATTACGTCTTGTTTTTTCAAGAATTCTCGAGCAAGTTCAGGCGATCTAACAGGAATTAAATGAACCCCACCAATACGGATACATGCAATCTCGGTGTTCATTTCATCCATAACTTGGTCTATCCACCGAAACATTGGCTTGTTCTTTATCATTTGGAATAGGGATCCAAAGATTGGCAATGGTGTTGGTCCTGGTGGAAGAGTGACTCTTGATCTGTTTCTTTTCAAGTAGAAGACTAGAGCCACCAGTAGCAATGGCACAAGTAACCATAAAGATGATGATGTCTCAATTTTTTCAATTGAGAATGGGCTTGTTTTGTTATTCATGGCTTAAATGGATGGATGCTAATTTGGTGTTAAAATTCACTTTGTAATTAGTTATGAAAAATGCTTTTGAATTGAAACAAGACTAGTGTTGCAATTGCAAGTGATGCACATTCTGCTATTTATAAGAAGATAAAACTGCTAATAAATTGATTTAGTTGGCATTTATTTTCAAGGGATAACAAGGAATCTTTTTCCATCAACCTTAAATTTTTTAATTAAATCATCAACTCAAGATATAAAACTGCTAATAAACTGATAGCCACATAAAATGCTATAAAAAATGTCACAAAAGCATAAAAAAAGTTATCATGTGTGTATTCTAGCTTTTTTTAATATTTAAAAGTCACTTCAAATGTGGCTAATATTTAGGAATGAGCTTCAATTATCTAATCCAATTAAAGAATATTAATTTGAAACAAATTTATAGTCTTAGTCTATTTTATAAAAAATCATATAAAATTTTCAATCCTTCAAAAAATTAGTTGATTTCTCGTAACTTCCGATGAATTTTCACCTTAGTTGGGTAGTAAGACTAACATGTTAATTGAATCAGCAAACCTTATCTATCATAATTACAAAGTGTAAAACCCTACTAATTTCATGAATCAAAATTAAATGTTCTCGTCTTAAATTCAACAAAGGATACGAGAATATATTTTGTTAGGTGGCATCTAAAATGTTAGGGTGGGCACGGGGCGAGTTTGAGGTTAGAGATCATATGGGTATAGTAAATTTCGGGATTGACACATTTCATCCCAAACTCGGCCCGTAATAATTCGGGTACTCGAAAACTGTTACGGAATTATTACGGAACGGGATTACAGGTCCCATATTATTTTAAACTATCAATTCTTCACCCACCTAACAAAATTGAATTACAATATTTTGAATAAAATTTTGTATGTAATAGATTAGCACTACTAGAATAAGATGAAATTTCAACGGAAATTTCGACAGATTTTACAAAAAATTTCGACAGATTTTAGAACCGAGACAAAAAAAAATTATTGTAGAAGAAGAAGTGGTAGAGCCATAGAGACTATGAGAGTTTTTAGAACCGAGACAAACTTAATGTATTAATAACTATTGTACAATTTAAAAAATATTCGGGTAAGTAAAAAAAGTTATTCATTAGATAATGTTAATTAATTAATTAATTGATATATAAGTGAAGTGTATAATAATAATAATAATAATAAAAAGATATAGACGGGTTCGGGTATTCGGAGTTGGAGAGGCTAATTCCAAACATGTCCCATATTCTCCAAAAAAATACGAATTTTCAAGTTTGGGTACCCAAACCCAAAAAAATTCTCGTCCCGTTCAGGTATTTTAAAAAGGGGACGTGTATGGTTTGAATTGCCCGAACCAACGCCCACCCCTACTAAAATGTTAACAAATTTGTATAACCTCCTCTGAAGAGAAGAGAAAAAGTTTGAAAAATAAAGTTGTTATTTTTAAATGGAAAATATTATTAATAATAGAGAATGAAGTATGTATGAGATTTCATAAAAACTACTTTTTATACCAAATTTTAGTTCGAAAAACACATTTGGTATCAAATTTTTTGAAAAAAATCATTTCATACCATGATTCACACCCTCTTGACACATTTAGTTTTCATGATCAATTTTCGGACGGAATTCAGCATACCCACCATTGTTAACTTAACGGTCACGTGAGCGGCACATGCTGAATTCCGTCTGAAAATTGATCATGAAAACTAAATGTATCAAGAGGGTGTGAATTATGATATGAAATGTGTTTTTCGAAGAACTTGGTATCAAATTTGTTTTTAGAATTAAAATTTGGTATCAAAAGTGTGTTTTCTCAATTTCTTATGCATATATGTATGTGTGTGCCTGTGCCTGTGCCCTCGCGCGTTTCTACTATCAAGATATCAACTTTTTTTATTTTGAACCATAGGACAACAAGGGACATTCTTCCCCGGACCTGGTCCAGGAGTTAGGACCATGTGGTCCAGAATTTTCCTCTTATTTTCTATTTTTTTCTTCTTTCTTTTCTCTTCTTCTTTTCTTTTTCCTTTTCTTCATTAATAACTAAAATTCTCTTATTAAATTAAAAAAACATTAACATATTTTGTGTTGTAAATTTACAATATGATGTTTGTTTCTATCAAAATTATTATTTGCATTTTCCATGCATTATTTCTTCTTTAAAAATGTTTAAATTAATTCTATAAAAAAAATATCTATCTTAGTTATTTCATAAATTATAGTACAAAATGACACAATTAATTTGTGAATTCACATCTTCTAAAAATAAATAAACATATAACCACAACAACATTGAACGATTACGAAAAATACATAATATAAAAAAAAAAACCACCACTACAAGAAAAATGAAATTTAGGGACAAAATATTAAGTGACATTGTTGAAATTGTCACTTTTTTCATAAATTTAGTGACAAGTGCAATAGTAATAAAATATATTTTTAAATTATCACTAATGACTATTAGTGACAAGTGTATGGAACTTAAGTTTCACTATTGATAATTAATGACAACATTTTTGAGACAACCTAGTGACAATAAATATTGTCACTATAATTTAGTGACAACTTTTTAGTTGTGAGACAACCTAGTGACAATAAATATTGTCACTATAATTTAGTTACAACTTTTTAGTTGTCACTTTTGAAGTGTCACTAAATGTCAATAGTGTCAACTTTTTTACATTTCTTGTCACTAATGTGTCTATGTACATCATTTAAGTGATAATATTTAAATCCTTGTCACTTTGTCATTTAGTTTTTTATTACTAAAATTCAAGTTTTTTGTAGTGTACAATAAATTTTTTATAGGAACAAGATATTATAAGTTTGCAATAGAAAATATATAAATGTGTTTGGATTGTGTAAAAGAATATTAGTTATAAGGAAGAAAAAAAAAATGAAAAAAAAAAAAGAAGAAAAAGGGAAGAAAAAATGTAGACCACATGGTCTGTAGAAGAATCTCCCGGACAACAATCATATGTCATGATTATTTGGAGAAAAAATATATGATGAAATATAAAAGTATAATCTACTATAATTTAAATTCCAATAGTAAAATTGTAGACTTTAATCTCTATAATTAGCATAAACAAAAGGAAATCAATTTAATATATTTTGTTTCAATTTCATGTAGCCTTTAAGTTTAGGATCCTACTTATTTCAGTCATTATTTCGTTGGGCAAAGTTTACTACTAGAATCTACAAACGTAACAAGAAGCTCGAATGCTAACAACCTACCAAAAAAAAAAAATACTTGCATGCTTAATAAATTCATTTATTAAAAAAATGTCAAATTAGGTTATATAGTCCAAATTATTAAAATTTATTTTTACATAGTAACCAATTGTAAGGAAAGCCATATCATATTTAGGTGACATTTGTCATCACTAGCTAAACTAAAATGTAAAATTAAAAACCATATTTATTTTTGGTCCTCTAAAGTTGATGCATTTTAAAATTGGTCATTTATTGAGGTACCTCGACAATATACGACATTTATTGTTTCAACATCATCAATTTCAGTTCTTATCACCGATTTTTTTTTATTATCATAAAAAATCATCAATTTATGTAATATTTGACCTATCTCATTGGACTTACAATTTTCTAGCATTCTCTATGGATAAAACTTAGGCCCTTCTTGGCCGCACACATGGACTATGTAGAGTTTAACTCAACTATTTGATGTTAAACGCGATTCTCGCGGTTATTTTACCATCATCTTGGATTTTATGATTGACTACTATATTTTATGAGTTTTTTTTCAATCATTATTTTACTAAATTATACTTTTCTAATGTTGTCATCATATTGCACATTTTTTACACGTGGATACATGAATATGAAAAAAGGGATTTCATTATTATTTTTATGTGTTGTTAAGGCATCTCCACCGACAAGGGGGAGGGGGAGTCAGTGAAGAGGTCATGATTTTCGGCCATCTTCACCGAGGAGGGGGTAGGGGTGGGGCAGTTGGTGGGAGGTGGGTGGGGCGATGAGTGGCTGAACCGAGCTACCCACCGCGGTCTATGGCAGGTGGCCATTGTTGTTTTTTTTTTAATTAATAAATGTATAATAAAAATGTCAAATTAGGTTATACGTTAAACGTGATTCTCGCAGTTACATCATCTTGGATTTTGTGTGGTTTTGCAATCAATTGTGGTACCATAAAAATCGAGGTCGACATATTTGGTACCACAATTTAAGAAATCAATCAATTTTGGTACCATCGTTAAAAATGGACGTTAACTGATGACGTGACAGTTAAGTGTTGTTGCAAAATTGATACCATTATTTATGTTGACTAACATTTCTACCACATAATATTTCAGTTGTCAAAATAACCCCACATCTTCAAATTTACTGACAAATTTAGTCCACATTGTTGCCCAATTTCGAAATTGGCTCGAATAAGACGTAAATATATAGTAGGTCCACTCCTTGTGAGTGATTTATTGAATTCTAGTTTTATGCATACCTTAAATCAGTTGGTGGTATTCACCGAAAGCCATAAATATTTGTACCAAGAAGTTGAGACGTGAAGAATTTTTCAAACCACTCTTCAAAGATAGTATATAGATGAGTCATAGAAAAACTTAACATCACCTGTGTAAGCAAACAAAGAAATTCCCAATAAATTTTTATTCTCTTTCATCCAAAACTAAATTAGAAAAATATTTAATTTTCTAAATAATTTATTTATAGATGGTTGTAAATTAATATACAATCTTTTCAGAAAAAATCGAAAGTCTGGTCATAAAACTTGGGAGTAAAACATATATTTTATGAAGTAAAATTTAATTATCATTATGAGGATTGGGATATACATTTAATATATATATATATATATATATATTGGGATTATTTTTAATTTTAGTAACAATAATGGATAGATATATGTATGAGTTTTCCACCCAAGATACATGGTTGGGCCAAGTGGTAGCGGCTTGTGACATCTAGGGGCGAAATTCAAGTTTGAATTTTACTGGATTCACTACATTTGAGAGGACATATACCTAATACGCTCTCCGATCTGAGCTGTAAATACACAATTTATTAAATAAATAAAAAAATGTATGAGTTTTCTATTCTGAATTAGTAGTGTTTATTAGAGCATATAATTCATCACTCTAATGCATGTAATATATAAGCGAAATATTTTTGTTAGACTATAAAACTTCAAATAATTTCTGAATTCCATTTTTAATTTCCGTAACACAATTCTATAAAGCTTCATTAACTTACATACATGTTATTTCCACAAATACATATATAGACTGATCACAAGACTAATAACGTCAAAGTATTAGAGAACACGTACTAATGTTAATGTTATTCTGACTTTAATAATTATTAGAAGTATAAAACTTGTTTAGTTTAAGAATTGTATATATTAATTAAGTATGAATGCCTAACATTCAAAAATAAATTAGTAAGAACTAAAGTACAGAGAGAACAAAACAATTTCTATAGTTGATACTTAAGTCTAAAAATAAATTTGAAGTACTACATTTGAGCTCCACAACAACTAACTCCTTAAAAAAATCACCTTCAATAAATTTAGTTGATCCCACAATTAACCGTGCAGAGTGAACAACAAATTACCTCTATTTGTAATCGTTAAAAGCAATTTACATCTTTGTGATAAATAAAAGACATATTATCACCATGCATTGTTGTAAAAGCAACACCATGACTCTCTCTTAGTTTTTGCATTTTCAAAGAGGGGTAAAGTACTTCTTAGGCAATATCACATGGAGGTAAAATACTTATCATGCAAAATATCATGGGTGAGGGTTAAATTGTATTTTATTTTGTCAATGTAGAGTTAAATTAGTCAATGTTTTTCACATCAAAATGAATTATCATAAACATTTTGTAGCGTTCAGTGAGCATTGAGCAACAATTCCATGAGAAGGGAGTTAAAATGCTCATTATTATATCAAAGGGAGGAAAATAGTCCATTAAGTATATCATGAAGAAGTAACTTGCAAAGAGTGGGTACGTTGCGGCAAAAAAAATTCGTTCAAAATTTTATTATTCTTAATTTAAACTTATAAATTTACAAATACACGCCTGAAGGTTAAAATGTGCCTTGCATGGATCGGTAAAACAAATAATGGATATGAGGGACTCGGGTTCTATATACACCATATGGAGTTTTTTTTTTCCCCGATAAATGATAATATATAAAGTATAAAGGTGTCAAAAATGTTATATAGGAGGGAGCATTTGTGATATTCACCATATTATAATTTATGGATGGAAAAACTTAATAATATACCACAATACTAAAAGTATATTGCAACATGCAATGATTCAAAACACATTTTCAATGACACAAAAATAGTCACTACTGCAACCTCCACCCTCACACTATGTCCTGAAACATTGAAGTATTAAATTTAGAGTTGTCTGTAAGCACTGGCGTCCAATCGCGGCTGCGCAAGTGCGAGTAACGGCTTGGCAAGAAGCAAGTCGCCTTTAGATTCAGCCAAATCAATCTTTGGCACGCCATTTGGTGCATTCCAAGTGAACCCATGAATAAGTCTAGCCAAAAGCATGGTTGTCATTGTCGAACCAAGTAAGACACCAACACAACCTCGTCTTCCGGTACTAAAAGACAACATATTAAGTTCTGTATCCCCTAGAACAACATCAGAGGCATCATCATGGTCATGGATGTGCCGCTCGGGCATGTACTTGAGTGGCTCGTTCCAAATCAATCTTCTTTTTCTTTCATCCCGTTATTCCACATTTGAACCCTTTCATCAATCTCTGGATCTTGGTATTTGGTTACATTTTCATATGCCTTTTTCAAGATTCTTTTGTATCCATCAAAATCGAATACTTCCAACCATGGAATGTAATCAGCAATGCCAAACCCATAGAGATACGCGAGTATTGTGAATAATCCTTGTACATGTTCTTCCTCTTCCAAACCGGGGCCTCCATCTTCCATTCCTTTCCCGAAGAACCTCTTGTTGAACACAAGTCTCCTAATCACATTTCCACAATAATGTTGTGCCACATTTCTCACATTCACCATGCCATTTGTCGATGAGTTTTGGCTCAGATTGAAGACATAATGTACAAGGTGGTCTGCTTCTTCGGCTCTTTTATCATGAAACCAACGGTGTTTTGCCATTGAAAGCACTTCGGTTGCAAGAACTCTTCTCATTTTCTTCCACTGGTCACCAAGAGGTGAAAGGGCTGCAGTTAGGTACCCGTTGCTTGAGATTCTACCAGACATACAATAAGGTCTTGAAGAAAATAGTATGTCTTGTTTTTTCAAGAATTCTCGAGCAAGTTCAGGCGATCTAACAGGAATTAAATGAACCCCACCAATACGTATACATGCAATCTCGGTGTTCATTTCATCCATAACTTGGTCTATCCACCGAAACATTGGCTTGTTCTTAATCATTTGGAATAGGCATCCGAAGATTGGCATTGGTGTTGGTCCGGGGGGAAGAGTGACTCGTCTATCTCTTTTGAATTCCAACCGCTTATAAGAGATCAGTACAACCACCAAAAGCAATGCCTGTATAAATATGAAAAAAAATGATGTCTCAACTCTTTCAGTAGAGAATGGGCTTGTTTTGTTATCCATTGCCTCAATGAATTAATTAACTTTCGAATTTGAGTTGTGTGTATTGCAATGATTTTTTTTTTTTTTTTTTATGATTATGTGTGTATTGCAATGATAAAGCAAGAAACTTTTGAAATAAAATCAGAAGTGCTTTGAGGTTGTGTTCCAAGTGAGCTGCATCATGTAATTTATAAGATGGTGGTAAAAATTAGATTGTTGTAATATTAATGGAGATATATTGTTAAGAATAAAATTATGTTTTAAGAATGATATATTTTATACACATATATAGGATAACAAGAATCTGTCATCTTTATTTTGAAAACAATGTAATATGATGGTTTGCAAGTATAATCAAGTATAATTTACAATCTAATAGTACTTAGGTGAATTGCACAAATAAACCCTCATATATAGCACTTTTGACATTTTTATCCTTCCTAAGTTATTTTCTAGCACTTGGGTCCTTCATATCATATCACTTACTTTTTTCATCGATCAAATTTTTGAAATATATATGGCAGCTTCGATGACATGTGCATGACACAGATAACGTTGGGGGTATATTTGCAAATTTATGTAAAAAAAATTCTTAAAGAAAAGAAAAAAGACTTGCATAAAACATCCCCACCACAACGCTTCCCTCGACCAAATTGGACGTGACTATTTGGTCGCGGATTTTTTTTTTTTCTGGGGGGAAGAGGGGGTGTTTGGTGTCAGGGGGTGTTTAACTATTTTTTTTTCTTTTTGGAAAAACTGATTTTATTTATCATTATTTAATTTGAACTTTTTTATTTTTATTTTCCTATAATTAGGAAATTTTTTCCCTAAAATTGGTCATGTGCCCTACACATTTCATCGACGCCGGTGCATTTTTCTCTTAAAATCGATTGGTGAAACATATAAGTGATTTGAGAGACCCATGTGCTAGAAAAAATTTAGAGAGGACAAAATTGTCAAAAGAATTTAATTGGAGGATGATTTGTGCGATTCATAAATAAAGTTATAAAGTGTAATAAAAAAAAAGGAAAACATTCACAAAATAAGGCTCCATTTATTATATATTTTTGAAACTCTTAAAACAATCTAACAACTTATTATTTTGTTTGAAATCAACTTAATTATTTCAATCGCCATTATATAAAGCATGATTTACTATGAAAGCTGTAAATTAAAATGCCATGATTAAAAGTTAAAACATAGTGTATTTTAAAATATATTTATAATCTCCTCTAAAAGAAGCCAAAATTCGAATTATATATACATGTGTGTGTGACGCCCAAGCGTGCATGCAAGTCATTGTTTGGACATCAACAAAACGGTGTGTCATTTTTATTTGGGAATTGTGTAAATATGGTGAAAGAAAAAGACAACCATCAGGATTAAAACAGGAAAAATGCAAGATACTCCCCTATATTATGTTAAACCTGCAAGAAACTATCCTGTGAAATTTTTATTGCATCAAACTTCCTTGTATTTTCAAAAACCCTGCAAAAAACACCCAATTTGTAAAAAATAGGTCGTTTTGGATCGATATATTTCATGAAATAATTTTAAAATACCACGTGAAGTTGTATGGATCAACTTGAAGTATTTTAAATATGGTTTCTTGAAATATGTCGATCCAAAACGACCTTTTTTTTACAAATTGGGTGTTTTTTGCAGGGTTTTTGAAAACACAAGGAAGTTTGGCGCAATAAAAATTTCACAGGATAATTTCTTGCAGATTTAGCATAACACAGGGGAGTATTTTGCATTTATCCCAGATTAAAACATGTTTTATTTTAACAGATTTTTACAATCTCCAAGACAAAATTTGAAATTGTTGTAATTTAAATGGGAAATACTTTATGATGTTATTCTATTTTCTAAAATGAAATTATTTCTTTAAAAAAGTACTTTATTACATAAAGTAATGATTTGGCATCACTAATTATTATTTACGATGATAATTAAAATTTTCGACGATAATTAAAATTTTCCGACAATAAGGACTGATATTGATGATGATGACATAATAAAGGATGATTATTGTCGATGTACCAAAATAAATGATCAATTTTGAAACACATCCACTTTATAAGGCCAAAAATGAAATTTTGCCCCATCAAGGATAATAGCAAATGATGATTCATAGAATTTGTTAAGAATGAGACTCTATGACCAAGAGAGTCGTCATGGGTTCAACTTTCACTAATGTGTGTATTTTCTCTAGTTTAATACTAACATTTATAATTAGTTTACTTTGATATCAATGTAATAGATTCGATTTGATATAATGTTTGGTGTAAGAACTAAGAACCATCCAAAAAAAATCCATACATCTTTTAAGAGCATTCAATCATTCAAAATTATTTTGAAATTCAACCACCAATTTTCTAGCATACTCTATGGATAAAACTTAGGCCCTTCTTGGCCGCACACATGGACTATGTAGAGTTTAACTCAAACTATTGATGTTAAACGTGATTCTCGCGGTTATTTTACCATCATCTTGGATTTTATGATTGACTACTATATTTTATGAGTCTTTTTGCAATCATTATTGCACATTTTTTTCACGTGGATACATGAATATGAAAAAAGGGATTTCATTATTATTTTTATGTGTTTGTCAAGGCATCTCCACCGACAAGGGGGAGGGAGAGTCAGTGAAGAGGTCTTGATTTTCGACAATCTTCACCCAAGAGGGGTAAGGGGTGGGGCAGTTGATGGGAGGTGGGTGGGGCGGTCTACAGGGAGTGGGGTGGTGGGTGGCTGAACCGAACCATTTTGTGTGTTTTTTTTTTTGCAATCAATATATTGCTAAATTATACTTTTCTAATGTTGTCCTCATATTGCACATTTTTTATACGTTGGTACATGTATATGGAAAAAGGAGGGAATTGCACTTGTGGTACCAAATTATATGCCGATTCTCACTTGTGGTACCATAAAAATCGAGGCCGACATATTTGATACCACAATTTAAGAAATCAATTAATTTTGGTACCATAGTTAAAAATGGACGTTAATTGATGACGTGACAATTAAGTGTTATTGTAAAATTGATACTATTATTTATGTTGACTAACATTTCTACCACATAATATTTCAGTTGTCAAAATAACCCCATATCTTTAAATTTACTGACAAATTTAGACCACATTGTTGCTCAATTTCGAAATTGGCTCAACTAAGACGTGAATATAGTAGGTACACTCCTTGTGAGTGATTTATTGAATTCTTGTTTTGTGCATACCTTCAATCAGTTGGTCGTATTCACCGAAAGCCATAAATATTTGTACCAAGAAGTTGAGACGTGAGGAATTTTCAAACCACTCTTTAAATGAAACAGATTGGAAGATAGTATATAGATAAGTCATAGAAAAACTTAACATGACAAGTGGTCATACATCACCTGTGTAATTGCAACAAAGAAATTCCCAATAAATTTTTATTCTCTTTCATCCAAAACTAAATTAGAAAAATATTTAATTTTCTTAATAATTTATTTATAGATGGTTGTAAATTAATATACAATCTTTTCAGAAAAAATTGAAAGTCTGGTCATAAAATTTGTGAGTAAAACATATATTTTATGAAGTAAATTTAATTATCATTATGAGGATTGGGATATACATTTATATATAAATATGGGGTGGGATTATTATTAATTTTAGTAACAATAATGGATAGATATATGTATGAGTTTTCTAACCAAGATACATGGTTGGGCCAAGTGGTAGCGGCTTGTGACATTTAGAGGCGAAATTCAAGTTTGAATTTTATTGGATTCACTACATTTGAGAGGACATATACCTAATACGCTCTCCGATCTGAGCTGTAAATACACAATTTATTAAATAAATAAAAAAATGTATGAGTTTTCTATTCTGAATTAGTAGTGTTTATTAGAGCATATAATTCATCACTCTAATGCATGTAATATATAAGCGAAATATTTTTGTTAGACTATAAAACTTCAAATAATTTCTGAATTCCATTTTTAATTTCCGTAACACAATTCTATAAAGCTTCATTAACTTACATACATGTTATTTCCACAAATACATATATAGACTGATCACAAGACTAATAACGTCAAAGTATTAGAGAACACGTACTAATGTTAATGTTATTCTGACTTTAATAATTATTAGAAGTATAAAACTTGTTTAGTTTAAGAATTGTATATATTAATTAAGTATGAATGCCTAACATTCAAAAATAAATTAGTAAGAACTAAAGTATAGAGAGAACAAAACAATTTCTATAGTTGATACTTAAGTCTAAAAATAAATTTGAAGTACTACATTTGAGCTCCACAACAACTAACTCCTTAAAAAAATCACCTTCAATAAATTTAGTTGATCCCACAATTAAACCGTGCAGAGTGAACAACAAATTACCTCTATTTGTAATTGTTAAAAGCAATTTACATATTTGTGATAAATAAAAGACATATTATCACCATGCATTTTTGTAAAAGCAACACCCTGACTCTCTCTTAGTTTTTGCATTTTCAAAGAGGGGTAAAGTACTTCTTAGGCAATATCTCATGGAGGTAAAATACTTATTATGCAAAATATCCTGGGGTGAGGGTTAAATTGTATTTTATTTTGTCAATGTAGAGTTAAATTAGTCAATGTTTTTCACATCAAAATGAATTATCATAAACATTTTGTAGCGTGCAGTGAGCATTGAGCAACAATTCCATGAGAAGGGAGTTAAAATGCTCATTATTATATCATAGGGAGGAAAATAGTCCATTGAGTATATCATAGGGAGGAAAATAGTCCATTAAGTATATCATGAAGAAGTAACTTGCAAAGAGTGGCTACGTTGCGGCAAAAAAAATTCGTTCAAAATTTTATTATTCTTAATTTAAAATTTATAAATTTACAAATACACGCCTGAAGGTTAAAATGTGCCTTGCATGGATCGGTAAAACAAATAATGGATATGAGGGACTCGGGTTCTATATACACCATATGGAGTTTTTTTTTTCCCGATAAATGACAACATATGAAGTATAAAGGTGTCAAAAATGTTATATAGGAGGGAGCATTTGTGATATTCACCATATTATAATTTATGGATGGAAAAACTTAATAATATACCACAATACTAAAAGTATATAGCAACACTGATTCAAAACACATTTTTTCAATGACACATAAATAGTCTCTATTGCAACCTCCACC
This sequence comes from Penstemon newberryi var. newberryi, assembly GCA_030819805.1. Lineage (NCBI taxonomy): Eukaryota > Viridiplantae > Streptophyta > Magnoliopsida > Lamiales > Plantaginaceae > Penstemon > Penstemon newberryi. Next base: position 47,348,453 of record JAUALY010000001.1, read on the forward strand.
CTCACACTATGTCCTGAAACATTGAAGTATTAAATTTAGAGTTGTTTGTAAGCACTGGCGTTCAATCGCGGCTTCGCAAGTGCGAGTAACGGCTTGGCAAGAAACAAGTTGCCTTTAGATTCAGCCAAATCAATCTTTGGCACGCCATTTGGTGCATTCCAAGTGAACCCATGAATAAGTCTAGCCAAAAGCATGGTTGTTATTGTCGAACCAAGTAAGACACCGGCACAACCTCGTCTTCCGGTACTAAAAGACAACATATTAAGTTCTGTATCCCCTAGAACAACATCAGAGGCATCATCATGGTCATGGATGTGCCGCTCGGGCATGTACTTGAGTGGCTCGTTCCAAACCCTCGGGTTTCGTCCAAGGCCAGGACGACTCAACAACACATGGCTATCTTTTGGTATGAAATAGCCAGAGACAATTGTATCTTTGGTGGATACATGTGGGACATTAAAAGGTGCCACAGGATGTAACCTGAATGCTTCCCTTGCACAAGCCTTGACAAAATTCAGTTTAGATAAATCGGACTCTTGTACTAATCTGTCTCTCCCAACCACATCATCCAATTCTTTGTGTGCTTTATGGAAAATATCAGGTTGATTAATCATTTCCGCGATAGCCCACTCAATTGCATTTGACGGATTATCCACTGTGGCTATCATTATTTCCTGTTTATGCAATATATAAGATACTTATCATTCCTATTCGTAACTAATTCAAATGAGCGTTAATTCTCAGTAAATTAAATGGTCTGGTGAGTACTTACAGTAATTTGAGCTTTGATTTCTTCAATTGTTAACAAAGGATTGTTCGCTAAGCTGTCGTCCTTGAGATTGATGAGAACATCAAGAATGTCTTCTTCTTTTTCTTTCATCCCGTTATTCCACATTTGAACCCTTTCATCAATCTCTGGATCTTGGTATTTGGTTACATTTTCATATGCCTTTTTCAAGATTCTTTTGTATCCATCAAAATCGAATACTTCCAACCATGGAATGTAATCAGCAATGCCAAACCCATAGAGATACGCGAGTATTGTGAATAATCCTTGTACATGTTCTTCCTCTTCCAAACCGGGGCCTCCATCTTCCATTCCTTTCCCGAAGAACCTCTTGTTGAACACAAGTCTCCTAATCACATTTCCACAATAATGTTGTGCCACATTTCTCACATTCACCATGCCATTTGTCGATGAGTTTTGGCTCAGATTGAAGACATAATGTACAAGGTGGTCTGCTTCTTCGGCTCTTTTATCATGAAACCAACGGTGCTTTGCCATTGAAAGCACTTCGGTGGCAAGAACTCTTCTCATTTTCTTCCACTGGTCACCAAGAGGTGAAAGGATTGCAGTTAGGTACCCTTTGCTTGAAATTCTACCAGACATACAATAAGGTCTTGAAGAAAATATTGCGTCTTGTTTTTTCAAGAATTCTCGAGCAAGTTCAGGCGATCTAACAGGAATTAAATGAACCCCACCAATACGGATACATGCAATCTCGGTGTTCAATTCATCCATAACTTGGTCTATCCACCGAAACATTGGCTTGTTCTTAATCATTTGGAATAGGCATCCGAAGATTGGCATTGGTGTTGGTCCCGGGGGAAGAGTGACTCTTCTATCTCTTTTGAATTCCAACCGCTTATAAGAGATCACTACAACCACCAAAAGCAATGTCGGTATAAATATGAAAAGAAATGATGTCTCAACTCTTTCAGTAGAGAAGAGGCTTGTTTTGTTATCCATTGCCTCTATGAATTAATTAACTCTCGAATTTGAGTTGTGTGTATTGCAATGATAAAGCAAGAAACTTTTGAAATAAAATCAGAAGTGCTTTGAGGTTGTGTTCCAAGTGAGCTAAGATGGTGGAAAAAATTAGATTGTTGTAATATTAATGGAGATATATTGTTAAGAATAAAATTATGTTTTAAGAATGATATATTTTATACACATATATAGGATAACAATAATCTGTCATCTTTATTTTGAAAACAATGTAATATGATGGTTTGCAAGCATAATCAAGTATAATTTACAATCTAATAGTACTTAGGTGAATTGCACAAATCATCCCTCATATATAGCACTTTTGACATTTTTATCCTTCCGATCCTAAGTTATTTTCTAGCACTTGGGTCCTTCATATCATATCACTTACTTTTTTCATCGATCAAATTTTTGAAAAAAATATGGCAGCTTCGATGACATGTGCATGACACATGATAACGTTGGGGGTATATTTGCAAATTTATATAAAAAAAATTCTTAAAGAAAAGAAAAAAGACTTGCATAAAACATCCCCACCACAACGCCTCCCTCGACCAAATTGGACGTGACTATTTCTATTTGGTCGCGGAATTTTTTTTTTCCTGGGGGGAGAGAGGGTGTTTGGTGTCAGGGGGTGTTTAACTAATTTTTTTTCTTTTTGGAAAAACTGATTTTTTTATCATTATTTAATTTGAACTTTTTTATTTTTATTTTCCTATAATTAGGAAAATTTGTCCCTAAAATTGGTCATGTGCACTACACATGTCATCGACGCCGGTGCATTTTTCTCTTAAAATCGATTGGTGAAACATATAAGTGATATGAGAGACCCATGTGCTAGAAAAAATTTAGAGAGGACAAAATTGTCAAAAGAATTTAATTGGGGGATGATTTGTGCGATTCATAAATAAAGTTATAAAGTGTAATAAAAAAAAGGAAAACATTCACAAAATAGGGCTCCATTTATTATATATTTTTTAAACTCTTAAAACAATCTAACAACTTATTATTTTGTTTGAAATCAACTTAATTATTTCAATCGCCATTATATAAAGCATGATTTACTATGAAAGCTGTAAATTAAAATGCCATGATTAAAAGTTAAAACATAGTGTATTTTAAAATATATTTATAATCTCCTCTAAAAGAAGCCAAAATTCGAATTATATATACATGTGTGTGTGACGCCCAAGCGTGCATGCAAGTCATTGTTTGGACATCAACAAAACGTTGTGTCATTTTTATTTAGGAATTGTGTAAATATGGTGAAAGAAAAAGACAACCATCAGGATTAAAACTTGTTTTATTTTAACAGATTTTTACAATCTCCAAGACAAAATTTGAAATTGTTGTAATTTAAATGGGAAATACTTTATGATGTTATTCTATTTCCTAAAATGAAATTATTTCTTTAAAAAACTACTCTATCACATAAAGTAATGATTTGGCATCACTAATTATCATTTACGACGATAATTAAAATTTTCCGACAATAAGGACTGAAATTGATGATGATAACATAATAAAGGATGATTATTGTCGAGGTACCAAAATAAATGATCAATTTTGAAACACATCTACTTTAGAAGGCCAAAAAAGAAATTTTGCCCCATCAAGGATAATAGCAAATGATGATTCATAGAATTTGTTAAGAATGAGGCTCTATGACCTAGAGAGTCGTCATGGGTTCAACTTTCACTAGTGTGTGTATTTTCTCTAGTTTAATACTAACATTTATAATTAGTTTACTTTGATATCAATATAATAGATTCGATTTGATATAGTGTTTGGTGTAAGAACTAAGAACCATCCAAAAAAAAACCATACATCTTTTAAGAGCATTCAATCATTCAAAATTATTTTGAAATTCAACCACCAATTTTCTAGCATACTCTATGGATAAAACATAGGCCCTTCTTGGCCGCACACATGGACTATGTAGAGTTTAACTCAACTATTGATGTTAAACGTGATTCTCGCGGTTATTTTACCATCATCTTGGATTTTATGATTGACTACTATATTTTATTAGTCTTTTTGCAATCATTATTTTGCTAAATTATACTTTTCTAATGTTGTCATCATATTGCACATTTTTTACACGTGGATACATGAATATGAAAAAAGGGATTTCATTATTATTTTTATGTGTTGTTAAGGCATCTCCACCGACAAGGGGGAGGGGGAGGGGGAGTCAGTGAAGAGGTCTTGATTTTTGACCATCTTCACCGAGGAGGGGGAAGGGTTGGGGCGGTTGGTGGAAGGTGGGTGGGGCGGTCTACAGGGGGTGGGGCGGTGGGTGGCTGAACCGAGCCACCCACCGCGGTCGATGGGAGGTGGCGACGCCACCTGCCATTGTTGTTTTTTTTGTTTACTTTTTTATTTTAATTAATAAATGTATAATAAAAATGTCAAATTAGGTTATATGTTAAACGTGAATCTCGCAGTTACATCATCTTGGATTTTGTGTTTTTTTTGCAATCAATATGTTGCTAAATTATACTTTTCTAATGTTGTCCTCATATTGCACATTTTTTATACGATGGTACATGTATATGGAAAAAGGAGGGAATTGCACTTGTGGTACCAAATTATATGCCGATTTTCACTTGTGGTACCATAAAAATCGAGGCCGACATATTTGGTACCACAATTTAAGTAATCAATTAATTTTGGTACCATCGTTAAAAATGGACGTTAACTGATGACGTGACAATTAATGTTATTGTAAAATTGATACTATTATTTATGTTGACTAACATTTCTACCACATAATATTTCAGTTGTCAAAATAACCCCACATCTTCAAATTTATTGATAAATTTAGTCCATATTGTTGCTTAATTTCGAAATTGGCTCAAATAAGACGTCAATATAGTAGTTACACTCCTTGTGAGTGGTTTATTGAATTCTTGTTTTATGTCGTATTCACCGAAAGCCATAAATATTTGTACCAAGAAGTTGAGACGTGAGGAATTTTCAAACCACTCTTTAAATGAAACAGATTGGAAGATAGTATATAGATAAGTCATAGAAAAACTTAACATGACAAGTGGTCATACATCAGCTGTGTAAGCAAACAAAGAAATTCCCAATAAATTTTTATTCTCTTTCATCCAAAACTAAATTAGAAAAATATTTAATTTTCTTAATAATTTATTTATAGATTTTTGTAAATTAATATACAATCTTTTCAGAAAAAATTGAAAGTCTGGTCATAAAATTTGTGAGTAAAACATATATTTTATGAAGTAAAATTTAATTATCATTATGAGGATTGGGATATACACTATATATATATATATATATATATATATATATATATATATATATATATATATGGGGTGGGATTATTATTAATTTTAGTAACAATAATGGATAGATATATGTATGAGTTTTCTAACCAAGATACATGGTTGGGCCAAGTGGTAGCGGCTTGTGACATCTAGAGGCGAAATTCAAGTTTGAATTTTACTGGATTCACTACATTTGAGAGGACATATACCTAATACACTTTCCGATCTGAGCTGTAAATACACAATTTATTAAATAAATAAATAAATGTATGAGTTTTCTATTCTGAATGAGTAGTGTTTATTAGAGCATATAATTCATTACTCTAATGCATGTAATTTATAAGCGAAATATTTTTGTTAGACTATAAAACTTCAAATAATTCTGAATTCCATTTTTAATTTCCGTAACACAATTCTATAAAGCGTCATTAACTTACATACATATTATTTCCACAAATACATATATAGACTGATCACAAGACTAATAACGTCGAAGTATTAGAGAACACGTACTAATGTTAATGTTATTCTGACTTTAATAATTATTAGAAGTATAAAACTTGTTTATTTAAGAATTGTATATATTAATTAAGTATGAATGCCTAACATTCAAAAATAAATTAGTAAGAACTAAAGTATAGAGAGAACAAAACACTTTCTATAGTTGATATTTAAGTCTAAAAAAAAAAATTGAATTACAACATTTGAGCTCCACAACAACTAACACCTTAAAAAAATCATCTTCAATAAATTTAGTTGATCCCACAATTAACCGTGCAGAATGAACAACAAATTACCTCTATGTGTAATCGATAAAGGCAATTTACATCTTTTTGATAAATAAAAGACATATTACCTCCATGTATTTTTGTAAAAGAAGCACCCTGACTCTCTCTTAGTTTTTGCATTTTCAAAGAGGGGTAAAGTACCTCTTAGGCAATATCAAATGGAGGTAAAATACTTATTATGCAAAATATCCTGGGGTGGGGGTTAACTTGTATGTTTATTTTGTCAATGTAGAGTTAAATTAGTCAATATTTTTCACATCAAAATGAAGTCTCATATGCATTTTGTAGCATGCAGTGATCATTGAGCAACAATTCCATGAGAAGGGAGTTAAAATGCTCATTATTATATCATAGGGAGGAAGATAGTCCATTAAGTACTATATCACGAAGAGGTAACTTGCAAAAAATGGGTACATTGCGGCAAAAAAAATTCATTCAAAATTTGATTATTCTTAATTTAAACTTATAAATTCACATATATACGCCTGAAGGTTAAAATATGCCTTGCACATGTCATCGGCGCCGCCGCATTTTTCTCGAAAAATGGATCGGTAAAACAAATAATGGATATGAGGGACTCGGGTTCTATATACACCATGTGGAGTTTTTTTATAAAGGTGTCAAAAATGTTAAATAGGAGGAAGCACTTTTTATATTCACCATATTATAATTTATGGATGGAAAAACTTAATAATATACCACAATACTAAAAGTATATAGCAACACTGATTCAAAACACATTTTTTCAATGACACATAAATAGTCTCTATTGCAACCTCCACCCTCACACTATGTCCTGAAACATTGAAGTATTAAATTTAGAGTTGTTTGTAAGCACTGGCGTTCAATCGATGCTTCGCAAGTGCGAGTAACGGCTTGGCAAGAAACAGGTCGCCTTTAGATTCAGCCAAATCAATCTTCGCCACGCCATTTGATGCATTCCAAGTGAACCCATGAATAAGTCTAGCCAAAAGCATGGTTGTCATTGTCGAACCAAGTAAGACACCAACACAACCTCATCTTCTGGTACTAAAAGACAACATATTAAGTTATGTATCCACTAGAACAACATCAGAGGCATCATCATGGTCATGGATGTGCCGCTCGGGCATGTACTTGAGTGGCTCGTTCCAAACCCTCGGGTTTCGTCCAAGGCCAGGACGACTCAACAACACATGGCTATCTTTTGGTATGAAATAGTGAGAGACAACTGTATCTTTTGTGGATACATGTGGGACGTTAAAAGGTGCCATAGGACGTAACCTGAATGCTTCCCTTGCACAATGTTTTAACTTTATTTTAAAATGCCATGATTAAAAGTTAAAACATAGTGTATTTTAAAATATATTTATAATCTCCTCTAAAAGAAGCCAAAATTCGAATTATATATACATGTGTGTGACGCCCAAGCGTGCATGCAAGTCATTATTTGGATATCAACAAAACGTTTATGTCATTTTTATTTAGGAATTGTGTAAATTTGGTGAACCATCAGGATTAAAACATGATTTTAACAGATTTTTACAATCTCCAAGACAAAATTTGAAATTGTTGTAATTTAAATGGGAAATACTTTATGATGTTATTCTATTTCCTAAAATGAAATTATTTCTTTAAAAAACTACTCTATCACAAAAAGTAATGATTTGACATCACTAATTATTATTTACTACTTGTGAAAGCATAAATGTAAAATTACCTAAAAGTTTAATTGTTTTACTCTTACCCAAAATCATAGAGAGAATTGCACTTGTGGTACCAAACTTTGTATCGATTTTCGCTTGTGGTATCATAAAAATTCAGGTCAACACATTTTGTACCATAATTTAAAAAATTTACTCACATTGCAGTTAAGAAATATTGCAAAATTAATGCCATTATTTGTGTTGACTGACAATTTTACCCCATAACATTTCAGGTTGGCAAAATAACCGCACATCTTCAAATTTACTGACACATTGTTGTCCAATTTCAAAATTGACTCGAATAAGTTTTAGAGATTTTACTTATTATTTTTACATGTATATCTACCTAATTTGATTTTATTAATAAATTAAATAATACTTTAATATAAATCAAGATTATCTCCTAATACAAAACCTGGTAGCAAATACAAATTCAATCATCCTCTTCACTGCAAAGAGTAATTATTAATCAATTAAAATTCACCACCATTGATGAACAACACTACCATTCTCTTCCTAAGCTCGGAAAACAGTTCTGATAACGCTGCTCATAAGAATAATTAAACCTGTTAATCATGACCAACAGGTGATTGGTCTAGTAGAAGGGACTAGTCACTACAAAGTAACGGACTCAGGTTCGAATCCCTGTTGGGAGAGGTACCCACTTAATGTGCCCAACCCGCCTCGAAAGGAATTAAACCCTTGGGAAACCAAAAAAAAAAAAAAAACCTGTTAATCATGACACTCCATAAACAGCTCATCAATCAAACAAATCGCCCCTCTCTCCACCAAATCCCTAATCAAAGTTAATCGTAACCGTTCGTTTCAACCAATCCACGAAATCGAACGCCTGTACTCTACTCACGGCCGATAACTTATTCTCTTCTTCCTTTTCCCCCTCAATCCTTCCAAGCCTTAAGAATACAACAGTTTCGTTCTTAATCCACGCCGCGTAGTGTATTAGGGTAACTCCTTGTCTCGATTTGTAATGATTGTGGAAATTTTTATCGGCTTCTACTGCGTATATCTCGAATTTTTTATTTTGTTTTGTTGCTCGAACCCAGGGGATTTGGGTGGGGGTGGGTTTTTTTTTCTGAAAATTATAATTATTTATTAATAATATAACTTTATTATTTTAATAAAAAAATAAATATTTTAATACTATTATATAAGTTTTAGATTTTAAAAAAATATGTTTTTTTTAATTTTAACCAGATTAATATATTAAAGTATTATTTAAATTATTATTATTATTTATAAAATTAAATTAGTTAAATAGATATATAAATATAATAAATAAAATATTCAAATTGGTTTGCATGTGGTCTTATTCGAGTCAATTTTAAAATTGGACAACAATTAATGTAGACTAAATCGGCAGTAAAAGATGTGGGGTTATTTTATCATCATGAAATGTTATGGGGCATAATTGTCAGTCAACATAAGTAATGGCATCAAATTTGCAATAAGACTTAACTGACACGTCACCACTTAACGGTGATTTTTAACGGCGGTCCCAAATGTGAGTGAATTTGTTAAATTATAGTACCAAATGTATCGACCTGAACTTTTATGGTACCACAAGTGAGAATCGATATAAAGTTTGGTACCACAAGTTCAATTCTCTCCAAAATCATATGTCAAAAGTGAAGGGAACAAGATAAAAGATAAGAGGGACAGAGTGATTATACCATAACATCTAATTAATTTTAGGAAAATTCTAAGGTGACGTCACGTCACATGACATAAGCTATAACCAATAGAATTATGACATCTCATTAATAAATTACCTACTTAATAGGTTACTAACAAGTCATAATACTATTACCATAAGTAGTTATACTATACTATTATTTGACCACATTCATTGTAATATTTAACCACATCAATAGTAAATTACAAACTAATAAATTATTATAGAAATAAATAAATAATTGTGTATAATAATATTTTATAATAAACGATATATAATATTTTGTGTTGAATAATTAATATTAAGATTTGAAAAAAAAATTCATAATATATGTTAATGCACATAATTTATATTTTAATACATATTGGATTAGTACTAATTGTAATACTTCATGTAGCTAATTACTACTAATATGGGACCTTACTATGTATGTGGAGTCAATAATGTGCTACGTGAGTTTATACTACTGCATGTGAGACATATACCATGTAATGTGAAGAATTATACGCATTGGTTAGTACTAATTGTAATACTTCATAATATGGTTAATTACTACTAATATGAGACCGCACTAAGTATGTGGAGTCAATACTATTACATGTGAGAAATTATACTATGTAATGTGAAGAATTATACACATTGATTAGTACTAATTAATGATAATACTTCATAATGTGGTTAATTACTACTAATATGGGACCGTACTAAGTTTGTGGAGTCAATACTATACTATGTGAGTCTATACTACAACATGTGAGACATATACCATGTAATGTGAAGAATTATTAGTAAATTGGTTAATATTAATGGTAATACTATATAATGTGATTAATTATTACTAGTATGAGACCGTACTAAGTAGGTGGAGTCAATACTAATACATGTGAGACATTATACTATGTAATGTGAAGAATTATACACATTGGTTAATACTAATGATAATACTTCATAATGTGACCGTACTAAGTTTGTGGATTCAATACTATTCTATGTGAGTCTATACTACTACATGTGAGACATATACCATGTAATGTGAAGAATTATTAGTAAATTGGTTATTACTAATGGTAATACTATATAATGTGATTAATTATTACTAATACGAGACCGTACTAAGTATGTGGAGTCAATATTATTACATGTGAGGCATTATACTATGTAATGTAAATAATTATACACATTGGTGGTATTATATATGAACTAGTACCATACTATGTGGAAACATACAATTTATGGTGATTTGATATTAATTTGGGTAGAAAAAAGAAAAGAAGGAAAGTAGAAATATTTATGGTAGATAACTCTGGGATATTAAAGAATATAATATAATATTTTAACCTGTTAAACAGGTAACTCATAATTAATTAATGTTAATTTTATTCTATATTATGAAATTTATGTGGTTGTGATTACATATTTATGATCCAATGCCTTAAATTAAATTGACGTCACATAACGTGACGTCACCTTAGAAGTCCCCTTAATTTTATAATGTATGAATAAAAATACTTACCAATATACCAAATTATTAAAGTTTATTGAAACATTGGTTCAAAATTTATTTTCGGTGACACACAAATACTTGTTCTTTGCCAACCTTCATCCTCAAACTATGTCATGAAACAATATAACATATATGGATATTAAATTTAGAATTGTGTGTACACATTGGCGTTCAATCGCGGCTTTGCAAGTGCGAGTAACGGCTTGGCAAGAAACAAGTCGCCTTTAGATTCAGCCAAATCAATCTTCGCCACGCCATTTGGTGCACTCCAAGTGAACCCATGAATAAGTCGAGCCAAAAGCATGGTTGTCATTGTCGAACCAAGTAAGACACCGGCACAACCTCGCCTTCCGGTACTAAAAGACAACATGTTAAGTTCAGTATCCACCAGAACAACTTCTGAACCATCATCATGGATGTGCCGCTCGGGCATGTACTTTAGTGGCTCGTTCCAAACTCTGGGGTTTCGTCCAAGGCCAGGACGACTCAACAACACATGGCTATCTTTTGGTATGAAATAGCCAGAGACAACTGTATCTTTTGTGGATACATGTGGGACATTAAAAGGTGCTATAGGATGTAACCTGAATGCTTCCCTTGCACAAGCCTTGACAAAATTAAGTTTAGACAAATCAGACTCTTGTACTAATCTGTCTCTCCCGACCACGTCATCCAATTCTTTGTGTGCTTTACGGAAAATATCAGGTTGATTAATCATCTCTGCGATAGCCCACTCGGCTGCATTTGATGGATTATCTACTGTAGCCACCATTATTTCCTGATTATATCATAGGCCAAATGAAAAATGAGATACTTTATCAATCAAATTTATATTAAAGTCATTAATTTTGTAATAAATTCAAATATTATATATTTATCAATAGTAAGCTTGATACTTACAATAATTTGTGCTTTGATCTCTTCAACTGTTAGCAAGGGCTTGTTTTCCGAGTCCTTGAGATTGATGAGAACATCAAGAATGTCTTCTTCTTTTTCTTTCATCCCATTACTCCACATCTTAACCCTTTCATCAATCTCTGGATTTTGGTACTTGATTACATTTTCATATGCCTTTTTCAAGATTCTTTTATAACCATCAAAATCGAATACTTCCAACCATGGAATGTAATCAGCAATGCCAAACCCATAGAGATACGCGAGTATTGTGAATAATCCTTGTACATGTTCTTCCTCTTCGAAACCAGGGCCTCCATCCTCCATTCCTTTCCCGAAGAACCTCTTGTTGAACACCATTCTCCTAATCACATTTCCACAATAATGTTGTGTTACACTTCTCAGATTTACTAAGCCAGAGTTTAGGCTATTATTGAAAACAACGCGTACTAGGTGGTCTGCTTCTTCGGCTCTTTTATCATGGAGCCAACGGTGTTTTGCCGGTGCAAGCACTTCAGTGGCAAGAACTCTTCTCATTTTCTTCCACTGGTCACCAAGAGGTGAAAGGGCTGTAGTCAGGTACCCGCTGCTCGACAATCTACCAGACATACAATAAGGTCTGGAAGAAAATATTACGTCTTGTTTTTTTAAGAACTCTCGAGCAAGCTCAGGTGATGTGACGGGGATTAAATGAACCCCACCAATACGTATACATGCGATATCAGTGTTCATTTCATCCATAATCTGGTGCATCCATCGGAATGTGGGCTTGTTCTTTATCATTTGGAATAGGGATCCAAAGATTGGCAATGGTGTTGGTCCTGGTGGAAGAGTGACTCTTGATCTGTTTCTTTTCAAGTAGAAGACTAGAGCCACCAGTAGCAATGGCACAAGTAACCATAAAGATGATGATGTCTCAATTTTTTCAATTGAGAATGGGCTTGTTTTGTTATTCATGGCTTAAATGGATGGATGCTAATTTGGTGTTAAAATTCACTTTGTAATTAGTTATGAAAAATGCTTTTGAATTGAAACAAGACTAGTGTTGCAATTGCAAGTGATGCACATTCTGCTATTTATAAGAAGATAAAACTGCTAATAAATTGATTTAGTTGGCATTTATTTTCAAGGGATAACAAGGAATCTTTTTCCATCAACCTTAAATTTTTGAATTAAATCATCAACTCAAGATATAAAACTGCTAATAAACTGATAGCTGAACACATAAAATGATATAAAAAAATGTCACAAAAGAATAAAAATAGTTATCATGTGTGTATTCTAGCGTTTTTTTAATATTTAAAAGTCACTTCAAATATGGCTAATATTTAGGAATGAGCTCCAATTATCTTATCCAATTAAAAAGTTTTAATTTGAAACAAATTTATAGTCTTAGTCTATTTTATAAAAAATCATATAAAATTTTCAATCCTTCAAAAAATTAGTTGATTACTCGTAACTTCCGATAAATTTTCACCTTAGTTGGATAGTAAGACTAATATGTTAATTGACTCAGCAAACCTTATCTATCATAATTACAAAGTGTAAAACCCAACTAATTTCATGAATCAAAATTAAATATTCTTGTCTTAAATTCAACAAAGGGTACGAGAATATATTTTGGTAGGTGGCATCTAAAATGTAGGGATAGGCACAGGGTGGATTTGTGGCGGGTTTGGGATTAGAGATATGGATATAGTAAATTTCGGGATTGATACATTTCATCCTAAACCCGGCCCGTAATAGTTCGGTTACCCGAAAGCGGTTACCCTAATTATTACGGGACGGAATTACGATTCCCATATTATTTTAAACTATCAATTCTTCACGCACCTAACAAATTGAATTACAATATTTCGTATAAAATTTTGTATGTAATAGACTAGTAGTAGTAGTAATTTAATTTGTAGAGCAAAAAAAAAACCAAAAAAAAATTATTGTAGAAGAAGAAGTCGTAGAACCATAGAGACTAGAGAGAATTTTACTTGGGTTCCTCAAGTAATTCTACTTTAAGGTTACGGTATCACAACTTTAAAAATATACACATTTAGTACCACATGTTAACCGTCTCGACGTACTTCTGTCAATTTTTGTACGGAAAATTCAATTTTTGATGGAAAATTGATGAAAAATTTACAGAATTGATCCTATAGTTATAGATTGTTGCCAAACTTTGTCCCATATATTTTATGATCGGCAAATTTACTCCATAATTCACAGGTTTGAAGAATTTCAGTCCCAATTGCAAATATAATTAATTAAAAATCATATTTATAAATTTTAAATATTATAATTATTAAATTTCTTACATTAATTAGATTTATATATAATATATATAAACTAAATAATATTTTATATAAAATCCAAAAAAAATATCAATTAAATTTATTGGATTTTTTAAATTTAAAAAAAAATCTTTCAAACTAATTAGATTTTACATATAACACATATAAATTAAATTAATATTTTATATAAAATCTGTACACAATTTACCCTCACCTATCTGTATATGTGTTAATATGTTCGTAAAAACCTTAAATTTTGCTTCCAACTGGTTAACTATAATAAGAACAAGACTAAGGGTCTATTTGGATGAGTTTTGGTTCGATTTCGCGAGTCTCGGTTTAAAAAAATGGTTTGGGTGGTTTCGATGAAATCTTGGAGACCTCATTTGGGTGGATTTTGGCTTATGAGTTTTGTGGTTTGAATAAGTTGAAACCCCACTTGTATTGGGTTTGAATGTTAGGGTTTAGGGGAAAAAGTAGGTGGTAGGTGTCAAATCAATATCTTTTTTAGCGAGATTTGGGGCAATACGTAGGTGGTAGGTGTCAAATCAATGTTTTATAGATTTGAAGAGTTTGATTGTGATTTTCGAAAGAAATTTTTCATGGTTTTATGAGTTTGACGAAAATTCATTTAAAAGGGTTGTGGCTCGATCTCGCTAGACCAGACCAAAACTCATCCACATAAACACTAATAGTTTGAATTATGTCACAATTTTGCAGGATTTTCTCATTTCTTGAGGTTCTTTTGTTGTAAAAGACTTGGTTTCGTAATAAAATTACCAAATAAATCGAAGTTGTGAGGCAAGCGAGGACAAATAGTACTATTAACATTAGTTGAAATTTAATTAAATTACAGAGGATACTTTTGGTGTTAAATGTTTAATAATATTAGTAGGTATATGAAATTGGAGAAATCTAATAAAGTAATTGCCAAATTCATTTTACCAAAATGGTAGATTAAACCCCTTAAGATGACCTCAAATCAACCTTAAATCTAATCCGGTCCTAATCCTATGAGCCCAACCAGACGGCTCCCAAGTGTATTAATGTGTGGGTTAAGAGGTTACTAGCTACTACGAATAATAAATATTCCCCAAAACAACCTGCACTTCTCTTCTTCTCTCGGGAACAATGGCGGTCGGCGGCTGCACTCTCTCGTCGAACGACGTCGTAGTAAAGTCCTCTACTGACAAGCGTCTCTACAGGTTCATACAGCTAGACAACGGTCTCTGCGCTTTGCTAGTTCACGATCCCGAGATTTACTCGGACGACCCTTCTGGAAACACAAAACCGCACAACAGCGAAGAGGAAGACGATGATGTAGAAGACGAGGGAGAAGATGATGAAGAAGATGATTCCGAAGAAGAAGAAGAAGGAAGCGGTGAAGAGGATGACGACGAGGAAGAAAATGAAGCAGGAAACGGATTGAAAGGCTCAATACAGAAGAAGGTCAGATTACTTGCCGCTGAGTGCGGAATTTTTTGAATTGAATATGTTGAAGGTTTTCTATATCTATTTTGTTTTGATATTGAAGGTATTGAGAATGGTGTTTCTTTTGTTGTTTGGATGTCTGTTTTCTAGGCGGCTGCTGCAATGTGTGTAGGAATGGGAAGTTTTGTGGATCCTAATGAAGCACAGGGCCTTGCACACTTTCTAGGTTTTCTTCTTGCATTTGCTTTTACAATAGTAGTATTTATTTGTGCAATTGTGCATTTGGATACTTCTTTCTACTATTCTTATTCTAGATTCTTGAAGAAGGAGTTCAGTGTAATTCAAAAAAACAATATGTTTACATATTTATGAGTAACAGAATGAGAACATATATGAATAGTGTTAATTTTTACAACTGTTGCGTAGCATTTGTGAAGACATGATTGTATATATGTGGACATAAACATTTTGATATTACCTCTACTGATTTGTCCTGTCAAAGTCACGATGAAATGTTTCATGCCTGGGGTACTTTAATTATCTATAGCGGATCAGCTCTATGAACAGTAGTTAACCGTTAATTGACCATGGACCACAAATTACTAAGACAGTCAATATTCTTAAATGGGATCACCAAATTGCTGCTGCAATTGTCTGTTGTCACGCTTACATAATAATTTGTAAACTGATCAAAAGCAGGGTCTGTTTTCACGCGTACAATAATTTGTTAACTGATCAGGACTCAGGAGAAGGTATAACGAAGAAACTTTTTGCTTGATTTCATGTAAGGTGGTTTCTATACATTCTTACCGCATAACCATTTCTCCAATGGCTTTCGTTGACGGTACATAGGTTTATGTACTCACACAAAACTTTCTGGGTGGAAATATGATTTTTCCCAACGCAGAGGGAAACATATTGAGACTTTTGGAAATAACTTATGCTTTTCACTGTATGAGGAATCATGCTCTCGTGTTTTTAGGATAAGAGAAAATGAGTAATACACAATATAAAAATTTCAAATTTCCTTTTGTACCCACTTCTATTAGGAACTCCAATTAATCACTGAGGAAGTAGAAGTAGCTGACTTGAGCAGATGGTAATTTTATTTTGTTAATCTACTTACATGGCTTGAGAGCTCAAGAGATGTTAATCTGTGAAGGGTTCAAACTTTGACGATATAGAAATACATGTCTCCAAGAAGAGTGCAATTTATGATAATGTAAGCAGCTTGACTTATTGTTTCAAGTTCTATTGCAGAGCACATGCTTTTCATGGGGAGTACTGATTTTCCAGATGAAAATGAGGTTTGTAAATTTTGTTCCCTTTGTGTGGCTTTACATGTTTGATAAATATCTGGAGCACTTTTTAATCCGTAAACCCTACACATGCCCCTTCATCAGGAAAAGGAAAAGTAACAAAGATAATGACCCCGTTTGGATGGAACAATTATCATGTATTTTTTTTTCTGGATCCAAGGGAGTGAGAAAGCATTTGGTTGATTTTATTATTTTAACAAACATGAAATTACTTGAATAATGGGATCTTTAAGTAAATGTTTGTTTTTTTTGTAAGAATTTGTGGAGTAAATCTCTGTGATATGATAATTAACACCTACCAAGGCTAAAAGATAGTTTTTTCTTCTTCACTAATATCGACTCTTGTTGTGAATCATTAGCCGATCGGTTCTCCATCTTTGCCCCCCTAAAGCAACTCTGCAACCAATCTAGACCTCCCCTTCACAATTGGCATGGAGGGGTATGGTCCAGCATTGTGGCTGCTGGTAAGTAGTTTGGAGATGATGGTTGCTGTGAAGTTTGAGGTAGGAGAGAGAAATAAGAAGAAACTATAAGCTTAAATAAAAATTATATTGAAAAAGAATTTGGAAAAAAATAAAAAAAATTGGTGAAATGGAATCTGGGATGTGGGATCATATATATAACTTGCTCTTACAATATAACTTTTTTCAAGTACAAATTATGATAAACAGCATTTCATCAAACACATTTTCAAGGCGGGACATGCTCTCGGCATAGGGATCCCCCACATAAGCATCCTTAACAAAAACCCTTTCCAGAGAACCAGAAAAAGAAAACAGGCATGTGTAGAAACCTGAACCAAAGGGCCTACGTATCATGGTCTCTTTAATTGCCAAAGCATCCTCGTGTTATTCTGGAATTTCTTACGTTGACTACCTGTACCTTGTATAATTACATGCAATTGTAATTTCTTTTTGAAGTGTTCAAAACATAAATTAGGCTTGCGAAATTGACTATTTTCTTTTCTAGTATGACAGTTACTTGTCTAAGCATGGAGGTTCATCAAATGCATACACAGAAACTGAGCATACCTGCTACCATTTTGAAGTAAAAAGGGAGTTTCTTAAGGGTGCTCTAACAAGGTAAATGAGTGAGATTTAACTGCATGATATTACTTCTATTTACTTGCATTAATAAAGAAGCCACAAAATCTTTTTTATGTGGAGATGATTGCATTTCCGTATGGGGATGAGACGATGAGTAGAATATATATTTCTTGCACACTTTATTATCTTTCTGATTCCACTTTTCCTTAAAGCTCTAAAGTTTTTTTGAATACTGGATAGAGATTGTTTTAGTTACATTTGTTTATTTGAGATCTTTTGTCTGGCCATTTTGATTTTATTGAACTTATAACAGCATATATAATGAGGTTATTGTATTATTTTCTTCTAATCTAATATTCACATTCCCTGGAGTGTGTCTTATTATGTTTTGAATATTAACAATATTCAAGACCATATAAATTTTTACTTTCTACCTAATCACCTCATGAATGCTGATTCACTTCTTTCTTTATCATGCTCTTTTGTCATATGGCCTACTTCTTGGTCACTCACTCTTACATATCATATCATCACTAAAATATTTTGACTTGAGCATCCCATAAATTATATATTTTATTTGCATGAAAGTTTGTAATGCTTCATTGAATTGTTTGCATTTTTTCTCCTCCAAGCAATGTGATCAGCTAGTATATTTTATTTTTTATTACACTTAACTCATTCTCCATTCTTTGCTGATTAAAAGTCTTTGAGAATACTCAGGAGGTTCGTTCGCCATGGTTAGGTTGAGTGAAGGAAACTTCTGTAGTTTTTTTTTTCTGATTACTAAACTATAATTTATTGCATTGCTACCAAGTCCAAAAATGATTTATTGAGCTTAGTCTTAGGTTATTAAATTATTACAGCTGTGTAGATTAAGTGTACATGAGATGAAAATTACGATGGATGTCATTGAATTTCTGGAGGTAACGATTGTGTAAGTCTTAGAATGAAGTTGAGATGTTTGGGGAATATTATACGAAGATTATATGATACAATGTCTAGAAGAACTGGTGAAACTAAATCTAGTTGTAGACCTAAAAAGCAGTTTTACATCCACATGGAATGTAGATACATTTAAAAGATATTGGCCTTTGAGGTATAACCTGCACATGATCCTTGAGACATAGGGGAAAAGGAAGCTCGCTTAGCTGGGTCCGTAGAAGTATGAGAATACCCAATTTAGTTGAATATTGCTGTTCTTACTGCCCCTGGTGTTTTTGCACCTAAATGTTCCTAAATCTGTCGCAATGTTTTTTCTTGGGAACTGGTTGCAAACATGTCCCTCACTTTTGCAAAAAAATGATTCACATGTAATATGGATGGCCCGATTAAGGAATTTGAACACATTTCTCCATAAACATATAGTGCCAAAATCTTGCGTAGCATTCTTGCTGTGTTTTAACAAGAAATTGAAAAAGAAGAGTGAAACCAAAGTTGTACTATCCCATTGTCTCTTTAATCATATAAATTTTATGTCTTTATTTCCTTTTTTTTTTTTTTTTGCCTGAATAGGTTTTTGCGGTGGCACCATTTCGGATTAATTGTTATGGGGCTGTTTGAATGAGAATCTAGTTCTCTTTTCCTTTTGAATTATTAGAGTACATCTTTTTTGCACCCTGATCACTCGAGAATAACCATTATTGGGATTCTTCGAGATTTTGGGAACACATGAAGCAAAAGAAAATTGATTACTTCTGCATTTAGTGTGTGACCTGTTGACGAAATCAATCCTCAGAGGTGGTTTATTATCTCTTCTATTGTTCTATGTGTTGATTGTGGAAGTACATTGTACAGCAATGTTATGGTTCTAGGTTTGTGGGTGTGTCCTTGTGTTTAAAATAACTATATCATCAGTCTACATATGATATGCTTTTTTTTTTTTAATTTTTAATCTATTTCAATTGAAATTAGTAGAGTTCCATCATATTGGAATACTATTTTTTTTTTTACTTGCTAGCGGTTCGCTTCTCTTTCTTCACTTTGGTTGTCTTTAATGAATGAAATGTTAAGAGGATACTTATTCTTAATTCTGGTTTTCAGGTTTGCCCAGTTTTTCGTTTCACCTTTAATAAAAGCTGAAGCCATGGAACGGGAGGTGTTAGCTGTGGATTCAGGTAGCTCAATCTTTCCTATATCTCTTCTGTTCAGTAGTTGGTGTATAAAAATCACAATTCTTCTCTGTCACATTGTTCTTTATTAACATGAACTCTGGTGACAGAGTTTAATCAGGTCTTGCAAAATGATTCGTGCCGCCTGGAACAACTGCAGTGCTTTACTTCTGGCCCAGGTCATCCTTTCAACCGCTTCTTTTGGGGTAAGTTTACACACTGATCCTTTTTTTTTTTTTTTTAATCTCTGTTCATGCTACACAAATCGTAATTATGCATAAATATTTCATGTTCTATTTACCCAGTTCGAATTGTATAGGGAATAAGAAGAGCTTGAGTGATGCTATGGACAAAGGAATCAATTTGAGGGATCACATACTGAAATTATATAATGATAACTATTTCGGTGGATCAATGAAGCTAGTTGTCATAGGTGGAGGTAAGTTTTTTTTTCTTTTCTTTTCTTTTCTTTTTCTTATAAATATAATTTCTACTGCACTGGATTGATGTTGTAGCCTTGCAGGTCTTTGATTGACCCAATTAATCCTATCATTTATTTAATTTTTGGATTATTTTCTTGAGTTGCAGACTAATCATAAAAGACAATGGTAGTTGAGATTTAGGGCCTGTTTAGATTCTTTTTCAATTTGTTAATGTGTTTGAGTTCTTGGATCAGTTTTGGAGGATTCCATTGGTTTTCGTGCAAAATATTGGTATAGTGTTTTGGAAGGAGTTTGGAAATTTTCTAACAAAGTGTTAGTGGAGTTTGGATTTTTATTCCCTTATGATTGGATCAATGACGAGGATATTATTATTTTAAAGTGGTAGGCTTTTGTTAATGGGATGACATGCGTATATGTGTATATAGTGTTCAAATTTTTAAACTGCGTAGAAAAAAAAATGGCGTTTCAAATTTGAAAACTAAAAACAGCCCATAACAAATGGATGTAAACTTGGCCTTAGCCTCACAATTTGACCTTATAGGTGTGCTGTTTTTATCAGCTAAATGATGGAAAATGATTAAAGTCTGAGTTTGGGAATCTCTTATGTGAAAATAAGGCATTAATACAATGATTTCAAGTCAAACCAACATTCAGGTAGGGAAACCTCCTCCCATCCGTGCCTTTTGCATATGTTATCAGACCTCTTTTTTTGCTCCTACAATTTCAAGTTGGATTAAAATCACAGAGGTTCCAACTTTCAAACCACCTTGAGCCATGTGATTTTGGTTGACATTTCCTCGACTCTGCTGTTATGCTGCTGATGAAATTTCAGCCAACCTGTGCTACAATACTAAATATCTCATGTCTTGTTGTCTGTGGAATAAAAAATCGATGTGCACTCGTGAGAAGCATACTAAAGACAACAAAGATATGTCTGATCTGGTGGCAGGGATACATTTTTATGTTCATGTGTATCTGTAATTATAATACAAGTATATATTTTTACGTTTATATACTTAGTTGTTTATGTCTAAATTTTACAATTAATTGATTATTATTAATGTATTGAATAATTTAAATATGAGTGCTTTACGTTCATAAAGCTAGCGCTTCACGTCGTAGCCCCGGGAAGCCTTGTCGCATTGCATCGCAATTAATAACTATGTTACTACACAAGTTTATAATTTTTTTAAATGTAAGTGACTGTATCGTTTGCACTTATTCAGTCTCTCCGAATCTTAGTCGAATAACAAAATCAAGGCAACTCGTGCAATACGGCTGATTTCTATAGTGATATTATTTAGCATTCAAAATCTTTGTTTGTATCATTTCATCATTAGCAAAACTTAGGAAAATGGAAAATTTAGGGTCATGCATCACGCATTTCAGAATAACTAAGTGTAAATGTTAGGAAAATGGAGCGCATGCATGGGAAAACCCCTATTTGAACCCATACATTGTTTTACTGAAAGAAAAAAGATTGACAAATGACTCTTGCTTTTCTGATGACAATGATGTTATGATGAAACATGTTAAAATTCGTAAGGAGGTTTTTTAATATTGCACTAGCATGATGGAGTTTGATATGGCTGCTGCCCTGCTGTCACTGCTTGAGGACAATATTTGTCTGCAGGAAAAAGGTGGTTGCTAGTATGCTACATCACTAATTGAGGACAGTATTTGTTTTGAAGTGGCTCACACCAGAGCATTTTCAATACTCTTGGGGATCATTGCATAAGAATATCTGTGCTAGTGTTTGACTATTATTTAGTGGTCTAGAAGTAAAATAGAGAGACAAGTAAGAATGCATTCTTGTATTTCTTGATCTTTGACTGTTCAATTTGTTTTTTGCAGAGACTCTTGATGTCCTTGAAAGTTGGGTCCTTGAGATGTTTAACAATGTCAAAGAAGGCCTTTTAATTAAGCCGGATATGGGGTTGGACATGCCTATTTGGGAAACTGGCAAAGTTTACTGGCTAGAGGCTGTTAAAGATGTTCATGTCCTTGATTTGTCTTGGACATTGCCTTCGATGCGAAAAGATTATTTGAAAAAGGCTGAAGATTACCTAGCTCATCTCCTTGGCCATGGTAAGATCGTCTTCTGGTCTTATAAGTCTTCCTTATGATTGTTAGTTTACTCTCTTATAGGATATGAAGATAAGCTCTCCCATGAAGTGCGAGAAATGATGATCTTGTTGTGTCTCTGCATCAATTGTTTATTTAGTACCATTTTCACTTTGTTTTTGGCCCTTGCCTCCTAATAGGAAAATTTCTTTAATATGTATTTATGATGCAAACTATAGTTCGCCGTAATAGTAATTGTTAGAATTTGATTTTTCTTTGCCCTTCCGCCTTTTCGTTTTCACTATTAGGGACTAGGGTGTAGAGATTTCAATAATTGGTGAACTCCAATTTTATTCTACTTCAAATGTATGAAATGCTATCTATATTGTTCAAACAATTGTTTATGTTTTTGTCCATGGTTATAGCTTGTGATGATGTTCATCTCAATGATTTCAGTCTTATCAACTCTTTAGATTCATTTCTTTTAATTCATTTGACTAATATTTTTTCTTATTTCTATGATGCTAGTTTTAAAACCTAGAAGTACAAGGTAAACTGTTTATTTAAACAAAAAAGTTAGCAATCATCCTTAGGTTTAGATTTAGAGCCGCCATGGTGATGTTACTAAACTTGTTCTGCAGTTGTTGACTCAGTCAAACCAGTGAGTGTAAAAAAATTGTATAGGATTGTGAGATCTCTAAGAATTCTACTGCAGGATATGTGCTTATCGAAACAATGTTTGGTTGAGCTTTTAAGTGTATCCACTGGGAAGAATGAACGAGGTTTGGGTTTGACTTGAAAGGTTGAAGAGATTGCTATGTACTTATTTACGTGATTGAGCTCCATGAATGATGTAGGAGGGAAATAAGAAATGAACCAAATTCTCAGCTTACAGAATGAAAGTTGGTTCAATACTTCAGCTGTATTGTCTTATAACAGAGATGTAAGAAGAAATGGGATCGATGAGAATGTTAGTCTTATTCAATCCTCTCAAAGAACAGGGCCTTACCTATTGTCAAACAAGCTGGACCCTCTGGAGTTAGATTGATCGAGTAGCTACTCCCCTTATTGGTATCCCTAAAAGTTTGTTGGTGTAGTCTCATATGAAATGTGAAAACTATCCTGTTATGCATTAATTAATTGATAACAGACATCTCTTAGATTACGATTATGTTGTGACTGCCCATGGGAATCTAAGCTAAATGGGTGACGTCTTGTGCTTTCATTAATAACTGAACACATTAAGGACCATCTTTCTTGTGAATATATTTCTACATACCTGCTTTTACATAGATTCTGCCTCCTTGCCAATTAGTGGATGTATCGTTGGATGAGATGTAGTTGATCAGGTGTAAGAATGCTTGTAACATTTTATCTTTCCTCATATCTTCTTTATTAACTAGCAAAATGAAAGACATGTATTTTGGCATTATGCCACTATTATGCTTGGGTCATGTGGGACTAAACTAGTCGATAATAAGAGGTGGATATCAGGAAAATGAACAGTTTTCAACGATGCTAAGGATACTACCTTATGTGAGTTTGAAGTTGGGTGTGCACATGCAACGCTTTTTGAGGCGTTAATATGCTTATGGTGAAGTCTTTGATTTCTGATATGTGAATGCAAAAATGATGTGATTTCAGAGGGCAAAGGGAGTTTGCATTATTTCTTGAAAGCTAGAGGCTGGGCAACTTCAGTATCTGCTGGTGTTGGTGATGGCGGGATGTATCGTTCTTCAATAGCTTATATCTTTGGCATGTCTATACATCTCACTGACTCTGGCTTAGAGAAGGTAATTTCCCTCAATTTTTTCTTTCGAATCTTTGGAAGAGAGCCACTATTTTCTGTTAGGTTTAGCTTCTTAATGCTTTACATGATAACACATTCACAGGTAATTTAAATTTACTCCCACCATCCATACTTGATGAGTTACTTCGTTTTCAAGTTGGCAAAATGATAAGTTACATTGAAATTGCATTCTCTCTCCTAAAGTTCCGTGCCTATTCTATGAAGGATTATTTAAAAATATTAAATTAATAACTAAATGTAAATGCACACTCCAACATCCACTTTCACAAAATTATGCAATAAACAATTCCTTTTTTTTATTTAGAAAAAATAAAGGTTTGTCTAAAATAATGATTTAAGCCTATGCGTCTGGCTTTTGTCCCCAAAAAGTTAGTTCACTCGAATCTGTTTTGTATGAACTTATTGCATCATGCTTCCGTTATTTCTTTCACTTTTTTTTACTGACAAACTTGTCTTTATAACAAACTCTATCGGATCATGTGTTTAAATCTTGAGAGGTGCTTATGCTCGGCTGATGATGTAGATCTTTGAAATCATTGGCTTTGTCTATCAATATCTCAAACTGCTGCGGCAAGATTCTCCTCAAGAATGGATTTTTAAGGAACTCCAAGATATTGCAAATATGGAGTTTAGATTTGCAGAAGAGCAACCACAAGATGATTACGCGGCAGAACTTGCTGGTATTTTGAACCAGTTTTATAGTATCAATCTTTTTTGACCTTTTGGGTTATGTGATTAAATTTAGTCCCTCAATCTTAATTGTTTGAAGTTGCATGAATATCCTCGTTGCAAGTAGTATGTAGCACAGCTATTGCATGTTTGGGCTTAAGATCTTATGGTTTTTTCTTAGAGTCAATTGAACTCTTCCATTTTTGGGTCAAGGATGACTCCACATGAGATGATGTGGGTTAGCTGACCCCATCAAATTCTTTTTGAGCTTTGTTACATATTTTGAGTAAGTATGTGTTTATTGGAGTTTGATTATCAAAACTATCATGAATGCTGTCAGAATATGAAATTACAGAATGCAGCTGTAAAAAGATCGTTTCAAGTTTTTGATGTATTCTTTTGATTATAATATCTCGTCTTCCTCATTTGGAATGACAAAAAAAAAAAAAAATTCAAGCACAAAGTTAATTTCAGTTTGTTGCAGCATTGAGATTTGAAGGATTTTAAATAAATAATGATTTGGTATTAATCTGTTTATATTAGGATAAATTATCGGTTGCTTTTCGTCTTTTTGAATTGATGTGGATCTGAAGTGTTTGAGGCATGTATTTATATCTTGTCGATAAATCATCTGAGTAAAAAGAGTCCGAGTTTCAAAATGGCTACTTCCACGATGCAATCTGGAAGAATGAGAAATCATGTCTATTTTGGGAAATTGGATGCTTTTCGGGTTAAAGAACTTTGCTTTTTTTATTGAGGGCATGCTAACTGATTAACATTTATCATTTGCAGAAAATCTACTTGTTTATCCTCCAGAGCATGTTATCTATGGTGAGTATGCCTACGAAGTCTGGGATGAGGAGATAATAAAATATCTTTTGGATTTCTTCAGGCCTGGGAACATGAGAGTCGACATATTAACCAAGTCTTTTAACAAATCACGTGGTAATATTTTATATACCAGATCTCCTTCATTGCTATATTTTGTAGTCTTATAATCGCATACATCACTTTTTATACTCAAAAGTAAGGTGGATTAAGCATGTCTTCTTACCAAGTTTGATCAATCCATCTGTGCTCTAAAACTCCATTTGTTAAATGGGATAGCCTTATTTAGCAAGAAGGCTGCTCTCTTTGCAAATTAAGTTTCTTGTCAAGTTAGGTAACACTCACTCAAAGACCTTTTTAGCACCAAAGCTGCTTCCTTGTTGATTTAATTAATTTTCTTGTCAAAGTTAGGTCTTTTCATAAATGAGAGAAGTGACCAACAATAGGTGTCCCAGATAAAGAAGGGAACTAGGTGGGTTTAACATGTTGCAATAGGATTTATGGTTTGGAGTTCTTATTTGTGTAAAAAGATCTAATTCAAAGGAGGACATAACCACATTCAGCTGTGTGGTGCTTGCTTGTTGATGTACTTGCACTATTTTTTATTGATTCTTCTTGAATATACCGATCTTTATGAGAAAAAAGATATTCAACTTCTGGAATATACCGATCTTTATTAGAAAAGGTTATATTCAACTAAACGGATCAACATTACTGATTAACCATGGGAATTAGCCCTGCATGCAATTAAACGGCTAGGGAATATCTAAAAGCAATGTGAATAGCAAAGCTGATTATCTCAACATCACTGTTTACTGTAATCAACTTTGTGCTCGAAAAATCTCCTTGTTATAGTGTGGTTGATGGCCACTTAACTAATTAGTGTAGGAATGAAATTTGTGCTAATGGCCCACCCTTCATAAGTGACTTGTCTGAACTTTACATGGTTGATAGCCACGGTTCAGTTCTTCAACAGATGAAACTTAGAAGACTGAATCATCTGCTTTTAACACCTTGCTGCAGTTTTTGGTTACACGGATGAACTGATGACTCAAGATTCGTGTCACTTTTCTAAAATCTTTTTTTTTGGTACCTCCTACTGCAATATTCATTCTTCTACCTCCTATTTCAGATGTCCAGCTTGAGCCATGGTTTGGATCACGATATGTTGAGGAAGAAATTCCATTTTCAGTGATGGAATTGTGGAAGGATCCTCCAGAAATTGATTCCTCTTTACATCTGCCCTCAAAGAATGAGTTCATCCCACGTGATTTTTCCATACGCGCCGACAAGGCATCTTGCCAGATTGTTGACGATTCATCTCCAAGATGTATACTTGATGAACCTTATATAAAGTTGTGGTACAAGCTTGATAAGTCTTTTAAATTTCCTCGCGCTAATACATACTTCCGCATCACACTAAAAGGAGGGTATAGTAATATAAGGAATGCTGTATTGACTGAATTGTTTATACTGCTTCTGAAGGACGAGCTCAATGAGATTATTTATCAGGTTACTTTTTTCTTGTGCATTTTTTGTGATATTACTCAATATCTTGGGTGCTGATCCTAAAAAATTGAAGTTAGGTATATGCATTAACAATGTAATTATTTGTTTTAATTGCAGGCCAGTGTCGCAAAGTTAGAAACATCTGTTTCTCTATATGGTGATAAGTTAGAGCTAAAGCTCTATGGTTTCAATGAAAAGCTTTCAGTTCTCTTGTCCAAGGTTTTGACAATAGCTAATTCATTTTTTCCGAAGGATGATCGCTTCAGGGTACGTGATAGTGTTCTCTCCTCAAAAAGGATGAAATCAAGAAGAAAAAATATAATAGCAACTCTGACCTTGTCCTGTAGTTTTATGCAGAAGAGAAACATAAAGGCTCTGAAATCAAGCAGAGTTATATTACTAAAGCACCAGAAATATAATTTTTTTTTAGTGTAATTTTTGTTTTAAGGGATGCTTTGATTAACTTTTTTTCTTCCATTTCAGTTATTTCTTCCCAAACCCCTAAAGAGAAAATCCCACTTTCCCCCTATTCTTTAGAGCTTCCCCCCCCCCCCCTCCCTCCTCTGAAAAATCACAGTTACTTACCCCATCTTTCATATTAGTCGCAGATTGCCACCTGAAGCTGCGGAAACGGTATATTTAGGCAGGAATTTGTCATCTGTTGGTCACATGTTAATTGTCAATGGCTATAATTGAGCTCCCTCTTTCTCTCTCGTTTCCTTGTTTGACATTATAAACTGAAACTTCGTAACAATTCGTACAAATCGGTCCTCTTTTAAATTCACAATAAAACTTGCAAAACTAACTTCTTACTTGCAAAAATGAGGCAAAAAATGGCCGCTTCAATTCCTTGCAATTATTTTTCACCTCCACATGTCATTTTTGCAGATACAAGCTCAGTTTCAGACACCCATTTGACTTTTGTTTCTTCCCTTCTTTTGCAATGAAATCCTACTCATTGCTGTTTGATCGAATAAATTTTATAACCTCTTCTTTAAGGGGGAAGAAATTTTAGCATTTGGGTCAATCCTTTGTTGGGTGAATTTTACTAAATTTCTGAAATTTTTTGGTTGCTTATGTTTTTATATATATGTTTCGTTTTTTTATCTTTTTGGGTGGTAGATAAAGTCCTTTGATTATTGGGGCTGTAGGAATGGGTTTGAGTTATGTGCTTCTGTTGTATTTTTCCATTATGTTAGCATTTTGGGGATAGAACTAAAAGATTTTTGTGAATTTAGAATACAAGAAGGAGAAGCTTCTAGGTTATCAGGAGGGGGTGGTATTGTAAATTAGATTTCATTACAATGTCTGCTGTTGATGTCGATGAATATATCATTTCCGGAGCTTGAGGTGGAAATCTGCCACTAATAAGAAAGGTAGGGTAGGTAACTATGATTTTTCAAAGGATAGAGGGGAAAGTGGGAAAAGCTAGGGGGAAAGTGGGTTTTCCCACCCCTAAATTGGATTCTTTTTTCTCATTCCTCTCGAATATGCACTTTTTCCTGCTAACTCCTCTGGCTACATTCACGATGATATTGTGATTTTATTTTAATCAAAGTTATGATGAAGACGAAAAGAGAGCAAGTTAAGTAAATGATATGACAAGTCAGCCTTCAGTTCAATTGAGTTAAGTTATAGTTAGCATATCAATGATTTAGATTTTTTTTTTCAAAGAATGACAAATGCATCCTTTACTCTTCGCAACAACACAACTTTTAGTATCTTCCTCTGAGATTGAGCTATCTGCAACTTATTCTTTTTAAATCTTTCTATGTGCTCATGGTCGGCTTTTGGCAGGTTGTTAAAGAAGATATGGAGAGAACATTGAGAAACACCAACATGAAGCCTCTAAATCATTCTTCCTATTTAAGGCTGCAAGTTCTATGCCAGAGTTTCTGGGATGTGGAGGAGAAATTATGCTCGTTAAATGATTTGTCTCTTGCAGATTTACAAGCTTTTATACCAGATCTTCGTTCCCAGGTTGGGAATCAGCTTCAATTTTTACCATATTCTTGTCATGTTATTCAGATTCTTTTAAGAAATAACTTTTGAGTTATTGATGTCTCGGTCTTGTCACATGTCAAATGATTATGTTGGTTCAAGTTAATGTGGAGTTTTGGTGAGACTTAAAAAGCAGATCTTTTAGGGCTTCACAGCCTTCAGGCAGAATCCTTCGCTTTCAAGTGTTCTCTGAGTAACGGAATATGGGGGGAAAACACTACCATTTTGAAAAAGGTTATAAGAATCCTACAAACAAAATAAGGCACTTAAATCATGGACAGACATGTCAAAGCATGTTACAGTCACTTTGCTCTAATAACCAATAATCATACCCACATGGACCCTCTCAAGTATCGTTACTGGACTCTTGACAGTTGGAGGGTGGAACGACTCTAGAAAATTCTCTTTTCAGAAGAGGGTGTTGTTTTTTTATGATGCAAGACATAGGCTCATATTAATGTCCGGCAAAATAGAGCAACACATGAACTTGAGGAACTCTTTTCCTTTCTCTCATCCTTTCGTAGTTAGCAAGTAGATAATGAAATGGCACGGTAGACATTCTAACCCAGGGAAACTTGAACTGGGATCCTCTAAAGCACCAGGAAACAAACCTGGGAAATTGATTCCTAAAGCATATAGAAATACTAAATCAACAAGGAAACAACTAAAGAGTAACATTCTCTGATTTAGCTTTTACAGTAACTTAAATAATAGATTGTTCTCAAATTACATTTCTCTTTTTACTCCTAACTCAGCAGTGCAGTCTCATTCACTCTTATGCATTTGCAGTTGTATGTTGAGGGTCTTTGCCATGGGAATTTGCTGGAAGAGGAAGCACTTTACATATCAGCTATATTCAAAAGTAACATCTCGATACAGCCACTTCCCTTTGAGTTGAGACATAAGGAGTCTGTGATGTGTCTTCCTTTGAGTGCCGACCTTGTCAAAGATGTCAGAGTGAAAAATAAGCTAGAAACTAACTCTGTGGTAGAGGTAATCTCAAAGGTCACTTTTATTGCGCTTTGGTACTTGTTGCTGACAACTATTTTACTTGTGCTTTCTGTTTTCTGTTCCTTTTTGCAGCTTTATTTTCAGATTGAACCAGAAGAAGGAACAAAATTGATTAGATTAAAAACATTAACTGACCTTTTTGACGAAATAGTGGAAGAACCACTTTTTAATCAACTCAGGTATATTAAATATACATATTGGTTTAGTAGAAGTAAATGGAGTTTGGGTTCTCTATGCCATTTTTTTCCTTTTCTTTTGTAAATACAGACAATAGATAGGCTTTTCTTAATTCTTTCCCTCACACAGAGACAGAAGGTGTAAATACACATGCATGTGCAATCACTGAAATTGTCGCCCAAGAAGGTGGCATGCACTCAGCTGCCTGTAGGTATATAAAATAACTAAATTCATGATTTCTTGTTTTCCGATGCAGGACAAAGGAGCAGCTTGGTTATGTTGTTGACTGTAGCCCACGGGTAACATACCGGATATTGGGGTTTTGTTTTCGTGTTCAATCTTCTCAGTACGATCCTGTCTACTTACAAGGGAGAATCGACAACTTCATAGATAGCTTAGAAGAGATGTTGGTAAGAGAGCGATATCACTTTTTTGCATAATTTTGACAAGGCTCACAGTTTTATGCTCAATGTGTATTAATTATAATTATGTAGCTTCTGTTTTGAGTCGTAAGTCCTTTACACATGAGGTATCATTATATATTTCCTGTCGAAGTTTTAAGCTGATCCCCCCACCACTAAAAGGGAAAAAGAAAAAAAATTATACTTGGTCGTTCTATAGCATTGAGGCAATATTTCAGTTTACTGTAAATCCATTTTTGTCTAGAAGGTGCTCCCCCCCGAAACAAATATGAGCCAAACAAGGGTATCATGTTATATCTTATGTAATTTCCTTACATTCAATGGTCATCTCCATGTCTCTCCTATCGAAACAAAACATCTTAATAGTATCTGTTTTTCTAAAGGCAAATACATTTCATTTATTTTTTCCTAACTCCAACTCCATTGTTATTGCAGAATGGACTCGACCATGAATCCTTTGAGAATTACAAAAATGGTTTAGTAGGAAAGCTTCTCGAGAAAGATCCATCTCTGTCATATGAAACGAATCGATATTGGGGTCAAATAGTTGATAAAAGGTAATGCAATTTATTTCTCAATCTAATCAAACAGAGAATTACATAATGTTTGACACTAGACGACTTTGGCTTTCAGGTACATGTTTGACATGTCCGAGAAGGAAGCAAATGAGCTTACAAGTATTCAAAAGTCGGACATTATCGACTGGTATCACATTTATTTAAAGAAACCCTCTCCAAAGTGTAGAAGACTTGCAATCCGTGTATGGGGTTGTAACACTGACTTTGCAGATCCACAAGCGGCATCTGGGAAGGTCATTAAAGACCTCACAGGTTTCAAGAACTCATCTGAATTCTATCCCAGCTTTTGTTAAAAGGGAATCCCATTGACTTTATAGGGAATATAAATGGTATTCATATACCATATATATATTTTGATATCTATCTATTGAAATTCAAAATTTAAATTTATGGTTGGAAAAGAGTACTATGATTTAGTTGGAACTTGTCATGAGATTTATTCTATGGGGAACATCTGGATGTAAAATAGTCGAGTTGAGTTGAGTTGAGTTGGATAAGATATTGTTCGCATTCAGAAATTCTTATCGGCCTTCAAGTTGTAATTGAAATTTGTTTCTTTTCAAGTTAATTGAGTAAATACTTTTACATATAATTTTGTCACTTTTCCTTTTTTGTTATTTTATATGAGCTGAATAAATGAATATATCGTATAATAATAGTTTTGATATACATAATTTTTCAAAGGAAATAATTCTTTTGAATTTACCTTCAATGACATGAAATAGAAGATATCCAAACATCACCACTGTTACCTTCAATCATTTACGAATACATTTTTGTATGGGTCAATAAAAAGAAATGAGGAACTCGTGGAGAAAGTGTAATAGAATTCGTTCAAGTAATTCCTTTAAACTTGTAGTCCTTTTTGTTTATTAATTATTCAATCCCGCATTGCTCACTCGTACCCTCGATCCAAGAGAGCAAAATCTCTATGTATTGTGAATTATTAGTAATTAAGCTAAGAAAAATTATTAGGAATTATGAATAATGATTAACTAATAGTCTAACACGAATGAATTGGTAAACTTATTTTATCAAAAAAGAGAAAAAATAATGATTTGGTAAGATGTCTATTACGGCAAATTTATCTCAAAAGGCTCCTCCATTTCATAATATTCCATTTTGCACCCCACATGATTAGCAGCAAATTAATTCCTCCATTTTTTATTTTTTTTGTGATGAAATAAATTCAATAAGTAAATTACCCCTTTCTGCTTCTCACACGTTTTACTTATATCAAATTCTATTCGGCAAAAAGATTGATCAGATTTCAGAATTTTTTACTGACACCAGTTCATCAATCCCAGGTATGCTGTTTCTCTCTCTATACATGCACATTATACACAAATTAGAATTGTGTACACTTGTGTTTCTGAGTATATTGTAGCTTACTCTGTAGCGAGTTGATGTGACTGGTTGTTGGGAAATGAGCAGATCTAGGGTTTAATTTTACTGAATGATTGTTTTTTGGTTTGAAACTATTGTTCTTTTTGTGCAGCTGAGCTGGATTTATAGATTTACGTTGAATTCCAGCTAATTTGTAGTATATCGGACTGAAATGAGGTAAATATTGACGTTTCCAAGTTGAGCTTTGAGTATTTTACGGTTATGAATGAATTTTGTTGAAATTGTTATATATGATTAGTAGATATTGAGACATTGATTCAGAGAAGAGAGTTTGAAGATGAGTGAAGGGCAGAGGTATCAGTTGGGCACGATTGGAGCTTTGAGTCTTTCAGTTGTTTCGTCGGTGTCTATCGTGATTTGCAACAAGGCACTGATTAGCACTCTTGGCTTCACGTTTGGTGAGAATTTATGGAATTAATTATGTTTTAATGTGAAGAGTGATGATTTGCAGTTTTGTGCCTGTTAATATTAATGTGTTTTGCATGTTTGCATCTGGAGATTATTTCTCTAATGGTTATCTGATCATTTACATTCGTGGGAGTTGTTCCTTTCATGAATTTCGGCTTGAATTTTATATTACATATATAATCAAATTCAAAATTCAAAAAGATAGATATAGAGTTTTTTTTTTATCTTTCTTAAATGAGTGCAAGGGGTTTTGTGATGATTTTGTTATACTTCATTCTGATTGGGAGAATCTTGAGCTCTAGTCAAAGATGATAATTTCTGTTCTGGAATAAATTGGAAGATATTATGTGGTCGGTTGACATCTTGACAAACTCATTCAAACTATGATCTCGATGTTTTCTAGTTAGCATTCTATTAATTATCTTTTGGTTGTTTCGGATAAGGAGTCATATGAATTCCAAATCAGGTGACATTCTTAAACGGATCTATAACAATGGATATAAAATAGTATAGAGCTTAAGTGTAAAGCCGTTAGACATTGTAAGCTGGACAATGGTGATGCCTTCACTTTGACCTTTGTTGTCTATCAATGACTTCAGAATTTTCAATTGATTCTTATTTTGTAGCTTAAAAAATAGTTTGGAAGCTTTTTGACATTGTGAATCACTGAATCACAATTGTGTTTCTTTGCGTATTTTCTGACTAGAAAATCACATTTTCTTCACGCTTGAGTCGTATTAAGTTACTCCTATAAAGGAAAGTTGGGTTTTTTTATTGTGAGCAATCAAAGGTTGTTACTAAATGAAAAAGTTGACCATATTTTTGCCTAACATGAAAACTGAGTAATGGCTAGATTTTAATGTAAGAGATTGTTGTTTTATTTTAGTGCGTCATAAAATAATATACTTTATTTTTTACTATTTGCTTAAATGGACAGATTTTTCTGTATTGCAATAACCTACGCAACCTTTTTGTCCTCTTAGTGATGTATCGGTGTAATGTATAATTTTCAATTCAGTTGTATGGGCATGAATAATTTCTATTTTCAATTCCCCCACACAAAAAAACAAGAAAAAGATAAAGGATTTTCTTAAAAGACATATTCGACCATTCTCTATTCATGTAAAACTAAGACCTTGTGTTATTGTGTGGATTCATTCTTGTTGGGGCGTTTCAGTGTTTCGAATTCGAAACGCCATTTGCTTTGTATCTGGGAGGCTAAATTATTGAAACGATTCAGTTTAAATCATTTAGAAACTATACACATGCAAACACAAACTCAGACACATCATTTCACTTTTTCAACTTCCGCAGTCAAGTGATCTTATGTCATCGTTTCAGTCATTACATGATTTAGTATTATTAGAACTTACATAACAAATATGAGTTGACTCCTATCAATGTACTTTCACCTTACAACCCCGACAACCAAACTTTATCCACCACTTTTCAAAGCTAAAGAAAACAGAATTTTTAAAGAAAATGAGGAAAACCTCTCTGATGAACAGCCACTCAGTAATAGCATATCTATGATTTAACTATCCAAGTGTTACTTGAGAAATCTAGCAACATTAAAGAATCGCAATGGCGTGAAGTTATCAAAACATGATTACTTAAGCATGGAAATTTCTTTCTTAACATGGAATTTTCTGACTTAGCCTTTTTCCTTTACTGTGGTTTACGCTTGTTTCTCAAGGATCTTTTCTTTTCAATCATAAAGTAGTTTTCCACCCCGGGAGGGGGAGCTCAACTTATTTCTTGTAAAAAAAAGTGATTTTTAATTAAATTTGGGTTAAGAAATTGGACCTCAAACTCTTTTCAGTTGGTGTTTGCTCTTCCAAAGTATTATTCTAAACTTCACTCTTCCTAGCGCTAACCAGAACTCTAATGTCCTCCACTCTAGTCTCTAGATGGCCATTTGCACTTATACCTCTTTTTTGTGTATTTCTTGTTATATTTTTTGATCACTTAGAAGTGGAATTCATCCATTCTCGTTAATGATTATTATTGATGGTAAGACTTGCATCGACTCAAGCCTCTCTTGTAAAAAAATCTTTCCTCAATGATACACTGATATTTAGTATATAATTGAGCTTATAATATTGTAAAGTATGTATAAACATCCAGAAATTCCATTTTGAAATCAAACTATCAAGCTATTTTGAAAGGTAACTATGGTGATTGAAATTGTCATCATTAATTTGTTTATTTGATACCCTAAAGCTCTTATGATATTAGAATGTCATAATAAATTAGTCTTTTTCCCATTCAATTATCTTTGTAGTCATAGTAGTTTTAGTTGAATTTTTATTCTTGACAGCCATTACCTTTGTTCTCTCCCTTGATTTTTCTTTCTCAGCTACAACTCTGACTAGCTGGCATCTTCTTGTAACATTTTGTTCACTTCACGTGGCTTTATGGATGAAATGGTTTGAGCACAAACCATTTGATCCAAGAGCTGTCATGGGATTTGGAATTTTGAATGGAACATCAATTGGACTTCTAAATCTTAGTCTGGGTTTCAACTCCGTCGGTTTCTATCAGGTTAATCTCTCTTGCCTTGCTGTAATCTATTTTTTTTACTTTAAAGTCTTTTCATGTTATTCGGGACCCAAATAGTTTATGTAGTTCTCTATACAGAAAGTCACCTTGTACGTTTAGTTTTCGAAGGTGTAGCTGTAATTTGGCTGTATTAAAAACTAAAGTCCCATATATTTCATCATGCCCTAAGGCTTTGTTCTGAAAATCTTCCAGCAGTATTAGAAATATATGTAGTCTAGTAGAGAAGTGATTTTTTTTAGAACCACATTCGGCTAGACCTTTCACTGGAGAGATAGGATCAGGGGTCTGGTGCAGTTACATGAAATAGGGGAGTCAGAGTACTCAAGGGCAACCAGTTTAGCTTCCCTTGTAATTTTTGTTCAAGGGAAAAGTGATTTCGTAACAACATATTCTGACATTGCAGTTGAACTAAGCAGTTCCCTTTTTTTAGCTTCTTTCGGATTGGACGGCCTTGTAGGTTAGATTGTTTCTATGTTGTCTCGTTGATTTTCCTATAACTGAGCCGTATTATACTTTCTAGTGCAACCTCTGCACTCCCCCTTGTACTTTATCTTTATTAATACAAATGGTGTGTTGTTTCAAAAAAAAAAAATGTAGTTCTTTTAGTTTCCATTTTGCGTTAGTTGATTATTACCTTCAGAATAGCCTGCTATAATAAAGATATAAAAAGTTGATTATCTGAATTATTTTGCAGCATTTTCATCATTACTTATTTGATATTTTGTACTAGTTATGGTTTCCACATGTTTATGTTTCACGGTTTATGCATTTCAGATGACTAAATTGGCAATTATTCCATGCACTGTCCTTTTAGAGACTCTGTTCTTCAGGAAAAAATTCAGGTTAGATCTTTGCATCTGTTTGATTCCAGATTCGTGTAAGATTGTGCTCCGCTATTTACTTGATGCGATCTGCATCTTTTTTTTTTTGCCAATATTATTCCTCGTTGATCCGAATATATTGTTATATGTTTTTATGCAAGGGATATTTAATCTAACCAGTATTCTAAATTTTGATTTATTGAAACAGAATAGAATAGTTATCAAAAATCAATTAAAACACTGTCATTTAATTCTAGGTACTTTATGCTATGATTTCCAAACATTATCAATGATGGCAATCTTCTGATGTGCAACTTGGCAATTTTTTTAATGAAAGCAACTAGTGTGGTTAAAATAATTTGACCAAAGAATAACTATTTTCTATGTGCTTAAACCTTAATAAATCAAATAAGCATTACTTTAGCTGCAATAACTATTGCTTTCCACATCTATTCGTCCTGTATTTTAGTTGAATTTGGAAATATCATTTTTTGCCATTATGTACCTCATATTCTGAGTCGTAATTAAGCAACAAGCTGTTATATAAAAAATTGATTGTCCAAATGCTAATTCCTGAAGTGGGCGTTCATACCTAATTTAGTGTAGATCAATCTGATTTTCTTTCTTTTTCTTTTTCTTCTTTTATTACTGCTACACTTTCCTAATCAACTTAAACTTGGTGTTCTTTGACATATATTAGCGTCCATATATAGTGTTCCGACTATGGCTACTCATACTTTTTCTTACCACCATTTGCAGTAGGACTGTCCAGCTTTCGCTCACTGTTCTTCTCATGGGTGTTGGAATTGCAACAGTGACTGATCTCCAGCTTAATGTCCTGGGTTCCATTTTATCTCTGCTTGCAGTTGTTACAACTTGCGTTGCACAAATTGTATCCTCAGTTGTTTTATTTTACTTATTTTCCATATCCCCTATATTTTCCCTAGAAACAAGCATGCTTACATTTCAAACAAAACTAATCTCCAGAAAATATTAACAACCTGCTAAAGAAATTTTATTTTTCATTCGGTTAACTTAAATTTTCAGCTGCTTTTTGGGACCTTAACTATGAATACCCTCAGATGACAAATACAATCCAGAAAAAGTTTAAGGTTTCGTCAACACAACTTCTGTACCAATCTTGTCCCTACCAGGCAATGACTCTGTTCGTAACTGGACCATTTCTAGACGGACTTTTGACAAACCAGAACGTATTTGCTTTTAATTACACTCCCCAAGTGCTGGTAAGAACTAGAACTCTTTCCCTGCAGTTTATAGATAACGGGCAGCACATAAGTTTATGTTGTTTTGTATGACAGGCATTTATTGTCCTATCATGCTTGATATCAGTTTCTGTGAACTTCAGTACCTTTCTGGTAATCGGGAAGACATCACCTGTCACTTATCAGGTCCTGGGACATTTAAAAACATGCCTTGTATTAGCATTTGGTTATGTTCTTCTACGAGACCCATTTAGCTGGCAGAATATTTTGGGAATTTTGATTGCTATAGTAGGAATGGTACTGTACTCGTATTATTGCTCGGTCGAGAGCCAGCAGCAAAAGGCTATGGCTGAGGCATCAGCACTATTATCTCAGGTACTCAACCTCTTACTCTTTCTGTTGCACTCAGGGCCGGCCTGTCCACTTGCCAAATTTAAGCATGCCCCTTTTTTATGTCTTTTTTAGAATAGATGACATGACATGACATGTAATTTTTTTTCTCTAAAAGTCATATCTGCTGAAAGAAGTTTTTCAAATCAAAATATATACGTGTGTGTACGGTTGATTATGCCTAAAGATCAAGTGAATTGAATTGGCAATTAGATCAATAGAAGAAGACGTTTTAGAGTAGGACCGGCCCTGGTTGCAATGTATCCCTATCCCATTTTCCTACATAAAAATTCCACTTCATTTTGAGAAAACCGATGTACTAAATTTCTATTCATGTCTATGAAGGCCAAGGAAAGTGAGTCTGACCCTCTATTAAGTGTTGAAGATGGAGGTGGTATTCTAACTGACGGAGGTGTTACAAGCGCTCCAGGATGGAATTCAAACAAGGACCTGCAAGCGTAAACTTTGTGGAATGCATTCTTTTACTTATAGTTAATAGTTTGAATGAAACTTATTTCAGCGATGAAGAATTCGCTGTGAGGGAATCGATACAATGTGGATTATGAGTTCGGGCATTTCAATGATTAAACTTTTGTTAATTAATAGTAGAGCTAAATGTTGGCTTAAGATGTAGCAGTTTTGTATACACTAGGACTGCCTATAGATTTGATAATTCCCCTATTATAAAGAAATAGTATTTGATTTCATTGCCTCGATAAAATTTGTTCTTGTGAAGCAAAGTTGTAGCTTTGCAGTTTATGAAATATAATTACTTTAAATATTAATTCCAGAACCTCTTTGTTTAGAGGATTTACGTTCACAATTCATGTGGTAATTTTGACATGACAGCCTTGACACACGCACACCCACTTAACACTAAGGCCGTCGATGGGTGGGTTGGATTAGTTTAAATTCATATTTGGCTTCATTTATATCGAGTTGGTTTCAATTCGAATAGATCTTATCCAAATTTTGGGTTCTTTTGAACTAAAGAAAGTCTTCATATCAAAATTATCTCTATTGTCTTTTTCTACATAAAGTTGACCTTACACAATAATTCATGCGCTTCATAATCCACTGAACTCAAATATCAAATCTCATAATAACCACTTTTTTTAAATAAATTAATAGATCTCGTTCGGAAAAAAGTGAAATTGACAAAATTAGTTGATGTGATTAGATAAAAATATGCACGAGAATGAGATAATTACGAAATAGAAATAAAACGTCAGGTATAAACCTTTTTTTGTTTATTATCAGATGAGTTGGATCAAGCTATTTGTATTTGCTTAATATCTTTTAATGTATGAATCCTATCAATTGAATATATTCATCAAATTTCTAATCAAATGAAGATTTTCATAATTCGGTCCGAATTCAAACCAAAATCGGGTTAATATGTTCCAAAGACTGTACCTACTAAACATTATGTGTTTGAAACGAGCCATTATGATTGAATATGTTGTGGCCCAATCTTTCGACCTCCCATTGATCTTGGCCTTATTGGAATCTTACTTTCGTTGGAATTTGATTTTGTGTTATTGTATTATTCGATTTCAAATATTCTAACGAAGATGTATTATATACAAACACCAAATCTAGTTAGGAATCTTACAATGTGATTTAAATAACTCATCGTCTCTTGGTCATGGAGCCTCAACAACCTTGTTGCTAGATTACGAAGTCTTAAATTATTCTAATTTTTGGTAAAAAAAAAATGTAGATTATATAAAAAGTAAAAATACACCTTTTTGTTTTTTGTATAAAAAGAAGGCCAATTAAAAAGAAACTGTGGAACTTGATTTCTATTAAGAGTATCCTCAAGGGTCTACCATGAAATTTCATCATCAACTGACGCTGAACAAGACAAATCCCACCGCTAGAAATTTCCATTTAAATGAACTGAGAGAAGAGACTGAAGAAACAAAGCAAAGCAAAGCAAAGCAAAGAGGTGAACTATTCTCTTTCTCTGCACTTCAATGGCGCTCCGAAGAATTCTCTGCAACAGCAAGATCTTAAGAGGAGCGAATTTCAATTCTGGAAACTCGAGGAGCGTGCAGACTCTGTCACTCCCGGATCTCCCTTACGACTATGGGGCACTGGAGCCCGCCATAAGCGGCGAAATTATGCGGCTGCACCACCAGAAACACCACCAGGCCTACGTCACCAACTACAACAAAGCCCTAGAACAGCTCGATTCCGCCATTTCGAAGGCCGATGCCTCCGCTGTTGTCAAGCTGCAGAGTACCATCAAATTCAACGGCGGAGGTACAATAAAACCTACAATTAGAGACAAAAAAAATTACAGAGCTTGAAATTGTGCGTGATTTTGACTTAACTGTTTAGCGACCCTGAGCTTAAATCGAGTAGTCGAGTCCAAGTAGCTTGATATTTTTATGCATATTTTATCACTTTCTAGCTTATAGAATTGAGCTCGAAGCTAGCTTCAAACCTATCAAATGAAAAATATTGTCTTTGAAATGTATAATAAACAAGACTCAAATGAATTTTTATTTGATGAGTTCTAATCGAATAGTTTGATCTGATTTTGGACCCTATTTAAAACACACGACTTTAATAATTATTTTAAATATATTTATACATATATTATACTATTAAACATAAATTCAGGGACCATGTGCATACCCTATGAACTCGTGCTTCTATTTTGGTCTTACAATGCTGAAATGTGAGGTATTTGATTTTGTAATTAGTGATGGTTCCTTTTTCTGTTTCTTAATTAGGTCATATAAATCACTCAATTTTCTGGAAGAATTTGGCTCCTGTGAATGTGAGTAAATTCACCAATACTGGTTTGTGCCATGGTGAGCACATATTGAAATATGTTGCTATTGCTAATTATTGACAGGAAGGAGGTGGCGATCCGCCAAAGGGTTCTTTAAGTAATGCAATTGAGAAGCAGTTTGGTTCTTTGGAAGTTTTAGTTCAAAAGATCAACTCAGAAGGAGCAGCCTTACAAGGGTCGGGATGGGTGGTAATTGATGTTTATTAAGATATACATTAAGGCTAAACCTTTGATCGAAATTCAAGAATGTATGCCCCTCTTATAAGATCTACTTTTGTTTGCAGTGGCTAGCTTTGGATAAAGAATTCAAGAGGCTTTTGGTTGAAACCACTGCGAATCAGGTCAATCAGTACTTGTGTTGAT
This sequence comes from Penstemon newberryi var. newberryi, assembly GCA_030819805.1. NCBI lineage: Eukaryota > Viridiplantae > Streptophyta > Magnoliopsida > Lamiales > Plantaginaceae > Penstemon > Penstemon newberryi. The sequence goes on from JAUALY010000001.1 coordinate 47,389,765, forward strand.
TACTTAATTTGTAATGACTAAGAATGTTTATGTAACGTTTGGTTTTTTCCTCGTAAATCGTAATTGTAATTCTGGTAGCAAATTTGCCTGACTTGGTAGAGTTGTTGCATGATGCAGGATCCTATTGTGACCAAAGGATCGGCATTAGTTCCTCTGCTCGGTGTAGATGTTTGGGAGCACGCGTATTACTTGCAGTACAAAAATGTGAAACCAGACTATCTTAAAAACATATGGAAGGTTATGAATTGGAATTATGCTACTCAAGTTTATATGAAAGAATGTATCTGAGTTGGTCAGGAGTTACTTGCATCCTGGCATGTGAATATTTGTATGTATCTTAGGCTATAGAATAAGAGTATGGCGATATATGATGAATATTTGTAAATGGCAATAAAGTTTTCATCAATAATAATCCTACTCGTTTGATTTTATTTTGAGCATTCTTCGTGGACGAATTTTCTGATAAATTGTCATTCGTTAAAAAATTGTTTATGAACAATGCTATACTGCTATGTTTATGTTTCTACTTTCTATATCGTTCAAGAATTAACTTTTACAGAATTGAGCCTTCCAAAACTTAATGTGCATGTACAATGTTTTTTCTTTTTTCTTTTTGGATGTTCATAATTTCTGTCAGCTTATGTAAATAATACTCGAGCGTGAAGATAAACTTAAAATTTGTTTCAAGTTGAACCTTATTTTTACAACTGAAACAGACTCGAACTTTGATTAGTAAAAGTGCAGTTCTAGTTCTACAAGACTGAATATTCAAAACTTTTAGGTGGGGTTTTCAAAGAGCGAAAGACAAAAACATTCCCTATGCTTTGTCTAACTTTCAAAAAACTCCATGTGATCTCAATTAAATGTCAAATACACCCCAGAAAAGAGAGTTTGATTTAAAAGTTAAAATTGCAAGTATTTGTTCACATTTTGTTTTTGATATCACAATTTTACCCTTGACATCGAAAGACAAAAACACCCCCTATGCTTAGTCTAACTCCCAAAAAAAAAACCCCGTGTCATTTTAAATCCCAAAAAAATCCATGTGTTTAGTTTTAAATACCACACTCATTCCAAGTAGTATATACATAGGTTTTCAAAAATAATAAATAATTTTTTAAAAAAACAAACACATAGGGGTAATTTTGTCATTCCGCCAAAAATCAAAAGTAAAATTCTACTTGAGTTGATTATGGTAATTAAAATTTAACACAAGGAGTTTTTTTGTGAGTTAAAATAACACAGGGATTTTTTTGGGAGTTAGACAAAACATAAGGGGTGCTTTTGTCTTTAGCTCGGTTTTCAAATGCTTCAACTTTTACTTGAATTAATAGATTCTTGAAAATTTACAAAAAGCATAATAGAATATTAAGAGAAGTGTTTTTTTTTTTTTTTTTGGGTACAAAACGGGGGGAAAAAAAAAAGGTTGTCTAAAAGTAGTACTGTTCACAAATTAAGAGAGAAAAAATCAACCAAAAGCTAATAGTTGTCTATTAAGGGTGTGTTTGCAAACTCTACCAAATAAGTTGTAACTGGAGCTTTTGAGTTAAGTTTAGTACAATTAGAATTACCTCAAGAGAAGCTTATAGCTTATGAACTTAAAATAGCTTATTTTGAGAGAAACTGAAGCAAATTTTTCAAACACCAAATTGATGCGTTCGAGGTCAAAAAAACTCATAAGTTGTTTGCAAAAGAGTTTACAAACACCCCATAAATGTTATTGTTTTTTCGTCCTTGAGCTGATTTTTAGAGAAGTTGATTTATAAGCTAATTCTGCAAACACCATCATAAACACTTCTGGAGTAAAACAACATAACATAAAAGTGATTATTTTAAACTATTGTAAACACACCCTTAGTACTGTGCTTTCAAAAGTAGTATTCTTGCTTTAACTTCATAATTATTTTCTTGCATTTTTTTTCTCCTATTATTCAATTTTTTTCTGATTAAAAGTGCGAAATAAAGACGGTATAGATCAAAATTGCAAAAACTGGATAGATATTTGGTAACTCCGACCCAACAAAAACAAAAACAAAAAAAATCGTAATTGGTACAATATTCAAAATAACTTTTTTATTAATCATTTACTTAATTGAGCCATAGAGTAAAATATTAGGCCCAACATTTAGACAACTTCATGGGCCCAGGTCCAATATTCATTTAAGCCCAATGTAGTCTAGGTTTCGGGATAAAGCCCTATATAAATTCTTATAATGCAGCATTTCCAATTCCACTCTGGAACACTAAAACCCTAGAGCATTCAGCGCCTCCACTTCTAGAGAGCAAACCCAATTAATCAACTATGGTAAATCAAAATTCGTTTGAAACTCTGAATTCTCTTAAATTTTGTTCGTAATTTCTTTTGATAATTACTTGTTTTTGTTTTCCGATGTTCGCAGACGGTCAAGAGAAGGAACGGAGGTCGTAACAAGCATGGCCGCGGCCATGTCAATTTCATCCGCTGCTCCAACTGCGGAAAAGCCTGCCCCAAGGTTCTTTATTTTTTCATTTTTTCGATTAAAATTTCTATATGTTAATATTTGTTGTGGATCTTGCACTTTGAGCCTATATCGTGAATGTTTGATTATAATTACTTGGTTAGTCATTGCCCCACTGCTATTTAGGACGGTTGGAGAATATATTAAAATCCTGTAGTACTCAATTATAGAAGCAGATTTTATAATATTATTAAGTGGGATACATTATCTTTTTATTATGCTTCTATTATTCTAGATGAACATGAATATGTAATGTGTTTTGTACATTAATTTGATATGGATGAAAGCAGGATTATGGCATGTGTGAATGGAAGCGTATTATGTGATTACTTTTGAATTGGAGAAAATAGTTGGATAAGTACTTTATTGTTTATTTTGTTTGATAGGATAAGGCTATCAAGAGGTTTTTGGTGAGGAATATAGTTGAACAAGCTGCTGTAAGGGATGTTCAGGAAGCTTGTGCTTTTGATGGTAAGCTTTTCTGTGGCATTGATTGGTCGTCCATTATACCTTGTTAAGAATTCATTAGAATGAGTTTTGTGGATGATCTATTGCATTCTTTTATATTTAATTTTTAGGTTACACCCTGCCTAAGCTGTACGTGAAGATGCAGTACTGTGTTTCATGTGCTATCCACTCCAAGGTGGTGAGGGTTAGGTCTAGCACTGACAGGAGGAACCGTGAGCCCCCACAGCGTTTCAGGCGCCCAAGGGTTAGTTTCTTATACCTTGCCTGATTTTGTTTATTATGCTGTTGTATTTGTGTAGATTTGTGTATTTTACTCAACTTGTTTTGTTGTACTATCTGCAAGCCATTTATTGTTTTCTACATGATTTTTACTTAAATATTGGATATAACTGGTATAGTTATGCCTTTGGATTCGTTTCATTTTTGCTCACCCAGCACAGCCCCCATTCACTCTTATTGGTTTAATCACTTTTGTGGTATCAAGACTTTTAGCACTGTATGGACGCATCCCTCCTTGCACTTTCTTGTGATAATATTCTTTTTATATAATTGTCTTGAGACTTTATCATATATTCAAATAAAATAGCAATGGTTTGAACAACTTTCTTTTCCCTATCATCGTATCAATTAGCAATTGTTTAAGCAATTTTCTTTTTCCTTTTGTCGTATCAAATAGCAATGGTTTGACTTTTAAAAATGCTATTAAAGAAGATTGCAAAGAGAACTAGGCAGCCTCTGAAACATGGAGCATATGTGATAAAAATAACTATAAGTTTGGAATTGCGCACTAAGAAAATCCTGTCCTTTTCAATCTCCAGGACCTCCAGAATCTATATGTTTCATTATGAGAAGGTTTTTAATCCAGTTTTTGTCCAATTTTCTATTGGATCATGCATAATATAAAACTGGTCTCCTAAATAAGCCCAAGTAGTAGTTCTTTTTTCTGTAAGCTTATATGTATGTATGCTGCCTATTTAATGTGGAACTTGAATTGAATTTGTCCAATGTCTTGTACAAACTCAATGATGCTGTTTTATGTCTTGATATTTGTTCATATCCTGCATGATGGTGATATTATATTCCTATTAGTCTCTTGTTAATTTGATTATGTTTCAATGTTAGTTCAGACATAATTATTCACTGCATTTTCTTTAAATGTTACAGGATGATCAGCCAAAGACAGGTCAAGCTCCACGTCCTGGTGGACCACCCGCTGCAGCTCGTACCTAAATCCTTTTGCTTGAGCATTTGCTACTAGGATTTTCTTTGATGTTGTCTATGCAATTTTATATATCATGATTTTGAGGTTTTGACCTATATTGCTGAATTTAGTTTCCCGAACATTTGGAACCATGTTTGTTTTTTTATTGAGAATTCGGTTAATTGACTTTCCTGATTCTGTTTCAATTAAGCTGATGAGATCAATTGCTGATGAGATTGCAATTGGGTTTGGCTTTTACAACTTAAATTGCATAAATTATGATTTTTGTATCTATTTTATTTAATCCCAAAATTAAGAAAAGATGAAATACAATTTAAGTGTACTTGAATAAATTGGTCTGTGCTACACTCCAAAACCCAATTATTACTAAAATAAATTCTATTGTCTTGTGTAACCCTCTAACTTTTAAGTGTCAGATAAAAAAACCTAGGAGTCGGAGATAGAATAGAAAAGGTAAAAAATCATTTTGCAAAGAACAAGTAAATCAATAAAAATAGATTAAAGTGGTTTTCTTAACTTATTTTATAATGAAAACTCGTTAATTAAATGTTCGGGAATGTTTTTTGTTTCATTAAATTATGTATTCATTAAAGATCTTATTTTGTTAGTTGATATATTGCATTATTTTCATTATATTTTTTATGAAAGTTGAACAAATTAATTAATAAAAATAGAAAGTGGTAATTAGTTAGTGCATGTACATTTAATTTATCAAATAATAAATATATATTAAAGTTGAGAATATTAAGACCGCCAAACCTGCCCCAACTCGAATTGATCGCAAAGTGTAATCTTAAAATTTGTTTTATTGAATTTGGACTAAGTATTAAAAACCTAAAATATTGGGTTGGGTTGGGTTGGGTTGGATAAGTACAAAATCTTACTAAACCGCATCGTGAATACTCCTAATTTACATGTTCAATGTTATATGTATTGAAAAATAAATTATATATCATATACTAAAATAATATAAGTAAAAAGTAGTGCCATTTTTTTTTTAAATAAAAGTTTGGGGTCGACACAAGAGACCACGACCGACTGATTGGCCTAGCCTTTGGGACGGCTCTACATTCACGAATTGTTCGCGGAATTATAACGTTTTCGTTGGGTAATTTCTTATTTAGCTGTTCAAAGTTTAAACATTCATACAAATATGTTAAAGATAAAATTAATACTAGAATATGAGATATATACAGCCAATCCCTACATGTATGGGATTTTACGTGAAAATCGGCTTCAAATATCCCCATGCATACATGATTTTATATGTATTTATCATTGAATTATCGTAATGGAGTACAATGATTTGTTTTATACATCACCAATTCACCATTATAATAACGTAACTAATTAAATAATTGTCATTACAGTTAATAATCTATAGGGAACTAGATTCCTCATACTTTTCTCCGAGAAAAAAAAGACTACATTTCTTATTTTTTGTAAGTGTGCACAACAAGCACAAAAATGGAAATAATTACTACAATTGTCGATCTAAATTGTATAGGTAAACATATATATACAATTAGTTTCTTGACATGTCTTTTAAATAAGATTTGAAATCATTAAAGAGATAGCATGTGATTAGAATATATATTAATTTAGACATTATAATAATAAATAATAGTAGTACTTTTCGGGTAAAATATTGTCGACCGAACCAAATTGAGCCGAAAAATGTATCTAAGTTTCAAGTTAGGTCTATTTGTTGAATGTTAATTTAATTTATTGAGTAAATCTATTTTTGTTCTAGTGAAACACGGTTTCCAATCGTTCTAATTTTAATTTAACTCAATCAATGATTAATGAATAAAATAAGAGTTATATTGGGTTTGGTAGGAATAGTACTAGCTAGAATTATCCCCAAGCGAAGTCCGGTAATGCACACTAAAATTATCCACATCCAATTCCAAAAAGGAATAGGATTCCTAATATGATCCTTAAAGGATCGAACTACCCCATCTCCCCCCTATATATATATGTATTCCCTCGACCCTTACTGGTTCACATCCATGCATAGAACTTAAAGTAAATTTTATTTTAGTATCTTGAAGTAATTTTTTTTAAGTTGAAGAAAACCTTGAACAATGTCTTCTTTTTCCCACAAAATTTTCGGTTCAATTCTACTTATCACCTTCTTGTTTTTCCTGAGTTATGTTCTCCAATACAACAATGCTCATCCCTTGGAGATTTGCAAATTCAATCAGATTTATCAACTTGGAGATTCTATTTCAGACACTGGAAATCTAATTCGAGAAATTCCAATTGGAGCCTCGTCGGCCTTTTCAAGACATCCGTATGGCGAAACCTTCTTCAAGAACGCCACGGGTCGTTGCTCTAATGGACTTCTAATGATTGACTATATAGGTGAGAATCACTACAAAAAAATTAAACTTTAGTGATAAAATTTTATGTGACAATGTTAAAGTTGTCATTTCTTATATATAATAAGTGACAACAACTCAAATATTGTCACTAAAATGGTTTTCATAAACATACTAGTGACAAGAATTATAAAAAAGTTGTCACTATTGACATTTAGCGATACCCCAAAAGTGACAACTAAAAAGTTGTCACTAAACCATAGTGACAATATTTATTGTCACTAGGTTATCACTAAAAGGGTGTCGCTAATTGTCAATAGTGACAACTTAGTCACAATATATTTGTCATTAATAGCTATTAGTGACAACTTAAAAACATATATTGTCACTATTGCACTTGTCACCATTATTATTATGACAAAATTAATATTTTTATCACTAAATGCATATAAAGAGTGACAACTTCCATATTATCACTTAATTTTTTGTCACTTAAGCTCAATTTTCTTGTAGTGAATTGGTGGTCTTTATTTATATCTATCTCGATCTTTATATATTCATTGAATTCAAGATTTTAAATTCTCGATTATTTTCTTGAATTTAACTATAAGGTTGATTTTGTTTTGTTTAATAACAGCTATGGCTGCTGGTTTGCCTTTTGTTCCACCATATAGAACATTGATGCTGATTTTAGATATGGAGTCAACTTTGCAGTGGCAGGTTCCACTGCATTGCCATCTGAGGTTTTAGCGAGCAAAAATATTTTTTCTCCAATAACAACTAGTTCTCTTAACGTACAACTAGAATGGATGTCTAGCTACTTCAACTCCATTTGCCTTAATGCAAGAGGTATGTTTCTATATCTCGATTACTATGGATTAGAGTTCACATTAACTTAAGAGTTATCCTTATTCTAAACCATTTTTTATCATCACAGATTGTGGTGAGAAACTCCAAAATGCTCTTTTCATGGAGAAATTGGTGGGAATGATTATAACTATGCAATTTTCCAAGGAAAGACAATGGATGAGTTGAAGAACATGGTTCATGAGGTTGTTGATACAATCGTTCAAGCCGTTGAGGTAAGTTATCGATTGATGCATAAGTATTTTGATTATATGAATATTAAGAAGGATAAATTACAACACTACCTCTTGAGGTTTGGTCAAATCACTAAAAACAAATCAACTACAATCATGGAAAATAAGGTTTTGAAATTTTGACCTAACACTACGCGGGTTGCTGTAATTCATCTTGTTACGAATCACATGTCTAATATTTTATTTTGTATTCTTACGCAAAACTTGTACCAATATTTATCTTACAGAAAACAATAAGTTTTGGGGCAACAAGAGTGGTTGTGCCTGGAAATTTTCCAATAGGTTGTCTACCAATTTATCAAACAGCTTTCAAGACCAACATCTCAGAATCCTATGATGATAATCAATGTCTGAAAGAGTTAAACGACTTCGCAATGTACCACAATGAACAGCTGCAACAAGCCCTTGTTAGTCTGAAACAGAAAAAACCAAATGCTATTATAATCTACGGAGATTACTACAATGCTTATCGGTTTCTACATGAATATGCCAGCTCTCGTGGTACGTGTTACTTGCTAATCTGAATGAATTAATCATCGTTAAATCTTTACGAATAACTTGATGAATTCGTTTAAAAAATGCAGGAATTGATACCCAAAAGGCTTGTTGTGGAATAGGAGGAAAATACAACTTCAATATGACAAGAATGTGTGGAGCTCCGGATGTTCCAGTTTGTTCAAATCCTAATGGTTTTATGAGTTGGGATGGGGTGCATTTGACACAAGAAGGATATAAGATAATGGTTGGGTGGTTGGTACATAACAACATTTTCAGGGAACTTGAATTGCGGTGTACTATGCTTTAATAGCTAGGGTAGGCTTACTAATGATGTAATATTTAGCTGGGGTTGACCTTGAAGTTGCATTTGTCACTATGAGTCATTTAATAGTACTTTCAATAGCATATTTTATCAATGTTGGATTTTAAATTTTTGAATGGAGAAAATGAGATCATCCCAAAGTTAAATGAAACGGATAACATGGAAATCAACTAGCCAGCATAAACGAAAGAAAATAAACTAATTTAAAACGGGTAAGTAAGTTCATATAGTATTGTGAAATCAATGTAAAGGCTAGGCCAAGGCACTGTTTGGTGGTGGATTCTGGAAACAAAATAAAATATCACCAGTTCCAATTCAGAAAAAGCTCAATTCAATATTACACACTATGACACTATTATTAGATTAACAAAATTACCCAGAGCCTGTACCATAGTCCAGGAAGTACTGTATTAACTAATCATCATCAATGAAATAGACAAAATTAATCTTGTCGATCGTCGGGATTAGAATTATGTTTATTGCAGCTTCAAGATCCTGCAAGTTTAAAGTACTTACAACGACGAGCCCCTGTTTAAAAAAGGTAAATGTGGTTCAACTTCATCTTTTTTATCGGGTAAGGATTTTTAATGGATCGAATTATTAGACTATGTCTACAATCGCTCCATTTATTTCATATTATGGATCTTCATAATCGGATCAAATCAATTGAATCTCTAATTGAGTAAATATCCTAATAAATTAGGTCGAATTTGGACCGGATTTAAATTAAAATTTGCCCCATTGACAGCCTACTCTCACAGATTTATATCATATTATAGTTTCATATATTTCATCTATAAGTATTTACGTGGATTCATATAACTTATCAATTAGGATATTTGTTAGTTGATACATATGCGTGATAGTTAAATTGATACGAATTTGAGATAGAAATCAATTTCAAACTAAAAGAAAGCTAGATAGATAATTTTGTTGATTTGTTTTGAAATGAATGGTTTACACAATCAAATTTGGGCCAGGTTCAAAACTCGTACAGAAAAGAGAATGAAATAACAACAAATTAAAAAAATATAAACAACTCGTTTTATGATGGATCGGGTTATAATTAACCCGTTAAAGCTCTAGTTGGGTTGTGGTTCTCCAACCCGAGCATAGTGTATGGATAGGTTCTGGCAACATAAGTTTATATGAAGTATTAGGCAAAATTGCAAAAAAGGTCCCAAATTAATTAGTGATTTTAGATTTTCGTCCCAAGTTATATCACTTAGCCAAATTCATCCCGTAATTTTATATTCTTTTAAAATATTGTCTCACTTGCCACATGGTTGCTTACGTGTCATGATGAGGCAAATTTTAACATAAACAATATATAAGATTGCATAATTTTTCCCAAACAAATTACGAATTTTTATTTTTCGTTCCAAACTATATCAATACGCCGACTTTCGTCCCATAATTGAAATGACAAGGGAAAAAATAATTCGTTCCAAACTAATTATGAATATTTTTTATATATTAATATAAAAAAAATGCACAAATTTTTCCTAATGAACTAAGATAGGAATGTTTTTTCTCAAAAGCGTACGGGAATTTCGAAATCCATACTATTTTTCTCTTAAAAAAATTAATGGCAATTTACTTCCATGTGATATTCAAAATGTTCAATTTACCTCTCAGTGTTATGTTAATGTGACAATTTACCCCCCCTGTGTTGTGATAAATGTAGCAATTTACCTCATGTACTATAATAAATGTAGCAATTTACCCAATTTTTTATAAAACACTTTGCATGCCCACTCTCAATTTATGTAATTGAGTTACACTCTCTGGTTCAAGGGGATAAAATACTTTTAATTAAAAAAATTCACAATGGGGTAAATTGCTCATTTTCAAATTACAGGGAGTAAATTGAACATTATTAATATTACAGGGGGTAAATTTCCATTAGTCTCTTACAAAAGTAAAAGATGAATCGTCATTTCATTTAAATTAAAATTTTAATAATGGACTAAATTCATGCAAAATGACAAATTGTGAGACGAAATTTGGCGAGTTAATATAGTTTGGGACGAAAAACCAGAATTTGTAATTAGTGTGGGATGATTTCTGCAATCTTGTATAATTGTTTATGCTAAAATTTGCCATATCGTGACACGTAAGCAGCTATGAGGCAAGTGGGACGATATTCAGAAAAAATATAAAATTACGGGACGAATTTAGCTAAGTAATATAGCTTGGGACGAAAATCCAAAACCACTGATTAGTTTGTAACGTTTTATGCAATTTTGCCGAAATATTATAAAGGTCTCAAGTTTGTTAAAAAAGAAAAAAGGGTAAATTACGAATACCCCCATGAGGTAAAGTCTAATTATAAAAATCTCCCTCACGTATTGGGTATTACAAAAATGTCCTCAGGTTTGTTACATTCTTACAATTAACCACTTTCCCTAAAATGTTTCAATTTTTCCCTTGGAGGTTATTTGTAATGTTTATAATATCTTGTAAATTTTAAAATTTGGAGTTAATTGTTATGTCTTATAAACTATAAAAATGATAATCGTATATTTACTACCAAAAAATTTGATATAATTTATAATTGCCCATAAATTTCAGGAAATCTTGCAATTTGTAATACAATATAAACTTTATAAAATTAGAATATCTTATATTAAATTAAAATACCTTATTTATAATACAATATAGTTTTATTAAATTTACTAATTCAGAAAATAAATTCATTTAACTAAATGTGTAAACAATTTTTTCATATTTATATATTATTATAAAAATCCTATTTAAATTGCTAATAAATATGTAAATATCTTTTTTTCAAATATTTAAAACATATGGGCAATTATAAATTTTATCAATTATTTTGGTAGTAAATATATAATTATCTCTTTTCTAATTTATAAGATATAACAATTAACACCAAAGTTCTAACATTTATAAGATATTACAAACATTATAAATAATATCCAAGGGCAAAATTGAAACATTTTATGGACAACGGGTTAATTGTAAGAATGTGACAAACCTTAGAGAGATTTTTATAATATCTAATACGTGAAAAAGATTTTTATAATTAGGTCTTACCTCAGGGAGTATTCGTAATTTACCCATATGAAGTGTCAATTAACATCTTAAAATAAAACTTATAATTTCTAAACGACACTAGATCTAGGTCCATAACGCATTGGTAATTGATCAATTTGGTTACATCATACCTTTTTTATTTTTTTAATCAATGGCTACATCATACTTTCTATTTTTATCTTTTTTTTTTTTTAAATAACATTTTATCTTTTTTATCTCTCTCCATAAACAAAGTAAGGGTAAACCCAATGTTGGGGGCTAGGGGGAGAGCTCCGGAGCTCCCCAGCTGCCCCTGCCTCCAGCCCCAGTCTCTGTCTATCCAAATACAATCATGGAGTCAATTTTATTATTCCCCACTCTCACCATTATAATAATTACATAATAATAATAATTTAATTAATAATAAAATTAAAATATATAAATTCAAATTAATTCGTACTTTGTTTAGGTGTTATATTGCTTAAGTGTTTTTTCACTTTTTTGTTTTTATTTTGTTTAAGTGTTTTCTTGCTTAAGTGTATGGTAAATTGTTTGTTTTTTTTTTTTATTAATCAAATTAAATCGTATTGTTCCACTTATTTTTTATTGCAAATTATTAAAATTTATATTGGTGATTTAATGTGATAAATATATTAAAAAAAAATTCAACACAAAAATATCATAAATAAAATATGAATTTGAATTTTTTTGTCTAAGTGTTTAAATTATATTTTCGAAGTATTTTAAAAATTATATTATTCAAATATATATATATATATATATATATATATATATATATAACCTCCTATATTCTAATTAATTGATTTAGTTTTAATTGTCATTTTTTAAAATAAAATTAAAAATTTACTCAATAAATTAAAATGTCACAAAAAAAATATGAACAATAAAAGTTAAACAAAAATATTTGAATTAAAATCTATATTACAAATCACATAAATATACTACACTATTAAATAATAATACAAACTAAAAACTAAAATAAAAACAAAAAAAAAAAAAATATTTTAATCAGGGAACATCACTTGACGTTCCCTGATTGCTGCCTGGGTGCACGCAGCCCGACAGCTACCCCCAATCCCCCCTCCAGCCCCACCCCTCCCATCACCCCCCAATTAATTATTAGTACCTCGACCCCTCCCCCTAGCACCACCCCCCATTAGGTTAGCCCTAAGTATATTCTAGAAAAGCATATGCGGTACATATGTGAAATTCAGAGTCAAATATCTGAACTTAAATGCGGAATATAAAGAATAAAGGGCCTGTTTGTTTGGCGTTTCCCAGAATTTTTTCGTGTTTGGGAAATGCCAAACAAACATGTTTTCTATTTTCCGAAATAAATTTTTCATCCATTAATTTTCTCAAACTACACTCTCAAAAGCCAAACAAACAACAATTTTCTTATCTCTAAACAAAACCTATACAAACTCTACTTCGATTTGACATAAAGTAACATATCTCTTACACAATTTATCTCACATAACAAACATGATTTGACATAAAGTCATACACATTTTACACCTACAATCCAATTCTTCCAAAAAAAACTACACCTACTTTATTTCTCAAACCACTCTCTCAAAATCCAAACAAACAACATTACGCAAATCGAGATTATTTCACAAACCTCCACTACTCTCCCAAACTACTTTCCCAAACGCCAAACAAACAGACCCAAAATGTCCTAGTACTATCCTGGTAAAATATAGGAATTCAACTATTTATACGATTTGTAAAATTGAACTGTATACTTCAATTGGTTCTCCTTCTACTCTAGCTTGGTTAGGTACGTAGATTGTTAATGTTCAAATAAATTTGATTATAACCGTGAAAGTTTTTCTTATTATGATTACACTGAAATTTTATTGGAGTTCTTTTTCCCTTTGCATATTTGTATCAGCTATATATGGGTTTCTAATAATATAGTTCTATTAAAATTTATGACCCTCTCTTACCTTTTTCTTTTTCTTTTCTTGTTTTTCTTTAATTTGTTGAATTAATATCAAAATTTCAACATCAGCTATAGTCGTGGAGTAGGAAAAATGCATTTATGGGCATTTGCCATTAATAAGATGCTGACAATGAGATCATATTTGTCCTCCAAAGTCAAAGAGAGAATATGTGACCTCTCCACCTGCCATTAATAAGGTGGGTAGTGACTATGTAGGACCTATTTGGAAGGGTTTTGACTCGGTTTTGTAGGATTTAATTTAAAAAAAATATGGTTTTGGTGATTTCGGTGAAACATTTGAAATCCCGTTTGTTTAGGTTTTGGATGTTGAGTTTTGTGATTTTGATAAAGTTGAAACTCCACTTGAATAGGGTTTAAATGTTGGAGTTTGAGAAGAAAAAAAAAGTAGGTGATAGATGTCAAGTCAATATTTTTTCGTAGAGTTTGGAAGGGAAAAAGTAGGTGGTAGGTGTCAAATCAAAATTTTATAGGTTTTAAGAGTTTGAGTATGAATTTCTGGAAAGGATTGTGATGAGTTTCATGGGTCTGGCAAAAACTCATTTGAAAAGTCCGCGAGATCGAGCCAAAACCCAGCCACATAGTCACGTACTAAAAAGTTTTTTGAAATAAAGATAAGATGTGAAAATAAATTGACTTTAAAAATTACTTGATGATTAGTTACTTAATGGCTAGTTTAACTGTTAACTTTTATTTTCCAAAAAAATTGTTAATTTATAATTTACGATTTATTTCATATTAACATATTCAAAAAAGTGTTGTAAAAAAGAAAATAATGACCATTTCTTAAGGCATTTGGTTAGGTTTATTAGAATAAATGCAACACTCTCTTATGTTTTACGAAATTATTATGTAAAATATTTATTGCATAAAATTATCTTGTACAAATTAATTTTTTGCACGAAATCCGCGGTCAATATATAATTTAAAAGTTTACTATGTACGAATAAGGAGTTTATACCGAATGCATTAAATTTTTGATAAAATAATTTTTGTGTAGATTTCACATAATAACCGAAAAGAGTATTTTCCATTTTTTGAATTTATAATGCAAATGGAGAAGGACTATGCTAGCATCACAGCCAATTATCACAGCCCAACATCACAGCCCATAATATAAAATTGCAAAAAAAACCATTATTAATGATCAAACAAAAATAAACCCTATTTATAAAATAATTCATCAATTTCAAACCATATCTACGACTTTTGCCAACAAAAACTTGAAAATATTATTTTAAAATAAAACCCTAAACCCTAAACCTAAACCCTAAAACCCTAAACCTAAACTCTAAACCTAAACCCTAAACCCTAAACTCTAAATCAAACCCTAAATTAAACATTATGTAATAAACTCTAAATTATAGGCATTGCAAGTGCTTTTAAATTATGAGTTTATATTTTTATTGTAATTTTTTAGATATTTTATATACAAATATTGATAAATGATAAATTATCATTTGGAAAGTAATGAATTATTTTTTATATGAGTAATTTTGTATAATTTATGTGCTCTTTTGTAATTTTTGAAAGTTGAGTTGGTTGTTAATAGATTAAAAGATTATTTGAAGAAACCTGTTAAACAAGTAATAGGTAACACATTTACCTTCAAAAAAATAAAAAATGGGCTGTGAAGTTTGAGGCTGTGATATATAATTACAAATGGAGAATGCCTAGCTTGGTTTGCCGAAAAGAAGCAAGGAATGGCTTCGGTAACAATTGCAGAATCTGTTGCGGCTTTAAGAGCTATGGAATTAGTGCAGCAACATGGATGGGATGACATTATACTTGAGGGTGATTGCCGAAATCTGATCGACACCATTGAAGACCCTTCACCATCCCTCCACGACTTTGGACCACTAGCTGAAGATGTCAAAAGAATTGGTTCCACTTTATCTTGTTTTAAAGTTTCTCATGTTCCTAGAGATGGAAATATGAATGCTCATTGTTTAGCAAGATTTGCTAGTAGAATTGCTGATGGTGTTTCAGTTGCTTTAACTGATATTCATAACTTTGTAATGACTGATTTGCGCAAATTCTGATCAATGTTTTATTCTCAAAAAAAAAAAAGAGTCAACGGCATGTCAAACATCCTCTAATACTGGGTTCTTATTATTACAATTCACTTATGCTTAATACTTTGATTTATTTTATAATCTATTGTGTCATGAAAATATACCAATTTGTTCATACTTTATACTGTAATTAGTACAAAATGAAAGGAAAAATTCTTGATTTAAATAGTACCTTTGAACTTTTAATGAATTGAAAAATTGTTCGTCCATATTTCACTATTTAATAGACAGAGTGAGAATTTAATGAAATACGGCAGTTTATACAAAGTCAAAAAGTTTCAATCATGTGAGAACCCGGTCCAGTCAATTTTATTATGAGATTCGTCAACTATTAAAAAAAATTGTATTAGGTTGCACGAATGGAGTAACTTATATTTGCTAGGAAAGTTATAACCATCGCTTCCTTATTTTTTTCTTATTCTTTTCAACTTCTTGTTTTTATTTTTGAATACTTTTTTTTGGAGATTATTGAATTTTTGGTACCACAATTATAGCTCAATGGTGTTTCTACCCCGTAACTTTTTCGGGCTGGCACATTTGGTGCTATAACTTTGACATCAGTGGCAATTTTGGTGCCAATTGAGGCTCAATATTAAAATTGGCCCGAAATTCCCCTATATGCGGGCCATGTGACATGAAATTGGGGATTTTGACCATTCAATGCCTTTTTTATTTAAAAAAAATTATTTCCATCTACCAAGAACTAGGCTACTTGAATGTTTTTATTTGGGGAAGAAGGAGTTGGGGAAGAAGAAGAAGAATAAGGCCGATACCAATATAATAGGTTAAGGAAATGTTTGGTGAATTCTATAGGAAAAGTTAAGATTTTGAATTTTGAATTTTTTTTTTTAATGAAAAAGGCATTGAATTGTCAAAATCTCCATTTTTCATGTCATAAGCCGCACATGGGGGAATTTCGGGCCAATTTTAAAATTGGGCCTCAATTGACACTAAAATTGCATCTGATGTTAAAGTTGTGGCACCAAATATGTCAGCCCGAAAAGTTATGGGGTAGATTTTAATCTCATCTCCCTCAACAAACACGTTTTTACATGAATAAAAGGGGAAAATGCAAGATACTCCCCTGTGTTATGCTAAACCTGCAAGAAACTACCCTGTAAAATTTTTATTGCGTCAAACTTCCTTGTGTTTTCAAAAACCCTGCAAAAAACACCCAATTTGTAAAAAATAGGTCATTTTGGATCGATATATTTCAAGAAATCATTTTTAAAATATATCACGTGAAGTTGTAGGGACCAACTTGAAGTATTTTAAAAATGATTTCTTGAAATATATCGATCCAAAACGACATATTTTTTACAAATTGGGTGTTTTTTGTATGACTTTTGAAAACACAAGGAAGTTTGGCGCAATAAATATTTCACAGGGTAGTTTTTTGCAGGTTTAGCATAACACAAGGAAGTATTTTGCATTTATCCCTGAATAAAAAGACAAGCATAAGGAACAATGAACCTCGTTTAACGTAAAAGTTCCTTCATTTTGTGAATTTCATGCATATAAAGTTGATGAGTATTAAATAAAAAGTTGAGATAATATAATTCCCGCTGAAATGAGTGCTTTATTCTCTTTTGAAAAACAGATAAAGTTATAATTTAATGAAAAAGCTATCCCTAACAGTTACAAGAGAAAAGTGTGTGGCCCAGTCATAAAAGTCTGAGTTGGTAATGAGATTACCTCAATCTACAAATATTAGGTAATAGTAATAATTGTTAAAGAGCAACCACTTTCTTTATTTCAAGTACATCTTTTTTTTTAAAAAATTAATTCAGACATAAATCATAATTATGACTTTCTCATCCTAGATTATAGAAAAGTTCGTCAAAACAATCCCTTCACAATAAAATGTCACATAAATATTTCATCATGTCAACATGAGTCAAACATCATATTTTCGATTAATTGCGTTATTTGTTTTAATTAAAAAAAAAAACCAAGATAAATCTAATTCCAACAAACTAGGGTTTGTATCGACAATGTTACATGTCCGTTCTACTTAGATTCGTTTATATATTTCAGACGCGTGTAATTTTTATTCGTAACACGTCTACATATATAAACGTCATTTGATGACATACAATATAGTAAATTGTCCAAGTAAAATTGACCGTTAGAGTAACTTTTTGATCAATGTACGGACAAGCAATACGTTTGGATTCATAGTTAGCTAAGTACAATATTGTACACGTGTTTAATCTAAAATAGTCTAGCTCTAATAACGACAGCTATAATAATTTTACGCACATCCGACAAATATTAATAATTACCCTAAAATTCTACACCCGTTGATCAAATTCCTTTCTCTAGTAAATTCAAATCCTTCCCGCAAATTAATTCATTTCTCTAATAATCTTTGATCATTCAAGTCGTTACGTCCGACAAATACCACATGTATAATAACTTAATCCGACGGATAAAATAGTATATTTCATATAATTTTACTATTTCTGATATTAAAAAAAAAAAAAAAAAAAACTCTGCTCAATATTATATTTTATTTGGATAAATATTATTAGAAAAAATTAATGTTATATTCAGTTTCATAATACTCTTCCCCTAACTATTAATTACTATATCCAAATTCGTAACCGAGCTGAAATAAAACGACGGAGTATTACAGACGATTGACAAAAACGTCAACGTTTTATTTGTTCCCCATCAATTAAATATAGGTTTTCCTTTTTTTTTTTTTTTTCTTTCCCCTTCCCTCTCGTCGCGTTTCTTACTACTGCCGCACCACATGTAGATATATATTTCTTTTTGACGAACAGAAAAGGAAAAAAGTGAAAAAGGAAAAAATATTCTGACCTATATTACATACATAAGTGTGTGTGTATATATATGTGAAGAGGTAGAGAGAGATGGAGAGGAGAAGAGGGAGATAAAGGAGTGTTTGTTTTGTTGTTTTGTCTCTATCTCTGCAAATAACTGAATAAAGGAGGAGGAGAAGTTTTGGAGAAGACGAAACAAACAAAACGCAAACCTAATTCTTAATACAATTTTGTCTTCTTCTTCTTCTGTTCCAAATTTTCCTTCCCATATAGTACATTTATGTATGTGTATATATATATATGTGTGTCATACACAGAGTGGAATTATTGCAATTCATGAGAAACCCCCAAATAAATACTAAACCCCTTCTAATTCTCTGATTTTTCTTTCATGTAACATAAAAATTAACGCCATATCATGGATGAAATATTAAAAACCCTGGCGAATTTTAGTTCATCGTCCTTGATTACCATTTGATTTTCTTTTTTGTTGACATAAAAAAAAATGGGGGAGGTTGGGTTGGTAAATTCAAACGGCGGCGTTATAGAGCGTTTGGTTTGGAGGTCTACTTCACCCCCGCCTGATCCGACGTTGTTCAGCGAGGAGAGTTTGTCCGCTGCGGAGGAGGTGGCGGAGCAAGTGGTGAATTGCATACACCCTACTCTCGACTCAGAGGAGACAAGAAGAGACGTCATTGACTATATTCAGCGGCTTATTAAAACTTATGTTGATTGTGAGGTGATTTTTTTTTTTAAAGTTAATTGCCTTTTTATTTTATTCATTCTGTTTTGTTTATGTTTATGCATGGCTGGGGAAGGTGGTGTTGATTCTGTTAATTAAGCTTTATTTTATTACTTTTGTAGGTTCATTTGTTTAATTGTTTACTGTGTTTGGGGAAGTGGTGATATCTTCTAAGCTTGTTCTTTGGAAATAAACTATTGTTTTATGTTTGTTGTGATGTGTGAGGCTACATTTCTTGAACACTGGTTTTAATGGTTATTTATTTAGTTATTAATAAGTTATGATTCGAGTTATGGTTTGCTTATCCTGTCGAGGAAAAGCGAGATCGGACCTTTATTATCCGATTCCGTATTAAAAAGTGTGAGTTTAATTCTAGATTCCGGTGGCTTGATTAATCTCGCTTTTCCAATTGTGGAAACACGTGGCGCGCGACAAAAATTGAAAAAGCCCACAGAAATTTAGCGTGGTATGTAGCAATATGAAGTTGCGACTTCTGGAATGGAAGGACATGGGGATTTTAAAAGTGGATTATCTATGTCCTGTGTCCCCATTCGAGGAGTTACTTTGTGCTTCGACTCCACGTAGTTGCAAATGTTTCCAGATCTTTCCAAATGTTCGCGATTAATACAATTTTCTGTGCCAGGGGCTTAGAATAGCGTACCCAACTCTAACCTATTGTTACCAAGAAAAGGATTAAAATAGGATATATACTTCATGAATGAGATGAGATTCTTGACAAAAGTTCTTTCTTCCTATTAAATATCCACCTTATCTGGACCATTCATAGCTCCAAAATGGGCCCCTATCGACCACAGAACGCTGTTCAGGAAAACTGATATTGTAGAAAAATCTAGTCAGCAATGTCGTGGCTCCTTTGTTTATACTTTAGTATGAGTAAATTTTATGTCCAGCTTTAATTCTGGAAGTGTGTGGCTATCTGATGTTGATAATTCGGTGTCCACATCTCGCAGCTTTTTCCCTATGGGTCAGTGCCTCTCAAGACATACCTACCTGATGGAGATATTGATTTCACCGCCCTTAAAGGTAGTAATCCTGATGAATCTTTGCCCCATGATGTTCTGGCTATTTTACAGGCGGAAGAGCAAAATGAAAATGCTGAGTACCAAATTAGGGATACCCAATTTATTGACGCTGAGGTAGTTTCTGAGACCTCTGTTTATGCTCTGGTTGATATATTCGATTGTTGATACCAATTAATATTTGGTCAATTTTATTTTATTTTATTTATTTTTTAACAAATGAGAGTACCTTTTTCTTAGGGTTAAAAAAGTCACATTGTGGATGTACATTGATTCCGTTGTGAGTACTTCTTTGTAGATCTTTATTGTTTGGGTTTCCACCTTGAGTTTGAAAATTCAAACATCTTAACAAAAAACCATCTTTAATCTTTAGGTATTAGACACTGTCAATTTACTTGAATATCAGAACTTGCATTTATTATGTGGTTACTTTATGCTGTTATAGATGATCCTTGACACACTTTTAAACTTCTGGTGGGTATTCATGATGATGCAGAGGCTTCTATTGCTGCTCGTTTCTTCAACTGTTGCTTAAGTTTTTTTCCCCCCATTAATGTTTTATTATATTCAATCTGCTTCTGTTTGTTAAATTTGATGAATAAAAGAATGCCGGAGTGCTTATTAGAATCGTGGTTGTGATTCTATTCGAGGTGAGTTGCTAGTTCACATTACTCTTTTAGCTTGCTTGGAGGTCATTGTGAAGAAGCTGTCAAATACAAGAATGGTTGTGGTTTAGTGAATGGATTTGTGTGCTTCTATTTAAGTATTTATTAGTTTTGAACTGAATATGTATGTGCTTCTGATTGCAGGTCAAACTCGTGAAATGCTTCGTCCGGGACATCATAATAGATATATCCTTCAATCAACTAGGTGGACTTTCTACGCTTTGTTTCCTTGAGAAGGTATCAATGACGATTTTTTTTGGGATGTTAGTAATCAAGGTTTTTTTAGTTTTATACATACGGAATCCCGATACTTATTGTTGGTTTTATCATTCTTTTGGTAGAATAAGTGCATATCGTTCCTCATCTACTGCATAACTTGAAGCTTCGGAATGTAAAATTTATGGTTTATATTCCATGCTTTCGTTGTTTGAGACTGTTTATTTCTAACTAGTAACTTTGGTCAGGTACAAAAGTGGCTGTATTTTGTTCCTTCATTGTGGATGCTTCCACAAATCTCTCCTAAAGTTGTTTCTTAACAAATATTTTATTAACTTGTTTCCCAATGCAGATCGATCGTGTTGTTGGGAGAAATCATCTCTTTAAGCGGACCATTATTCTGGTTAAAGCTTGGTGCTATTTTGAGAGCCGCATCCTTGGCGCGCACCATGGCTTATTGTCTACATATGCTTTGGAAACACTTGTTCTTTACATATTTCATGTGTTCCATACAACCTTAACTGGCCCGTTAGCGGTAATTACTCTGACTATGAAATATTGTTGTCATAAATTACACGCAAAACCAAGCATTACTCAAATAGTTATGATTGCTCATTGTATGTAGGTACTCTATAAGTTTCTGGAATATTATAGTCAATTCGATTGGGAGAATTACTGCATCAGTTTGAAAGGGCCAGTTCGTAAATCACTCCTTCCTAATATAGTGGGTAAGCAATGTGCTTCAGTTAACATTTTTGCATTTTGGTACACTATCTTTTTCACTGTTTACGTTGTTTTTGCATAATGGTCTCTCTCTGAAATTCTTTTCAGTGAAAATGCCAGAAAATGGGGGTAATGATCTAATGCTTAGTGAAGAATTTCTGGAGAGCTGCATGGAAATGTTTTCAGTTTCGTCGAGGGAGCTTGAAGAAAAGCCTAAAGCCTTTCAAGCAAAACATCTTAATATCATTGACCCACTGAAGGAAAATAATAACCTTGGGCGCAGTGTCCACAGAGGTAAAAATAATTTGGGAAAGTACTGCATCCAAGCCATGTATTTATTTGAATAAAAATGTGAAAAAAAAATTGTTGATAAATCTTCCTCTGCTTCCTTCTAGGTAACTTTTACCGTATACGAAGTGCTTTCAAGTATGGAGCACGCAAGCTCGGTCAAATTCTATTACAGCCGAGAGATAAAGTTTTTGATGCGGTCAGTGATTTTTTCGGGAACACCCTTGCTAGCCATGGACATAGAATCCGACGTGTGGCCCTAGAATTTGGTGATGAAGAGTCTTTGGAACCGTCTTTATCATCTCCTCGCGATTTGTTTTCTGAAGTTGAATCGCTTCTAAAATCATCTATCAGTGATTTAGATAACGACGAGCTTGACAAATATTCAATAAGAGAAGTTTCTTCAGAAATGGCATCGAATTCGAGTTTGAGGAATGGAACTTCAGGTTATACAATAAGCAGCAACTGCGCTTCCCTTTCTATTAACCATTGCCATAAACTCCCAAACTTGTCTTCCAAATCATCTGCTGAAAATGGAAGCTTAGAAAAGGGTAACTCTCACCAGAACGAGAAGTTTGGCTCGAACTCATGGTTAGAAAACAGAGAGAAAAATGGGGAAATGAATCCCACATATCAGTGGTGTATAGACAACTCAAATGCCGTCTCCATAGCTGGTTCGTGCTCTTCTACTCCAAAGGCTAACAATTTGGAATCTCTATCTTTTGATTTTAGGAAAATGGATGTAAAGAGCACTGGAGAGCCGGAAGATTTTAATCCATTGGCTGACCTCAGTGGAGATTACGAAAGTCATATAAGGAATCTACTATATGGCCAATTTTGCCATGGGTTTTCTACATCTGTACTTAAAGTGAATAACCCCCCATCTTTACCTTCTAAGATTCAATACAAAACGCCATGGGATATTGTTCGTCAATCGATCCCACTCGGGCAAAATCAATTCTCTCAAACGAATCCATACACTGTGTCATTGGATCAAAGCGTGTATGCTGTTGCCAATTCTGCCTTGCCTTCTACTAATGCTTTTCATGCTGAATGGAAAGGAAAGACGCGAGGCACCGGCACTTACTTTCCCCATGTGGTAATTTTTTTCACTACTTTATATTGTCTCTTATTCTCATGCCTCTTTTGTTTAGTTTACATATTTTAGCTGTGATCTTACCCATGGATTAAAATTTCGATAAGTTTCCACCGGAAACATGGAAACATTTCTTATTTTTACCCGATGGAAACTGAAGCACATGGTAGTTTCTAGTTTTTTTTCCTTCAAGTTCCCCCCGTTCCCCTCCCCCCTCCCCCCCCCCCCCCCCCCCCCCCCCCCCCGATTATCTCAGCATTTCAACTAAATTCTTAACTATTCTTTTTAAAAAAATGTTTATTTTGTCACATACTAATACATGA
This sequence comes from Penstemon newberryi var. newberryi, assembly GCA_030819805.1. NCBI lineage: Eukaryota > Viridiplantae > Streptophyta > Magnoliopsida > Lamiales > Plantaginaceae > Penstemon > Penstemon newberryi. Next base: position 47,413,177 of record JAUALY010000001.1, read on the forward strand.
TTTATTTAACAAGTATAGATGAAATTATAAAAGCAGTGTTTTTCTACTTAATTCGAGATCCATATATGTATATATATATTCACGAAATAAACTTGATTTTAATTGCTAAATTATAAGAATGCTCTAATAGATAATCTGATAATCATATCACATAATTGTACATAATTAATTAGTTCGTGGGACAAAAGACTATACATATGCATGATCAAATTTAGCATTGCAATTTCTCATAGTTTCTGTTTGTTATCTTCAATTTTACAATACTTCCTAATGTTTTCAAAGTGTTCCCGTAGATTTCTATTACTCACACATCTTAGAAACGAAATGTTAGTTCATGCTTACCCTTTAAATCCTGCAGACTGGTTTTCAAAAGGACAGACTTCCACAAGGGGGGATCAGAAATAATGAAACAGACAATCAATATCAGTTTCGTGGATATGGGCGTAGAAATGGCTTATATCCTTCGACGAGAGAGCCAAATTATTTGAAAAACGATACTCGTGAAGTTCTTCACGCAAATGGCAGATCTGAAGGCAAATGGAGACCAGATATAAGGGGCCAATCTACTCATTCAATCGGAAACGAGAATCAGACAAATGGAACGTGTAGAATTGAATTTGGTTCGGTTGGGAGTCTTGCAGAAGAGGTGATTTCAGGACCTGCTACAGTTAGCGGCTCCACAGTGTTGAAGAATGAAAGGTAATTTCACTTTCACTATCTCCAGGCCATAGGCTTCGTCTTAGATATGTGTAAAACGTCGATTTGGTTTGTGCTTTCAGGGCTCCGATGCGCCTTAAGAATGAAGATGAGTTTCCCCCTCTTTGCCATTGAATGCATTAGAAGAGGATGGTGGTGGTTAGTTTGTAGAAAAGAGTGAATTTAGGGTACAATCTTTGGACCTTCGGGTACCATTTCGGTCTTCTCCGACTTCTACAGAAAGAGAGGTAAAATCAGAGTTTTAGTACTTCTTGGATTTAGTTAGAGTTTAACCCATCTTATGGTTTTACTTTACTACAGTGAGTAGTAGAGGACTTTGTGTTAAAATTTCCATAGTGTGACCTTTTTCAGATGCTCTGTATGCATTTTGGTTCACTGAATTTTAGATATTCAAGTTTTAAAGATAAATTTATGACTCTATGTCTGAAATGTTATTACGAATTTTTAAGTTCACCTACATTTTTACAGGTAGAATTTATGAATGATATAAAATTCCATCAAACTAAGTAAACATCTTATGGAAGAAATGTAGGGAAGTAATGCGTCGACTTATATTAATGAAAAGATAAATACACTATAATGGATATAGTGTATAAAAGGAGAACATAATGATGATCTTTTCATTTCATAACTAAATATAGCTATATTATAAATCTACTTCTTGAATTATTTCATGTAGCAATCCCTTTTCAAATTGTTGAATTTATGGTCATTCATTCTATAATTCTATAATCATTTTTAAAATATATAGAAATTCATGTAGCTTTATTATAAATTTAAAATATTCCAAAAATTATGAATTGCTCAGACTAATTTACGTTTCATTACCTTCTATGCGGACTAAATATACTTTTATGATAAAATAAAATAAGCAATAATAATTTAGACTATGGATACTCGTATGTCCTTGAAAAATAAACAGTAGCAATTAAAAACTAAATTTTCTGTTAAATTTGGATCTTGATTTGAGTTTGGTAAAAAGAGTAAAAATGCGATGCTAATGTAATTGGACTCAAATTCACTATCGGAAAGATAGCGTTTGAAGTTTGAACCCAATCCTTTGTTAGTCGTAAGTAAGTAGTGTTAAGCGCTTGACCAATCCACTTAAAGATTGGGTATATAGGGTGTATGTGAATGAGTTTTGGCCCGGTCTCGCGGGTTTTGCGAGATTGAGTCAAAACCCTTTCAAATGAATTTTCGCCAAATTCATAAAACCATTAAAAGCATGTTCAAAAACTCACATTCAAACTCTTCAAACCTATAAACACTGATTTTACACCTACCACCTACTTTTTTCCCCCAAATCTCACTAAAAAAAAATATTGATTTGACACATACCACTTTTTTTTCCCCCTAAACCCCAACATTCAAACCCAATCCAAGTGGGGTTTCAACTTATTCAAACCACAAAACCTAACAACCAAAACCCATCCAAATAAGGTCTCAAAGATTTCATCGAAACCACCCAAACCATTTTTTTAAACCGAGACCCACGAAACCGAGCAAAAATCCATCCAAATAGAAAGATTTTAATGGACCTATGCTTGATCAGTTGATTCTATTTCCAAAGATTTCTTCAGTATTTTTTGATACCCCACATATTTGCTAGTTTCATAATCCACCAGGTCCGAATAGAATGAATAATTTAACAGATCATGTTGGAAAAACGGTGAAATTAATAAAAATATATTAAAATTATTAATGTTGCTAGTTAAAAAATGAGACCGTGAATGAAATATTAAGTCATTTCATAGTTAATTGTAGAAATAAAATATGAAATCAACCTAGAATAGAAGAGAAAGCTAGAGGGGTTTTAAGTGATGGGCAACAACTACCTAGCTAATAAACATATATTACATGAGCCAGTTTCATTTCATGGTATAGCACTTTGCCAGACGTGAAATCCACACATGTCATAATTATCCTATTCAATTCCTACTACCCCTTTTGCTTTAAATAAGACAAGTAAAACTTACACTCAACACCTTCAAACTCATCTTTTTCACCAACCATTACATCCTAAGAAAGTCATCAACCGTTAAAGATATGAAACTAAAGAGCTTTGCTTCCTTCAAACGCAAGCTTCTCAAACCATGCAAGAAAGTACTAAATTGCTTCAAATTCAAACTCCACAAACCTATCTGTATAAGATCTCTTCAAAACCGGCGCAAAAAACCAAGAACCGCAAATGGCACACTCAAAGTGAGGCGTTTTGCAAAAATCCTATCGGCTCTGAGTTCTCTAAGGCAAACACGAGACGTGGACAGAGTCACGGAGCTCAAGAGTTTTTCGGAGGCGGAGCATCAGAAAGCACCGTACTCGTCTCCGATCACACCGGCATATATAAGGATGAGTAAGAAGGAGGTTTTAGATGAAAACGAAGTTGAAGATGCTTGTAGGAGTTTCGAGAATTATTTGAGCGAAATGATAGTTGGAGAGGGTAAAATGAGAGATTTGGTTGATGTTGAAGAGCTTCTTTACTGTTGGAAGAATTTGAAAAGTCCCATTTTTATTGATTTGGTGTGTCAGTTCTATGGGGAGCTATGCAAAGATTTGTTTTCTAGTAGCAATGAGAATGGTAATGGAACACCAAAGCCAAAGGGAGTAGTACTAAGATAGAAATATACTAATTGGTCTCTCCAATACTGTTTGTTCTCTTCTTTACTAAAATGTAATTTGAAGATCATTTATTTAAGTTCGGCAAAATTTCATATCTCGACCTTAATCAATTAATGATAAAAATTGTATTTTATCTTTCAAAACGGCTCATTTGTTCCTATTTAAGAAGTTTAATCATTTATCTTTTGGGTTCAACTGATTAGGTCCTTATATGTTAAGGTGAAACAATCACTTTTAGACATCTATCTTCCTAATTATCAAAACATGTTTGCATTGGAGTCTCACTCTATATGTGAAAAGTGCATCAGTGGGCTGCACAACGTACACTTGATGACGTGGTGTATCAATTGCACTAAATAATTTCTCTTTTCATTAAGTTAGGTGCATATAAAGTTTTTTTAATCCCAAATTCACCAAAATTAGCCTTTTTTTCACTGGAAAATTCTTATTTAGACAGGGTTTAGCCACACCTAAAATAACTATATGGCAAGTGCAATACACTTGCTTTGGAATTGGATGTAACTCCCATGAGAGTGATCAATCACAAAACAAGTACAATACACTTACTTCATGGTTGGATTGATTTGGCCAAGCCAGGCTTAAACAAGAATTTTCTTTTTCACTAGCTGTGTTAAGTTTCTTTGATCTAAAAGCTGAAGGAATTGAGGACGAAATGTGTTTGACCGAAAGATAAAGGACCAATAATATTGAACCTAAAAGTCAAACAGCTTAAACCTAAAAGAAGAAGAAAAAGAAAATAAGAACAAATGTGTCGAGCCCAAAAGATAAATAACTATTTTAGATGCGAATCCAAAGCTAGCAGACTAGATGTGCAATTTCGCCAATGTGTAATTCACCATAATAACAAAATCTATCACATGTTCATCATTCTAAAGCAGAATACTGACACATAACAATGTAAATCTAGCAAATGAATTTTATACATATCGTTCATGAAGTCATTGTACTCTATTTCACACAAAAATAGAATTTATAGGTGCAGAACTTGATCTCATCAAGACTATAGTAAAACATAAAATTAATCATACTTATTAACAGTTACCACCATATGATCTCATCATCCAGTCAATATATCAAGCATGAACAAAAAATTAACACAGCTAAATTATTGGTAAAACTACTATAAATCCACTACAAAGCAAACTAATGCTGCATCTAAGTAGTCCACAATAAACAGGGTAAATATTTGTATAGATGTCATAATAAGGTTGATAATATTTACAATTCATAACTGCAGCAGATAATTTAATTACACAACATAGATTCATTCCATTAATATTACCTTCAAAATGCACTCTTTGAGCTGCCGATTTAAACTGCTGCATATGAATGTGTTATCGACAAGCAAAAGTTCCGATTAGACTTTTCACTCGGTATCAAGAACTGCTTCTACTCTGTGTCATTTTAAAATCCCATTTTAGAGGCATATACTTGAGACCGAATTAAAGTCTCACCTCTTATAAATCCAGGGCTGATCATAAACTCAACTTTGCATCTTTCTTGAACATGTTGAGCTTTACATTCCTTGAGCTCTTCTGGAACCTCCATGTAAACATCTGAAAACTCACTCCCTTGCTTGACTCCAAATATCTCGACTTTAGGGTCAGTAAAAGCGGTAAATCCCTGTAAAAACCAAACCCATTTTGCCATTTTGACAAACGCACGATAAAAGGGGGTATACGGATGAATCCCATTTGACACTAAAGTCCTATGATCCAAATTACCAAAAAACGAAGCTTCCATCTTCGGATGCACTATTAATAAATATTTTGCTTTACAAAACTTGGCGAAACTAGATTGAGGGTCTTCTATCAAAGCATCAATTGGGTCCTCCAATTTCATTATATTCTCCAAATCACAAGACTGCGGTGAAAAACCATGAAACATTCTCCGAGCGATAAACGCTTCAAATGCATACTTTTTGTGAGACCTCTTTGTATAGACAACCGAGTTTTGTATCTCATTAACAGCTTTATCTAGATCCCAATCAGAAACTTTCATTAAGGCAATTAACGGCTTTGAAAAATCGTGAATAGCCCTTCTAACTTCCTTTACGACATCCTCAAAAGAATAGTGACTCAAACCCTTAAAACTTTCCTTCTCTTGCTCCCTAATCTCTTCAACCATCTTCTTATTCCTCGTTTCCAAATCCCGTAATTCTACATGCAAATTAACTACCTCTTTATCCTTATTCTTGGCTTTAGACTTCAACTTCTCAAGACACCTTTCCTGCACTTGAATTTCAGCAAGTAACAGAGCAGATACAGAATTATCATCATTCAATATCTTCTCATTATAAGCCTTTTTAGTCTTGCAAAGTGATTCAAGGTGGGATACTACTTCTTCATCAGCAGCTCTAATTTTCTCGGGATCATAAGGAATATGAGCTTCTTGAAGTTTTAAATACGCTAATTTCAAAGCCAAAAGTGTATCAAACAATTTCAAGATCTCCATGTGCCCACATTCACTCACTTTACTATGTACCTCAGTCGGGTTTGGATGGATTTTTACGGCATCGAAATCGGCGTCCTCAGTTGTAGCATCACTGCTGCTTTCTTCAGGTAATGAAGGCCCATTGCAAAGATGGGTGTCACCATTTTCAGATGTATTGAGGACACCAATAGACCTAAGTTTACAGACTTTGGCAAATCTTGATACAATTTCGGAAATATTGGAATTCGGTTTAAGGGGTTTAGAACTGACTTGAAATTCCATTTCCTGCTTATACATTACACAAAATGCAGAGGAAATCTAAGATCTGTCTCCAAATCAAGAATTTAAACTAAAATAAAAAAACTAGCAGATAAAATAAATAAATAGAAAACCAACATCAAAGGGAAAAGGGTTCAAAGTAGGAAACTAAAACCATGATTCCCGCTGAACATAATCTTAAACAAATGGGTTTGCAAATGGTTTTAAATTAGCTCCGAAATTTAAGGGGTTAAAGTTGAATACACATCATTTCAGTAAAAGGGATTCTTTCTTTTCATAAACCCAAAGATAAAAACGAAACGAACAAACAACAAGCTCATTTGCTGAACTTTTACCAGATTCATGAAAATGAAAATGAAAATAAAAAAGGAAACTCACCGCTTAATAGAAGAAGTACAGGCTACTGGAAACGGCACCGTTTCAATGGAGAAAGTGACTAGAGATTGAGAAAAAACGAAGACAAACTGTAGCACGACACGAAGCGTTCACGAGCAGGTAAAGCTATTTTTAATCTTGGTTTTATTGTATTTTTGCAGTAATTAGTAACTCATGCTCTCTGACACAGAAACAGTACACATTTTCAGTGCGTGTGTGTGTGAGAAAAGCACGAGTGGAAAAAAAAGGAAAATGGAAGGAGACATAATTAAATTGTACTGTTTTGGTGTTTTTTTAAATTTTTTGAGAGACAGAGGAGAAGGAATCTATACTGGGGTTCTGTGACAAACGGAAACAGAGAGAGAGAGAGAGAGAAAAGGGGACCGCGGATTTTGAATTTTAAAATTTAGGTGTCCTTTTTTGTAATTTTGTGGAATAAGATCCTATGCAATTTTTTGTCCCATTCCAATTGTGGAAACATCCAGGAAAATTCTTACATAGACCAGGTATAAGAGTTTAGTGGTAGAACTTGTGATTATAATGCACCACATAATACTCCCCCGTTTCATATGAGGACATCTCCAATGGTGGGGGGCTCGGGGTTCCAGAGCCCTGGGGCTGCCCCTGCCCCCACCCCGAGCCCTGCCTGGTCGTCTCCAATGGCAGGGCTCCGAAATTGATTTAATTCAATTTCTAACTCTTTCCCACTCTCACTTATAATTAAAATAAATTTGATAAGTATAAAATTCATTCGGGTCTTTGCGGAATTATATTCTACTCCGTTAGTAGATTAAAACGGTATATGATATATCTAAATCGGAGTTCAGGTGAATGAGAAATTGATTCTCAAAGATCACCTTTTGAAATGGAAGAAAAAAAATAGAAGTGGTTTTGTCCCACATTGGAATTGGAAGGAAAAATCTTGAGGTTTATATATGATTTGACAATGTAGTGGTATAACAATCTAGCTACCAAAAGTCTCTTCCCTCGCGCGCTTTGCAAATTATAGATCGAAATTCACTTCGGACCTTCAAGACTAGTGCGAGCCCGCGACCTGCGGACACGAATGCAGTCCAATTCTCTAGCTTTCGGACAAACCCAATTTTTGTATCTCCATTTTTTTTATTAAATGCAAAAAAAATATCTCCATTTTATATTAAATAATTCAATTCACACATTTAATTTAATTTAGGTGTTAAATTTATTTTTATTACATATTTCTTTAATATAATTAGTTTTACTTATTTAAAAACATTAAAAAATCAATTTAGTTAATAAATTTACAAAAGGCCCAATCAGGGAACGCCCCTTGGCGTCCCCTGAATTAAAGAGGGGCGCGTGCTTCTTCAACCTCCAGCCCACGCGAGTCCCAGGCCGCGGTCAGGGCTAGCGCGAGCTCCCTCGCCACCCCGTTCCGCCCCGGTTCCCACCTCGCCCTGAGCCCCCAGCCGCTGGAGACGGCTTCCCTCCCCACCCCCGACATGTCTCAAATACCCTTTATAATGATGACTATCTTTTAAATTTTTTTATTAGTGAGTGGTGACCATTGAATTTCCCAACTTCAATGAAAGAAAGGGGCAAACTTGAAAAAAAAATATTTTGAAAACCCAAACATTTCAATTAATTTGAAACTAAATTTTTTGGCAAATATGCCAATTAATATGAAACGGAAGGAGTATAATAATAAATAAATAAAAACATTACCATCTTTATTGAATTCAAGTAAGTTTTGAAACATAAAGTGTGATTTTAATTTTAAAATGTGTAATGTGTACGTGATTGATTTTTTAATTAATTTAATACTAATTTTATTCATCACCATAAGATTTGAGATAATACATGCAAATGATAGAATATAGAGGATTTGCACAAGAAAATGAAATTGAGAAAGGTGCATGATAATCTAGTTTTTCCAATATTTTCTCTATCTTATTTTTCAATGTCAATTGCCATCTAGCAAGTAAATATTAATTCAAAAAAGAAATGACCTATCAATTTTTGAATTCTTGTATGTATCATAATGTTATTGTCTAGACCTATCAATTTTTGATAGATCACGTACTCAGCTATATAAAATTACTTAACCAAATAAATATATAATGCATTAAACTGTGAACAACGATAATGCGTCAAATTAACGACCACATAATCTATTAGAAATTGAAATAACTAGTTTTAAAAATATTTTAAAATAGTGATTTTATCACATAAACGCACAACAATATAAAATTCATTTTTCGGACAGAATTCATCTCCGTATAGTTAGTCTATTAACCTTGCATGTAATTATCATGTTTGGCCTCTGAATTGGAACCTTGACATTTTTTTTTCTTGAATAAAAATTGACTTATAAATCGACATTCACAATTAATCATAATTAATAAAGTCACCACGGGCCAATGCTTTCATCTTCAAACAAACTATTTTTGTACTTTCAATAATTTACAATAGATTTTAAGGTTTTTAATTAGTAAAATAATAAATAAATTTAATTTTTAATTGTTATTTAAAATTCAATAGGATCTATATATCTTGTTTGTGTTAATCCATTTTGATGCTATCATTATTTGTATTTTAAACTATTTTATCTTCTCTAGGAAAATTATTGCTTAAAGAATAATGGGACCAGATGGACATTATACACGTTATGTTATTATTTCAACAAAAACTAATAGTAGGAAAAATATGAGTAACTATTGAAATCTCATATGTATATATAATATATTCATATAATTCACATAGCATCAGGGGATAGCATCAGGGGATATGAATGTAATTATTTTTAAATATAACGGAATTTTTTTAAATAGACTTGATTTTATAATGTGATGTATTTATGATCATAATGTATAGAAAAATCTCCTAAGTTAGGTCTAAACAAGAATTTTCCATAAATATAATTGAATTTATTCTTGTATGTTCATATTATACTTAATATTCTTTTAATGTTTCAAATTTGAGTTTTGCTACTTCGAAATTATCTTTTAATAACTTTCACTTACATTTGCTGCCATTGATTCAACTACTATATTACATAATAAAATTTGTAAATAATATAAAAACTAATTTTGTTTCTTATTAAAATTCTAAGTATGTTAAAAAAGATATGTTTGCTTATAAAAACTATGTTAAAGGAGATAGGATAGGTTTAACTGTTATTTTCATGTCAGCCGATCATGATGGATTGGCCATTGCACCGCCCAAAGAGCCATTTCACTCAGCTGACCCGGGCCGCCTTCTATATAAAAATAATTGAACAAATAGATGTATCAAAGAAAAAATATTTTTAAAGAAAAAGAGATAGAGATAGATAGAGAGAGAGTCAACACGCTTACCGAATCTTTTGTTATTGTTGTTGTTCCAGATAGAAAAACACGCGTATTGTGTTGTAAATTGACTCTAGAGACTCGTATTATTCTAAAACCGTCCAACTTCTGCCCTTTCCAATATTCAAATCAAAATTAATTGGAATCGGAAATTAAATTTAGTTACTTAAAATTTAACTTGAATTCAGTCAACAATTCTCAATTCTTCATAACTATAAAGCAATACGTAAATTGATGAGGTCGTAGTAAGCTCGAGGCCCCATGACATAGATGTTTTAGGTTCAATTTTTGTTAATGCATATTTTTTTTTCTAATTTTATTATTAATATTGTTGTTAGTTATTCCCTCTGTTTTTTTTTTTGTTGTTTTGAAGGATTACACACGGATTAAGATGTAATAAATAGTCACTTTTTTTAAGCAAAAATCTCAAAACACAATTTTAATCAATCACAACATTAATTAGCATTAATTACAAGCATTAATAAGAAGGGTAAATTGGTAAAAGAATAATCTAAATTGAACTCCTAAAACGACAAATAAAAGTAAACAATTATTTTTGTCAAAGCGACAAATAAAAAAAATCGGAGGGAATATTATTTGTAATTTGTTGAATTGATTATGATGTTTTGTTGAATAAATTCTGATGCAATTATATGTTTAACATCTTTCAAAAAAAAAAAAATAACTTGAATTAAATATCAAACAATAACCATTAAAAGTTCTAACATAATTATATATATAAAAAAAAAGAACAAATATTCTAACTACATTTTTGCTAAAAAGGTTTTAACCTAATTCAGTTCCCCAAGATCAATTTGATTATAAATAGTAAAATAAACACTAATAACATTTTTTATTCATCGCCATTCAGACTCAATTGTATAAATTTAAATTTAATATAATTAACCTTAACTCATGTTTAGTTTAAATAAAAGTTATTTCAGATTTATTCAATTAACCAAATTCATAAATTTAAATTTTGATTAAGAAAAAATAAAATTAACTTAAATTCAACTCAACCTACATTTAATACACTAAAATAAGTATATTTCAAACAAAATTGTACGAAATCAAAAATTAAACTATGCTACTCGATATTTGACTCAAATCCAGTTAAAAAGAATTTTGGCTCGAACTCCTTTGACAAAGGTCATATAAGTTCGGTGCGACATACACATCAAACAAGTTTATAAAATATTTTATGTTCAATAAATTTTGAAGTTAATTCGAATTCAATTCGATAAACTAAATACTGACATCGTATGAGTAAATACATCAAGTTGATCGAGTAAAGCTTGTGTTTGTCAGTTAAAGCTCATTGAAGCTCGATCACCATAACAATTAAATCAAATTTAAATATAATACTCATCAAACATAATAAAAGAAACTTAAATCAAACTTAAACAATACATTATTCGACCTATTGGCATATGACTGAGATTTCGGGACCCGATCCGAACCCCACCAAAAGTGGGACATAAGCTAAAGTGACGCGTGTTCAAATCAATGTCACTTTCACAATTAAAAAAAAAAAAAAAAGTCATAAACTCTTTATTAAAAAATATATGCAGCCTAGTCCCGCTAAATAAATTTCCCCAATTTTTTCAAAACTTACCTTCAAAATCAACCAATCTCTAATCTGCCCACCTACTAATTTTACAATAAAATTTTACAATCATCATCCAATCCATCTTTTCCCAATCCTAAATTCACTTGTTGTTGCTTCAAAAAATTCAGCTAGTAAGTAATCCAAAAAACTCCTTTATTTCCTTTTGTGTATCTGTTCAATTCATCATGGTAGAAATAGAAGAGGCCCCGCCATCCTCCGCCGCCGGGGGCAGGGCTTTGTCATCTAAAAACGCTTTATTAAACAAATACGAGGTCGGCAAAATTCTAGGCTGCGGCGCATTCGCCAAAGTATACCACGCCAGAAACATCGCCACCGGCCAAAGCGTCGCCATTAAAGTCATCAACAAAAGCAGACTCAAAAACAGCCACACTCTCATTAACAACATCAAGCGCGAGATTTCAATCATGAGCGAACTCCGCCACCCACACATCGTCAAGCTTTTCGAAGTTTTAGCTACCAGAACTAAGATCTATATCGTTCTTGAATTCGTCAAAGGAGGAGAACTCTACGCCAAGGTTGCCAAAGGCCGATTCGGCGAAGATCTTAGTCGGAAAATCTTCCAGGAATTAATCTCCGCCGTGAGTTTCTGCCATGCGCGGGGGGTGTACCATCGCGACTTGAAGCCGGAAAATCTATTGCTGGACGAAAACGGCGTTCTAAAGGTCTCCGATTTTGGGCTCAGCGCGTTGGCGGATCAAGTCCGGCTCGATGGGCTTCTACACACGTTTTGTGGAACTCCTCATTACGTGGCGCCGGAGGTTTTAGCCAAAAGAGGCTACGACGGCGCGAAATTCGACGTATGGTCATGCGGCGTCGTTTTGTTCGTGCTCTCTGCTGGTTATTTACCTTTTAACGATCCTAATCTGATGAATTTGTATAGAAAGATCTACAATGGCGTGTATCGATGTCCTAAATGGATGTCTCCGGATCTGAAGAGATTTGTATCTCGCCTTTTAGATAAAGACCCTAACACTAGAATCACCATTGATGAAATTAAACACGATCCTTGGTTCGGAAAAGGTTACAGAGAGGTTAAATTTGAAGAAATTGAGGATTTAACTGGTGTTGTGAAGGAGGAAGAGAGGAAATTGGTAGATCTGAATGCTTTCGATATTATTTCTTTCTCTTCAGGTCTGGATCTTTCTGGATTGTTCCATAAAAGGTTTAGTTCGGTGGATGACGTGGAACGGCTGACGGTGGAGGGGCCGCCGGAGAAAGTGATGGAGAAGGTGGAGGAGGTGGTGAAAGCGGAAAATGGTAGTGTGAGGATGAGGAAAGTGAAGGATTGTGGGGTGGAGTTGGAAGGGCAAAATGGGGATTTCGTGGTTGGGTTGGAGGTTTATAAGTTGACGGAGAATTTGGTGTTGGTGGAGGTGAAGAGGAAAGGTGGTGATGCTGTCTTGTTTGGTGGTTTGTGGAAAGATAAGATTCGTCCGGTAATTCTGCAGCTGCCGCAGGTGGACGTAGCCGGTTGCTGTAACTAGGTTCTGAACTTCCCAAACGGCTCGGGCGGGTAAGGGTGTTTTCGTCTTTTCAATTTTTTCCAAATATTATTTGTGCTTTTCTGTCTTATTATGGGTGAATTACAGATCAATACACTTGTACTTTATTATTATAATCATTTATTAAAAATGTGGATATGGTATACGATTTTTTTTTAATTGTAAATGTATAGGGAAAGGAAATAAAAGAGCAGGCCCTGAATTTAGATATGATTTCCAGGGCTCTGCCTATTCTGTATAACCTTTTTTTTGTTTATAGGAGATGAATTGTTTTTTTTTTTTTCTGAAGCAAATAGGAGAAGGATGTGAATTGTGAAATATTTGTACTTACAGGAAAAGGTTTTTGGTATGTATAATATTTTTTTTTTATAAGACCACTTGTATTAATAAATTTTGATGTTTAAAAATAATTCTCAATGCCTTAAAGTGAAAACTTTGTTTGAAAATATATTCAGAATCCCATAACAATTTTTTAGTATTTGTTTATAACTAGCAATAATGCCAGAACAACAATCGTTGTTACCAAAGCAAGTTAAAATTTTCATATACTCTCCTACTCAAATGGTAATTAAATATGGTTGATAAGTTTTACAAATCAGTACACTAATTGGGGAGCTTTGTAATTAATTTTCTTAAATATAGAGAACACTTTCTTTTTTCTTACTTAACCTCGATGTAAGTATCACCCATCGACCACCACCATTAATTATTTCAAGTCTCTTCTTTATCAACATTACCCTTTTACTCAAAAACCAGAATTTCTTTTTTGTTTCGTTTGAGTTTTTACTATTTTAGAAGTAGTAGTTTAAATAGAAAAACCACCAAGGGAAAAATAAAAACGCAAAAATCAATCCTTTTTAATGGAGTAGAAGAAGGGGGGGAAGACAATTGCTTGCTTTGAGAGTAAATAGAGATGATCTAAAACTTAGGATAAGGATAACCATGACAAAGGAACTGTAATTAAGCTCAATATTTTGCTCAAAAGTAGTTACATGTAATCCCAAAATTACATCAAATTATCAAAACTTAATCTTCAGATGAAGATGAAGATTATGTTAGAACCTAAATGCATGTCATTTTAATTACCGGACTTAATTGTCAAAAAGGAATTTTTTGCCAGTCCTAAAAGTTACAAGAGTGTTTGGCCAGCAAGCAATAGTTACAAGACCAATTTTGTAATTTTTCCACATCAGCAAGGGCGAGTGACTTGATGGACACGGTAGAATTCAAGCCATACCACTATATATCAAAATATATTAGTTACATGGTTTTTTCGTCAGCCAGAAAAGTTATATGACCTTTTTGCCAACGAGCAATTGATATTGGACCAATTTCACAGTTTTCCTTATGCTTATGTCTCCTACTATATAAAATTCTTGGTAAATAAGCACATATTATACAAGAAATGCATTCCGGCTGTTTGTTTGGCATTTTCCAAATTTTATTGGGAAATGCCAAACAAGCATATTTTCTACTTTCTAAACTAAATATATTTCATCCATTAATTTTTTCAAACTACTCTCTCAAAAACCAAACAAACAACAATTTTATTATCTCTAAACAAAACCGATACAAACTTTACTTTGATTTAACATAAAGTAACATATCTCTTACATAATTTATCTCACATAACAAACATGATTTGACATAAAGTCTTTCACATCTTACACTACAACCTAACTCTTCCAAAAAAACATACATCTATTTTATTTCTCAAACCACTCTCTCACAACTCAAACAAATAACATTACGCAAATCGAGATTATTTCACAAACCTCCACTACTCTCCAAACTATTTTCCCAAAGGACAAACAAACAGACCCATATTCTTTTCCATTACAGTGCAAATTACTATAAAATAGATTTTTAAATTAGATTTTCGATGTATCCCCAAATCAATTTAAAATTAATAAATTATAGTGAAATGTAATATTGTAGCTACATGAAATGATTTGAATATTTGATTTTAATTACCTAGATTAAGAGTTAAGTACTCCATTAGATTAACTATGAATTGTCCATATTTAAAATTAATTATTTGTTCTTTAAACTAAATAATATTAGAACTTAATTACACTTTTTTTGCAACTTAATATTTCACATTAATAATTTAAGAGCATCATATCACAAAATGAAGTCTCTAATTCTTTCTCCTTCAATTACTATTTCTTATTATATTTTCTTCAATTAGTTAAAGTAGGAAAGAGAGAAATAAAAACAAGGACTAAATAAAGATAAAATTGAAAGATATGTAAAATAGTTCTTTTCTAGCGCCAAAACCTGTAGAGTAATTAAATTTCTCGCAAGTAAAGGATGAGATTTTAAAATGGGTTTAACAAATTGGGTTATTTTTAGAAATAATAAATTGAGTTAGTTGAGAAATAATTAAGAGGACAAAAATTGTCCTCTCATACACACTTGTCGCTCATCCAACACCCCAGTGTATTGAATCTACCGGGGTAGGCACATTATTTCCGTTTATTAGTAATGTATTGCTAATAAGATTAAGAACTATGAACTAGTTAGTCCACAATGATGTACAAAAATAAATTGAGTTAGTTATGCCTTTTAGAATCGTTTTAAAGTTGGGTATTGAATTGTTAATAACCTTAGCTCAAAATTATCGTTGATAACTATTGGAACGTCAACCAGAGTGTGAGATTCAACACCACTACATCATTTAATTTTCAAATTCCCTAAAAAGATAAAAAAATAATTCTCAAATTAGGAATCTTAAATTGTACTTGGCTTTTTTGTTCCAATACATATTTCCATGTCACAATTTATTCATATATCAACATATGTTTCTATTATGAAGTCAGATCTTATTTAAAAGACATCAAATATTCAATAGATACGAGAGCAAAAAGCTACACGCATCCGATAGAGTTGTATGACAATAAATTACTCTTCAGCTCAGGACTGAAATATATTCTCCGCATACTGAATACTCAGGAAAGGCGAAAATGTTGTCTAGCATTTATTATATGAATTACAAAATAAAGGAAATAATAATAACTAAGCAAAAATGGGAAAAAGTGGGGAATTTGTTTTTCCTCTCAGACAAATGCCTCGATTGTCAACATGGTTTCAAGAATGGATTTCCATCAGACTCGTCATCTTATGATTGTTCATCATCAAGTAAAACAAATTCCCCAACTACAAATTTATCAAAATATTCTCCAATTATTAAAAAAAAATTTAAATTCAATAAAAAACACAAAATAACATAAATTGCATTCATTGTAAAGCCTCTTCAGTTCAGGTCTCCATAAATCTTCCGCATTGAATAATCCTCAGAAGAACGAAAGTTATGTTTTAATCATCCTCAGAGGCCAAACAAAGAAAAATAATATTTATTTACAAAAAAGAGAGAAAAATCATTTGTTCTAATCGACGATAAGTAAATCTAAATTTGTCTCTTCAGTTCAGGTCTCCATGTTATTCAGCACAGAGAAATTCTCAGGAGATAAAAGGTCATATTTGTAGATCATCATCAGAGAAATCGAAAATCACAGAAAGGAAAAATAAAAATAAAATAAAAATTCAAAGATTTATAATGAAAACAATAGTTTTAGATCTGATACGTCTGTACCTTAGGATTAAGCGACCAATATTAGCTTGAGTGTGGACTGACATCAGTATACATCAGTGTATTTATAGTGAATGAATGGAGCCCTAGAAATTTGTTAACGTTATTGGGCAGCGGCAGACATATATGGATTGGGCCATTTTGGGCCTTAGGGTTGTGATTGATTTATTTTATTTTATCATAGAAATTCATACCAAAATAACCAAAAATATAGAAAGTATATTACAGTGTTGTATTAGTACTGCATTAGTTAGTAGAGTTTTTAATTCGATTATTTATTTCAAAGCCTAAAGTCGATTATTTTAGTAGTTCGAAAATAAATAAATGGATTTGTTGCTACTAAATATTTTTTAATGGGACAACGTGTTGTATTGTAGGTTGAACAATAATTACCACTTCATAAATAAAATAAGAAATACAAAAGATCCACAAGGGGATACCCATGGTCACAAGAAACAGAAAGATTCAAAAAACCAAAAGAATTAAGAAGGTCTGCCCATTTAGACAGGTTATGAGGAGCAGCCCAATTATCCATTCTAATTTATCCAGTTTGTAAATAAGAAATACTACTTTTCATCTGCTTTCTTTTGGTGCCATAAATCATTTTCAAATTATAAAACGGAGTTAGTAACTAACGAATATTGGATGTTTTATGCAGGATTTTTGAAAGTATAAGGGAGTTTGGTACAAAAAAAATTCACAAATTAGTATTGTGCATTTTCCCGGAGTATTCATTGCTTATTGGTGTGCATTTTATATTGAGTAATGCCTGTGAAAAAAAGTTCAACTAGTAGAAGTTAAAGTTAATAGAAAAGTATAATAGTAATGCTATAGGAAAATTGTTAGGATTGAGCCATGGTGTCATATACGTCGATTAAACAAGTCCACTATAGGAATTTACTAATCATTAACTTTATACTAAATTCTAAAAATCTCCCACTTGGATTTGGATTGTATAAATTTCCTAAAAAGATCTTATAAGTAACTTTAGTGGCGCCTTTTTTTTTTTGCTATTTCAACCACAAATTAATTAACAAAAATATAGGATCAAAGCGGCTTTTACAGACCTTCAATATAGTCACCAGGGCCGGCGCCGAGGGACCCGGTTCGGAGGGCCCCAAAATTTATATAGGCTTTTAGAAAAATTAAAAAATTAAATACTTTTTATTTTATTAATTTTATGTACATAACATATATCTTGGCTCACTTGGTAAGACTTTCTCTTAATGAATGGGAGATTGGGAGGTCTATGGTTCAAATCCCAATATTGAGTTTTTTTCTTATATTTTGATTGTTTTATATTATTTAACTTTTATTCTTTTGTAGTAATTGTTCATCTTTTTTATTTTCCTTTCGTAGTAATTATTTAATCCCTTTTCTTACTTAATGATTTCTTGTCAATTTTTTTACTTAATAGGTACTTTAAAAAAATTATTTCTTAATTATTATAAAAAGAATACTGTTTTTTTTTTTTTTTATAATAGGATTTTTCTGCTTATTAATTTCTCACTTAGTGCATTGCAAAAAATAATTTCGCCCCCAATAAAATTGGTCTTGCCCCATCCATATTTTTATATGTATGTGTATATTTTTCTTAGTTTTATATATGATTTATAACTTTTCCTATATATGATAATATATAATTAATAGAGTTAAAAATGTCACGAAATTAAATAAAGTCAAGCAATCAATTATGATATTTGTAAAAGAATGAAATAGAGTTAATGATGTACATATACTTGTAAAATTTGCTTCGGCTAAAATAATATTTTTAATATTAAAAGTTATACAAAAAAATTCATGGTTGAATCTTTTAAAAATTAAAAAATAATATGTTAGAGAAAATAATATGTCAATATTTAATTAATATTTTTGCCTTTAAAAAATAAATTGATTATAACAAAGGGCCCCAAATTTGAAATTCGCCTAGGGCCCCCGAATGTCTAGGACCTGCCCTGATAGTCACAATATATATCAAGGTAATTAACCATATAAATCAAGTGTGGATGTGTAACAATATGGAAATTACATGTAATGTAATCTACACGCAAGTTGTCAAAGAAATGGAAAGAGTTGAATGAAGTGTTAGAAATAACCGAATAAGAAATGCTGCTGCTGATACATCTCATGGGAAAGTGAGAGCTGCTATAGGGAAATCGATATGTCCAAGTGACAGTACTGTTAGGGAAAAAACGAGTTATCCAACAAGAGATTGGAATGGATGATGAAATATATAGCTAATGATATATAGTTAGTTACATGTTATCTTATTCTGTTGTATATTTGTTTTGTAAAAGGTAATTTGATTGTATCCATTTCTTTCAGTTTGTTTACTGGCATGGATACAAATTTCCAGAAATGATGAAATAGCCAATGAAAATATATATATGGCATTGGTTTTCCTTATTGTTTACATGCTATTCTCACATTTGATAACATTGTATCGTAAAACAGAATTGATGGGGGTATGAAAATCGCAATTGTTTGTTGCATCATATACTATTGTATTGAGGGAATTGCATTTTTCATACCAAACTTTTACCTACTTTATATATTTGGTACCAAACCTTTGAAAAAGACACATTTAATACCAAAATTGAAGGATTTTTTTCACATTTGCTTGAGCTTTTTGGAATGTTTAAAATTATGTTCCAAAATTTTTACCATAGCATGCTTATGTGCCCTATATCATATTTGGAAATTATTGTGCCATGATTCCTTGTAGATTATGACATATGATTTAATTTTGATTAATATCCCAAAACTTTGTTAATTTTATGCGGATTATTTATTGCGTTTCATGAACTGAAACTTATACCATTAGAAAGCTCTCGTCAAGAGCTTTCCAGCCATATAAAGAACATAAAAGTTGGCCTTGTAAATTGACGGAGAAAGAAAATGTGCAAAAAGTCCTTCAATTTTGGTATTAAATGTGTATTTTTCAAAGGTTTGGTACCAAATGTATAAAGTAGGTAAAAGTTTGGTATGAAAAATGCAATTCCCTCATATTGTATCATTCATTTTTGCTGAAAATCAAAATGATATGCAATATGGGAACTGGCAAGTTGTTAGTATCTAATATGAATCTAATTTGTTTGTTGTTCTCATTCCCCATTCATGCTAAATTTGTAGGTGAAATAGTATGTTACATCGCGTGTTGATCTAAAGCGAGTATGCCTTCTTGTTTACACTTATTCATTAACTATTTGATATAAAAAGTACATAAATAATCTTCAATTTTATAATTTCAATGGATCTCTGAATTTGCAGATTACAAACTAAGCACCAAATTGTTTTAACAGAAACAGATGTGGTTTTGCCGATTGATGTGAAGCAACGAGCAATGCAAATTATGAAGAGTTAAGTCTGGTACACGTACGAGCATCTGTATTGAAATCTTTATCCAATCTCTTATGGAACCTACTAACTTTTTTGATCTTTGCAGAACTTTAGAGCCCTTGGTATGAACTATGAAGTACATGAGTAACAAATTGATTTTGCTAGACATATTCTCTGCCACAATACTATTAAAATGATTTAAGCTACAGATGATGGTAAGCTCGAAAACTGGGGCTGATATCGAAAGTTTAAGGAGAGTGCTTCCGAACATTAATTGCTCGTTTGGCATGGCTCTAGAAGTCTATTCTTGTAAGGTACTTACACATTCTGAGTTAGTCAATCCCAACACTGAAATGAGTTTTTGATCTAGCCTAGGGTGTTAAGATGTATAAATGTATGAACTTAAACTTACCTTTTAAATTTGATCGAGATGAAACAATTTTAATGTGGAGATACCTAATAGAAGTTTATTTTTTATTTAACAAAATCTAATCAAGTTTAAAGTTGGGTAAATTACGAATACCCCCCTCAAGTAAGCCCTAATTACAAAAATAACCCTCACGTATTGGATATTACAAAAATCCCCCTCAGGTTTGTCACCTTCTTACAGTTAACCCCTTGTCCATAAAATATTCCAATTTTGCCCTTGGATGTTATTTGTATTGTTTGTAATGTCTTATAAATGTTAAAACTTGGGATCTAATTATTATATCTTATTAATTAGAAAAGAGATAATTATATATTTACTACCAGAATAATTGATAAAATTTATAATTGTCCATTAGTTTTAATAAATATTGCAAAAGAAAAGGTATTTATATATTTATTAACAATTTAAATTGTAAAATATTAAATTAACTAGAATTTTAATAATATATTTTATAAATATGAATTGTTTACACATTAGTTAAATGAATTTATTTTTTAAATTAGTAAATTTAATAAATTATATTGTATTATAAATAAGATATTTTAATTTATTAAAGTTTATATTGTATTATAAATTGAAATATTTATTGAAATTTATGCGAAATTATAAATTATATCAATTATTTTGGTGGTAAATATATGATTATTATTTTTATATTTACAAGATAAAACAATTCACACCCAATTTTTAAAATTTATAACATATTATAAACATTACAAATAACTTCCAAGGGCAAAATTGGAACATTTTAGGGACAAGGGGTTAATTGTAAGAATGTGACAAACCTGAGGGGGATTTTTGTAATACCCAATACGTGAGGGGAGTTTTGTAATTAGACCTTACCTGAGGGGTATTCGTATTTACCCCAAGTTTAATATATCAAATCAGATCTAATTAGTTCGGTTGTTCTTAGTGAACTTAAGGGAATTAATTATTGGTTCATGTTCATTGTGAATAGATTAATTATGATGTGGTTGTATTATCACATATAGCAAACACGAAAACTAATAAGACTTCCAATAGTTTGCTTAAACTCGATAACTTGGACCTTTAGATCAAATTGAGTTATGCAGTGTGTAGATTTAATGATCTATGTTACTCCACCTTTTTTTGTTCTCATATTTTATTTTTGGAACTTCCACGAATTCTTGTTCACAAAATGAGATTAATGATTGTGAAATATTTACTCTCTGACAAAGTAATAAGTTGATACTTTTTTAAGGAAAATTCATAGATCAGTTCTATGATAGCTGCATAGACCTTGTGGTTAAAAATTCACCATATCATTAACTTTGGAAGAATAATATCATCAAAATAAATGGTGTGATGAATTTATAACCACACGTCTATGAAATTCTTATAAACATTGTCTATATAAAAAATTTCCCTTCTTTAATCATAACTTTCCATGACATAATTATAAAGACATGTAATTCATTGTATATATATATATTGGCTAGTGAGTACAAAGTTTTGGGTGTGAAGAAAATGTTGAAACTTGATTTGGATAACAAAAATGTATGAATTGTAGGTAACATGTATGTAAGTTCGAAAATATGAAATTGTGATTTATATATATTTCAGTATTCTCTTTTTTTAGAACAAGTGATTTTCTAGGATTTGAAAATATGTTTTGTAATGTTAGTTAGATTTTTAATTAATAAATATGTAAGATTATATTATTTTGATTAAACTTGAAATTTTGAAATTCATGATGTTAGATACATCCGGGTCGAACTATATATAATTTTTTCAAAATTTAACTCCTAATAAAAATTATAGTAAGAATTAACATGAGATTGGTCTAGTCAGTCCCCACAAGTTGAGAGACGTTTTCACTTAATGCGCCCTATGCGCATCAAAAGAGATTAAGTCAAGTTTAAGATCTGAATATTCTTGAGGAAAAAAATTTTATAGTAAGAAGGATTTTATATGTTTAATTAGAAAAAGGTTGATTTTGTGGCATGAAAAAATTAATGTTAACAATCTGTCAGTGCCACATTTCTAAGTTGAATTTATCAATTAAAAAGAAGATAATTTAAATATTTATCACATGTATACAAATACAAGAAAAAAATATTAGTATTTGACTTCTCTATTGAAGAAATAGTAAAAAAGATGAAAACGTGACTGGCAATATGAAAAGAATAATTTTTTTTTTTTTTTTTTTTGTTGACCCAGGTTAAGTCCTGGACCACCCATCACTGGCCTCTCAGCAATGTGCGGAAGTAAATCGCGGGATGTGCCTGAGTTGGTCAGGGTTTGTTAACTCTTTATACTCCTGGCCCCCAAGGGAGCCTACTACCATGGAACTTACAACACCAAGCTGCTCCATCCTCCCTTAAAGATTTTACAACACTTGGCTGCTCCTCCCAGGATTCGAACTCCCCACCCTGGGGGAGTGAGCCCCGGAGTTCACCTCCTTTACCAACTGAGCTGTGCCCCGGGAGGCAATATGAAAAGAATAATTGATAGTGGATATGTTTGTACATGCACTGGAAGGCCATTTGTGAATTGTGATTTGTGAGTGGGAATTAAATGAATTAAGTGAATGGTAGACATTTCAAAGAGAGATCTTTACCTAATTTACTGTAATATATAAAATGTTTGACTTTAAGGAATTGGTCATAAATTAGTTAACCACCCCAGCATAGGATATATATATATATATATTGATTGAATAACACAAAAAGAAAAGGTGAAATGGTAAACGCAATTAAACATGGTAGGGCCATTCACCTAATAAGAAATATTTTTTAAGTTTGACAATTAGGGACATGTGGTGTCAAAGGATTTGGAAGAATGGGTCATAATTGACTCGGAATCGGAACCGATCTGAATTGGTTTTAATCTAATTCTTGTCCAATTGATCAAAGGTTAGTTTGGACCCTATTACAATTTTTCTTTAATTCATTTTATGTTTGATTGGGTCAAAATTACAAATTTTCCATCTTCTTACACTCTAGAATGTCTGTGTGGTTCTAAAATAAGGAATTTAACAAAGAAAGTTGTATGAGACAAATACAACAATTGAGTCACCAGTACAATAAAAGTAAAACAGAATAAAAGAGAAATGAACTTCCGAATGTATTAATCCTTCATTCTATCAACAAATCAATTAGTAATTTAGAATATTTTCAAGTCAACAACGAATTGAATAAACAAAACTTATTTGCTAAGATAAGATAAATAGACATAATTTGACCATATTTATCCTTTCTACTCGCTTTCAAATTAATTTTCTTAAATTTGATACGTAATTAATCCATTTAACTGGCTTTGACACGATAAAATAACCCATAATTGACGAAATTAGGTAATGAACCCCACTCACGCACTATACATCATGGCGGCCTTGCTGCCTTTTTAAGTCAAGAAATTGGAAATATATGTTGCATACACGTTCCCAAGTGAAATAACAATTTCATGGGTAATTATTTTTCAAAGCTTTAATATTTACAATGGCAAAAGTCCATTTTTAAAAGTTTCGTGACGTTTACATTTTTAACAATATGATACCTACGTTCTAGAAAAGGTTGTTCACACACGAGACGTGAACAATGACCAGGTGATATGTAATAAAAAGAAAAATCAAATTTCTTTTGTTTGGTTGTTCTTTTCATTTTATATTTTCATATACTTAAAATTATATCTTTTATACACACTGCACTTTACAACCGAGATCATAATGTGATTTAAGTAGAAAATTAAATTGAATATATATTTACAATGTTTATTAACGAGACTACACATTCAATATTTAACTATTTAAGCCATAAATTGAACTGATATATTTTCAAGGTTAAAAATAAAGAATTTAAATGGTCACAATACTAATTACTCAAGATTCGGCTTGACTTTCTTAGTTAATCAATAAATATTATAAATATTTGTCCAAAATGATATTCTTAGTGAGTTCGATTAATAAAAATTTATTTGAATTTGATTTATATACATAATAAATTAAACTTCATCAATATATTATGTTTGATAAATTTATTTGATAAACAAAATTTAATAAAATATGTGTAAAATATGAAACTATTATGTGTAAAATGACTGATTTACCCTTGCCATTAATTGACATGTATGGGGTGTGTGCGCGATCCTATCGTTTTATAGGACAATATAGCTCTTCATATCATTGCCCTTCACATAAATACCTTTTTTCTATTCATTAAAAAAAATTTAATATGCTAAACTACCATATTAAGCATTACACGCTCTATTTTTGGTGTTCGGACGTTGAATTGATCATTCCAACCAAAAACATTTCCAAGAAGCCTTACCGTGACGAGGTCCCAAATTTTGGAGAAGAAATGAGGAGAAGGACGAGAGTTCAATTTCGCCCCTATTAAATTCGAACTTAAATTTGTCATATTATAAGAAGTTGAGAACTAATGAGCATGTTTGTTTGGTGTTTGGGAAAGTAGTTTGGGAGAGTAGTGGATGTTTGTGAAATAATCTCTATTTGCGTAATGTTGTTTGTTTGGATTTTGAGATAGTGGTTTGAGAAATAAAGTAGGTGTAGGCTTTTTTGGAAGAGTTGGGTTGTAGGTGTAAGATGTGTAAGACTTTATGTCAAATCATGTTTGTTATGTGAGATAAATTGTGTAAGAGATAGGTTACTTTATGTCAAATCAAAGTAGAGTTTGTATAGGTTTTGTTTAGAGATAAGAAAATTGTTGTTTGTTTGGCTTTTAAGAGAGTAGTTTGAGAAAATTAATGGATGAAAAATTTATTTCGAAAAATAGAAAACATGTTTGATTGGCATTTCCCAAACATGAGAAAATTCTGGGAAACGCGAAACAAACAGGCCCAATATCTTTCATAAACTAAACACCTAATTTCAATCACGATCCAAGTAGTACTTGGTCTAATACAAATGAAAAGGGACGAGGTCCAATTAGTTCTGTGTCAACCTTCTCCTCTTTATTTACAAATTTTTAGTGGTCTTTTTATGTTTTATTTATGTAAGTAATGTATTAGAAAAAGGCTTAATCCCACTTTGCACCCTAGAAATATATCAATTTGGCACTCTGCACCCTCGAAAAAAATCAATCCCACTTTGCACCCTCAAAATATATATTGCATTTTACTTTGCACCCTAGATGATTTTCAAGCCAAAAAGCAAGGGTATTTCCATCACTCCCTTAAAAAATCAACATATATTCCCTCCAAAATATAATAATGTGAGATTTATATACAATTTAGAGTATAATTGAAAATTTACCCATTAAAATAACTTTGGAAAAAATTCATTTTGAAGGGCAGTTAAATAAGTACTTTACTTATTCTTAACTCGACCTAATATAAAATATTATTCTAAAAAAAATATGTATATAACTTGAAATAAGAAAATATAATATCAATAAATAAAGAAAAAATAGTTTTGTTTTTACAGTCTAGTGGAGGAGTATAGTAAAGTGGAATAACTTTCGAAAATACTTATCACTCGAAAATTCATCAAAAAAAAAATTGACATGATATTTTTCGACGAAATGTTTCGGTCCCAATTTTTGCCGCGACAAATGTGACAGAAAATCCATCAAAGTGTAGTGAGCTAAAAAATTAACGTAGTTGGTTTAGATTGTGTTTCATACGAAATATAATATATGAAGGTCTATGTAACACTATATATATATATATATATATATATATATATATATATATATATATATATATATATATATATATATAAGAATCCTTAAACTCCAACATGGGAAAAAATGTCACATGATATCGGTATTTTCAAATTTTAATTTACAACATGGGACGTCTCATTTTTTTTTTATGTTTTTTCGGAGTTATTTTAATGGATAATTGTCAATTTTACTCTTAATTACACATGAATTAAAACCCTAAATTCAAAACAAATGAGACGTCACATGTTTTTTCGGAGTTATTTTAGTGGGTAATTGTCAATTTTACTCTTAATTGCACATTAATTAAAACCCTAAAACCCCAAATTCAAATTTATATTTACATCATGTGACGTCTCATTTTTTTTTTTCTGGAGTTATTTTAATGGGTAATTGTCAATTTTACTCTTAATTGCACATGAATCTCACATTAATACATTTTGAAGGGAATATATGTTGACTTTTGAAGGGAGTGACAAAAATACCCTTGCTTTTTGGCCAAAAATTCACATAGGGTGCAAAGTGAAAGACAATATATGTTTTGAGGGTGCAAAGTGGGATTGATTTTTTTTTAGGGTGCAAAGTGCCAAACTGATACATTTCTAGGGTGCAAAGTGGGATTAAGCCATTAGAAAAAACAAAGTTGTGATAAAAATTGTCAATATAAGATTATGGAAAATTATGATCACTCCATCTCCATTAACCCCCAACCACTACTAATAATTAATCATAATATTCTTCCCTTCACTCAATCATTTATCACACAGCCTTTTTCTTTTTATTGAACATTTTCCACTTATTTCTCTCTCTAAAACCTCCCACAACCAGAGGAGAGAGAAAGGGAGCGAAAAGAAAGAAATGTGTCCGCTGAGAGTAATTTTGATCTTCCTCTCTGCTGCCCTCGCCGGATTTTTCGTCCTCAGAAACCTCAATTCTCCCTCAATCATCCAAAACGACGACGTCAAGGATGAAGCTGATTCCACCAATGCCGTTCCCTTTTCCTCCAAGGTAATAATCTAATCATCTGAAATTTCTCTTATTTTTAGCGAAAACTCGCAATAATTGATTGGAGAATGTGCTTGTAGGTTTGCTCGACGGTAGGGAAGGGGTTTTGGACGTGTGTGGATATGGCGAGCGGCAAATATCTGTGGAGGAATTTAGTTTCTGCTACAGCCAAGGTTCGCGCTGAATGATTTGAATCGATAGTGCATTATAATACTTTTGGGTGGTTTTTCTGGAATTTGTTGTCTGTTGTAAAATCATCTCAATTAACAGAGTTTTATAATGATGACTTTTGCCACTTGTGTTGCTCTAATTGTTGTATTGAATGCTTGTTTTTATAGATTTCAGGAATTACCTTGTTGTATCTTTTCTTTTTCCCTTTTTTGGCTCTCAATTTGATGTCACACTTTAAATATATATAATACCTTTGGCTGGTTTTATGTTAATTGTGAAGTGAAGCTTTGATTCATTTTGTGTTTAAATCCGGGTAAATCCAAGTTTTCTTCCATTTAGCAGCTTTTTGGCTTCTTGTGGACTTAAATTTTAAAAGTCTTTATAGTCTCTGGTATTGGCTATTGAATTTTTTTAGGTAGGGATTAAGTTATTTGTCAAGTAGTATAGACGGTTCATTGAGGTATGCGTGCGTGACTTCTTAATATAACGTTCCTCGGTGAATTCTTATGCTTTTACTTCCTTTCTGGTTAATTTTAGATCCTTGAGCTGGCTTTCTCCGAAAAGCTGTATGGTCCATTTTCTTCTTCCACAAACAAGATTTTCTCTTGTTTTCCACGTTTTGTTTTATAGAGTGCTTAGCTTGTTTAAATTCCCTTTTTAGATTAAATTTTTGTAACAACGAAGAGAAATTATCATTTCCTTTTACGTTCACGAGCAGGGAGTTAATATTTAAACTAGACAAAAATCAATTGATGTGGCATTTGAAAAAGTGAAATCTTCTGGAGTTTAGCTAGCAGCCAGTGTTCTGTGAGCAGGAAACTAATGTTAAAATTAGACAAAAGACTTGTTGATTTGGCATCATGAGGAGAAGACAAAAGCTAATATGCTGAAAATTTATTCTGAAGATAAACATTCAAAAAGAAATCATGGCACCTTTAAAAATATTTTTAAACATTTTCTCCACTACGTGCTAATGTAGTACATAATTTCTTCATTTTTGGTCCCCGAAACCTCTGTGCTTATCTTGATGGGGAAAAAATTCAGTTTTATCACTTACATTCTGCGTAGATGGAATCATTCAATATGACAATACTGCAGTCTGCAGAGATCAAGCGCAAAATATATCAATATTTATGCAGAATATTTACCAGAATGCATGTACTAGTAAATCGTAGCCTATATATTCTAAATCATGTATATCCAAAGTATCAACAGGGCGCACTTTAGTTTTCATAGAGGCCTGTAATCTATAATCTGTCACGTATTTAATCACTAATCATAGTGTAATATTGGCTATAGCTGTAATGATATAAGAAGAAATTAAAACAAAAATAGCTGATAACTACTACTAGTATTACATAGGATGTGTGCTGTTTATCTTAATGATCATAAGCTCATCTTTGGAGGTGATAGGTTTGTAAAAGCCAATTGTATCTCCAACATTGAGTTTGTGTTTCCAGCTTCCCGGAAAGTAGCATAACTTCATATCTGTTGATTCCTGTTCATCGTCTAGAGTTTGGATCATCACATTCTTTGACCTCCTGAAGAACTTGAAATTGATGCCGTATAGCCGCTGGAATGGAGAGGGTTCCAGGCATCCAGTGATAATTCTCTGAAATTAATTATAGTGCAGATTAGGCACAGAGCAAAAACCCTAAAATATAAATGTCAGTAAAAAATTACAACAATACTTCGAGAAAATACAATAAGACGAAGAATGTTTATCGGTGTAAGTACACAGAATTTTTTCTGAGCTTGGCATTTTACTTAGTGTCACAGCAAAAGATGCTTGTGGGAAGCCAGATATGAAAGTTGTTTAACCTTTAAGCGCAATACTAAATTAAAGAGCTACTTTTATCTTAATCCTGTAATTATTATTGTGTAAAATAAATGGAACAATCCTAAGAAAATCAATAATACATTTTTCCTATCTGGTATCTACCTTTCAACGGGTACAATTTATTTAAAATCATTATAATTAAATAAGATAAAAAAGAGAAGAGAACAGAGATTAATACTTTGATAAGTGATGTCTATACAGAATTTCAATCTAGTCATTGATAATAACTACAACAATAATTATAACAAATAAAGAAAATAAATTCCAATTAACCAGAAAAAGAGAACCCTAATGCATACTGAAAATGACACATCCATTCTTCCTTAACGTTGTTCACACCAGAATGATGCAGGAAATATACACAGTGAATATACAATTCTTTCAATGTGGGTTCATGCATGAAAAGGAAGACTGCGCCATAAAGTAATCAACAAATTGGAAAAGAGAAAAGAAAACTATTACTGAAAAAAGTTTTAACACTTTCTTGATGATATAATAATAATTGCGAAAGTTGAAAGAAAGAACAATACCGAGAATCATTGTGATAGTGGGCTTGCTGAAAGTTGTTATGTTGAACTCTGCCACTGCTACCAATGAGCTGCAGGGAAATATTTGTTATTTCTTCTTCATCTGATGCGGGGCTTGAATTCTCTGCCGTTTGTTGATATATTGATCTTTCTAGTTGACGCTGGAAATTTTGTGTTCTACCCTCGTCCACATTTAATCCGAAGCATGGATTCTCTCCGTGTTCTATAGTTTCTTGATTTATTGACGTTTCTGGTACCTGCAAGAAATTTTGTGTCGTACCCTTGTCCAGATTTAACCCGAGGCATGAATTCTCTCCACTTTCTGTCATTTCTTGATTTATTGATGTTTCTAGTAGCTGCAAGAAATTTTGTGTTCTACCCTCGTCCAAATTTAATCCGAGGCATGAATTCTCTCCGCTTTCTGTCGTTTCTTGATTTATTGACGTTTCTAGTAGCTGCAAGAAATTTCGTGTTCTACCCTCGTCCACATTTAATCCGAGGCAAGAATTCTCTCTGTTTTCTATCATTTCTTGGTATATTGATCTTTCTAGTTGCTTCAGGAAATTTTGTGTTTTACCCTTATCCACATTTAATCCAGGGCATGAATTCTCTCTGTTTTCTGTGGTTTCTTGATTTATTGCCGTTTCTAGTAGCTGCAGAAAATTTCGTGTTCTACTGTCTTGTTCAATGAATATGGGGTCTGAATCTTCTGCCATGTTCATGATTTATTGAATATTTGATAAACCTGTGTGTAAACTGTGAAGGAGAGGGAATGGATGTTTTCAGAATCTTATATGTATTGCGTATTATATATATAATTATATATAGAGCAATTAAGTCGTTTGAGTATGTACTGAAGCACTAATTCTGCCCATATAATATTTATAGCAGCATTTCGAATATGTGAATTTGGAGGGCCTTGTGATATCTCTGCCTTCCCCCTCCCCCTCTTTTTTTTTTTTTTTTATTTAAAATATTATTGTCAGTATGTATTACTTCACTTGTTATAGAACTCAGAGACGATGGGTTTGTTTCTACTTTCGATATATTTTTATTGTGGTTTTGGTTTGGTGTTTTGTGTTTAATTTGGATGTATTTTTGTCAGAAATTTAATAACGTGTAATAATATTATAATTGAGTTTGTGCATGTTTAGAAATATGGGATGCAATTTGGGTGTTGGGATTTAGGAGTGAAAATATCTGTATGTATTATCCATATCATGTTTGTTGGCGATGAAGATAATTGTTGAATTATGATTGTTGAGATTGTGTTGTGTAAACTAGACTGGTACGTCGTTTCATGTTTTTGTGTAGGTTAAACTAATTCAAACGTGTTTCACTTTTGATTGTTTAGATGTGCCAAATATTTTTGATAATTGATCCAAATTAATGACTGAATGATGGAGTATTGTTTTCAAGAGACAAACTCAGGGTATCGCAAATAAAAGCCTATAAATAAATACTAGCCTATTCCCGTGCTACGCACAAACTCTATAATTTAGTTTAATTTATATTAAAATAAATTACAAAGAATTTGGATCATCAAAATTTTCATGTTTGTGAGAATTACAACTTGAATATTCCTTTTACAGTGCTAAAAATATTTGTAAAGATATAATCTAAACAAAACTGATGTTAATTAAAAATGCATCATGTTAATTAACTCAATAATATCAAAGTGTAATAATTTATACTATCCTTCAGGTTTAGTGTAATTATATTAATCACCCTTTAAGTTTGAGAAATTACTAAAACTACCCCGTATATATTGGATTCATTACATTTATCATCTTACAGTGTTAATTTATGATGACACATGTTGATTTCGTCTGGAAAACATATATTCAAGAAATACCCATGAATATATTAACTTTTTAAAATTTCTCAAACTACCCCCTCAAGTTTAGTGTAATTACCTTAACCGCCTTTTAACTTTGAGAAATTATCCCGTATATAATGGATTCATTACATTCACCCCTTATAACCTTAATTTCTAAATGTGCATGTTTATGACATGAAAAAATATTATTTCAAAAATACCCTTGATATTTTTAATTATTTTTAAATATAAAAAACTATTCTCCCTGATCCCCTCACACACGCCCTTCCCCCAATTCCTTCTATGCTACAACAACCCATTCACGATTGGTTGAGACCAGATCTATCGCGGTGGGTTGTCGGCGCGCGAAAGGCGAACATATGGATAAAAATAAAATGAATGAGTGGGGATGTGGAGTGGGGGGCGGGTTCTATGTAGGTTTTGGGATGGGTGGGGTGGGAATAGAGGTTGGGGACGACCGGGATAAGTTTTTCTAGTATTTTTAAAAGTTTAATAAAAGTTTACATATGTACTTTATAAGAATATGAACTAATAGAAAGTTTAGGTAGAAAATTAAACTTTATTTCTTGTAATTTTAATTTAGGTATATTTATTATTGTAAAAATAAATATCTTATTTTATTTTATTGAAAATTCAAAATTTACATGTATAGTTTTATCTAAACTTTGTTCAAAATACCATTTGAACTTTTCATTATTTTATTAATTTTTAGTTCAACTACTTATTTATTGTTCAAAACATAATTATTTATTTATCCAACATTTAAATGACAATTTATTTAAGTAGGGATAACAAATTTTATTACTTTATTTATTGTAATTCTAAATAAGGTATATTTATTCTATCTTTTGTAGTTTTAAATAGGAACAATTATTTTATTACTGAAATTTCTAAATGGGAGTTTTAATTTTATTGTATTTAAAAAAATTCAAAATATTATTTGAACGTTTTCATATTTAATTTGTAATTTTATTTTAATGTATTTATTTATATGAATAAAAAAAATTACTCAAACCATCACTGAGATTTAGTGTAACTACTACAACCATCTTTGAG
Organism: Penstemon newberryi var. newberryi; assembly: GCA_030819805.1. Lineage (NCBI taxonomy): Eukaryota > Viridiplantae > Streptophyta > Magnoliopsida > Lamiales > Plantaginaceae > Penstemon > Penstemon newberryi. Next base: position 47,445,521 of record JAUALY010000001.1, read on the forward strand.
ATCATTTATACAATAAAGATGGGCATTTTGATATTTTCAGCTTTTCATTTAGTTGTTTTGGTTGATGTTAGGCTTGGGGATAGTTTGTATAATTTTTCGACATGGAGGGTGGTATGTGTAATTTCACTAAGAATTGCTCCTTGCTTGTGTAATTATCCTAATATCAATATATAGTACACTCAAATTGGTGGATGCAATGAGATAATTAAAGGCAATTAATTACATTTATTGTACTATACTTGACTAATAAAAAAATCTTTCGATGAAGTAATTTGCTATAAAATACATGTCCTGAATGGATTTACATATAAACATTGTTATGGCAAGTGATAAAAAAAATCTAATCAAACTTAAGAGGAATTTTTTTTTACACAGTATTACATTTGAAAAGGATGATCCGCAACCCCGTCTAAGACAACCTTCTCGCAACCAAAGTAGGGATAACAAATTTTATTACTTTATTTATTGTAATTCTAAATAAGGTATATTTATTCTATCTATTGTAGTTTTAAATAGGAAAAATTATTGTATTACTGAAATTTCTAAATGGGAGTTTTAATTTTATTGTATTTAAAAAAATTCAAAATATTATTTGAACGTTTTCATATTTAATTTGTAATTTTATTTTAATGTATTTATTTATATGAATAAAAAAAATTACTCAAACCATCACTGAGATTTAGTGTAACTACTACAACCATCTTTGAGATCATTTATACAATAAAGATGCGCATTTTGATATTTTCAGCTTTTCATTTAGTTGTTTTGGTTGATGTTAGGCTTGGGGATAGTTTGTATAATTTTTCGACATGGAGGGTGGTATGTGTAATTTCACTAAGAATTGCTCCTTGCTTGTGTAATTATCCTAATATCAATATATAGTACACTCAAATTGGTGGATGCAATGAGATAATTAAAGGCAATTAATTACATTTATTGTACTATACTTGACTAATAAAAAAATCTTTCGATGAAGTAATTTGCTATAAAATACATGTCCTGAATGGATTTACATATAAACATTGTTATGGCAAGTGATAAAAAAAATCTAATCAAACTTAAGAGGAATTTTTTTTTACACAGTATTACATTTGAAAAGGATGATCCGCAACCCCGTCTAAGACAACCTTCTCGCAACCAAAGTAGGGATAACAAATTTTATTACTTTATTTATTGTAATTCTAAATAAGGTATATTTATTCTATCTATTGTAGTTTTAAATAGGAAAAATTATTGTATTACTGAAATTTCTAAATGGGAGTTTTAATTTTATTGTATTTAAAAAAATTCAAAATATTATTTGAACGTTTTCATATTTAATTTGTAATTTTATTTTAATGTATTTATTTATATGAATAAAAAAAATTACTCAAACCATCACTGAGATTTAGTGTAACTACTACAACCATCTTTGAGATCATTTATACAATAAAGATGCGCATTTTGATATTTTCAGCTTTTCATTTAGTTGTTTTGGTTGATGTTAGGCTTGGGGATAGTTTGTATAATTTTTCGACATGGAGGGTGGTATGTGTAATTTCACTAAGAATTGCTCCTTGCTTGTGTAATTATCCTAATATCAATATATAGTACACTCAAATTGGTGGATGCAATGAGATAATTAAAGGCAATTAATTACATTTATTGTACTATACTTGACTAATAAAAAAATCTTTCGATGAAGTAATTTGCTATAAAATACATGTCCTGAATGGATTTACATATAAACATTGTTATGGCAAGTGATAAAAAAAATCTAATCAAACTTAAGAGGAATTTTTTTTTACACAGTATTACATTTGAAAAGGATGATCCGCAACCCCGTCTAAGACAACCTTCTCGCAACCAAAGTAGGGATAACAAATTTTATTACTTTATTTATTGTAATTCTAAATAAGGTATATTTATTCTATCTATTGTAGTTTTAAATAGGAAAAATTATTGTATTACTGAAATTTCTAAATGGGAGTTTTAATTTTATTGTATTTAAAAAAATTCAAAATATTATTTGAACGTTTTCATATTTAATTTGTAATTTTATTTTAATGTATTTATTTATATGAATAAAAAAAATTACTCAAACCATCACTGAGATTTAGTGTAACTACTACAACCATCTTTGAGATCATTTATACAATAAAGATGGGCATTTTGATATTTTCAGCTCTTCATTTAGTTGTTTTGGTTGATGTTAGGCTTGGGGATAGTTTGTATAATTTTTCGACATGGAGGGTGGTATGTGTAATTTCACTAAGAATTGCTCCTTGCTTGTGTAATTATCCTAATATCAATATATAGTACACTCAAATTGGTTGATGCAATGAGATAATTAAAGGCAATTAATTACATTTATTGTACTATACTTGACTAATAAAAAAATCTTTCGATGAAGTAATTTGCTATAAAATACATGTCCTGGATGGATTTACATATAAACATTGTTATGGCAAGTGATAAAAAAAATCTAATCAAACTTAAGAGGAAAAAAAAATTTACACAGTATTACATTTGAAAAGGATGATCCGCAACCCCGTCTAAGACAACCTTCTCGCAACCAAAGTTTTATAAAGCACTTTAATTAGTGATACTGATAGTGCTAAGTCATAACCACTTGTGATGCTTCAAAGAGAAATAAATTGTGAAAGATGAAACTTAATAGAACACGCTAAATAAATTACAACGCTTGTTTTTTATAAGTTTTAACAAAGTTTAGTTAAAAAACGAAGATCTTTTACTTTCAATAAAAAATAGGATACGAATTTGGGAGGGACTTCAATCTTTGATGATAAGTTTCACCTGAAATTAGAATAAGATAAAAACATTGTAAATATATTGAAAACTTACACAATTATATGAAAATGCAAGTGATGAATTGTAATACATAATGAAAAACATGATACTTAATTGTAAATGAAAACGTCCATGGAATATACAAACGAATGAGCAACCAACTTTTTACAAAGCACTTTAGTGATAATGATAGTGCGAAATCCTAACCACTTGTGATGCTTCAAAGAGAAAGAAATCGTGAAAGATGAAACTTAATAGAACACGCAAAATAAATTACAATGTTTTTTTTTTAATAAGTTTTAATAAAGTTTAGTTAAAAAACGTAGATCTTTTACCTTCAATAAAAAAAAATAGGATACGAATTTGGGAGGGACTTCAGTCTTTGATGATAAGTTTTTCCTGAAATTAGAATAAGAGAAAAACATTGTAAGTTTATTGAAAATGTATTGAAAACTTACACAATTATATAAAAATGCAAATGGTAAATTGTAATACATAATGAAAAACATGATACTTAATTGTCAATGAAAACGTCCATGGAAAATACAAACGAATGAGATTCAACAAAGATGTTTGAGGTGAATGATTTTTTGAGATGAATATATATAGTTCGACATAAATATGACTATGGAAAATTGAGAAGATTCTGGATTTCAAAATTTGAATAAGATAATTGGGAAATATAATGTAATTAAAATCTCCTATTTTATTGGCAAATTTTTTGGTAACGGAAAATGCAGCTGATGATAATGTATAACCGTTACAAAATTTATCTTTCCTAGTATTAGGCCTACAATTTGGGAACATTTATATTTTTCCTTTAAAAACTTACGCAAAGTTGATGTAGTTTAATTAAAGTAGTAAACTTAATAAATATGAGAATTCCAATTGACCAAACATTAAATATTACATTAATAAAAATAATTCAAAATTACCAGAAATTAGAATTTGGTCCAATTTGGTCAAAGACCATTCTCCTATATATATAATAATAATATGATATGATGATATGATATGATAACTGTAGGGAAAAAAATAGAAGCTAATAAATACATTTAAATTAAATATTTAATCATCAAAATCAAAGTAAGGCAAATGGTTGCTGGAAATGGTAGTAGAAGAAAGTGGTTCATCAGTTCGGGCAGGAATTGTTGGAGCTTGCGGCGGCTCTCTGTCTCTGTTCTTATATCTTTGCTCTTGCTGCATTAATTTCATCTTGTAGAGATTGGCGCCGTTGCTGCAACTTTGAGATCACGCCAATGCATCCGTAAACTGGATCCCAAACTAAATTATCTACTGCATCACCTCCTTCAGATTCACCTACCTCCTACAATATCAAACATACATACATTTGAAGATTTTCAATTATCTTGTATTCTTTTAATTCATTTCAAAGAAAAATACTAAACATATTGTAAGTTTGTAACCAAATTTATAGAAATTTGAGTTAAAATAAATTACCAAAAGCATCTTATAAACATAACTAGCATCAAAGACTTTGAAAACAACATCAAATTTTTCAGGTTCGTCATCTGTGGAGAAATGAGGAGCGAAAGGACACTCCTTTGAACATTTTCTTTTCAAACGCTTACATAATTCGCAAAGCCTGATCGTGTTTGAGGTTCCTTGTTGATTTGACATCATCGATGAATACGCCCTAACAAAGAATTACACTAAAAAATTAGGAAAAAGTTGTGTATGTACATAATACAAGAATAAATCTTTTCCTTTCCTTTTTGAAAGTAGCCAAAGTTATAACTTATAAGTCATAACTTTCTTTAGCCGCCGAAAAATCAATAATATAGTATATGAAATTGGATTAATTTAACAAGCAGAGAAACGAAAAAAGAAAGAAAATTGTAAAAGGGCTAAAACGGATTGCTTAAATGAGGAGAATTCTCACATGTAAATCAATGATTATTTTACAAACAAATGATTTTTCTAGTAGAAGAAACTAATCACTATAAAGTAGTGAATTCAGGTTCGAATCCCTGTTGTATCTCGAAAGGGATTAAACCATTGGAAAATAAAAAATAAAAAATAAAAAATAAAAAATAAAAAAGGAAAAAGGAAAAATCAATGTTTATTTTTGTACCTGACAAAATTGTGATTTGCAGGTGCTAAATAACGAGAACTACAAGTATTTATATGCGTACAGTCTTGTCAGAAAAGAACCGAGTATAACATTAAACTTCAATTAGGAAAGTATTAACTTTGTTGACCCTAATTAGGAAACTACTAAATTAGGGTTTTTTGCACTTTGCACCACCAAAACATAGGAAATAGGCAATTTGCATCCTCGAAACTTAGATTTAGCACTTTGCACCCTCAAAATATGAAAAATACAGCACTTTGCACCCTCTTTTGTTTTCAAGCAAAAACTCAAGGGCAAAATAGGTAATTCAATTATAAATCTTTGGCACTTTGCACCCCAAAACTTGAGAAATTGGCACTTTGCACCCCCAAAATAAAATTAGCACTTATCACCCTCGAATTAAGAACAAATCAGCAACTTGCAAACCCAAAACACAATAAATGGACGCTTTGCACCCCGAAACACACTTAACACCCTCAAATTAAAAAAAAATCAAACCCCTCATTTTTTCAGGCAAACTTGACCATCGGGGTGAAAAAAAAAAATTAACACTTTACACCCTCAAATTAAAAAAAAAAACTCAAACCCCTCATTTTCTCCGACAAAGTTAAACTTACCAATTTTTACTCATTCAATTGTTGTGCATAGCACGTTTAATTTGTATAAGCTATAATTTATGGCTTGTTAATTTGTTATATGATGTAATCATTCCGAATTCATGGTATTTAATTCGTATATATGTATATAAATGTAGGTTGTTCAATCGGATAGGAAACTTACCTATTTTGCCTTAGGTTTTTTTTCACCCCAATGGTCAAGTTTGCCGGAAAAAATGAGGGGTTTGATTTTTTTTTAATTTGAGGGTGTTAAGTGTGTTTCGGGGTGCAAAGTGTCCATTTATTGTCTTTCGGGTTGCAAGTTGCTGATTTGTTCTTAATTCGAGGGTGATAAGTGCTAATTTTATTTTGAGGGTGCAAAGTGCCAAATATTTATAATTGAATTACCTATTTTGCCCTTGAGTTTTTGCCTGAAAATAAAAGAGGGTGCAAAGTGCTACATTTTTTATATTTTGAGGGTGCAAAGTGCTAAATCTAAGTTTCTGGGGTGCAAAGTACCCATTTTCCATATTTCGAGGGTGCAAAGTGCAAAAAACCCACTAAATTACTATTTACTTCGACTAGGACATTACTAGGTTTATTGACATCAACAAAATACAATCGAGTCTGGGAAGATTCGATGGACATAAAAATTGAGAATACGGGCAAATTCGATTGACATAAAATCAACATTTATTTTTCCTGGAATAATGCAACTTTACTTGTTCAAATTAGTCCAGACCCAATGGGCTGAACCAATAGTAAAAGAGAGAATCCGAAATGTTTGGACCTTTTGGCCCAATTGCCCAATTTCAAATTCTAATAAATAAATATATACTGTATGAAGAATATTACAAAACCACGGGTACTGCAACGGTCGAATTTCTTCTAACCAATAGAGGAAAGAGAAACAGGAGTGAGATGGGGAAGAGGAAGGGGCGAAAAGAGAATCAGGAAACCCTAATTTCGAAAACTGAAAATGGAGAAAGGGAAATAGAAGAAGACGAAGAAAAGGGGGGGAGGTTTTTCGCGTGCTACCTGCTGACGTCACTCTGTCCCCGATTTAAAGGCCACACCTACATCGGGTTCGATTTGAATTTTTTTTTTGTTAATATAATTGTTATATATATATATATATATATTTATATATGAACTTTTTTCTGCAGATTTACGGTAAATCCTCGGCGAAGAATAAGGCAACACAATGGTGAAATTGGGAGTGGCGCGTGGCGGACGAAGAAGAAACGACCTTGGGAAATGGCGCTGTGCATCTATGGTTTTCCTACTAATGTTGCCGCTCTTCAGGTTTCTATTTCTTTAATTTTATATTCTTTAATAGAAGAAAAGGAAATAGTTTTGTGCTTGTTTTAGCTGCCCATTTTTCTGGAATTAGTAATTAGTTAATAATACTGTCTGTGTTCAAAAATGAGTGTTCTTTGTGGTAGTTGCAAGTCACCTTATTTTGAATCAATTTTCTTCAATAATAGAAAACAGTCATACTAATGATTTTAAATATACTATTACTCAAAATATTGGATTAGTATTCTAGCAAATTGGGCATTTAAATGTTCACTAAAAAATGTTTTGTTTCTGGTAAAAATTTAGGCAAAAATTTATATAGGTGTATAATTGGTGGTTATTTTTTATTTTTTGGTTTCCCAAGGGTTTAATCCCTTTCGAGGCGTGTTGGACACAATAAGTGGGTACCTCTCTCAACAGGGATTCGAACATGAGTCCGCTACTTTGTAGTGACTAGTCCCTTCCACTAGACCAATCACCTGTTGGTATGATTGGTGGTTATGGTGATGTAGAAGGGACAGAACTATGATTTTAGGTTAGGGAGGATGAAGATAGCTCCTGTAACGAACTCTTACTCAAATAAGGAAACCAAACTTTTTTTATAAAGAAAGAACTAAGAAAATTTGTGTTCTTGAAAACATAAAGCGCGGAATGTTCACTAATTCATCCTAGTTGTGCTCATTCCAAATTATGTATCTTATTGATTATAAGGCTATTGCTCTGTTGCTGACTGTAGATTCATGTTCCCCTTTTTTTTTTAAGTCTAAAACATCAAATGTATGGTATTGGTATACCATCACAAGCCTATAGGTCTTATGGAGTTTTTTTTTTTTTTTTGGCATATATCCCAGTTAGCCCAAATCTGGTTCGACGTAACCCTAAATATTTATTTGGCGAGTGACCAATCACAAGTAATGTGTAATACACTCGCTATGTGATTGGGTTGGTTTTGATCAAGCTGGGTCTGGATAATAATTTTTTTGCTAGTTAGGGAGTAAAAAATCTTAAAGATGCGACTTAAAATGATGATTTTTTTTAATTGGAACTTGTAGTTTGAATGGGCCTGGCAACATCCGGTAGAATCTCTAGCTGTAAGAACTGCAGCTGCAAATTTCAAATCCCTTTCTGGACTTGCAAACAAAATTAAATTAGCATATACAATGCTCACACTTCCTTCTTGGCAGAGGTACATTTTAATTAGCATTAAATTAGCATACTTTCAACACGGATTTTAATTTGATATCGTATTAACCATATTGTTTAAATCTTTCCAGCTTGAATCTTACCATAAATTTCTTCTCGACAAAGTATCAAAAATATACCTCCGGTAGCCCGACTCTGCCTCAGCAAATTCGGACCCAAGTTGGTCCCATGGATGATTTACCCTGTTACGATGAGAATGCATTTGTGAATGATGATGAGGAATGTGATATAAGTGACAATTTGCAGGAATCAGCCAAAGAAGCAACTATAGAAGCAATACGAGAAACTCATAATTTTCCCAGTAGTCATCATGAAGTAAATTTTCACAAGGAAATGAACCGGAAAGACAACGCTGATGTTAAATCGAGTGAAGATTTACCAAAGAACTCGTCACCTATCAGAGAAGAAAATCGAGGTTGGTCTTTGTTTACGGACGACTCACCTAGTAGAAAATTATCTTCATTTTGTGGCTCTTCTTTTGTTGTTGAAGACGTGCAGAGTTCTAGATTGGATGAATCCTTTTTTACGGAGTTCGATTATACTCTTGAGAAACAGTCAACATCTACCTTAGTTGGTGATGAAGATGAAGTAGTATTAATCAAGAGTCCTGATGTTTTAAGTCATGAAATTGAGATCATAGATTTATTTACTCCATCGCCGTGTTATACGATGAAATTAGGCAGTAAGAAGAGAAGAGCAACTATGTATCCTGAGATTATTGACTTGACTAATTCTCCCATGTTTGTATAAGTATTCAAGTTTTTAACATTTAAACTAAAGAGAGAGAGGCATGGTTGTAATTTTCCCCATTATGATGGTTGTTTTTATTAATTTTTTAAAAATAAATAGGTTTTAGTATTGTTATAATTATGGTTCATTACATGCATTTTGGGTGTATATAAATAGTTATTACTTATGTCAATAATTCTTCTGTATGGGCTAAAGATGATTATCAAATAAACTATTTATGCACCATGAAACAGAGGGAAAAAAATAAGAAAGGTGTTACATGAATAAGATTAGAATTAGGAATAGCAAAAATTGAAAAATAAGCCACGAGAATGGCCTGTGAGTCTGTGACGCTTCACTTTTGGATTAAATAAATACGCATGTATCATCCATCACTTCAGGTTAGTTAACTAGTTAAATGAATAAGATCTGAAAATGGCATGTGACGCTGCAGCTGCACTATTTATAGAACTCATTTTCAACTCTATAATTTTTATATCTCAAATCATCTGGTTAGCCTGCTGCACCATTAACTACCGACGTGAAATGATTGCTAAAAAATAGCTAAACAATTAATTCATTCCCCAAATTTTGTTAGGAAGTCATATTTAAGATGTTAGCATTTCTCTTTCAACAACTTAATATAATAAATGTACATGAACTAAACCAAATTCCTCTTAAATAGCAATCTCAGGCCTACAATTAAATTCCTTGAAGAAGAAAAAAAACCAAAAAAAGCTTATATATGGAAATGCCAAATATTTACAAAGAAGAAGAAGAAGAAGAAGTAGAATTTATAAAGTCCATCACGATCACATATAATAATATTTATGCATCATCATCATCAGAAGAAGGGCATTCGTCTAGGCGTACCCTGACCCGAGAGGCTTCTTTTAATTCTTTTGAAGTTTACTACAGATCAGATGCTAATTCGGTAGGCATTCCATTCGTGTGGGAATCCCAACCCGGAACTCCTTATAAGATCCATTCGGGTATCCCATCTCCACTTATCCCCACTCTCACGCCACCACCTTCATTCAACTTCACCTCAACAACTTCAACTGCCAACAAAAGGAATATTTCCAAGTCTAAAGCACTAATTGTTCCAACTGTAAATATTCCTAGGTTCAAAATCAAGAAGTTGTTCAAGATGTTAACTTGTGGAATCTAATTATCATCTCTTAGTCGCGTCCTTGTTTGTCAAATTATATATGTATATATATTGTCTATGGTATAAACAATTTGTAAAAATATATATGAAGATTGTTTCATCGATCGACTTATTATTCACATTTCGACATGTAATTTTCTTGTTTTGTTTTCACAATTTTAGTAAGTGTTAATTAATTAAGGAGAGAATTTCACTTTTGATACCATAAGTTATCCTACTTTAATGGTATGGTATCGTAAGTTTTTCATCATACACATTTCATACTATTATTTAACGTTTAGTTACACATTTGATACTTTCGTCCAATAATTTACGGAATTTTCAATTTTTGATAGGAAATAGTTGGAAAATTTGCAAAATTGATCCTATTATTAAAGTTCACTGGAAAAGTTTGCCCCACAATTTATAAGTTTGAAGCATTTTAGTCCCAATTGCAAAAAATGTTAAATTATTAATCCTATTTAATAAATTTCACATATTGTTATTAAATATTTTAAACTAATTATATTTTATATATAATATATATAAATTAAATAGTATTTTCTATAAAATCTGGAAAAAAAAATTAGAATTATACTTTAAACTTTTTAAATTTTAAAAAATTATAAAGAAAAAACCATCTTCCTCGCGAATGGCCGCCGGTTTCCGGCGACTTTTTGTTGGAATTGATTGAGGGCTTTTGTTCCTTGTACCGTGGCGAGCTTGTACATATAGTGATCTCTTCAAACCGTTGAGTAATCAGTTCAAATTTTAAGTTGCAATTCCCGAATCCCTTAGGGTTTGATTTTCGAAATTTCAAACCTTGATTTCTCCCACGATTCTCAACCAAACTTCGTGATTCTTGTTGCTATAGCTTCCCCTCACCGTGGGCAACATTTATCGTGGGTCAATTTCAGTGGCCGTGAACGGTGGAGCTCCGCCCAAGGGGCGGCGCAATTTTGGGATAAACCCTAAATTTTGGGTCTTTTGTTTGCTGCTGATTTACGCAGATTTCTTGCTTGATTTCGTTTTTTGTTTAGTTTTGATTTGGTTTGCTGCTGATTTACGCGGATTTATGTAATTTTAAAAAGATTTTTTCACAATTTTATATAAAATATTATTTAATTTATATTATATGTAAAATCCATATAGTTTAAAAGATTTTTTTTTTATTAAAAAAATCTAATATGTCTAATATATATTTATTTTTTAGGTTTTATATAAAAGATCATTTAATTTACATATATTATATATAAAATCTGATTATAAAGTTTAATTAGCTTAAATTTTTTAATAATAATAAATTATTAAATAAGATTAATAATTTAACTATTTTTTGCAATTGAGACTGAAATTCTTCAAACTTATAAATTGTGGGGTAAATTTGTTGGTCCAGAAACATGTGGGGCACACTTTGCCATCAAACTTTAATTATGGAACCAATTTTGCAAATTTTTCATCTATTTTCCGTCAAAATTGTGAATTCCGTCAATTATTGGAAAAAAGTATCAAATGTGTAACTAACCGTTAAGTAATGGTATAAAATATATCGGATAAAGACTTATGGTACCATACCCTTAAAATATGGGGACTTATAGTACAAAAAGTGAAATTCTCTCATTAATTAAGTACCATCGGCTAATAGCTAGCCTAATATCAATTACATTTACACGCATGCTTATTATTCATAGCAAAATTACACACTTGCTAGTCAAATCTATTTCCCCAATAAAGTCTACAAACAAATTATTACATTTTTTTCAAAGAATAAATATTGAAAAATAATTAAGTTTTTTTTTTTTTATTTGATGAATGATCGAAAAGTAATCAAGTTGAATATTATAGACAGACAAGTTTGCGACTTGTGAGCCATGAAATACGGGTCAAACAAAAACTACTCTTAATTTCTATCGTCTTGCATTTAAAGCAATGTTTTAATTTACATATAACCCTGTATATAAGATTTATCATTTCTATGCTGGGCACATGTGCCCTAATTAATTTAAGATTTGTATTTTTAGATTAAACTTGATACAGTAAATAACAACTCTCACGAAGTTTATTTTGTCATCAACAAACTTCTACCAACTTCATTTTATATTAGGCTTAATTTATAAACTTTGGTAAGAAAAAAAATTGGCATTTCCGATAGGACATCTCTACCACCGAATGGTCCGATCGAGCTTCTATCATCAGCAGAAGTAATTCAACTTTCATATCATTTTATTGGTTATTTATTTCATAATAAAATGCAAAAATCACATATTCTACTTTGAGTCATTTATTTCGTCACGCATATGGATTTACTTGATTCTAAATATGTATGTGGTCAAAACAAATTTTAAAATTGAGTATTAATAAATATATGTGACATTAAAATGAAATATGAGATTTTCATTTGAGTTTCAACATGTGAATGGGAAGAAATCAAGGGACACCTTGCGATCGACTGGTGAATCTTGAGCTGAGTTTGCATATATAGGATCTAGTCCACTTAAATACCCAGCTCATGGGCCGGGGTGCACCATCTAGCGGTACTCACAACTTCGACTGGGTAGCGATCTCAATCCATAACACATATTTTGTCTATGTATGCAACAAAAGTTATTTCATAACTTATCGCCTATTATAATGGAAATATTGAGACAAGGAAGCAACTAATTTTTTACGCTCACATTCACCAAAAACTCTTGCATTCAAATTAAAGTTCATGCACTGACTTAAGCATTCAAGTGGTTATAATAGAGTGGTCCCGACCTAGCTCACCCCCTGTTTTGTAGGTGAAGAGCATGTTGAAGAGAGGATCAGAGCGTCTGTGGAATTCAAATCAACCGAACCTTAACATGGATCCTGTGTATTTTTCATCCACTTCAACATGTACGGAAATTAACTTGGGCAAGAGTGGACATTCCTTTTGTTTTGTCATCTCGTTCGGGACAACCTATATAAACACCCCTCATGTTTATCTAATTGGTAAAAAAAAACTCATGTTCATGTTAACATTTTATTAACTCACCGCATCTATCTGAAATACCTCATAAGTCAATATAGGGTGTATTGCCAATCTTTTTAAGTGAACATGCTTATATTTTCAATAGAAGATAAAGATCACTGCCAATTTTTAAAGTTAACAAGTGGAATATTGCCAATTTTTTAAGTGACTTATGATGTTTTCACATTTTTATGAGGGTATAATAGTTAATTTCTTTGTAAATTATAACACTTAGGCTTACTGTACGAATGATCGAAGCACACTATATATTATATATTACTCGTGGGAAGGATAAATATTAAATAATAATAAAAGAAAACACAAAAGTTTTTTTTTCCTAATTAGACAAAGCACATTGTTTTTGTATTTCACTTATGTCTTGTTATTCTTTATTTTTTTTTTCTCAATTTCATTTTGTTTATAGAGTTCGTGGTAAATTGCACTTTTCTTTTCATGAATTAATTTGTTTCCCTTTTTTTTTTTGTGTTTCCCAATGATATATATTGTATTTGAACCGACTTAATTCCTTTTGAGTGGATCTAATTGAAAGTAGAAATTTGAACCTGAATTTGCTATATTATGGAGAACTAACCCCTTCTACTAGACTAATTATCGGTCGGTGTTTTCTAGTTAATTTAAAATTAATCTAGCACTATTTAGCCCCCAAATTCTACTCCAAGACGTCTTAGACTATATAACATTATTGTCATGTAAAAATTTCTACAGCAGTTGCCGCAACAAGGTTTTGAGTTAAAAGTCAATATATGTACTAAATGTCACACGTGAGCAAGCTTACTTTGAAAGAGCTGTCATTCCTCTCTCTCTCTCTCTCTCTCTCTAAAAAGTCCAAATCCACACCATCTGCAGATCACAACTTTCTCTAAGCAAATCCATTTTCATACAACCATATAGCTAGCTAGTAATTAATATTATTTCTTGGATGTCCCGAGAAAGGTAAAAAAAAAAAAAAACCACCTTAACCAATTGCCAATATATATAACCAGAAATCTTGTTCTATATATATACATACATACAATACAATTTTATTATTTTTAAAAAAGATTTGTTTGTCTATGTAATTCTTTGTTAGGGAAGAGATTGGAAAGAAATCGAAGAGGGAGATCGATGCGTGTAATTGGTTGATGGGAAGAAGACATATGTTAGGTCCTCCAGGAACCTTAAACACAATCACACCTTGTGCTGCTTGTAAGCTTTTGAGGAGAAGATGTGCTGAGGAATGTCCATTTTCTCCTTATTTCTCACCACATGAACCACACAAATTTGCTGCTGTTCATAAGGTCTTTGGTGCTAGTAATGTTTCCAAGATGCTTTTGGTAATATTAATTTAACTATTTTTTTTCTTTTTCTTTTATTCCTTTCTAGTTTGAGAAGTACTCTACCTCTCACAATAAAATTAAACCCTACAGGTACATTAATTAGATGAAATAACTTACTTGACCACTACGTACCTTAATAAAATTTAAGTGTTTTTTTTTAAAAAAAAAAAATGAATTAAAATGTTAGTACTTCTTCGATCATCATGATTTAAACTTTTCATTAAATTAAAATGGAGAAAATAAATGTGTACGTTCAATTTTATTTGAATAGTAGATATTGAAATTATTAGGCAAATCTTTATTTTACTCTACACTTAAAATTAATCTTTATTTCATCCTCTCTGTATATTAATTATATAGTGTTTTTTTGCCCTTGCAAACCCTAGCATCAAATGTATTAAGAACGGACGTTCTTTTATATGGTACAGTTAACTAAAGAGATATATATTATTATGACCTGGTGCAACCAAGATCAGTTTTTACAAACAATATTATCATATATGATGGAATTTTTGGAGTACAACTACTCCTTCAATTTAATTAGTGATAAACATAATTTTTTTCACGTTGCACTACGACGTCGTTTTAATGCAACAGATCGAATGTGCAAAATTAAATAGTTTTATGTAGTTAAAGTTGTTAGATAGATCGATAACATGTTTTCTGATCCTATATATATATACTTGATCAGTTCTCTAGCTTGCTTGCACTATTAATTAATTAAATGTGCATATATGTTTCATTTTTTAGGAAGTGCCTGAGCCTCAAAGAGCCGATGCAGCAAACAGTCTAGTTTACGAAGCAAACGTTCGACTTAGAGACCCCGTCTACGGGTGCATGGGCGCCATTTCCGCTTTACAACAACAAATTCAATCTCTACAAGCTGAACTTAATGCAGTAAGGGCTGAGATACTAAGGTACAAGTACAGAGAAGCTGCAAATACTATCATTGCTTCTACTCACGTGGCGTTGGCTGTCTCCGTGGCTGAGCTTCCGCAAGCACCACCTACTCCGACCCCTTCTCCGCCTGCTCCACCGCAACCAGCTCCTCAGCCAAGGCCACCGCCGCCACCACCTTCACTTCATGTTGTTTCTTCGTCCACTTCTTCAACTCCAACTAATTTATACACTTCCCCTTCTAGTGCGGCTAGCTATAGTAACATTTCTAATAACCATCTGCCTTTCTTTGATTGAATTAAATGTGTTGGTGAGATCCTTTTTATTCAAAATTAGTAGTAAAAGTAGTAGGTTTTTTTTAAGAGAATTGTTTACATATTTATATATATCACAGTTTATCTTCCTTTACACATTTGGTATTGAATCTTCTGAAAAATCACATATGATGGTCCTTAATAGATTTAACTTCAGCGTCAAATATTTGAACCGTTATTTCATGTCAGGTCCTTGAAGAGTTTAGAGATTCATCGTGGCTAATAGCTAGAGCTACAACTATTCTTCAGTTTACTTTTAAAGAAGTTTTAGAGCTTCATGTCAATTTAATGGAATTGTTCTAATATTTTACGGGAAAATTAAATATGTCAAGGGTCATAAAGTTTTTGTATCATATGTGTTTTTTTAAAAGGCTCGATATCAAATGTGTAAAGTAGAATAAATTAAAGTGTGATATGAAAAATTAATGCAATTCTCTCGTAGGTTTTTGGTAGTGTTTTTTGCATGATCTCTTACATCGTATTATAGTTTTAATATCAATTAATTAGAACTTTTTCTTGCGAAGCTTGGAATGTTCCAAATTTTTCTTGCTATATATTGTACTTGTATTTCTTGTTAATTTAATTTGTTCTTGATTTAAATTTCTTTCATAAATGATATTGAACCTCGCCCCACCCCCCTAACAAAAAACAGAATACCGATTAGATAGATTAGTTTTCCATTATATAGGTTAAATTTCAAAAAACTGATGAGTAGAGTTATTTAAAAACCCTATCCAAACAATTTTCTGAATTCTCCTAAGAAATTTCAATTGAAATTTATTTTCACAGTATTCAGCTAATTATAAAATAAGTGTATTAATTTTTACATGTATATTTTATAATTGATCATATTAATCTCTGAAGTGTTAGAAAATTCAAATATTGCACTATGTTTTATTTATGATATAATTAATTTGAATTCATTAATAAAATCGGACCAAATATATTCATAAAAACCATTATTCCTACATATTAGTAGCTATAGGATTCACTTAATATTTCTTGAAACTATAAGTTCAATATTATGGCATGCACGCACATCCAAACAGGATCGGGTGGTTGTGCACGTGCGGGGAAAATTGAATGAGGGGTACTTTGACTGAGCAATAAAGTCTCTATGTGCATGCACGTATCTTAGTCTGTGCCATTTAATGAGATTTAAGACACGCAAAGGAAAAAGGAGACAAAAGGTATATATATTTATTTTATTATTAATAATTAAGATTTAGATCAGAAATAGTAATTATTAAGTATTTGTTCAGATCAAGACAGCTAGCTGCATGCATTACTAAATCGGAAAATTCTTGCATAGACCTGGTCTATGAGCTTTTCATAAACCTTGTGGTTGTAAATGCACCACATCATACATTGTGAGAGCATGACATCATAAAAATGTATTATGTGGTGCATTTACAACCACAAGGTCTACCACTAAGCTCTTAGACCTGGTATATGTAAGAATTTTCCAATAAATCAAGCTGCTATTGTTGTAAGTTGTAAAATGAAGATTTTCAACACTAATTACTACTACTACTTTTTTTTTCTTCTTTTTAATATTTTCTTACTTGTCAGTTTTAACTAACTTATCGTGTGTATGTTTTGTATTAATTTATTAATTAATGTAAATCCGGGTAAATATAAGTATTAAGAAAGTTTTACATTGTGTTTTGACTTTTGAGGGCTAGTATATAACTTCATTATTTCGAAGCATTTTTTTTTTATGATTTCGGTGCACAAAAGCCTTTCAAAATTCCTCAAGATAGATGTATCTACTAATAATTTTAAAAGATTAAATACATTAAATTTTTGACCAAAAATGCTCATTTACTATATATTATTTTGAGTGATCGATGATGGTAATAAATGTTGCATGAAAACTGTAAAATAATAACATATATAGCTATCATTAATATTGGTCATTGTATTTTTGAAAGTAAGAAAAAAATAAAATCTTTGCAGGGAGACTTAACTATAAATATAAATAGTCACTCACTCTGAAGCAACATTTCTGAAGGAACCACATGAGCAAAATAAAAATTTTGTTAAAATTAGCATGAGTTGACTTTTGTGTTTATTGTTAAAATTTATCTGGGCCGGAGAGATAGCACAGTTCGATATTAATAATAATTAATTTATATTGAAGTCGGCAACCTATACATTAATCAACAATAATGTTGTATTTAATTTATAATCTAATTCCAGAGTGTAGACAATCACAAACGATTATGTAAAATATGTGACATTAGGTTAGCGTGTTTAAAACTCAAGTTAAATATTTAATTGCAAAAAATATTAATGTTGGACTTGTATAATTTGGTGCACTTGGTGCATTACTAAATTAAGGATATCCCAAGATTAGACGTACCAATAAACTTTACCCCAAAAAAAAAAAAAAAAAAAAGACGGAGCAATTAAAGGACAATTTGCAATCAATTACTCATAAATTTTTAACTAAAAGTACAATGAGAAAAGATACACTAATTAGCAAGCAATTAAATAAAACAAAACAATAACGACAAAACCGACACCACATTTAGATGAGTAAAATGAAATTAACTTATTGCTTAACAAAAAAGAAAAAAGCTTGGATCTTCCCAATTTCCAAATGAACCCTTCAATTCAATTAATTCGCCCTCCTGCAATTCTTTCTAATCTCGCCATTAGATCCCGTGAGAGGACTAATATCACCCATTTTGATCATAGCAGTAACAAAATCATTGGCAAAAGCTTTAGGGTTCTTGCTATAAGATTCAATGAATGAATCAGTGGATCCATTGTTATATAGAATTTGATCCGAGTGTAAAAGTCCCTTTTTGTTTAGGAGATTTTTGTAGTAAGAGTTGTCGAATTTAGTTGGAGTTTTAACGTCGAGTACGGCTAAGTTGTTGTCTCCTGAGCCACTTGGTCTTGGACAATTGGCTTGTCTTGTTCGAGCGAAAGAAGTGTCGATATTTGTCTCGTTGTATATGCGGTTTCTGAAGAGTGTACATCTTGCTTGCCCTATGGTGTGTGCTCCTGTAATTTCATAACATATATATCACTAATTATTAATTAATTGCGCGAATGCAAATTATATATATATATGAGGAATTAATTTTAGTTTAGATTATTATTATTACCGGACAAGACGACCATGTCTTTGGCTGAGAGACCTCGAGCTTGGAACCTATTAATAAGGTTGCTAAGTGTAGAAGTTGGTGGCGGAATCACACCACTATTTGCAGCCGAAAGGCTTGCACTTTGAGAATCCCTTCTTCCAACTTTTACATCCCATTTCGGTCCTCCAAGCTTCAATTATTACATATATTATTAATTTATAAAATCTTGAAAATTAATTATATATATATATATTGTACATGTGTGTATAATATATATAGTATTATACAAGCATGTATGCATGCATGTTCAAAGTTTAATTAAATGAATGATACTCACAATGTCCACGGAATCACGAGCAGCGATGGCTAAGATATCAGCGCAAGACACGACTCCAGGGCAAACGGACTCGACCTTGGACTTAATGTCATCCACCACGTTGAAACCTCGAACCGAATTATTGTTTGGAAGGGCGGTCTTCTCTCCAGTAAAAGAAGAAGTGTCGTCTAGTAGTATTGATCCATCACACCCCTGTCCAATATTAAATTGTAATAGTCAATATATTAAATTGTAATACTTTATATTTGGGGGGGACCATATATAAGTGTAATATAACCATTGTTCTAGCTAGGAAATTAAGATCGATCGATCAAGAATAATATTGATGAGCTAGTGTACATGTGTAGGAGATAAAATTAATTAGTTAATATATAGTAATTAATAAATTACGTACTTGGACAAAACAGTCGTGGAAGTGAAGACGGAGGAGAGAAGCGCCCATGCGCTTTTCCTTTGCAACAGCAGCTTTGACCACTGATTTAACTGTGCTAAACACTTTCGGACATGTCTTTGAGTAATATCCCGTCGACAGCTGCTGACCACTTGTCGACCTGCTGCCTGAAACTACTACAAGTACTATTACAATTAATAATCTCACACAACAAGATGAAGAAGAAGAAGAAGAAGAAGAAGAAAGAATATTAAGTATGCCCGCCATTCTCAATTCGTATATTAGGTGAATGTTTTTTGTGTAGAAAGTTGTGCTTTTTTAAGGGTTATATATAGTGTGGAAATGATCAGCTTACCTAATGATACAGATAGCTAGCTAGACCACTCCATGCATGCATTCGACTAATCAAATTATAATTAATTGGTATTCATTTGGGGCAGATTGATCAAAGCTAATTAGCTAGAGTCAAGATTAATGTATACATTATTTAATTGTTTTGTTACTTTACCATAATTACTTGGTCACTTAATTGTTGCATTGTTTCGATGGATTGGAACAAGAAACATTAACACAAACATTAAAGTGTGGGTATTTATTCAGTTTAATATATATTACTTATTTATTATTTCTTTATCGTAACATAACTTTTTTTGTTCATTGGTATAATTAATCTATATTTGATATAATGATGTAAATACTTACATTTTCTCGATATGAAAAAATTAACTTCAATTTTATCCCTATTATTTGATTTATTAATTCAGGTAAAAAAAATATGATCGATAATCGGGTTTAATTTGGATGGGGTAAATACAAAATACTCCCCTGTGTTATGCTAAACCTGCAAGAAACTACCCTGTGAAAATTTTATTGCGTTAAACTTCCTTGTGTTTTCAAAAACCCTGCAAAAAAACACCCAATTTGTGAAAAATAGGTCGTTTTGTATCGACATATTTCAAGAAATTATTTCTAAAATACTTCAAGTTGGTCCCTACAACTTCACGTGATATATTTTAAAAATTATTTCTTGAAATTTGTCGATCCAAAACGGCCTATTTTTTACAAATTGGGTCTTTTTTGCAGGGTTTTTGAAAACACAAGAAAGTTTGGCGTAATAAAAATTTTACAGGGTAGTTTCTTGCAGGTTTAGAATAACACAGGGGAGTAACTTGCATTTTCCCCAATTTGGATAGACCCGGCCCATTTTGAGTTGTCTTTGAGACTTTGACCAATTCACACATATATATAATTCGAATAGGTAGTTAATTAGGAGTATTTTTTGGATATTGGATAACTAGTGAAAAGAAAGGAAAGATCAACAGAAAGAAACACACGCGTTTACGTGAAATGAACAAGACGAATAATTGATGTGGAGCAGGTGGAGAAATTGTCAAAGTTAATCATAAATCATAATTAAATTATAGCTCGCATGTTGTCAAGATGCCATGCATGATTTAACGTTGAAATTAATTTCAAAGACTTTTCCAATATTATTGATGAAATAAAGCCATATAAAAAGTTAGATTAATTTGTTATAAAATATATTTTGACTCATCACATAAATTTTTATTTGCTTTATCCCCCCCTTTTGCTCATCTCTTCCAATTTTTTGTATATATTATCCTTTTTATTGGGGTGAAGTGTATTCACATCTCCCCAACTTTGAGTTATCGCAAAAATCATCTTGTAATTAAGGTACGATGGCAAAAAAAAAAAAAAAAATGTAATTAATTTGACTCAATATATATATCCATATTTTTAAACTCTAAAAAATTCGAACGACTTTGAATACCCATCCAAACCTATTTTTATATTTAATTTGAAACACAGAACATTGAGTAGCTTTACATATATCATGTTTCACCAAAATATATGATATATTTTATTTTTTGTTCAAACAATATTTCAATATTTATTCTCCCTTCAAAACCATAAACCCACGGAACATAAATATAAGCCATAAACATCC
Source organism: Penstemon newberryi var. newberryi (assembly GCA_030819805.1). Classification (NCBI taxonomy): domain Eukaryota; kingdom Viridiplantae; phylum Streptophyta; class Magnoliopsida; order Lamiales; family Plantaginaceae; genus Penstemon; species Penstemon newberryi. The sequence continues at coordinate 47,466,718 of JAUALY010000001.1, forward strand.
AAACAGGACCTTAATCTTCGAGATTTAATTTTCCACAGACCATTGCAGACTTTTGCTCGACTATACATTATTACATATGCACACTTTAATATATTTTTCTTTTGAGAGCAGCACACTTTAATATCTAATCTAAGAAATAATATAAAAAGAACTAAAACATGAAACACTGAATGGAGTAAAAGTGATCCCAGATTTTCAACTTTAATGATATCTAAAAATATTTGAGCTAATTACGAGGAAACTTTCCCAAGTTCTTAATTAAATGTTTATATGTTGAAAATATAAAAGTCAAAAGTCAAAACAAAGAAAAATTACATATTTATTATTATTGTTCTACCAAATCTCAGCAGAAATTGTTTTATATTATTCTTATTAATATAGTTGTTGCTAATGCAATCCTGTCAACACCTAATTTCTAATTCTAATTATTTATTTTTTTGGAAAAATTTGACCATGTCTTCTAATTATCTTCCGATTTGAATTATCAGGGGTTCCCTATTAATTAATTGGTATCGATCTGCAGGTTTCAATGAGTTTTGATTAACCACTAAAATAAAATTGAGATTGGGTTTAGATGTTGGTTATGTGCATGTGCCTTGTAAATTTGAGATGTATTTTGATTTGGATTTGCATATTAGATACTGAAAATTAGTAGGCGGTAATTGTCAAATCAATCACTTTAGTGGGTTAAATTGTAAGAATTATGTGATAGGTATATAAAATCGATGACTTTTATAGAAAAATTTGAGATAATGAAAATAAGAGATATTTTTTAATAAGTCTCAGTTGATTTTGGGTTTAGCTTCACTTTGAGTCGGGCACAAACACGATGAATTGGCTTTAACCAAGTTTCGCGATTATGCAAAGCTAAGCCCAACCCGATCCATGAGGGCCTATTTGTAAAATATAACATAGTTACATGACTCTTATCATTAGCTAAAACAAATGCAAAGAAGTATAGCACAACAAAAATGTAATCCTTGATAATGACGTGAGGTAAGTACGTAGTAGGGCGGCTTATTAATTTGAACAGTTAATTATTTGACTCATTTTTCTCCCACAAATAATTGCCTCTCTTATCTATTCATGAATGACGATTAACTTGGTCTTATACTAAAAGAGATTGTAGATTAATAGTACTTGAGCAGGGGATTTTATTTTAATTATTTATTAAGAATTTGTAACTAAAAAATAAATTTGGCATGATTTTTTTGTGTAAGTACATATTCAAAACAATGAACAAAAGTAGAGTTGCAGATATTCAATCTATTAAATATACTAGATTAATTAATAGAATATAAATCAATTAATAAAACATATATACATGATATTTTATTTATACAAATAACATTAGTAAATTTTAAATTAAGTTAGTTCATCAAAATATTATATAGTTGGTATTTTCATTTATGATTTCATTCCCGTTTATCAATTCACACCTCAGAACCAAAAATATCTTTAATATTTTACCCAACCCTTTTTTTTTTTTTTTTCGGGGATCGAAATATATTTTACCTAACTTTGTTTTAAGATATAACTTAATAAATACTTGCCGACATGTGTATATAATTGCATCGACAATTGGTCTATTATGTTGAAGCTCAGTTGGCGTTGACAAACAAACCAACCAAGTTAAATGGCGCTAAAGAATCTTTACTTGAGATTATAATATTTTATTTGATCTGTGACTGTGAGTTATTTGATCAATTATCTTATAAGGTCAGATCCTTTTTTATAAAACTAAAATAATTAATTCAAACATCTAAACCTTTCTAATAACAAGAAATACCTTTTCACAATGGGCCCATCTATCTTACATGTTAAAAAAAGCTCAGTCCAAAAGTATTGGGCTGCAGCAAACTTTGAAATTGAAATCAACAAATGGTGTCTTTATCAGAAGGGCAGAAGAAGAAAGCCCAAACCAATCGGCAAGAGATCCAAATTAGCTCCAGCAACATTTCAAAAATATTCCATGGAAAAAAAACAGGTCTAATCTCCCCGGCTCTCTGTCTTAAAATCCACTGGCTCGATTCCAAATTACGAGTTTGCATCCACTACTGGAATCTCAAGCTTCCAGGTTGGTTCAATTATTTGTGAGTTTGTGTTTTGTTGTTCACGCAACACGCAATCGGAGATTTCTTGTTACATAATTAGGTTATTTTTTTTTATCTTTTTTGTAAATAATATTGCGGATATGAAGGTTTATAAATGGAGCGATCACATCAAGCGCCGGCAGGAAGTCTTGAAGCTTCACTGCTTCAAATGATTAACAATCACAATCATGCTTCTATTGAACTACGTGAACAAACTGGTGAATTTATATGTACCGAAATCTCTGCGTAAAGTTTGTTTTTGCTTGCCTTTTTGTTGAATTGATCTTTTCAACAAAATTTAGAGAAAGCGAAGAAAGATGCGATTAGGAAGGCAATGCGCGTGTCAGATCTATTGGTGAATGCAGTAAATGGAGGCGTTCAAGAAGTTTTCATAAACGAGAAGCGAATTGAGATGGAAACTCGAGCACTGGCAGCTACTATTATGCGATTCTCAAAACAAACTGATCAGTGGCTCACTGCCTCTCATGCTGTCAACACTGCTCTCAAGGTTTTGTTTATATTGTTTCTGTATTTGCTTGTGTGGTTATTGTTCATTGTACATAGTGTTACAAAACAATGTATGATGAAGATGAATCATAAATCCATATGTTTAGATGTGTGTATGCTGTGTTGTATCTGATACCTTCAAACTGATGAAAAATTATTCACACTAACATGAGATTTGGATGTATATATTGCATTCGTTTCTACAATTTTTCAGGTAGAAATTTTTTCTTGGTATATCATTACATATTTAAGTAAGACAAATTTGCAAATTTCATGTTCCGCCACAGTTTAGGAAGTAAGTTTAAGGTGATCTTGTGTTTCCTTTGGTTAATATGGATAGTTTAACAAGGCATTCAGCTTATAATAACATTTACATATACTGCAAGGAGTATGGTAGTATTAGCATGAGAGAATCATCAAACTCGACAATTCTGCAGATTCTGAAATGTACAGTTAATAGCATGGACACTTCTCACTTCATACTTGCCTGTTGTTGGAACCAAGTAACTTGAGCTAAAAAAAACTGATGTTTTTCCAAGCTTCTATTATCTTGGATTTACATCAATCAACTGTAAGCCTTTGAATTCCTATGTCTTCATAAATACCATTTTCATATGTGCGATCATAAATGATGCCTTTGTGACTTTGTCTCAAAACTGCACATTGTGCAAAATGGGTATAGTCGCTCGAACTACTCATGTCTATTGGCAAATCAAGTAATATTTGTATATTCATTGCTGAAATAATAAATAATAATGAATGTAAGAACTAAGAAGTCATGATTTTGACAAGAATCGAGATTACAGCTTGAGTATGTGTATATATATCGAACTGGATTAGCCATTATTTCTGATAGACTCTAATGTGTATCTGTCAACAGGAAATTGGAGATTTTGAGAACTGGATGAAGACGATGGAGCTTGATTGTAAAAGCATTAGTGCTGCAATCTGTAATATCCACCAAACATGATTTGATAAGGCAAGATCTTATTTTCGTTTGTCTTTTTGTCATGTTTGTGTAGATTTTAGTTCTGAGGAAAAGATTTTTCATTGCTGATCTGTATAGAAGTTCATATAATCAACTCAGTTTAACCTATTAATAATAATGATTTCATGTACAAAGTCCATCGTGATGTTCATGGCAATTAACATATGCTGTAAATTGATAAAGTTCATAGCTTCAAGCAACTTCTCAGAAGTAGTATTTTTTATTCTTGGATGTTACCATCATGCTTCCCTCAAGAAAAGTTTTGCACATGACTTCTCTCCATTTATAGTTTATCAAGCATGCATATGCTACCCAAGTGTGCCCTTACCCAATGCCTATGAAAATACCTTGTAGTTAAATGATTCCTTTATATAATTCCTGCTGAAATTGATTTTGGAAGAATGAGCAACATATTGCTTTGAAATATGTTATGGGCTATTCGATGCTTTCATATGTTCTATAACTTGCAGAAGACTGATTTCATAAGAGAGACTCAGATTATATATCTTGTTCCTAAAACGCTTTGTGATTGAGTATATGTTTGTCTATCCATGTGCGTTGTTTATATTTTTTAGAGTGTTTTTAGTTACATATATATGCCTGAACTTGATAGACCCCTGAACTCTTGATCTCTCACTGCTGGTAGATAAGTGCTTGAAAAATTATAAAAGAATAGGTATTTTGTGTTTATAAATTTATACTTGGGCGTACAGAGTTTTCCATGTTTTTCATCAAGTGGAGGAGATTAGGGCAAATTGTTAAAGGCAGAGAGTGCCTCTGACATATGAATTTGACTCATTGTAAACAAGAGAATCTTAACTCTTTTGAAATTGTCTTGGTTTAGCCAGATTGTAGATAACTCTGAAACGAAACATATCAAAGGTTGCTCAAAGGGTTGTCTAATCAAAGACAAATGGCAGGAGCAGGAATTCCTTTTTCATATTTAAGTTTTGAAACTTGAATGATATGTCTCAAAAGAAATCAGCTAGAAGTATAAATAAGCTAATAATAACTTCTGTTTTCTTTTTGATAATTAAGTTAATGTAAACTTCGTCAAGCTTGGCTGTACTGCTGCTTATCTTAATGTAGACAAATACGAAAATTTTATTGTCACAGAATGAGAGTGGTGTAAATGAGAGCGGAGATACTGGGTCGAGTTAAATTCGAATCTCTGTTGGGAGGGATTTCTACTTTACTGTGATTGGCGTGCCTCAAAAGAGGATTAATTCAGATATATAACATCCAAATATTCTCAAAAAACCAAAAAAAAAAGATTTGCTCAACCAAACCAATTGGTAATGGGTTTAGTGAATGGTCTAGTCCAAGAATTGAAGAACCCAAGTTTAAAATAACTAATTCGTGTATAAAATTTGAATACCATATTATGCATGCAAATACGCATCTCGAAAAACTAAGTCGGATCTAAAATCTGAATAACTGGAAACCCAAAAAAACTGATTATCCAACCGTTATCTTTATTCTTTTTAAGCAATAAAATTGCTTGTTTCATTAAAAGACGTTCTGGAAGATAACTCTAAAAGCGTAGCCATTGATAAAAGGGCGACATAATTAAATAACGTTTATCGGTTTATATGTATTTAATGAAATAAATAACCGAGTAATTTTCAAATTAATGAATATACTGGCAGTTTTCACTGGATCATTTCATACTTACTAGATTAGTTATTACGCATTAAGCCCAGAAAAACATATAAAGGTAACTTTAGATTTCTCATTCATGCACTACCATAAAGTTGGAAACAATTTTACCTCAATCTAATACAACATTTCCCTAAAGTTTTTCTTAATTCAAATCTACAAATTTTGCACTCAACATAACCTTGCTTAACATGATCCATAACACTATGAGACAAAATCGTTACAAGTTAAATTCCCAAATTAAAAGTGGACCAATGGCAAACTATTATTACTTAAATCTTGCTTACCTTAAACCTTTGGTTCAAAATACAAAATCTTCTTTGGCAGCTTCATTTGGCAATCCTCTATCTTTCATAGCTCGTAAAGCTTCAGCTGTTGAGTCACTGATGTTCAATAGATACTGCACTCTGGCTAATTTTTCAGCCTCCGGGTCACTTTTCATGTATACTAGGAACAAATCGGCCAGTTCCTCCGGCACTTCCCATGACATTGGAGTCGACGGTACAGCCTTGTCACAGGCTAACAAATCATTGAGTGAATTAACCTGCAAAAGTATAGGAAACTATTAGCAACACATTCAATATAAAATCTTGAAACTCATTTGACAATAAATATTGAAAATATGTCATCACGAGAATAAGATAATATAGGCCGACTAATATTGGGGTTAGACTGACACCTCACAAACAAAATAAAATGTAGCAATGTACCATCTAAATTGTTGTTGGCCAATGGAGATTATTAGCTTATTTGCAAAAGCTTTTTGAAACTACTTTCAGTATTTTGATTTTGAAAAGTTAAATTTTTATGTTTGGAGTAAATGCTTTTAGCCTCTACTTGAGGCAAAAATAACATAAGGTTGCTTCTGGCTTCTGCAGCTGGAAGATTTTTCTGTAAAGTTCTCTTGCAAACAAGCCTTGGATATGTGATTATATTATGTGTTGGTGACCGAAAGTGGCAAGTTATCACTTAAACATTGGTGGACCCCGTAATTTAAAAAAAAAAAAAAAAAAAAAAGACCTAATTTGACCAAATATTTGCTACCAAATGAATTCTGAAAAGATAGCACTGAGCAACAAAATTAGAAGACTTACCACTCCCTTATGGTTTCTCTGCCTTAATAATGCGACAGCCTGCAGGAGAGAGTTGGTTAATCGACTCTTAGCAAGTTCTAGCACAACTCCTCTAGCCTTCGCTTCACTAATGTTGAGATCTTTTGGAATTTTCTCGAAGACTTCCTCTTCGTCAAAATCTCCGGTACCAGACGAGAAAATATCATCAACAGTCTTTTTGAAGAGATTCTCTCTCAAACTTCCAGATATCATGTTATCTACATCAACTCCGTTTTCTTTCAGTTCTCTAATTTCCTTTATACTAAGCCTTCCCCGACCCGCAGCAGTTTCAAGTGCAGCCGACAATTTCGAACTGGTTATGTTTTTGATGATCTTTTGAGCATACTGAGGTGGCAAGCCAACGTTCTTTTGCAACTCGTTAAGTTGCTCTATTCTAGCTTTTGTCAACTGCCCATCAGCCAAAATAACCTCGGCTTCCTGTCTGAAAGCCTGTTCAGCTAAGCTTCTATGTACTTCAACAATCTCTTTGTCATCCAAACCAAGAATGCCTCCAAGTTGGCTTAAGTTAACATACTCAGAATCATCCTTTTTTGTAGTGATTTGAGCTCCAAAAGGGATACGAGTCACTTCACCGGTTAGACAAAATAGCAAATATGTCTTGTAAAGGTCGGCTCTGTCACGGTCAGGAAGATCGTCTTTAAGGGTTATCTCCTTCTGGCCCGGTTTACCCGTAGTTTTCTTGCTTGGTTTTACTTTCCGAAGTGACTGCAAAGATTCCCATTCCTCATCATCCTCCGTTTGTTGTTGTTCTTCCTCCTTGGTAGGCTCTTCTTCAGGTGAAGTGTCAGTTGATTCACCTTTGATATCTGAGATTAGTTCAGTGACGACTAAGCTATTGAAAGCTATCATCTTTTTGAGTTCTTTTGCAGATGCAGTACGGCTACCGGCTGCCCTTGCTCGTTGAATGTAGCTGATGAAAATCTTTCGGACCTGTATTTTCCCAATTAAAAATTATCAAAAACAACCTTAGGAAAGCCACTTATATAGCATCATAAATTTTCTTAGGAACACTTCAACAATATACACTTCGTAATATCGGCTAAAATATACTGGTGAGATACTTACTGCTTTACTGGCAATAGACATTGCAACCTCCCGAGTCAAACGCAAGCCGAAAGCAGCCTTTCTGACAGCCTTTTTAATCTCTGCATCATAACCATCAACTCCAGATGCGATTGCTTCTTTAACAACCTGTTGATGTGATTGGAGCACCAATTAAGCAATCTTTATGTATAATAAGCAGGCAACTTCCACAACCAAGGGATTGCATTATAAAATAAAGGAGATGTTTGCAATACACCACTTTGTGTTTATCCCAATTAGCTAATACACATAATTTAAAATAGCAAATGACCCTTGTGTTCCAAAAAATAGTACACGCTCCCTCACATTTGTTATTAAAAAAACGTATATGTTTCTCCCTGTGTACACATACCTCTATTTTGATATGACAAGTGTACAAAAATAACAATCACATGTTCAAGTGTTATGATGACAGAATCTGAAGAGGGTTATCAAATGGCAGAAATTTTATAAGTTCTCAAGAAAATGGTTTTGTGGAGAACATTATCTAGATGGAGGTATTTATTTGTTGTTTCTCTAAAACACAGGGTATTAGTTGCTATTTAAAATTAGATATGGGGGTATTCTCCAATTAAAAAGTGTACAAGGAGGTATATTGCAAATAACCGTAAAAAAGGGGATGCTAGTTGATATGTGTGCCTCTTCTTAAACATAAATGAATCTGGAAAATGAGTATCAGTAATTAAACCTTTTCAAACAAACTTCCACAGATATCCGCATGAGCGGCTTCAACAGTTTGTTTTGGAATGCAAAACATGATCTGTATTTGCTCCAATGTTTTCACGTCTTCATCACTGAGTTCACCTTTATCAGCTACTAGCCTCTGAAGTTTTCTTCGGTAAATTTCTAGCCATTAGAAAAATGGTTGATATTTAGTAACTAATCGTTGAAGTGAATAAAATCAAAAATTATATGATACGTGAAATAAAAATGAAAAAGAACATTTTCTGCGCATTATCAAACCTTCATGAATCTGTACGGCCTTCTCCGGATCAAAGCGCAACTCTTCACATAGATTTTGAAGATAAGCTGCTTTACTATCCGAAGCTGCTAAATCACCACTAGATACAGCCTGTTGAAGACGTCTACGATATACTTGAGAGGTTACTTCAAGAGCAATTGACTCTGCTTCTTTTCGGCCTAATCCAAATATATTCTTTATTTGATTCAATGCAGCAAGCTACGATAAGAACAAAAAGATCGGTGAAATTGGATTTAAAGACAAAGAAAAAAGTAGACTGAGAGATCTACTACTTGGTATTCATGGCACCTTATTTTCTTCCAGACGACCCCCTGCTAAAGCATCTGTCATATATGTTTTGTACAGAAGCTTTAATTCATCTATCTTTCTGTCACCATGGTACTCCCCATCTAAAGAAATGATATACCAGTTGAAGTTAACAAGTTTAGATAGGAAAAACACTTGAGAGATAGAAGAAAAGACAAAAAAGATAAGAATTAAAATGTATTTGCAAAGTTATTACTCCCTCCGTTTCATATTAATTGGCACATTTGCCAAATTTTTTTGTTTCAAATTAATTGGCATGTTTGGGTTTTCAAAGCATTTTTTCCAATTTTGCCCCTTTCTCATACTTAAGTTGGGAAACTCAATGGTCACCACTCACTAATAAAAAATAAAAAATAAAAAAATAGTCATCATTATAAAGGGTATTTTAGATATTTTACCATAAAAAATTATTTAATGATAAGGTTTCTTAATCTGTGTGAAAACAAGAAATGTGCCAATTAATATGAAACGGAGGGAGTAACTTATAATACCTATTAATGACACAGGCCCAACTCCCCGAGCAAAACTACTGGCATTAGGATGGCTCTTAAGCGATATTAGCAGATTGTTGAAAGATAGTATCTTGTCAAGCTCCTCAATAACACGGTGCCTGTTATATATGCAACTAGTTAAGTAATGCTTAAAAAATGTACAGATAGTAAGACAAGCTGAAAGAAACTTGAAAACTAGTCATGCTTATTGCTTATAATTTCTTTCCTCCTACTTTGTTCACTAACTTTTATTTCTGCCATCAAACAACCCTCAAAACTGATAATTTACTACACGTCAAGTACATTATTATATGATTTGTTTCATACACTTCTCTAGATCTGGACTTCAACACACTGAGAGCTGCTGAGATGTTTTGCTCCACAAGCTTTCTTGTATGCTCCCTAAACATGTCTTCAGCAAGCTGAGAATAAAAAGAAACCATTGGCATCGAATGATAGGTAAGTGATTGTCACATGTGCAAAATAAAAGTTTCTCTAAAGACAGTACCTCATCAGAAAGTCTATACAAAATTTGTGCTTCTCTGAGGCTGACCAATTGGTTGACATCAATATCTAATAATCATTTAAAAAGCATGTTAACCTTGCTATCTCACCAAATTGCACTCATTAATCAGGCGTAAACTATTAACAAAAAATAAATAATAATAGATCATAAATAATATGGAGATGTGTCTGCATATGATAAATAAAGGGATGATGGAATCAAGAACTAAGATTTCACAAGGACAACTTTCTATTAAGAGAAAAAAAACATAGCAGAAGAATTAGACCGAGTTATATGATTTTATGAACATTCCCAACTCATAGAATATATGCATTATGTGTACCTTGAGAAATTGATTCAAGCTTGAAAGCATACAACCTTTGGGCATTGTCCCGAACAGCAACTTCAACCTGATTGACAAAAAGGCATTAGTTAGACTATAAATAATTCTTGAATGATCAACACTATTTATACTGCCACACCTTGTGTTCTGATCCAACATTCAAACAAGTGTCCAAATTTTCAAATACTGCACCGTAAAGTTCAGGTAAGTAGATTCAGTTGAAAGCATTCTCAAACTTAAATACCTGAGAATCTGTAACCTTGAACACTCGTTTCCAAGGTAACAGGAAACCAGATGCTTCTCCAAATACAAGATTTGAGACATATATTAGCTTCTGAAATGCCTGCACTGGAAACATCAAAAATGGTCAAGCTCCACATCTTTATGTCCTAAAAGAGGCATTAAAATCAATATCACCAGAACATCAAATGAACTTTAAAGTAATAAAATAACATTCTACCCGGCGTTGTTCTATATCAGCTTCCCGACTCCCTGTTTCTAGTCTTTCCCTGAATAGTCGTCTACCAATCTGAGAAATTTTCAATAAAAACACTAAAAGAATAAGCTCCCATTTATTAACTAAAGCAACAAGCAGTCTCAGTCTCAGATGTAAAAAAAATTAGTTATCAAAAAAAACAAAAAAGCAAACATGTACCTCCATGTGCATGGCTGCTGCATCCGGGTCATCAATACCCAGTGAGTTTTTGAATTGAATAATGGTTTCAACCTCATTACCTTTAAGATCTTCATTTCCAGGGGGGAGGACAGCAGATACAAATCTGAAAGCATCATACAGAACAATAAATTACAAGAGTCAAAAGGTTTGTATGCACACTTGAAATGGATCCAGAAGTTGTTACACACTAGTTAAATCTATTACTTAACGAGAACACAACTTAAAAAGAATCAACCAATAGGTCTAGCAAGATAAATCTAGCCAATTGACTCCCATTTAAAAATGCATGATTAATAAACTAACAAAGTTGTGTAAGAATTCCCGAGAAAATATACTTGGTCCATGACTTTCTCCTTTCGAAATACAGTCGTGCATTAACAAAGTTGCAGAACAAAAATACATCACATGGGACTGCTAATACTTCAACATGCACAAATACTCTAGTTGCTAGCAATAATGACTTCGTGAAAATTTTACTTACCGGCAATATATATCGCAAAGCTCTGCACTGAATGCTTCATTTTGTTTGCTAACACCATATCTGGAGGATTATAGAGTACATAAAATTGAGCACAAGCAGGTCAAAAACATAATACTCCTACATAGACTACATACTGCAAACCACAGCAGAAACATATTATAGGAGTGTTTGGGTGTGTGCGAGATACAGAGGGACACAAAGAGAGATAATTAGATATGAACTGTATTTCCAAATTCATGTATACATATATATAGATGAAAAATAGAAATGCAACAGCTAATCAGGAATTTCAGAATATAAATTTACTTTACAGTACATGCACAATAAAGGCAAAACACTTATCTGACGTAAAACAAATATCTACTATGACTCAAATTAAATAGTTTCTCCATAACATCCAAAATAAGTACTTCTACAAAAATAAAATTACTTGTTTGCAATGGCTTCAATATCTTCCTTCTTCACAGCCCCAGGATCATCACAACCCACCACATAATTATGCAAATTCGCCGCCGCCACTTGAGGCACACACGAATTCAACGCATACGCCGCCCCCGCTCCCGCAGCTCCAACAACCACAGCTCCACCCAACCCAGCATTGCGGGACCCACCAAATCGCGCCCCGAGTCCATATCCAGCTGCAACGGCTGCAGCAAAGACAATCGCAGAGCCTGCAATCCGTACAGGCGGCGAAACGGCGTCGACTAGAGACTGGACTCCCGTGAGTTCCCTCTTTTCTCCAAAAACCTCCGCGGTGTTGACGGAGGAAGAGCGGATAGGTGAGATTTTGTAGCGGTGGCGGCGGAGAGGGGCGGAGGAGAGGCGGAGGGGGGCGGAGGCGGTGAGGAAGGGGGTGAATAGGAGTGGGGTGGGGTGGGGTGAAGAAGGGTTTGTAGTGAGAAGAATTGTGGGGTTCATTTTTAGGGATAAGGGGGGTGGGTGGGTAGGAGTGGGGTGGGGAGTGAAGTTGTTTATAGGGTTTATCGATGTTGAAAAGGTAAGGAAATAGAGATGGGAGAAGTTTGGGGATGATGAAGATAAAAACTGGATCCGACCCGCTTCTAGTTAAGTGTCGGGTTTTCTATTCTAATGTTTGTTGGACCGGATGGTCTAAATGGGCTAATAGGGAAAATTTGTTTGAAATTTGAAAATATGGCTATTTATTAAACTCGAAATTATATTTATATGTTTGAATTTAAATTAGTGAAGAAAAAATATAATAAAACTATATAGGACAATATATATTAGACAAAGCTTTATCATTCAACAAAACATTTGATAGTTCTACATAAATAGGACAAAAGTATTTTTCCGTATTGATGTTTTCACGAAATACACTGTTTAAAACGAAATACATTGTTTAAAAATTTAATGGCTCGTGAAAATTTATATACTTTAAGTTACTTTTGATTAGTAAGATTACTTCGTGCCGTAATATTTTTATACGTAACATCAACATGAGATAAATGATTTGAATATAATGTATTTTATATTAAACTTGAAGTCAAATGAAGTTTAAACGAATCAATCATGAGTCAACCTCTAGTATATAGATTCATATTTCACATATTTTAACATTATCGTCAAGCTCAAATTGAATTAAAAAAATATCAAACAATATAAATATATCCCATTTAAATTTCATTTATTTTTATTTTTCAACTAGTCGAGATTTATCAATCGAACTCTATTATCTGAAATAGCTTAAACTTATTCGAACTACATACCCCTGGTTCTACTTCCGCTCCCTACATACCTCAAACTATTCCACAACAATACTTTTTTCACTATGAAATCATGCATGTACTGTATTCATCGGTCTGAATTTGTTTGCACCTTCAATTGTGAAATGGTTTTTCAATGGCTAAGACGTAGTCATAGCCACCATATGGCGTCAACTAATTAATCAATGGAAGTATGGAACCAACTCAAAATTCCTTTACATGCTTTTCAGGTCGATCGGTTAATTAAGTTTAGGTTTAATTACTTTTATTTCATTCATGCATATTGCATGTATTACATTTCCAAGTTTTACAAGAGATAATTTTTCGTTTTCGTTTTCTCTCATCTTCTCCAATGCTGTCCATGCATGGCATGGCATGGCAGCCCATGTATAGGTTATTACAAATTTTAGGCCCTCGTGTCGACACTGTACAATATGATCATGCAGAAATTCCAAGTTTTACAAGAGATAATTTTTCGTTTTCGTTTTCTCTCATCTTCTCCAATGCTGTCCATGCATGGCATGGCATGGCAGCCCATGTATAGGTTATTACAAATTTTAGGCCCTCGTGTCGACACTGTACAATATGATCATGCAGAAATTGCAAGACCATTTAATTACCAACTTGAATACATGCATTATGTATTTTCAGATGGATTCGGGGGATTAGGCCAGGTGCTGCTTATGTATATAATTATATATATATAGACTCTCTTACTTCAATAAATAGAATGTTATTCAGTCAAATGCTATTGCTATGTATATGAAGAGGTGAAAAAGGACCCACGAGCATATACGGACCATCTATTTAGCCGCCAAATGAAAAGGAAATATAAATTCTGTTGAAGCACAAAACCTCCCCAAATTCATCAGAACGACGTCGTTTCACTATTAGAAGAGATAAAAAAAAAAGATGAAAGAAAAGAGGTTGCACTGTAGCAACCTCCATCGCCCTTTATATGTTCTTAATAGTGATAAACAAAATTCAAAACTAAAAGGGGAACACTGTTCATAGGGAACATCGACTCTTATAAGTTCTAATATATATATATATATATATATATATATATATATATGATGTTCTTCATCTAATTTATCCTCATTCAATATTTCTCCATTGATTCAACTTTCATCACCACTTCTTATTAATTTCCCCACAAATTTAATTTCTCTACTAATTAAAGTTACGTTATCCATCCTGCACCAAAGGTAAAATAATAATCTCCTTAGACAAAAACCTCAAAATCCTTAATTTGTTACGTGACTATTATTCAAAACTTCTCTTTTTAATTTGATCGTCATGTTGTTGTTGGTTTATCGACAAGTTATTGTGAATTGAGGGTGAAAATATATATGTGCTGATTTAGTTCATGTTGTAGTTGGGAAAAATTCACATTTTGACATAGCCAAATTATATCTTTTAGTGAACTCTGTTTTTCCATTGTTAGTTTGTATTTTGTCTGCACCATTAGTTAGAGATATTAATTTAGAATTAAGGATTTTGAGGTTTTGTTTAAGGAGATTATTCTTGTGTTTTCTTGGTTTTACCTTATTCCTTTAGGCTGTGTTTGGTTTAAGGAAAATACTGAGTAAAATGAGTGAAAATCATGGGTAAAATATTTTACCTGTTTGTTAGTAGGGTATTTTAATCAGAAAATATTTTACATGAAAACTTGAGTGAAAAAGAAAACGCTAAAATAAGGAAATGCAATTTCCCCAAAATTTTTGAGGAAAAGTGAAAAACCCTTGAAGAAAAAGACGCTCTCCATTCTCGGCTCTAGCTCTCTCTCTCTCCCAGTTCCATTATCTCTTCTCCCACTCTCTTCTCTCATCAAAACACTCTCGTCCATGGCGTCCAAACTCGTATCAGGTTCAATTTCCCGTAGAACTTCTCCTCGTCTGAATGTGAATCCTCGATTGCCACCGCTGAACTTCTCAAGTGGTCGGAAAGCACCAATTCGTCGAGGTCAAACTTCGAATTTAGGGCACCCAATCATGAACTCTCAGAGAAATAGAGATTTAGATGAAAGTTCTAATGGCTTGGATGAGATGGATGATGATGAAATTGAAGTAAATGAAGGGGTATAGTTCTAAATCATCTCTTCTTTTTGAGTTAATGACTTGTTTAAATTGATATCTGAGATTATTTTTTGTATGTATTTTTTTGCAAAATTAACACAAACATACAATTTATTTTTGAGTTTTCTTGTCTGTTAGTGCTATGGGTTGTTAACTTGTTCTTGATTTAATTATGTTCTGCCCCATGATACTACTTGATTTATGTATAGGGTGTTTAGCTCCACAGTGTTTAGTGAGTTTTAAGTGCTTGAGAATTTTAATGGAGTTTAACACACATTTAGTGGGTTTCTTTTTGCTGTCTATAGCTACTAATAGAAGTATCAATTTGGCTATTATTACACTTTTTTCTCTTACTTAATGTGGTTCTTTTCATAGAAGGACGACCATGATCACCATGAAAAATTAAGAAAATGGGCTGCTACTTGTGTAGTTACTTATGCAGCTTATGCTGCCTTTCTTTGTTCATTGATAAGAGGTTCAAATTATGAAAATGACTCTAGCTTGGAAGAGTCGGATTATGAAAGACATAGTATAGTAACGCGACTCACGAAAAAGAAAGAAGAGGATTGTCGTGAACAATTACGCATGGGGAAAAATGCTTTTGCGAATCTCGTGTACATACTCAAAGGAAGGGGTCTTCTTAGAGATACCGCACGTAGTAGCGTAGAAGAGCAAGTGGCAAAGTTTTTGTACATAATTGGTCATAACCTAAAGTATAGGATAATTAAGTTCAAGTTTCGACGTTCTAGTGAGACAATTAGCTGACATTTTCATCAAGTGCTTCGAGCAATTATATCTTTGGAGGATATATTCTTAAAGCAACCAAATGGAGATGGGTGTCCTACACAAATTAAAGACAACCAAAAATTTGGCCATACTTCGAGGTAAACTAGTAAAATAATTGAAAGTTTTCCATAATTCGGTTGGTATTAATTACAGGATTGTGTAGGTGCAATTGATGGTACTCATGTGCGTGTGAAAGTGTCAAATGCCGATGCACCAAGATATCGTGGGCGCAAGTGTCACCCAACTCAAAATGTATTAGCTGCATGCACTTTTGACTTGATGTTTACGTATGTGCTTCCTGGATGGGAAGGGTCAGCTTCAGATTCTAGGATTTTAAGTGATGCTTTGACTAGAGAAATTGACCGTTTAAGTATTCCTCAAGGTTAGAAATTTAATCAATTTAAATAGAAGTTCTTAATGAATGGTTAAAATTTTCCTTTTCTATTACTTATCAATAACTTTTGTATCTCTAGGTAAATATTATCTTGTAGATGCGGGTTTTCAGTTAAAAACCGGGTTTCTTACTCCTTTTCGTAGTACTCGCTATCATCTTAAAGAGTATAGTGTTCATGGACCAGAAAATCTTCAAGAACTTTTCAACATGCGGCATGCGAAGCTAAGGAATGCAATTGAACGATCTTTTGGAGTTTTGAAAAAAAGATTTCCAATTCTGAGAAGTGGGACAGAAGCTCATTTTAGTGTTGATACTCTTGCTGACATCGTATTGGCAGGTTGCATCCTCCACAATTACCTTATGGGTGTCGATCCTGATAAAAACCTTATTGCAGAGGTTGATAAAGAATTGGCGAGAAGAACGGCTGAAATTTATCCAAGCTTTGTTGATGAGTGTAGGGAAGGAGAACTTTTAAGAGAACAAATTGCACTTGATATGTGGAGAAATTATAATATACGTCGTCGATTTTAATAGATTTGATGAGGTTTTATTAACTTTAGTTGTCTTTCTTATATTGACTTGGTGTCTCAAATTGAGTTGTTATGAATACTTTTATTATTGAATTGCATTGTTTAGCCATTGTTAGTTTTCATATAACTTATCTTGATAGATGTGATTTTGTATGATATCATTATATTTTATAATAAGCTTTTTATATATAGTATAATGTTGATCAAGACGATGCAAAGAAAAACTTGAAATGGAATGATGCCATGGATGATTGCTTAGTTGATTCACTTATGGAGCAAAACCTCAAAGGACAAAAGATTTGAGGAACTTTTACTAAAGCTGCCTATAGAGCTACATCAAGAGCGGTGTCCGACAAGTTTAACATTGTTTGTGATCCAACCCATGTGAAGAATCGTGTAAGGACTTTGAAGAAGCATCTTGCATTGCTCCGAGATATGCTAAAAAATGGTAGTGGGTTTGGATATAACGACTCAAACAAAATGATAGAAGCAGAACCTTCGGTATGGGCAGTTTATATTAAGAATTAGTGATGAGGAGTTAAATAAGTGTGTTGAATCAATGGAAAAATGAGGAGAAATTATATGAATAATTTAGTAGAAGGGATATAATTAAAATTGATGTATGATGAAAAAAATGTGTATGTGTATTAGTGAAAAAACGGGTGAGATCATTGAAAATTACTTAAATTGGTGAAATTAGTAGAAAATATGGGTAAAATCGGTCATTAGCGTGTTAAACCGGGGAGATCGATAAAAATCAGTGTAAACGAGTTAAGTCGGTTGAAAACGAATTAAATCGATGAAATTTAAGAAATAAGCAGGTTAAATGGGTTAAAAATGGGGAAGTTAATTAAATATATCGACAAAATAGGTGAAAAACATATTGTTTCAATTAAAAAATAAGTGAAGTCAAAAAAATTAGTGTAAAAATAGATGAAATTGAGTTAAAAAGTAGTTAAAAATGAGTTAAATATGTTAAATCGGTGATATTAGCGAACAACTGCTAAAATCGATGAAAAGTTTGTCAAAATGCATTAAATTTGTTCATAACCAATTTACTTTATGATTATAAAAATTTCAAAAATATTACATTCATCCTGTTAAATGTACAATCTAACCCCCTTGAGGGCAATTCCGTTTGTGAATATTACATGTCATTTTTATAAATCTTACGAATAATCCCAGGTGTAAAATTAGAAATTAAAAGAATCTTCACTCAAATGTCAAAGATAATGACGCAGGAGGTCAATTGTAAGACTGTGATAAACCTGATGTATATTTTCATAAAACCGAATATACGAGAGAATTTTTGTTATTGAGCTTTACTTCAAAGAGATATCCGTAATTTCTCCTACTTAATTATAATTACAAACTCATCCCTCAGGAATGGCAGTGCAATATATTATTAAACTTTTTCCCCGAGCTTCAGTTTACTTATAAATTTTGTTTGAGTTACAAAATTATAAAATGATAAATATTGTTTTGTTCAGACCCTATTTATTATGTATTATAATCGCGTTTGACTAGTCTTTTATCAATCGATTTCATGACGGATAATTTGATTTTATTTAAAGCCAACTAAAATAAGGAAACTTCAGGACTTCCAAGTATCAAGAATTCAAAATGACCACATATTTAAGAAAGGATTTAACTACTTTGTGTGTAGAAATTTGGGACCAAAGATGCATATAATTGAAAAGGGGAGCAAAAATGTATGTCATTTTTTCTTATAGGAACGAAAATGAAAAATAGCCCTAAAATTGGCAAGTGCCGGACACTCTCGATTGTATATATATAGTTCGCTGCAATTAAATCCTAAACTGAAGCCGATTATTTCCACCAGTAATGGCGGAGAGTTCTTCGATAGCGACGAAGGTCGACAAGCCAGTAATAGTTAGGGTTAAACGGAAAGCTTTTCAGGCTCGCCTGGATGCGTTCTGTAAGTAAATGCAATCTGATTTATCTTTTAATTGCTCAATTTTATGCTTACAACTTTAGGACCATTTTAGTTTTGTAATTTGATCATTTAATTTCTTCGTTTGGGTGTATTAGGGCTAGAAATTAACGAAAGGCCATTGAAGCGCGCGGCGCTCGACTTTGAAAACCTCTCAATATCAGAATCTTCTACTAGTAAAGGTGCGTTATGCTGCCTTTTGCTGTTTTATATTGGATGTGAGCAGTATTCTCTGCATAGCGTGACTTGGCGTAGAATGATATCTTCTTTGCTCAGTAAGTAATGATGATTCATATTAAGTGGGCACGGCAGGATGTTTAACAAAACTAAGGGGAGATGAAAATTTGCCTTAAAATTGACACGTGCTAATCATCTGACGACACCTGTCATTCGACTTATTGTTCACTACATTCAATCAAACTCTAATTGCAATTTAATTCTCCCGAAGTGCTAAAAATTTCAAAAGCACTGATAAATCTATGAAAAACCCTTGACATAAGCCTGACACTGATTCATTCCACCAGTAATGTTGGAAAGTTTTTCGCCGACAAGCCAGTGATACCTAGGGTTAAATGGAAAGCTTTCTAGTCTCGCCTGGAGGCTTTCTTTAAGTACAAATAATCTGATTTGTGTTTTAATTATTCATTATTTTGCTTCCTGTTTTAGAATCTTATTAGTTTTGAACTTTTCTTATTTAATTTCTTTGTTTGTGTATATTAGGGCTAGTAATTAATGAAAAGTCATCGAAGCACCCATTGCTCGACTTTGGAAATCTATCAATATCAGAATCTTCTACTAGTAGAGGTGCACTAAACTGCCTTTTTTACATTGCATGCAAGCATTTCATTTGTATAAGTCGGCAGCTGATTACGTTTGATTTTATTTTGGTGAAAAGTTATTGCAACTTTATTGGTGTCATTCTTGAGTAACTATACCACTTACATGCTTAAAAAACTATTCATTGTCTTATATGTATTTTTGGCTTAAGGTGAAGCTATCAACTTCAGGATGTACCAATATTTTGTGATTCAAATTTACTTTTTTCCCACTCGAAGGAAGAAATTTTTTTAGTAGTCAAGTAGGGAATAATGTGAAAACCATTAGGTGGACCACTTATGTTGCATGCCAATCTATGAGAGGCACAAATGTGCTAAGCGAAACCGGAAAACCATTAGTCATTGAAAGCTAGTAGTTGGCAATTACATGCGTCAATAGGTGGACCACTTATGTGACTCAGTATTTAGAGTGACTTCGCGTAGAATGATCTTTCTTTTGTTCAGTGAGTATTCTTATAATTGGGCATGGCAGGATATCAAACAAAAGTAAGTGGGGATGTTATGGAAGAACTGTATTTAAAGTTAAATATATAAAAGTGCACCATTAACGAAATTGTTAACACCTAGACGTGTGGTTTAGATTCTTCCCTATGTTTATTGTGGTAGAAAAACTAAACCCAGTTTTAATCTTTCAAAGATTTGATTTTCATTTGAAAATTTATTGGGATCTGACTTAGTATGTTCTTCCAATTTAGTTTTATTCATGGACTTTGTTATTATGGTGAATTGCATATGTTAGATAAAATTTAGGAAAGTGAAGTGTCGCATGGCTTTTGAGCAGAGCAGAGATGACAACCAGAACTGAAAACTTAGTACTTTCCAAAAGAAATCTTATATTTTCAATGCCATTGTGTGCATTGGCTACTATTTTGTATTACCTTTGAAGTGTGTAAAGATGAACCCTAAAAGTAACTTTCAAACAAGCCCATAAGTTCTCAATATTTTTGAAAACTCAAAGGTCTAATAAGCTGAATTGTGTTATTCTGTTGTCTTTAGTTTTAGAGTCACAAGTGTAAAAACTTAATTCCAGGTTGCCGCTGTGTTTGCTTCGTGAATATTAAAAATGTCTATTTATTTTAATTGATAGGGATTTTTGGAATTCTTAGAAAATCAAGTCTTATCCTTTCAGTACTCTAAAAAATTAGGTATATGATCAATTCTTAATATGGTGCATTTGTTTGACATGTTTAAGTGGAAGTATCGAAGACGAAGAAGATTCTTGTGCAGCATTTGGAGACAGTTAATAGCTCAAAGGAAACATTTAATGTGCTGCGATCATTTGTGGTCCGTAATTCTACTCTTTCAGTGTGTGGTTATTTGTGAGGGACGTCAAGACATGACAATAAAGTTAATGTTATATTCCATGTGCTTGTCATTTCTCTTCTAGCAGTCCTTTTTAACATATCCCTGTAGTGATCTTGTTGGTTACAGAATGATATAACTATCTCATCTTGAATGATGATTATTGTAAGTGTTCTAATTACTTATAGTTTGTTGGGACAGCCTAATTCATCTGATGTTTTGAAAGTCAAAGAGAAGATCGAAGAAAGAAGACGATTTGTTAAGACTGTGACTGTAAGTTCCCTCCCTCCTCTCTCTCTCTCTCTCTCTCTCTCTCTCTCTGATGACTGCAATGGATATCTGTTGCTACGTTTGTGACATATGTAAGTAGAGTCAAAGGGTCAAAGGGATGTGGGGAGAAAGTTGGAGGTTTGAAATTTTTTATTACTAGAGGTTGTGCTATGGTTTTGTTTTGGTCAAGGTGATTGCAAGGCTTGTTGCAGTTTTGGTCATGAAGTAGTGGTGTCAATAGGATGTGATTGAGCATAATGTTGTCTGTAAGAGATGAACACTTTATCAGATGATTATTTATTGTTGTTAGAATACTGTTCTGGTTTTAATATCAAGAGTTACCTTCTAAAGCCGTTATATCCAATCGTCTTTTCCTTCCAAAGGACTCTTGTAACTGATCAGTCATGTACCTGCTTATCAGTTCAGGTCTTCTCTTTGGTGTATCTGGTCCATCCTTGGGCTTTATCGGTAGTAACCTTTGCTATGAGGCTAGTGGTTGTATATGTAATGCTTGTTTTTGTTACTGGATGCACACGCATATATGCATTTTTTCATGCGTTCAGTAGTTGATAATTGCCTGAGGTGCTCTCAGGGTAAGCGGGATTAGTGCTTCACAGTGTCATGGATGGATCAGAACACTGTTTCAATTTCTTAACTTGACCATTTGTTAAAATATAGATGGCTACTCTGGGTAACCTTGCTTTTCAATATCATATGTGCATAACATAATTTAAGTAATTAATCTTTGGTGATTTCAATGTAATTTTGCAGAAACAAGATGAATTGCTGTCCAAAGCCAGACAGAGGCAAGAGGTATAGTGCGTTTGTGGTTTGCTATGTTGCTGAGATCCTGTCGACTCACAACTTTAGTTTAAACATCTTTTTCTTGATGTCTTGGGATATTATTTTGTGATTTTCAACTAATTTAGATTTGGATTTTTCTCAATCCTAAAGTCATATACACTGGGTAGAGTTTTTTTTTTTTTTTTTTTAAAGTATCGATAGGTTGAGTTCATGTCTGTCTCCTCTCCTTTTCTCTTCTCACAAGGTTATATTTTGTAACTTTAACTTGTGCATTTCAACAATACCCACTGTCCAGTCTGTGATGACACTTGCTACCTATCATAGATTTTTTAAGTCTCATTTTCATAAATTTTTTGTTACATTTGAGGTAACATCCCTCGTCTTTTCCTTCAAAAGGTTTTTGACAGTTAAGTAATTAATACATCATTTAGTGTTATATTAATATTATCAATTCTTGAACCTTTAGATATGTGTAGTTGTCTGCTTTTTAGAATTATTTGTCTGTAACTTAGTAAGAACTTGCGTAATATATTTATAGTAAACATGTATAAATAATTGAAAATTACTCATGTTTCAGGACAACTTCTGAACCTGATGGGAACAACTTGTATTGTAATTTGAGTCAGATTATAATATTATGTAAATTAATTTTAATAATTCTAATATGTTTCCTGAAAAGTGACTAATCTGAAACCCATGTTTACAGTAAATTACTTTTTATTGCTAACTAAATTTACAAATAAATAAAAAATTTCAAATCTCTTGTGACAATTTTATGGGGGGTGGATACCTTTTTTGTTTAATGTATCATTCTAATTATTTTTTCCTAAGGTTTTATCGAGAAACGCTCGTTTTGAGCAAGTATGGAGAAGCAGAAAAGTGAAGAAAGAAGCTTTGGAAGACGAATCAGTATATGAGACGTGTCGTCTATATGATGTTGTTCGGGTTGATGTTGAGGAGCGTGGGACTGAGGTGGAAGAGGATAAGTATGTAATTTTATCCCTCAAGTCATGATTTTGCATCATCGATGAAGCTATATAATGTGTTCATGCTGAATTTCTTAATTTTCAATCCAGTGATGCAGATATGGAAGGCTGCAGGATGATGGCTCAATTTTTGCCTCTCCTTCAAGAAGTTTTGCCAACTGCTGCTAAGGAAATTGAATCTGACATGAGCAAAAAAGGTCTTCTTAATGTTTTTGTTCTTTTTCCAAGTGTTCCTGTTGTTAAGTGCAACTGATTTTATCAAAGCATGTTTCCAAAAATAATGAAAGTAGGTCTTGTTTCCTACTGTCATAATTAAAGACAGTAATGATCAGATGTAGGATTTTTAGTACTTCTCATTATGTAATGTCTTAACCTACTTGAACCAGTAACTGTAGTTTTTGTCCTTCTAAATTTTGTTTCTTTCGTACCTGTTCATTTTGCTACTTTATATGTAATAGAGCATCTGGTGTCTTGTCGGTTTACATATCATGAATTTTTCTGACGGTCTATGATCTTTGATTGTAATGCAGCATCTTCAGATGGTTACGTATACGACTTCTATGTAGTTAACGAGGCTGCCAGTGTGAACGAGGTCGAGTCTGCTAACCAATTCCCTTTGTAAGGCTCTTTTCCTTTGTAGTCTTCGTTTTAGTGTTAGGAGTTGAGATTTTACTGTATTTAATTTTCAATCATGTTCTGATTCAGAGTTCAAGTTGACGATGAAGATGATTTTTATGATGGTCCAGACGATTCAGACTACGAAACTGATGATTCTAACGGTACCACCTCTTCTCCTTCTCTCTCTCTCTCTCTACACACGGACACACACACACACACACATTCCTCTGAGATTCTTTTTAACGATTGATTTAAATTTGGAATCCCAGCGGAAGATAATTATAGGAATGACTATCCTGATGATGATGATATGTCCGAGGATGAAGATGAAGTCACTAGCAGTTCAGAGGATGAGATTTCAGAGGATGAGAGCATAACTTCAGAGGAGGAATTCGAAGATCTGGTAAGCGGAAGTGAAGAATATCATATATACAAGGAATCATGCTCACGTGACTGTTCAGATGATGAATATGAGATGTACGGTGATGGAGATGAGGCTACCTATGATGATTATGACTCTGGTGATGAAGAATTGAGAGACTAAAGAGCTATGCCCATTTATTTGCTCTGAAAAAACTTAACTCTGTGTTGCATATGTCATGTCTGCAATTTGAGTTTATAACTGAATCGTTTAGCCAACTAAATCTTGTGCCCGAAACCTAAATTCTAGAATTATGACATTGTCCTCGAGGGGTGATGAGTGCATAAACATGGATTTCTCGTGCTTTTGGATGATATGATGTCTACATCTTGAGGGCCTTTGTTTGTAATTCAAGTGCCTGTTTAGGAAAGTTGAATCTATCTTAGTTTGCTTTAGCTCAAACTACTTATTTAGTTACTTGGTAGTTGGTACTGAATATTTATTATTAGTGTGTGTGTATAACAGAGAAAGAAGAAAAATGTAACCACATGGGGCGATTTATTATAGAGGAAGGACTTTGATTTAATACCCAGTCTATTGTGCATTGTTTGGGTTATGTCATAGTTTCAAATAGCGGGAAATTCTATCTCAAATTGGATTTAGTTGTATTCAGAAAATTATGTGGTTAGTATAATACATTTGTTGTTGTGGTCGAATAACACTCCTAAAAAGGTGATTAACAACTTCACAAGCATAATAGTATAAGTGCGTTCTGATTGGATTAGTTCAGGAATTTATCTTTAATTTAAATAGCTCGTCCTAGAGCAGGCAATTAGATGAGGTGCTTCATGAATGGGTTTTTTTATTGTAAGAACTCTGTTGAGTTATTTTTATTTTATGTGGCTGGTTCTACAATATTAATTAAATTAGTCATATTTGTTGGAGTTATCGGACTTTTATGTCCAGAAGAGCAAATCAAAATTTGATTTCCTCTTCCAAGTGATCTCAAAATTGAGTTAACACATTATTGTTATTTAAATAATATCTGAGTTGGCTTGGATTGGGACCGTGATGACATAGAGAAAATTAGTGAGTCGGAAGAAGAAGTACGTAATCCTGTGTTTTTTAACATCTAAAGAATCGGGATCTTTATTTCACAATGGTACTTATTATTTCCTTGAGATCTAGACATCTAATATCTAGAATATACTCTTCTTCTTGATATGATATTATATTCGTTCTCCATCTACGGTACAAAAAAAATCTCATGTTAATTATGGCTAATTGACAAATGAAATGTACAATAACTTTAATAAATAATGAAAAGTGCGAGTGAACAAGTCCCCGATTATATGAAACCAGCTCAGCATTCAGCATATACAATAATATCCTAGACAAAGAAAAACAGTCGCAGACACATTATTTCACATCCTAATAATCAAATCCCGATGAGTCTCTCTCCGAATATTCTATCTTTTCCATCTTAATTTTTCATTTCTTTTTATTTTTACATTTTGTATGAAATTTCAGAAGAAAAAAAATTAAATATTAGTTATTTAATTTGGTAGTTGGTTTGGTATGAACTTTCGGGAAAGTGGTTAAAAAAACCAAAATTATAGAGTAGTTATTTTGCAGTTTTTTTTTTTTTTATATATAATTCTATACTTCATTAAAAAACAAACATCATATAAAAATTTCAATCAAATTAAAGATGGGATAACCACCATCACAAAAAACATTAGAAGGAATCAACTTAAAAGGGATCTTAGACGACCAATTTGAAGCAAATGCCCACGAAGCTAGATTGTGAGCGGTGAAGTTGGAACCACGGAGAGAAAATCGTAACTTCCACTTAGGCCAACATGCCCAAAAGTTACGGATTTCCAAGATAAGACCATGAGTTTTCCAATCCGGTTCCTTGAGACGATTGTTTATATCACAAACAACTCGATCGCAATCACCTTTAAAAATAACATTTGAACACTTTAACCGGTTCATAATTGAGCAAACTTCATTTATTCGAAAGCCTCAACCACTGCAACACATGATCAAGAGCAAGAGAGAGGAGGCGAAAAGATCACTACAATGAGATTGTGATCTAAATATTTTTAATCATTATGTATAAGAAATAAAATCATATTTTGGGATGTCTAAGAAAATAATACAGACATAACATACACCTATTAAAATACATATACTAATCACAATGGGCTAAATTATCAAATATGACATCGCAATCGGCTATCACTTTCATATGTCACTTATCACACTCATCCCCACCAATACTACATCGGAGTACATTATTAAATTATCTATATACTGCAATAAAAGCAAATTATATATGTCCAAAACTTTTTGACGGGCATAATGAAGCAAAATATTTGGAACAATATCATAATACTTCCCTGTTTGTTAGGCTTTTTAGCAATGCTCTTTAAGAACTCGAACGAACGTTTTTCTTCTTCTTTTTTAACAAGAATCTCAATTTACAAACTACCTCATATTAGAAAAATCATCTTTTATCTCAAATGTGCTATAGGAAAAACTTAAAATAACTTTACTTTAATTTTACTTGAAACAATATATATTTTACCAAATTTCGTTCACATTGACATGACTTTAACTTTTTCTTAAGATATTTCTTTTCTTTGTATATCATGAGTTTCTTTTTTCTAAAAAAAAAGTGAATTACATTGTTATATTAGAATATTGACATTCACTCTAACAACTTAAGTTGGAATCGTAGTATCAACTATACAAATGTCCACGCATCACGTGATTTTGAAGCCTTTAACATTCAAAGTCTGGAAGCCTCAGTTTTGTCATGTGTACTCTAAATTAATTTTTTTTAATAATTAGCTTAATTTTCATTTCATCTCTAATGAATTGAACCAAATATATTTTTTATCAAAAGCACAAAACCCAATAAAATAAAAGAGTGGTTTGTTTAATTTTAAAAAATGACCTCCAAATGTTTAAAATGTTGGAAATGACCTCTATTTTAATTAATTAGTTTTATCAATTTTAATTAAACTACAATTAATTATCATTAATTACAATTTTATTCCAGATCTTGAAACTGAATTTTTTGAATTTTCGACGCTTGAAAATGTTCCCGGACGACTACAGGCGCAAATCAGGAAAAAAAAAGAAAAAAATAATATTCGGGCGCAATTGTTGCAGATTCATCACAATCATGTATTTAAGTTCTTCACCATCATTTGTGTGAGAGATGTGAAAGTTATAGGAAAGTTTGAAAATGAAGAAGAAGAAGAGTTGAGAAAGTTGGGAGAAGAGAAAGAGAGTTGGGAGAATTTGAATTTGGAGAATTTGAGAAGAATGGAAAAATAAGAGAGTTATTGAGAATGTTTAGGAGAAAATTAAGTGAGTTTAGTTGATAATGAAATTAAAAATAAATTAAAAATTAAGGAAAGATCATTTTAAAAAATACAACATCTCAGTCATTTCAAGTAATTACTCTAAAATATCCAGAATTTTCAAATTTATAAAGTCATTCTTAGAAAATCCAAAAAGACATGTATAGTCCATTTAAACTCAAAAGCACTTTTTATTAATTTATTTTAGGTTATTATTTACTGCTCATTAAATTTAAAAGGAAAAAAAAAAAAAAAGATAATCTAAAATATGAGAAGGCTATACGTCAGCAACTGGTAATTTGTATATATTTGAGTCCAAAGACACTGAACATAGCATTCTTGAATCTCCACAAAACCTCCTCAATTTCCAACTTCTCCGTATATTCCGATGATGAGGAGAATCATCCCAAGTGCATTTCGGGTAAAACCCTCCTCCTTCCACCGCACCTCTACAGCATTTCAATCAACTCTCACCGAACCAATTCATGAAAATGAACCCTTTCTTCCCAAAATGCCCCGCTTCGACTACACTCCTCCGCCATACTCCGGTCCCTCCGCCGAACAAATCCTCAAGAAACGCCAACAGTACCTCAACCCTGCAATATTCCATTTCTTCAAGAATCCAGTAAATATTTATATTTCCTTTTCTTTTTCTTGTTCTTTTGTATGTACTTTTTCTGACAGACGATGTGAGTAAATTAATTGATTAATTGTTTTTGCAGTTGAATTTGGTGGATGGGAAGATGCAGTACTTATTTGACGAAAAGGGTCGGAGGTATTTAGATGCATTTGGGGGTATAGCTACGGTTTGTGTTGGGCACTGTCATCCTCATGTGGTGGATGCTATTGTAAATCAGACTAAGCGTTTGCAGCATTCGACGATTCTGTACTTGAATCCTGCTATTGCTGACTTTGCCGAGGCTCTGGCTTCTAAGTTCCCGGGTGATCTTAAGGTATTTTATTCACTCAGTACCTTTTTGTTTTACTGGAGTTTTGAATTTTCAAGAAAAACAAGAATTGAATATGATATCTTGACTAGTTGACTTGGTAGTTTTAGAAACAGGGAGAACATTCAATTGAGGATGGATTCTTGGACTATCTTTGATTTTAGTTTTGAGTGTCATGTTGATTTGTTTTTGTTTTTGTTTTAGGTTGTTTTCTTTACTAATTCCGGGACAGAGGCGAATGAGCTGGCTTTGCTGATGGCTCGATTATACACTGGTTGCCATGATGTGATCTCGATCAGGAACGGGTATCATGGGAATGCAGCTGGTACTATGGGTGCCACTGCCCAAAGTAGCTACAAATTCAATGTTGTTCAGGTATACTATTATATATACATATACTATAATGTAAAAATTTGCGAGTGTGTCTTGCTATTTTCTTGTCACAAATCTTGGCACTAGTATTTGTTGGTAACGATTATAATTGTGGGATTAGTGTGTTTTAGCATAAAATTGAGAGAGAAGAACTGGGTTTCAAAGAGAAGTATTTCAAGGATCTAATTCCTAATTAGTAGTTTTTTCAGAAATCAAGAATTGGTTTGTGTGAGATCTAGACTCTATAGTTGACTTTTTGTTTCATGTTCGGCCTCTATTTGCAACAGACTGGAGTCCACCATGTGCAGAATCCCGATCAGTACAGAGGCGTCTTTGGCTCTGATGGATTGAAGTATGCAAAAGATGTTGATGAAGCAATTACTTATGGGACATCTGGTCATGTTGCAGCCTTTATTGCCGAAGCCATACAGGTTTTGATTTGATGAAAAGTGAACTGTTTTATGCTTGGTAACGTTTTTCTCGTCCTTTATTTATGTTTATGAAAATGCAATCTTTTTACAGGGAGTGGGTGGAGTTATGGAGTTGGCCCCAGGATATTTGGAAGCGGTCTATGGCTCCATTAGAAAGGCAGGGGGCCTTTGCATTGCTGATGAGGTCCAATCTGGTTTTGCTCGTACTGGGAGCCATTTTTGGGGTTTTGAGGCTCATGGCGTTGTGCCTGATATTGTAACCATGGCCAAGGTAGTCTTCCTTTCCTATTTGTTTGCTTTTCATTTGCGATCCTTGTTTTGGAATTTGTTTATCTTAGCTCAATGTCGGTATCCCTAAGCAAATTTTCTTGAATATGGTAGTAAAAGAAGAATTTTGACTCCTCTGATGTATGGTGAAATTACAAGTTTAGGCTCCCCTTACGTTTCAAAAATTACAAAGACACCCCTTCAGGTAGATGCTATCTAGGAAACTTAGCAAAATGTGTGAAAAGACCCTTTCACCCATCATTTTCTCTTTTAAAAAAGATGCCAGACTACCTAAGATATCAAAAGACGAAACCACCCTAATTTAACAGGTCAAATAATTTGAATGGGTCAAGTAGTTCAATCCATGAATAAATTCTATGTAAAAGTAAATAACAGGTACTAATAATCATAACTACACTCTTAAATAGAGAAGGGTATCTTGGTTAGAAAAATTAGTCAAAATCAAAGTCAACATTTTGCAATGGCAAAATTGAGATTTCAGTAATTACGGTGACTAACGGCAGCGGTTATCTGTAATGGGAAACTTAAAGTAGGAGAAGTTTTGGTAATTTTGGAACGTAGAGGGACTGGGACCACTAATTTCACGAAATTTCGAGGGATGTCTCGATGATTATCCATTTCCAAAACTCACATGTCTAACTACCATTGGAGCATTAAAAAAATTCTTAAGCATCTATAATGTTTTGTACTTCACCATATAATATTATTTGATCAATTGTCCTCAGGGCATTGGAAATGGAATCCCACTGGGTGCCGTGGTCACCACTCCTGAGATTGCCAAGGTCTTGGCTTATCGAAGTTATTTCAATACTTTTGGTGGGAATCCTGTTTGTACTGCTGCTGGCCTTGCTGTTCTTCAAGTAATAGAGAAAGAAAATCTTCAGCAGAATGCATTGAATGTTGGATCCTATCTGCAGCACCGTCTTTCTTCTCTAAAGGACAAATATGAGAGTATGTCCCATTTTCATAATTGCAAAACTTGAACTTGAAAGTAGAAAATCCGTAAGTAGAAAACAATTAGTCTATATGTAGATCATAAACATTGCCTGTGTTTTTGCAGTTATTGGGGATGTAAGGGGAAGAGGTTTGATGCTCGGAGTCGAACTTGTAACCGATGGCCAATTGAAAACTCCTGCCAAAGTTGAGACTCTTCACGTTATGGAGCAAATGAAAGGTTGCATTCTTGTTTTTGTGTGTATCTTTAACTATGCTGCATTTCCTAAATTCCGACTTATATAAGTTCTTCGTTTTTTTTTTATTTATTTATAGAAATGGGAGTATTAATAGGAAAAGGAGGGTTCTTTGGCAATGTATTCCGAATCACTCCACCACTCTGCTTCACCAAAGAGGATGCTGGTTAGTTTTCATAATTATCATCGTATTTTTCAATATAAATATATTGACTTATAATGGATGTTAAGACAAATTTCTTGCCTCCTTGCAGATTTTCTTGTGGATGTGATGGACTATACGCTGTCGAAGATGTAAAGACATGAAATTACATATCGATATGATGCCGACAAGTTCACCCTGAATGTGTGATATATATACTAGTACTACTTACATGTGTATGCATATGTATACATTGGTATGGAAATAAATTGTTGCCTGATGGGCAAGGAGATGGTGAGACATCACCTCGTTGTCTCTCGCTCCATTGTTATCCCATTCAGATATGATGTTGAAGGATTGGGTGTGTAGTATGTTTTATGAAGAAAAAATGATAAAAAACATTTGGTGTTCACTTTTGCCTTTAATGTCCATATGAGAAAAAGAGTAATTGGCATCTTACTTCATGGAATTACATCTTTTTTGTGCTTTGCAACCTGTGATTAAAATTTTGGTACTTTACATCCTAGAATTGCACTTCTTTGACAAAGTACATCAAATAATTGCAATTCGATGGGTGCAAATTGTCAAAACAGCGTATTTTTTCGTGCAAAATCCAAATGCAGAGGAAACTATTACTATGATTTGCATCGTGACATTGTTTGGTTATATATTATAGTTTGATACAAACTCGACCCAATAATAAGGTAAAATGCACATATCAATTTAATTTAACTAGACCCGTGTTACTTTAGATTTGAGAATGTTCGGCTCAACTCATTTACAGTATAAACTAACTTACAACTAGATATCAAATTTGGTAAGAAATTAAATCAAATCTAAGTGATATATTCTTCAAATTTTTAGTATGGTATTCGCAATCCAAACCCATAAATATGTTTGTTTCGTTGTTTTATTACAGCTAAATTGCACTAAATATGAATTTGCAACATAACATTATTTATCCTTTACAACACATTTCATTTTAATATTTTACCTTTTGAGCTCAACATTTCAACATGATTAGTTCTTATATTTTAGGTTAGCTACATTAGAATTTCTAGTCGGCAGTTTAGTCCTGTCAAATAAATTTACTTTGCAAGTTAATATATTACTCCTGCGGATAGAGTATATATCATTGAATATGTGCTAAGAATATATTTATAAATAACTTTTCTAACAGCGTATAAAATAAGAAATATGAATATTAAAAGATTACATGTGCTAGTTCAAAAGATAAAAGCTCAAATACTAAAGCAAAAAATAATAAGAAAAAGCAAAAAAAAAAAAGACCAAAAAGAAAAAGAAAATATGTGTTTTAAAGCGCAAATCAAACCTTTTCTTATTTCTTTTTTTGATAAATAAGCAAACCTTTACTGTTCTATTAAACAAAGGGTAAACTTGTCATATATAGAAGCAGCTATAAATATCAAGTTCTCCAATAATCCTCTGTTTCGAGCACCTCCTCTCTAATTTGTGGAAGGAAAAACCCATTAGAACAAATTTCATCTGCTTAAAATTAGCAGTTTAGCATCGAAGAATTGTTAAAATTGATTATTGATTAAGAGAAAGAAAAATAATGGGAAGAGCGAAAGGAGAAGCTGCAAGAACCAAGTCACGCCCCTCCAGCAGCAGGTTCTTCGTTTTTCTTAATTATAATCAGTTCTGAATATTTGAGATTTAAATTCATTTGTATTCGCAGAAATTATTATAAAAAAAAAAGCGATCTTTTTGTTGTTGTAGCGAGGCGGCTTCTTTATTGCCATCGGGTGCTACGGTGGTGGGTTTTGGTGGTTATGTTGGAAGTTCACGCGTCGACTCTACACTCGCATCAACTCCTGATGCCCCTACTTTTTTGGTCAGTTTTTATTTTTTTTTATTTTTAGAAAGAGGAGTATTTATTTCCTTAGTAGTGTTTTTACATTGGTTTATAAGCAGGATATTGATGCTGAAGTGGCACAACACTTGAAACGGCTTTCACGTAAGGATCCTACCACCAAAGTAAGTTCCATTTCCATCTGCAATTGCATATGTTATAGGAGTTATGAATTTTGAATATGTGCATACATACGTTTGAGTTATTTGTGTTGTGCTATTTGTATCTTGATTGAACTCCAAAAGAATAGTTATCTTGGGCTAAAAGCGCAAGGCACAAAGCAAAGGGTGCCTTCATCTAAGTAAAGCATATAAATTAATATTGATATATTTCAACAAGTTTTTTAGCATTTAGTGACAAATTTCAGAACTAATTACTGAAATTTAGACCTGAAATTGTAATTTCTGCGCAGTAAGCATGTAAAATCACTTTGTTTTAACACTTCTTCAGAAGTAGTTCACTGATATCATCATATTTAACATTTCTAACTAATTTTTGCTTGTTTTGCAGCTTAAAGCTTTGGCATCACTTTCTCAACTTAT
Organism: Penstemon newberryi var. newberryi; assembly: GCA_030819805.1. Taxonomy (NCBI): domain Eukaryota; kingdom Viridiplantae; phylum Streptophyta; class Magnoliopsida; order Lamiales; family Plantaginaceae; genus Penstemon; species Penstemon newberryi. Next base: position 47,499,770 of record JAUALY010000001.1, read on the forward strand.
TAAACAGAAATCTGCAAAGGAAATAGTGACAATCATTCCTCAATGGGTATGCTTATATAAATAGATTTCACTTCTTAGTTGAATGGGACTAAAGTAATTAAAGATGCATCTTCTGATTTTTTTAACATTTCAATGATGCTCCTCAATTGAGGATCATATTCTATCTTCTGCTGTCATTAACTTCCTTCAGAATCTTACTTAGTTCATTTTCCATTTTCTTGGCATAGGCATTCGAATACAAGAAGCTGTTGCTGGACTACAGCAGAGAAGTTCGACGAGCAACTCATGATACTATGACTAATCTTGTCAGTGTTGTCGGGTTCGTGTTTGATTAATTTAACATGTACTTTTCTACTTCCTGATGTGGCTAAAAGCATGAGCTGTTGAAAGGTGGGATTAGGTTGATTGCTTATGTCATGATTAAAATAGAACTAAATCCTGCTCAATATCTTTTATCCTTGTTTCATTATGTAAAGAAGTGCCAGATGTAATGCCCAGATTAGTTCTTCTTAGCTGTAGCCTAACATAGCAATTGACCAAGACTAAATGTTGTCTATTTCTTCATTAAAATGTTTCAAGTAGCATATAAAAAGAGTAATGTCCCATCACTCATTTCTTTTACCTAATTTTGCTGCTATAATGCTAGATTTCTTCAGCTAATAAGCAATGTCCCACGTGCATCGGATATGAGTTGTGACTTCATTCAATGCCATTGGTTAATTTTCATGTTACAATAAAATAGGGATAAAGCAACATGAGAATTATATCTACACTACTACTCTTTCTTAAAATCTGGCTTCTGATCAATCTACAAACATACAATTTCGTCAAAAATTTAACGGTGATACATATTTACCTGTTTTATGTATTTATTTTTCTGTTCCCATTTTCAGAAGAGACTTGGCTCCACATCTAAAGCCCCTGATAGGACCTTGGTGGTTTTCTCAATTTGATTCTGTACATGAAGTTTCTCAAGCTGCGAAAAGATCATTTCAGGTTCAGTTATTTCCTTTGGGTCATCATGCTTACTCTTTCTACAAGATGCACTTATCGCGTCATTGCTGTGTAGTAGTAACATATTTCTGATAAGGGGAGAAGATATATATTCTCCTTGCATTACATTCTTATAAAAGTGAGGATGGAGAACATCCAATCAGAGTAATTGATGCCACAACAAACAAAAGATTTGAATTTTGAGAGTAAATCCTTGGAGATACACAATAGATTAAGAATGGTCAATCTGACAGTGCTTGATTTTGATTCAATTGATTTTGCTTGTTTAGCTACACAAGAAAAGAAAGAAAAGATGGTGTTTGTGAGTCTCTGAACTACACATTTGATATAAACTAAAACCCACAATACACGAGTGATGATGTTGATGTGATGAGATGAAATTTGAGACTGAGTGGAGTGAAAGGAGTACACCACCTCTGGATACCCATGTCAACCTATTCGATGAGCTATGAAGCAGAAAACTGTGTATATCTACCAGCTACGAATGTTTCATAGTGTTATTAAAATTGAGAAGTATGAATTACTTCAAGCAGCTACGCTTTGTATGAAGCATATCACCCTTTTAAGTTGTATAGTTTGCAGTTAAACTGATGTGGCATTTTTCCAGACTTTAACATAGTTTATAATAGATTTCAGGCAACTGGAAATTCATGAGTTGGATTAAGAGAGAACATTATGTCTTGTTCCATGAATTTTAGACAAATAGTGACTGCACACTTGGAGAATGAGTGTAAATAGATTTGATGAACCTGTGTATTACATCTTGGATCTGACAAGTGACTTCCTGCCCAATTGCATAATGAATGCCTAGGACTTATTTATCAGCTTGAAAGTTCTTACGCTCGATAATCAGACCTCGAAGCTACTAATGTAAGCACAGGACATTCTATGAAAGTCTCCCTACCGAAGTAGTACTTGTGTTAACATGGCAAACTAAAGAACTAAATAAGTTGTAATCTAACAATAATAGTTAGAAGTGTCCATAAAAGGTTGCATATTAAATTCGGTGGTTAGCCCTTGTTTTAGTGTTTAGTTTGCTTCTATTGTCCCCTATCATATCTTCTTCTTTTAGGAGAACCACTAAGTTCTTAAAGGTCGAGTTTATGACTGGGATGTGACTTCCGGTATTGTTCACCCATTGTTATTATGCTTTTTGCTAGTCAATGCTAAACTTTTTATTCAGTATGTCAGATCAAATAAAATGGATGTAGCATTATCTGACTTTTGTGTCCTTACTATCGTGCCACAGACTGCCTTTCCGGCCCCAGAGAGAAGGCTAGACGCCTTGATGTTGTACTCTACTGAAATTTTCACATATATAGAAGAAAATCTGAAACTTACTCCACAGAGTTTGTCAGATAAAGCAACTGCGTCTGATGAATTGGAAGAAATGCACCAACAGGTACTGATAAGTATTATTCTCATATATTCAAATGAGTTTATTCTTTAAAGTATGGTGTGCATGTAAAGAAATATGTTCTTTAGATCTTAAAAAAATGCAAACTTGTGTAGAACCAGAGTGCATCCAGAGAATTGGAACTCCTATTAATTTGTTCAAGTCACATATTAAAAATTGGAGCAGCAATTGTTGCTGTTGGTGCGTGCCAACGGCGCCATTTAGAAATGGTGTTTCAACCAATCCCTGATTCTAAGATATATAAAGAACATTAATGTGTATGATATTTCGTTATCTCCCCCAAAATAATAGCTGAGAGGGAATGCATACAAAGCAATATGTTCTCTCAGATGTTGAATAATGCAAACATGTGTAGAACTGGATTGCATCGAGAAAATTGGAACTCCTCTATCAGTTTGGTTCAAGTCACATATTGAAAATTGGAACTCCAATTTTTGCAGTTGGTGTGTGCCAAAGGTGCCATTTAGAAATGGTGTTTCAACCAATCCCTGATTCTAAGATTTATGGAGAGCATGAGAACTCAGCTGGGAAAAAATTATTAACCTGAAAAAACTTAGAAATATAACTAGCGACTTATTTCCTGAACTTCTTAGTTGATTCAAAACCTATACTTTGAATAGCCAAATCTTTTGTTCATTTTGTCTGAATGGCTGTCAAGATTCCTTTCGCACTATGCAAGTTGTTGCTTTGATAAACTCCCGGAGTCCAGGCTCTTCAAATCAGCAATTCACCAGAGCTTTTACTTATGTAACTTTGTTTTGGTTTCACTTACCTTATTGTGAGTCGTTATGCTCCTTTAAGGCTGAAGAATGTAAGAGGCTACATCATGGAAAGATGATCAGCTCCAAATAGGGGTGTAAATGAATACAACTAACTGTACATCGCATTTTTCAAGCTTTTACTAAACTTCTTGTTGAACTTGACTTGTATTTGATGGTTTGATTGTTAAAAGAACATAGTTCCATATGTTTTTAGTCAACAGGATGGATCAAGAGCGAGTTATTTGATAGTTTTACATATATATCTTATTATTTCTTAGATTTACGAGCCCAAATCAAGCTATGATTCAAAACATGTAAATTGGCAGAAGTATGTGCACAAAATCAAGCTCAAATGAATGTTTATAAATCAATCTTGGTTGGAGACATTAGTCGTTTTGATTCATTTTTCAGCCATAGATCCAGTATATGAATGTTATCTAGTAAGCCTGGCGTGTAATCATGCTCCTGATGTCCTTTTGCAATAGTGCCTCAGTGATTAACACCTTCTTCTTTTTCCAGTTGTTCATTAACATTGCTAGAATTGTCAACCAAGAAAAAACACTCTTCTGGAAGCCACATGATTATGTAGAGTGACCTAAACTGTACTGAACTTTTTAAGGCTGTCAACTGTAACCCGTGAACATTAGAATTGTGCTGCTTTTGGTGCGAATATCGTCGGGAAGGGTTGGGCATTTATGTAGTGGAATTATGATGATAATGCTTTCGTAAAAAGAAATAAGAAATGCAATAAACTATGAGCAAGAAGACCTTTACACTTTCACAGCTTGAAGCAAATCAATACAATCACAATATTGATCCACGGTTAAGGATTAATTTTTTTTCTGGAGAAAAGCATATTAATTAATTACATTTTGTAGACCTTATGAACTTCTACTACAAGGAAAGGGCTTGGATCGGACCTATGAATATCTAAATCTAATCTTGGATGACTAATAAAACTGAGTCCAGTGTAATAATAGAAATCTTAACTCATAGCCGAAAAATTGACTGCAAATCTTAACATTACCAGAGTGCAGTTAGCCTACAGCATTTTCAAAACATATCAGAACTATTTAGTTGAGCGTGTTTCCTTGTCACTCTCCCACTTAAGTTGTCAGAATTGTTTATGCAGTACTTTTGTTCATATCTGTTGTATTGTCCTTTACATTCTTCTTGCTATTATTATTTTATAGTGTTTTTTTAAAGCTTCACAAGTTTGCAGGTGCTTTCTTCATCATTACTCTCTTTAGCAGCACTTCTTGATGTCTTCCTCTCGGAGCATTCTGTGAGACCTGATTCAGAAAATGTAACAGGTGAATCAAAGCATGCTGCTAAAGCCAGGAAAATTGCTGTTTCTACAGCAGAAAAGTTATTCTCAGCTCATAAATACTTTATAGACTTTCTGAAGTCTCAAAGCCCAGTTATTCGATCAGCCGCATATTCAGTTGTGAGAAGTTGTATAAAAAACATTTCTCATGCTATCAATGAGGGCGATATGAAAGTGCTTGCTGCAGCAATACTTGGTTCTTTCCAGGAAAAGAGTCCAGCTTGTCATTCATCAATGTGGGACACGGTGTTACTTTTTACTAAAAGATTTCCGGAGAGTTGGAATACTGTGAATGTCCAGAAAACTATTTTAAGCCGGTTATGGAACTTTCTTAAGAATGGTTGTTTTGGATCACAACAAGTGTCCTATCCTGCACTAGTTATGTTTTTAGAAACAGTACCTCCAAAAGCGATCACAGGGGACAAATTCTTTCTTGATTTTTTCAAAAACCTTTGGGCAGGAAGAAACCTGTCTTATTCCACAAATGCAGAACGACTTTCATTTTTCCTGGCAGTGGAAGAGTGTTTCCTTTGGGGCTTAAGAAATGCTTCCAGGTGTGAGCCCATTAAGTATATGGCAGTTTTAAATAATTATTTGATATTCACATATATACATGTAGCAATTTCGAAATTTTTATTTTCCGAAGTTCTTTATCTACTTATTCTCTTGGTACAGATATTGTGATGGAGCAGGTGGAATTTATCATTTCAAGCGCGTTTTTGTTGATGAGATACTGGTAGGGCTTCTATGGCAAGAATATGTATTGGCTGCCGGTTCAAAAAATAAGGATGTAGCCTTTTCATCCTATACTCTAGGTCAATCAAAGAATATCATTCAACCTATTCAGATGGGATCAAGAGAAACGTTGAACAATAAGAATTCAATGGATTATGAGGGAAATCTTGGGAAATGCATAGTCAAAATCCTTTCCGGGATTCATTGCCTAGAAAATGAACTTTTCCTGGTTTTCTCTTCGAAATTTCAAGCTGATTGTCTAGATATATTTCAGCAAACAGAGAATTCTTTTCAAGATGTACAATGGGTGGTTAAATTTTCTTTATTACTGGACCAACATGCTGTGCAGAAAGGAGAAATGTGGCCCGTTGAATTGTTGGGACCCACATTAAGAAAGTCCTTCCCACTTATTGGGACACTTGTAAGTTACACAGGGAAATTCTATACACTCACGCTGTATTCGTTTTTTCAAATGGGTTGGATATTTCTTCTTATAATTTTTTTTTCTGCAAAAGTCCACTCTCCTTTGAGTAATGAGAGTCCCTTAAATTAGAGAAATAGGGGTGGAATTCCAGAGCTTTTAATGGATATTACGTTGGATAAAATGGGTGTAGAAATGTGTAATAGATTATTAAAAAGACATGCTCATAGAGAGTTCCTTCAAATACAGATTGAAGTTTCAGAACCTGTCGGAGGCGTATTTTATATGGAAACTTTCTAGTTGAAGATATAGATACTATAATTGGCAAAAGAGTTGGTAATTCCTCATGATTTGAGGTATAGGGACATATTGAACTTGTTGCTTGTTTCTGATTCCATAGCTGCACATGAGAGGCCACCACTGACTGAATAATTTAGTTGGGTGATTTACACTCAGACCCCCTGAGGTTTACCGTAATTATAGAAAATCCCCTGTGGTTTAAAAAATTACAAGGACACCCCTTAAAGGGGGGTTTTTTGTAAACATTTTCAGAAGTTGTAGGGGGTGTCCTTGTAAGGATTGTTCAAGCTGTAAGGGGTATTTTGATACATAGTCTGAACTAGAGGGGGTCTCCTTGTAATTTCTCAAACATCAGGGGGTTCCTTGTAAGACAACTAAACCTCAAGGGTCTGGTCGGAAATCACCCTAATTTAGTTTTATCAAATTAGATTTCAAAACAAAGAGTCTGGTTAAATTGCATCTACTTGGATCATTTTCTTCACAAACAAAGAACTGGGATGATATTATGTCCCTTTATGCTCAGCTATAGTTGATTTATTACTTTGGTTTGATAAACTATAGTTGTGGATGTTTTCATGAAAATGACCTGTTAGGCCATCCTGATTGTAAATTCATTCGTTTAACTTTACCTGTGGGAAAAAGTGTTTCTTCATCCTTTTTCTTTTTCTTGTTCTCTTGTTAATTATTCTGGTTCTCTACTTATTCTGGTTCAATATAAGAAACAAAAAATCTTTATTTACCATTCATTGTATCCTCATGCGGTTATTTTTTGAACCAGGACTCACCAGATGCTGTGAGGCTTGTGGTAGTTGCTGTATCCATTTTTGGACCACGCAAGATAGTTCAAGAAATCACATGCATCGATACAGGAACAGAAAAGTTTTTGCAAGCTTTCAATGAAATATTTATCCCTTGGTGCTTAAAAACATTTAGTCTCTCTACTGCTGCTCGATTGGATCTCTTGCTCGCCTTACTTGATGATGAGTGCTTCTCAGTACAATGGGATGCAATTATTAAGTATTTAGTGAATTTAGGAACTGCCTGTACCAATCCTGGGATAATGGACAGAGACTATTTACCTGTATTGGCTATTCTGATGGAGAAGGCTAGGGAGAGAACTAAAAAGAGTAGTCAACGGTCTTTTTCCTATGAAGATGACTGGCATCATGAACTCTTGGATTTGGTTGCTGTCTCTGTTGTCCGTTATTTTCCTCCGTTTGAGAGTTCTCATGCTCGATTCTTATGGTATGTGGATTGAATATCTTTGTGAAATATTTGTATGTCATGTAAATACATGCTACATCAGGTTTCATTTTTTAGTTGGCATTTCAATCTATTACTCTAGACGTAAGCATTCTAATGTCTTCTGTTTCTTCATTGAGGGTTAAGGTGGGAAGATTCATGGGGAGTACAAAATATTGCTGCCTCATTTACTCTTTCACTATACAACTATAAAATGAAATATATCAATTAGAAAGAGATATTGGCTGAAGATGGTGCCTTTAATGGTTTCAAGAAGGTTCATATTTCCTTTATCTGTTAAATTTTTATGCATGTATGATATTGGGGAAGGGTATGCACGCAAAACACCCTTTTGGCAAGCTTGGTTGACAACCTTAGGTGACCACGAGACTCATTTTTTACATGCCTTTGCCAAAAACTAGTTCCAGAATAACTTATAAATCTCTTCTTTTTGAAACTGGTTTTAGCAGTGAAACCTAAGACGGGACTAATACTTTTGAAAGCAATCAGTGGAATACTTTTGCTCTGAAAATCATTTTTAAAATGTGAGATTTTGGCAGTTCTTTTTTCTCAGTACATGAGATACTTTGAAGAAAGAAACATGAAGGATGGGGTTCTTGTACAAATAATCATCAGTTTTACCATTTTTAACTCTGTAATGATCTTGTGACTTTAAGGCCATCATGTATTTTCTTCAATTCATGATCAGTAATTATGTTCTGGGAACTTTTCCCCTATTCTTCAGTGTGAAAATAGTACATCTAAGCTTCCTTTTTCCATAGTACAGTGGCATGTTTGTCATTACTTAGGTGCTCTGCATTTATGGAAAATCACAATATTCTTTTTTTCCCCCATATTGGGTTACCACAAGTTGGGGTTAAATTGATCAAACAATTTACTTCTAGTAAGTGGGACTTTCTTTCTCTAGATTCATGAATTACACTATTTATCGTGAGGCTATATTTCCTGGTTATAAGCTGTCTGCATATTTATCTCAAGGAGTATATATGGATATTGTGTACTTCTTCCTAGATCAAATTTGCTGGCTACTGTTTTCCGTCTATCAGTACTACTCATTGAGCATTCAATCACTACTGATCGCGATAAAATTCTCATTTTTTTTGTACTCTTATCTTGTGTGGCAGTGCTGTTCTTGGTGGAAGGTCTGAAGATGATAAAATTTCTTTTGTATCATTAAACACATTAATTCTGATATTTAAGGAAGTTTTTAGGAATCTGATATCCTTCATGATGGATTCTACTTTTGTATGGGTTAAAGATGTATGCTCTTTGTTCACTAATGGGAGAGGTTATTCTGACTGGAAGGTGGAATCTTCTAGTAATCCAGTGGAGATGGCTCAGTTTGCTTTGGAAATTCTCAATGGAAGTTATTTTTGTCTGAGTGCTATTGAGGCTGAAAGTGACTTATTTCAAGGTATATTAGCTGCGATATTTATCATTGACTGGGAATTTAACTTGATAACTATTTCAAAGGACAAACTTAATGAAGAGCAGATAGGAAAATTCCAGGCCAGGTTAGCATTTGGTGAGGCTGTCCATGCTTTTCGCTGCAAAATCTGTGATCAGTTCTTGAAAGGGTTTAGTGAGAATAGCCGGAAGAGCTTGGGAACCACTTTGATTCAGTCAATAAAATGTGTTACCTTTGTAGAAAATGAAATTGATTCAGATATTAATTTCGTATCTTCATGCTGCCAATGGGTACTCGATATATTCGAGTTTATCTGCCAAGAAGAACTTGAGAAACAACAGTTATTGGATCAGTTGCTGAGCAGGAACGAGTGGTGGCCTTCATGGATCATGCCAGATAGTAAGTTTGGAGCCAGATTGAAAAGTGAAAATGTTTACCTCCATGTGAGTCGATTTTATGTTAAGTTTATCTTTCTGGATTTCTCAGCCATTTTGCTTAAATATAGCATCACCCTCCCCTACTTGTTCTATTTACTTTCACAAGATAGCTGTTTTAAAAAAGGTTTATACTACTTCTACTAGCTATCTATTTCAGAAATCAGAAATCAGAAATCAGAAATTATTGGTGTACTGCAGTTGTAATTTTTTAGTGTATTTTTTCCCGGATGGCGAAGTATAATCTATTTCTTTATATATTAGGGATTAATTGTTATTAAATGCAAAATAAGGATGGGTAATTAGCTCAATGATATGCTTAACTCTCTCACGGATGTTCCCCTTGAGCATTGAGAAACATCATTTTCTACGTCAATACTATTTTCTAAATTGTTTTTGGGGGCAGTGTGATCTATCCTGGCTCTTTTAATACCAACCTTTCTATTGCACTTGCAACTTTTTGTGTGGAAAGGCTTCCACTGAAATTCTATGTACTTGCTCTCTCATTTTTCTCACAATATATAGGTTTTCGTCACACATTCTTTTCGAAGAGTGACGTAAGAATAATATGTTATTGTTTGTGTCTGGACAGAGTTAATTAGTAGAATCTCATTAAAAGCTCTAAACTGTATGTATTTTGAAATTCCTAAGCACTAAGATCACTAAAAGCTTTAAACTCTGAAGACACATTTGTGGGTTTGGGATCTTTTCTACTTTCTGTATTTATGTTTGTAAATTCTTCAAGTCTTTCAGGTTCCTCCTTTTTTTTCTCTCTCTTTTTTTTTCCTTTTGTTTCCTTTTATTAGTTTATGGAATTTATGTTGCTTTTTGAATTTGGAGGTGAAAGATCATGATCCAGATACTTGGATCTTCAAATTCAGATAGCTAAGATACCCTTATCTTCTTACCAAACTTCCTGGTGACCTCGTTTATCTTAAAAATCCTATTCAGTCACAAGTTTGGTTTCAATTGCAAATATATTTTCACATCATCCTGCCCAAGATGTGTTTCAATCATATGTATTATATGAATTAAGGTATACAAGATATGATAGTAACTATTGCTAGTACGATGTGTAGGCATCCAAGAATACCAAGTTCATAGCTTTGCTTGACAGATTAATATCCGAAATTGGATTTGGTCGAGTTGTTGCTGGTGTTACCTCCAATGCATTGCCTTCTACAACTGAAGATCCTCTTACAGACTCAGGAACCGATCGGTCTCATTTTTCTCGGCCTTGGCTTGCTGCTGAAATTTTATGCACATGGAAATGGCTTGGTGGAAGTGCTATTCACTCTTTTATACCTTCATTCAGTGGTTATGTGAAGAATGGAGACTATGGCTTCTCAGATTCCATTATCAACATATTGCTTGATGGTGCTCTTGTCCAGGGAGCTGGGAGTGGATTAAATCTCTTGTGGCCGCCTTCATTTGATGAGGTAGAGGTTGTTGAAAACCCATTTTTGAGAGCTCTTGTATCTTTACTCTCTACTTTCTTTCAAGATAATGTGTGGGGGAAGGAAAAAGCTATGTCACTCTTTAAACAACTCCAAGACAAACTCTTTATTGGTGATACTGCAAACTTAAATTGTTTGAGGATTCTTCCATCTGTTATGCATATTCTTGTTAGACCCTTAAGCAGTCGATTTGAAGATCATACAGATGATCAGTGTGATTCGAACATCCAAGGCGAATTGCATCATGCAACCGTAGAATGGCTTAAGAGAACTGTATCTTTCCCTCCACTCAATGCATGGCAAACTGGAGAAGGTAATGAGATTTACATTAAAAGATGTACCATGTAGGTCATGATAAGATTACTTCCACTTCTATATACCAGTTAATTAATAAATGATGCAGTAGTAGTCATAAAGGGAAATAAAACCAATGTTATAATCTTTTTATCCGGATGATTAGGTCATATCCTTAGTCTTGAATACCTACTCATCAGTTTCAGTTCTGGTTTGAAAGATCAAGATGGTGGCTGTTGCAGTTATTATACTATTTTCTTTCCATAATTGCTTTCATAACTCGAATCTGCTTGTTGCAGATATGGAGGACTGGTTTCAGGTGATTATATCATGTTTCCCGATCAAAGTAACAGAAACGATGCAAGGTCTAGAACCAGAAAGATATGTCTATCCTATGGAGAAAGCTCTGCTATACGAGTTATTTAAGAAGCAGAGGCAGGGTTCATTACATGTAGTAAATAAGCTACCACTGGTACAGTCGCTGTTGTCAAAGTTAATGATAATTTCTGTTGCTTACTGCTGGGAAGATTTTGAGGAAGATGACTGGACGTTTTTTTTACATCGGTTGAGATTTTGGATCGAATCAGCTGTCGTCATGATGGAAGAATTTGCTGAAAATGTGAATGACGTTGTAACGAATGGCTCGAATGATGTTAATGTTACATTAAGTAAACTCGAGAGTACTATTGTATTCAGTGAGCCTTTTACCATAGAACTTGCCACAAATGCACTTGTTGGGTTCTCTCTGTCTTGTAACCTCGCGGGACTGCAAAAGAAGGAACATTCTGAAAATTCAAGTCCTCTGGTTAATGACAAATGGGAGTTAATCACAGATAGAATTTTAGAAGGCATTCTCCGATTGTTTTTTTGCACTGCTGCTGCTGAGGCCATAGCAAATTCATGTTGCCACGAGGCTTCATCTATTATTGCATCGTCTCGGTTTCATCATCGTCACTTCTGGGAATTAGTTGCTTCATGTGTTGTTCAGTCTAGTTCACATGCAAGAGATAAAGCTGTGAAATCAATAGAGATGTGGGGATTAAGTAAAGGGGCTATAAGTTCCCTTTATGCTTTAGTCTTTTCGTGCAAACCACTACCGCCTCTGCAGTTTTCATCTTTTGTTCTTCTTTCAACTGAGCCCATTGCGAACACAGCTTTTTCAAGTGAGACATTCAATGATGGTACTTTTAGTAATGAGGATTCTCAAAATCTTGACACTTCTTCAGCCGAAAATGTTCAGTTGAGGGAAGAAATTTCTAGCAAACTAGAAAAATTACCTCACGAGATTTTTGAAATGGATATAGAGGCACACGACCGGGTAAGCAAAAGCTTTTGACTAAATCCTTTGTAATTGTTTCTAGATTCTTCAGTTAATCTTTGAGGTTTAGAAGATTTAGCATATTGAGTCATTCTGATTGTTGAGTTAGATTGACAATGTACCTCATTGGCTATGTTGATTAGGTTCTCATGTTAATTTGAATTAACAGGTGAATGTATTAGTTGCTTGGAGTTTGCTGCTCTCACATCTAGTATCATTGCCTTCATCGTCACTTGCAAGAGAGAGAATGATTCAATATGTGCAAGATTCTACCAATTCAGCAGTACTGGATTGCCTTTTCCAACACATCCCCTTGGAGCTATGTATGGGCACCAGCTCAAGAAAGAAAGATATAGAACTTCCAGCTGCAGTGACTGAAGCAGCAAATGCTGCAAAGTGTGCTATAACAACTAGTTCAGTGTTATTCGCTGTAGAGTCTCTTTGGCCTACAAGTCCCGAAAAAGTGGCTTCACTTGCTGGTGCAGTATTTGGTTTGATGCTTCATAATCTTCCAGCCTATGTTCGAGGGTGGTTTAGTGATGTACGGGATCGTTCGGGATCATCTGCCATTGAATCTTTCACGAAATCATGGTGTAGCCCAACACTGATATCAAATGAGTTATCTCAGGTGTGCATGACATGATTCCACATTTTCCTTTATGTTATAGCTTCTACTTTTTGTTATTGCTTTCAAATGGAATGAGGATTTATTACAGGCTGTCTATCTTTTTATCAGTTGATGGTTACTTTGGTGTTACTGCTCATGACATACTATATCAGTCGTGGGGGGAAGGGGTTCTGAGATTGGGATTTTTTAATGTTTTATAAAATTATAATATTGAATAGGTCATAATAAATCTTAATCAAGGGCTAATACTCCTTTCACCTCTATTCTCCAAGTTGATGCAGCACTTATCTATGGCAACAATAGGATCATGAATATGAGATTTTGTTCTTCAATGATCTATCACGATATCAATAATTCACTACTTAATCAATTTGTTTGGTTTTATCATGATATTATAACGGGATCTTTTTTTTTATTTTTTATTATTATTATAAATGCAGATCAAGAAAGCTAGTTTTGCTGATGATAATTTCTCCATTAGTGTGAGCAAATCAGCTAATGAGGTTGTGGCTACTTATACAAAGGATGAGACTGGTATGGATCTAGTAATTCGACTTCCTCCATCTTATCCTCTGAGGCCTGTCGATGTTGATTGTACAAGAAGTCTTGGCATTAGTGAGGTGAAGCGGAGAAAATGGTTGATGTCATTGATGTCATTTGTTCGTAATCAGGTATTTTCTACAGACTCCATTTACATACATTTTTGTTATATTGGTCTTAAATCCTTTTTTTTTTTTTACTTCCAAATTACAAGAAACCACTCATGCATTTCAATTTTGGTCTTCCTCAAGAGGTATTGTTAGGTTAAGGACCTCAAAAGATGTTTTACGCACATTTCATTAATCAGCATATTCTACGGTCTCATTTGATTTTAAGCAACTTTCTTTTGACCAAATTCTGATATTAAGTGTTTGAATGTACAGAACGGAGCCTTAGCCGAAGCAATCAGAATATGGAAGAGCAATTTTGACAAGGAATTTGAAGGAGTTGAAGAGTGTCCCATATGTTATAGTGTTATTCATACTGCCAACCATAGCTTGCCACGTCTTGCTTGCAAGACTTGCAAGCATAAATTTCATTCGGCCTGCCTTTACAAGTGGTTCTCAACTTCGCACAAATCGACTTGTCCATTGTGCCAATCTCCCTTTTGATCCAACATATAGAGATGTATCACTTAATTGAACTCATGGTTCTAAAGATTTCAGCTCACGTGCTTCATTCTGAAGAAAATAACGCGAGCTCTAGCATCCAGATTAAAGAGAACTTGAGACTGGACCCCAACGTGAACTCGGAAACTGGTCAGGAATTAATTCTCTTCTTTCTTTATCCTTGCTTTTATTCTTCTGGTGAAAGCTGGGTTTTGGTTATCTGCTATCTTTGTACTAAATTTGGTTTTGGATCCTTAGTCGAGCATATTGCTTTTAAATGCGGTGGACCAATTTGTTCTAGATTTCTTTATGTATTGGTATATTAGATATTAAATCTCATTCTGAGATAGTTAGTTGTTGCTGAATTTTGACATTTTCATATTCGATGATTCAGGCCACTGGCAATTGTAGCTATTTGATCTGAATGCAATATTTTTGCATAATTTCGCAGGTAACAACCATTGAGGTATACTTTTATATATCCACAAGAGAAAATTTCATGGTGAATTATAGGTTTGAAATGTTAAATTGGAAACTAATTAGATGTATACAGAGGTTTAAATGTATTTGATCTCTATATATTATGAATGATTAAATCAACTGCTTCAACGACAATTAATTTATCAAGTTTATTTTGGTGCTATTTCTTTAGATGTAGTACATCTAATCTGAATTGTATTTATCGTTTAATAATTGTTTGAAATTATGTTTAAATTAAGAAAAGATGCAACATGCAACGTACATATGTGTGCATTTAATTCCATTAGAGTTAGCTCAACTTGGTTCATTTGATAATGTAGCAAATTTCGATCAAATTATAATAAAAAATAATTAATTTGCAAACAACATTTTTCTACGGTAACATTTGAAACCCTGCTCCAATTCAACACGTGGAACGTGGAATACTGTTTGATTCAATCAGGTAATAAATTTCAAATACGCACATTTGATAAGATGTTTTACGCACATTTCATTTAATAAGGTAATAAATTTCAAATACAATTATAAATATTTTTAAAAGTCACCACTCCCTTCGTCTAAAAAAATTAACGATTTGACATAATTAGTTCTCAACTACTTTTTTAAGAACATAATATCAAAATTATTTAGAAAATATATTTTCTTTTTGAAATTTTCATTCAAAACTTTGCCTTAAAAGTAAAGGAAACGAGAAGGGAGTATATTTATTATCTGAATCGCCTGCACTAACCCCAGTCCACACTCCTAAGAAATTGTACAATTAAAATATTGAAATATTTTTGGGTAAGTTACGATTATCTCATTTTGTTTATGTAACTTAGGCTCTCCTATTAATTAATTCTGAGTATTATAATGTGATAAAACCTGACAACTAGAAAAAGGTTGGTGCTTGGCATATGTGAAATTAGCCAAACTTGTGCAACACGGCCCTGTGGGCCCAGTGAGACGACACAAACGCGTGAAAATATCCTAGCCGCCCTCTCCAATACTCTATTGTGTTGTTTACATATTGCATGTAGCTATCACAGTCAAACACGAGGTTTGACAAACATATATATATATAATTATTTTATTACACAATAGTGACATCCACAGTCCATTCATGAAGTCTATACATTATAGTGTTTGGAAGAATAGCGGAAGTTTGTAAAATAATTTTGATTTGTGTAATATTGTTTATTTGAATTTGAGAGTGGTTTAAAAAATAAAATAGGTGTAATTTTTTTTGGAAGAAATAAATTATAGGTGTAAGATGTGTAAGACTTTATATCAAATTATGTTTGTTATGTGAGATATGTTGTGTACTAGATGAATTAATTTATGTCAAATCAAATCAAAGTAGAGTTTGTTTAGATATTTTTTAGATAAGAAAATTATTGTTTGTTTGACTTTTGGGTGAATATTTTGAGAAAATTGAAAGAAAATATATTTTTTTCATTTATAAAAACAGTAGTAAAAATAATAGTGAAAATTTAGGGACCGATGAAGTTCTATAAAACTCCAACTCAAATCTTTCACAAAATAATTTGTTACAATTAGTGTAAATTTCCTAAATTTGTAATATATTTAATTTAGTACTCCTTTCATTTATTCCTTTTTTTTTTTCCGCTACTTTTGTTTTGACACAAGTAGTTGAAAAGTTAAATTTCAAATTATTTTTAACATTTGAAACTCTCAGTATAGTAATTGATAATTAAAGATATCAAATCATTATATGTGATTAATTTTCTATTTTGAGAACTGGGGCATTCTAGAATGAAAATATAGATTAAAATTTGCAAATATGGAATATATAATTCTTTCATAGTGGAGTATAATTCGTACCATTTCCTTTTTTGTAATTTCATGGACTAATTATTTATACGTTCACTAGATAACCTTTTAATTTTATTATAAAACAATTAATTAAGCTATTATTAAACGAAAATAGAAACTTCACCGTCGTCAACAACCATATTAAGCTTCTTCGAAGTTGCAAATGCCAAACCAAACCCAAACCCAAACACAACAAAATTTCCGCAAAAATAGAGATTCACAAATTCTACGTACACATTCTCACTTTCTTTTCTTCTTTACACACGCACTGAGTGGATGTAATGGCCGCTTCTTCAGGCAGTTCAGGTACATCTGAAATTACATCAGGCCCCTTTTCATTTTCCAATTCCTTCACCTCACTTCTTACCTCCGACCACCGCCCCACCACCGCCGCCGTAAGCAGAGGATCTGGGGTTCCTAAATTCAAGTCCTTACCACCGCCGTCGCTACCCATATCGCCGCCGTCTCACTTTGCAATCCCTCATGGCTTGAGCGCTACTGAGCTTTTGGATTCCCCTGTTCTTCTCTCCTCTTCTACGGTAAGTAGTACCAATTCATTTCTTTCATCAAAATGTAAAATATTAGTATGGATGTAATTTTTTCTTTCTATATTTATTTTGCAATTTTTTTTATAATTATATTACTGTTTTGTCTGAAATTTACATTTTTGCTGATGGGATTTTCTTTTTCGGGTGTTTGGATTTGGATTGCAGGTTTTGCCATCTCCAACTACAGGGACTTTTCCTATTCATGGTTTTAATTGGCTGAGCAATTTTGAGAATGAACAAAAGAACTTTTCAGATTTCTCTTTCCAAGCCCAACCAGAAAAGGTATATTCAGATTTCCCTTTTCAATTTTTAAGTTATTAATTCACTCTTTTTCTTGTATTTAATTCCCATTTGTATTATGTCCACTTTATTGATAATCTGTCAAAATTATTGAAATCAGGTAGAGCAGAAATGGGATCATCAAGAATCTGATAAGCAAGATGGTGTAGAATCAGAGAAATCCTATTTGAAATCTGAGCTCAATTCACTGCAGACTTTTTCCCCTGAGATTTCCACAGTTCAAACAAATGATCAAAGCAATAAAAGTAATCATCCAGAGTACAACCAATACAACAAATCATCGCAAAACAAAAAGTCGGATGACGGTTACAACTGGAGAAAATATGGGCAGAAACAAGTGAAGGGTAGTGAAAATCCGCGAAGTTATTACAAATGTACTTATCGCGATTGTCCCATGAAGAAAATCGTCGAAAAGACTCTAGATGGACATATTACTGAAATTGTTTACAAAAATAATCATAATCATCCCAAACCCGAGTCTACTCGGAGATCATCTTCCTCATTGGCTTCTTCAACAGTGATTCAGCCTTACCAAACACAGTCGAATGAAATCCCGGATCAGTCTTATGGTTCAAATGATATGGGAACAATGGATTCTTTTGTTGGGACACCGGAAAACTCTTCGATTACAATTGGAGATGATGAATTTGAGCAGAGTTCTCAGAAGAGAAGATTGGGTGGAGACGAGTTTGATGAAGATGAACTCGATGCTAAAAGATGGTAAGTTGATTAAGATATCTTGTTTTTTATATTAAAGTTGTTATCTTGATGTTGTGAATAGAAATTAGTTAATTTCATGGCTTAACTTTGTTTGTTCTTGTGTATTTAGGAAAGGTGAAATTGAATGTGAAGGTATTTCGGCGATAGGGAGGACTGTGAAGGAACCAAGAGTAGTAGTTCAAACTATTAGTGATATAGATATTCTTGAGGATGGGTATAGATGGAGGAAATACGGCCAGAAAGTGGTGAAGAGAAATCCAAATCCGAGGTTAGAATCCCGTAATCTTTTTGGTCGTTTCCTTGTTTCGAATTCGGGAATATATAAATATTGTTGTTCAGCATTTTGGACAAACTTTGTGGTATATATGTGTGATCAAAATCAATTGCTGCTTCTTTTTGGGATTTTAATGAATTTTAGATTTGAGAATTGGTTTGCTATTCATATAGGAAATTGGTTTGTGTTTCTGAAATTTCCCCTTACAATATAGATTTGAAATTCTTCATATGTTCTTCAAATGTTAATTATTGCTAAAAAAGACACTAATGCTGCTAGTTATGCTAATAATGGTAATTGCTTTTATCTTACTTCTCCTTTGTTTCCCTAAAAATTGGTCTAATCCTGTGTATATAATAATGATTCCAGGAGCTATTACAAGTGTACTGAGCAGGGATGTCCTGTAAGAAAACACGTAGAGAGAGCCTCTCACGATGTACGAGCAGTTATTACAACATATGAGGGGAAGCACAACCACGATGTTCCACTTGCTCGTGGTCGAGGAGGCAGCCATTCCATCATCAGTAGGCCCGTGCCAAATAATTATGCAGCCCCCACGGCTACTAGGCCCTCCTCGGCAGCATTAATGCCTTGTAGCTATCCAATGCCAATGCCAATGAACAACCACCTAAGGCAACAAACAGTTGAAGAGATGTTGCATAGTACCACCCCCAACTTTGACAATGCATTGTTTTCTAGACCCAAGGATGAGCTTAGAGACGACATGTTCTTCGACTCTTTGATGTACTGAAGGGTTTGGGTCTAGACCTGATCTAGATATTTTTGGTTCCTTAAGGGCGTCATAAATGCATACAGGGTTTTCTCCACACATTTCTATATATACTATTGGACTTGGGGGTTGTTAGTAGAATTTTTTTCTAGAAATTTGGTTGTGTGATGCTTGTACTAGGGAAACCTTCCATTTATTTATTCATAAGTTGTTTGTTTGTTTGTGGGATTGGATGTATATATATATTCTAGAGGAATGTTTTTGTACATTTACAAAAATCTAGTTTAGGAGTTCTATAATTGCTTCGTCTGTGATGGATAGGTTTTGTAATGTAAAACGTCATTTGATTACAGTTTGAATGATTAGTCGCCAATTCCTTTACAAGTCTAAGAAATAATTTGATTACAGTTTTGTTAGTAATATTTGTTACTTACACAAGTAAAATACTATGCACATATATAATTCTTTTATCATACTTAGAGATGTTCGTTCAGAAATTAAAATAAATTGAAACCCAAAAGTTCTAACAATATCAACAATTTATTTATTTATTTTTGTTTTTTTTTCCGTGGTTTTCAAAGAGTATCTAAGTTGTTAGACCGAGCTTAATCTCAAAAGAGGGATTGTCGACCTTTTCTAATGAGAATTCGATATCAAACAAATTTGAATAATATAATTTGGTTACGAATGAAGTAAATAATGTGAATATTGTAAATGAATTAAGGATGACACCTCGTAACAAAATTGAGACTCTAAGACCACAAATCTCACTAAGGTGAATTTTTTTTTTTAACTAGTTTAATATTAATGTTTGATAGTTGATTTTCTTTATAATGTTTGTAATCAAATATATATTTGTTTATTTAGTAATATTGACGTAATTATAGTTTCGTAAAAATAAAATAAAAAATAGTTTAGTCTAAAACTAATTTTAAGACAACTAACTGCCCATAGTCCTATTTGCTGCCACAGCATACATGGCCTCTCCAATTCCGGTGCTCCTCCATCAATCCCTCAATTCTAGAAAAAGAAAAAAAAAAAAAAAACTTTCACTCTTCTTTCTCTGAAATCTGAATCAGAAATCCCAAAAGTAGCAATTCTCCATGATCTTACAAAACTGGTGTTACACATCAGACGCATTTGCAATAAATTTGAAAAAAAGAAAACTAATTGGAGCCATGAACAAAAGTGATTATGAAGGCTCTGTTTGTCATTACTTGAATGAAATCAACTCCAGAGGTTTAATATTGGGAGATGATCCCTTGAGTTATTCTGTTCCTTCTCTTCTACTGCAATTGTCCTTAATTTCAATCATCACTCGATTAATTCACTTCATTCTCAAGCCAGTCGGACAGCCCTTTATTGTGGCTCAGATTCTTGTAAGAACCCTTGATCAATAATCCCTCAATTTTAATTCTGTTTTTGTGATTTGTTTCTTGTTTTGTGGAATTTATACCCTTTTTAGATTATTGCAATTTAGTGATGGGAATGCATTCATATTGGCAAGAATATAGTTTAGATTGTTTGTTTTTTTCTTATGTATAAGGCTAGTAAAGCTCAACACATTTGATCATTTAGTTCTACATTCGACACTTTTATTCCTCTAATTTAGGGTCTAGTAGTTTGCTCTGAAACAAAACATTTAGTCTTATAGGTTGAATTTTTGGTATGGCTTAAAATGAATATTTATGCAACTAACATAAATAAATTTAAAGGCTTGTATAATATTTTTAGTAAAATTAAAAGTTGAAGAACTAAGAGAGGCGAGTAGAGGACTAACCGTACTTTGATAAAAGACCTATCGTGTTGAGCATAAACCTAAA
The DNA here is from genome assembly GCA_030819805.1 of Penstemon newberryi var. newberryi. Taxonomy (NCBI): domain Eukaryota; kingdom Viridiplantae; phylum Streptophyta; class Magnoliopsida; order Lamiales; family Plantaginaceae; genus Penstemon; species Penstemon newberryi. The sequence goes on from JAUALY010000001.1 coordinate 47,520,385, forward strand.
AAATATAGGATTAAGTTGTCAAAGTTAAAAGTGTTGCCATTATATTA